>OZ012681.1:88051240-89478740 GCA_963942445.1 Argyra leucocephala | reverse complement strand
ACATATTTAAATATTCATATTTAAATCATTTTTAATTTTAATATTTCAATTAATGAATACAAAATTTGAAAGTACGTAACTTACTTGGATTATTTGTTTTGTATCTTGTTTTGAGTAAAAATTTTTTTGGAGTAACTTTCTTTGAGTATTGTATTGTTGGAATATTAAAGTGTAATTTTAGTTAAATTAAAGGTTTTTTCAGTAATTTTATCAATTTATTTTTTATTTATTTATTTTATAATATATGTAGATAATTAATTAACTTATTTTCAAATTATTACAATTGTTTTTTTTTTTTTTTAATTTTAAAAACTAATTACCGCCTCATATATTTTCACTTTAAATTTAAAACTTATGATTTTTATCAGAATGTGTATTGTTTGTACAGTGTACATACACACTACATACAGCTAGGAAGGTACTTGTAGAAATGAGGTGTCGAGTCGATATGTAAACCGATAATTTTAAGCTGACTTAAGCTATACGTTACGTTATGTAGTTTAAGCCGATAAGAAAGAATTATTCACAATTAAAAAATTGTTATTGTATTCGGAATAAATATAGAGATTAAAACAAAATTGACATGTGTATTTGCCCAATAGGAAATGAAAGTACTTCCACACCAGCTTCTGAAGTAGTTACCGAGCAGCAGTAAGTAATTCTATTTTGACTTCTCCTAATGCAAACCCAGCTTTACCTTTTACACACGATGTCCTAGGGCGCAGCAATTGCCTCCTCCCAGCAAAGTAGTTATGTAACTAGTGAATAGCAACTACTTCCCGAAGTCTTTACTAAGAAGTAGCTCCAGAACTGGTGGGAAGGAACTACTTACCGGTTACCGCACTCATTACTAAGACTGTTATAGAACTGGTTAGAAGAAACTCCTTTCCGAACTCATTACAAGTTACGGAACTAGTGAGAAGGAATTATTCAATTTTGAAATAGGTTTAGTAGATAATAAGTAAAAGTCTGAAAGTAAAAACATTTTAAATTAACTATATTCAAATTTGATGACAACAAAACTTTAAAAATTAAACTTCCAATTTGCAAACAAATCAAGAATTATGCTAAAAATTTAAAGAATCGAAAGAACAATTGAAATTTAATGGATGGACTACGTGTTTTTGAGATGATTTCGAGAAAATCCAACACCATTCTGGATTTTGTTTGACAGAATTTTTTTTAAAAAAACGTATGGAAAATCGACATGGAAATCGCTAGATTTTCTAAAATCAAGAGATTGAGAACGTACTATAAAAGCTTTTTTAATTTGGAAGTTGTAATCAGTCTCCACTTGTGTTGAATTGCTTCTAAAAATTTAAAAATACAATTTTACAATTTATCAAAAAAATGAATAAATAATCCACTTATAGAATTGAAGTTTTCAATTTAGTAAAAATATTTTTTTCATTCCTACCTTCAAATCTTTTATTTTTCTTCTCACTTCCTTCAAGTTTCATGTTTTCTTTTTTTCAGTTTTTCAAAAAAAGTTTTTAAAGTTCTTTTTTTTCACAAAATATTTTGTTAATTTATATAAAAGTATTTAAGAAAACTTCACAGAAAAAAATGAAAAATTAACTTTTAAATAATACTGATTATAAATACTCATTTAAACTCAAAAATTTCAAATTGAAAACATAATACCGCTAGCGCTAGACGATACAAAAAATCTGGTGCCGGCAGTATTATTCCATTCCCTTTTGCATTACATTTTTCAAAAAAGTAATCGTGGAAGGAAGTAGTTATTAATAGAAACAATATATAACAATTTCTTATGGTTTGTTCATTAGTTCTGTAACTCGTTCCTTTGAAATAGCTCTAGAACCAATTCTGGGTAACCATAAGCAATCACTTCTCGATTTCCCACTGGGTGGTTTGAGTTTTTGGGAAAAAATTGCATGCATACTTGTATTACTTGTATAGTTGTATTTAGAGATGTATGCATACGTCATACATTATTGTTGTATTATGCGTCATACATATAATATATGTAGTTAGATTAGAACAATTGCCATTTTGTGAATAATTAGATTTTGCACGATAATTTAGTTTTCGCTATACATACGCCATAGTCTTAATAATAATAGATTGGCAATCGGACAAAAATTTTCAGCCCAAAATGATAAACAAATGAGTGTACCATGCATGCATATGTTTAGTTTAGTTTTAGTAATAGTTTCTTCAACCATAATTGCTGAAAATATGAAATTTGGTGGGAATTTTTTCTGTTTAGGTATAGAGTAGTATACGAAAAGTTTTTCAACATTTATCAAAAATATAACATAACCCGGTTATAACAAATTAAAAGTTGACTCTATTCCAACCATCTTTCCAAATATGTATCCATCTGAAACTAGGGTTGCCAGAATATCTCTTTTAAAGAGAACATGAACTCGTTTTTCAACCCGATCTTTTTGTTCACTCTCTTTCTTCGTTCGGATCTTTTGTATCTCTTTTTGCTCTCTTTTTCTCTTAAACTGAATTTATCTTATTTTTATAAAGAAATAGAGCAAAAATGCCAAAAATCTTCATTGAAAAAAATATTTGCCCCCATGAATTTAAGAAAAAACCTTTAAATCTGAAATGGATTAAATATTTCAAAGGCAAAAATGTAGAATTTTATGAGAGAAAACGTCGTCACATGCAATTATGTATAAATATACAAACTGCAAATAACTTTACAATGAAATAAGGTGTGGTAATAAATTTATAATAGAAGTAATGAACTCAAATCAAACGACAAATTATGAAACAGAGGCTTGTAAAATTGAAATATTGTCATTTGTTGCTAAAATAAATTTATATTATGTTTAATATAAAGTATATTATATTAATATAAAACACAATTAATTTATATAAAATATTTTTAATGTAATGTGTTCTGGTTTTATAAAGAACAAAACTGATGAAATAAAGTCTTATTTATTAATTTATTTTAACAGTTGATCCTTTAGATAAATCTGCAGGTCAGCCTTTTCCCTTTCGAAATGGGGTCTTTTTTTATTAAATTATATTAATTATTTAGTATATATTTTTTGTATATATATATATTTTAATTTTAAAATAGTATAATACTTCTCTTTTTGTCCTCTTATTTTTTCGAAAAGAAAACTATCTTTAAACTTTTTCCTTCTGGCAACCCTATCTGAAACGTAAGTCAAAAATAAATTTTAATTTCTTTTTGTTCCATCCATTATACTAATGCTATGTTATATAACTATAACATCATTTTATTTACTAAATTTGTAATTAGAATCATAGATAATATATATACTTCGTGATTAGAATATAGAACATATTTAACGTATATTATTGTTTTATGTGTAGCTGTAATCTAGAAATTTTATTTGAAGATAACGAAGAAGCTCCAACTGAATCAGATCAAGACTCTTTAAATAATATAAATAAATCAATTTTTTACAATACTCCACAGACTAGCAAATACAATAAATAAAAAGTTTAAATAAAAAGAATAACATTTTTAAATAAAAACTATAAAATAAACTGCCCTACTTCACTTTGGTTTTTAGTCAAAGTAATTTCAGCAAATAACAGCTGAGTGTACCAAACGTATATAACTAGAAATTGCATATGTATATTTTTGACTGAAAGTCTCTAGTTAGGAAATCGCATTAGAAAAAAAGATGTAGAAATTTTAGATTACGGTGGCTATTACACATCATTCTTTTCATCAATCATTCATCCATATATTGTCAATATATGGATGAAAAGCATGATGACCGATTACACATCAATCATTCACTGATCAATCTTTTTACCCATATTTTGACATTTTGCAAGGACAACCTGTATTTTGCAAGGACAACCTGTGGCAGTGTTCTGAATATATTGATAATTTCGAAACATATATGAATATTAAAAACATAATTTTTAGGGGAATGTTTTTAACTTCAATTTAAATTGAATTTTTAAAGTAAAGTAAAGGGTATAAAAAACAACAAATTATTTTTTTGCACATTTGAATAATATATCAATCGTTTTTTTACAATAATTGCTATAATTATTCAAATTAATATAAAAATTATTCTTTTTGAATTACATCACAAATTAATATTATAACCTTATCTGAACATTCCCCAAAAAGCAATTATTTTTGCCTCAGCTGAACTTGTCAAAAATGATTGATGACATGATTGATGGGCATTTTGCTTGCATGATTGACGAATGATTGATGAGAATAGAACCGCCATCAATCATTTCTCATCAATCATTCATCCATATATTGACAATATATGGATGAATGATTGACGAATGATTGATGTGTAATAGGGCCCGTACAGTCTATTATTATTAAGTCTATGATTATTAATAAGTATAGTTTTTACAGTTAAAAATTCACTAATTTATAACTGTCTGCATCTTTTACAATTGTAGTTCAGAGAAGTGCAATGTAAAATTAATTGATAGCAATTCAGATGTATGATCCAATCCAACTAGTTTAGTCTGAACTAAAGATTGTTTGGCAGAGGGAGTCCTATTAACAGTCAGACTCAGAAGGAGTTTCTGGGGCTGAAAAACTTTTTATATAATGATTTGTTTTAATCTTATAACATCGTAATGGTCGTAACGCAACCATATAAAGTAAGACAAAAATACAAATTATTACAGTTATATTGTTAACTATAATAGACTTTGAAAAATATTTTGTGAATACAAAAAAATACTATTTGATTTTTGGTCTTGATAATGTTTGAAAATACTTTGGAATTTATTTGTTTGATAATTTAAAATTTTTGTATAGAAGAATTTCTATTGCTAATTTAAAATAATAATATGTACCATTCCAATTTCCAAATTGTATCAATAGATTTCAAGAAATATAAACGAAATAGAAATAAATTAAAGGAAATTTAAAAAATCGATTTTAAAATAATTTAGTAAAAACTAATTTGGAAAACAAATTTTTTTATTTTATTTACTAAACTTTTTTGATTGTTTGAAATTATTTAGTTTTTTCTTAAATGTATGAGTATGTCTGATACCCATTGATTTTTTAGTTTTACTAATTTTTTTATGAATTATTTGTCTTAGGTTTTCCATAACTTTGGAATAATCTTCTTTTTCTTCACCATTTACACCTTCTTTTTGCTTATTACTCTTAAAGAATTCACTCCCTTCTAAATAAATGAAATAGAAATTTGTATTTGAAAAAGAATTTAAATATTAATAATTTTATCAAATTATCATACCTTTTAATCTTTTATCAGCACTAGTCATAAAGAAATTTTCAACCCATACACCAGATTTTGTTGTTTTACCACCTTCTCCAGCTTTAGTTTTGCTTTTATTTCGTTTTTTGTTAGTTTTATTTTGATCTTTTACTTCACTAACTTTTTCCAATATTTTCGCAGGTGACTCATCATCCTCAGAATCGGATGAATCAAATTTAAAAGGATTTTCTTGAATTTCTAAAATATTTTGATTGGAACTTTTTACTAAAATTTTCTCATTAATTTGTTGCTCTTTTTTATTTTCATTATCAATATCATCTTTTCTACCGAACATTGAAATTAAACTAAATCCATCTCCTCTACGCTTTAAAGAATTTGTTAAATCATCATTAATTGTATAAAATTGTTCTTTAGATACTTCAACGTTCTTTATCTGTTCATTTGAAATTATTTTTTTTTCTGTGGTTATCGATTTTTTTGTACTTTTTTTTAAATTATTTGTAATTGAATTAACAAGTTCTTGGTGTTCTTCGTTTTGTGGATCATACCTTATCATCGTTTTTGGTAATTCTCTACGATTTGGATCAACTAATTTTGTAAGTTTACGTCCAACTATTTCTTCCATAATTCGCATTTGGGTTTCTTTTTCATTAGTGTTGTCATCATTTTGTTCTGATTCATTATCGGAATCACCTTCATTATCATCATTGCCTTCATCATCGTCTAAAAAATTGGTATCTATTTTAAAACGGGGATCTCCATTAAATTTTGACTGAGCTTTTAATAGTTTCCGTCCACCAACACTTTCTAATTTTTGTTTATTTTTTATTGAAACTTTAATATTAACTGCTTCATCTTCAGAGTCATCATTATTTCCATCTTTAAATAAATCAATCTTTTCAGATGGAATTTTTACTGAAGTTTCTTCGTCATCTGATTCATAAAAATCAAATTTTATTTTTTTGTTATTTGGTATTTCCTAAAAAAATAAATTTAATTTAATTTTAATTTGTTTTTCAATTAAAATTACCAAGCCACATAACGATTTCTTAATTAACATTTGTTTATGCATATACCCCTTTTGCAATTTTTTTAATGATTTTAATCTTTTCTCATTATCGTTTAAAGGTTTATCATCTGTATCAGATTCAGAAATATTTTCTAGTGCATTATTTAGTGAAGTATTAACTTGTTCATCACAAATCTCATCATCAGAGTCAAAAGTGGTTTTTTTTCCTAATCCATTTATTAAATTATTTTGTTTTGGTGATTTATGTTTATCGAAATTATTTATTGAATATGAGGAATTTTTCCTTTCATCTCCTTCACGTTCTTTTTTCAACTTTTCCAAAAAACTTTCTTTTGCAATAGTCACATTAAGAAATTGACCATTTAGATCTTTCTCTGAAAATCGATTAAGACCTGTAACAGAATAGAGCTCATGTTAAAAAATTATTAGAAAAACATTAAATAAACCTATTACATTTATTCAGTGAGTAATCATCAATTTTAATTGTAACAAAAGCAAAATGTGTTGGATTGTTAGGATCAACTAAATTCGTCTTTTGTTTTAATTCAATACCATCAATTTCTCCATATCGTACAAATGCTTTTTCCAAAACATTTTTAGTAATATCTCTATTAATATTTCCAACAAATAATCTTTTGTAATCCATATTTGTTATTTTGTTTTCTATAGATTCACATTCAATTAAATTGACGAATTCATGTTTGCCTTTGCTTTTGCTATGCTTTTAATTTTTCTTCTTCATTACAAAATTCTCACGTGTACAATATGTCAAAAAATACGAGTATTCCCATCTACGTTATTTTATTTGATTTTACTCAACGAATTAGTGATTAATTCTAATTCGTTGATTCTACTATTCAAGCTTGATAAATTTGTCGAAAGAAAGTAGAAAATAGTTTTTTCCCCATTCATGTCGGTATAAATTCTCTATATAAATTTTTAAGTAGGTGAATTTAAAATTTTAATCATAAGTAGAAAAAGTACTAGGAAAGTACAAATCATAACCGCGTTTATATAGAAGCTTGAAGCGAACTTGAAGCTGATATAAACGCGGATTGACTTGAAGCTGGCTTCACAGAATCCAACGAATTTTCTTTGATTGACTTGCAATTTGAGTGTAAAAAAATGCTCCTTGAAAGCTCAGAAGCTTGAACAAGGCATCCTAAATATACCTATTTAGGAGGCCTTGGCTTTAACATAGTGATTCAGAGGATAAAAATCCAGGAAGTGTAATATATCAGGACGGTATGCTGAAAGAGTGATAGCTATGATAGGGTAACAGATGTATGAAAAATAAAATTCTAAATTTTAATTTACAAGTCTTCTTATGATGGGACAAAAATAGTTTACCGGTTAAAATCCGTTAATAAATCTCAAACTAACCGTTTCTTAAAAATTTATTCTAAGACACATTAAAATTCATAATTTTTTACATCAATAACTACAAAAATAAATATCAGTTTGTTTTTGTTTTTAATAGAAAATTGATTTTGAAAAAAATTGGTCAAATTATTTCTCCTTCAGTGTAGCTTATTTTTAAAAATAAGCTACACTGAAGGCACAAAAAGATGTTGTTAGTCAAATGTTTAGAAAAATGTCAACTTGAATTTACAATATGAATTTTTATAAAACTCATATAAGTATATATAAATTTGCTAAAAAATATAATAATAAGGTTCATTCAATAGCAAATTGTTTTCGATTGCAATCACTTGCAATCATGTATTTTTGTTCAATAACTTTTCAATCACTTTCAATCACGATTTGGAGGGCAAATTTGTGATTGAAACTGATTTTTTTTTGTTCAATAGACGTGATTGAAAATGATATTTTCTGATATTTTCTGATTGCGCTCAGAATTAAAATCACAATCATTGATTGGAAATGAATGTCAAAGTTTAAAAATTATTCTGACGCAAAGTATTCGGCAAAAATTTATTTATTATTTTGAAAAAAGATTTGAGAAAAAAAATTTAAAATATTTTAATATGAAACAGATGTTCTGTATAACATTTAGGTCAGGGGTCTTCGTTGGCCAAGTTAGAATGTTTAGTCCGAAACTTTCAAGAAATCATTTTATAACGCAACCTCTATTAAATGAAGCATTATCTTGCTGGAAACAGCAGTTATCATCAGGAAATATTCTGCCTCCTTAAGTGAAAGCATGTTTATTTAATATTTTAATATATCCACATTGAAATAATGTTGCATCTGTTAAAAACGAAGCTCCATAGCCATAGTAGTAAATGCATCCGCAAGACATAACCCTTCCATCGTCATGGGAATCAAATGATTAAACCACTTTATACTTTAACTCTTTTGGAAGATGAATGTATTTTTCTCCAAGAGTTTCCGTGGAATGTAAATTAACTTTCCTCTGTCCACAATACGTTATATCAGTACTCCAATGATTCATTAACATATTCTTGAGCAAAAGCTTCACGTTTTGAAAAATTTGCTGGTAAAATATTTACTACTTTACGCACCCCATAAGTTTGAATATTAAAATATTTACATATTCTTCGTATTGTTCGTTCACTCCCATTTTTTTCCAATAATTTTTGCTGACCCAAAAGCAATTTTACTTACTTACTTACTTAGGTGGCCAACAGACCATGTAGGTCCTGGGCCTGACTCATCAACATCCTCAATTTTTGCCGGTCACGGGCGGATTCTATCCAGTTGAAGATTCGAAATTGCTTTAAATCCGCCGATATTTCGTCTCTCCAACGAAGGTTTGGTCTGCCCCGACGTCTTGTACCTTCGGATCTGGAATCGAAAATTCTCTTGGCTGGAGCATTTTCGTCCATCCGCTCTAGGTGTCCGAGCCACTGTAGTCTCTTGACTTTAATTTTTGTGACTACGTCCACCTCATTGTACAGCTCATAGAGTTCGGCATTATATCTTCTCCTCCAGACCCCATCGTCGTTTTCAGGACCATATATCCGACGAAGAATTTTCTTCTCGAAGACACCAAGTGCATGCTCAGTGTCCATGATTCTGATCCGTAAAGCAAAACCGGGAGTATGAGCGTTTTGTACTTTGGTGTTTCGAGAGAGGAGCTTTGACCCGAGATGTTTTGACAAACCGAAGCAGCAATGGTTTGCAAGGGTTATTCTTCGCCGTACCTCCACATTGATGTCGTTTGTGGGATTAACACTGGTTCCAAGGTAGGTAAACTCCTGAACTACCTCGAAATTATATGTGCCGACAGTGATGTTTTGACCAATATGATGTTGAGAGGTCTTTTTATTTGTCGACAACATATATTTTGTCTTATCCTCATTTACTTTGAGACCCATTCGTTTCGCTTTTTCTTCAATCTGGGTAAAGGTCTCGACGACCGCCCGTTGTGATCTGGCGATGATGTCAATGTCGTCGGCATACCCTAGTAGTTGAACAGATCTGAAAAATACAGGCCGTGTTTACTTCCGCTCGTCGCACTATACGTTCCAGTACTAGATTGAAGAAGTCGCATGATAGTGCATCTCCTTGTCGAAATCCGGTACACGTCTGGAAATAGTCAGAAGTGTTATTTCCAATCACCACAGCACATCTTGTGTTTTCCAGTGTCATTTTTGACAATCGGATGACCTTGGCTGGTACACCGAATTCCGACATGGCAGCATACAGCTCGCTGCAGTATATGCTATCGTACGCAGACTTGAAATCGATGAATAGGTGGTGTGTATCGATTTGAAACTCATGGGTCTTCTCCAGGATTTGTCTAAGTACGAACATCTGGTCGCTTGTTGATTTTTCAGAGCAAAAGCCGCATTGATAACTGCCAATAACAGCGTCACAATAGGGCTTCAGACATTCGCACAAAATGTTGGACAGGATCTTATATGCGATATTTAAGAGGGATATTCCTCTATAGTTTTTACAGGAAAATCAATTTTAACTGAGCTTATATCAGGATTTGCTTTTTAATTTCTTAACAATTTGTAATAGCCTTCTTTCGGCTCTTAGTAAAAACTTCATTCCTACTAGATCTTTCCCTGTTTTTCAAGCTACCGTATTCCTCTTTTTTCTTTACAAGGTTCTAAACAGTTTTAAATGAAATTTCATATATTTCTGCTAGCAACCGAACTAGTGTTAAGCAACAACTTCTGCGCGGTTTCAATATTTAGTTCGTTTGTCTTACGTATTATGGATCAGTAATTTTGACAGAATAAAACTATTTGAAACTTTATTAAGTGCTGCACTTCGTCACTTTTAAATATTAGAATACAAATTCAAAAAAAAAAATTAATTAAACGCTATCAAAAAATGCACTATTCACTTCAATAGATCAAAATGCATAGCAAAAGAAACCTGTTACTTTCTGAGTCATTTGAGAGTTTTTTTCAGCCAAAAATTTAAATTTAAATTAAGAACACTTTGTGAAATTGATTCCCAAAGTTTTTTTTAACACATTTGTAAATTCCGTCCATAGAAAAGAAAACAAAAAAAAATTTAAAAATTTATCGAGTGTGTAATTAATTCTGCCTACCACTGTATAATAATAAAAATGGAACCTTTTGAGGAATACATCCAAGAAGAAATTGAAGAAAATTTTCCTCCAAATTTCGTTTGTAGTTCAGCAATCAGAAAGGTTAAAACCAAATTCATTATTTTATATTTATTTAATATTATCTCTTATTTTTAGTTTATGTTTATTTTGTAAGTTATTTTATTTTATTTTATTAAATAATACTTTTTAAGATTTACTTTAATAAGCAATATGACATGATCCCCAAACGTTGTTAATTTTTCAAATGTCAAAATTTTGTGAGCAAAAAAAAATGTTATATACCCGAGTATATAAATGAGGAGCAAAAATTTTGAAGTTTAATACCTTTTTATATAACATGTCTAATAAACTAATTTTGCTAATCGAAAGGGGAAATGAAACGAAAGGAAAAAAGTAATGAAAGTTGACCCGTGTGGAAGTAGGCAAAGGGATACATATAATAAATTTTTCATATAGATCAGGGGTGGCCAACTTGTTTTAACTTGCGATCGACTTTGGCATTATAAAATAAATGCCGATCTACCATGCAAAAAAAAGAACGATAAATAAAGTTATAAAATAAAATAATTGATTCATTAACAGAACTTAAAATGTCAATTTATGTTTTCTAATTGCAGTATTAATTGGGAAATCTGTTTGATATTTACCATGAAGCGACATGAAATGCCGGTCCAAATTTCCTTTTTTGGGTAATGCTACACACGTTTTGCATATTAGACAACAGCATTTTCCTTTCATCATTATAAAGAAATAAGCAAGCTCCCATTCTTCATTGAAATGATAAGTTTTCACTTTCTACTACACTCATAATAAAATTGGTTTAACATAATTACAGAATTTACTTTATTGTTAATTAACACTTAATGACCGACTTGCTATCAGTGGAAATTTAAACTGTATGAAAATTGAAATAGCACACAAATTCAAATGTGTTATATTTTTCATCAAAACTACCATGTAAACATAAATATACAAAGCCTACTTAGATTAAAATTTAAACTAAATGGCAGTAATAATTATTTTATATATTTTTTCACTTCGTTTCTATGGAAACGGAAATAGATAAATACTAATAACTAATGGTATTAAAATTTAGAGAAAATTCTGTTCAATTTTTAATTCTTTTCAAACTACAAATATAGAATTTATGTTTAAACATATTTTTTTTAAGAATTTAAAAGAAAAAATTAAGTTTTTTTAATGCTATGTTTTTACTGTCCAGATCGACCAAAAATAGCTCGTCGATCGACTTGTTGGCCATCCCTGATATAGATTATTGAAAATTTCTATATTTCGTTGCATTTTTCATTATGCAAATGGAAATTCATATTTTATTTTCTTTTAACTTTGTTTTAAAAATTTGTTTCGATTTTTCCTCTTTTTTCTCACAAATACTGCAAGTGTTTCAATATAATTTTTATAATTTTCAATATTGAACATATTTCGGTTCGTGATTTCGGTAAAGGGTAAACAGGCCTACCAAAATTTTAAATTTCTGGTAGATTTTTTACGTTTAAATTTTTAAGTGCAATTTGAAAGTTCAAAATATTTTTATTTTTTTTTATTCACAAAAAACAAGGAAATTGTTGTTGACAACGAAATTTTCAGATCGAATATTAATCAAATAAAAAAATATAAATTTAAAAACAATAATAAAGTTTGATTGACGCTAGAATAATAATAAAAAATTATTTATTTCTTTGCCAATAATTTCAATTCCGGCCATCTTGATATTTCAATAATCTGACAGCAACAATGGCAGAAATCTACCAGTTTTTTTTTACGTATGAAAATTAGCCTAATTATCATCGATTATTGTTGGATTTGGATCGACAGATGAATACTGCTGAATGCACCCAATATATACCCCTAAATGAAACAACTTTAAATTTAAAAAAAAAAGCAAATAAAATTTAATCCAGAATTAAAGAATTTAATAAAAACACACCACTTTTCGATAATAATAACTTTCGAATTTAATAATGTATTTATACATATGTACGCAAACATAGTTGCACCAAAATTTTTTACGTAGGTACCATAAAAAAATTTGCTATCAAACTTTGTTCAAGCTATCTTCTATCATGACATTTAACATTTTCATTTTGAAGTTTAAATTTCATTCTAAACGAAATTCGGCGGCTTGATTGATTAAGACTGAGTCGTCAAGTCAAAGTCAGTTATTCATTTCAGTCCTGCTTTTTGGTTGCTTGTCATATTTTGGGAAATCATCATAATTTTCATTAAATAATTTAAATTAATTCAGTGTATTTGTGAAATTAGTAATTTATTTGAAAAGGAAAATTATTAATAATTTTAGAAAATGGCAGAGGGTCAAAAGAAAATAACATTAACTGTAAAAACACCAAAGGAAAAGAAAACTGTTGAAGTTGATGAAGATGCCGAAATAAAAGATGTAAGTTGAAAAATTTTCATTAAAAGAAAAAAAAAATTGTTCGAGAAGCGTTGACGCGTTTTATACCAAGATTATAGAATTTTCGTATCACAAGGAAGAAAATAAATTTATGTTGAAATAACAATTAGCTACTTAAAACAAAGTGATACCAAATTAAATGAGTTTATTAATGGATAAAAAAAAGTCAAATGAAATAAAAATATTACGTGGCTTATTGAAAAATTACGAAATATGCAATTAAAATATTTAATTCGGTGAAGTAATTTCAAAAAGAATGGAAGCGCAGATGTTAATTTATTTATGTCAAAAGTCTCTAAATTTTTTTCATGTTTTTCGATATATAAATGAAATGAAATAGGAAAATAATGAGTAATTTTATAATTAATTTATGCAAATAAAAAATATAAATTATCGTTAAATAATTTCATAATCATATTTAAATTTCAAAACAAATAATTATTACATAGTATTGTTATTAGTTTTGTATTACTCTATACCTTGAATTTTTTCCTGAAGAAATTTAAAACTTGCTTAGTAATTGTGATTCATTTGCCCTTTGATATAGCTATAGATAAATTTACGCTTGTTGCACTTCTAGACATTTTTTTAATATTTAAAGAGATTTGTTATTTTATTTTAATATTTATTTTAAGTTTTGAAATAAATACATAGTTAATTGATTAATTTATAATATAGTAAAATTCGGTTAACATTGTGTTGATTAAGTGCTTTATATTCCAATGATAAATGAAATTTAATTGTTTTTATCTATTCTGAATTTAAATCATCAATTTTACTACCAATTCTATTATAAGTATCTTCATTTAATTCATCATTTACGTTAATTTTATCTTTTTCAATTTTGTTAACTCTTTCAAATGTATTTTTAATTTTTTCAGCTTCAATACTTTCCATACCAAAGACTTTGTAACAAAATGTTTCAATGTTTATTTCATTGGACAACTTTTTAAAATTTCTCATTATTTGTACATCACTTAAGTCATTAGTTTTACGTTTAATATTACGATCTTCAATATCTAATAATTCAAGTAAATAACGCATTGCTTGAATTTCGGAAATATTTTCACCTTTAGTTGTCATAATATCTAGAATTTGAGAACGATTAATAGAATATATTTCTCGTTTATCAATTTCAAATCTTAATTTTCCATTAAAAAAAAAACTCAATGATTCTAATATCTTATTAAATCGATAACCATCAACTGGTCTATGATTAAAATATAATTTAATGAGATCTGTAAATGATATAATAGTTTGAGGATTTGACCGTGATTCTTTTTTTCTGGTTATTTCGTTTATTAAATTTTTAGCCTTAAAAATTTTAATACATAATTATATGCCAGTGTAAATTAATATTTTATATCTACCTCATATTCACTTGGAAAGTATCCAATAGCTCGCATAAAATCAATAATATCACTTATTTTTATGAATTCAGTTATCTGTAATAATAATAAAAATGATCAATAATCATAGTAGACGAAATACACGTATCTGTATGATAAGCAAAATTAAAAGAAAAATATTTAACTATTTTTATCTATTTACAAAAATTTTACTCGAACTCGTAGAAAACAAGTTTTTCTAAAAATTAAAAATCAATAAATTGCATCATTTAATTAAAATCTGTTAAAAAAAATTTCAAATAATTTACAATTTTTCTTTCCACATCTGAGGAATCTTCCATTAATTGTATATAATAAAAAAATTGAATCATTTCATTGAAAAAATTTCCATATTTACCGCCTGGTAAAAGTTTTAAAAATGGTTCTAAGCCTTTACCACCAAAATCAAATTTTTTATTCATATTACTGAAATTTTAATTTAATTATATGCATTTTAGAATTTAAATGATTTTATTAATAAATTTTATTACTCTCGATTTATATCCCAATATGTTGGACCGCTATCACCTTCACCATGCATCAAAACACCAGTAAAATTATAATTTAATTTGAACGTAATTATCTACAATATATTCAAAAATAAAATTTGACTTTTTATATACAAATAAAAAAATCATTATTTTCAACCTGAGTATGATGTGCAAATTTTCCAGAATATCTAAAAGGATTACCGTCCAGTGGTAGTATTGCCGCACCAATACTTTTTCTTGTTGCAAATAATAAAATGGGTGGTTCATTAATACCGTATCGATTAGGGCAAAACTAAAAATTTATTAGCTTTAAACCAATAAGAATATTTAATTATTATTTAATTCAAAGAAAAACAAACTTACAATAATTTTTTGTATTGGTGATTCATAAATTGGTCCCAAAAATGTAAATAGATTTTCTGCAGTATATGCATCATAGAATACAAATTTACATTGACTATTTGCAGCAATTATTATATATTTACTAATTGATGTATCATTTTCTAATATTTTTGATTCTAATAACTCAGAAGCTGTTATATTTGGTTCTTGATTTAAACGTACATCATTTTCTGCTAATAAAAATTGAGTTTCTGTTTGATTGTGATGACAATTTTTATAACGAGCATACATTCCATCAAAACCAATTGTTATTAAATAATTATTTTGTTCATGGCTTAAAAAGAATATACCAATTATTGGCATACAATGATATTTATATGTAGCCAACATATACCAATTTATACCATTAAAATGTATATATATGAGAGTATTGTTATCATCCTTTATGCAATGAAAAATATAAAATAAAATTATTATAAAAAAATAATATATAATTTTATAAGCCTACAGCTAAAGCACAAAAGTTATTGTCATCTTTTTTAAAAACAATTTTTCTAATTGCACAATTTGTAAATTTCATAGGTAATTCATGAGTTTCAATTGCTGTAATCGGATCCATCATCCATAAATTTCCATTTTTATATCCCAATGCAATAAAATTTTCTAAAATAAATTAAACAACTATTAGTCTTTGGACACGATCAACAAAATAACTTTTCAATGTTTTCGATGAACAAAATAAGTAATATATTGTCTATAATCTTACCATTTTCTGATACTTTAACACAAGTAACAACATTTTTTGTTAAAATTTTACGATAATTTTTCATTGATATATTTTTTGGTTTGAAATTATATTTAGCAATTATATTATTTGTTTCATAGTTACGAATTATTATACAATCGTTTTTCGTACAACCAATCATCCACGATTTTTGTGTATAAGTATCCATTATTACATAATAATCTTCAGTTGGTATCAAAATAATTTGATAAGTTTTTTTAATAATATCAACAAGACCTATTTCTCCAGCTTCATTAACTAAATTTTATTTATTTACAAAAAAAAAAAAACGTTTTTGTTTATAATCAAATCACTTTTTATATGAAAATTATTTAATATAAAATTATTTACCGAGAAAAAATGGTCGAATAATAAATGGTTCTCTAGTTATTGTACATTTATGTGGACATTTATTACAAGATGCTATAGTTTCTTCATCGTTCTCATCTTAATAAAATAGATTTTATATATTTGTTGATAATAATTAACATTTAAATTTAATTTGTTTGTAGGTACCTTGAATAATAATATTGTCACCAATTATTTTAAAATCTCTTCTATATATATTTGGACAAATTGATAATACTAAATTTTTTTCTAAAGTAATTTCTTGACTTTTACATATAAAAATCAATTTCATATCTTCATCATAGAATCTTATGTCACCATCATTGTCAATTATTACAATATAATTATCAATTGTTATCATTTCAATAAGGTTTGATTTTTTTAATGTAATAATTTTATACAATTTTTTTATATTTTTATTTTTTTTTACATCGTCATCATCATTCCATACAATAACTTTACCATTAGATGTAGAACTTATTGCTAATGTATTATTCTTGATATAAATTGTTCTAGTTAATGAATTATTATATTTGGGACGAGCCATTTTAGTAATATAAATTGATATTTTAAAGTCATCAGTAATAAGACCAAAAACAACTTTTTCTTCAAAAGTTATAGCAAAATAATTTTCACGACCTTCATTGCAATCAAATATTAAATGTTTTAAATTTCCATAATCATTGTTTATTTGTAACATATCTAAACAAATATTTATTAATAATATTAATTTCTACTTTATTTTTAAGGAATTTTACCATCGCAAATTTCACGATCCAATGACCAATCCCAAAATTGAACTTTATAACCTTTAATAACTTTATCATTAGAACTAAATTTGTCATTATTTTTATCCTTTTGTATTTCATGTAAACTACTAACAAGAATTAAATATCTAGAACATGGACTAAGGGAAACTTGTGCTATTTCATAATGCTTTTCAAATGGATCCTTAATAATTTTTAAAATAATTGCATTATTTTCATCAGAACATTTTAAATCCCAAATGTGGAGGTTTTTTGAATCATTTGAAATTAAAATTCTTCCATCAGAACTCAATAATAATTGTTGTATACGATACGCCTTACAATATACATATATTTCATTTATAAATAATTTTATTTCTATTAAAATTTGAATAAAAGCTTACATGACCAGTGATATATTTAGATGTTTTCTGATTAATATCATATAAGCAAATTATATTGCTCATACAATAAATCATAATAAGTTCATCGTTTTTATCTAAAGTTAAACGTATCCCAATTTCTTTTGTAAAACCAAATGTAGACTTCAAACTCTTGAAAAATAAAATAGTTGATAGAAGTAATTAAATTATTGTTTCTAAATCAGAATTCTTTTAAAAACTTACAAATGGATTTTGTATTTCTGGTAAATCATCTGAAATTGAAAATTTTCTTGTAAAACTACTATCATTTTCCATATTCGAGCTTTGTTAACTGATTTAGGATAAAAATTAAAATTTCACAAAAAACTTTGATTTAAGCTTTAAAAAAAACTATTTATTTTTTTGTTTTCTTTATTTAAATTGATAAAAAAGACTTTAATTGTTTTTTTTTTTGGTTACTAGGGAAACTGATTCTTCAATTATCATATTCGCTGTGCACGCGCACCACCGATTTATATTCGCCCCATTCAAACAATTTAATTGATATTTTAAATAATGGAATTATTTAAATCTAAATCTTAAACTAACACAATGAATAATATTAAAATATGTATATGAAAGAATGCGGACGGACGATTTTTTATTACTGACTATTAAAAATTTCCCTTCTGACCAAATTTTCAGGCAATGCAATTATCGTCATAAAAATAAATTGCACATATTTTAATGCAAGTAAACACAAAGGTGATTTTTTATCATCCGTTTAGTAGTAATAATATAATGTAATGACTGCTGGTTTAACTGCAATAATTAATGACAGTGGGTTTAAATGAAAACAACATTTTACAATGGCATCCATTTGAACATAAACATCAATACAAAACCACTTATTAAAAGATCTGCCGGCTGAATATTGAAAATCGAATCAGTAAAGTCCCCACAGCTCTTCAAATAAAAAATCAGTCCCTTTATGCTTTAGTAACAAGTAAAATTTCTGCTTCAATCTTACTTCAGTAGATGTCTCCGGCACAGTCTAAAGGTTCGTTAGCTGTAACTTATTTCAACACAAACTTGGGACAGAAAATAAATGATTATGAATTAAAAATCAGTCGTACACTTGCTCTCTCATATTATATTTAACTATGATTTATTTAGAGCGTTTTAAATTCGGTCTTATGACGAACAAATTATATTTTGAGCAATTTTTAATCGATCAATAAAATTTATACTAAATAAATTAATTTTTTTCTAATTTTAGTTTAAAAATGTTGTTGCACAAAAATTTGAATCTGAACCAGAACAGTTGGTATTAATTTTTGCTGGTAAAATAATGAAAGATTCAGATACATTAAAAACACATAATATTAAAGATGGTTTAACAGTACATTTGGTAATAAAAGCACCAACAAGAGCAGCTGATGAACAACCAAGACAACAAGCTGATGTAAGACAAACACCATTTGGATTAAATCAATTGGGTGGTTTAGCTGGTTTAGATGCATTAGGTGCTGGTTCATCAACATTTATGGATTTACAAGCACGTATGCAAAGTGAATTATTAAATAATGGTGATATGTTACGTACAATATTGGATAATCCATTGGTACAACAAATGATGAATAATCCAGATACAATGCGTTCATTAATTACATCAAATCCACAAATGCAAGAATTAATGGAACGGAATCCAGAAATATCACATATGTTAAATAATCCTGATTTATTACGTCAAACTATGGAATTAGCGCGTAATCCTTCAATGTTACAAGAATTAATGCGCTCACATGATCGTGCCATGTCTAATTTAGAAAGTGTTCCTGGTGGTTATAATGCATTACAAAGGATTTATCGTGATATTCAAGAACCAATGTTAAATGCAGCAACTGATTCAATATCACAAAATCCATATTCTGGTTTATCAAATGATTCTAGTGGTACTAATCCACAACAAGGTACAGAAAATCGTGCCCCATTACCAAATCCATGGAGTACTGGTGGGGGTGGTAGTGGTCCTGGTAATCAACCAACACCTGGTGTTATGAATTCACCACCAATGCAAAGTTTATTACAACAAATGAGTGAAAATCCAACATTAATGCAAAATTTAATGAATGCACCATATACAAGAACAATGATGGAAGCAATGTCAGCCGATCCTAATTTGGCAACACAATTATTAAGTACAAGTCCAATACTGGCAAATAATCCAGCATTACAAGATCAAATGAGAACAATGATGCCACAATTTTTACAACAAATGCAAAATCCAGATGTTCAATCAATGTTAACTAATCCACAAGCATTAAATGCTATAATGCAAATACAACAAGGTATGGAACAATTACGTACAGCAGCACCAACATTAGTTGGTAGTTTAGGTATACCACCTGTCCCGCCAGCATCTTCAACAACAACATCATCTGATTCAACAAATAATACAACAACAACAACAACAACAGCTGGTGGTGGTGCTGCACCTGGTACTGGCAATGCACAAATATTCAATGAATTTATGGCTAGAATGATGAATGGTATGGCTAATGGTGCAACTAACACCAATATTGCACCAGAAGAACGTTATTCTTCACAATTAGAACAACTATCAGCTATGGGTTTTGTTAATAGGGAAGCTAATTTGCAAGGTAAATTTGTTCTTTTCTTTTAACAAAAAGTATTATTTTTTTTATTAATATTTTAGCTCTAACTGCAACCTTTGGGGATATTAATGCAGCTGTTGAACGATTGCTTGCGCTTAATCAATTATCTTTAAGCTAACTATCATAATAGAAAATATTGCATATATATATATGTATACATACATATGCATATGTATATATAAATATCACAAAAAAAAACAAAAATTATACATTGTAATAAGGGATAAAAAATGAAAAGTAAAAAAAAAATTATAAAAATAAAAAATTTAAAAAATCTTTAGTTTTTGAAAATTACAAGATAACATTTCTTCTGTTATAGTATATGAAATTTAAATCACAAAAACAAAAAAAACAACTTTAGGTAAAAAAAAATAAGTAAATTCATCAAATATTTTTGGCAAACAAAATATAAAAGTTATCTGTTTTAATGAAAAAGGCATTCTTGGTTTTATCAAAATTAAATTTAATATACAAATTTAAGGCTTCTTTAAATACAAAAAAAAAAAATATAAAAAAAACATATGTTAGTTTTATTGGATAAAATTAAAAACAAAAAAAATATTTAAAAATTAATGTACCCTTTTAACCCTGGAGTACACTCTTAATATTAACTTTTATTTAAAACCAAATATACGAACTGTGTATAAATAATATATATATGTGTTTAGTTTCGATTAGCATTTTAATACCTTGAAACTGTATTTAAAAAAAAATTAAATTGCATTAAATAAAACGATTTTTTTGTATTTATTATGTTTTGAATATTTTATAATAATTGTAACTAATATCAGATTAGATAAGTGTAGATCGAAATTACATGCTTCATATGCTTCATATTAATTTAGTTTAGAGTGTATCTAGGTTTTCAAGTTACAATTTTTAATTCAAATAAAATAATTATTACAAAAACTTGTAAAATTATATATAAAATATATAAAAAAAAAATAAATAAAAATAAAATATAAATAAGTGTTGGTTGACTTTGTTTGATTAAGGTTTTTATAAATGACTCGAAAAAGGAAAATCATTTTTTTATTAAAGAAAAAAGTAGATTTTTCGGTTTTTTTAGTTTACATTTTGCCAGGAGAAGAATTTACAGTGTTATTTTAATAATTTAAAATTTTTTTTTTATATTTTCTTAACAAATAGCTTAAAAATTACATATGAATATTAAAGAACTATTGTATTACAAATCTTATCGAAAATTTTCATTTTTTTTCATTGATGATTTTTATTATTCAAATAAAGAATATTAGAAAAAAGTATAGAAACATTTTTTGTTTAATCATTTAATTTCAAATTATATTTATAAAAAATAAAAGGGTACAGGTTTGGCTTTATTTTATATAAAATAACTATTAGTTTTTTTTTTTTTTATTAAATGTAAGAAAATTTAAATATGTCTATCAAAATTATTATAGTTCTATTAATTTTTGAGTTCTTTAAAAATCAAAAAAAAAAAAAAAAAAAAAGAAAGAATTAAAGAACTTTAAACAAATGCAAATAATAAAGAAACATATTATAAATAACATAAATTTTAGTCAAAATAAATTTAATAATAACTAAAAATTAACATTATTTTTTTAAAGATTTATTATGAGGATAAGATTTAATTTATTTGTTTTGAGGATAATTTAACGAAACTTGATGCGTTTATTTTTTTACATTGTATCCAATAATTAAATAAAAACAAAATCTATTTAACTCCAGCAGAATTCAATTATAAATAATTCTGATTTTATATGATAGCAAATGTAAGGACTACTCCCAAAATATTTTGATGAAAAATTTAACCTTTTGTTTAATGGAATTAGATCCTGGTTTTTGTTAGAACTCAAAAATATAATAAAAATTATTTCGATAACCACCTTGGATTGGATTAATAACTTATGAAGTACAATATGTTATTTCAAAAATTTATATCTTAATTTTATGCTGTCAACCATTATCTTTGAAGATTGAGGAGAGATTTTTGAGGAATGATCTGAAATATAAAAATTAAATTATGGCGCCTATTCCTTGAATCCTTGAGTGTCTATTGATTGACTCTACTTATTTATTTAGATAAGTATGGAAAAAAGTAATTAATTAAAAAGGGCATTTGTAATTGTTGTTTTTCTAAATATTAACCAAAAAAAATGTTTATTTTTATATTTAAACAAAGTGTAAAATAACTATTTTCTATATACTTTTTTTTATATATATCTATTAGTTCAATTCTGATACATTTAAATTTACTAAAGCAATTTTTTTGATCATTATAACCGTCTCACAGTAAAAATATTTTTTCACTTTAATTTTTACGTATTCCTTAATCATAAATTATTTCAAAGAAAATAATTCAAAACAATAAAAAAATTGTTCTAAAATTTACACAAAAACCTCAACTATTGAACTTCGACGTTAAACGTTAGAGCAATTATTTTTCAGTTTCATCTCACCTTAGAATACATGAATACTTCACTTTCTGTTAAAAAAGTTTAAAATCGTTGTAGGATTAAAGGTTATAACATTAATTTAACATTTTTCCTAAATTTTTGAATTGCAATTGATTTTTTTTATGTGGAAATCATTAATTCTTTCTTTAGTTAAAATAATAAAGTGCATCAAACATAATTTTTTAGAAATTATAAATTTTTTATTTCCATTTTTTAGTTCAAATCAAAAAAAAAAATGTTATCTTCATGATCCAACTGGTATGAAAAACAAATTTACATAAAGAATTTTCGGGGGTAAATAAAGGTTTTTAAACATGCTCCTTTGCCCTTCAAAATCTTGAACTTATACATTTGAGAGAAAGACTCCCTCCCATAAATGCACCTTAATATATTCTTGAATTTTTTCAATCTCTTCCTCTGTTGCTTTTGTTATTAAATATGTTTGGATGTAGGATTCTAAAATCAAAAATTTGTTGTTTACAGTAGTGCATACATAAATATATTTTATTACATATTTATTCTTTTTTATAATGAATATTGAATATTTTTTGTTTATTTTAAATTACATTTATAATTTTATGCTTTTAATTTAATTTTTAAAAGTGCTTACGAGCTCTGCTTTGCAAAATTTTAAGCTTTTAGTTATTTTTATTAAATATTTTATTTTTTAATATAAAAAATTATTTAAATTAATATACATTTAATTATTATTTTGTTTTTAAATATAAATAAATTAAGTTTTTTTGGAATACTATAATTTTATTAAAATAATATAAAAAAAAGATCGATTACTTAAATTATTGATTCAATAAGTTCGATTTAACGTTTAATATTTGTGCTTCCCTAAATAACGCTTCATAAGGTATGAATTCAGTAAGTGTATGAAATGCATTGAATTTAAGGTAACGTAGTTGTCTTTTTGTTTTGTTTTTAATATATAAATAGAATCTCATGAATTTTAGACATGTTTTTAAGTAGGTACACAACATTTAATTAAATATTTAGTAAAAAAATATGTTTTTTTTTTTCTTTTTAAATAGACATGCATTTTGAATATTTTATTTTTTAAAAACTTCATTTTTTTTATATAAATTAAATTTAATTGGTAACCAATTTTAGAAAATTAAATATAAAAAAAAGAAGATCAAAAATTGATATTATTTTTAATAAAGACTTGTCTTCTTCATGATTCTAAGGAACTCTTCTTGATTGACTTCACCATCACCATCTAAATCAGCCTCATCTATCATTTCTCTTAATTCTTCGTCAGTTAAATTTTCACCAAGTTCTCTTGCAACTCTCTTCAAATTTTTAAATGAGATTTTACCAGTTTCATCATCATCAAATAAACGAAATGCTTTTAAAATTTCTTCTTTACTATCTTTTTCAGCCATTTTCATTGTCATTAATTGTAAGAAATCAGCAAATGATATTTTACCAGTATTATCTTTATCAATTTCAGCTATCATACGTTTAATTTCTTCTTTTTTTGGTTCAAAACCTAAAGCTCTAATTGCTACCTTAAGTTCTTTACTTTCAATGTGACCAGTACCTTCTGTATCAAATAAATCAAATGCTTCTTTAATATCAGATTTTTGTTCCTCAGTTAATTCAAACTTAGGTCCAGATTTTTTTCTTCCACCAACCGGTTGCATTGTTTTTTTATTTGTTGTCGTTGATGGGATAATTTTTTCCATTAAACTCATGTATGTAATACTTTTTTATTTTATGTTGTTGTGCAATTCAATTTCTGCATAGATAATGAATTAGCAACAAATTTGATCTTGTTATAAAATAATTTTGATTTTGTTTAAAAATTTGTTTATTTTATTATTTTAATTTGTTTGTTTATATGAAATAAACATGTTGTTTTTTTATTTATTTTATTGACTAGAAACGTTATTCAAGTTCACGGTTCAAATAATTATTTTTCTCTTTAATTCAATATCCAGGTAACACAACCAAACACAACTTTAACTTTTTTTATTTGAAGAAAATCATTTTTATTTTTTTATTTTTGACAGTTCAATCAGGAGTTTTAATAATTGAATTTCAAATGCATCTAGCACCTCTATTAATTTTTTTTGTAAGTGTAATGGATTTTATTTAATATAATAACAAAATGCAATAAATTTTCGGGCACTTATTCCAGCTGTTTTATGTTACATGTCATTTGATTGAAATAATCAACGAATTAGAATTAAATGGAAGTGGCTATCCACACAAAAAAGGGTACAATGTTTTGGGTATATTCCTCTCTTTCATTGGTATTTCTTATTGTCAAAAAACAGAAATAGATGAATATATTCGTTCAATATATTTTCTCTCTTTTAAAAATTCAAAAGATGTAAAATATAATACTTACATATGTAAAGACACGTTATTTTCTTTTTCCAAATGAGACTTACAGCCTGGAATGATACAAATCTTCTTTTTACGTTCCATTTTTCCTTAAAATTTGTAATTTTTTAACAATTTATAATAAAAATCAAAAATTTTATTGACTTTTTTTAATATTTATTTGACAATAACAAATTTTATTTTTGCCTACTTCATTGCTAGTGTTCGTACTTTTTGAAAATTTCATATATCCATATATTACACACTACTGCTACATTTTCAATATTTCAGAAACATGAATGATTTTTTTTTTTTCAAATAATTTAACAGCAATACTTTTCTGTGTAATAATAGAATACGGTAATAAAGTAAAAGAAAGTTTAAATTGAAAAAACATTGTTATTTTTATTAAGATTATATTTTGATACCTTTTATTTTATTCATACTCAAAGATTTTACTAATTTTCTATTTAAAAAAACTATATTGGCCTAACACTGAAAAAAAATTTTTTTTGACGAAAGGAAACCCAAACAAACCAAACAGAAAGAGAAGTACTAAAAAAATATGGACAAAATGTTTGTATTTTTGTATGGGATAGTCACTTCCATTTAATTCTAATTCGTTGGAAATAATAGTTTATAATTTTAATGTGAGTATATTTTTCAAATATCGGTATTGGTTCTTTATACCGGCAGCACTTTTTTAACAATTTTGTGGGTAAATGCATATATACAAATAAAATAATTTTTTCCAACGGATTATTGTTACACATAACCGTTTAAATCTGTTTTAAAACTTGTTTCGAAAATCGTCAAATTTAGTCGTGTGTGGGGTTGTTTCGAAACAGTTTACAAAATGAAAATTTGTTGATTTTTAATGGGCGGAGTTATTAGTTTCTGAAAGTGTTTAAATGTGTGTAGTTGCTCTGCTTGTTTAAGCAAAAGTTTCTTAGTGTGTGGCGAAGAGAAAAATTAGTTTACAAACAATTTTTTAAACAGATTTAATCGTGTATAGGGTGGGGCCCACATGAATAATAATTAACTAATTTGAAATTTCCCTGGTTTGCGTCTTGGAATGGAATTAGCAAGCTCAAAATGTTTCTAATTGCTTGGTGACTGACAGCTTTCGAATTGAAAAACATGTATATAAATTAAAGATAAAAAAAATGATAAAAATTGTCAATTTAAATTGTAGAAAAGTTGTCCATTTGGTGTTTTGTTTAGGGAATTGGATCTTTCAATAGACACACCATCTAAATAATTTTTTTTTATTAGTATGTTTAATGTTTAGTGAACTGCCAAATGAAATATGAAAGCAAAACTGTTAAATATTACATTTTAAAATGCAGATTTTTTTTTCGAAAATAGGATTCACCATAAAGTAAAGAATAAAACATAATTTATTTTTAAATAATTCTTATTTTATTTTTGTTGTTGGACGTTTTTAAAAGCACAACATGATGCTTCCGTCTTAGTTGCATTTGTATTTGTATCTATACCGAGTTTTCCCGAGTTTCTTGGTTCCCACAATCCATCAGTTTTAATTATCTGTGATTAAAATTATAAAAATTATAAATTTATAAAATAACCTTTTAATAGATTAACACTAATTATATAATTATAATTACTTTTCTAGTCACTTCTTCAAATGTTTCATTAACACCTTGATTTAATTTAGCTGATGTTTCTAGAAAAAGCATTCTATTCTTTTTAGCAAATTTAATCCCATCTTCAATTGTTATTTGACGATTCTGTGAATCAATTTTATTTCCGACATTTTTACAACTTTTCCATTGGTTCCATACATTACATACATACATATCATTTAATTAAAATAATGTGAAAAATTATTTTGTGTTTACCAACTCATATAAAAATGTTTCCAATTTTAATAAAGAAGAAGCTTTATTGACATCATAAACGAAGATTACACCCTGTGCACCACGATAATAGTTAGGTGTTATTGTTCGAAATCTCTCTTGACCAGCTGTATCCCATATATTTAATTTAATATTATCACCATCTATATTAGTAATTTTTGTTTTGAAATCAAGGCCTATGGTTACTTCTAAGTTCTCATAAAATGTACCATCTGTAAATCCTAACATTAAGCTAAAAATTTAAAATAATAATAAAATTAATTTTGCTTATTAGTCACCTGCTGCATTTGCATATTCTTTAACTTTGTCTTTCACCTTCTTCCGTACAAACTAAGTTTGTTGTGTGAACATTTTTAATGTAACGAGAAAACTCTGATGCAATCTAACCAAAATGACAGGACGTTTAACCAAAAGACAGGAGGAGAGGGTATATCTTGTATCAGTTACGCTGACGATCTAGTTCTACAGTAAGAAGAAAATTTGAAAACATAATTGTGGAACGAATGCAGCTTTCTATAAGAACAGTGCATAAATGGTGCAAAAACATGGGTCTGAATATTATTCCACACAAAATAAACAACATCCTTTTTACCTATCTAAGAAAAGTAAACTACTAAGCACTTTCATTGGATGCAGTTGCTATCGAAATGGTAAAGGAAACAAAACACTTTGGAATAATATTTAACATTAAACTGGCTTATGATCCTCATACAGGTTGCATAAACAAAAAAGCTAATAGAGCATTTTCTGCATCCCAAAATATGTTTGTTATAACATGGGGATTCCACAGATGACCATATAACTCTACAAGTCTATAATAAGACCTATACTGCCTATAGTATTTTACGCGACATTACGTACATGGTGGCCAAAAACACAACAAACTAAAAGCAAGTGGCAAACTTACTAAAATACAAAAAATAGCATGCCTTGGGGCGATTAGAGCTTCACTGTTCTAATACATAAAAGAAAAGAAGTCGAGGAATGAATAAGAGCCTTACCTCAAGGAGCTTCGGTATTCCATACTGATGGCTCCAAATTCGGGGAGAAAACTGGTGCCAGTGTGCACCAAGGTTGAAGTTTAACGTAGTACCTGGCACATATCTCGCTGTTTTTGAAGCTGAAACCTATGACATCGAAATATATCGACATTAATAAAAAAGTTCACAAAGATGGCAACATATATACATAATTTCAGATAGATAAGCTGTTTTAAAAGCTCTAGTTTTCTAAGGAGAATTAGTAGTATTAATATTAATTTGTTTGCGACTCCATAGGTCGAAAAAGACAGAAATATTTCCAGGAATACACATCGCCTAATTCTGAAATTAACATCAGAGCAATAATGGCGTTCATCACGAATATAAATAAACCTGCAATTCTAAGATAACAAACGGGGAAGTACAATAGATTTGAAAAGATCGCGTCTACATAAAAAAAAAAAAAATGTCAACAAATTTTACAGAAGCAATTTTTTGTGAGAAACAGCCGCAGTAAAAACAAATCATTCTTTCACTGTTTAATTTTTTTCATTTTACTGATTGCCATAATCGCCAGCTAAGTTTTTCCATTAGAATATTGTTTTCTGATCAGGAGCACACCGAAATTCATAAAAATTTAATCCGTGATACACAAAATCCATAAAAATTTAAAAATTCATAAATATTTAAATCGGTAAAAATCAAAATCCATAATTTCAAAATCTGTAAATTAGGCAGTAAATATTTAATATTAAATTTTCAGCACTTTCACATAATTTGTATATTGTTATGCCCGTTGCTAACATATTTCGGGATTTTCCCGTTTTTAAAGGCAACAATATGTGTCATTTATGTTATTTGAAAACTAAAGATAGTGTTGTTACTTATTGTTATTTGGAAGTTGTAAAGAAGTTTTACTTGGAAAAATATAAGAGGTAGTGGGTTTGGGGGCAGCAGTCCCCGACTTTAAAAATAAATTTTGTTTATTTTTTTATATTTGTTATTAAAAGCTTGCCGTCTGCATTTACCTGCCTGCCTGCCTGCCTGCCTGAATAAATAGGTAGCGGGGTTTTGGGTGCAGCAGCCCCCGACTTTAAAAATAAATTTTGTTTTTTTTTTATATTTTTTACTAAAAGATTGCCGTCTGAGAAAACAGGGTTTCAATAAATAGGTAGTGGGGGTTTGGGGTCGGTTTTTTAGTTTTACTAACCTTACCATTTACCATTTTACTAAAATTTTAATTTTGTTGCATTGAATTTTGAAAAATGATATTTTATTGTATTTGGATTTTGGAATTTTGGATTTTCTCGTTTGGATTTAGTCAATTTCGCTTTTGAAATTAGGGATTTCGTAGCTATTCCACCTACAAGCTCTTTTTGGGAATTTTCCATATTAAATAAAAAGTGCACACAATTTTTTTTCTGAAGTTCTGACAACCTTATGTTATTCTTACTGTTCTTGAAAGTTTAAAGTCCATTAGCAGTTTTTCGCGCAGATGTTTTACTGATTTTTTTAAGGATTTTTGACGGATTTTTTATGAGTTTTGTACGTATGGATTTTAATTTTTACGGATTTTGTTTTTACGGATTGTGAAATTACGGATTTCGATATATGGATTTTGTTTTTGTGGATTTCAATACCAACCCTATCAAATAAAACAGTGAAAAAACGAAACTTAACTCCAGTAAAATAACTTTGTTTCATTTTTTATGTTTTGTTCAGACTGAATAGAAAATATTGATCCGTAAAATAATTAAATTGATTTTATTTGAAATTTTAAGCTTAAAATGTTAAATTTTTGAACTGTATTTGGTTATTAGAATACTTTTATACAATTCCTATAACTTTATATACAAATTTGGTAAATTACTGTCGCAGTAAAATGGAAAACAAAAAATTGTTGTAACCGCAGTCTAGCTTTAAATTTCATCAACGCTCACAATACCATAGCAAAGGCAACAAGTTTGCCACTGTACTTCAACCTAGGTACATGTGAATTAAAAGTGCGGTGTAATAAATAAACGTTTAAATAAGCAATTAATGATTAATGAACAGATATAAACTAAAATCAGAGTGCATAAAAAAAATTAAAATAATAAAAATTTAAATTATAAAAACAATTTAAAAATAGTGTCAATAATAAAATTTACTTTAGAATAATAATTAAATCAAATAATACATAACTTAAAAATAGCCAAAACAAATTTTTTTTTTCTTTTTTCTCTCCTTTATTCAAAATGTTGTTAATTGTTCGTCTTAGTTGACAATAATAAAATAATGATTTAATTCATATTAAAATAATTTTTTTTTTTTTCGTTTTTCTTCGGCTTCTTTTTCTTCTACAAAATTCTCTCATTATGCACTATAATTTTTTCTTCTTTTTTGTTTTGTTATTACCGTAATGTTCTCATTGTTCTAACCTGCAGTGAATGTTTCTGAGAGTATTTCTACACCCAATAAGGTATTAAAAACTGTTGTGTGTAGATATTGGTTTCAGTTGCATTCATTGCAGGGGTGGTATAAGTAAGTGGTACGTGGCCCAAAAAATTTAATTTATATATATTTTCTTTTTTTATATATATATATATTTCTTTTTTTCGGTACTTTTTGTTAAGTTTAATTTATTTTCCTTTTCTCTTTGTAAATTGTTCGTTATTATGTTTAAGATAGATTTTTGTAACATTCGCGGTCTATCAACAAATTTCCATTCCGTCGAAAGCCATCTACGGCTACAAAATCCAGCAATTTTAGCACTAAGTGAAACACAAGTTGTGAATAATGATATTAACTTTAATATCAATAATTATTCGCTTGTGCCACTTTTTATACCCCATAGAGGGATTGCTTTGTATATACGAAATGATGTAGCTTATAAGACTCTTCAAAATTTTGAGTGCTCCAATCCAATTTATCAATATAATTGGATGAAAATACACGTCGATAAGCACATCATTCACTTCTGTTTTATTTACAGATCGCCTCAAGCGAATCAGCTAGAAACTGATATGCTTATAGAAAGACTATCCAACCAGATAAACTCAATTCTGGAAACCAATCCCGAGTCTGAGATTATTCTGGCGGGAGACTTCAATATTCATAACAGAGACTGGCTTAATTTTTCAAGTCACAACAGTCCCGAAGGCAAACAAGTTGAACTTTTTTCCAATTTTTTCAACCTTTCTCAACTTGTCAAAAGCCCTACGAGGATACCAGACCGACGCGACCAGAACGGACACCTCCTGGATTTATTCCTAACTACCCATCCAGAGAAATATTCAATCTATGTTAACTCTCCGCTAGGTGGTTCCGACCACTGTCTTGTAAGCACAAGCTTCGAAGTAGGCACAACAACCAGTTCTTCTAATACTCCCAAAAGACTAGTTTGGCATTATCACCAAGCTGACTGGGAAGGCTTCAACAATTTTTTAAATGCATCGAACTGGTCGTTGTGTTTCCAATATAAAAATATATAAAAATGAGAAATCTTTGATCTCCCCAACAACAGCATGTCTCTCTGGACATTTGCTAAAAATGTTGGGCAAAGTTTTTGCAAGTCTTCGTTTCCACCTATGATAATAATAGTACTATTATATCAGATTCTGTTGGAAAGGTTAATCTCTTCGCAAAATTATTTGCAGCTAATTCCACACTCCCTCCTACAGCCCAAAATCCTTCATCAATCCCTGCTCTAAATTATTCCTTCGGAAGGATCTACTTTAGAACAAGAGCTGTAGCAAAAGTTTTGAAGAATCTCGATATAAAAAAATATACCGGTCCTGATGGTATACCTGCAATTGTGCTGCGACACATTTCGCTATTTCTAAACCTCTGCGCAACTTATTCCATTTGTCCTTTTCTTCAGGAACTTCTTCGTCCTATTGGAAAGTTGCCCAAGTTTATCCTATTCCTAAAAAAGGTGACAAAAGCAATCCTTCAAACTATAGGCCCATAGCTATTACTTCCATTATTTCAAAAACGATGGAAATCTTAATTAATAATAAGCTGAAGAAATATCTTGACAGTAGAGGTATAATTCATGACAGCCAATACGGCTTTCGAGCCCAACGTTCCACCGGTGATTTCATGACATGCCTCTGCGAGAAGCTCAACACCAGCCTGCATCAATCTGGTGAAGCTACTGTTGTAGCTCTAGATATATCTAAGGCTTTTGATCGAGTTTGGCATTCTGCTCTTATAGCAAAATGCAACGCTATAGTCCTTGGTTCAACCTTTTCTAAATGGATTGAAAGTTTTCTTTTAAATCGATCTATCATAGTTTCAGTTGACGGTTCTTTTTCCGACCAACTTCAAATCAATGCCGGTGTTCCACAAGGCTCTGTCCTTTCTCCCACCCTATTTCTCATTTTCATTAATGACCTTCTCAAATTAACTTTCAATCCAATCCATAGTTTTGCTGATGACAGCACTCTAGTAGCATCATATGATTTTCTAAAACAAACTAATGCTACAGCTTCCGCAGTCACCTCCAAAAGAACAATGATGGTCGGCGCGCTCAATCACGACCTTGCCAAAATTGTCGACTGGGGTAAAGCTAACAGAGTCGAGTTTAACACTTCAAAAACTCAAAGCTGTCTTGTTAGTAACAAGCTAACAACATTCGAACCAATTCTCCGGCTTCAAAATGAAGGTATCCAGCGACTTAAAGATCTGAACATTCTCGGAATGCGAGTGAATCAAAATATGCACTGGAATGAACATATTTTCGATATTGCGAAAAGCGCCGCAAAATGTTTAGGCTTTTTGAGTCGCTGCAAAACTTATTTTTCATCTCGAGACCTTTTAAAAATCTATAAAGCATATATACGACCCAAGCTCGAGTATAACTCACATTTATGGGCAGGTGCACCAAAAACTACTTTAAATTTTTTGGACAAAGTTCAAAACCGCGCCATTCGTCTTATAGGCGACATAAATGTGACTTCATCCCTTATACCACTTGGTCATCGTCGTATTGTTGGAGCACTTACTCTATTTTATAGATATCTGCTTGGTGTTGGCACTTGTTCCGAGGAATTATAATCACTTCTTCCTCCTCTTAAGCAATTCAATCGCACAACACGAGAGGCATCAAGTGCCCACCCTTTCACAGTGGAAATTCCGAGATAGTTTAAGTCCGGCTATGGAAATTCTTTTATAGTAAGAACATCCCGATTGTGGAACCGCGTCCCAATCGAAGCATTCCCAATGAGAGAAGGATTTTTTATTTATGACTTACAGAGGTTTAAGACGAATATTAACAACATTTTTCGCTCTTTCCCACAAAACTTTTCTTCTTCCATTTTCTTTCCTTTCCTCTAACTATCCTTTCCTTTTTCAAACAGTCAACGGTACGCAAGTACTTAAAGGTTCAAAACCTAAGTTTTGGCTATAATATAAAAAAAAAAAAAAAGGCGTATTTAGAAAAAAGAAAAAAATGGTAATAGACAAATGGAGTAAAGCCCTTCAAACTTTTCAGTTGTAATTTTATTTTACCATTTTAAATTTAATTTTAAGTTAAATTATTTTCATATTTTCTTATATTTAGTTTTTAATAGCATAAGTTTGTATATTGATGAATGCACAGAAATGCACAGAATGCACAAAAAATGCCACTCGAAAACACATAGAGGTTAAGTGGCCTAAAATCTAATCTAATCTACTTCCAATATTTAAGTTTTTTATGGAATTTTTTTAAAGAACATATGTATATACATATATAATTAAGAGATTGAGTATTCTAAATTTATAGCAAATTATGTAAACTTATTTTCTAAAAATGAACTAGAATGCAAATTCTTAATTGCAAACTTAAATATACCTTACTTAACTTTATTATAGATACTTAAACTTTAATGTTGTCAATATATCGTCATTCATTTTTAGTAAATTTAAAAATTTGATTTGATTAATAAATTTTTAATTCTTCAATTTCTATTTAATATCTATAATGATAGAAAGTTCTTATTAAAAGTATAATAAATTTATTTATTTAAATAAATATTTCATGAGGACATGAATAAATATATTTCATTTTAAACTTTTACAAAATTTTAAATGTAAAACATTCTTACAGCTATACTGTATAGAGATGTAGAGAAATGGTATGCTATCTACTATACTGCTAATTTCTAACTGCTTTAAAAATAGCAATTGCTATAACAGCCATGGTATAATCGTATAATAATTTAATAACGAAGATAAGTAATTTTACACAGATATCTGGTTTCTTTATTAAATTTACTATGTTTGTATACAAACATTTTAATTTTAAAAATTAAAAATAAAGTCTTTCGAGTTGATATGAAAAGAAAAATATTATAGAGACTATAGGCTACCTACCTGCTCTAAATTCCCAAAATAAAAATTTCTAAATACAAAATTGCCAGTCACAAAATCCTTAAATCAAAATCACAAATATTATTAAATTGAGTAGGAATATCGGAAATAACGGAGGAATGAAAAACGGTGTGTGTTTTTTTTTCTAAATATTATTGATTAAAGCCGCCTTCTTTGCGGTTGCCTGCCGGCGGCAAATACAGGTGTCGAATGAAGTAGGAACAAAGGTTTGGGGTTAGTCCAAACTTTTAAAATTGAATTTATTTATAACTCTTTTCGGAGCCTACCTAAATTCCAAAAATATAACAATGTACTAAAATCTCTAATTTTATTTTTAAAGATAAAAATTTATTAAGGGGTCAATCTCGGAAGTCTATTGCATAAGAAATTTGTTTATTACGAAATTTTGTTTTAATAGACTGTACCGAACATTTTAGAAATGGAGAATAAGTATTTGTTTATATTTTTATTTTGTTTTTTTTTTTTGTAAATATGTGCAAAATTTGTAAATTGCCTTAGACAATGTTTGCATTTTTTTTCTCAATCAATCTCAATCACATGGTTACAGTTTACAATTTTTTTTTGCAATACATAAAAGACACCCAATTTCAAGTAAAATTTTGTCAAACAGTTTTTGGTTGCATTGTGTTATTTTCAACCAATAGTTAATAGAAATGTAAAATTTGTGGTAGAGCAAGAAATTTAATTGAATAGATTACTTTGTAGTCAAGAGTTTGTTTTTAAAAATCAGAAAAAAAAAATTATTTAAAAAAGTTTTCAATTTTAATTTTTTTTCTAAACAGATCTATAAAAACGTTTGTAGATTTCTATAGCGTTATCGCAGGTACAAAAATTTCTCTACATGAAAGTTTACGCGGCAGAGAAATGTCGAACAAAAAGTCTATGATAGAGGTGGATGAACAGCTTTATTGTAGGTCGCTCTACCAAAAGTTTTGTTCCAACTCTAGAATTTTTTTTTCATTCGGTTCAATTCTCTTCTTCCAAATTTTTATTTTCTATACAATTTCTTATTTTTGATAAGCTTTGTACACCTGTCTGTACTATCGTATCATATTTCCCAAGTATGTTTATTTAAAAGAAATGAATAATTAAAAATGCTAAATAAATAAATTATTATTTAATTTTATTATTAAATATTTTAATTGATATTTTTTTTATTATTTTTTTTTGTTTTATTTAATTTAACTAAAATTAGAAATTTTTAAAATATTTATATTTTACGTCTATTTTAATAAAAAAAATGTTTAAAGTAAGTTTATTTCGACAATTTTCTTACCTTTTTTTATTATATAAAATGTATATTTATAAATTCTTTTAAAATTATTTAAATAATTAATTATATGACATGTATATGTATATTATTTATTACATTTAAAAATATTTACAAATTTGAAAAAAAAAATAATAAAATAAATTAATAAAACAAAAAAAAAAAATTAATAATAGAATACAAAAAAAAATTAAAAGTAAAAACATAAGTCCTGTAAGGACCATAAAATCTTTGATAATAAAAAGTTTTGAATCACTTTCTATAATTTAGTAAATATTCAAAAACAATTTGTTTTTTTTTTTTTTTTTTTTTTTTAAATTAATCTAATATTACACCAATGTTGATAACTCATGTGGTGATGTACTAGTTCCATTACTTATTTCTAAATTTGTTGGTATTCCTGGACTTATTGAACCACTAGCATCTCTTGTTGTACCACCGCTAAGCGTTGGTGGCGGTGGTATAATACCACGTGAACAGCCACCACCACCGCCACCCATTGTTGAATTAATTTTAGGTGTTGGTGGTGTTGCTGTTGCAGCTCTTACAACATAACCAGGCACATATGAATGATTAAAGCTAATATTATTATGTGAATGATTTGGTGATATTGGTGTTAATGATGTTCCATGACTATGTTGTGATGTATGAGTTAATGGTGTATGATTTGCTTGATTATTTTGATGTAAATTTAAATGAATTTGATTTAAACCAATTGTTTGTGGATTTATTAAATTATTATTATTATTATTACAATTATTATTATTACTATTATTATTTATATTTGTTGATTGATTTATCATATCATTTGTATTTATTTGATTTTGATTTGAAAATTGTATTGGAGGTGCTATAGCACTTATTTGTGATGATATTTGTAATTGAAGTGGTTGATTTCTAACACATATTGTTTTCTCTTTTTGCCATACAAAAACATTATGAACCATTGCACCACCACAAAATACAATTCCAATACCAATAAGTATACTTGTTATTATTGCTGGTGTTGAATGGAATTGGGTAAACGTATATAATATAATGCCTTAAAAAAATAAAATAATTTTAAATGTTTTAATTAAACATAGTTAATTAATATTTTTTTTTTGTAATTTACCTGTTAAAAATATTGGAATTGAAATAAAAAATCCTCCAACTGCGCAGACACGACTAACACTTGATTTTTCAAGATATTTGTTACCCCTTTAATATTAAAAAAAAATTTTTTTTTTATTAATAAAATTCAAATTTTTCATATTGTATTTTATTTTAATAAATAAATTAATGATAGGGTAACTGTATTAGTGATTGATTCTCAAATTTAGACTTTATAATTTTAAAAAATACAGCGGAAATTTAAAACTAAAAGCCCCACAAATAAAATGATACCACGCAAAATAAATCAATTAACCCTTTCAAACCCACCTTAAGTAATTAAAAATGCGAGGAAAAACTTTTATATTCCATAATACTTGATATTTCGATATAAAATTCAAAATTATCGATTTATAGCTCTTCTTTAGTGAATTGTGTAAAACCAATGGACCCCACAAATTAGTAGTTTATCTCACATATAATCTGAATTATTCTCAACAAATAAAAAAAACAATCTTATGAGGAAATAAAGCCTTCGTGAGGGTGTAAGAAACTATTTTAAGATATAATTAATACCATAGTAGAAATTATAAGCTTTTAAGCTTTTATTAGACCTATTCTCACTATCTGGCATAAAAATATAAAAAAAATTGTAACACATATTATCGAGCATATAAATAAAACCAGTATTGCAAATTGATTGTTATTAAAAAAATTGAAAAGTATACTTTATTACAAATTAATTACATATAAACAAAAAAAAATTTAATTTAATGCTAAGTCGGGCCAAGAAAAAAAGTACGTTACACTATGATTTTTTATACATATATGGCTTTAGGTTTTTATTCAAGCATTCTTCTGTGTAAATTTCTTGATTAATTGATCCTTCTGTGATAAATACAGCACTTCTTTTGCAACAGGAACAAATTGTTTGTCAAACAAGATATTTTTTTGGGAACTTTTACTTCATTATATACTTTTATTTTAACTTGCCAGTGTCTATATGTATATATGTATATATGTATATATGTATATATATATATATATGTTTGGTAGGTAGGTTGGAATTTTTTTGTTAATATTAAAATTTTATATTTAAATTTATTAGGATCATTTCGGCTCTTGTCGGCTAAGTAAAATTTTTGTCCAGTGCAAATTCTACAAGGCGATGAGCAAAACTGACATACAAGGACTAATGGCTTACTTAGAAAAAACTTACTTAGATATTTCTAATCTGGCATACGTATATGCGATCCAAATCTTTGATTGCAAAACAAGGTACTTTTCTCCTGCATAAAGTAATCATTAAGTCCATTTTAGATATATGGGATACAATTTTGGGGTTCAGTTTCAAGCGTATCAATTTTAAGGGGGAAAGAAGCCGTTATTTTAAAATTAAAAAAAAAATAATAATTACCTAAATCGAGGGTTCTCTATCGACTGATTACTTTTTAGCTGCCGGAAAGAACTGGAAATAGTGTTTTTAAACCAAAAATTCACCGTAATCGAGATTTTCAAATAGAAAAAAACATAGTGAAAGTAAGACAAAAGTTTTTTATTTTTTGACGTAGAACCCGAATTTGCATCAAAAAGTACCTAACTTATTAAAGAGATTAACTTAACTATAACTAGACTTAAAACTAGAAGCGAAAAAAACTAGTTAGTCTTTGTTATTAGTTTTCCGCTTACGTCTAAGAAAAAATAATAGGAAATGTTTAATCACTATTTGTACATAATGTAAATGTACAATGTACCAATTTTGATTTTCTAACCACCAAAAGTCTCTATTATAACGTTTATTCCTGTAGTCCTGTCTGGGTATTATGTAATAATAAAAAAGTAAAATACCTTTTAAAACGGAAATCTTAAACATTGAATTTATTTGTTGTTCTATATTTTATTCTTGAACTCCGCCGACTCTACGCGTAAGATTTTCTTCATGTATGATTATTTAATAACACCCTCATTTAATTAAAAGTATAATATTTCTATTTAATCAATAAATTATAAATTCTTTCATTTTTTATTATTATTTTAAATTGATTTTAATTTAATAAATTATCCTTAACATCACAATAATGTAAACAAATTTCATATTACATTGCTTACATACTTACATGCATACATCTAAATGTAATATAAAAATAATGTTTGTGTTCTGCAAAAACAACTCAAGTCCACCTTTTTGTCAAATGGAGTTATTAACACAGAAAAATTAAAAAAAATTGTGTTTTTCAATCTGCAAAAACATTCCAAGCTCTACCTTTATAGCATAAGCACATATTCAATTATTTCAATATAACCTAAGTCCAAAACGCGTTATTATGTTCAGTTATGTTTTATATTTCAAAAAAAATTTCAAGGGCACTTGAGTTTTTCTTGCTGCACAAATTTTTTGGTAATCTTTTTTAATAGCTTTTAAAAAAACTTAAGTCCAAAACTAATAGATTTATAATACACCGTTCTCAATCATTAATCATTTTATAGTTTTACAAAATACACTTTTTTAACTTATCAATAAACAAACGCGCGTAACACTGCTAGATCTTATTTTTTATTAAAAAATAAATCAAAAATACGCATTTGCCGTGATTATTTTTGTACCACCCTAAATATTTCAAATGAAATTATAAAAACCCTTTCAAATTTAAAGGAAAATTAGGAACATTTTCTAAAACAGATGGAAGAGGTAAAGCATCAGCTGCAAATAAAACTCCAGATGAAACAATAAAAAGTATTAAGGATCAAAACTGTTAAAAAGTAAAGCTAATGCTTATAAGGTTGTGCAAATTCGATACAACGAGTTCTTTGATTTGTCATCATTATTAGATTTTATTCAAAATAAAAATGTGGACTTCAATGGGTCCAAAGTCAATTGGCAAAGTAAAGTGTTTCAGGTACCAAAAATCATCGTTATAATCACACAGATAACTATAAAAAAAATACAAGTTTTTTAAAAAAAGGCATCCTATTAATTTCAAATTATTATCATGTGATAAGATTAATAAAGCTTACAAATGTAGATTTGCGATAAGCTGTGAAAAAAAGAAAGATTTTCTACGCCTTTGTAAGTCTGGAGCCATTCCGGAAGAATTTCTTACTTACTTACTTACTTAGGTGGCCAACAGACCATGTAGGTCCTGGGCCTGACTCATCAACATCCTCCATTTTTGCCGGTCACGGGCGGATTCTCTCCAGTTGAAGATTCGAAATTGCTTTAAATCCGTCGATATTTCGTCTCTCCAACGAAGGTTTGGTCTGCCCCGACGTCTTGTACCTTCGGGTCTGGAATCGAAGATTCTCTTGGCTGGAGCATTTTCGTCCATCCGCTCTAGGTGTCCGAGCCACTGTAGTCTCTTGACTTTAATTTTTGTGACTACGTCCACCTCATTGTACAGCTCATTGAGCTCGGCATTATATCTTCTCCTCCAGACCCCATCGTCGTTTTCAGGACCATATATCCGACGAAGAATTTTCTTCTCGAAGACACCAAGTGCATGCTCACTTGCCTTAGGCAGTGTCCATGATTCTGATCCGTAAAGCAAAATCGGGAGTATGAGCGTTTTGTAGATTTGTACTTTGGTGTTTCGAGAGAGGAGCTTTGACCCGAGATGTTTTGACAAACCGAAGCAGCAACGGTTTGCAAGGATTATTCTTCGTCGTACCTCCACATTGATGTCGTTTGTGGGATTAACACTGGTTCCTAGGTAGGTAAACTCCTGAACTACCTCGAAATTATATGTGCCGACAGTGATGTTTTGACCAATATGATGTAGAGAGGTCTTTTTATTTGTCGACAACATATATTTTGTCTTATCCTCATTTACTTTGAGACCCATTCGTTTCGCTTTTTCTTCAATCTGGATAAAGGCCTCGACGACCGCCCGTTGTGATCTGGCGGTGATGTCAATGTCGACGGCATACCCTAGTAGTTGAACAGATCTGAAAAATATATTACCGGCCGTGTTTACTTCCGCTCGTCGCACTATACGTTCCAGTACTAGATTGAAGAAGTCGCATGATAGTGCATCTCCTTGTCGAAATCCGGTACACGTCTGGAAATAGTCAGAAGTGTTATTTCCAATCACCACAGCACATCTTGTGTTTTCCAGTGTCATTTTTGACAATCGGATGAGCTTGGCTGGTACACCGAATGCCGACATAGCAGCATACAGCTCGCTGCGGTATATGCTATCGTACGCAGACTTGAAATCGATGAATAGGTGGTGTGTATCGATTTGAAACTTATGGGTCTTCTCCAGGATTTGTCTCAGTACGAACATCTGGTCGCTTGTTGATTTTCCAGGGCGAAAGCCGCATTGATAACTGCCAATAACAGCGTCACAATAGGGCTTCAGACATTCGCACAAAATGTTGGACAGGATCTTATATGTGATATTTAAGAGGGATATTCCACTATAGTTTTTACAGGACATGGCGTCGCCCTTTTTGAAAATGGGGCATATAGAGCTGGTACTCCAGTCATTAGGCATGCTTTCTTCCCTCCAGATGTTGCCAATGATTTGGTGCATGCAGTTAACCAAAACATCGCCTCCAGCTTTAAATAATTCAGCTGGGAGTCCATCAGGTCCAGCAGCTTTGTTGTTTTTCAGCTTGCTGATAGCTTGGCCAACAACCTCTACAGTGGGTGCCGGGGGGTTGCTGGTAATGACTAGTGCTGGTGTTGCTAGCTCTTTTTGTTGCTCTCCATTTAGCAGCTGCTGAAAGTGCTGCTTCCATGTCTCCAATATCCCTTGCGTTTCGGTAACCAAATTTCCCATATTATCTCTTAGCTGCCAGTTGCTTGGCTTTTTTGTATAAGTTCCGCACTTTGCCTCTATTTCTATGAGATTCGATATTTATGAGCAGAGATTTTTGGAAGTCCCGTTTTTTCCGCCTGATGAGTTTCTTCTCATCTCTTCTTTAAGCCTTATATTCTTCCTTCGCTGCTCTTGTTTTCCGTTGCAGCGCTTTTTTATACGCCTCGTTCTTCGATGCACATTCCTCGTCATACCATGGATTTCTGGTGTTTTATGGTTTGAAGCCAATTGTGTTTGCGGCTACCTCTTTGATGATACTGGCACAGTTTTTCCATTGATCATCAATCGAAGAATGGTTTGAAGGAGGTGTGGCTGTTAAATTTAGGCTAATTTGCTCTTTAAAGCTTCTGGCTATCTCGGGCGACTGCAGGCTACTAATGTTAAATTTGGGATTATGATGTGACTGCACTTTCATTAACATTAGATATTCTGGCTCTGAAAAGTGCTATAACCCAAAAATTATCAGAGTCGATGTTAGCCCCTCTGTATGACCGTACGTCCAGCACGCACGATGAGTGGCGTGCGTCAATCATAAGGTGATCAATTTGATTGGTTGTACGGCCATCTGGAGATAGCCAAGTGGCTTTATGAATATCTCTATGGGGAAATTTGGTGCTGCTTATAACCGTATTATGCGCCGCTACAAAACTGATCAATTCCGGAAGAATTTCATCCATGGCATAAGTCTCTACGAAGTAGTACAACAATTACAAATGTGTCTCCAGCTAATAGATCAAATTTTCAAATGATGATGATGAAGAAAATAATATAAATCGATTTGTATAATTTGAGTATTTTAGGTCTCTTTCTGTTTGGATTGAATTACTGTTGAATTTACTTTTAATTTATTTTATGTTTGAGTTGATTTTTGTTAATTAATTAATTTATTTACTTCTGAATTTAGAATAAAAAATTCTGTAATAAATTATCAATAAATTGATAACAAAAAATTTAATAAACCTTTAATTGATTAACATATAATTATCACTCAAATACCACTACGAACGAATTGTTTACAGCAAAAATAACTCCACTCCAGTCAACATTTTTTCATTAATCAAAATTGTATGTTAATTTAAACTTTTTTAATATTTTTATCAACATAATGTATTTAGAATTAAACCAAAAAAAAAAAACTTTTCTTATCAACATAAAATAATATTTAATTTTTCTATTTTTTCCAAGAGTCTTAAACTTTAAAAAGTGAATATTTTGGAGCATTGTTTTATGGACTTAGGATGTTTTTGCAGAACACCTACAATATGCGTAAATCTTTTATTTTTTTTGTAAAACGGAAATAGTGAAATAATTCAATTGTTTACCTTTTAAATATACAAAATAGATATTATGTATAGGTATATAGGATTTAATATATGTATACCTAATATTTTAAAATGATTGAATTAAACAATCTCCTTTTGAATACAATATCTATATTATCCTATATTATTATATTCTATGTAGGTACACTTAAGGACAAAAGTTTAGATACATTTGAATAATTTAATATAAGATTTTTAATAACATACAATTTCACTTAATTATACTTTAAGTTTAGTTTAATTTGGAGATTGTCGGGTATGATGAAAACTAACTCTAAATTCCAAATTTAGAGCAAACTCAAAATTGGTTGTTTTGAAGATTTTTTGTTTTTTTTAGAATTCATTACTTTTGAAGTATGTTAATTAAAACTAAAATTAAAAAACTTAAAAATAGAAAATAAGCAAATACAATAATAATGCAAAATTAAAAGCATCTACAGAATTCAAAATATAAATAAAATAAAATAGTTAGGAAACATTCTATTGCAAAAGCAAGTTTCGAATGGTCCATCACAAGAAATAAACAATTTAAATTATTCAATATTTGTGGAATAACAAATTTAAATGTAAGAAAACAATAAACAAAATAACATAATAATAATATAGAAAAATATCAGCAACAGAACTAAAATCAATTCTTATACCAGTAACAATATTACCTAATGACCCTTATTAGCTGTTCAATTTCATGGCAACTAATATTCCTAAGCCAATTCTTAGTTTTAGTTAAAAATTCGGATATAACTCTGATATTTCTGATATCAAGAGGTAGCTTATTAAAAATTCTCGGTGCAATGATTTTAAAGAAATGACAAATATGAAATTTATTAAAGCGGGGTACATCAACTAAATTGCTGCTATTAATTCTTAGATTATAGATAACGGTATGTTTCACAACAAGAAATCCTGGTTTAATAAAAAATACTTTCAGGGTTTTATAGAGGTATAAATGGGAATATCCAGATGGGAAGAAAACCTAAACTACTAAATAAGCATGCTTTTGAGATATTAGAAGTGGTTATAGCTTGTGAAAGTGTGTACCAGGTACCACTCCAACAAACTGAGATAAAAATATGATTACAAATTTATTTATAAAAATTATTATTATTAATTTTAGTTTACCAAAGGAAAATATGGAGGATTTTTGTTTTACTTTTATTAATTTTAATGAAAAATACTAAGAAAACAATAAAAAATCATTTAACATAGGTTTTTTTATTTTTTATCATAGAATCCGAATTTGCATAAAAAAGTACCCCTTCCCATTTGAAAATCTCGATTTTGGCTAATTTCGGCGATTTTTGGTCTTAAAAAGCCCATTTTCGAGTCCTTTCTCTCTTAAAAAGCTGATACACATGCTTTGGAACACCCGGTATATACAGGAAAAGAAGTGAAGGAGAAGTCAGTCAAAGTCAGAGCTGATAAACCTCTAAAGTTAACTTTTTATCTAATTCGAGATTTTAGCCATTATATAATTTTCTATATTATAAATTTGATTTTTAGAGTCATGCACCGCAATAAAACACCCAGGTACGTATCTAATCATTTGATTTCTAAAATTATGGCTTTTGATAATTCCAGAAATTTACATTTTTATCCTATTGTCGTCAGTAACTTAGATAGAATAATATTTTCCACATTAACTACGGTAATTGTACTATAGTATTATAGGCCTATTGCTAAGTTGTCAGCTACTCTTAACCTTTTCGAATCAATCGTTACTGATAAAATCTATTTTTTAATTAAAGGTAATATATCTGATAATCAGCATAACATCATGGAAGGTAGATCCACAACAACCAATTCATCAGTTTTTTTTACATACTGTTTTTAATTCAGTGGAAAATGATCACCAAGTCGATGTCAATCTTACTGACATTTCTAAAACCTTTGACAAGTTTGATCATATTAAACTTCTCTTAAAATTGGAAACTTTGGGAATCCATGGTATCATGTTAAAATATCATATTTATCTCACAGAGGAAACTCACAGTATCAATATCGAATATTAAATCCTATGCATCAGATGTGGCAACAATGATTTCCCACAGGGTACCCATATGGGCCCATTTGTTATTTTTAATATAAGTGAACGATGCAAATTCTGAAAATTTTAAGGTCAACCTTTTGTTGATGGTTCTAAAATTTTCGCAATCATTAAATTGTATGATGACTGTCTTCGACTACAAAGTGACATTAATAATTTTTATGAATGGTGTTCGTTTAATGGGTTTAAATTAAATATTAATAAATGTAATGCTATGAAATTTTGTAAAAAGAGTAGCGTTATTAAATTTAAGTACTTAATAGGATCAAAATAGGAACTTAGGAGTTATCTTAGATATTAAATTAACTTTCACTCCTCATATAGATTTCATCATCTCAAAATCTTTTTCTATGCTTGGTGTCATCAAGCTAAATTCTCAACCATGTTCTTATCCTTACAAATTTAAAGCGTTATATAGTTCTTTCGTTCGGCCTCATCTTGAATATGCTTCGCCTATTTGGATGCCTGTTCATGTTAAGTTTATTAAAAGATTTGAAACCGTCCAAAAAAATATGATTAAGTTTTGTTTTTCAGATTTAGTTGGGAAACTCACGTTACTGACTATGTATCAAAATGTAACCTTATTAAGATTGATACTCTTAAAACATAGGCGTAATGTTGCAGCAGTAATATTTTCTTATGACATTTTAGCACCCAAATATCTCTTAAATTTATTTAATATTTATGCTCCAATCCATAACTTTAGAGCTACGAGGTTTTTGTATCTCGATGCACATAGAATTAACTATGGGTTTTCGGAACCTATAGTTAATGCTTAACGCCTTTTTAATAATTGTTCTTCTGTGATTGATTTCAATTGTAGTAAGTTAAATTTTAAGAGAAAAACCATAAATTTTTGTATATTTCTTTTTAATAATTTAGTATGAAAGAAGCTTAGTGGTAAGCAAAATCTGTAAGGACTTGATCCAAGTAAATTGTAAATGAATAAATAAATGAATAGTGTGAGCTAACTAGGTTTCAGGCAATACATAAGAATCAAAATCAAGAGACATGAAATTAACATAAACTGATTTTGTTTTTGTACGCAATCCTCTAATATTTTGATAGTATAAAAGAAAGTTTTTATGGGAGTAGAATTGGATGTTAAGATATTATTTTCTAATTGACGTAGCCATAATATGTTAATGTTTATCAATAATATAACCAGTATATAACACCATATAACTTGATTAATAAATTTTTTTCTGATGGTGTATGTAAACTTTTGACTCTAATTGTCAAAGATATACACAATGCACATACATATGTATATATTTATAACGATATTAAACCTCAGTTTTGTTTCATATATTTTAAAACCAGCTTCATTTCTAAATTTAACTTATCGAGTCACCACATCAATCCGATTTTAAAAGAGTATTAAATTTCTTCTGAATTAACTTCTAAAATATAATAATATAATTGTACATTTATCTACACATTTCTTTAAGAAATATACAATACATACGGATATATAAATTTTTAGTATCATACATGTAAATAGGTATTGATAAAATGTAATGTAAGTTGAGATTTAAGAAGCAGAAATAAAAATAAAAAACGAAAAAACTATCAGCTAATTCACTTGAAGTCAACTCAACACCATAAAATGAAAACAACCATTTCTGGCCTCATTGTGAACAGGCTCATAACAAAGCAAACAAAATTGAAATTTACAAATGAAAATAAAAAATACATAATACAACGAACACCATGGTTTCTATCATTAAGCAATGATACAAAATATGAAGCCTTTAAAAAAACATTTTTTTTTTACTTGATTTTTAGAAATGGAACCAATGAATCAAAATCGAATCATAAAAATAAAAATTAAAGTACATATTTGTATGCGTGTACGACGTACATGTACACAAAAATGCTATGAAATGAAATATGCGTGCAAAAAAAATTATGAACAAAAACATTTTAAAGCCATAAGAAACAAATATGTATAGCAAAAAAACAAAAATGAAATCTTATAGTAAATATTGTATACTTATTTAGTAATGGAAATTGAAAATGTAGGGTGAAATTTCAAGAATAAAGAATTTTTCTGTTTGTTTTCATCATTCAAAAGAAAATTAAAATAATTTCAAGGATAAAAATGTGGATTGTGTAAATTGTCATCGATATTGACACACAAAAAAAATGTTTTAAAGGAAAGACAAAGAGAGGGTTAAGGTTCTTTACGGTTATCTGAAGGCTTTTTTTTTTGGTTTTCATACATTTCAAAAATATTTTCATACATAGGCACATATATATGTATGTACATACTCATACACAATGTATTTAGATAAATCTACTTAAGTTGTATAATATATTTAATTATTGAAATTAAATTTTTCGATTATATTTTAAAATATGTAAGTATGTAAACTGTATATGTATGTAATATATGTATTTATAGTACAACGTTGTGTCGACATACACAACTCATATTGTCATCACGTCATTTAAAATATTTAAGTAATAACAAAAATGTTTGTTATCAATCATTATAATTAATCTGTAAATTACAAACAATTTTCGTTATTATTTTTTTAAAAGATATATTATATTTAAAAGGAGACGTGGCGAATTCAAATAATTTTTTTAATTTTCAATTAAAAATTTCAATTTAAAATTTCACCCCATGTGTAAATTTTAACCTACAAAAATTTTATTTTATGAAATTGCCGCAACTCACCTATCGTCAGAATTAAATTTATATTTTAATTTTTTTTTTTAAATAAATTATTACGTATGCGGTTGTTATCTAAGTTAAATCAATAAAAAAAAATATATAGTACCAAGGATAAATTGAAATGATGGAAAACAATTCATAATGAAAATTAGTGCAACTTTTTTATCAAACTGCCTAAGATCTCGAGGAGCCGGCGAATACTTCGTTTTTAATACGTTTTTAGTTCGGCTATTATTATCTGTTAATTGTTTGTTTTTTTCTTTGATTGTCAATTCGGTATAAATTTTGCAATCGCAATAAAGCAATACAATATAAGGAAGTATAGGGAGTAAGAAGAGAACTCACACAACAATTTATATTGTAATTTTCTATTCAATAAAATTATTATAGTCAGATTGAATCTATTTCCCACGTTTTTTGTTTACTATATATAACTATTAAATATACTCAATAACAAATTTTCAGGACAATCTGTTTTTCTGTTTTTATAGTCCTGTCTTATAAACTTATTATTATTTATAATATGAATGGCAATATTGTATGAAACGTTTAGACGTATGATGATATTATTACACACAATGACTTGTCAATATACTCATTATCATCCTCCTAATTTTTTTTTCTATTAAACTGAAGCAATTTTTTGGTTTTCCCTTTGTCAACTTCTGACAATAACTGTCTAGAAGCTTTACAGTTTGGCACCCACATCTGAATGAGACATAGGTATTACAAAATTATCAAGTTCACATATAGCTGTTTTTTTTTGTTTATCATAAATAATTGAGTAAAATATGAGGGTTGTATTCCTCGAAGCTGTACAAACAAACAAATAAAATTTTTATTATGTAAAAATTTTGTGTCTGCTTATTAGCAAACTGCACTTAGAAAATGCATTGAAAATTTTAACAATTCATTTTTATACGTAATTGCTGTTGGGTCAGTTCACGCAAAATGTCCATTTTCAAATCTTGCTATTATTAAGTATTGATTTTGCGAAATAAGGTTTTTCTTTAATGGCATGCACACTAAAATGTCCATTTGCGAAGTGGAATTTTCTGTAAATGTACAGTACCCAAAAATTTGCTTAATTTTAAAATATATTTTAGGTTGAAATATAGTTTTAGGTTTTACCAATATTTTCTGTGAGACGATTATTATGAAATTAGAAAAATAAAAATTACCACTGATTCTAGATAAATTATTTATTAACTTCTACTGAAAACTGTACTAAGTAATTGCTATCGATTTTATGAATGAAAACTCTAAAATATAGATGAAAATTGCAATTTCTGTTGTTTTTCTAAATTATTTGTATTTGATACTATATACAATTAGAGTGGCTACTTTTTTGTTTTTGTTTGTTTCTTAGATAAATATTAAAGTTGCTATGTCAACGGACTACTAATCAGTAGTTCCTGGGTTAGGATCAGTTTTAGGGCATGATGGATATTTTAAAAAAGTTTTTTCAATATTTATTTGAAATTTATTTGGAATACAATTTGGCAATTTGGTTATCACTTAAAATTAAAATGGAACTATTCTATTACGAAGACGAAGTTATTCTATGCAATAGACGTAGTTTTCACATTTAAAAAAATTGATTTTTATAAAAAAAAATCAAAAATAAAAGGAAAAACTTTTGTATGTGATTGTGTATGCCAAGTCTGGGCGTGTAAAAGTGGAATATTATATACAGTGACACAATTGAAATTATAATATTAGTTTTTTAACAAAAAAACTATCTATAAATTTTAAATACTACCTAAATAGTTGAAAAACAATTTAAATATACGGGGTCGGTACATGTTATTTAAAACATTCTACTGACTATCCTTATTGGTTAAATTGAATTGAGCTGATGTTTAGCTAAATGTTTGGCTAAATCAAAAAAAAAATCTAAGATTTCCTTTCAAGTTTAAAACTATAATAAAATTAAAAATATCAAAACTTCACAAATCAGAAAAGCCAAATGTGTTTCTCAAAATTCTAAATAACCATTTTAAGTTACACAATTTTATATAAACACAAATGAATTAATCTTATTTTCACCAAAAATCTCTATACAAAAAGTAAGCCAGTATAAATTATAGTGTATAGCCATAAATTTTTGAAATATTTTTGAAATTAAAATTAATTTTTGGACCGTTCTGACTCATAATATTTTTCTGGTCCAAAATTTTGAGGTATTTTACCAAAATGATAACGCACTTAAAATAGATCTAAAGGTATTAAAAAAAAATAAGATTGAAAACAAGAAGGGAAAAGAAAAATAAAAAACTATAATATTTTCGGTTTGGGTACGAAATACCATATTATAAGTAGTAGATATTTCCCTTTTCCCAAACAAATTATTTTATTTTTTAAACAATAATAAACGAAAGTAATAAAAGAAATTAAAAGCTGAAAATCAACAAAAAATTTGTCCCAAGTATATGAAAAATTGCTGAAGTTATCATGATTCATAAGCCAGGAAAACCACCAAACGAACCCAAGTTCTACAGACCTATTTCATTGTTACTAGTAATCTATAAGTTGTTTGAGAAACTACTCCTTGAAAGAATGAAACCTCTAATTGAAAACGGAAACATTATACCAAATCATCAATTTGGATTGAGAAAACAACATTCAAGTGTCGAACAAGTCCATAGAATAACTGACGTCATCGAAAAAACATTGGAATGCATCTGCTTTTTAGTGTTTCCTAATGTTGCGCAAACCTTTGATAAAGTATGGCATGAAGAGCTTACTTACAAGTTGCGTCGCTTGCTCCTTAAAACATATGTCAAATTGATCGCGTCATATTTATCAAAACGATTATTTCAAATTAAGCAAGGAGAAGATTACTTTGCACCACAAAATATTAACGCAGGGGTACCACAAGGTAGTATACTGGGCCCCATTATTATACACTAGTGATATTCCAGAGATAGAAAATACGACGGTAGCTACTTTTGCAGATGACACGGCTATATTAGCAGTCGGTAAAAATATAAATGAAGCTTTTTTTTTGTAAGTTGGAGAGTTCTAAGTAACTGCGACCTCTTAAGATATATTGTACTTCCCCGTTCATTTCAGAATTGCAGGATTTTGTCCTTGATAAACGCTATTATTGCTTTGATGTCAAATTCAGAATCAGGTGATTTATATCCCTGGAAGTGCTTGTATCTTTTGCGGGCTATAGCGTCGAAATTAAATAGAATATGGGAGGAGGATTCCTTCTCTTCTAAGCAGAATCTGCGCTCGATCTGCGTCTGTGCTCGATCTACCAATCTTGAAGAGATGTTTTGTTGAATGGGCCATGACCTGTGATGAACCATGTCAGCATTCTGATTATCTGATTCAATCTATGAATACTTCATATAAATGAAGCTACAAATAAATTTGTTGCAATTACAAAATCTCCATTTGGTGCAAAAGGTGGAGAATTAAACTGAATGAAGCAAAATCGACGCACGTTAACTTTACAAATAAAAAAATTGTGTCGCACATTCCAGTAAGATTAAACATGTCCTCATACCATGTTAAACATGTCCTCATACCATATCAAAATTCTGAAAAATATCTTGGTATGACGCTTGACGCAAAGCTTAGATGGAAACAACACGTCAAAAACTAGAACTGAATCTAAAATACAAACATTTGTAGTGGCTAATTGGGCGAACATCTATGCTTTCGACGTATAACAAAGTTTTAGTTTTGATCTACAATCAGATATTAAAGTCAGCCTGGGCATATGGTATACAAATATGGGGTTGTGGTAACCAACTATATATTCAAACTATCCAAATGTTCCAGAACAAAATATTGTTAATGCCCCATGTTTTGTTCGCAATGCTGATATGCATAGGTATCTCAGGGTTCCTCTCATAAAAGACGAAATGAAAAATTTGGCTGTACACCATAAAAGTCGTCTCTCTTAGCATGTCAATATTGAAGTTTCACGTTTAGCTCACTGTCAAAACTTTGTTAGAAGACTTAAACGGACGAAACCGTTCGAACTGTGTTAGGATAAAGTCATTTATCTTACAATAATTGCTGATGGAATTTTGTTTTATCAAAGATATCTGAAGTAATAGAGCCAAAATTGTATTAATGGTTAGTCTTAAAGACTATGTAGTTTTAATTTTAACAAAAGGATGGGAGTTTTTGGTGCGTTAAAGTCGGCTCAGTCCTTCACTTTGTTCTTCCCCGGTACATAGAACAGAAGTAGAAGGCTCTTTTGATGATTTTACTCTATCTGAAAAAAAAATAACAAATCCACAGCTACTAATTTATTGGAATAACTGTTTTTAGAGACGACTACATTTTTAGTAAAAAATATTTTTAAAAAAATACTATTTCAATTTTTAAATTGGAAACAGTCACCTCAAACCCCAACTGAGATGTTAAAAATCGAGATTTTGAAGAAATGATTAATTTTAAAAAAATAAACATGAATTAACAAGCATTTCGTCAAAAACATATTCCTACCGCTTCCGTTAAAAGCATATGGTTGAGTCTAAGCCTTCTGGCATGTTTGATGCCAATAAGACAATGACCCGTAATGATCCCTGCCATAGAAATGTGTATAATACATTTAGAAGTTAAGTGTTTAAAATTTTTAAGAGATGAAAAGAATTGATAAATAAATTTTTTTTCATTTTATATAAAAATAAAATTCTTTAAATCTTTCCTACTTACATTATATTATATATACATAAATAACATATATACAAACAATAATAATAACTTACCTTCCTATTGTAGCTGGTGCTCTAACTAGTTTAACTGCAAATAAAAACTGGATTGCGCATACCAATAAACAACATAAATTCAATGATAGTGATAGAGCACATAAAGCTAATGTTACATCATAAACAATTATATAGTCTTCAGGTGATGTTGGTCCTGGTGGCGGTGGTGGTAATTCTCTTCCTCCAGGTGAAATTTTCAATAAGAAAATTAAGGAGAGTAATGCTAATAGTAATGAAACTAAAAAAAAAACAAATAAAAAGTTAATTAATTAATTTATAAAAATAAATTTAATTACAAAAAAAAAATAAAGGGTTTAATAGGGTGTCGTGTCATTTGAACATTACCAATGTTAGATAAAAAATTCTTAAAAATTAATTTTATGATTTAGGTAATTTAATTGTAGAATGAGTCATGTCAAATTAAAATTCCTTTCAAATATAATAAAATTTATTGTAAAGGTTTTTTTTTGTATTCTACTTAATTGGAGCCAAGATAGGTAGGTAGATAAGAAAGTTAATTATTTCTGTTGTATGTTTCTTATATTATATACCTATGTATTTCTATTTTTCGGAAGAATCTTCAAGATTGTTATATAATCTCTAGCAAGTTTCTCTATTATGCTGGATGTTAATATTAGTTTTTATGAAAACTTGTTTTCTAGCACTAGCGCTAGAGTAAAAAAAGTTTGTATATTTGTTGAAAATAATCGAATATTTTCCTTTTAATTTTACTAGTATGCATATTTAGATACATATTTATAGATATGCGTATCTTGTCTACCACTTGCAGATTTCTTTACTAATTTTTACTCGAATGAGGAAAGAAATCTAAAATCGTCTTATTCATTTTTATTGCATGGGTAGCAATTCAAAGTTTTTGGATGGTTTTTTATTTTCCAATGAAATAGCACAGGTAAAGGGTTGACTAATAATATTATTAATTATTTTATTGTAATTATGTATTTAAAATATAATTTTAAAATATAATTTATAGTGATAAGTAGGAGTGGTTTTATTGGTTCTGTTACATTTTACAAAAAATTTAAATAAAGGAGAATATTCATTGCCTTATCTTTATTTAGGAATCAGTAATTTTGAGTTTTATAAATTTCTATGTTTTCAGCTGAATCTAGTTTCTTAGAATCTCTTATTTAATTTACCATTACTATGTCTTCTTTGGAAATACTGTGATTCCCTTGAATGATGTGTTCTGCTACTTTGGATCTTAATTCAGTTAACTATTTCTTCTTAACTAGTTCTACTTCTTTCAGGTGTTCCTGGAGTCGTGTTTCCATGTTTCTCCTAGCTTATCCTAAACATTGCAATGACGACAGTTATAAACTTTGTTGCAATGACTGCAAGCGATCTTATATATATGGGTCTTTAGTTGAACCTATAGAATAGTCTTGAGTTGATTGGTTCTGCTACTATATACGATATCCAACCCATATTTTTTTTAAATTTTGTTCTGAGGGGAAGACGAATCTCACTAAATCTCAGTGCTACTCTTCTTTTAGGTTGTTGATTATTGAGGGAATTTCGTCGTAAAATTCTTCTTTGTTTACTGAGTAAGTCAGAGATATTTTTTTCTGGATATGCGTTTACTCTCGTAATCTCAAATATGTGTTTAGTCTCTTTTGTTAAACCTTTTTGGCAAATGGGAAGGGTAAACATTCGATGGATCATGTGGTTGAAAGAGGCCATCTTATGTTGATAGGAGTGGTTCGAGGTATTAGAGATGATCCTGCTAGTATCCGTAGGCTCCCTGTAGATCTCTGGTTCTAGAGATATTCTTGTGTTGATTAACAATAAATCTGAACGGTAGTTGATCTTCTTTTTCTACTTCTACAGTAAACTGTAAATTCCCGTGAAGCCCGTTAAGAGTAGTTAAAGTTGATTCTAAGTCCCTTTCCCTTATTACAACAAAAATATCATATACGCATCTCTTCCAAAATATTGGTAACCGTTCTTTTGGTGCTAAATGTGACTCTAATTTGGCCAAGAAACTTTCACTGATGAATGGAGAGAGGAAATTTTCCATTGGAGCTCCCTTCAATTGCTTGTAGAAATCCTCTCTAAAGGTGAACCAATTTTCTTCCATGCGAAGGCGGATTAGCTTTATGTACTGTTTTACTTTTGTCCTCCACTGTAGTCCTGTTTCCTGCTGTAGTAACTATTGTTCTACTAGATTAATGGCGTCTTTGACTGGGGAAAAGAGCTTTTACGTCAAAAGAGACCATGACTTCGTCTTTGTCAAGTCCCCCAATTGATTGTAAATCTTGAGCTAGTTTCTTCGAGTTTTTCACTGATGGGTTTTCACTGGGTTTCGAATTGCTTATCAATTTTACAAAATTTTTCCACTAACCATTTGGCTATTTTATATGTTGCTTTATATCTGTTGTCACAATTTCTCTCATCTCATTACCTAGTTTGTGAGTTTTAGGAAGTCCTTTAATTCTAGGAAGTGCTGAATCGTCAGTTTACAATTATACTACCAATAATTAGATTTCCAATTATACTTCCAGATTTCTTTTTTAATTCCGATTAAATATGGTTTGACCTCTCGAAAATGTATTTGGTAAAAGGTTAAATTTTCGATCTCGAGCGTTAAAATGAACCGAATTGAGTTTACCATTAAGTTCGGTTTAAATCTGAAAGCGGATTTATTCCAACTTTATTTTTTGTCCCAAAAATAAAATAAAAGTAGACATTTTCATTTCGAAATTATTTTAAAATAATTAAAATAATCGCAATCTATAATGTGACAGAATTTGCCTGAACTTTAATAACTACTTCTTTTTGATGACATTTTTTTTTAAAAATATACTTGTCTACATGTAGATCAAAATACTTTTTTTTTTTTTTTTTACTTATAATTTCATTTTAGTATCTCAAACTCAATTTTAATATTGATTGTAAATAAACTTTGAAAAAGCAAAGAAAACTTATAAACTCTTTATCAATAAATTACCTACATAGGTTCAAGCAAAACAGTTTCTTTTACAGCTATCATGTTAGAAATTCCACAATCACAAGACTTCAAATGTTCAGTGAATTGTTTGACAATGAACTTCATTTTCTTTCAATGGCGCTACACTTCTAACCGAGTTTTTGTTACTTCAATACGACTTATCAATGACTCTCTAGTCCCAGTAACGACAAGTATTGAGATCTCTTAAATTTGATAATATTACTGATTATTAAAACTTAATAAATAAATCCAAAGGATCACAATTTGGATCATCTGCAGTATGCTTTGTAGTATGTAATTTGGATGCTTTGCTATTTTGTTTTGGTATTTTGAATTGAAGTTTCCCATCTCCTTTTTAGTCGTTTTAATTTCCAGATTTCTGTGCAGCAGCCAGGTGGGTTCACACTAGAGACCTCCTTTTTTTGAAATTGTCGTAGGATTTATACATTTGACTCACTTGATCATATCAATTATAGTTTTGTATAGTTATGTAGTATAGTTCAGTAATATTTAGTGACAGTTAAGCAATTCTATGGTTTTACAATCAATTAGCCAGTACAAATTTATTAGTATAAGCTCTAACTGTTTTTTTATTCTTTTTTATTTTTATAAACAGCCAAGGCGTTACGAAGGTTGAGATAGAAGAGCATAGGATAAATAAGGAAGAAAAAAAGAGAGATAGATTAAGTTTTTTTGATGCAATTTGATGTAAAATGTAAGATCCTGAATTACATTAAATTTTCACTTTATTTCTTGTCTAAATAGCTACATTATTTAAAAAAAAAAAAAATAGAAAAATAGAACGAATAATAATAGGCGCTATAGCTATATACGTATTTATTTTACATAATATATATAGCTATAGCGCCTATTATTGCTTACTAAACGAAATAATAGGTTAATATAATAAGGCAAGTTCATATAATTTTAAAAAAACTAAAAAAAAGAAAATTTTGGCCAGACAAATACAAACTAGAACGAGGTAAAAAGTAAATATTATTGATATAACCATGATTTCAATAATAAAAATAGCCCACAAATTGAAAAGTATAACAAAAAATTAAAAATAATATAAAAAAAAACCTAACATTTATTGAACACTTACTTATAAACTTACAACTTTTTTAAATATAAATAACTAATAAAACAAAACTGGAAACTCCAACATATTTTAGGTACCTTAAAATTTTTGATTTAAAATGTCAAAAATTCAAAGATGAAACAAATTGAATCCACTAGTTGAACTTAATTCAAATAGTTGAAAATTGATTCCCCCGACACCGTGAATTTTTTTAGTTGATTTGAAAAATATCAAATCAAATAAATTGAATTGATTTGCGCGACACCACCTTATGAACGAACTTTCATAATCTACTTTATGCCATTTTGGGATGGTGAGCATTTTCGACTCCTCTTGTTTCAAGTTGAAATTGTTTAAGAGGAGGAAGCAGTGCTTTGATTTTGTATGTGTTCATACCTACGAAGTATCTATAAAACAGGGAAAGTGCTCCAACTACACATCGATGTCCAAGAGAAGTTAGGGATGAAGTAACATTTGGGTCGCCAATTAGACGGATGGCGCGGTTTTGAACGCGATCAAAGTAGCATAAAGCCGTAAGGGAAGCGCCAGTCAAAATGTGTGAATTATATTTCATATTAGGACGTATACATGATTTGAAGATATTAAGGAGTTCCAAAGGTGAAAGGGGTTAGCTTTACATCGACTTAGATATCCTAAACATTTGGCAGCTCCTTTCGCGATATCATAAATATGGTCGTTCCACATAATTTTTTGATTCACATGCATATCTAAAGTATTTAGACTATCCGTGTATTCTAAAGTACCACCTTCGAAGAAGAGATTGGGTTGAAATCCTGGAACAAATAAGACAGTTTTGAGTTTTAGACCAGTTAAACTCAAGTCAGTTTTTTTCTGTCCCAGTCAGCAATTTTAGTCAGATCAAGGCTAATTATGTTAACCTTTATTTATCTTCTATTGCCAACTTCGGTAGTTGTAGTATTAGGTTTACGGAAAAAATCGATGGATGCGAACAGATTATTGTTATCAACAAAACTGTGGATTGGATTGAAGGTTGTTTGAAGTAAATCGTTGATAAAAATTAAAAAAAGAGTGGGTAATTCTTGCGGAACAATAGCAGTTATATTGAATTTTTCAGACGTGAAGCCGTCTACTAACACGTGATTCGAATGAAACCTTCAATACCTTAATATAACACAGACCTTAGATCAATAACTTAATATTTGGCTGTTAAAGTTGCGTGTAAAAGATATTGAACTTTTCGCAAATGCCAGTCATCATGTCACCGGCAGACCGGTGCATTCTAAAACCATATTGTCTACCTGATATTATGCTTTTGCTTTCAAGATATTTCGAAAGTTTCTCATTAAACTACTTTTCATAACTTTGGAGAAAATCGAAACCATAGCTATAGGTCTATAGACCGCTTTTGTCACCTTTTTTGGAATTGGATGAACACGTGCGCAACTTTCCATTGACTGGGATATTGACCAGTTGCTTACAGTTATAGTGATAAAATTGAATTAAATCAAACCGGTTCATCTAAGTTAGCCAATCTATAACTATATTAATAAAATTATTTCTTCTTAAAATAAATTTTAAGTCACACTCTAAACTCATTGAAACCAATATAATTGGGAGCCACTGTTATACATAGTATAAAAATTTTGTAAAAAATGTCCAAAGTTAGTTTTATAACATTTTGTATTTTATTTTTACTGTTTTTGTCGATAGATTATTTTGATAACCTTATTTTTTTCTTTAGATTTTTAAAATATAAAACACAGGCTATCGGTTAAAAAAAATAATGAACAAAAAAATGTAAGTAAATATAAAGGCGGAAGGCACGTGTTATTATTCCAATAACCTTAATCATATATTGAATTACCATATAATAACGATTCATAAAAATTTCCCGTTTAAAAGGCCTTTCATTTTAAGTCCTGTGTTTCCTTTAATTTTATTTTTTATTTTGATTAACCTACATACATAGAAACATACAATTATTACATATACGCCTTATACGATTAAACATAAGTTCTAAAATAAGGATAAAAACATTTCTTTTAACTAATAAAAATATTGGAAGTTTTTCTAAGTAGAATTGTTTTTTTTTATCACAAAACTCCTTCAAACAGTCGCAGGTAATGGTGACAGGTGCATGTCAATGTACTTTCGAATTCTATACAAAATACAGTCATCATTTAAGGGTAAACTTTTTTTTGTTTTTGTGTGTTTGCTAGGGTGTATAGAATGTGCATTTAAAGTAAATAATAAAAAATATTATAACTACGGCTATTAGAAATTAGAAAACTGTTATAAAACTTACAATATATACAATATACACACATAGGTATATGTGTAATATGTTAGTATAGTATAGTGAATAATAATAGTTGTGGGTAATAATTACGCGTTATTATTTTTATTATTTTATTATCAATCTATAACTATAACTATATACGTTTATTATATATTATTATATATATTATAATATATATATATATATATATACATACATACATTAAATAAATTTAAAAAAATAAAATGTTGAATGCGGTGGAATAGTTAGCCAAGCACCTGCCTACACGGAAATGTGCAACCAGAAAAATGAAAAAAATGTACTGGGAACAAAATCCACTTTAATATTATAATAATATGTTTTGTTGTTGTTGTTGTTGTTACTTAAAGTGTTTTTATAGACTTGTATTTCAGTATATGTATACTTATCGGTTTCTTTTGGTCTTTACAAATTTGATCGGTTTTTTGAAATTATATTATATTACTAGTGGGTCCCCTGTGCAATTGCACAGAAGTAGTTCTTTCAAACACAATTTTATGTAAAAAGAAATCCAGTCCGTTAGAGAACGCGGTGGAGAGTGGTTAATGTAAAATCGTGATAAAACAAAATATTAATAATAATATTACCAAATAATAAAAATTAAAGAATAAAACATTAAAACTTGGGTAGAAAATTTTTAGTTTTTATTTTATTTATTTTTTGTTTTACTTTATAAAACGGGAGTATACTTATTACAATAGTAGTGATTGACATTTATTATTTTGATTGCATTTATGCAATCAGAATTAAAAAAAACAAAAAATGAACTAAAATATAATTTAAGTTTAATTGATCGAGTCAATAATAATAGAAAAATAAAAATTAAAAATATAATGGCTAAGGCACGGGTCAATAAGAACCAAGCTGCTAGCAATAAGCAAAAAAGACAAGTCGACGACTTAAAACTAGAGAACAAAAAACTAAGAGGAGAAATAGATAAACTAAAAGAATTAATTAACAAAACTATATCAAATAGTAATAATAATGTTATGGATTGTGAAGCGGCTAATGAGCCGACTGATAAAAATTCAACATGTGCTTCTACATGCATAAATGAAGAGGAGGATGATGATTTTATTCAAATTCTCAGCCAAAAAAATGCAATTAAAAAGAATAGTATCCAAAAAGTGATTCCCAAAATAACAAAAAACAATGAACCTGTAAGTGGGATAAAGACAAAGAATGTAAAGCAAAAAAAAACTAGAATGCCACCGATTAGTGTGTACAACGCAGACACTAATTGTATTAAAAAAACTTTAAAAATTAATTTAAAAATAAAAGATTTTTTAATAAAAGAAATTAATCAAAATCACATAGTGATTTACACATTTGATATAAATGATTATAAAATGGTCTGCGATTTATTTAAAAAATCTGATACCAAATATTTCACGTTCACACCGAAACTAGAAAAAAAAATAACACTTGTGCTGAAAGGTTTATGTGCAGATTATGAGCCGACCGAAGTGATGGACATACTAAAAGAATTCGAAACAGAAAAAACAAAACTTGAAAAAGTAGAAAGACTACAAACAAAAAAAGCAATAAATGAAAAAAAAAATCTTCCGATGTACATAGTACAATTATCACCAGGGGCAATCCATAGTGATATTAGTTCAATAAAAGCGTTAGATCACCAAATTGTAAGTTGGGAGAATTTAAAAAAGAAAGATATAACACAATGTGAGATTTGGGCACACGGCATCAAATTGTAATATGGAGTTTAGATGCGTAAAGTGTGGCAAAAGCCACCAACCTGGGCAATGCGAAATAAAGAGTGAAGATCCAAGAGAATCGCTATTCTGCATTTTGTGCAGAAAAAATGGACACCCAGCATCATACAGAAATTGCCCCATTTACAAGAAACGGGAAGAATTAAAACAAAATATAAAAAAACAACAACAAGAAAAAATATTAGCAAGGCAAAGCATGTACAACAACTACATCACGCCGCAAATAAGTTACTCTAACACGGTAAGAAGTTATAATAACACAAATAATAACAAAGACAACATAATGAACAATAACTCTAATAATAATAATAATATAGACTTAAGTAATAAAATTCTCCTAGAAATAAGAAATAGCATTAATACAATTAATATTAAACTTAAAGAAAATGCTGATAGAATAGACTACCTGTTTGAATTAGTATGTGGAACGCCCAACCATCAGTAATCAACGCTAATAACAATGAGTTGAAATTAATATCAATTAATGTCAACTCATTAATTTCTCATAACAAAAGACTCTCTCTAACGCATTTCTTAGAAAAAAATAAACCAGATATTGCATGTTTAGTAGAAACAAAGCTGAAAACCAAACATTTTTTTAATCTAGCAAATTATGAAATAATAAGAAATGATAGAATTAATAATGGTGGCGGATCTGCCATTTGCATAAAAAAATGTCTAAAGTATAAAAAAATAAATAATAATAATTTTAATAATTTTAAATGTCTCGAACCGTGCGTCATCTCACTAAATTTAGAGCAGAACAAGCTACTATTTATAATATCACTATATGCGACCTACAATAATAACTCATTATTCAAGATAGAACTACACCAAATTTTTCAAGACTTGGAATTAAGTAGTACGAACAAGTACTATATCATTATGGGCGACATGAATGCTAAACATAAGCTCTGGCATAATACTTCTAACAACCATTCAGGTTTGCAGCTTTATAATTGGCTGGAAACTGAACAAATTCCTTACAAATGCGAATTACTAATTCCAGATGCACCTACATATCCTAGAGCGAATTCATACATTGATTTAGCTCTGATGGATTGTAGAATAAAAAATAAAAATTTGCATAACCGGTTACTAACTCTACCATATGATAGTGACCATAATGCAATTTGTTTAACAGCTGAAATAAATAATAATAATTTTTGTGTAGAAATACCCATACATAGAGATAATTATTTATTTCATAAAACGAATTGGAAGAAATTTCGCAGGTACTTAGATAAGAATTATGAAATAATGTATACGAGTTCCAGACACAAAATAAGAGATGACGTCAATATTGAAATCCCATATATTGACTATCATTTAGAGAAATTAGAAGAAATAATAAAAAAAACAATCAAAGAAACAATACCAATATATAAAAATAATTACAATAGCACACAAAAATTTAGTTCTGTTATTATTAAAAAGCTTTTAAAAATAAAAAGCAAAATTTTAAACGATATACACATAATTTATAAGCAAAGATTGAATTTCTCTCACTATGGAATTCAATCAATGAAAAGTCTGTTAAAGAATATTAATTGTCTAATAAAACAACAAGTGAACATTGAAGTTAATAAATACTGGACAAACAGATTAAAAAAAATAGTCCCTTCTAATAAAAATATGTTTTCTGAAATTAATAAAATTTTTAGAAAGAAAGAAAGGAACGATATATCTAGTTTGCACATAGACTGCAGCGAACAGGAAGTACTAGTACAAAATGATATTGATATTAATAGCCTTACTTGCAATTCGACAAACAAGTATATAATAAAAAAACCCATCTGACATACAAAATGTATTAGGTACTTTTTTAATGCAAACACACAAAATTACAATGCCAACAAATAACAGGTTTCATTTACATGTAGAAAATACATCAAAAACGTTTAAAGAAAATAACGAAGAAGAGAAAAGAAATAATATTTCTATTACTCCTTTCTCTGCTAATAATAAGTCATCAGAACAGTATTATGAGAACTCTTATTTTACTAATCTGAACGAACTAACAGAAAAATTCAATGAACTAAAAAATAAAACTTCAGTTGGTTTAGATGGTATACCAAACATTGTATTGAAGAACCTAAGTAATAAGTTGATCGAACAATATGTAATCCTATTTAACAATGCCTTAAATTTTTCATACTTCCCTACAGTCTGGAAAAAAGCCAAGGTAATAATGTTAAAGAAACCTGGAAAAGATCCAAATAATCCAAATAACTACAGACCAATTAGTTTGCTCTCGAATACCAGAAAAATATATGAAACGTTAATTAATGATAAAATTAACGATTTCCTTAATAAGAAAAATCTCCTGCCTGAAAATCAGTTTGGATTCCGGCATGGTCATGGAACCATTCACGCAATTACAAAACTGACTTCAGATATATGCTGGCACATAAATAAAAAAGAGGGTGTGGGCGCCTGTTTGGTTGATCTTGAAAAAGCATTTAATAACGTTTGGATAGACGGCTTAGTTTATAAATTACTAAATTATGACTTTCCCAGACAGTTAGTCAACTTAATACAAGATATGTTGTCAGAGGGTGTATTCGTTATGGCGAATAATAATATCACAGCGAATAAAATATTTAGCATCGAAAATGGATTACAACAAGGAGCGGTAAATTCACCAGTTCTGTTTTCAATATACATAATAGAGCTGATAGAGTTATTAAAACGCATACAAGGTAGTAGTTATGTTTTAGCTTTCGCAGACGATATTATTCTGTATTCTGCAAATAAATCAGTAAGAGAAATCCAAAATAAAACTGCAAAGATGTTTAATATTCTAATAAAATACTGCAAGATCTGGTGTTTAAAAATAAACTTTAATAAATGCGAAACAATTTTATTCCGAGATGTTATAGGCAAAGTAAACCACAATTTAAAAAAGAATTGGAGAAAATTCAATATAAAAACTCCAAATAATGAAAACATTGTGAACAGGAAACAAGTCAAGTACTTGGGAATTTTGCTAAGTTACAACCTGAATTTCACTAATCAAGTTGACAATGCACTTTCGAAAAGCATTAAAGCTCTAATGGCAGCGAAAGGGTTGTTTTACAATAAAACAATCCAGCCCAAAGTAAAATTGATAGCCTATCAAACACTTATAAGGCCAGTGCTGGCATATGGAGCACCCATTTGGTATAATATAAGTGCTAGTAATATGGAAAAAATTAGGAAAATGGAACGGAAATGCATTAGAGTTTGTTTGGGGAAAAATAGAACACCGCAATCAGACTTTAAAAAATATTATTCTAACAAGTTTATATATAAATTAGCTAATATAAACAGATACGATAATTTTTTTATCAATCTGATTCGTAGGCATTTCGACAGAGCAATGAGAAATACAGCAAATGGCTTAATATCACATGTATATTATCATAATGATGAATACATAAAAAATAGCCTACAGAAAGGTTTTGTGTCCCCAGAGTCCTTTATTTATCTAGATAAGAATGGTTATATACAAAACCAAAACTATGTCCCAATATTATTTCACTATAAAAGACGGGCTACATGTAAAATTATAGATTTTGATCCTCGAAATTTAAATCAGGATCAATTAAAATTTGATATAGTCATCCCGGATAGGGACAAAAGATATAAAGTGGATTACTGGTGGTTGGAGGAAGCTCAATTAAATAGATTAGGATAGTTTAACTATACAAAATAGTTTTAAGTTTAGGTTAGGATAAGTTAAGTTTTATTTTAGTTTGTAAGATTTTTTTGTAAGAATTAATTTGGGTTTTAGTAAAATTTTGCCAAAATAAATATTTAGCAAAGATTAAAAATACATAAGTTAAGTGGAAACTTGGTATAAATATAAATTATAAGAAAAATGTTAAAGTAAAAATCTGAACGAAAATTAACAAAAAATTCATTTAAAATTAAGTTAGTTAAATAAGGAAATAGCCACCGTTTTTGTAAATAATTTTTTTTCGGTGTAATATTTGATGTTGAAAAATAAATTAAAAAAAAAAAAAAAAAAAAAAAAAAAAAATGTAAAAAGAAATATTTCTTTTGGTATAATTGTAGTTGTTTTCTAAATCGCTTAATTATTGAATATATATAATGAAATTAAAGTATAATTACCTAATACTTAATGATGAAATTAACACTAGTTACAATATAACTCAACACAATAAAATCTCATTACTCTCAAAGTAGTAGATCGATATATTTTAATTCGTTTATAGTCAAAAACGTTTGTAGTCACAATTCTGTTATAGCAATAGGTCAACAATGAATTATTTTATTAAAACACTGATTTATATATATGTAGTTTTTTTCTGTTCTTTATTACAAATAAGTATATTTTGTGATTACATAACAGAATTGCTAATAATGAATAAAATAAAGTTTAAAATTGTTATACGAAAGATATTTTATTGAATTTGATTTTGTTTATAAAGATGTAATTTTTTTTTGACTACGCCTATAGTCACAAAACAGTTATAGTCAGAAATATTACTGAAATTTAGCGAATGACTATAACCGTGTTTTACTGCATGTATTTTTTTTAATGATAGCAGAAGCAAATGAACTAACCTTTATTATATTTTTTACATTTATACATTTTTGAAGAGTATGATCTGATCTGATTTTTGTTTTTCTGTTTTGTTTTTATTTTTGTACTTTTTTCTATTGTGTGTTTATTTAAAACAACATAATTTTAATGAAAAATTTTTAAAAAATTTCCTGTAATTGAAATTTATTTTAGAGTACAGATGGCGCTCAACTTGGAAATAACCGTCACTATTTGGTGTAAAAATTTGAAATGTTTTTAGTATTCAGCACCAAGAACTTGCTAAAATTTTAATATTTTTGTGGTGTAAATAATTTACTATTCAATTATTTTTGCTTTTTTACTCACCACGTCATTCATCTTGTGTATTATAATATAAGATATTCCTCACATAGCCTTCCTTGTAATATATATAAGATAAAAATTAATAGAGAATCGAACTCACTAAAATTTGTGATATTAAACCCTATATTAATAATATTATCCTACTAATTAATTTTTTTTTCGCATTTATAAAAAAATAAATGAAAAGAATTTGACTCAAAAAAGAATCGACAGAATCGATTTCTGATATTAAATGATGCTTTAACCAACTCAGCTAATATCTTATAAAAATTGTTTACCCAAAATATACACATAAAATAAAAATTGATTTTGATCACCACGACCTGCATCATCGCCGATTGATTGAATGAAAAAAAAACGAAGCACACGAAAAACCACGAAAAGTGTGCCTGCACTAATCGTGCTCTTGTGTGTTATAATATAGATATTATATTATATTACATTATGTATATATGTATATATATATGCATATTATACATATATGATTTAAAGGAAATTTTCCAGTTCTATAGAGATTCTGTTAGAGTTTTTACTTTTTAATCTTGCCAAAATATTTATCAACATTATTTATTCCTTTGATCAACGCCTAGGTATTATACAGAAGCTATTTATATACATAGTTGCAACTAAGAAATTTTTATTTTTGCTTTTTCTGTACACATACAAAGAAAATTTCATACTTTTCAAAACCTAAAAAATGATCTGGAAACATTTAATAGACTTGCACAGAAATATAATTTTCAAAATATATTACAATAATATATACTGATGTACATAATACATATAAACATAGATATTAAACATTTAAATTCTGATTAAAATAATTGTTATTAGTTTTTGAACTATTGAGTAGGCATAAAACTACTTAACTGTGCCTTCTTACAAACCAGAAGTAAATGGTAACCCAAACCATGAGATATAGATGAAAATCCGGTTTCAATTATCTGAAAAGCATTGTAAAGAGAAATAGAAGTACAGAAATACCATTAATAAATTGTGAAGAGATTAGTAAACAAGAAGATACTTTTTAAAAAGATAAAAAAACGAGATAGATTTGATTATGTGTGCTTTTTAGTTGAGTTGTGTACGTACGTGTACCAGACAACACGCCGAATAGACAACGCAACCAAATTTCATACTATAAATACATAATAACTTTAAGCAGTTGTAAACAAGTATTCAATATCATGACAGTTTTGCAATTGATAGTGACAACTTTAGTACTTAAAACATGATTAAAACGATTTGCCGAATAGAAACCTATATCATGTGGAAATTTCGCAATAGTTTGGGAAAGCGATAATATAAAGTACCTGGGCATACACCCACCTAGATAAAAAACTACTTTTCAAAACACATCTAATGAAAACCGTTAATAAAATATTATATCCAGTCCATTGCTTTGTATACTGTACTGTATAAGGCCAGGCTTCCATATTAATTTTTTTTTCGTCTAAAATTACAATAACAATTGAACGTTAATTTTTTCCGATTTATTTTTTGTCCTTATATTTTCTCATATTATTTTTTGCTTGCTGTGTTCAATAAGTTGGTATAAAGTAAAAAGTGTATTATGTTTGTTTTGTCAAATTAAACTTAATTGAACACAGTAAGCCTTGTGTGTGAGATGTATTGAATGAAATTTTGTTTGAAATCACATCACAATTCACAATAAGAAGAGATTTTTTTTAGTCTTCTGATAGAAGTTCAAGTGAAAGCTAGTATGTAGAGTAATTTTGCTTCTGAATTTTTTTAATTTGTAAAATTATGAATGAAAGCATTAAAATTTTTTAATGCGGCTCTGGATATTAATAGTTTAAATACTCCCCTTCCATATTGGTAAATTAAATTTAGTCCAAACTTTGTCAGAAGTAATATCTTTTGAAAAGGAAAATGTCCATTTGATTTACACATAAGCTGGATATTATTTTTACTCAAATTTTTTAATCTACTGGCCTGTTAAACAATATACAAGGGAATGTCCAGTCATAAATAAAAAATCTAATTTAACTGTCCATTTTTCGAAGCATTTTGTTATACGGATTCCCCGCGTGGATAAATACTGACAAAACTAATTTTAATTTGCTGCAGAGAAAATAAAACGTTGTTCTTAAATTAATTCAAAGCAAAACTTTTTATTTCTCCATAAGCAGATTGCACTTATTTAGCAAACACTAATACTATTTTAGAACAAATATAAAAAGCTTATAAGAGCGATGATAGATTAAGGTTTAGTATTAAAATCATTTTAGTTAATAGACGTTAGTTAAGATTTAGATTAGGTTTACATTAGGTTTTATATTAGCATGAAACAATTAATTAAAGGTTTTTACTTGCCATTTTGTCCTTTACAAATTAAATTTATTCTCAATATTAAAGTCAGGTTAGTCTAAATAATTACAAATCAAAGGTGAATATACTCTAGTAATATGAGCTCTTGAAATATTAGAATTAAAGTATATGAAATTAAACGTAATATTGTACAAATACATTAAGGCAATAAATAAAATAAAATACTTAATAATAAATTATAAGATAAGTTCTGTTTAATATTAATTAGTTTGTACCAAATACTTAGTACAATATTTAGTGGTTAAAAATAGTTCGTGTAATAATTTGCTCGCATTTGTAACTTTTATTTTATTACTAAATGTAAAATATTTTGAACAAAAATATATATTTTTTAAAACAATAAAATTAGTAGGTACATACCTCTCCTTTTCTATATTTTTTTTAAAAAAAATTTAACGAACTTTTTTCTATTCAAACTTTTTTTCCGTTTAATAATCCCAAAATCAAGTACCTACTAACTTAGATCTCAAAAGGAGATCTAACACAATTGGTCTAGATTGGTCTCCTAGATTTAACACAATTGGTCTTAAGAAGTTGTAAAGTTTTTATTATTTCAATCAACTTAAACGTAAACTGTAGTCCATCACAATAGCTATACGCATTTGCAAACAACTCAACTTAAAAGTTATAGGTCTGCTTTAGTGCTTCCACTAAATTTAGTATCCAGCGTCAGTTATCTATATGTTTGTGCAAGAAGTTTCATATCGTCAGAACTTCTAGAATGTTGAATCGTATTCCACTACAAGCATTCCCAAGAAGGGGTAGTTTTTATTTGTTTAATTTACAAAAGTTCAAAGTGAACATCAATAACAAAGTTCGCAACTCCCCGCCAAACCTTTCTCCTTTTCTTCTCTCTAACTATCCCTTTTCTTTTCTCTTCCAAAAGCCAACGGTACGAAAGTATAAAGGTTTTTCTGACCTAAGTTTTGGATAATAATATAAAAAAAAAAAAAAAAATTTAAGTGAATGGTATGTTTGAATTAAGCGCATAAATTATGCCATAGATATAGAGGATAAGTTTATCTTAGTTTAAGTATCTTAGTTTTGACTTTTGACAAAGAATAAAAACTATTTTCACTAAAATTTAAAATAAGAATAAAACAAGCAGATATATATACATTTTTTTTTGTATCCTTCATTCCACTTGCTTGGATGTTCCAATAGAAGCCATTGGAATACAGACAAATTTAGAGGAGAACGAAATACTGAATTAGTGAATTATAAAAAAATAATTAAAAATCAGTACGATAGTACAGGTCATACACGACATTACATACCTTATATGAGTGATATGTAAGTATCCCATAAGGCTTGGCTCTAATGATTTCTGCAGAACTTGCACAAATGAAGAAAAAATTAAACAATTTTGCATTCTCTCTGCACCTGTGCTATATTAATTTATCAAAAAAGACTCTATCTGGTAACAAATTAAATGTAATGAAACTATTTTATTTAAGAAGGCTGAGTTCCTGGCAATAGCAGTAGTTTTCCACATTTAATGAGTAGATTTTGTTAAGTAAATAATCGAAATATTGTAGATATTGTAGTGTAAAATTGCAGTACCGTACTTAATTAAGCACGAAAAGGTTATTCTACCTAAGTTACTGTCAAGAACGTGAAAAAAAATTAAGAAAAGTAAACATTCTAGATTCACTGGGTCTTGCGTTGCGACTCCCTGTCCTAAGTTCAATACAAAAAATTAAGTAAGTTCGAAAAAAATTATTAAAATTAAAAATGACATAAGTTCGACAGAAAATTTTGTCTAGTTTATGTAATTTTTTGTATCGAACTTATTACAGGGAGCCGATCTTGCAAGTGTTAAAATTACGTATAATTTGATTAGTTTATGTAAAAAGGCCGCAACGGCTTATTTTTATTTATATTTACATTTATTACAATTACAATAACAATAAAAATTACAAATTACAATTACAAAAAAAAATATCGAAAACTTGATTAAAAAAAATAAAAAAAATACCTGATAGCTACTGACCGTATGGCGTATAGTGTACGTATCCCTTTCGCAAATCCTCTTCTACTCTAAGCTATACATTTATAAAATTATCAAGTAACTGGTGAATTATAGGGCTTCTAGGCTGTTTACAGTAAAACAGTTGTTTTTTTTGAACAAAATGAAAAACAGCAAACAGTTACAACACAAAAGTTTTTAAAATGCTGTTTTTACTATTTTTACTGTTCTTCATTTGTTTAAATTTAAATTTGAAGAATCCAAGAAGGCATGGATTCTTCGAAAAAATTAAATCTTCATAAATTACGAACTTTTTACAACAACAATTTCTGTACAAAAAAGAAAAAAATATCAAGTCACTTTAGAAAATTGAATAAAAGAATAAAAGTAATAACAAAAAATGTAGATTTGAATCAAGCTAGTAATGCATTTCAATTCAACTATTTAACTTCCATAAAAATTCATAACACAAAACTTAATTAAAATAAAAAGTTAAAGTTTTTTTTTTCAAAAAAACGGAAAAATTCGATTAAGAAAGATTTAGAAGGACAATGTCAGCATTGCAACAAAATTATAAAATGTTCAGGAAACTCTACGACTATCTTGAAAAATCATTTGAAAATAATGGACACAATTAAATTGAACGTTGCCAATGGAGTGAAGTTTAGAATGACTGTCGATGATTTTACTACTTTAAGAGGACAAAGATATTTCGGAGTTAACTTACATGATAAAACTGAAAATATCACGTATAAAACAGGATTAATTTGAATTTTCGGTTCATATAGTTCTATCGATATGGTTGAAATAATGAATCAACATATAAGCCTCTTTGGAATATCGATGAAAAGAGATTTGGTTGCGTCTACATAGGATGGTAACCTACCGACTACCTACCTACACAGAATGGAGCTTCAGTTAGCAAAAAGTATATTCGACATATCGATGCCATTGGCCAATTTTGCCTTAATTACGGCCTACATCTTGTGTGTGACACTCTTTATAAGAAAATATCTGATACTGAAGACTTGAGCAACACCTGTGATGATGATTATGACGAAAATGATTCCTTTGATGAAGGTACCGATATTGAAATGATCAATAGTGAGAATGAAGATAATATTGACTACCATGATTTACTTAAGAACTCTCATCAAATACAATAAACTATCAACTGTTCGAAATCATGTTTTTCAATCAAGGCTCTTTTTGGACGAGAAATTGAGCTTCATCTGGATGTCAAAACTCGCTGGAAGTTAATTCCAACAATGCTTGAGCAACAGAAAGTGCAATTCGAGAAACTTTATTGGAATTTAAGGTAGATTTAGGTTTAGTTGATAATGCAGATTTTGATTACTTATTGATAGATTTTGATTTACTAGAGGTTGTGAAGCCTGTAAAACTAGCTGTTGAGAAGCAAAGAAGATTCAACACTGATGAGCGCTGAAACAATATTAAAATTTATGTTTGAAAAACTCTCTTTAATTAATAGTGAAATTAGCAAGAAGTTGATGGAGAATTTGAAGTTTCAAATTGATGAACGTTGGAATGTAGATGTTATGGATTTATTACGCCAGCCGTAAGAACTCTACGATCACGCCATCCAGAGCTACAATAAATTTTGAAGGCATATTGGCATCTCGACTTTTTGGTGTAAATGATGTTGAAATAATTGAAACAACTGCCGACTTCACTTCACAACTTCCACAAGTGAAATTTTAATTCTACAAGAAGAACTTAATGTATTGTTTCAGAAAAATGAATCACCAGCAGTAGCTCCTTGACAACATAATTTCAAGTGGTTAAAGGATGAATTTACTCTCTTCAAAAACACAGGCCGTACAGAAAATCCTTAGAAGCTTTTTGATGCAATATTAACAATTAAGCCTACATCTACGGACGTGGAAAGAGTATTTTCAGTGTGTGCTAATTTCTGTACAAAAATAAGATCACGCCTTTCTGATAAATCCTTATCAGCACTTGTATTTTTGAAGTATTATTATAAAAAGTAAAATTTATATTAAAATTTGAAGCATTCAATAAAATCATGCTTATAAGTATATGAAAAAATTTAACTTGAACTTTCAATTAAAATGAAAAAACAGTAAAACAGCTGTTAACAATTGATCCAAATTCTAAAACAGCAAAGAGCTGATTTTTAAAAACAAACTATTTTCCAGAAACCCTAGTGAATAATCAATTTAATAATTTCTAAATAAATATAGTTTTTACTATAACCTCATTATACATTTATGTATAACGGTTTATAACATGATACATTTTTGAAAATATATAAAAAAATAATCACGGATCATTAAACTCTTTGGACAAACGTTTTAAGAAAGCCATTATTTTAATTAACTTTATTTGATAATACTTTAATAATGAAGCTTAAGCCTACTTTAATGGAATGAATCTTTATTCAAAACAAAAATTTAAATCCAGCATATTCATAACTTACATACTTATATATATAATAATTAATTTCATTCCGTTCGTATATTCAAAAATCACTAACCAAATTCATATACATAAATGTACATAGAATACAGGAGAAATTTATATTTTCTAATGGTTTTTTTTTAAACTAAATTTCAAAATTACATTCATAAATTTTAATAAATTTTTAATTTTTGATAATATGAATATCTATATTTAACTTATATTTTTTTTAATTTATCATAAATGTCCAAATTTATTTTTTATTCTAATGAAAAAGAAGAGATCTGATTAAAATTGAATACAGATCCAATTAAAAAAATACCAATTATTTAAATTGAAAAGATCCACCTAATTAAGTAACAGAAAATTAATTTTATTTAAGTAGAATAAAAATTTCAAAATTATAAAAAAAACTCACCTAAACATAAAAGTCCTAAACTGGTTAAAGCTTCTCTGGCTCCAATACGAGTTTTGGTATTTAATAAGGTGCTATTTGTGGCATAATTACATGATGCATTTGTTAAATTTAAATTATGATTATATTGTTGATTATTGTTATTATTATTATTATTACAATTACTATTATTATTTTTTAAATTACAATTATTTGAATTTGTTGTTGGTGCGGCAGTTATTGGTGTTGAATTTAATAGTGCTGAATGTCTTAAATTACCATTACCAATTAATTTTGATGGTATTGTTAAAGCTGTTGGTGTTGATAAATTTGATACATTTAATGGTTGTTGTATTGTTGATGATTGTATTGATGATGGTGGTTGTGGTTGTTGTCTATTATTGTTATTATTATTGTTATTGTTATTATTACCACTTGTTGTATGGGAATGTAAAAGGCCCCGCGTCGGTGGACGTGGTTGACCTGACGAGGGGCCGGGTGTCATATGTTTTAACATTCAAATTTAACACAGAACTTTAAGAATTTTTGTTTTATTATTTTTGATTTAATTTGTTTTATAATTTTATTTATATTAATTTAGTTTTAAAAATATTATTTAATATAATAAATTTTAATACAAAAATATTTAAAATTATTATTTAAATCATATTGAATTTTTTTTTTAATTTTTAATTTACTAAAATATTACTTTTGATATTAAATTAAAAATTAACTAAAATATTTATTATAATAATTATTATAATAAATATAATTCATTTTGTTATTAGGTTATTACTATTACAAAAATAATTATTTTTTATTAATTTGAAGTCAAAAATTTTTATAAATTTTAATAAATTATTTATTATTATATTATTATGCTATATTATAATATAGGAAGCCATATTAAATTATGAGATTAAAAAAATATTGTTATAATCATCTTTGACAGCGGCATAGATTAAAAATTTACGACTGAAACAAAAAAAATAAATAAGAGTTAAATATAATTTATTTAAAATTTTAATTATAGCTATTTATAATATTTCAATTTATTCAAATCTGTTAATAGAAATAAGGAAATTATAAATATTTATGATGAATTTATGATCACAAATAATTTAGAAAAAAAATTTAATAATCAAATTCATTCTAGATATTATACATATCGACTGTAATATATTTTGTACTACGTATTATATATATAATTTTAGGTTAATAATAAAATCAGAAATTAACTGATATACATACACCTTCAATATGTGTATAGAGATTATCAAGAGAGCTAACGCAGTACTTCGGGTAGCTGCCATACACAATTTAAATTCTAACATTATTTAGAATTAAATAATGTTAGAAATATTTCAAAAACCATTTGTGTTACAGATCTGTGTTACAGAATTGGTACTTGGTACTCAAAAACAAACAAACATTTTTTTATCCTTTTCGGAAATTCTGATTGTTCGACCATATTCCCAATTATATCTAGAGGAAGGAAAGCTAATGAAATTAGTGCTATGTATAAATAAATAAATTGACTTTCTTTCTGTGACACAAGATTACAATTTTGAAGCTTAAAACTAAATAATATGCGAGCAAGAATTTGTAGTGAAATTTCTTACATATCAGCTTGGATGATGTAGGACGCGTAAAAATTAAGAAAGTTTTGTCTATAACCATTTTTTTCTTAAAACTTAATATTAAAAATGAAAATAAAATATCGTAATAAGCTAAAATAATAATAGATGTTTTAATGCCTGTTATGCTACTTATAAAATATTTTTTTAAAACAACTTTTTTAATTACCTCGTATGCATTTCTAATAGTCCTTGATATTATTTACAGTTTAATATCCTAGATTTTCAAAAATCAAATTGCATTTCATTAAGTGTTTTTTGTTTCCAATTTTGAGGTTGGGGGGTTGTACGTATATACTTTACTTTAGATACATTGTCAGATCTTTTTCAAACTTTGCTGAGACATACCTTAAAACAAATAAAACAAAATCCCATAAAAAAATCTCAGTGATACAAAATCTCAAGGAACTATTAATATTTATTTATATGTATAGGTGAGATTCTTAATTAGAAGAGGTTTTAGAGTTGGATTCAAAATCAGAGTTGATCATTTTTCCAGAATATTTATTTTCTCAGCAAAGTTTGAAAAAGATCTGCATCTGAAGAAGGACATTCGATATTCGACACTTGTTTTCGGAAATCGAATTGGCTTAGTATTCAGAAGATTTGACTATATTCTATCGCGAAATTATACATGAGTTTTGATAAGATAAGAATAACCATTGGACTATTGAAAATTACTGTTCCAAATTTCTATCCTAGCATAAAATTCAAAATTCTTCTCATTTTCTAATAGAGTTTACTTTCCACAATCATCGTAAATTATATTCTCAATTGTGTATTCTTTTATGTTAATTTGATTCCCTGCTAACTATATAACATTTCGATTTGTTAAACTAAATATTATACAACCCTTGTATTTACTATATATAATCAAAGATTGTCCACCCGTAAAAATACTAATTGTAGTATTCTATCTCTTTGATTAAACTCATGTTATTATTCTTGCATAAGACTGTATTATTTTCATTCTTGTTATTTACGGGTAGTTACAATAAAAATAACAAAACAAATTTCAAAACTTAAATAACATATTTAAATAAATTGATTGAAACTCGAGTCAGTTAATCAATGCTCCTATATAAAAAAAAAACAAAAATTCTCAATTTAAAAATAATATGATACTTATAAATAACATTAGTGACATCTTTTAATGAAACATTAATTCATTAAATAAAACACTTGTATTATAATTTTCTATTCTCTTAGATATATACTTTATCAATGTAATTGATCCTTAATAATAAAAAAAAATCATAAAAAAACAATTTATGAAACTTGCGTAACCGTAAATGGAATTTATGTCTTTAGAGATACAAAAAGAAAAAATAACAAAATAAAAATAAACAAAACAAAAATACCACCTTTTTTGATATTATAGGTATGTTGTATTTTTTTTCGTTTTTGTTTTTTATGTTTCTATTTGTCCACATCTCTTCCGTTCAATGGACCTTACTTAGGACATAATATGAAAATTAAGGAGAATTAAATATATAAATACCAACAATATATACCAGTTTACCCAGTTTACCATTCAAAGATATTTAGTTAAGGGGCAATCACTTGAAATAAATTTTGTTTTTTGGAAAAAAATCAAATATTTTATTTGAATTAAATTGAATTCAAATTTATTTAGACCTGACCATTTTTTTTTTAAACAATTTAAACTTTTACTTCTTACTATATGAAGAAATATGATCTAGATACACAATTTCTAGAAAAGCAATTATATACTAATGTTAAGTACAATTCCTTGTTTTTTGTTCAAAAAATACCCAAAGTTAACAAAATGTTATTTATTTATTTATATTTACATTTAAGTATTACCAGGATTACAATTAAAATTACCATATATTGATTTTTTATTATGCTCTAGAGTCTAGAAGAACGGACCTGGCTTGGGATTGACAGGGTAACATCTGACACAGATGCGCAACCTGAGCAAGTGCTTACATTACCTGTATATGGTGACCTCCGGAAATTATCTTATATATAGCAACAGATTATACGATAGGCTAAAATTGTAAGTGCATTCACTCAGTTTGAAGGTTGACGTTGACCTAACCCGTAAAATATTATAGTTATGACAGACTTAATACAAGCTTCGGAATCGGATTAATTAACTGGAAAAATACCCGCAACGTTCGAACACAATACAGCCCAGGTGCATCTAACGTATTGGAAAATGCCATGAGGCAGTATAAAGCTGACATCACTGCGTTGAATAGGATCCGGAATAATGTATAGGGAAACAAAAATGTGATATATTAGCTGCCACACATATTTGAATGCGGATTTGCAGTCGCAGACAGGTTAAGACAAACTTTTATTGATTTCAAACGCATTATCGAACGTCTAACCATAATTCGCATTAAAAGCACCTACTAGGACATCAGCATAATATGCGTGCAAGTATTATCCTACTGATAAAAAAAGAAACGGAGAAAGAAGACTTTTATGATACGTTAGACCAGGCATATGAAGCTTGTCTACAACATGATGTGAAAATCTGGCTTGGGGATTTATACGCAAAACTAGGTATAGAGCAAATTTTCGGATTTTTATTAACAGTTTGTAAACATTTAGGTTCGCCCAATTTCCACCGATGTACGGTCATTAAGTTATAGCGCTTTTCAGAGCCAGAATATCTAATGTTAAAAAAGCGCACCCACTTCACAATACCAAATTTAACATTAGTAGCCTACAGTCGCCTGAAATAGTCAGAAACTCTAAATAGCAAATTAACCTAAATTTAAGAGTCAATTTCATTCATTACTTGTGCTTTAATAAAATCTTGCTCTTAAAATACTGTACTGTGTTTTAAATGTTTGTTAAGGTGCATAACTGTAGGTCAATAAATATATTTTGTAATTTCAACTCATCCCGCCTTGTTGTATTCCCAGAAATTTCAGGTTATATTTTCCAATTCAACAAGAACAAGTTGATTTGTTTGTTTGAAATAGGTTTGACGTTTCAACGTTTTAATTATAGTATTATGAATCATTTTTTTACCTGTAAGAATTATAAGACTATTGAATCCGTTACCACTTTAAAAATGGGCATCTGTTAAATCAGTTTATTTTTCATTGCAAGCTACTTTTGAACTACAATAACTAATTTTTTATATATGTATATTGTTTCATATATTGTATTGTATGTTTGATTCAAAAATGAGTTTTTTTTGTTCAAATTATTTAAATTTTTATTTTCTATTATTTTTGTTTAGGTGGACATGTTTAAAATTGTGGATAAACCAATAACAAATGTATTGAATCTAAATGATTTTTTACGATTAACAATCTTTTCGATTGATTTCAATTCGATTCCATTTATTCATACTTGTGAAAAATAACACCATCGTGAAGAAACAGTTTGTATATCATATCATAGGTTAACTTCTAGTACTGAAAACAAATTTGGCACACTTCGACTAAAATCGTTCATTGGTATACCATAGAATCTAATTTCCTGCAAAAAACGATGAAGATTCTTAATATGTATTGATATTAATTTAATTTTATTTATTTAAATGAATATAAAATCACAAAATTTGATATAAAGGGATAAGATGATAAGATCACAACACATATCACAAAATGTAATAATCAGCAACTTACATTATTATTTTTAAGTATCCCTTCATACTTGAAAATAAAATTGCTTGAAAATATTAGACTAAAAATCTATCTACGATATGTGTTAACCTTAAATTATATTAGGCAAAAGTGACTTGTTAAAACATTTTTTAGTTTGAGATCAAGGTTTAAGACCAATGATAATGCTATAAAGTTAATCCTTTCACTACAGAATTTTAATCGAAACATATTTGTACAAAATATAGAATGTTTGTACGTATGTAGGATGTGTGTAAGAATGCAAAATGTATGTAAGAATGTAAATAAAAACTATTTTTAAAACGTAGTAAGTAATATATGATTTTTTCACAAAAAATTTCAATTTATTATGGACTAACTAAATGACAGTATCAAACGTTTTGCTCAATTTATATCAGATTCGGTACTTTTGGTTAGGGGATTTGGCTTCTATATCACCGAAGTCGCAAATGGGTTAATTGTAATTAACCTTACCCTTACATATGCATTTTTTGCTCCACCCAAGTTTACAACTGCATCTTAGATGTGCTTTCTTGGTAGATAATCTGCAGCTTCGTTTCCTGCTAGGCCGGAATGTCCTGGTACATTATTTGACTTTTGCTGTTTACGACAGGGTTTTAAGTATTTCTTTTTTTTATATTTCTAAACAGCCCCATACTACCTTTGATTTGATGGTATATGAATGGATAGCTAGTATGGCTGCTTTACTATTCGAGAGAATTTTACGTTTTTTGTAAAATTCTTAATATTTTTTCTTAAATTCTCTCGCACACAAAATTCTTTTCGCTTCACAAAATGGCATGTACTTCAGCCTGGCAATTTGTGTTTGTAGAATTTAGGCTTGAGTAAATATGGACTTTTATATATTTCCATATACTCCCGATGCTAATCCATCCATTTTATTAGAGTTGTCAGTGTACCATACTAATGCTCCTTTGCCAAAAGAGGGCTGGTTTCCCTGCACGTCTCTCTGCTTGGCATGATTATATTCAATGGTTTCTCAAAATTACGTCTTGGCAAGCAGTTGTTAGATAGTGCTATCAAAATTATTCTTCTTGAGCACACTAATTAGTTCTGACTGTACTAATTTTCTAATTAGTGGATCATCACCAGTAATACATTTGTGGTGTGAACCATTGCTTCTTTCTGCATAAAGAGGTGAAAAGGTTCTAGGTAAAGCAGAGTATGTGGTATGCAGAGATGTTGTCCACATAGTCCAATCAATCACCAGCAAACAAGCTGAATGCTGTGGTTTGTTGAGTTTGCTGTGCTTTGCATTGCGTACTCTTTTTCCAACAAACTGTAGAACTACTACGAATAATTTTTTATAGTAAATTTAAATTTAGAACAAAACTTTGATTAGTGTTTTTGAAAAAAAGTGCTAAAATTATAGCTAACATCGGTCATAATATGTCATTGGCTATTCAATAAGAAGAAAATTTCAATTAGGATAGCATGTCAACACAGTAAGCTCTACTATTCTATTGTGGACTATATGATCGTCCCCATAAGATTTTTTAATATTTAATTTTCTCTTTTTTTAAAATTGAATTTGTTGTTCATCCGTTGTAACCTGTTCTTCCCATGCATGTATATATTTTTTTTGTTTTTTTTATATTTTTTATTATAATATAAACTCCGTATATGAACGGTTTAATCGTCTGATCAAGTTGATTTTTAAGTATTACTACGATATTATTGTAATTCACAGTTTTCACAATTCACATATCACAGCACAGGTCCCAAACTTATATAAACAGCTTCATGTATATATATAAATATTAAATAAGGTTGTAAAGCTGGTATTTTTTTGTTTTCGTGTATTTCTTGTCATAAAATCTAGAAAAGAACTTTAAATATTGATTGTAAAAAAAACAACAACAAAATCAAAAAAATTCAACCACATATTGTGGAAATTATTTTTGTGAATATTTTTGTAACTAAAATGAAAATGCATTTTTAAATATTTTTTTATATCCCTATATATTCTGTTAATATAGCACAACTTATAATATTATACAGCACCCTATACCTCTTAATATTATTCTAATTTTTAAAATATTTGAATGGTAGTAATTTAATAGATTTGAAAAAATTTTCTCAAGTATCCCACCGTAAAACACTGAAAAATTCCAGTATTTAAAATTGCAGTTTTGACAAGTTTTCCTTTATTTTTGTTGTTGTTATTATTATGTTATATATCTATAGGCGATTCCGGTTTTCAAAAATATTTAATAAAAAAATACTTTTTTTTTTTTAAATGCAAATGAGTAGATATATTATGGTCAACATACCATAGTTGCTATTAAATAGGAATTTAACAAAATTTACAACAACCAAAATGTTAATGGGATCCATAGTTAATTAAATGAAAATTGAATGAAAATTACAAAAAAAAATATAGAAAATCTATTTTAAGAAAAAAATTTTAAAACACCGTTGGAACACCTTTAAAAATTAATTCCTCATAGCATTCTTCCGCTCTCTTCATTCTAACTCATTCCAACTCATTATAGCTTTTGTGCCATACATCAATCCTGAATGTAAATAAACGAGATGAAAATGGTAAAAAAGTCTTATTCAGATTGTCATCAAAGCGTCACAATGTGTTAAAAATATTTTATAAAATTTTTTATTGACAAATTATGGATACTTTGTGCAGCCATGGCATACTTCTCAGTTCTCACTATGTTATAATTTGAATTTCTGATAAATCAACTAATTTCAATATGAAAAATTACATACAGTTATTGTAAAGTAACTTCACCTTAACATACTCGTCTTTCCATTTTATTTGCATTATAGCCAAATTGTATCCTCAATTAATTTTGATTTTTTTACAATATCCATCCCTTGAGCATGTTTTGAATCCATGATCAGATGGTTATGTTATCTGTGGCTTCGCGAAACAACCGCCTAAAATGAAAATGAAATAGAGGGGTCTGCGAAATGACAACCCAAACAATATCGTCCCAAAACTAAGACTTTACAATGTCTTATTTGATTGTGAAATAAAGTCCCAAAAACCAAAATTAAATAATGTTGCAGGCAAGTTAAAACTTAAAAAAAATTAAATAACAATTTTCTTGGTGTTTTAAATTTGAAAGCCACATAAGCATTGAGCAGATATGATAACATATTGAAGCAGACAGAAATTTTAGATATGGGTAATACATACATACTAGATTTCTTAAATGAAATGAATGTTAAGAAGAGTTGTGTCATTGATAAGCATTGTTGCCTTATTTATACCTTTGCATCCATTTATTCAACCCGAAGAACGAAAAAGCTATGAAAAGACGGATGTGTGAATATTTGGATAAATTCTTTAATAATATGTAGCCAGTTTCGATTTTTGAAAGGCAAATCTACTGAAGGGGCACTTCTTAAATTTTGCACTGAGGTATATGTGAAGCAACAAGAATAATGTTTGCTCAGCATTATTCGTAGATATTACAAAGGCGTTTGACCTTGTAAGTCATAACATTTTGTTAACTAAACCTCACAATGCGGGTTTAAGATGTTTCGTAAATGGTTTATATCGTATTTGTATTTGTTCGAAAGAAAACAGAGAGTAAAAATTAAGGATGAATATAGTGACTTACTAACTATAAGCAGCGGTGTTCCTCAAGGTTCCGTTTTTGGACCTTTACTTTTTTTAGTATTTATTAATTCTCTATTTCTTCAACCGTTTAAAGTAAATCATACCGCATTTGCAAACGACACAGCTTTTACATATTCTTGTAAAAATAAAAAAAAAAGTTTAAAGTTTAAGATAACTTTGATATTGTGGTTATTACGATATTAATATACTCCGTACCTGGTTTTGGAAACACGAACTGATCATTAGCTCTAAAACTAAGTATATGAATTTTAATATCCGCAACGCTAATGACGATAACTATAATTTATACTTTCATTCACCTAATTGTAAAAAATACCCTCTATGTCTTAATTCTGTTTCTAATATCAATGATTCCTCTCACTGTTTTAATAATCATCAATGTGACTCAAATTGTTTTTAACTGAACCTGTTTCTATTTTTAAATATTTATGATTATTGATTGATTCTAAGCTTGATTGGAGCGGACACATCTTTTACCTCAAGAACCATTTTAAAAACGTGATTCGACAACTATACCACGTGGATGTGAATCTATATAGCTCTACTAAAGTGTGTTCAATGGTGTACTTTGCGATATTTCATTCGAAACTTCAGTATGGTATAGTTCGTTGGGGTGGTACTCACTTTAACAAGCTACAACCACTTATGATATCTCAAAAGCATGATATTAGATTAATTTGTGAGGCTAACCATCTTACACACACTATACAAGCTTATTTAGTAAATTAGGTGTTCTTCTCATCTGGAATTTATACCTCTATAAAACCCTGAAAGTATTTTTTATAATAAAGTATTTTTAATAAGCTACCTCTTGATATCAGAAATATCAGAGTTATATCCGAATTTTTAACTAAAACTAAAAATTGGCTTAGGAATATTAGTTGCCATGAAATTGAACAGCTAATAAGGGTCATTAGGTAATATTGTTACTGGTATAAGAATTGATTTTAGTACTGTTGCTGATATTTTTCTATATTATTATTATGTTATTTTGTTTATTGTTTTCTTACATTTAAATTTGTTATTCCACAAATATTGAATAATTTAAATTGTTTATTTCTTGTGATGGACCATTCGAAACTTGCTTTTGCAATAGAATGTTTCCTAACTATTTTATTTTATTTATATTTTGAATTCTGTAGATGCTTTTAATTTTGTATTATTATTGTATTTGCTTATTTTCTATTTTTAAGTTTTTTAATTTTAGTTTTAATTAACATACTTCAAAAGTAATGAATTCTAATATTTAATAAAATATAATAATCCAATTTCATCCATGTTACAATAAACTTTGTTTTATTTTCATTTGTGAAAAGGCCATTTCTCTTTTCAATTGACTCCATTTTGATGAACCACTTCTCAACATATATGAGGTCTGGAGCCGATTTATTCCAAATTGTGTCATTATGCCTGACTTAAATCTCTTTCTCTCATAATTTTTCCAACAACAAAGTTAAACAAAATTAGAGCAATACCGTCAGTATCCTTCCGTGCAGTGCTGACTTGATAATAACCTCATTTGACAATGACCCCTGTATTTTAACTCTGTTTTTACTGTTCTGTCTTGTCATTGCTTACAAATTAAACAATTTCACAGGAATTCCAATTTCTATAATTATGTACCATAGAAACCTTCTGATTATGCTGTCATATGCTTGCTTATAATAGGCAAATAGGTAATATGCATCAATATTATATTCATGTCATTTATTCAAAATTTTGTCTAATATGGTTTGAAATGGACATGTTCGTCATGATACCTATCTTAGTTACTCAAAATATAGTTATAGTTTTTATTTATACAGCAAAAAAAGAAAAACAAAAGTTTCCTGTTCCTAAACCTAAGATCTCATCGGTTTAATATTAGTTGGGTTAAATTTTAAAAAAATCTATAAATTGTTTATTTGTCTTTTAGATATGCCTAAGAATAGTTTTTTGTTTAATTAATTTCTTCCAATCTTTAAATCAATAAAACAAATTCTTCAGATTCATCTCAATTAACACTTTTTAAAAAAAACAATAACAATACGGTGTTGTTTTTAGACTGTAGAGAATAACGAATTTAAAAATTAAATGATAAAAAAAAGTTTGAAAAACAAAATAAAATATTTTTTTTTTATATTTTAAATATTAATAGGTATTAAATTAAATTATTTAAATATATATTCAAATGTTAATTTAATTAATGATTTTTTTTTACATTTTGAAAGAAAATTAGTACCTATATTAAATAATAGTGAACCTCTAGCAATATAGTTAATATGATATTTTAAATTTTAGTTGACATTAAGAAATTCTTGAATATTAAATTTAATTTTTAAATAGATGAAAATAATTTGGAAATTTCTTGAATGACATTGACAAAACCATTTCTTTTTTTTAATGGGTGGGCTTATTTGTTAATTTTACTTATATACATTCATTCTAGAATCTATTCTAGAATCATTATATCTTCTTAGAATTTTTTTAAATACTGTTATTGTTGTTTTTCTTCTTTTTATTAGTAATTGCTTGAAAAGAAATACTAAAAACTCAATTCAAATATGAGAATGGTACTCAAAAACAATAATGTGATCGGATACAGTACACATTTTATTATGTGACACCTATATCTTACCTGAATGATCGATTGGTACTAATCGTCAAAATGCAACATTATTGATAAATTTATTTAAAAATACCTACTCTATATACTGATATCTTACAACTTCAATAAATTCGTTATATATTAAATTTTTTCAGGCAGATTCAACTTTCAAATTAATAAATTGCTTAATACAATTGACATGTGCAGTATCAGAAGTCAAACAATTTTTTATATGTTTTATGTCCTTGTCAATTTTAGATTTATAATATCCTCATGGCTTCTTAAGGAATGCGTTTACTTTCCACTGGGCCGTCAAGAAAAGAATTTATTTCTATTACCCCCGTGCATGATCAAACTAACCAACTTCAGACCAGGTTCTGTATTGATATATCAAGTTGCAGCGATTAGTAAGGATATTATATTAGTAGTGACTAATAGAAGGCGACGCAGCCAAGTTAGGGTCCTTTATCTAAGCTACAATGATATATGTCATACATTTTTTTCAAAAAGCATTAATTAACTCACTATAATAAATTTAATGTTAATTTAACAAAATGTTGCGTTAATTAACTTTGTTATTTAACAATAACAATACGACAAATAAACGCTAATATGACAATAAATAAACTTTTTAAACATACTTAAACAATATTTTAAAAGCATTCTGCATTAAAGGTGATTAAATGGCGTAATGTGAACATAGTATTAGAGGAGAGCTTAAAGTCGTTGTTGACAGTTTTATATCCGACAACTATGTAATAAATGCTGGGGTTCCACAAGGCTCTGCCTTATCACCTACTCTTTTCTTGATTTTCATCAACGACTTGCTCTCTTCAACCTTCAATCCAATCCAAAATTTTGCTGATGACAACACATTGGTAGCATTCTACAACTTTTTAAGGAAATCAAACATCACCTCCATCTCAATCAGCTCGAAGAGAAACATAATAACTAACTCAATTAACCATGGCCTAGCAAAAATAGCCGATTGGGGTAACAGATTTGAGTTCAACACGTCCAAAACCCAAAGCTGTTTGATCTCTCTTGGTGGTCCAAAACTGGTTTCGGAAATTCTTTTATTGTAAGAACTCCTAAAATGTGGAACATGCTTCCATCTCAAGTGATTTTTCAAAAATAACCTCTTCAGATACTTTTTTGCAGTAATTTCTTTATATTAGCCAATTTTTATTTAAAGTAGATTATTTAGTGTCCTAAATTTTATATTAATTAAAAAAAAAAACTCTAAACTAATTGATAAAATATTTATATTGTAATTTGCGAAATCATTCAGTTATCTTTCAAAAAGTCGATTTTTACTTATCCATAGGTGGTCGGTATACTGTGCCTTTGCGTTATCACCATGGCTAACATAGGAATATTCTTTTTCTGCTTGTCAATATTTTACAAAATAAAAATTAATTTGAACTTGAAGACACCTGAATTGGTATTTAGAAACATTTCGAAGTGGCTAATTCAAAGACACATACGAGGGAAATTTAAAAAAATTTAATAGGTACTTTATTTTTTGGGTAATTTTAATTGATGATTTTAAAAAAACACTTCTAATATGAAAAAGTTTCATATTTTATTGATTTTATGATGTTTTGCTATTAAGATGATCTTATTTGGTTCTTGAATTAAATATATATATTTTTCTATATAGGTTTGGAACTTGGATATGTTTTTCTAAAAATGATTTATTTGAAAGATGGGCACAAAAATTAGTCCTTTTGTATTTTTTTTTACTTCTTAATCGGTAATTTGATGCGGTAATATTTTCAAAAAGCTTCACATTTAAATTTTTGGATTCTTGTCACTGCTTTTTACTTCAATTCTCCGAGGTGGAACATTTTATTTAAAGACATTATATTATGTTATTAATATATTAGATATTTCTCCCAACTCTGGAAAAAGAAGATATTTCGATTTTTGTATACAACTATGAAAGCCAAACTATGAAAAGCAAAGCTTCGGGTATTTCTTTTTGGAATTGGCCTGATTTTAAATGAAATCATTTACAATCAGTAAATGTTTAAAAACCCAAATGACATTTTAATAATAAATATTTTTTATTTATTATTTAAGAAATAAAATGATGATAAATTAAATAATTTACGCTTCCATTTTCTAAAAAGAATTTTACATTTATTGCATTACATTTATTTCGTGTTATCTGTACTCTGCACAACTTCTTTTTTTCTGTACACACTTTTTCTATTATCTCACTCGATATTCTACCACATTTTTTTACCACAAACATAGTTCAAAATCTAATATTCGAACCAAAACTATCTATAGAAATAAATTTTAATATCATACATTGAATTTCAAGATGATTATTTTTTCTATTTTAATTTTAAAACTTCTTTTAATTTAAATGAACCTATAATTACTAAATATAAAACATCACACTTTAAATTTCTTCTCCTGAACAAAAAAAACATTTTTGACCTATTTTACCATAACAAAAACTTAAATAATAATAATTTTAAAAATGTTATATTAAACGAACAAAAAAATAAAACAATAAAATTTTATGTTTAAAAAGTTATTAATCAAAATAACTACGGTTCTTATTTCAGTAATGTTCATAAAATTATATAGTTAAATTATGTATATAACAATAAAAAAGAAATGTGGCATTAAAAGAATTGAGTTCATTAAATGCATATTGGAATATACCACACAGACAGAAATATTAATAATTAACAGGACCGGAATAACTTATTACGCAATCATAATGAGGATTTTTTCAAACCAACTACTCTTTATAGTCACAATCAAAACATTTTTTTCTTCCAGTATTGGAATTATGTAGAATCAAGTGGTTTCCGATAGAAACGCTCTCCATTATATAATTTGCAACTTTTCAAAAAGAACCTCTGAGGTTCGTATCCAATTTACCTACCAATTTTCTTCATCTTAGGAGGGAAACTCTCCTAATCCTTTTCCCCGTATCAGAGCCAGCAATAATTTTGTATAAAGAAATCCTTTCCTAGTGCTTAGGAAGTGAGTAAAAATAAAAACAAAAGCTCATAATAATCTATCGTTAAACGCTGGTACTAAAGTATTGAAAAATAAATTAGCCTTATTAGAGTTAAATTTGATTTGACAAATTTAATACATTCCTTCGACTTATTAATCTACATTGCATAATGCTAGTTTTGTAAGCTAATAAGTAAACTTGGTTTTTAGATTTGATGAATATGAAACATTTTCAACTTCCGCATTTGTTAATTTGAAAAGTTATGAGTCATGTAAAGTTATGTAAAAGTTATGAGTCAACACAGTTTACATGTATTACAAACCTGAAAAAAGTATTTTCAGTTTCTACAGATTGTTCTGATTTCATCGTTTCTGTCGAAATATGATCCCTTTACTATTGACCGTGACACTTTGAATAGAAACATTTCTAATATTTGAATGTTGAAGTTACTTGCACAGTTCTCTCATCACGGTGATACACATGACACAGAGACACACAATACCTAGTTGGAATTATGGTTTCAGACAGTGTTTTGAAGCAGGATCTTTCACTCTGTGGAGAATTTCGAATAAATAGTTTTGTGTTTTTCAAAATATGTTAAATTTATTGACATATTTTTTTCTTTCATTAGTTTGGTAGAACAACCTATAATTATTATCTTGTTTTAATTATCTTGATGGAGTACTTTGAAATGTAAATAGAATTATATTTTGTTTAACATCATCTTCTTTACACAAAATTGAGAATAGCATTTACAATATAGTGTCTATAGTATAACATCTGTTTTATTACAGATAACAAATAACTACTACTTTGTAAATAAAATTATTTTCTTTCTAATCGGAAATAGATACAAAATAACTAGTCCCGGTTCTGATATCACATCTTCATTTTGTTCTTCACCATTTATGATCATTTACTTAATGATGAATAAAAAACGCCTCTTATGACAATATACATGTATATATGAGTTGTATAATGAAGTTTACTCATATCTAATAATTTAATAGTATTACACAATTGATTGATTTTTACAATCAATAATCATTTTTATCATTAAATATCAATATCAATGATAATGATGGTGAAAAGAAAGTCTAATAGAAGAACATCTTTATAAGTGCATTCTTCAATAAAAAAAAACCGCACCTTTCTTTACTACAAACCTCTTGTTCTGTTTTTATGATTAACCAATTTTAAGTGATCTTTATTGTATGTTTTTTAATAAATGCATTTGCATTATATACAGGTGGCCATATATTATAGATATTATTATAATACATAGTTTTAAAATTTAGATCTAAATTGTAATGATGCTCTAAATCAGTTCGATTATCAACTGGAATATTTTCATTAATTTAAGCCTAAAACTTTAAAACGTTTTTTTTATTTACATATATGATCAATACTTGTTTTGTTTTAGAAAAAAATTTAAACAAAAATTACCTTCATCTGGCGTTTTCTACCAAATTTCTATCCTTTTGTTTCATATTAAAACAATTAATACAATTTGGCTCAATAATTTCAAATAAATTTGATCAAACAAGATCGTATTAGGAATACTTTAGTGATAAAAGATTTCGCCTTATTTAGTTTCGTTCATTTAAGTCGGTTAAATTCCGCTTCGTTCATGTAAGTCGACAAAGTTTTGATTGTCAGCTAAACGTAAAATGAAGATCTACATTTTAACATCTTGAGACAAATTATTTTAGTAGCGTAAAACCAATTTTCTTATTTCGTCTTTTATGCCAGGGATCTTGAGACCTTTATATTAGCATTTCAAGTAAATCAGGGAGCATTATCAATGTTTCGCAATATATTTTTTTGGAGCGTTTGAATAAAAAGTTGTTCTTGAATACAGTTTAACATCAAATTTATGTTCCATACAAGAATTTCGTTTCTTCATAAATGTCTGAAGCCGTGATACCGAAAGGAATATGATTAGATTAATACACTGTACATAATTATTTTGTGAATGAATTTTTATATTAGTTAGATCTGATGGTAACAATCTTTCCATTCTTCTTTTTATGATATATATAGCTTAAAACTGTGTTGTTTGTGCTACTATATATTACAGTCTTCTTATAATTTTACCATAAAGTAGTAGGAATTTAATGAAGGGAACTGAAAAAAGAGTATGTATGTTATTACGTGTCCCTGATTGATGACCAAAGATTCAAATATTATGTTATGAAATATCTAAAATTAACCCGTTAATCAGGCCAAAACCCTGGAGAGACATTTGAGCCTCTACTTCCTAAGACTTGTAATGTGAAAGTAAATAGATCCAAGTATAATAAAAAAAGAAGAAAATAGTATAGAATTAATATCAAAACGTCAATTAATATTCAGGTATTGATATGTAATAAATTAGGTATTTATAATTTTCTGAAATCGATTATTTTAAAAATTAAATTTACTGTTGATTCTCTAAATTAAGTACTCTTAGATATACGATTTCATAATTGTTTTATAGTCTATATTGCATAGTTAGCTACTATAATTTGCTTCTAAATATACACAATGACATTGTAACATCATCACAGAATAGAATTATGGCCTAGGAGTTCTTGTTGCGGCATTTAGTAACAATTTTAAAAATTACGCTGAATGTCACAATTATCAAAAAAAAATTCAAACGCCTTCCTTTTTATGCAACCGGTCACTGATATCAATTTATATCTAAAAATATATGAACCCCCATAAGTAGATCACGGATGATGCCATTGTGCTAAGTAGAAATACACAATGATTTCGAACCAAAAATTTGAAAAACGCCTTCCAAAACTATGAAATATCTTCATTTCAATCTGTGAAAGTGTATTTATGTAAGTTTTATTTATTTTTGCTCTCATTCATTGTAATATTCTTTTTGAACATTTATTTTGTTTTTTAACTACAATAATAATTAATAAAAATTAATTTAATAATAAATACTGAGTTTAACTAACGTCAATGGAAGTGCACAAGAGCGGTTTTAATTTAATTTTAATTACAATACTTTGAACAAATTAATAAAAAACAATTTTTGAAAACTAATAATCGTTATTTAGTTTTTGATTTTTGTTTCCAGGTAAAAAAACAAGTAAACAAATATGAAATATGAAATATTCACCTATTTGAAAAAAAATATCTGTTAGTTTCAGTCAACAACCGCGATAAGAGGTGATGGCGCCACTAACTTTCGTTGAAAGAACCATCTATTTGTAGTACATATGTATATATTATCTATGATCAAAACTACAAATTATGTTATTATGCTCTACAATTTTTACCAAACTAGATAAATACCAATAAATTTTAAATTGCCTGCCGTGGTAATATAATTAATTCTATTGAATTACCAACTTACTTTTGGTGACATCTAGTGGTCTTAAAAGCAATTAAAAATCTAAATGATAAATATGATAATTATGTAGATAATTTAAGATGTGTTAATCCCAATTAAACACGAATTCTAATTCTTACTCCCTAAGTAGACACCAAATGCACAATTCTTTGACAACTAAAATTGACAATAAACAATACAAAATTTTTCCATTATAATTTTTTTCTATGTAGATGCGATCTATTCAGGTCTATTGTACTTTCCCGTTTGTTATCTTAGAATTGCAGGTATATGTCCTTGATGATGTCCTTGATCCTCAATTTATGTTATACATAATCGTTTAAAAATATAGACGTGTTAATTTTATCTTTGGTTTATGTTTTCAATTAGAATTGAGCTTTCATCAATTGGAAACATTTTTGAGCAGGATAATCCCAAGACACAAACCTATTCTAATTCAAATTCAAGTTTATATATGAATATCTATCATAAATAGAATTGGTCATTTCATTAGGTTTGAACATTGAACATTCACAACCTTAATATCTGTGATGACAGTGATGAGTTTATACCATTTATAATAATTACAAATAGATGTGATCCGAAATCAGTTGGTAGTACATGTTATATTATATTTAATTTACAGGTCTTTTCTACATAAAATTTTAAAGAGTATCTTATCTCTTAAATGCTATACTTAAAAGAAGTTAAAAGATTTTTGTATTCAATATTAAAGGTTAAAAGATGTCAAAAAGGTTTTTTAACTTTTCAGCACACTTTTTTTCAATAGGAATTCGTATCGTATTCCGCGGAAGAATGTTTTTTTTTTTCCTTACTCCTCTAGGGGGCATAGGACTTCAACTTGAGATTTCCAGCGTACTCGATTTACTATGGTATCATCATTTCTATCTCCGAGGCAATGTCTAATTTCATTTTTTAATCTGTTTTATACTGTCTAAGTAGGGGTATAAAACAGTGGCCTACTGTAGAAGACCACTTTGATAACTCTATCTGCGCTTACGTGGTAAGACGACGTCATATTTTCTGCAAGTTTTCGCTGTGATCTTATCCATCTTTGCCGTTAAGATGCCTGACGTTATTATGTTTACTGGGTACGTCATGTCACATACTTTTGTCAGTTGTTGACAATTGTGTAATTATTATTAGTGTTTGTCCAATATTTATTTATTGTGTTATTTTTATTGTATTGTATGATATATTTGAGTATTGATATAAATATTGATATATGTAGGTAATATTTTTAGTATTTATAAAGTATTGATTATTAATTATTTTTTATTGATAACGTAAATTTTATATGTAATATTTTGCTATTTTTTTAGTTATATTTTATGCCCCACATCTCAACTCACCATACTCAAGAGTGCTTCATCGCTTTTAAAAACTTTTAACTTTTAAAAATTAATAACTGATTTTGTTTTGTATTTTTCATCTTAGCGTGTATTTTTAGTTTTAATAAAATTTTAGGCTTTTACCTAAAAAAAATTTAAATTCCTTGTGTGTTAATAAAATTTTAGAGAATAAGTAACTATATGGGCCAATAACATTTTCTGTGACCATAGGTAAAAATTTGAGTTGGGTTGGATATTTAGATTGCTATTGCAATAAATTCATAGATTATGCATTTGAGATGGTAAATAAGTGGTCAGCAGTGAGCAACTCAACCAAACCTCTATTTTATAGCGCTAATATCTTGAGAAGATTGACAAAAAAGTCCACTAAGTAACATTTATGCACCTCGTTTTATTACTTCATACATACTTATTAACTTTTACTTAGTATTGTCAATATTAATATAATCCACGGGCAGGTCAAAAAATATCTACCGTATGATTATAATTTTATTTATTTTAAAATATTTGGGATTCATTTTTCCACTTCGTCACAATTTTTTAAAATAAAAATTCTAACATTCAATTTTAAATGTAGAAGTACAATAATTTAAAAACTAAAAATTATTGCAACTTGTAGCTCCAAGAAAAACCATCATTATGTCTTGATTTATATTAAAAAATTTCTTTTAATTTGAGTCAATTTTTATAATAATTGCTTAGGGACACGTCAAAAACTGTGACGCTGTGGACTCAAAACGTGACCTAAAAGACATTTTATTCATAAAAAGTTTAATTCATAGATAATTTTTTTTTTTTGTTTTTTATAATTTTCTATAAACAAACATTTTGTATTTTTCATGTTTACTATCATTTTTTTGTGCTTTTCTCGGCATCGACGTTGCCGTTCTGCATCTGTAAGTGTCATTTTGATTTGTTCAAACAAACATGCAAAAAACTACTTCTACACAGGTATCTTTATAAATTTGTATATAGGAATTCAAAAATATGTAGTTATTTGAAAATATTGCCATAATAAAACAAAGTAATAATAACTAAAAAATAGCAAATAAGTAATTTATAATCACTGAATTCCGCTACGTCACAATTGGGTCCACTACGTCACGTTTTTAACTGTTACGAATTGGACGTGTGACGAAGTGGAAAAATGTCGTAAAAATGTTATTATCTGCATATTGTAAAATGTATTTTAATTCCAAAAATTAGTACGTCCAGCTTAAATTATAAAAGTTAATATTATAATAAAAAAAAATGGCAAAAATTTAATTACTTATCGAAAAATCGTTGTGACACAGCAGAAGCACAATTAATACACGCGTTGAGTTCGGTGGGTTAACAAGTCCTAATTTCACAAATACTCACAAAAACTTATAATTCCTATTTACTGCAATATAGTTCTAATATTACGTCATCCTTTTTAAATTTCGTTGGGAATTTAAAGTGTATTTTTTTGAATATATATTATTGTAACGAATTTTTAGTGACTTAGCGGACAAATTACATGAACAACGTTTGATTGAAAAAAAATAATATTTTTTATTATTTTAAAAAAAGTGTATGTACAGTAAATCAAAAAACTAAAATTTAAGAAGAAAGTAATATGATTTCTTTTTTTACAGTAACTTTGTATTCTTTTTAATAAGCATTTTTGCTAATCAACTTCAGTTGGGGACAGGAGATTTTAGTCATGTGAAAAATTTCGTGTCCAAATTTTTCATGGTTCTAATTTGATTAGTTTTTTTTACCTTGACTGCAAATTCGTAGCAATGTTTTCTTAATTTACAATTAACAATAAAAGTAAAACTAAAAATTTTTGTAAAATTTTATGAGTGTTATTGTCTAGAGAAGTACAGCAAATATGGATGGTTACGAAAAATGTTATTGGCCCATATACATTTTTATGAAACAAAATTTTATCCATTTTATTCTAAATAAAGATAAACAAGATCTTTATTTAGAATAAAATGATAAAATTTTATTTCATAAAAAAAATATATAACTAGCTATTCTTTAAAATTTTATTAAAACACAAGCAATTTAAATTTTTTAAGTTGTATGTAATTGTAATATTTATATTTATTAATTACTTAAATTTCAATTGAAGCAAATATTTTTTGATTTTGTATTATGACAACTTCAAATTGGCATTTGGCGTTTTGGAGATCATTTTTCTTTTATGTATTGTTATATTGTAGAATACGAAAAATCTCTTATTTATCTCTTAACTTTTAAGTTTTAATTTCACGAAATGTAATTGAATATTAATTTAAAAGTTAAAAGTTAAGAGATAAATAAGAGATTTTAATTAAAAGTTAAGAGATATCTCTTATTCTGAATAGGGGGAGAGGGATGGTAAATTACAATTTCCGCCAATTTGAAATTAGTGGTTTATTGAAAAATTTTGGAGAATATATAGAGGTGTTTATCGATTTCGGAACATTATTATAAAATACGCGGCGAGTGAATTTTTATTTATTTTATATTGTTTTTTGTTTGTTCAAATTCTAAATTAATACTAAATTAATTTTTATTAAATATTGTAGTTTAAAAAAAAAATATTCAATTACATTTCGTGATATTTTATTTCAAATATTTTCACTGTGTTAAGAAATTTTTATTGAATCAAATCAAGTAAAGTCAATTAATTTTATATCGAATCGAGTTCTCCGGTCCGGTTGAATATTATAAATTCGAAATGAAAGATTAAAATGATTTTAATATTTTTTTGTTTTTCCAGATTAATAATTATTTCATATTTTACTCTAATAAACTTGAATTATGGTTGCACTAACATTATCTTTAAAATGAAACAAAAATAAATAAATATGATTGAAGTAAATATATATTATACTTAAAATAAAACACAATATACTTAGCTAATTTCTATATGCATGTTTATACGGGTAGAAAAGTGGTAGAAATCTACCAAAATTTATAGGGAACATTTCGGTTAAGGGTAAGCAAATCTACCAAAATTTAAAATTTCTGGTAGATTTTTGGCGTAAATTTTTTTTCTGGGAATACGTCAGTGTCAACATATTTTTATTATTTTTTATTCGCAAAAAATAAGGAAATTGTTTTTGACAACGTAATTTTCGGATCGAATATTATCAAATATAAAAATATAAATTATACAAATAATAATAATGTTGAATTGACACTAGAATAATAATAAAAATTTATTTATTTATTTCTTTGCCAATAATTTCAATAGCGGCCATCTTGATATTTCAATAATCTGACAGCGTCAATTGCAGAAATCTACCAGTTTTTTTTTACGTATGAACATGATGGTAGATTTCTGCGGCAGATTTCTGCGGTAGATTTCTGCCTCGTATAAACATGGGCTGTAGGATTCTGTCAATTATAAAATGGTTGTTTTAAATATATACTTCAACCATGATGTAATTAAACCATAATATGATTACTTCAATCACAATATAACTATAATATATGATTACTTCTACCATATGAGATGATTCGTTCAACCATAATATGATTACTTTAATCATAAGGCAACCATAATATGATTATTTCGATCACAATATTAGTATTACTACAAAGATTAGTAATACAACTGTAATATTTAATTTATGGAATAAGTGTCGAGTTTCCTTTCACTAATAATTTGTGCAATTAGTTGCAGCAATCCGAAATATCGATATTTGCAAAATAAATATAAATGATTAGTGAAAGGAAACTTGACTTTTATCCCATAAATTAAATGTAATATTATTTCTTTAATCAAAATATGTTTGTTGCTACTATTGGATTATGGGCTTCTTGACTACATTATGATATCAACAAATATAATATAATATTTCAACAATAATATTTTTGTAAGTAATATAATTTATAGTTGGTTTATATATTTTTTTAATATAGGTGATTACAACGTAGGCTGTATATATTTCGATTAACTCTAATATTTTCAACACAAATATAATATGTTTCTATCAGCTATAATATATTTCTCATTAACATATTAAATGTTTGACTCAAATATATTTAGCAAAATAAGTTTAAAGTAACCATATAATATATTTCTCGCAACCATTGAATAAACAATTATTATATATTTTAGGTTAATACCTTTTAATCGAAGATACATAGAATATAATGATTGAAAACACTTTGTAAGATGACTTTAGAAATTCCAGCTTTAAAAAATCATTACTCTTCTTTATTATATTATCATTAATAGTTACAACTTTATTCGCTAAAAAATTATAAATGACTTTAAAGCTAAAATAATTTCTACGATCCCATTACTCACAAAAGGTTGATGCTTCTATTTTTTTTGTTTATTACAACCTCTCAAATCAACCCAGAAGCTACGGTAAGTTATTCCCAAAATACCCTGTATATAGGTATACCTTATGTATAAGTAACCACCACGTATCTATAAAAAAAAGTAAATAGTATTATTTAATATTGATGATGAAAAACTAGTTCTTAAGATGCATTTTATTTGTTGTTGTTGCTGTTTATAATGCACTTGAGTCCAATATTAAATCTGGTTTCTATAATAAACAGTTTTTTGCTTTCTGTGTTTCTTTTTTGTTTTTAATATGCACGCAGCAGCATTTCTTTTATACAGAAAATACCATTTTTATGATCGATATCCCGTTACCAAATCATTTGGAAAAAATTATACTTTTTTTTGTTATTTTTAAGTTTTTTGTGCTTTCTTAAGTCTTCCAAACAAGAATAATTTTCTTGTTATTTTTTTTTCTTTTCAACCATATACTTTACTATTCTAAATTAGATGTAAAGGTAAAATAAAGGTGTTTTGAAAGGTAAAATAATAATTAAACATAACCATAGTTATAATAAGAATTTCATTAAATTTATAACAAAAAAAAAAAAAAGTAACTTGTACTTGAGCATAATTTGTTTTTTTTTTAAATTTATAATTTAAAATAACTGTTAACGAAAAAGAAAAAAAAGAAAGGAAAAACTCAAACAAAACACAAAAACAAAAAAAAAATTTCTTTCAGTTTCCCAAAGAACCAGTATGTCTAGGTGTAGAATTAAAGTAAAATTCTATTACTTTTCCAAAGAAAAATTATTTCTGTAGGTTCTGCATTGTTGGTCCAAGGTTATATCAGTTTTCAAAGCTTATATCAGTACGGTAAACGCAATAAATACTTGTTCATATATATAGTGAAAGTTATATACAAATATGATTATTGTGTCTAATCGCAACTAAGGAACATTTTTTAAATGTTGCTCAATGTTTTTTCTTGTATAGTAAGTGAAACTTGTGATACCGATTTATTCCTCAGCCGGGCGAAAAATGAAGTAAAAAAGTAAAGTGAAAAAACAAAGCGAATGTTGCGATAGACACATTAGTCATCTCTAACTATACTAATAAAAAGGTCCAAGTTCGAATCGCTTTGGACACAGATGAGTTTTTTTTTTAATTATCCACTGAAATAAGTTATCTAGTTGCCAAATATTAAATATTATAAGTTGCCAAATTTATAAAAAAAAATCAAATCGTTATAGCACTTATCCTTGATTTTGACTTAATTTCTATGATAATTCAAAAAACATACAGTAAATAACAATGTTAAATTTAAAATAAAGGAAAATTAATACAGAAATATAACTGTAAAACAACTTATATTTCGATAATGTAGTTGATAATCTAAAATATCAGAGATGGGAACTAAATGCATTACGTACTGCAACACTAACACTATTTTGCAATGAATTAAAATAATGCATTATTTTTTTATATTTTAATTAATTTTTTTAATTATTAATTAAAAGTAATGTATTAAATTAATACATTATATTCAAAAATAATGCATTACTAAAAATAATTCAAATTATTTGAATTACTTTTGAATTAAAAAATAACATTGTATGCATAATCAAAATAAGATATTATATATATACATATTACATAATATAGTTTTTTTTTCATTTTATATTTTATTAATTTAAATTAATTCAAAATATTAAATTCCTTGTTTATTCTAAGTAATTATTTAATATTTAATTGATACAAATCAAATGATTTTTTTGCTACACCAAAACAAATTATTTATAATTTAGTATTCAATTTTTAACCAAAATTTTTAGACATAAATATTTAACATAAATATTTTTGAAATAATATTAATACTAATTTGCAAAATAAATATTTCAGAATCAAGTAAAATAATTTATTGAATTATTTGAAATACTTTTGAATTAAAAAAGTAATTTATTGATGAATTACTTCAAATAGTGGAATATTTTCCTTTTAATTTTACTAATATGCTTATCATACAGATACACGTATTTCGTCTACTACTTGCAGTCTTCTTTTGTCTTTTTAAAACACTGAAGAATGACTTCTTATAAAATAAACGTCTTATTTAAATTAAGATTACTAGTTCACTAATTTAGTTTTCATTTTAAATTTTAATTAAATTTTACAACAGAATACAATTATTTATTGAATTCACTGTAGTGGGCATAGTATTTATCGTGAAACAATACATAATCCTAGTTTTGATACAACTTATTTTTTTTTCCTTATTTTATAACAAACGAGTGAGAGGATAATTAAATCCTATTTTTGAAAACAAGTTTGAAAATTTATACACATGTTGTATGAGTTAAACACTTGTTATAAAGATGTTGCAACAATTTATTATTAACTATTTTTATTGTTATTATTCCAGAATCTAATGTGGTATTGGGAAAAAAAACAACGAACCAGAATTAGATCGTACCAAGCCACAAGATTCAATCCGTAGATGGTGTTATTATTATTTTATTATTTTTGTTTATTTCTTCTTAGAAACAAGATACACTTCCGTGTTGAATTTTAAATTACAAAAACATTTTTTGTTTTTTTTTTTCAGTTAAATTTTACACTTAAAATAATAAAAACGAATTAAAATAGTTCCTTAGTATCTTTAGTAGTTATATACAGTTTATTTTTCCGAATTCAGAACACTTTTATTAATAATCTAAAAGAATCTAAAAGATGAATGAATGAATCTATAAAGTGTAATTATATACTTATTCAACAACTGCATTTTTTTTTTTAATTATAACATGACAACAAGCAAAACAAAACAACAATATCAACAACAGCCAATATAATAGTAAAATAAATATTTCCCACTATTAGAAAACAAAGAACTTTTCATTTTTAGTTCTTTCAAGCACTTCAGTACAAAATGTATAAAGAATCAGGGGTGATAGAAGATATTAATAAGAAACGGTACGGTGAAAAACTAAAATCTACAATTGATAGACACGGATACCTACGGTGGAAAGCAAATCATATTTATCTATAAAATTTCAGTCTCTGATGAAGACATTCAGTAGTTTGAAAAAGAACATTATGGAGTTTTATATATAATTTTTTTTTATATAATTTAATATATGTAATGATTCTTATTCTTCTGGTGGAGTTGCAGTATTTTACAAAAATGATATAAAGTGTGTTATTGACAATATAAATCTTAATAATGCTGATATGATCTGTGTGAATTGTAAGTTTTCTGGTGTTTAATATTGTATTGTAGGTATTTATAGACTGCACAAATATAATGTTAATGTCTTTTTGGAAGAATTTTCAGAATTTTTGCAAAATCAGGCTTGTTAAAATACAATACTTCTAGGTGACTTTAATATTAATCTTTTGTGTAACTCTTCCGATTTTGATCATTTTCTTTCTGTCATGTCTTCTTTTGGATGTAAGTCTTTGTTGTTTAGTCCCACATGGAAAACTCAACAGTCAAGCTCCTGATGTTTAGATCATTTAGATCATTTATTCGATTGTGCAGAAGCAATCATGTTAATAATAAAGTAAATACCTATGATCTAAAAATAACAGATCACTGTTTAATTAGTATTCAGCTTGATCACATTATTTTAAGATATAGCCAAAATAATTTTTACGAATTTCAAAAAATAGATTTTTGTGCTTTAAATTCTGTTTTAGTTTTTGAAATGTGGGATGAAGTCTACGCTTCTGATGATCCGTCTGTTGCATTTGATATATTTTTTAATAAATTGCAAGGTCACATTTTAAATTGTAGCTCAATTGTTAATCAAAATACGAATAACACAAAACGACTTAAGCCGTGGATGTCTTCATCATTGTTAAGGAAAATTAAAATGAAACAGAAACTTATGTTACGTGTAAGAAAACATACTCATAATTTAAGACTCAAAAAATATTACGAAAAGCTTTGTCGTGAATTAAAAAATAAGATTCCTAGATGTAGAGATAATTACTACAGTTGTAGATTAGCTGAAAGTATAGGTAACACTAAAAAGGAATGGGGACTTGTGAATGAAATTTTGAATAGAAATGAACAAAATGTTGATATCGTTATTAATGAAAATAACACTATTATTTCAAACCCTTTGATTGTAGCTAATTTATTTAACGGTTATTTTACTAATATAACTAATTCATTCCAAGATCTTAATGTTGTCGATAACGTAGAATGTCAGTGTGATAACAACATCAGGAGTGAGCGATATCAAACTAATAGTTTTTTCTTTGTTAACTTTAATTCCCTCGAAATTTACAAAATTTTAATGTTTTTAAAAATTTGTTCACTACAGATATCAGATGTTCTGCGTTTTATTTTTAATTTAAGTACCTATTAAAAAAGGAATTTTTCCAGAATCTTTAAAAACTGATTATTCCACTTCATAAGAAAGGTGACACTCTGTCTTTAACTAATTACAGACCTATCTCTCTGTTATCAGTTTTCTTTAAGGTTTTTGAGAAAGCTGTTAAATATAGAATCGTGTCGTTTCTTAATGAAATTAATTTTTTGAGTGATTTTCAATTTGGATTACCCATTATAAATCAACTTACCACTTCTCTCTGCTCTGTTGAAATTGTGCAGTGAACTTTACGGTGCCATAAATGAGTCGAATTACCAGCTGCTTTATTTATAGACATCACTAAAGCATTTGATATGGTGGACCATGTTGTTTTATTAAATAAATTGCATAATGCGGGTTTCAGAGGATTTATAGAAAATCGAAGGCAAAATGTCCGCATTAAAAACCCTACAAGTTCGGAAAATGCTCCACAATGCTCTGTTTTAGGTCCAATTTTATTTCTGATTTTTGTTAACTCTTCAAAATATATGTTGTTTAACCTTTCTGGAACAGTCTGTGAGGATTTGTCTTTTGTATATAATTCTCCGTCTTGCTTGAAAATGCGTCTTGTAAATTTGTGTGAACATGATTTGTCTTTGTCTATTTATGATAGTAAGCTGAGCTGTAGTGATAATTATTTTTTGATTGATTGTGTTGAGTGTTTTAAGTATTTGGGTGTTACTTTGGATGGAGAGAGAACACCAGATACTTGACCTCAGCCTGTACTGTAATCGTTCAATTCTAAAATTAGTTTATAATGGTTTGTTTAAGCCTTAATTAAATTACGGTATCTGTTGTTGGGGTGGTACCTATTTCAATAAAATTGAACCATTGCTTCTCAAGCAAAAACATGCTATTCGTATTATGTGCAAATACAATCGTAGTGCTCCAAGTTTTATTTTGTTTAAGAATTTAGGATTACTTCCTTTAAGACGTATCTATTTCTATAAAGTCCTCAAAACAAACAATTCTGGTTATACTGCAGCTAGGCTATATGGAACTTACAATTTAAGAGTAAATACCAGAAATTTTGCATCTATTCCAACGATCAATAAATCACACTTTTGTCATTTTTATTGTCACTGCACCTCGTCTATTCAACAAGTTTAGAAACCAGAAAATTATCAATGCGAAAGAGTTGAAGTCAGATTTCTTAAGAATATTAAATCTTGGCTCTTATCTTTTGATAATCACTCTATTAAAAATCTTTTGAACCCATTAGTCTAACATTTTTTTTTTTCTAAAAGTTTTTCTTTTTGTTTTTAATGCTTTTATACTTAACTTGTTTTTAATGTTTTAATATTTTGTTACTTTTTTGAACTTTTTATTTTTCATTAGTCTATATAATTTCTCTTAGAATTTTGTTTTAATTTTTAATTTTTAATAGCATAACTAAGCATAATAATTATTTTATTGTATTAATATTTTATTCTATTTTATACTCAATTTCCCCATTAATAAATTGATTTCTTTTTTTATCTAAGGGTTCAATCACCACTTACCGTTTGGATAACAGATTAAACCTAGCTATTTCATTAAAATACATACTAGGCTAAAAAATCTGAATTAATTTGTTATATAAATTTGTAAATTTAGCGTGTAAGTTAGCTTAAGTTGATAATGAAATAAAGGATTATTATTATTATTATATCTACAAATTTTTATATGTAACTAGCAAAATCACTACAAATTTAAAAAAATTATTTCTGAATATAGTCGAAAAGTTCCATTATAGATATTTAAACACATAGGTCCAAATTGAAAGCTATGATAGGTTTGAATTTGTTTGAATTTGTGCTTCAATAACATAAGGGTGATACCTTAATATTTATACTTTATTATTAATCTGGTATTGTAGAGATTTCCCTGTCTGGAATATATACGAATTACTTTCACTACAAATTTTTCTGAGCCAGTCAAAACGGTAAAAGACATTTTAGTTTATTTTTGGAATAGTACCTGATTACGGATAATTAGGTCTGTAATGCTTTAATATTTTTGGTTTTGAAATATTTCTGATGGGTGTTAGAAGTTGTATGGCAGCTACCTGAACTAGTCAAAATTTTGTAAATGGGTGAAAGGCGTGTTTGTTCAATTTTTGAAAAGCTACGTAATTGTAAATTTTTAGGTCTGAAGCACCCTTCGTTTTTGGAATATTTCTGATGGGTGCTGGAAACTGTATGGTAACTAGCCGAACCAGGCAGGATTTTGGAAAACAGTAAAAGACGTCTTTATTGTTTACTTTCAAAAAAGGTACGTACTAAAAAATTTGCAGGTCTACTACTCATTTAGTGATGTTTGAAATAATCCTAATGGGTGCTATGAATTGAGTTGTATGGCAGGTACCCAAAACTATCATTTGATAGCATTACAGAGTACTACGTTAGTTCCTTTTTCAACTGATCATAAATAGCTTTGCGAAATATCAGAACTCTATCTTTAGAACTGGTGTATTTATCGAATAAGCAAGCAAACTTTCGCTTTTATAAGTATAGAAGATATAATATTAAGTGAGTTGCAGAAGAGTGAACCAAATTGGTTAACTAAATATATATATTGTATTTCTAATATTGACATTTATCAGGTTGTTCTTAATATCTGTTAGGTGTTGTAGAATTAAGAGTAAACAAAGTTATTTGGCTAAATTACTTGAAGTATCACTTCGTCCCGAAAAGACTAATGCAAGGAGAATAAAATTTGGATGTGAATCTAGATATTTTACTATTTTAATTCATTGCTGAACAATATTATTATTTATAAACAATGACAATTTTAATATTTTGAACTATAACTAATTATAGCTAATTGATACGGAATTGCAATGTTTGAGTTCCTAGACAAATAAGCCCTAGTCTAGATGAATTCCGCCGGTTCATATCGTCATTAAAATAATTTTATATAAATTACTGATTTTTTGTTTATTATACAACCACTGCCCAACTTGGTTATTGGGACGAGCCGCATCTGAGTGAGATGTAATCAATATTTATTCTATATTCTTACCAATTAACAACTTGTGGATCTGGTGATGATATTTTTAAGATATACCCATATGTTGTAGATAATATATTAAAAGTTAGTGAGTTTTTGAGTTTTCTTGAAAATTAGAACCAGAAACATAGAAATGACATTCTTCAATAATTTTCTCAAGTCATTCATAAGTATAGGCATTGAAAATTGACTGATAGACATAATTAACTTAAACAACATAGAATTAATAGTTATTCTTGAAATATCTAGAAAATAATGGAAAATAATTTAAAAAAATTTAACTTACGGGATGAACACCCTAACTGCTTTTTACACAGATATTTGGAATACACAAATATATAAAATAGTTTTTTTCTTTTATGCAAACTAAATTGTACAGTAACTTTTACGCTTATTAGTATACTTCCAATTTATTTTATGTCATAACCAAATAATAAAGATTTTAATAACAAATTCATAACTATTATGTGGCCTACAAGATATTGTAATAACGACGTTTGACCGAACTAAACTAAATTATTGATCATCAGTTCCATCTGAATATCACCTCTGCTTTAAATTTAATTCTAATATGCAAGAAATAATTTTCTATAGTTAATATAGAAAAAATAACAACGAACGAACACCTTATTATTATTTTTTGGATTTGGCAGTTACCTAGTTATTTTGGCAGTTTAAGTTTCCATGAGAACTTTCTATAAAGGTTTTAAGTTTAAAACAAAAAAAACTGTTTTTTTTTTTTATTATTATTGTTTTTTCCTTATTATTATGCAGTGCATTGCATTTTCATATGGATTTTTTTTTTCTATAAACCTGCGCTCTCTGTTCTAACTCTCTTACTTTTTCTTGTGGAAATGTGATTTCTTTTTTCTAATTAAATTTTTCACTAATAATTTGTTAAAAAAAATCGACTTTAGGGTCTTAAATTCTGAAAAAATGTGTGAGAAAAAGTTCAGGTGAAAGTAGCAACGGTATAACAACATTTTAATTTATGCACTGAATTTCGTTTATTTGTTTTCTTACTTTTATTTTTATTATTCTTTTTTTAACATTCATTTTGATGTATGCATTCTATTATTAGATTTTATTAAAATTTTAAATATTTTTTTATATATACGTGTACATATATATACTCGTACCTTATTCTGAAATTTAATGATTGTTTTGATGGCTTAACAACAAAATTATGGCTGAATATTTAAAGGCAGAAAGTCTTAAACTAAATTAAATCTGTTAAGGTATATTAAGAATATTAAAAACTTCAAAGCATAAAATCAAAAATTTTATTAGTTAATTCTAGTAAAGCTTACAAGCAGGTAAATTATCACAGTGCCACAACATCAAATTGCATGTATATTTATAATGATTGAGTTTATTTTTTCTTCCACAATGTATAGCCTACTTTTCTTCAAGGCATTTGTCCAATATCTATAAAGCTTATATCCGAGCTAAGATTGAGTATAATTCTCACATATGGGCTCACTTACATCTACACTTCACTAGGTTACCTAGACGAAGTCAAAAATCCCGCCTTGGTAACGTCTAATTGATAACTCCATAATCCAGTGAATCGTTACTCTTCTTAACATACGTCAAAACGTTGGAGCTACCTCTATCTCTCTTTTATAGATATCTTGTTGGCAATGACACTTGCTCTATTGAAATAAAATCAATAATGCCTTCCTTTAAACAATTCCAGCGTAACACTAGAAAGGCTTCAATTACCAATTTCTACATCGTGAAAATACCCAGGTGGTTTAGAACTGGTTGCGAAAAGTTATTTATTGTAAGAACTGCTAAAATGTAGAACATGCTTTCATCTTATGTGTTCCCCTCCGATAGAAACACTCCATTATGCAATTTGTTACTTCTAAAAAATAACCTTTTCAAGAGTTCATCTCCAACTTACGTACCAATTCTTCTCTATCATACTATTTCCCTTATCGGAAGCTACAATAATTTTGAATAAAAGAATTCTTTCCTAGTGTTTGGGTAGTGTGTAAAAATAAAAAGATATTCTACAAATCGTTCCACAATTTGATATTCTTATAGTATTCAGCAACAAATATCGAAATTCTGTACTATATTTTTATTTATAAAAAAAAACTATATTTTTTATTTTTTGTTTTTATTTATTATAATATAAGAGTATATCCCCAATGTATGTATACTCTGCCCTATTATGTCGAACATCCGATTAAAATATTTCGATTAATTTTTTTGTTTTAAATCGAAAGATTAACGAGAAGAATAATGTTTCGTGTCAAAAAAATCAGCTGAAAGTTGATTTTTTGTTATTTATTTTTTTCAAATTAGTATAGTTTAATGGATTTTTTCTATAAAGCAATTTAAAATACATTTAATTTTTAAATAATATCATAACAGGGTGTTTAAAAAAAATTTTTTTTTTTTTACTATATTTAGAATTTGTAAATACAATACAAAAAATATTTTTGTTGTATAGCATTTGTTTTGATAGTACACTCAATGTGCAATATAGTTAGTTTTACAATGGTGCAACCATCATAATTTAATCAATTCTGGCTTATATCATCTCTTGATAAACAAACTTCTTTTGATTCGGCTATTAATATGCTCATCAGTTTGTACCTTTGAGTATTTAGTTGTATATAATTACTGTTCTAATCTACTCTTTTTATTGTTAATATATTTTTGCTTCATTATTGTGCATTACACAAGATGTGTAGATCTTCAATTACTTAATTTGTGCTACGTTCCATTAATCATAGCTATATATCATAACTTAACTCTGAAAACATTGAATGATCTGTACATTATTTTTGGTTGTAACTCTTCATTGTTGGATACGTAGATTGTCCAATAATACTAACTGCTATATACTCGATCTTATCTGGTCCATACATAAGTTAATAAACTTCAAAATGTTGAAATTATTATAGAGTTACTATTAGTTTTGATATCTGTAACATATAGTGTAGAAAAATTTTGTAGGTTAAGTGAAGAAATTCCGAAATTGACAAAATTTTCAAGATTTCATATATATACATACTATAGAAAATGGAGAAAAGATTCTTTCAAATTACATGGTAGATCGATGTGTGTACCGAAATTAGATTAGTGAAGGATTACTATATTAATTTTAAAATAAAGTTTGTGTCAGTGAAATTCAATTCTTCTAATTTTTGTCCTAGTCATCAATTTTAGTCAAATCATGATGGTTAATTATTATGTTAACCATTATTTGTCTTTTATTACAAAATTAGGTAGTTTTAGCATTAGATTTACTGATAAAATTAAATAATGCTACCAAAATACAACTGTCATATGAAAATCATTGGATTGAATTTCAATTTCAATTCAATTTCAATAAATTTTTTGGTGTAAATTAATCGGTTGATAAAAATTAAGTGCAAGAGAATGTTATATCTCAAATCAAGAACAATTAACAAAAATTTTTTGATTCAATTAATTTGGAAAATACAGACGCTAGGTTAAAGCTATAGCTTAACATTTTCATTAAGTGTTATTATTATAGTCTCAAAAAACAGAAATACTACATCGTCAAAATCAATTATATAATTTTTAATTTATTTTGAGTTTCTCAACAAATTTTAATTCTAAATTTACAGAATACGCATAATCACCCTACCCTCTTTATATTACCAATTACCATTCCAATTTATTTCATTTTTTCTACTTAAAAATAAATGCAAGTTCATAAATATTATAATAATATACTTACATATATATTATGCACTTAAATAATACATAGCTATACACATTATGTATATCAGGAGATCGGTAATGAGATTTAAGAATAGAATAGGGACATCTTATTTTTAATATGTGTGACTGCTAATTAACGTGATTTGAAATTATGTATTAAAATTTAGTATGTGTGTGTATTGTATATGTATGCATATGTGATACAAACTACACTATATATCTCGGTGATAATTTATGTTTAAAAAGGTATAAATATTGTTAAATATATTCTATTATTATTTTCTTTAAAAAAAAATTAAACAACAATAAAAACTATTAAATTTATTCATTAGATTTATTTTTTTTTTTATATGTTGAAAATGTCATGCTGTTTTTTTGTTATAATTTTGTTTTGACAAAAGTAGAGTAATGAACGAGAGATATTTTAGTTGGTAAGTTAATATAGTAATAAATAATTCATCAGAATTAAAATATTTTGGTCTAGATTTTAATTTTTGTTCTCCTTTCTTTCAGAAATAAATTTAATGAATGAAAAAAAATTAAATATAAAATTAGATTTAACAGTTTAAACTTGAAAAATACAGTAACATCATTACTAAATAAAACATTAAAATTTATTTTATGACATCGATCTAATCGTATCATATCTACATCTGAAATACGTATCTGGGTATATATTGTGAAATCATGATGCAAGAATGATACTTGTAGAATCCATGCTATGTAGAGGATGCAAAGGAGAGATAAAAATTGTTTTTATCTGTCCTTATAACTGCACTGTATGTTCCTAACGCAAAGAAAAATAAGAACAAACATCTTGGAAAACTACTACTGGGAAAACTTCTCAGCATTATAATGAAAAACATCAGCGGAGCCGCAAATCTTTTGGTGCATTATAGATATTATAGTTGATTCGGCGATGAAGTTTGTTAAAAGCAGAAAAGAAAAAGTTGAGAGGGTGTAGAAAAACCTAAGTGCATAGGATAAATTACTCTTTTTTTATTCAGCCTTTTGACCAACCAACAAACTAAATTATAACCTATTTAATATCTACCTAACATATCTTTTCATTGTAGGTTTGTTTTTCAGATGGATGAATTTTTACAGATAAATTTAACATAAAAACAGATTTGATCAACAACATCTATTCACCCTGTAAAACTTAATTGTATTTTAATTGTTGCTGACACTGTCACTGACAATTTTATAATTGATCACGATATAAGATTTCTTCCATATATCAATTAATTGTATTGAATACGGAACCACTTAATTTGCTGTCTACACATTATACAACTTGATTATTGACAATACGCAAATTTTCAATTAAGTTGTAGTGTTCTAGTTCGAAAATTGAAAGTTGGTTGAAAAAATATTATACATTTTTTTAAGTTTTGTGGGCGTGGGTTGTTAGTTTTTCGTTCCAAAACGACGTTTAATGTCTTTTCAAACTGATTTTTCAATGAATTGACGTGCCAGAGAAAATTGAATATAAAAATATTAGAATATTATTTTTTCACCATAAACAAGCACGTTTACCATAAGTCTTATTGTCAAATTATTGTTAAAAAAAACAAATGTTTACCATCAGTAACTAATTACGTAATACTAATTTTTCCTTTGACGAATCGCCTAATCGCTTAAACAGATTAACAACAACAAATTATTATTTTTGATAATTATATTTGTTTTTAATAATGTAGGTATTTAATTTGTGAACTTACAGTCGAATTTTCTTTCACTAATCATTTATTTTTATTTTGCAAATATCGATATTTCGGAAGCATCTTAATTCCTTCATCAGTATGCTTGCAATGAAAAATCTATAATATATTGAATACGCTTATTGTTTGTACTTTTCAGCTTGGTAAATATAACTTTTTACGATATTCCCAATTTTTTTGAATATTTATTCCCAAATTAAAATTGTTATTTTGAATTATGAATATAAAAATGTAAGAAAGAATTAAGTTATAAAAAACGTGTTGGTATTGTTAAAAATGAAAGAAGAAAGAATATAACATAAATTATATTATTATATTAAATTAAATTATTAAGTGGTAAACACAATTGCGACTACCGACGAAAAATTCGAGACGAAAAAATTAAAATACATACGCTCTTATGTATATGTTCACAATTCCAACTACGATCGCTCAACCACATTTTCGTTGTCGTCGAAATAAGGTTATTTTCTATTTTTTTCGCTGGTAGTTGGATTTTACATTTCTGACAACATTTTTAAACATCAAAAAATAAAAACAGAACAATTATTTTGAAATCTGATATATTATAATATAATTGTTTTGGTTTTTTAAAAGTTTTAATCATAAGAATTCTCTTTTAACAAAATTGTTCGGATCAAAATGTTCTGAATCAGTGAACTAAGCATCATAGAATAATACTACTTTTTTTTTAACTGCGAAGTATAAGCGAAAAAAAATATAAATTTTATATGAGATTTGACATTTCGGTTCCGTTTTACTGTAGCTGATTAGCCGAATATGTACTACACTTCAAAACAGAAAAGTAATATTTTTACTTCAGTTTGAGTTTTTATTTTACATTGAATTTAAAAGAGACAAAAAAGCATTTTTTAGGTGAGTACCGGCCTTAATTATGGAATTAAATATAATTTAGGCAAATATTTTACGAGGTCTTAATGAGCAATAATTGTCGTAGTCTGCCTTTGGCATATACTCTCGACTAAAAAAAACACAAAATAGAAAACTGTGTTTTCACTGAAATATTTTAATGAAATAGAAAAAAATATTTCTTTCAATTCAGTGTATATTTATATACATAATTTAAATTAATTAAAATAAAAATCTTAGTCAAGTAACAAAAGATCTCTTAAAAATTAAGATAAAATAAAAATTCGTATCGAAATCCTTATACTATTTCTCTTAAAATTACAAAATTTTCTTCAAATTCATGATTGAAATAATTCGAGCATATAATTTTCAATTTTATTTTATATTTTCATTCAAATTTAAATTTTAGAAAACTCAAAATTCATTCAAACATGATTTTAAAATTTTCAATTTTCATCACCTTTCACTTCATTTAAAATTATTAACTTTAACAAAAATACCGATGTAATCGAATACTTACGAGTGTATATGCACATGAATGCATGCATTCATGCAAGTATTAAATACTAAAATAATCTTGAATTACTGATTTCTGAACTACTCTTGAATGAACCCACAAATTAAAGGAAAAAAATATATTGTCACGATATACTTTACAAAAAAAATCAATTTTTGTTTTTGTTATTTTTTGGAACCTGTCCTGATGATATTCCGATCAATTAGTTTCAATATTTTTTTTCTCCACAAGTATATATATATATATATAATATGCATAAGTTCAAATAGCCTTAAGAAGATTAAAATAAATTCATAAATATATATAAAAAAAAGGAAATGAAAAAATTCCCATCATGTTTTTCACAACCAAATGACACACAAATTACTGCACACCAATAATAACTTATCTTAAAGATTTCATCATTTATAGGGCTCAACTGATTTCATTTTTTTTTTATTTTGTACTTTTTGTTATAAATGTCAAATCAACCAAAAATTCATCATCGATTTCATCTCGAGAAACCGGGACAGCTCTAAGGTATTATATAAACAACAGAAAAAAGAAATAAAAATGATGTAAAAACGTTACAATAACAAAAAAACAAGAGAAATTTGCAACATAATTATTATTAATGGTAAGAGAAATTGCATTCAATTCATTCTGATAAATTAAAATTTTGCAACAATGCTGTGATTCTGCTATAAGTGTTACTCCAACATCGTGATGTCCAAGAAAATAAATCGAAAATAACAAAACAAAAAAACAAAATGTTTTATTAAGCTTCCTTTGCTGGGATTTTTAAATAAATTGTTAGGATCCACATGTGCATGAATTTTTGTATACATGTATATGAATACCTTGATATGAAGTTAAAATGTAATTAGAAATACAAATAATAAAAAAGATAATCAAATTAAATTGAAGGAGAAAATTATAAAAATATTTTTATTAGTACATTGCTGTAATATTCATAATATATACATATATATAGTTATATACTAAAATATTACAGCATCGTACTAATTGCCTTATTTGAGTTGCATCAACTTCTTCAACTTGGTTATAACGCCTATCAGATCAAGGTAAAATTTGTAAATTAGATTCAATTTTTTAGTTAAGAGTTGGTTTCAATATCACTGCGTAATTTTTTTTTTCCACTCCTCCTGGGAGCATAGAGCTTCCACTTGGCATTTCCATCGTACTCGATTTCTAGCTGTTCATTTCACTTGTCATCATTTCTGTTTCCGAGGCAATGTCTAGTTTCATTTTTTTAATCTGTTTGTACTGTCTAAGTAGGGGATTAGCCTACTATAGAAGAGGCCTACTGGCCCACTGCTGTCATTAAGTCTATTCAGTTTTTCCGTAAAACTTTAACACTTTATGCTATGCTATGCTATGTCAATATTCGATTCTTAAGGAAACCCTAGTACAAATACTTGAAATTTTTTTATAATACTTAGTTATATAAGTAGTAAGTAAGTACATATACTTATTGTTTTAAGTATTAGTAAATCAAATTAAATACTTTTACTTAAATTAAATTTTTTCAATATCAGTAATGGATATGATACAGCTCTTAATATGCATACATACCGTAAAAATAATTATTCTATCTCTAATTATTTGTATGCAAATAAAATAAACCAAAATACTTTGACATGATTCTAGGTAAATAACAAATATGTAATAAAATAAAATTTAAATAAAATTTACTAATTGTTAAGTAAGACATTAAAACCTATTCTAATTCAACAACAGGAGGTGACTCTAAAAGAACAAAATAACTGGTAGTTACTTGATTGAAGTTAAATAAAACACATTATTTTTAGAGTTAAATTCCAGAAATTTCAATTTGTGCTTAAGTTGTTTTTTGGCAACTAAATATGGCATAGAAAGAGGAATACTCCGAATGGCAAAAGATAATAAAAGATAAAATGTATATGTTAAAAAATTCAAAATTCCGTAACTTAGAATTGTAAAATCAAAATTTTAATGCGATTAAAAAATTTTATTGTGGAAAAATAAAAGTTTTGAACAGTAATGGATGTACTTACAAATCACTGTTTGATCAATAAGCATAAGTTATCATTATACATTATTACTGTCCGATTTTGTAGAATCTACACAAGAAGATACTAAACATATTATCTGCGATCGTCTGGAATTGGTATAGGTGAGAACTAGCTTTAGGTTAATAACTTTATATATATAAGATTTGATAACATATCTAAAATATCTATTTTAGATATCTATGGAATAATCGTTTATTAGAGTTTGTAGTTTGTAGTGCAGAGGCTTACTTATGAGCTATCCATAACTGCATATGTTGCCTAATGTTTCGTTTTATCCATCTTGTTAAGTTAATTATATAACTAAACTATCTACTAACTATGACCAAAATGGCTGTATTTAGAACAGCTAGAAAAGAAGCATCTTAGTCGTAATATCAAATTATAATATCAAATTCAATTGACAAAATATTTATGAATACATATGGATAATAAAATCACACGACTCCATAGTTTCAATTTAATTGCCAACACCATCATATAATGGATTCAATCATACCCTTTTAAATTTACTCAACCTGAGGACCAGATTTAAAAAATAAAAAAATGTTATACGAAAAACTGAAGTTTCAAACTGGTTTTAACATAAATAATAAAATATAGTTAGTTAGTTAGTGTTAGTTAATTTCAAAACAAAAATTCAAAATTAAAAAAAAAAGACGAAAAGAAAATTTTTGATAGTTATTTTCTTTTTTCTCTCTCTCAGTATATTTAGTATAGAAACGGTGTGCGAAGTGAATGTGTACAGTTCATGCCAGAAATATTTGAACAATTCAAACATGAAATATAAAATTTAGATTAAATGGGAAGAATTTGTAATTGGAACATGATAGCATGTACTTAGATACATTAAAGAAAATGTTAGTCATTCAATTCTGTTAGGATATTTATTTATTCGAAAGCATCCATATTTAATAGTATTATTTAATGGCCACATAATCTTAGAGCTTTTTTGAACTACATACTTCAATATCTTATTCCAAACACCTGACGACACCTTTTTTCAACCAAAAATTTACATTAAAAATTGAAATATCTGTGTTGACTTTATCCTTACACGAGAGGTTTCCATATTTCCTTTTACATATTCCAAATAAAATAAAGAAAGAATATTTTATACTTTGATTTGAGAGAGTCAATGTAAACCTTAAATTAATACAGAAAGAATAAAGTCAGTTAGGTCATAGAAGTGCTTATAATTACATCTCAAAAATGTTTTAACCTAATAAATTTTTAATTCACATTAAGAGAAAATTAAGAGAAACTAAAGCATTATATTTTAATTTAAGTATGGACTCAATCATTCAATAATTCAAAATTATTAAATGTGACTGCAACACCCTAATCAGAAGAAGAATTAATTTAAATTGAATGATATAAATTGAAATTACTTATAACGAGTTTAATCATTGCGGTCAAGAGAACGCTCGTTCGTTACACTGACTTAAAATTTTTGATAAACGAGACTTATTTATCTTTGATAAGTGAGATATAGGGTTCCAATATGCGTCAAAATCCTGGGAAAAAATGATACGACATAAGCGTGTGTTCATAAATTCCTTACTTTGATTATATAAGTCAATGTAGCTCCGCTTACCTTATATAAAATTAATAATAATTTTGGTAGTTACTTTACTGCAAGCTACGTATCCATACATACATACATACATACATACATAACATACATAAATACATATATATAAAAAGTGTACAAACATATTTTTATTAATAGAAATAGTTTGCAGCATTCAGCAAAACAACAGGTTCAATTGTAAAAGTTAAAAGATAAAACTGAGATTTCCTGACATTTTTTTTTATTTCATTATTTTTGTTTCTTTTTTTGTTTTTTTTTTTTATTAATCTTTTTTTTATGTTGCCTGTTTTTAAACTGAATTTATAAGTAAGTAGAATAATATGGTAGTTAATTTTCAGTAGAGTTATTTCATTTCATATTTTGATGAAGAAAAGGATTGAGAAAGTTAAAAGAAATAATACAAAATATCATTGCTTTGGTATATGATGGTAGATATTCAATGTCTGCTTGAAGAAGAAGAGGTGGAATAAGAGATGAAATAGAGAAGATGAAGTAGTGCTTAAGAATGCCCAATTCTATTTCATTGCTGGACGAAAATTTAATATGAATGCGAAAACATGTATTTTTTATTTCTCTGATTTTTGGTGTGGTATGCGATTTTTTGTTTGTTTTGGTTTGATGTTTTTTGTTATTTTTTTTTTATTTTGAATTGAAAATATTGAAGAATTTTTTATTTTATTTTTGTTTTTTTTTTCTTTAGAGAAAACAAAACAAATATTTCGTCTGCGCCATTATAATTGTTGTAAAACAAGTTGAAAAGTCTAAAAACCTTGACTTTTCAAAATATGCAGCAAAAACAATAAAAAATTCAAAACAAAAATAAAAACAAGAAAAAAATAAATAAATAATGGTATGTTGTATTTTTAATTCCCTTTTTGTATATAGGTGAGTTGTTCAAAGGACATAATCATGTATATAAGCGTATATATAAACCTGTATATATATATATATATATATATATATATATATATATGATATTACAATATCTCAGTTTTAGTTAAATTGTGTTATGAATTTTGTAAGAATATTTTTTTTATTTTTAACTCTTTGATATATTAGAATGATTTTTTTACGAATGTGCGATATGTACATATGAATATTGCGAATTGTCTAGTGTCACACAAAAAGTATTAATTAAATGAATTAGAATGGAACTATCTAAGGCGGAGAAGTATTTTGGGAAACTTTAATGATAAAATTATATTGAGAGTAAAAGAAAATAACTTTAGAAGAATCTACTGGATATTAAGAAGTTTTCAATTGTCCAGAAAATGGAATGACTTAGGAATGAAATTAATTTGGTCATTTGGAATTTAACAAAAAGGAATAGCAGCCACAATTGTGAATCTGCAGGTGAAACAAAGATTACAAAATAAATATTTGAGATCATTAAGTAGTTAATTAACATTTGCTTTTTTCAAATCATATCATTAAAGGGATTACCTAATATTTATAGAACCAGTTATCAATGTAATAGTTGAATTTAGTAGAAACAAGCTACAAAACCATCCCCATAATATGTCTAATGTAACCTAATATAACCTGTAGCATAATGCATGTAACGAATACATATAACACGTCAATACTTCCTTACTTTAAATTGCCAGAATAATTATAAGTACAGAATCAAGCTTGTTTTTTAAAAAAATATACACACAGTCTTATGGGAAAAAATAGTGGGCCACTTACAAATCGGATTATACTTAGCTTGGAAAATATTAATTTTTTTAACTTTCGTTCAAAGGATGGGTTAAAATTCCATCTTTCTTACATATTTTGGAGTATTCATATTTAAAAAAATTAAACATTTTAATTAGTAAATATGTGTTTAAAAAAAAGTCGTTCATCAATTTTCATACTAATATTCCACTATAAAAAGCTTATAAAATATAAAATGTACTGCACTAACTCATTGAAGCAATTTTGTGTCTCGGCCTGTTAATTGGTGTTAGTTTTGTAGAGAATAATTAAAACAAAATTAGATTATTGTTTTTTATTAACAAATTGCAAATAAATTGAACAACAAACTAATATTTAATCTGGCTTATATATATCTTGCGTAGCTGATATAGGTTTTTATTCCTATCTTTCTTTTTAGAACGCTAATATTCTCAATCTTAAAATGTTTACTTGCTAAAATCTATTTTAACAATCAGAATTTGGTTAAAAGACTAAAAAAAAAATTCATTGTTTTTTAAATTTCCGAACAGGTATCCTAGCTATTTTTTTTTTTTGTCTCCTATTACTCCGCGTGGTAGCATAGGGCTTCGATAGTGAACCTCCATTCCTCTCTGTTGAGTACTACTTCCTTAATATCGTATCGTCCCAGGTATAATTGTTGACTGTTAATTCTTGATCGATTGTGCGTCTCCATGTGTTGTATGGTCTGCCGGGTCTCCTTTGTCCTTGTGGATTCCACTCTAGAGCTCTTCTTGCTATATCACTTTCTGATTTCCTTAGTGTATGACCTATCCATTTCCATTTTTTCCTATTTATCTGTCTGTTGATAGGTTCTTCTCCAGTTATCATCCATAAATCCTCGTTGCTAATTCTTGCCGACCAGAATATTCTGCATATAATTCTCAAGCACTTGTTGATGAATACTTGTAGCTTCTGTTTGATTCTGACCGAAGTGAGCCATGTTTCACTGCCATATATTAATGTTGACTTAACACATGCTCTGAATATTGTTAGCTTTGTTGTTCTCGATATTTGGTTGCTCCGCCATATCTTCATTAGGCTCCCAAATGTTCTTCTTGCCTTATTTATACGGCTGTTGACATCTTCTGTTGCACCTCCTCGTGATGTTATAATGCTCCCCAGGTAGTTGAATTCTTTTACGTATTCTATCTGTTGTCCACTCACTGTTATTGGCTCACTATAACTGTTGTTTGTCCTCATTGCCTTGGTTTTCTCGATATTTAATTCCAGTCCCGATTTCTTTGCTTCTTCCTGTAATCTGTTGACTTTGTTCTGTAGGTTCCTTTGATTTCTTGATATGAGGCATACATCATCTGCGTAATCTAAGTCTTCTAAGTTTCCGAAGAGATCCCATTCTATTCCGTTTATTCCAGTGCAAACTTCTCTTAGAATGTCGTCTAGTATTGTGTTGAAGAGAAGTGGAGATAGTGGACATCCTTGTCTAACTCCTATATTGGTGTAGAATGGATCACTGATCTTACCTCTGTGTTGAACTGTTGTCTCTGGAATTCTATCTTCACCTGTTGCTTTGTTGTGCTTCAGGATATTGATTGTAGCTTTGATTTCTTCTATATTTGGAGCTTGAGTAGATATTGGCAGTCCCTCAGTTGGGTAGATATTTTCATTGTCTCTGTTTCTTATGTCTGCTTCATTATTTGTACTTTCTTCGTTGCTCAGTTCTTGGAAATGTTCTCTCCATCTCTTTAATTGATCCTCTAAGTTTGTGATGAGCGCACCATTTTTATCTTTAATTGGTTTGTTTTGTTGTTCCGACTGGTTTGTTAAGTTCTTGATTATGCGATGCAATTCTCTCAGGTTATGTTGCTGTGCTGCTTTTTCTGCTTCTCCGGCTAAATTTTGTAGAAATTTCCTTTTATCTCTTCTTGCTACTCTTTTTACTGTTTTCGCTATTTCTTCATATTCTCTTCTTGATGCCATCCTCTTGTTTATCATTTTCTTCATTTCACCTCTTCTTTTAATCAAGGCCCATGTGTTATCGCTTATCCAGATTTTTCTTTGTGGTTGTGAAATTCCAAGATTTTGTTCGCTTGTTTGGTTGTAAATTTCCAGAATCTCTTCCCAAGTGTATTCTCTATTATTTCTAATATTTTCTCGTAACGCCGTAACTATGTCAGCTCTTACTTGCGGATTTTTTAAGTTGTTTATATTTATTTTCTTCTTTCTATTTCTTCTGCCTCTTCCTTGTTGGCTTAGTTTCATTCTGAAGTCCCCAGTTAGTAATTCATGATCGCTGTGTATATCTGCTCCCCTTCTATTTCTCACATCTAACATTGACTGTTTCCATTTCTTGCTGATGCATATGTGATCTATCTGATTTCTTAAGATCCCGTTTGGTGTTGTCCATGTGTATTTGTGGATATCTTTGTGTGGGAATAGACTCCCTCCGATTGCTAGGTCGAAAGTCTGACACAACTCTATCAATCTTTCCCCGTTGTTGTTTCTTTCTCTCCCTAACCCGTGTTTGCCCATTATCTCCTCAAGTCCATTGTTGTTAGATCCTATTTTCGGATTCCAGTCACCCATATCTCCCCTATTTATGAGTGCTAGCGTTGTTTCTATTTGTTCGTAGAAGTCATCCTTAATATGGTCCTCAGCGACATCTGTTGGTGCATAGCATTGAATTATTGTTACATGTCTTGTCATATTGCGAAATCGCCCTATAACAATTCTATCCGAGACTGCCTTCCAAGAAACCAATGTTTGTCTCAATTTCTTTGATATTAGTATTCCGACTCCACTTTCACCCCCTGTTTCCCTTCCACTGTAAATTACCATGTTTCCATTCTCCGTGTTGATTTCTCCGGTGTTGTTCCATCGCATTTCACTTATACCTAGGATGTCTATGTTGTAAGTAGCCATTTGAGCTTCCAATTGCGAGAGTCTTGAAGCTTCTCTAAGTGTTCTTACATTCCATTGTGCAATTCGGGTCCTAGGAGATGGAGTAACCATCTACCGCTGCCTAGAAACAACGTGGCGCTACCTTATTACCGGTTCGATCTCAATTAATGATTTTCATTCGATTAATCTCGAATTTTCAATTAACAAATTTAATGATGGATTTTTTTTTTTTTTATAAATCGCCACCAACCAGGTTCGAACCGGGGTACCCTCGGTCATGGATCCTGTTACATAACCACTGCGCCACCGAGGGTAATCCTAGCTATAAAGCTACTAAATTTTCGAACAAGTATCCCAGCTATACCTACATTTAAAAAAAAATGTATTCTCTCAATTCGCATTCTTTCATGCATAATTAACTGTTTTTTCATTTTTATTGTTGTTGTTATAAAAGGCTTCAGACAAAAACAAAATTAGTATATATATAAGATCTAGTCTTATAGAATTGTCCTCTCAATACATGTGCTGAAAACAATCATTATTAATCAGACAATTTAAGACATTTTTAAAATGTATAAGACTGTATATATACAATAAGAGAAAAATTACAATAAGGGAACAGTTTGTTTAGTAAAGACTAGTTTTAATAGAAAATACAAGTTGTAAGTAGGTTTTTCAGGTTTTTTATTTAGGTTTTAATGAGGAAAAATCTCACTCCATCAGGCTGTGTAATTGTCTTTTTCATTTAAAAAATAAAAAACAAAAAAAAACATTTACATAAATTATCAATTGATTCTTACCAAATACTTATTGATCCACCTTCGTGTATATTATAAAATACATCTATTGTTATTTCATATTTTATTTTAAATGAATAGGTACAAACAGGTAAGAAAAACAGATAACAGGTAAATGTATATATCTAATCTTTTGCATTAAATTACATGCTTCTTGAATACAGCTGTGTTTCAAAGGTTATGAAATAAAAAAAAGGTTAAAAACAAAAATAACAAGAAAATTAAGATACATAATATAAATTGAAACTACTTGGCGAATACAATTTTCATATTAAGGATTTTTTTATTTCGTAAGAGTCCTTTTTCATGTTAATTCCACAAACAAAAAAACAACGAAATTGAGAATTAAAGTGATTTAAAAGTGCATCTAATTCGTATAAGTATTTCAAACTCAAACTCAAATATGAATTTGTTAAGGTAGTATAAGGTATTTTCAAGCTGTACAATTTAATTGAATTCATATCTAAAGATTTTTAAAATTTAATGAATGATAAATTTATTCTATAACTAGCTACTTGCTGATGCTTTACTACATAATTAAGATTTAAAAAAAAATGGTTTCTTCGAAATAATTTTTTAAATTTGAAATTTTAATTTTTAATTTAATTTATAGAAAACTTAATTATTTATATTTAACGATTCCTAATACACTTCTGTTTATAATCTTTCATTCACATTTTTGGAACATAACAGATTTATTGAATTTTAGAAAAGAAAACAAAATATAAAAAAAATTACAATATTATTGCATGTTTGTCTTTGGTTTCACTTACATCAAATTAATATCAATCGAACCATTAAGTCGGTTAAATAAACATTTAACAAAAAATAAAAACAAAAAAAAGCTAAACAAGTCAAATAAATGTTTTGTTGATGTTTATAATTTAGTACAAATACACATACTCGTATAGTTATGATGATGTGATTTAAAGATTTTTTTTTTGTTTTTCTTTAATTAGCAATTTTTTACAAGATTCCATTTTTTTCTAAATTTTTAATTAGAAGGTAAGGGTTACCATTTTGCAAATATTTATTAAAAAAAAAAAAAAAATAAGTTTGTATAAATTGGTCTTTTAGAACATTTTCAAGAACGTGTCAATATGTTTTATTCTAGAATCAACAAAATTTAGGCTGCAGTTGGCAATACTCTTCTAAAGACCTTGAAAATTTTATGCCTTTTCAAGATTAATTCTCTTCAGTTTCCTTTATTTCCAGTATCCAACAATGATTTGTGATCTTTCTCGATCACAGTTCCTGAATTTTGGATGCAAAAACTTTCTTAAGCATTTTCTTGCAATCGGTCAACGTGACCTATTTCAGTAGGACCCAGTAGTTAATTTGAGTTTTTGGTCCATGTCTTTGTACAACTTATATATGTCGTTGTTTGTATTCTCCTCCAATGCCCATTGTAAAAAAAAACATAACCAATGTTAATAAAAAAAAATCTCTTATAAATGTGTTATGTCATCCAGCTACTCTAAAAATTTTATAATAGAATGCAACCATAATAGCTTACAAAATTTCTGAATAGCATAAAGAAATCAAAAATCCAAATCTATTATATCTTCTGTGTTTTGAAATGATTATCGTTATGGTCATTTAAATATGAAAACATATCTATGAAATTTTCATCTTTTTTTTTTGTAATACTTACTAACTATATATATATATATACCTATACAATATACATTTATATATGTAATTTGGAGAAATTATCATGCAAATCAAAAATAAACAAATTTTTCATTGGAAAATAACAACTTTTTTTTTTCTTTCATAAATAACAAGAAAATTAGAAATATCGAAACAAAGAAAATTAGGAACATATCAAAAATTAGACTACGAATTAAATTTTTTTTTATTTTCTACACGAATTTAAAAAAAAAATTCTTCTATAATTTTTTTATAATTTCTTCTTTTAGTAAAATAAAATTCAAATTGGAAATTTAATTGAAATTAAAATCTGAAATTAAAAAAAAAGTTAATTTCTATAAAAACAAAAAAATAATATTACTAGAGTACAGATTTGTTTTTTCTCTTAAATACAATTAAAATTGAAAAATCGTGATATATTTGATTATAGTTTTAAATCTAAAATTGAAAATTGATTTAAATTTCTATACTCTTGAGTTTATTTAGTTTATCCAATTTAAATTGATTAAAAAAATAAATATTTCTTACATAAGTAAGTAGTTACTAAACTTAATTAACTTAGATTTTAAGTTGTGTTAAAGATTAATATACCTAATTGCCTATTGATTTCGATGGTATGTTCTAAATAAGGCAAGCTTTATTCAAAACTATAACTTTTCTTGCTATTTATCACGCGCTAAATAAAAACATTTACTGGTAGTTGGTATAATATTCTTTTATATGAGTATCAGATCTTACTAAGTACTTACTTATTTTTAACCCTTTAATCCTTGTTGAGAGCGTTAAGCAAAAATTATACAGTTCTACAACTAAATAATAATATGTACGAAGTTTATAACAACAAAATGAACATATTATATTATTAGCTATATAATGACAATATATAAAAATAATTAAATTATATATAGATAATAGAAATGCCATACCCCTGGGTTAAACGATAAAATGTATAAGTAGTTAAGTAGTAAGACAAAAAATTAGATAATTAATAACAAACTATACTAAAGTCAAAAAAAATTTTTGGGTATTCACTATTCAAATAATTTCAATATAGCAAAACAGAACAAATTTTACTACCAATAATATTAGACATGAATTATCAACAGATTATTAATTTGAGCAGTGTTTTAGCACACGTGAAACAACAACTTTAACTATGTATATCGAAATTCTCATCAAGAGACGGAATTTCTATAAATGTAAAACTAAATGGCTAAGAGTAGATAATTTTTCTAATAGTTAGATATTGTTTTGTTTGTTTCAACTTTCACAATCACCTTTGGTCTCATGATTCATTGTTCCCGGTTTACCCGTAACTAAATTACATAGTTAGTTACTTAATCATTGTTACTAATTGCTCACATGGGTATTAATTTTTTCAATTGTAAAAAATTAAATGTTCATTCAACCTATAGTTAGTTGAAACTTTTTAGTATAGCTATACTTACTTTTTTGTGTTTAAACAAATTATGGACCTAGAAAGCTGAGGATGAGCCTTAAGCTCATTCACAATTTTCTTCACTTCTGCTCTATCTTGTGCAATTGTCATCCATTCGTTGAATTCAAGCTTTCGACAGTAATTGTCCTCCATTTCGTCCAGCCATCTTCATCTTGGTCTACCTCTTACTCTAGTATATTCAGTTTAAATACCAAATCAGTATAACCAGTCTTTCCAAAATATTTGAACTAGTTATAAAACACCGCCTTAATGTTTTTCTCTCAAATAATAACATTCTACACGAAGAGCAATATGGTTTCGAAAAAAATTCAAATACAACAGCAGCGTGCTTAAGTTTAACCAACTTTGTGACAAATAATATTGATAGTGGAAAATTTGTTGCAATTATATCTTTGGATTTTCAAAAAGCCTTCGACTGTGTAGACCATGAGATTCTCTTGTCGAAAATGGATAACCTTAACTTTGATCCTAATGATGTGCATTTTTTCAAAACATATTTAACTGGTAGAATACAAAAAGTCCAAATAGGATCTTTCTTCAGCGACACCTTAATAATAAAAAAGGAGTTCCACAGGGATCAATTTTAGGACCAGATCTTTTCAAAATATATATTGACGACATATCACGCTTAGATCTAGCAGAATCTATTCAACTATATGCCGACGATGCTATTGTGAGATATGCTGCGCCAACAGAAAATTCATTGAGGAATTCCATAGAAAATGATTTAAATAAAATAGAACAATGGATTAAGTATCATAAACTGCAGCTAAACGTTAAAAAAACAAAAATTTTGTTACTTGGCAATAAAATTTATAGATTTTTGATTTTCTCGTATAATTCTACAACCTTATGCACTGTTGACAATCTATGTTATTTAGGATTGATAATTGATAAGAAGATCAAATGGATAGATCATATTCAAAATATTATTTGCAAAATTTCCCCATACCTTTTTATTCTTCGTCGTGTTCGTAAATTTATTTCCAGAAACGCTTTGTGTACCATATATTCTTCCTTTATAATATCGCACATAACTTATCTGAACCCAGCATGGAGTGGAGCAAATCAGCAAATATTACTTCAATTAGATATCTTACGTAAGAAAGCTATCAAAATAATTCACTTTTATCCAAATACATTTCCTACAGATATACTATATTCAGAAAAATATATTAGCCTTCACAATATTTGCATACGTGAATTATACTTTACGGCCTTTAAAATTATAAAAAATAACATTAAACATAATTTTATTCTAAATAGAATGATAAATATACACAGTCATAATACTAGAAATTGTTCTAATTCTTACTTATCATTATTTAGAACAAACCAACAAAAGAATAATTGTTTGTTTAAATGCTTGAAGTTATATAATGAACTTCCAACCAAATTGAAACAAATTGATTCAATTAGAATTTTCAAAAATGAAATAAAAATATATAGTTATATTAAATCAAAACCCAATAAATAAAAATCAATAGGGAATAATAAACTTTGTTATAATTATAATGATGTAATGGTAATGATTATGATTTATAAAAATCGTATGGAAACAATATTGTTGTTGTAATTGTGTTAGCAGGTGTGAAAAAAAAATTAAAGACTTATAATGTAATAATTAAGAAAAAAAAAACAGGAAAAAATTAAACTATTTAACTTGGCAATTATAAATTTATCTACAAATTTGTTTTTTTTTTTTATATTAATTTTTTATTGATTTTATGTAATTTATTTTTTCGTCTTCTAAATAAAAACTCGTTAGCTTATTTAAATTAAATTGAATTATATAAAAAGATCAGACAGCTTAAACTTAAGCTATGATCAATAAAACTAAATTTAATTATCTATTATGTATTTGATATACATTAATTATAAAACAAAATGTATTATTGAAAACAAAATAAAGAAAAAAAAAAAATAGGTGTTAAACACTCTAGTATTGTATGTACCTAGACAATTAAACTCGCCAAATTATTTAAAAAAAAAAAAAAAAACTCACATAACTTTCTATATATTTCAGTTTAACTAAATTAGGTCTTAAGCAAAGGAAAAGTAAAACAAAGAAGAATATTAACATAAATTTACTTCACATCTTAAAGAACGTAAATTACTAAGTAATATAAAGACAATATCCATCTTACAAAATATCCTAGATCTGCTAACCCCAAGATATGAAATCTAACAAACGAACGTAAATTGCTAACCCATATGCAATAAAACCAATTTAAACTATTTTACTTAATGATGTAGGTAGTTAACCTATTATAAATGATTGTTAATATAACTATGTTCTTGTAAAAAGAAAGGAAAGCAAAAATAGAAAATAATTTTTTCAGTAAAATTGATATGTAGTTTCTTATGCCTGATTCACTGCTTCAGAACAACTCTTACCAACACCTGGCCGCATATATTTTTTATATGAAAATTTGAATTCTCTTAATTTTCAAAAATGTTCGGAAAATTTTTTTTTTTGCTGTAATTTTTACTTTTTTTTTAAATTTCTCACATTTAAAAAAACATTCAGGCATAAAAATAATTTTTTTTTTTTTAATTTTTAAATAATTGATTTTTGATATAGTTATTAAAAGTTTGCCAGATTGAAATGAACAAATTGTTGAAAATTAATTCAAATGTCAATTTAAGTTGTTTCAATTTTTTTAGTTTGCAATATTCTGAAGCAACGAATCGCAATCGTAAGAATTCTCTTTCAATAAAATTGTTTGGAATAAAATGTTCTGAAAATAAGACAAAAATAAACAGAAAACAATGAAATAAAACAAGACAAATATTTACAACGTCACCTTAATTTTCTAAATTGATAAATGACAAAATTCATCGTTATTTAGTCCATACCACTACACAAACACACTGGTTGTATAGAGTACAAAACATCACATATTTTGACATTGCAACAACAGTATATGTATAATATTGATTTCTTTCACAACAATGTCGTATTTAAATCTTTAATACATTATTTATGTGACTCGCTCTGTCTATTCAATCTGTCTTCTTATTCATTATTTTCGTCTACTTCATCTCCATCAATATTTCTTCAATATGCTCTTAATCCAATAAAATATTTTCAATATAATATAAATTTCAACTCCTCATTCAATTAAAAGAGTCTTGTCTGAGTTTCTAAAATGATAAGCAAAAAAACAAAAATATTTACATGAAGAAATTGTCAAAGAGAGTTTTAGTGTAGGTTGTCGTCTATTCATCCTCATACAAAATTTTTTTCCTTCCATCACTTTGCAACTTTACTTCAATATAATATAAATAGGTAAAGGTAAACGATTTCAGGTAACTTTGTGAATTATGAAATGTGATGTTAATTCTATTAAAAATAAAGAATATTGAAAATGCGATTGAATTGTTTTGTTGTTGTTGTTGTTGTTGTTTATTTTCTGTTTGAATAGACCAAAAAGAGGGGATGAAATAAATTTTACAAGTATTTTAAGTTTTTTTATAAGAACTATAATAATAAAAATGTGAATAAAAAATGTTGTCTATTTTATACAATCAATTCATAATTCATTTCTAAAGTTTTTTTTTCTCTTTTTTCTTTTTGTTATTCTCAGATTACTTGGAAATTATTGAAAAATAAATAAAACAAACAGAAAAAAAATGTGTTAGCATAACTTTACAACGTGTGGGCTGTCGCTCTGTACAAAAACAAAAAAAAAGCATTGAAACTCATCTAATTTTGATACTTAATTAGTTATATCGTAAAACAAATTGTCAATAATAGATTAATTAAAAACCTTCACTATGTGTACTTAGAATTTTATAATTTCATGGAGAGAAAAAGAAGATGTTACAGATGGATGCTACTTTCGAACAAAGTAAAAAATTAAAAAGTATACAGTCATCTCTCATAATGTGTCATAAAATAAAATTTAAATTAGCTAAAATAATAGTTTCAGTTCAATCTGTAATCAAATTTTAAATACTTTAAATAATACAGAAAAGTGCAAATCCATTCTAAAAAAATCTAATAAAATCCAGTTTTGCAGTAACCACTAACCACATTTTCATCAGAAAGAAGCCAAAATAGGTTTGATTATAAAAGATAACCAAGTTCAGACTATATATTACGGATGTATTTTAACGAAGCCATCGATTAACATTTTTTTGAAGTTTGATATATTTTTCTTCAATCTTTGTTGGCAATGCAGTATTTAAATTTATTGAAAGGAGCGTTTAAACCAGGTAGTTCCACCTTAAAAAACCAAAATTTGTATTTTATTTTTTTGGAAAGTTTCATATAAATTTTCTTACCGTTAGGAAAAACAGAATTTAGTAAATTCGAGCATGGTTTACTTGTCATAAAAAAAAAAGAAGGTTCAGTAGCTGAGAGTAAAGTAACCCAAATAGCCGAAGTTTTTTTTTTAATTTCCAAGAATATTTAAAAACAAAAAATATTATTTTTGGATATATCTAACATTCTAGAGTTGGGACTAAGTGAAACCGTTGTTATGTCAGAACCCCAGACTGCAGAAAAATTCACTTAAAAAATAATAAAAAATACCTTTCAAATAATAAAATATTTTAAAATATTGGACGAATTTTTTGAAATTACGGTCCCAAATTGAATAATGACATAACTGGATTTTGTAATCCAAAGTTTTCTTACATCTGGCAGCAGTGGTGAGTGAGTACATTTAACGAAGATGTGACTTAATTCAACAACGTGTCACCATGTTCCAAGGTTTTAGATTGGAAGAATCACTTGACTTTCACTTGAACTAGTTATATCTTTTAAATAATCATCTTGTTAGTCCTAGTTAAAAAAATTTGTTTGAATGTTCGACGCTGAAAACCAGTTAAGCTGAAAGAATAACAAATGAAGAATACTTAAGAATGCATAAAGTAATATGAATTGATCAGAAGTATTTTCGAAGGAAAAATTGAAGTGAATCAAGGATGAGAAGAAGCATATCGTGTTTGAAGAAATTACCTCAGTGGTTTAAGAGGATCATTCTTTGGAGCTGTATATTCGAATAAGAATTGCAAAAAAAATTAAATTAAATATCAAAGTTACGGCCAAAAATATAGTGGGAAATTAATAAATTTGAAAGTTAGAATTCATGTTTAATTAACGTAAATGTACCTATTTCCGCCCCCTTAAAGAAAAGTTACGTTTAGGCCAGAAAAATAAGACAAGTACAAGCTTTTTTAATTTTTTTTTTAAATTACAATAAATACTTAGTGTATTTTTAAAATACAATTAAATTATTTTATTTCAAATATAAGTAATTGTATTTTTCCTAAATAAATGATAAAATATTAAAACTAACAGAAAAAATTGAATTGTACGTATTTCCGCTCGAAAATATCAATCTCAGCTAATTCCGCCCACAGATGTACCTAATTCGGTCTTTTGAATCTATTTGCGATTTACGTGTACCGATTTACGATATTTTTAAAGGAATCCCTTTAAAATAATTAATATAACTATATAATTAATATGTACATATATACATTAAGTATATTGTAAAAAGTAAAAAGTAATAAAAATTCAATATTATACATAAGTACTATAATTTGTAATAAATAAATAATATTTGGGTATAGATCATTACAATTTATAAAACAGATAAATTTATTATAAGAGAGAGGTATTTCAAGAATTTGACAAATTAGTATTCGACACAAAAAAAAACAATAAATTAAAAAACTAGGATAAGTATAGTAAAAGTGGGTTTTGGTGACCTATGTCAACTAAATTTTGACTTTTGCGGTGCGCTAAAAATCCAATTTTCAAGATAACTTTCTGAAACTCTCATTTTAATTTACTTTATTTAATTCTTTGCTAATAAAATGTAATTTATTTGATCATTGATCTGCGAAGATATATTTCCTTAACGAAATAGATTCCCTTTGCATTGACTAAAACTGGTTCAACACTTTTATTAACAATGTCACCGATATTATGCCACAATATACTTATTATCTTGTTCTGGCCACTTCCAATTATGATCGCTCATTACCATAGCTTTGACTTGATATTCATCGTTTTTTGTTTCTAAAACATCACCGGGGAAATATTCGTCTTCGTATTACACAATGACGTATGAATTAACTTTAATCTCGGATTCTGATTCTATTGAAGAACTTTCGTTATGTTTATTTTCTACCCTTCTTTTCAAATAAAACCATTTTGAGTTTTTGTTGTCGTTATTTCATTTGTTGTTGCTCTATGTTTTATTCAAAGCTTTATTCTTTTCTTCATCATTTTTTTTTTGTAATAAGCAATTCATAAATCACTTCTAGCTACAGATGGAAAATTTTCTTTAAGCCATTTGTTGTTCTTTCGTTTTTTTTTATCTTCATGACTTGTGGGCCAAAATAGAGACTGTTTAAATGATAAAATTAATATACTATAAGTACCTAACTACTACTTATTTTTTTTCGTACTCTTAAATTTTTTTCTTTTATACAAAAAGATAGGTGGCATATTTGTGACCGTTTTGAATATATAATTATGACCGCTGTAATGTTTAATGATTTTCAACTTATTTTATTAAATTTTGTGTAGGTCACAAAATGAGCGATGATTCCTTATTTAATTTACAGTAAATAAATAGACATAACGAATATAAAATTAAATATATTAATTAAATTAATTCTAAAAAACAACTATAATTTGAAACATGTAATTCGGATACATTTTGCGGGTAATTCGGCTCCAATAATGCTTAAATGTGTGACCGTTGTAGTAATTTGACGAAATGAGGCTTTAATCGAAACATATTGTAGGTCACAAATTGAATTTTATTTGGCAAGTACTTAATACTTTCCAAATAAAGTAATTTAAATTTATAAAAGGTAATAAAAATTTAACTATTTGGTTATACAAAAACTCACTTCAAAACTCTAATTGTGATCTATAGGTCACAAATACCTCAACAGAAAAAAATGATGGCTTATAATTCGAACCGCTTTTCATTATTTAATTACACAGCTTATTTACAAAATAATCACATTTTTCGATCATTTTACGTTAAAAAATCTCTACAACTTTATTAGTAGGCATGTATTTAATTTTATAACAATACCAACCTTTTGCTGTAAATTAAAAATATTTTTATCAATTTCTCACTTCAAAAACCTTGATGAAAACTGAAATTAAGAGAAAAAGTAAGGTGCTTAATGAAAAATTGGTTTTTTTGGCATGAAATTTTCTATTATCATATTAAAGTACTAGTACAAGTATAGTAGAATAAAATAATTAAATTTTTGAAATAAATTCCCAAAAAGTATTCTTTTAGGCTGAATACATTTTAAATCAATTTTAGGCTGACTAGATCACAAATACCCACTAGGTCACGATTACCCACTTTTACTATAATCAAAACAAATATTATAACAAGGCACATTATCAGTTTTTTCTTCATTTGAACGCAAGCGTAACAATGTCGTTTTTGTTTTTAAATTTCGTTAACCTTGAGAAAATGAAATGTTCTCCAGGCCAAAATAAAACCGTTTTAAATGGTGTTGGCAAATTTCTTTTAACGTTTTTCCTCGAGTTTCTCGATTAGTACGATTTTCTTCAAATTTTTTTATGAAATGTTTAAATTATGTTATTTAAAGATATGTCGATGTTTCTGAAATTATATTCAAGCTTAGTTTCATGCTTTGTAAAATATCAGAATTACTGAAAATGTCTGCATAATCCGTAGATTCAAAAAAAAATTTCAAATATAAACAAATTCATTTATTACCTCATTTGAGGTAGCTTAATCAAATTTTGATGGCAAAATAAATTCAGAGATTGCTTCTATTTATAAAAAATAAGTATATAAATGGTATGAACATTAAAATATAGATTTTTTAAAATAAAATTAGTTTACTGAAAATAGTTTACAAAATATTTAATTAGATTACAAGAAACAAATCCAACTTCTATTTAACCTTATTCAAAACAAACAATCAAAGAAATAATTACTTGTATAATTGTTTGAAATTATTTAATGATTTAATGATGAATTAAAAAACATGGATAGTGTAGGGTATTTCAAAAAAGAAATAAAAAAATATATTCTTACAGTAAGTGTACAAAGAATCATAGTAAAATTATTGTTGTTTATTGATATGAAAAATTATTGTGTAAAATATTTAGTTTGCATCTATTAATATAGTATGATTATTAAGTTTATAAGTTTTATATTTATAAGACACTTTCAAAATAAAATATACAGCCAGACAGCATACGGCTAAGGCTCTGAATAGAATATTATTTCAAAATTCGTCAAATTATTTATTCAAAATTCTTTATGTAAAAAATATTGTAAATTTTGAATTTAAAAATAAATAAATAAATTCGCAATTAGGATACATTTTTCGACCCGATTTTTCATACTAATTTTTCATCAAAACTCAAAATTTAGTTATAACAAAAAATACATATATATATATATTAAAAATGTAGGACGTAATTAGGTCCAGTTTAGTTGTTTACCTAATTCGCGCTCAAAACAAAATATCAATTTTTTTAATATTTAAGAATTGAAGACATACATACTTGTATTAGAATCTATTTATTAATATTATTTTATTTTACAATTATTTAAATAAAATAAATAAGTTAGTACATCATAGTTTAATTATAATGGTCTTAACAAAATAAAAAAAGGTCATAAAATTTGAACTAATATTTTCTCTGAAACGACTTCCTTTTTATCAATAACTAATTTATTAATATGAAAATAAAAGTGCATTGTTTTGCATTACAAGGAGGGGAAAATACTTTTTTTTATTACAAAAAGAAAGTATAAAATAAATAGCTAGGATTTATTATAGCAAAATATGATCAAGCGGAGTAAGGTGAATGGACGGTGATAGGTACATTTACGTTAAGTAAATCTAATTTTCTGATTCCTAAAAGGTATTACTTCCTTTCCTGGCTTAAAAGTATTCCAATAATTTTGCTGGTCATTGAATTACTATATCTGTTGTTAGATCCCAACAGTCAAAATAATCAAAACAAAATTAAATACTTATTATAAGTACGGAATAATAATAGAAATCTAGAATCTTCTCGAATTGAGTTGAAGTAATTTTATTTTGTTTGTATATTATTTTTTCGTAGGGAAACCTTGCGGGCAAACATTATTGATAAATTTGTAAGCTGGTGCCGCCTTAAGGCAATTGTTTTGGTTTTTTTTTGGTTTAATGTTCTATAAAGAATTTGTTTTTTTTTGTCTCTAGCATATGTGGATAATATTTATAATGATAAAAAAAAAAATTATTTTCAATCAAATTCAATAAATTATGTAAAAATAAAATTCGTTTTTATGTTTTTTTTTGTATTTATTTATCTAGGTTAAGTATTTATTATGGGACCTTTTTTAATGAAAAAAAGAACGAATAAAAATACCTAAGCCTAAGCATTAAAACTTATCGAAAAAGGAACAGATAAAAACGCGAAAAGAAATATTTTAAATGTGTGATTTTATAACTTAGAAATAACGATGAAATTTTAAATCATAAATTTTATAATTTTTGATAATATATTTATATACAATACATATTGCGTACAAATCTACATACATTGATATAATAAATAATTGTATTATCGTTCTGTTTTCTTTATATTTAATTAATTAACATATTTAAGTGAAACGAAATCGTATTTTAGTGAATTATGTAGTTATATGAGTAAGGATTAGGTTTGATAATCAATTTTCCAAGGCGTTTTTATTTTTTTTTGTTTTGGCTTTTTTTTATTTTTTTTATTTTGTTTGGAAATTATTTAGACATGCATCATCACAAATAGTTTAAAAACTATTCCATCTTTGTATTTAAAAATATATATACCGGGTGTTCCAGAGCATGCGTATCAGCTTTTTAAGAGGGGAAGGAGCCGTTATTTTAAAATTTAGAAAAAAGTTTGTTAACTAAATCGAGGGTGCTCTATCGATTGGTAATAGTTTCAACTTTCGGAAAGGACCGCTAATCGGTTTTTTAAGACCAAAAATCGCCAAAATTGACCGAAATCAAGATTTTCAAAGGGGAAGGCGTATTTTTTAATGCAAATTCAGATTCTACGACAAAAAATAAGAAAATTATGTTAAATGGCTTTTTTTTTGTTTTCTTAGTATTTTTCTTCAAAATTAACAATAAAACAAAAATGCTCAATATTTTCCTTTGGTAAACTAAAATTAATGATAATCATTTTTATAAATTAATTTGATTTTCATGTTATTATATTTTTTATCTCAGTTTTGGGTTCCTACAAAGTTTAAACACAAAAATTAAAAAAAAAAAAAATGTACTTTACAAAAGTTTTCTTATTTTTTGTCATAGAATCCGAATTTGCATAAAAAAGTACCTCTTCCCATTTGAAAATATCGATTTCGGCGATTTTTGATCTTAAAAAACCGATTAGCGGACCTTTCCGAAAATTGAAAATACCACCAATCGATAATAACGGCTAATATAATAAATATTAAAATAACGGCTCCTTCCCCTCTGAAAAAGCTTATACGCATGCTCTGGTACACCCGGTATATACCTAAGTATTATAAGTAGTAGGGGTTCAAATTCATAAATTCAGCTGGAAAAACAAAAAAAAAATAAGGATTTTTCATTTATAAGTAAGTATATAAGAAAATATAAACACAACATAAATTCATATAGATTCGTAAACAATTATATTCACTTTGAAGTTCTCTCTCCCTAGTAGTTATTTTAATTTGAAATTTAGAATTTTCCATTAGTTAATTCCATCAAGCGAATTATGTCTGGTTAATAATTATTTCTAAAAATTTTTCATGTCTGTCGATATTTTGTAAGCCTCGACAACGACGTCTTAAAAAGAAAGTACACAGGAGGAAGTTATAAAAAAATAAAAAAATTAAAAAATATTTTCGAGTCAATAATTTTTTGCTAATAAGGGCAATGCTTTGAAGGAGGAGCTCGAGAACTCAGGTTTAATCTGAGCTGAGCATGTAAAGATTTTATTCGAGCTCTGAAATTCTGAGCTAATAAGGAAATGTTCAAATATAATTTTTTTTATATATAACTATACATAGTTATAAACATATATATATATCAACTCATTGCATGCAGAAAACTAATATTATTGTGAGGAGTTAAGCCTTCTTAAATAGCGTTGTTCCATTTTATTTAAGTTGTAAATATTAAATAATATCAATTATATTTTATTATATTATCTCAATGACAAAAGATACTGGGCTAGGTCGAAAAACCGATAAAAGATTTTTGCTTCGTCGGGAACCGAACCAGAGGCATTTAGGTTGAAAGGCAGGCTCTCTACTTACTGAGCCACCCAGCTTTTATTGTTATAATTAGGTGTACGAATATAATTCAAATTTGAAATTTTATTTTGATTAATTATTTTTTTTTATAAGTAAATTTCTTTTTTTTGACAACTCTCTGAGATCTGAAAAATTTTCCGAGTTTTGATCAGCTGTTAGTATACACCACCGAGATAAGAAATGAACACACAAAATGAATGCTATGAATTTAGTCTATAAATCAGAATGAACAGTTGTACATCGGTAACTCCACGCAGGTAACAACAAAAAGATTAGAGAAAGAAAAGCATATCCTATATAATAAAAATGTTATGCTTGTAAATATTATACGCTGTGTGGTGCAATAGCTGGATGACCTGTCTTTCAACCGAATTCGAAGGTTCGATTTTCGATGAAAACAAAATACTTTATAGTTAGATTTTTCAACCTGATCCCACTACCATTTCTCATTGGGATCAAATATATGACAAAAAAAATTTAGAGTAAGGTAACAATTTAAATAAAATTAAATTAAGTATACTGAACTTATTAAAAAAAAGCTTAGTTCCTGGATAAATAGTATAGTAGTTTCTCACATTTCATAAGCTGGAAAAACTAATAAATAAATACTCCTAAAAAACATCGTAGTTCCTATATGTAAGCAATTAAAAAAAAAATGCAATGTCGTACTTTAATGTGCGAAAATGGATTTCTACCTAAAATGTACTGTCAAGAAAATAAACAAAAAATTAAATAATTAATGGAGGAAAAAAAAAATGTAATTCAATTTAATATTTTATATTTTTGGTACTCAAATATTAAGTTGGTATCTGTAATTAAATTTTTGTATTAAAAATAAGGATAGAGTAAAAAAATTTAAGTAATGTTTGTAAGTGTTTAAAGAATATGTATTAAATAGATAAAGATTGTTAAATAGTTAGTTATTCTGTATTTGTATTATTCTGTATAAGTATTTGTATTTTTACTCCTTTGAGACACTTTGAGACAACTTGATCAGTTGACTTTCATTTAAAATTAACATAACAACTAACTTGTCTCAACTACTTACACTACATTTTCGACTATTGTTAGTCTCTTCGTTTACTTTTGAACTTTTACAAATATGCATATATTATATAGTACTAAGTAGTTAGTATCAAAATGATTTTTTTTTTAATTATTGTTATTGTTTTTTATATGAAATTAAATAAATTAAAAAGCGAATACAACAAATTGTTGCCTTGATTTGAAAAAAGAGATTACTTGTATATTTAAAAGTGAAGTAAATTTTGTTGTTCATTTTGAGATCCAATTAGTAAAATTGTTACTTATTTTTGTAACTGGTATTTTGTTATTTTTGTTTATTTTTCTTATTTTGTTCTTAATCTTGTTTTACAAATTTTAATTGTTAATTTTTTATTTTTGCTTTTAGTTTAACCTCATCTTATGACATTAAATAGTATTACTAATAATAGTAGTAATATTCAAAATGAATCAGGAGATGTACAAAAAAAAAAAAGAAAATAATATTTAAGTATACTTAGTTAGTTAATAGATAAAACTTTTAATTTATTTATTAATATTTTTTTTTTATCTTAATAATTAATCAGATTATTATGGTGTGTATTATAAATACTAAATTTGTGTCCAAAAAAAAAGACAGGAAATAAGCATCAATGATCTCTTTTTTTTTGTTTTTATTTATACAGAAATTAATTGTAAATAAAATAAAGAAAGAAAAACAAAAATAATACTAAGAAAATTTAATGTCGCAAGAAAAGCGACTCATTATCAAGTCAAACACAAAAAGTAACGTGTTTTTAAAATGTTTCAAGCCTAATGAATAACTATAGAAGAATTTTTGTTGTTATTTTAACAGTAAATATATTTTTTTGGTTGGTTTGTTTCAGTGACAAGGATAGAAATATTTATTTTAGCAAAATATGTTACTCTAATTAGCACGATCATGTAATTTTGATATCATTTTTGGTTGTTATGGATTCTTATACTCGGCCGTAGTTCAATACTGTACAATTCTGTATTACGACCTGTCTAATTCTTTGTATTAAATAAATTTACCAGAAAATTGATAAATAAATGCTCGTAAACAATTATTATTCGTTCCACTTTATGTAATAAATTGCAGTAAGATGTAAAACTATGTAACTACCGTACTTAATGTACTAAAGGTAATTGTACTATAATTTAGTTACTGTCAAAATTATTAAAAAAACAAACAAAACAGCCATCGTTAGATGAAGTCTTGGAAAAACTAAAAATTAGTGAAAAATGACAAAATTGCTTATTACAGCCTTAAAATAGAGATTGCAATGGAAGATGAATGTGATTCAGTGAGTAAAAATTTCATACACAGTTGCGCTATGTGGGCGCATTACGTTTTTTAGAAAAATCTCACAAAAATTTACGAAAAATGCAACAACCAATTCTATACGTATACAAAAGTCTGCCTTTTTTTCTTAATATTAAGTATTTAGAGTGAACAATTTCACATATAGTTAATATACTTTCTTAAATTAAATTTGAATTAATTTTAAAATTAAACTATATTCAAGCTTATTAGCGAGTCTTTTTATTCGTATAGTTTCACAACCATTATCTAATCACACGCACAAATCATTGTAGACTATGCTTCGAGTAATTTAAGAATTTATTGAAACCACCGATAATTATGTTATTGTTGACATGTTCATATTGAATTTCATCTCTCATATTTAGTTAAGTATAAAGTATTTTATTTTATTGTTGTAGTTTTATTATAATTTCTTATTTTTTTTTGTTTTTATTTTTGAATTTTTCTTAGTTTTAGTATTCATATCGTATTCTATACACTTCACTTACTTGGATTATACAAATTCTAGAGACGAATCGTCTCATTGTGTATCGAATACCCGTAAAATAAATGAATAAATAAATAAAAAATACTATAATTTGAGCTGTGCTTATGTTAGAATTAGAAATGTTTAAATAATAAGGAATTTATTGTTAATTATAGTTACTTATATAAAAATAAATAATAATAACGAATCTATAACTGAGTAATTACTTAGTTATATGTTTTTGTGAAATTGACGATTGAAAGAGTTTTCGAATTGATTAACATTAGGTCTGTATGTTAACTTTTATTTGCAAAAATTTGCAAATGAGAGAAAAAATCACGTGATCATTACAAACAAAAGTAAACATAAGTGAAATTTGCATAAATTTTACCAAATTTTTTGATGTAAAAAATAATTGATTTTTAGGTTATGAGATTTTTTAAAATTTGAATTAATTTAGTAATTTTCTGATTTTTTTTGTTGAAAAAAATTAAATTAAATAATTTTTCGTGGTTTTGGTTTTTTGTCGGTAAAAAGTTATGTAAATAAGTTTTCAGGTTAGGTATACAACTTTTTATTTATTTTAGGCATACTACTTTTTATATTAAAAATATTCTATTGACATTTAAAACAACAACAAAAAATTGACAGTAAATTTTTACAAATTTTTGCAAATAGAAATTTCATTTGCAAAAATTTATTTAAGAGAGAGCACTGGCAGTCACGTCACGTTTTAAACACAAAATTCTCTTAAATTTCTCAAAAATTTGTAAAGAGCATGCAAATAAAAAAGTTAACATGCAGGAATTTGGATAAATTTACGTAAATTTATATAAATTTGCGAGTTAACATATAGACCACATAGACCACACATAGATACACATAGACCAATAACTAGTTGGCAAAACGATTTATCAGGAAATGCTTTTGATAATTTTGAATCTTAAACTGATAAGAATTTGCCCTAGATTGGAATGTGATGTGATGTTAATAAATCAAGCCGATGATCTACATGGTCTATGTAACGGTGAAGGAGTAAGCAAATAAAATAAGTAAATAGTTAAGTATATATATATATATAGTTAATGGTGTTTACCTTTTTCATAAATTTAGTTTCTGTTTTTTACTTTAAACAAAATCATTAAGTAAAAATATTTTTAACAAAAATTTAACAACATATTAAAATTAAATAAGATAACTAGTAAGATAAATAAATAAGATTTATTTAACCTAAAAAAATATTTAGTTATGAAATTGTATTCAAAACATATTTGAATTTCTGATACGTACATAAGTAACTACTAAATAAATTTGCATATATATATATATACTTATATACATATTTGGTTTTATTTTTTTTTGTCTAAGAATTTTAACTAGAATTAAACTTTAAATAGAAATATAAATATTCTCATTAATTATTGACAAATGGTTTTAATAGAATGCTTTGAGTTAGATTCCAACGAATTAATTCTAATGATGATTAAATAGTAATTTATTCGTTTTTTATGTTAACTTAAGTTCGCGTATTGTACGATCTTGTTAATACATCACTCAATATTAACATCTAGACCGGAATTCCGTTAAACTGGAATATATTAAATTCACATTGTTAGAATTAATAAATCAAAAGATCATAACTAAGTACTTAGTTATGAGTTAATTTTAGAAGAATCATTAAAACATAAACTATTTTTAATTGATTAAGAATAAGAATAATGTTAGTTATTACTTAATAAATAATAAATTTTACATAACTACCTAGTTATCTAATACATTTTTTTTATCACAATGTCAGTAGATGTACCTATATAGAAATAGAAATATTGGTTCATATGTTATGTAATATAGTTATGTGATAGGTACTGGAATTTATTTGCAAAAATTGAAGAATAACTAAACAGCCACATACATATTATGTTATGTACATATATTATATACATTCACATGACATTGAATTGAATAGTAGTTTTGAATTCTTAGTAACTATAGTTACAATTAAATTAATTAATTTTTAATGTGAAAATAAACTATTTTTCTAACTAGGGCTAAAAACTAGTAGTAGTATTAACTTTCACACTAAATCAAACTCTATATATAATTTTTTTTTTAATTAACAATGAAATGAAATAGTTATACCCATAACTACTTAGCTACAACAAAAACAAAAATTCTTTATAATTTACAGTAATATAATAAATATAAAATAATTGCATTTAATAATATTTTGAAAATGTAAATATGCATGTGTAGATTTACGTAAATAAAATATATACACATATACTATACATAAACAAATATAATTCCTCCTTTTCAAAAATAATAAACAAATAAATAAATATGTATAAATAAATATTGAGATTTAATATTTTCGTGGTTGATGGGCTATCTAGAATTGGACTAATTAAATAAAATAATAATTATATGACTATCTTAGGTTTCTATATATATAAATGACTTTTAAAATAAAAATATAGTTACATAAAATGTTTACCTTATTGAAAAAGGAATCCTTCATAGATATCCATTGTAAAATTCGTTAAATGTTAACTAATTTCGGTAATAATAATGTTGAAACACCCTGTTAATTAATTCTACTAACAATATTTTAAACTTTGTTCTAATTTTTAAGCTTCAAAAATTTGAGGACAACAATTTTTTTTTATTCTCAAACTTGAATAACTATTTTTTTTTTTAATTAATTTTATTGAGTAGGCTGATTTGTTTCTGATGACTGAGTAACACATACAAGATACAAACCACATTCAATTCAAAAATTATTTTATTTTGAATTTTTTTTTTTTAATTCATAAATATATTTAACGATGGTATTACATAACATAAGTTCTTCGTTAACGAATTTCTATAACTTGTATGGTATCAAAATCAACTATTTTAAATGATGTGTAGTTATATGTTGTTTTCAATAAAAATAAAAAATTTTTCTATAGCTAAGATTATTTTTGAATTAAATAACATTTTTCATTTTTTTTTTTGTTATTTTAAAATTTAATAATAAAATAACACAATCTTTTATCACAATAACAATATTTATTTAATTATATAATTCAGCAAAAAAAAAAAGAATCTTTTTTTAAATAAACAAAAAACACACACAACATTCGATTAGAACAACAAAAAAAAAAAACTATCACTCTGTTGCTGTAATAACAATTAAGTATGGATTCTTAACGGTTAACGAACAAAATCTTCAAATGAAAAATTCACAAAATATATAAAAAAAAAACAGTGACATCGCGAAAATAAAATTCTAGCAAAACCACTTTAATAATTTTTTTTTGTTGTTTTCGCTATTTTATTTACAAAAGTAGTAATTTTTGTAGTGATTTTTTTTTAATTTAAAAATTATTAAAACTTTTTTTTTCCTTTTATAACTAGATATTTTAATTTTTTGCTTTTATTCAAAATCAAAACTAAAATTAGAAAAAAAAGGTCAAATATTTTCGCACAAAAAACTATTAAACTACAATAAAAACTCACATGCCTCTCTCTATACATTTGTGTGCATGTAATTTTTGTTGTTTTTTTTTTTTAATAAATTCGCGCACTTTTTCTAATTTAACATCACTATCATGGATATCTTTATATTGAAAAAAAAACCAATCTAAACCAAAATAATAAACTTAAGACCAATTGATTCAACTGTCGAAATGCTACTAATGCTACACTAACTAAAGTAAACTAAACTAACGAAAGCTGAAACTGCTGCAAAACAAAATAATCCAGCCAGAGACAACGTAAACGCAACGCCACATGAAATATTTGTAGTAAACACAAATGGTAAAATAAAGGTAATTGTTTGTAAGGTTCTGCTAGGAGGGAGGATATCTAAAACTGTAAACGTAAAGTAGTAAAGTAAAGTAATAATTTAAGAGTTTTGCTTTTTAAATGCATTTCGTTTATTTTACTCTTCTTTTTTCGTTTTTTCTTTCCTTTGCATTTTACAATTACACATTACATTATAATTTGAATTTTTTTGTATGCATTTAAATTTTATTTGGTATATATAATGGTTCGTATCGTTCGTTCGTATGATAGATAATGGTATGGATATGGTTATGGATATTGGATGGTACTAAAAAAATAATAATAAACGAAACTTTTAAAGGAATTTTTTAAACGATAACGAATTACGACGAAACGCGTAAAAGACAAGGTGGGTAAAGAGAAATTGTGATGAAAATGGAAATGAATTAATTGACTTTAGAAAATGGAAAAATAACATGTTTTGTTGTGCAGTTGTGCTGTTGACCTGTTGTGCAAAATTTTTTTTTTTCAAATTTAAAGAGAACTTTTAAGACAGAACTTTAAGAGAATATTATTATAGCAAAATGAAATGGTTATGGAAGAGGAAAACGTAAGTAATAAGGAATCAAAATCAAGTTATTTTGTATATAATGTAAATATGTAATACCATGGTTGTCATTTCAGCATATTTCAGCTAAATTTGACACAAGTTGAAGTTTTCTAGCATAATTTTATTAGCTTAATTTATTATTTTGCTAACTTAATAAAATTTCTATAAAATTTTTTTTTTATCTTCTTATAAATTTAATAAATCAAAATTGTAATACAATACCAATTTCTATTTAGACTATTTTCCATAACAAATCTTATTTTGTATGTATAAGGAATATTAATTTACCTTTTTTAAAAAAAAATGCTTGAAAGATCATAAGCAAACAATGTGTACATATTTTAAAGATTTTCATATCAATACTGATTTGGGAGTTAAATTGAAAATTCTTAGTAAATTAGTTATTAATAAATTTAATGAGGGAACACTAGTTACTGAGATCAATTGTTATATACTTAGTTACTATATTTTCGGATAGTGGAGCCGTTATCAAACCTTTTGTATCAGACACAATCTGCTCTAAGCTGGTGAAACAATTCCGAAACGAAATTGAAAGCGCGGCTGGTTGTTTTTCGAACACTCTACTTTGGGTGTCTGTGCCTGGTCACAGAAGCGAATGAGAGAGCCGATGTACTGGTCACGCAAAGCTCCAATCTTGGCAAGCCCTTTGAAGAGGCAGTGTACTCTCTAATGAGAATAGGAAATCACACTGCCAAGCTAGGTATTCCGTTTAACCTCTATTGTCGCAGCTGGAAAAATGAAAATGAGACTGATATTCTCATTAGCTAGAGTCAGACTCTGGACTTTAGGTAAGGCTTTCCCCAGCAATATAGGTATCTCACAGAATGGATCTAGTACTAAGTTCCTTAGAAGAGTAAAAATGGGAGAATGATCCCTGACCTTAAACAACCAATAACAACAAATTCTCATGCAACGAGTCACTCGAGTCGTGTAAGTAAGTGCTAATTGGTTTTCCAGAATTAATTAGAATATCCAATTTTACCTACTTACTGTACCTACTAAAATTGTTCCTTTTGAGTTACATAAATAAAAAAAAAATATGTATCTTCAAATATTCGTGAAATTACACTTCAAAATAAATAATTTCATAATGAAAAACGTAATTTCTGAATAACTATCCTTTTTACGAGTCCATCAGTGTTTCAGCAAGACAATACAAGCAGTCATACTGCTAAAAGTACTCGAAAATGGAATTGCTGAAAATAAAATTAACGTAATGAAATAGTTATCATCATCAAATCAAAACCTAAATTCACTAGAATATCTGTGGAATATAAAGAAAAAAAACTAAATATGTTCTTAAGATGCCATGGAAAAAAAGATGAAATAAAGCAAAGACAGGCGCAAATTTGGTTTAAAATAGTATCAGAGGATTGCTAAAAATTGTAACAATTTTTACGAAAAATAATGGAGTGCGTTATTAAAAGATAAAGGTGATTTTAATGATTTAATTGTTGCCAGCAGGTTTCCGTTCACTAATAGTTTAATATTTGACTGCAAATATCGATATTTCGGAAGCAACATACTTCCTTCATCAGCGCTTGTGACTAGTTATTTTATTACTAACTATTTAATTATTAGTGAACGGAAACCTGGCAACGATTAAATCATTAAATTGAAATTATAATAACATAATTTGAAATTCATAATGTTTTACCTACGATAACTATTACACCAAATACCAAAAACTTGAAAAAAATGATAAACATAACTTTTAAACATTAATAAATTTTTATTTATATTTCATCCGTACGAAGTTTAATGACGTTGGGCTCGTTATAATTGAATTTTAAATTTTTAACAGACAACAAAAAACTGATGAAGAAAATCATATCTCCTGCTGACTCAGGCTGAAATCAGCAAAATTTAAGAGAAACCAATTAAAAACAAAATTTACTCTCTGGACTCTTGAGTTTTGCATTTGCTGACATCTCCTCTCATTTCTCAATTAAATTTCTATTATAATTTATCTATAGATATTTCTATCTATACATTAATTTGTGGTTGGTTGTATTGCTATAAGATCGTGTGGTTCTGGTAGTACGTTGTTATCGTAAAACATAAATTTTGTAAGGGAATTTAAAAAATGTTGTTACCATCGTTTCATTTAGAAGTATAGAAAAAAAAAACACAAAGATAAAATTAATTTTTTTTAAATTACCTGTACAGTAAAGTTTAAAATTGGAAAAAAACACAATAACAAAAAATTGCAATACCTTTATTTATTGTTTTGTTTTTTTTTTTTTTACAAAACCGCATTGATAAAATTTACTTTTGAAGCGTTGAAAGCCAATAGTGTTGTATAGTCAAACAAAATTGAGCCTACCTTACAGGTAGTTAGATAATACACACATTTATACATACATATATATAAAGATGATATTAAGTCTCTAACCAGTTATGTACCCAATAATTATACTGGTTTAGAAATAATATTAGAATTTTTATACATATTATTGTTTGAACTTATAAATGATATATTTATAAATTGTATAGATATGTTATGATAATAAATTTTATTTTAAAAAGTAATTTTTTTTATACTTATATTTATGCAAATTTAACTGATCAAACTATACCAAAACAAATATTTTTGAAATATGAATATTTCACTTTTAAAAGCGTTTGTTATATACACATTTTTTTCTTCTTTCAAATTCAAGGATTCCATTTAATTTATTTATTTTTTTTTGTTAATCTAAGAAGGTTAGGTAAATAAATATTTTAAAGATCATCAAATTGTAAAAGTATAAAAGAAATCATAACTGCGTAATTTCAAATTCACCCTTTCGAAAACTAAATAATTTTTTTTTTAAATTCCCATTGAAATTTCTCATTTTTTATCATTGGAAAAATATTCTTTACAAATTTGTTCAAGGATATTCCGAAAATGTGTATATATGAAAATGGCTTTCTTCTTCCTTTTATTCTCTTCATCAGGCATAAAAAGTTACAACTTTGGGTGTCAATATATTTTCAAGACTCATTATTTTCACTTCAGGTACATCTTTAGTCAGTTTATTATTCCTCGGAGCGATCAAAGTGAGTCTTCTCAGTGTCTTCATAGCTTTCCTATTGGTTTGTTTTTCTGTTATTTTAAAGTGAAATGACATATCTGGAAAACAAAAAAAACATGATCATCTGTTTGTAGGGTAATACGAAATTTCAAATTTGTGGCAAGTAAGATAAGATAATTTTTGAATTCATATAACCAACACAGATTTGTTGCAAAGATTTAATGTCGGCAATGGGAAAAATTTTCGAATTCATCGGAAAAATTGCATGCAATGTTAAATATGAGACAAATAAGTCCTTTCTTTTTTCTTCTTGTTTTACTCATTAATAAAGATAGTAACATTTTATTACTAACTTTCATAAGGGCAGGGTAGTAGATCATTTATATGTACATACTTTTTATATTATGTCATGTTATTTGGAGATTTAAAATCGATTATTAGTTTGTCCCTTTTGGTTGTTACCTCCGTCATTATCCAATATACTCCATGTTACCGCTCTCTTCTGTTCCTTATCCATCCTACTATACTGGGATTGAAAACCTGGGATTGATCTTTCATAAGGCTTGATAAGATTAACAAGGGTCACCAAAATCACGTGTAGATGACGTTATAAAGTGGGAGAGGCTAAGTGGTGTAAGCTGAATGCAACGACCATAAAACGCATCACCACCCCATTAGATTCCCTAATTTAAAATTGAAACCAGTATACTTATTTGCTATTGTGCTCCAGCTTTTTTATCTCTTAGAGAGGAGTATCTATTCTCATTATTTTTTACTGGTATACCTACTAAATTGTACATTACATACTAACATTAAATTTATCCTTTTTTTAATTACCATAACCACTACTTAAGTGTGCTAAATTAACAGACAACATATACAGAAATACAACTGTAATTCTTAAACTACTGTTATTTATTTTCGTTATTTAAATAAATATGAAAAATAATGTTTTCTTATATTTAAATTACATACCCTACTCATATAAACAATGTAATTAACTGTTTCAATCAAGTGTAGTCTATTCATACATATTATGTTTTATTATTTTTGTTTTGTTTTTGTTATTGTTTTCTCTATTATCTGCAAAAGTTAATTATTACGCAAAGTAATTAATTGAAATTCAATGAGAAAAATACAGTTAAACTGTGTATTTATTTATTTTTAATTTTTTTTTTATTATTATTATTTTACAAATACTACCTGTACCTGTTATAATTTTTGTTTTTATATTCTTCTACATAGTATCTATAGCATAATCTACATAGTATGTATGTCTATTTATTTGCTTTGATGTGCAATGCAAGTAAAAATTCTTAAATATATTTAGTCCACAAAAATTTCATGTCCATATACATTCTTTTTTACATATCAGCTAACTGAAACAAGTAAAACGGCGAGAGCGCACTCAAAAATTCTTCAAAACAACTGCATCAAAATGTTTTTGCATATAATAAACATGCATATCCAAATGCAAAAGGTGCAAACAATTATAATAATATAAGACCTTGTTGTTTTTCTCTTTTATTTAAGTTTTTTTTTTTGTTGAAGTTAAATAATTAAATAGAAGTTTTACATTGTATATATTCCGAATCAGTGGCTCCTAAGCTTAACTCTCAAAATTATTTCCGAATAATTTACAAAAATTACCTAAACATAATCTAACAATAATACAATAAAACATTACCTAAAAATAATACAATTAATAATACATTAATATATTTCGTCTATATACGTTAAAGACTATGTAGATTCTGTTGGACAATTTTTCTTCCAGTTGGAGGTTTCAAGTAAATTTTAATAACTGATTCAATAAAATATTCTCCTACGATACTCTAGAGAACAAAATAATTTATCACTAATAGCAATATGAACTTACGCAATCCAATGTCCATCAATTCTATTTTGCTTCTAATAATTTAATCTCAATCGCTAAATAATAGGAAAAATAAGTTATTTCTTTATGAATTAATTTTTGAGATGTCTAGTCTGTAGTATAAGAAGTACAGTCTAGAATGTAGAATTGTTACAGAAGATTGGGAATCTATACTGGATCTTACTGACATACTTTTCTAAATGTTTTGTAAGCAAATTATTTACATACGTTGCAAGTATTTTTCCAAATATTGTACATATTGAGATAGGTCTGTAGTTATTTATATCGGTATCTCCATTTTCAGCGATTGTGGCACTCGCTGAAGTCTCTTAGAGACGTATTATTTTAAAAACTGTGCAATATGTAAATATAATTGAATATATAATAACATTAAATACATTTAAATTTGAAGAAATTCAAATGAATAATATTAAAAATATCTTAAATGAAATGAATACCTAATAAAAATGATTACATATTATTATTTTGTAAATAAGAAAATGTTTATTGATAATTTAGATATTACTGGAAGCAATTTTATGTCGATCGTAAAAAGCTCTTTACAAAATGGGCAGTTTGTAGAAATATGGAAGGAAACAATAGTATATTCTATATTGAAAAAAAATTAGGAACAAACAGAGCTGAAGTATTTAGACCAGTTAATATTATTACAATTGAAGCTAAAATCATTGAAAAAATAGTTAATGAACCATCATTAAATTATATAGAAAGTTACAATTTAATATTTAAATTTCAATCTGGATTTAGACTATTAAACTTGATAATAACAAATTGGTAAATGTCAACACATGACAACAAGTTTTTAGTTGCTGTTTTTTGGATTTAAGAAGAGCTTTCGAAACAGTTGATAAGAAAATAAGTAATGTTGAACTGGGATGGTTTCGTTCTTACTTAGTTAACAGAAAACAGCGAACAAAATTCAAGGATATTATCTGATACTGTGTGATACCACAGGGCTGTGTTCTTGGTATTTTACTGTTTTTAATTTATGTTAATGACATAGAGCTTAGTGTTTCGTCTTATATAAGTCTTGTTTCCGGGTGATGCTTTACTATATGTTGTCACAGTGATACTATAGAAGATTGTATTCAAAATATAAATAAGGACTTATATAGGTTAAATAATTGCCTTAGAATAAATAAACTTAGCTTAAATATTGATGAAACAAAGTGTATTGTTATTAATGGAGAAATTAATGATAATATTAAAATAAAAGATGAAATAATAGGCAAAGTTGAAGAAATTAAATACTTAAGGGTAGTTGTAGATATAAAGCTAGACTTTGAAAAACATTCGAGACAAAAAATTCGAGATACATTATCGTCAAGTGCTGTAGTAGTTTATAATACAATTACATATCAAACCACATTTTGAATATTCCTCAATAATTTTATTTATGGCAAGTAATAGTACAAGTAGGTTACAAAAAGTAGGTTACAAGAAATGCAGAACAGGGCTATGAGAGTCATCCTTAAAGTAAGCAGAAGTATATTTGCATAGATTTATGGTAAATGTGTTGAAATGGCTGAGTATTAATCATAGAGTTATAATAGTAATAATAATAAATGTATTAATAATTGTTCAAAGGATGAAAATAGGTAAATATCCTATTTATGTGATCGTTTAGTTTATGTCCCGGATATTCACAAGATAGTTGCGGTTATTCACAATTATAATCAAAGAAATATTAATTCCTTCTTGATTATTTTTTGTTTAGAAAAAGTAAACTACAAATATGTTTCTATATGTCAATGGTCTCAAACTTTTTAATGAATTGCCTAATGAAATAAATACGCAAACAAATATAAAAGATCTAAGAGAAAAATTCTAGAATATGTAAAAAATAATTTTATGTAATAATACAAATTTAATGAAAATGTTTTTATTTTCTTGGAATAATAATGTAAAATAGTTAAATGAACTAAATAAATAAATAAAATATTTATTTAGACTGTCAGCAGTGGTTTAATTCAATTTACAGCTGTTATTATTTGAAAAGCAAAACAACAGGGGAAAAATTGAGCAAAACTAGTCGGAAAAAAATTTATAACCAAAAAATTTAGGGGATTCTGAGGGAGATATTGTATCGGCGTAGGACCTAATGACCATATCCCAAAGGATAGCTGAAATTCCTAGTTTTCCAAAAATATATATCTTCGGTGGCGCATATTATCCTTTAAGGACAAAAAGGATATTTGAAAGTATCCTTGTTGTCTTGATGCTTTTGTATAAAATCCGTTATATCTGTGATCTATTAGATATATATATATATTTTCACTTATATGTTCTAGTAAGAGAACGGTCTGGACCACATTTTAACATTTATTTGATGATGATTGGTGCTGCTTTTATGGAGATATTGTAGTTCAAAGTAGAAATTGGAATAGTGGGATATGGTTATTAGGTCCTATGTCGATACAACATCTCCTTCAGAATCCCTGAACTGTTTTCGGAAATCTACTGAACTGTGATCAGGAGACTTTTGAGTAAAAAACTATAATTAGCAGAAACTACTAAATACAAAAAAAGAGCTTGTATTTTTGAAAAATTTGAATCAATCTAATTTACTTAATTATCTAGTTTACTGAAAAAAACAAATATATAATATTATTATTGAGAAACACTGTTCTAGTTTAAATTCGATTGCGATTCCAATAACCTATTGTAACATTCCTTTTCATACCAAAAGAATAAAAATAACAATAAAAAGCAAAAAAAGTAAAAAAAAAACCTTCGCGCCATCTATACAATAGAGTTTTTCGGTTAATTCTAAAGTTAAAGCCATAGCTATATCATGCTGTATCCTTTTATGTGAATTTTCTTGTAGAAAAAAAGAGATAGAAACGATTTAAATTTTTTTGGTTATCAGGTTTTTTTTTTTTTGGTTGAAGAAAACGCAAAAATTTCATTCGCCGCATCATACCGCGCGCTATTTTGTTTTCATAGCTTTATTGTGCATGTATCATGCATGTATTTATAAACATATATATTACATTTTATATGTAGGGATGTACTTGTAGAATAAAAATAAATTCCTTTAGGATAAAATATAAACAAGTTAGTTAACTGGTTTTAACTGACTCTGAATGAGGGTAACGTAACATTAGAAGAAAACGTAGATATATTTTTTTTTCCATTTTTTTTGTTTTGTTTTAAAGTTTTTAGTACAATGTGTTTTGTTTTGTAATATTGTAAATATGTACTACAGAGTAGAGTAGAGTTAATTTTTGACCAAAAATAATAAAAAGACAAGAAGAAAAAACTAAATTCCATATAGAAATTATCCACCCCAAAACTCTAAGAATTAAATTGTTTATGTAATGGTATTATAAAATTGAATATTCAATTGAAATATTATTAAGAGTTTTAAAACAGTAATATGTTATAACTAGCTATTCCCGGTGTAACATTCCTCGGCCTAACTTTAAAAAAATATTTCTTTTCTCTTTATTTAAATATTTAACTCAAAACAAAATTTTCTATTTCCGGGTATATGTTTTTTCTTTCTTTAATCTCCTTGTTGTTCCCTCCGTGAAGAGTCACCGATGTACATTATGTCCATTCTGGTTCAAAATTTTCTTTTGCATATAACGGATACACCATGTGGAGATGAAAAAAATAGTAGTTTCGTTATTTCAGCACCAATTGAAGAAATAGTCAATATTGCTCTTAATATGTTCTCTATATACTATCTTGTTTCTGGTTTTTTTCTTTAAGAATCAGTTTTTTGAGATCTTGTGAATTTTAAGGGTGGCAAAACAACATTTACCCCCATGACAACCATAGGAATATATTTTTTGTCTGTCAATATTTGGTTTTACAAAATAATCATTCATTCGAACTTGAAGATGTGCCTGCATCTGTCAATTAGAAGCATTTCGTGGCGGCTAATTTAAGGACACAAACCAAGGAAATTTAAATTTTTTTAATAGGTACTTTATTTTTTGTAATTTTAATTAATGACTTCTAAAAAATACTGCTAATTTGAAAAAGCTTCATATTTTATTGATTTGATGATGTTTTGATATTTGGTTTTTGTATTAAATATATTATATAGTTTTGCTATATGGGCTTAGAACTTGGATATGTGTTTTGTATAAATGATTTATTTTAAAGATGGGTGGAAACATTATTACTTTTTAATTTATTTTATTGGTTATATCGGTAGTTTTTTGCAGTAATTATTTAAAAAATCTTCACATTTAAATTTTTGATTTACTGTCACTACTTTAATTCACAAAGTTTTACAGACATTATTAGCGTGTTAATATATTAGATATTAATATATTTATGTTTAATTATGTTAACTAATTAAAATTTTGTTTTATTACCCATTTAAATTGCCAAAAAAATTTTCTACTTGGCTTCTAGGAAAGTAGAATTATTGTTTGATTAGAGGCACTCTTAGTCATATTTACCTTTCGGATTTAGTACTCAAACATGAAAAAAATCTATATGTAAAATTATTTAGCCACAATACTTCCAGTTAAGTTCTCAATAATTCTAATTACTTCTGATAATTGGATTTATTTTTAATGTGTATACATATGTATATTAAATTTTGAAATTAAAAATCAAATTTATTTTATTAATATAATTATTATAATAAATTAATTTTTTCACTATTCAGACAATTTTACAATTAATTTGGAAGCAATTTACTTCTTTCATTAGCTTGCAACAAAATATATATTTTTTTTTAAATTTACGTTTTTCATAATTTAATTTTAAAAAATATTTATTTATATAAAATAATCATTATGCTATGTATTAATAATTAATTCTTTCGTGGAATTTTCATTATATGAGTTGGAAATTCATCATCTTCTTCGAGAGCAAATTTAGAATTTATAGTAGGGCTTGACAATTTGACTTGTTCTTGTTTAACATGTTTTAATTCATCATCTTTTCTTTTATCACGTTTTGATTCACCTTCATTATTCTGAGTTTTTACAGTTTTTACAATTATTTTTGTTTTTTTAATTCTTTGTTGGTTCGGTTCGCTATTATCTTTCTCTATATCCTTATTGCCATTATTTTTATTATTCTTTTGATCATCCTTGTTAGATCTATCATTTTCTACTTGTTCCGGAGCATCATTCCCCTCTTCAAGTTCGGTTTCTGCTTTCACAGGGTCTGGATTTTCATCATCTTTAGGACTGTCATCTTTTTCCTTTGGCAAGGAATCCTTTTCTTCTGTATCATCACTTTTGGGGTTTTCTGAAAAGTTTTTATTTGTAGAACTGCCATTTTCTAATTGTTCCGGAGCATCATTCCCTTCTTCAAGTTCGGTTTCTGCCTTCACAGTTTCTAGATTTTCATCATCTTTAGGACTGTCATCTTTTTCCATTGGCAAGGAATCCTTTTCTTTTGTATCATCATTTTTGGGGTTTTCTGACAAGTTTTCATTTTTAGGACTACCATTTTCTACTTGTTCCGGAGCATCATTCTTCTCTTCAAGTTCGGTTCCTGATTTCACAGAATCTGGATTTTCATCATCTTTAGGACTGTCATCTTCTTCCTTTGGCAAAGAATCCTTTTGTTTTGTATCATCATTCTTGAGTTTTTCTGACAAGTTTTCATTTTTAGGACTACCATTTTCTACTTGTTCCGGAGCATCATTCTTCTCTACAAGTTCGGTTCCTGATTTCACAGGGTCTGGATTTTCATTATCTTTAGGACTGTCATCTTCTTCCTTTGGCAAAGAACCCTCTTCTTCTGTATCATCACTTTTGGAGTTTTCTGACAAGTTTTCATTTTTAGAACTACCATTTTCTACTTGTTCCGGAGCATCATTCTTCTCTACAAGTTCGGTTCCTGATTTCACAGAATCTGGATTTTCATCATCTTTAGGACTGTCATCTTCTTTTGGCAAAGAATCCTCTTCTTCTGGATCAACTCTTTTGGGGTTTTCTGACAAGTGTTCATTTTTAGAACTACCATTTTCTACTCGTTGTTCCGGAGCATCATTCCTCTCTTCAAGTTCGGTTCCTGCTTTCACAGGGTCTGGATTTTCATTATCTTTAGGACTGTCATCTTCTTCCTTTGGCAAAGAATCCTTTTGTTTTGTATCATCATTTTTGAGTTTTTCTGACAAGTTTTCATTTTTAGGACTACCATTTTCTACTTGTTCCGGAGCATCATTCTTCTCTACAAGTTCGGTTCCTGATTTCACAGAATCTGGATTTTGATCATCTTTAGGACTGTCATCTTCTTTTGGCAAAGAATCCTCTTCTTCTGTATCATCACTTTTGGAGTTTTCTGACAAGTTTCCATTTTTAGGACTACCATTTTCTACTTGTTCCGGAGCATCATTCCTCTCTTCAAGTTCGGTTCCTGCTTTCACAGTTTCTGGATTTTGATCATCTTTAGGACTGTCATCTTCTGCCTTAGACAAGGAATCCTTTTCTTCTGTATCATCACTTTTGGAGTTTTCTGACAAGTTTCCATTTTTAGGACTACCATTTTCTACTTGTTCCAGAGCATCATTACTCTCTTCAAGTTCGGTTCCTGCTTTCACAGGGTCTGGATTTTCATCATCTTTAGGACTGTCCTCTTCTGCCTTAGGCAAGGAATCCTTTTCTTCTGTATCATCACTTTTGGAGTTTTCTGACAAGTTTCCATTTTTAGGACTACCATTTTCTACTTGTTCCGGAACATTATTCCCCTCTTCAAGTTCGGTTCCTGCTTTCACAGGGTCTGGATTTTCATCATCTTTAGGACTGTCATCTTCTTCCTTTGGCAAAGAATCCTTTTCTTTTGTATCATCACTTTTGGTGTTTTCTGACAAGTTTTCATTTTTAGAACTATCATTTTCTACTTGTTCCGGAGCATTATTCCCCTCTTTAAATTCGGTCCCTGCTTTTACAGGGTCTGGATTTTCATCATCTTTCGGACTGTCATCTTCTTCCTTGGGCAAGGAATCCTCTTCTTCTGTATCATCACTTTTGGGCTTTTCTGACAAGTTTTCATTTTTGGAACTACCATTTTCTACTTGTTCTGGAGTATCATTCCCCTCTTTAAGTTCGGTTTCTGCTTTCACAGGGTCTGGATTTTCATCATCTTTGGGACTGTCATCTTCTTCTTTTGGCAAAGAATCCTTTTCTTTTAAATCATCACCTTTGGGGTTTTCTGACAAATTTTCATTTTTAGAACTACCATTTTCTACTTGTTCCGGAGCATCATTCCCTTCTTCAAGTTCGGTTCCTGCCTTCACAGTTTCTGGATTTTCATCATCTTTACGACTGTCATTCTCTTCCTTTGGCAAGGAATCCTTTTCTGCTGTATCATCAGTTTTGGGGTTTTCTGAAAAGTTTTCATTTGTAGAACTGCCATTTTCTACTTGTTCTGGAGCATCATTCCCCTCTTTAAGTTCGGTTTCTGCTTTCACAGGGTCTGGATTTTCATCATCTTTGGGACTGTCATCTTCTTCTTTTGGCAAAGAAACCTTTTCTTTTAAATCATCACTTTTGGGGTTTTCTGACAAATTTTCATTTTTAGAACTACCATTTTCTACTTGTTCCGGAGCATCATTCCCTTCTTCAAGTTCGGTTCGTGTCTTCACAATTTCTGGATTTTCATCATTTTTGGGACTGTCATCTTCTTCTTTTGGCAAAGAATCCTTTTCTTTTAAATCATCACTTTTGGGGTTTTCTGAAAAGTTTTCATTTTTAGAACTACCATTTTCTACTTGTTCCGGAGCATCATTCCCCTCTTCAAGTTCGGTTTCTGCTTTCACAGGGTCTGGATTTTCATCATCTTTAGGACTGTCATCTTTTTCCTTTGGCAAGGAATCCTTTTCTTCTGTATCATCACTTTTGGGGTTTTCTGAAAAGTTTTCATTTGTAGAACTGCCATTTTCTAATTGTTCCGGAGCATCATTCACCTCTTCAAGTTCGGTTCGTGTCTTCACAATTTCTGGATTTTCACCATCTTTAGGACTGTCATCTTCTTCCTTTGGCAAGGAATCCTTTTCTTTTAAATCATCATTTTTGGGGTTTTCTGACAAGTTTTCATTTTTCGAACTACCATTTTCTACTTGTTCCGGAGCATCATTCCCCTCCTCAAATTCGGTTCCTGCCTTCACAGGTTCTGGACTTTCATTATCACTAGGACTGTCATCTTCTTCCTTTGGCAAGGAATCCTTTTCTTCTGTATCATCAGTTTTGGGTTTTTCTGACAAGTTTTCATTTTTAGAACTATCATTTTCTACTTGTTCCGGAGCATCATTCACCTCTTCAAGTTCGGTTTCTGCTTTCACAGGGTCTGGATTTTCATCATCTTTGGGACTGTCATCTTCTTCTTTTGGCAAAGAATCCTTTTCTTTTAAATCATCACTTTTGGGGTTTTCTGACAGATTTTCATTTTTAGAACTACCATTTTCTACTTGTACTGGTGCTTTATTGTCTTCAGGGAGATAACTCTCAGATTGTGTTTGTTCTAACGGAATTTTTTTATGTACATCAATCCTAAGAGATTGAGAGTTCATATGGTGTTCAAGTAATTTAATTTCTGGTCCATCATCTTCAACGTTACAGTGATCTGGAATTGGCTCTGGATTTGGAACATCACGGCTTTTACGCTTTTCAATTTTATCACCTTCTCTCAATTTGCGTATATCATTATTGTTATTGAATATTTTGTAATTTTCGTTGTCAGTATGTTTTTCATCTAATTCTAGTACAAGAGGATTATTTGATTTTGTTAAATCCTTAAAATTAACTTGTTCGTTTTCTTCCAATTGTTCTAAAATTTCTTGTATTATTTTCCAATCGATTTCATTGAGGTCAATATGTTGATCTTTATTTGAATCCAATGCTAATCGATAGAGACCTCTAAAATGATTTTTTTAAATAGATTAATGCGTTGATTTCATCATTTCCGATTCAAATTTAAAGTTTAATTTCGTTTTTCATGTAAGCACAAAGTAAATATAATTAGTATTTAGTATAGTTACTTTATGATATAAGTATTTTTTTTTTTTTTAATATTCAAAAGCGACATCTGTTGTTCAATATAAATGTTAAGCTTTGAAATATATTTATTGGAAGCAAGAGAAATGCAATTACACAAAAAAAAAAAATATTTAAGGTTTATTTAAAATAAATTACCTATTCAGACAAGCATTGTTAACAAAATTAATCAATCCAAATAAATTAAAGAAGATTGCTCTTATTAACATTATTTTTTTTGCTTTATTATCCAACAAAGCTTGTATAATTATTTAATTTATATTTCAGTACGAAAATTTAACTAAACTGAGTGATTAACTATTATTTTCTTACATTTATAAACTTTTCTGCAAAAGAATTTGTTAACTTTGCAGTTTTGGTAACTCAAAACATATTTATTACATTCAAAAAATTAAAGGTCAAGTTCATCATAGCAATTTAAAAATGATTTGATATGATAAATCAAATTTTACCAACTTAACTGCATCATAAAAATTTTCATAATTTTATAAAATTAATTTACTTAATATTTTATTAATTCAATAATGTTCGAGTGGAAAACAAAATGCTTACTGCTTAAATAATTGTGTCCCGACTTTTAATTTCGGAAATTCATATTTTTACGTGCCAAATATAATAGTTTGATGCTTCATTTAAAAAAATAACAGTAAAAATAAATAACTGTAATATCAGTAATGAAAGTTTTAGCTTGATTTCACTTTAACTTAGTTTTTCAAATAAATTTTAATTTAAACCATTTACATGAAGAAATTATATACATATATAATTTTTATATTATTAAAATATATGTATATACATATAATTTTTGATATTGTTTTGTAATTCTTAAAAATCGTATAATATATAACTTTTATTTACATATGTTTTTATTCAATATGTGTATATTTATTCAATTCAATTAATTTATTTCCTTCTAAATTTATAAAGCAAGTAATTTGTCTCAAATTTTTATATTTATATTTAACGATAATTTATCAATTTTACTTGATCCATCTTACTTGATATGAACAATGCTACCATCGAACAAAATGCTGCCATTGTTATTTATTTATGTGTAATAATTATTTTTAACAGCTGATTATTTGCTGTGTGATAAATGTGTCAAACTGTCAAAACAAAGTTTTTTAAATAAGTAGAAGTTTAAATTAATTTTGTTGAAATTTTTTTCGCTTGAATAATTGATATAATTAAAATAAAATATGTCTGAAAGACGTAATCGCAGATACAGTAGTTACAAGGTATTATAAAAATGCAGTTTATACTTGCGATTTACTTTATAACGTAAATATCATTTTTAGGATAAATTATCAAAACATTTTGAAGAACCTCCAATTCAACCAAAAATTTTATTAAAAGCAAAAGATAAAGATAACACGCCAACAAGTAGTAATGATTCAAATATTCAATTTCAAAGTTCAATTCCAAATATGCCATCTTCAAATAAAGAATCACAATCTGTTTCTACAACATCAACAAATTCCGTTTCAGTTCAAAATCAATCAACATCTACAATGCAAACGGCAGATTCTCAAATTGCACAACCTATAGCACAAATGACAAAACCAATTACAATTTTATCTTTAGCAAATAATCAAGTCAATTCTAATACAAGTAAAGTTTTAATGAAGTCTAATACAGATTTTTTAGTTGTTGGAATAATTGGACGTCAAGGTATTGGTAAATCTACAATAATGAATTTTTTAGCATCATCAAAATCTGGACTAGATTTTGCTGATACAGATGATCCAATAGCAGTTAATGTAGAAGAAATTTATAAAAAGTTTTTTAAAAATCGTGAAGGAAAATTTCCAACCAAATTTAAACCAGGAAAGGGACCATCAACACCTAGAACTGAATCATTACATATGTTTATTACAAAAGATCGTTTAATATTATTGGATGGCCCACCAGTACTTTCAAATCCAGGAAAGAAAGATGCTACAACAAATGAAATTGAAGATATGAATCTAATAATATTATTATTAACTGTTTGTCATTTATTAATAGTTGTTCAAGATAATTATTTTGATTTAAATTTAATTCGTTTATTACAATTTGCTGAACTTTGTAAACCAAGTGACTCAGATTCAAAAACCTTTACAAGTGATTATTTACCAAATATTTTATTTTTGAAAAATCATGCAAAACGAAATGATATTTTAGCCGAATCAAAATTAAAATATCAAAATTTAATTAAATATTGCTTTAAAGATTCCAATTTAAAAATATATTTTGGTCAAAAGGATAAGAAAAAATCTAAAAGTTTGGAAACTGAAATTTTGAATTACTTTATATTTCCTGAAATTACTGGTATGCTTATGTTTAATAATTTATACATTAACAATAAAATGTAATGTTTTCTTTTTTTTTAATTACTCTTTTAGAAAATGAATTATATTCATCAAATTTGGATATATTAATGGATGAATTTAGGCAAAGAGTATTTATGAATCCTAGAAATCATATTTTAAATTGTGAATATAATGAAGCTTTGTGGTTTGAAGTATTTACAAATAGTTGTATGAGTAAAAATGAATTTTACTTATCAAAATATGAGGAAATTAAGAGAATACGTACAAATTCACATAGTGAACAAATTTCTTAGAAAATTTAATAAAAACTAAATCAAAAATTAAATTTTTATTATTTATATTTAATTGTTCTTATTTATTTACATTTAATTAATAATATAACTTAGTTTAATCAATTAATTTAAATTAACAAAAATTGTATAAGTAGTACAACTTATAAATATGCAAACATAAAATTTAAAACCTATTTAAAAACAGTATCCATAAAAAGGTTTCGTCTTTGTTCAATTGGTTTATATGAATGTTGATAAACACTTGCCAATCTCCAATGTTCTGGATAACCACCTTGGCCAGCACCACCTTTATAACATTTAAAAGGTGGTACTAACGTATCTATATCATATTTTTTTTTTACGTATGGATTTCTTGGTTTGGGAACAACTAAAACTTTAGTTTCTGTTGAACATGAAGAACCAGACATTGTACTACAACCACTATCAGAACTGATTCCACCGGTAATATCTCGTCTTGGTGCTCCAGCTTTAAATGCCTTTTTATAATCTTCTTTCTCTCTTTCTTCTGGGTACGATTGTGGCGCTACTTTGTAACAAAGTCTCATTGTTCTTTTTAGAAAACTTGGTCGTTTTACGCGAACTTCTTTTGGCTTACCACCATATTTACTACATGAATGTAATTTTGCTTTATATTCATGTTTTAATTCATATTCTTCATTATTATTATATTTATTATTATTGTTATTATTATTATCATTCAAACTATAAATATTTTCTTTATAATAATGTGCTGGATATTCGCTTACTTGAAATTCAGATAAATTTGGTGAACTTTTGTACATTTTCAGATTTTCTGTTAACATATTATTATTATTATCATCTCTGGAAGAACTTTTTGAACGAATACCATTCATTGCTGACGGTGGACTTATAAAATTATGTTTTTCTTCTGCCAATTTAACTGGCGATGTACCACATGAACATTTTAAATCTTTTTTATCACCACCAAAATCAGTTTTTCGATTCATTATATCTTTGTCAAAAAATCCCTTTTCACCGAATGTATTAGTAAATACACCTCCAGATCGGCCAGTATCCATTTGTTTTGAACTTCTGGGTGTAGTTACAATTTGAAAAACAGCTGGACCAGCATCATCTTCTGTACCATCGATATGTCGAGCCCATTTTGGTTCATCATTTGAATCAGCTGGTCTAAAATCCCAACAAATAGCTAAATCCATTTGTCCCATTTTTTTATTAATTACGGATGTTCCAGGTCTATCTATATTTATATTTTGTTGATTGCGACGTGCCAAAGGTTTTGGCACAACACCACATGTTTTTGGTCTATAAATTTTATGTTTTGTACAATGGGTTGGTCCAGCATTATATGCACTAATACCAACAGCTGTTGGTTTTGGTACAACATCTAATGCAAAACCAGGGAAATTATAACCAGCAGCTTGTAATTTCTTAAATTGTTCATCTGTTATACAATCTGGTAATGGCTGATGTTCTAAATTTTCAGCATGCATTTTTCTAGCCATTTCAAAATTAAATTTTGCTGGTATAATTGGTGATGGTGTACGATAATTTGGTTTATCTGGTATAGGTTTTACTGATAGATAACGCATTTTATCTAAATCGTCAATTGTTTCACCTAAAGCTTGATGCAATTGTTGTATATCAGTTGGTTCAAAATCTGATCCTAATATATATTCTGGTGGTTTGCGTTTTTCTTTTTCTTCTTCAGATAATAAAGCTATTTTATCTGTGCATTGATGTTTTTCAAGAAAAAGTTCATCAGATTTACCTAATTTAGGTGATTTACCACGATCTCGTTGTTCCTTTTGTTCTAGCAAAAGCTCTCGAGATGGATGCTGGTCTTTTGATTCTGTAAAATCACCTGGAATATACTCTAAGTCTAATGACTGAAAATATAGATTATATGTACATAAGTATTTAAAAAAAATTAGATTAGTATATAATATTATTAAAAAGAGTTTATTTCAAAAATGATTTTATTTAAATTTGTTTATAATTTATAACTGTGAATTGTGCAACTAATTCAAATAATATTTTAGTGAACAAACTGCTGTTGATGGTTAATTTTATATCCAATTTTTCTAATAAATGTGCAAATAATAATAATTAAATTGTATTTGTTATATACTACGACTTCTACAACGGTACTATATATTTGCCTGCCTACATATGATTTTAATTCGTCTCTCGACTCGTACCTTAAAAATTTAAATTGAAATTTTGAAAAATTCAAATCAATCAAAGAAGCACACAACACAATTATGTATACTAAACCAAAAAAAAAAAAAAATTGTTTTAATTAACAAGCAAAGACAATTACTTTAGCTTTTTTAATTTTCTTCAGTTTGCTTTTTTCTAAACATTTTTTTTCGGTTGCCTTATTTCGAGTTTCCCATTTATTTTTTCCAGTTAATGGTGCATTTATTTCTTCTATTTCTTTTTTCGTCAATCGATCTGGTAATTGCCATGTACTCTTAAAATTACCCCACGGACTTGTTTTTGGTCTTGGCATTTCTGGTAATAAATGTCCATTTTCGTTTGATATTATTTTCGTTTTACCAATTCTTTGCGATGGTCTTTTTGGAAAAACTTTTGGTACTTCCCAATTTCGTAGTCGTCTAGGTTCAAAATCTCTATCAAACTGTGAACATTTTTTTAATTTTAAATGAAATATATTTTTTATTATTTTTTCTATCAACATTAAAAATTTTTTTAAATAATATAAGAAAGTAATTTTAATTTCTTAAATTGAATCAATAATAATCAAATTTCAATTGACACTAGGTACTGTATATATCCATAATAGGTAGGTAATGAAATTTTAATAAATTATCAATTCAATCCTCAAAGGATTTTAAATTATACAATAACACTTTAGGTATCATTAACTGGACAACTATTCAAACGTAACAAAAAAAAATACATCTGCTTCCTAATAAAAAATGACAAAAAATTATATCGGAATCAATGCAAAAAAAAAAGTAAAGACAAATGTAAGCCCCCATTCAATATCATGGTTTTTACATTATAATATCATACAGTATAGTTTTCCCTTTGATATCATCTTCTATCTATTACACTAAAATGATAAATTCAATTTTAGAAATAGACCCTGCGTGAAATTACATTAATCGTCATCGACGTCATCTAGCCTCGTTTTCCAATAAAAAAAAAAACAACAAACACTTGTCCAATTGTTTCAATATTTTTCTATTCCAATTCAATGTTTTGTATATGTAAACGAACCAAAACATATTTAAGGATAATTTATATTATATGGATTAATCTTAAATCTTATTGCAATAAACATTAAACAACTCACACCCTCCTTTCCTTTTTTCATGTAAAATTACTGTTTTTTTTACTACGTCTACTTATGAAGAATAAAGTACACATTCTTTTTTGCAATATAAGTTAAAAAATAGTTAACTGGTTTATTCAAAATCTCATTCCCCTCCTCTAATAATTCATCATAAAAAGTAAATATTGAAAAGAAAAACTAAAAACAAGGACATTATAATTAATGGGAGCCGTTCGTTTCGTCGAAAGTTGAAAAAAAATGTTTCAAAATTGACATGACATTTTTTCATAGTATTTATTAAATCAACTTTCACGAAATATGTACCTAAAAAATTTAAGAGTTTCCATGTAGAAAACGGATTTCATGCGACAAGCTCCAATCTTATAACATTGTTATTTTGCTTTGTAAGTAATTTCCTTTGTTGAAAGATCATTTTAAAAAAATTTCCATTCATGGAGTCTATGAAAATAATATAAATTTTTATAGCCAAGCTATAAATGACATACCAGACAATTTTGTAAGGAGATTTCAAGATTTCAAAATGTTTAAACTGTTAATTAATTTTATTAAATATCCAGATAAGTTCGGTTTGGAAACTACTAAAATTAATCAATTAGAATGGTAAAAGTTAGAGAATTTAGAAATGCAGTTGGCAGAGTTTCAATCAAGCTAAAATTGGAAGCAGAAATTTGTAGCATTGAGGCATGAAGTAGAAAATAATGAAAAAAAGATTAAATGTTGTTGAAAACATGGTGTTCACTTCCAGAGACATTTAATGGGATGAAGAAATTGCCTTTAGTTGTTCTTACAATATTTTCATCAACGTTTATGCAAAGCTTATTTTCGAAAATGAATCACATAAAATCTGATGTACGAAACAAACTTACCGATGAATCTGGCGAGACTGGTATTTCATTAAAATTGTCAAGTTATCATCCTGATAATGATGCATTGCAACTAGAAAACTATTCAACAACAAAAATCTCATTAAAAATTATGTCAGCAACTAGAAATTAATGTATATATAATTTTTTAAAAAGGCACGGTTGCGTATGTATTTTCATTTTATCAAAATAATTTTTATTGGCACGCGGTCAAAAATATGTTCGCCATCCCTGAAACTCCACAACAAGAAATATAATATTTCTGTAAATTTTTAAACATTTTTTTTTTTAAATGTTTTGCATTCAAGATTTTTTTTTTCAATATTTTGTTTCTTCAACATACTGACCCACATCCGATGTGTAACATTATAACACATGTCTCAACTACATGCAATTTTTGTTTTTTTATGTTTCATAATGCAGTCATTGAAATTTCCATTTAAAAGGATTACATGACTTTAAAAAAAATAAAATATCAGAACACTTTTAGTCCTTCCATATAAAAAAACAAAAACATGAAGATGAAAATTGATGTATGCAAGAGGTAGGCGTGAAATAATTTTTGAAAATGTTTTAACTTAAAAATTTCTGTTAGTATTCTGTTCTGCAAGCTTAGACGGTCACTATGATACGAAAAAGTATTATAAACTTTGTCGTTGTGCTTGTCGTCCACAAAATGGCAAATATTTTCACCGCACTTTTGTGATATTCAAACAATTTAAAATGTTTCATGTACCTTCATATACGAAATTTTATACTTTTATAAAGTTTTAAAAATATTTTTTATTCTTCACTCTCAATCGACTCTTAAACGCCTTCTTCATACATCTCTATTGTATAAATATAACACCCATACTGTCTAATTTTCGATGTTGAAGATTGAAGATTTATATTAGATATGATCACATTAAGCCTTAATTTGGCCACCAAGCTTTCGACTAAGTTTGGCACAAAGGTCTCCTTTACAAGCTTAAAAAACTACTTCCTCACCTCAGCAACTTTTGTGAACCTATTTGTCAGATAGGAGGTTCTTCGTTAAATACAACGGGGAACAATCGACACTAAAAGATATTAAATCTGGGGTTCCTCAGGGCAGCGTTCTTGGCCCACTACTATACCTGATATTTACAGCGGACCTCCCAATATTACCGAGGGTACCCATTGCTACTTTTGCTAACGACACAGCGGTCTTAGTGTCTCATACTAATCCGAGATTAGCTTCAGAAGTTCTTCAGAACTACTTATTGGACATTCAAAACTGGCTGAAAAAGTGGAGAATAAAGGCCAATGAATTGAAATCCCTTCATATCACCTTGACTAGTCGCAAGGGAAATTGCCCCGCTGTTCACCTTAACGACATGGAATTAACTCACCAAGATTCGGTTAAGTACTTAGGTATGCACTTGGATAGACGCCTCTCTTGGAAAAGTCACATCATCAACAAAAATAAACAACTGCGATTAAAATTCAACCAATTATTTTGGCTAATAGGTCGTTTCTCCAATTTATCCGTAGAATGAAAAGTTGCAGTGTACAAAGCTATCATCAGGCCAATCTGGAGCTACGGGTTGGAATTATGGGGAACATCTAGTAACTTCAACATCGAAATAATAGAACGCTTCCAGTCCAAAGTGTTAAGGTCTATAGTCAATGCGCCTTGGTATGTCCGAAATGACACAATTAGATCAGATTTAAATATACCATCTGTTAAGCAATTCATTAAAAAGAGAGCTTAAAAATACTATGTTCGACTGGAAAACCATCCAAATTTACTTGCTCCTCAACTCATCAATAATGAACGAGCAAGCGCAGATTAAGACGCTTCAGACCCCTGGATTTATCTACTAGATTCACTTTATCTGAGACTCAATAAATATAAATTTGAATATTAAGTCAGGAATCTGTGGATTCTTGACTTAGATTACATGTCAATTACATCACGTCAATTTTAATTCCAACATTATACTCAATATCTTTTTATATTTTATGTGGATAGTTGTATAGAATAAAGACAAAAAAAAAAAATCTTAATTTGGATCTTCAGATGGTCTTTAAATGTCTCACCAATAGTTGAATTTTTTATACTTGGACGGTTCTACTTACTTTTGGATGTTTAATACAGTTCATTGTTGTCATTTGATGTTTAAAAAATCGTATCCACACTATGTTCTTTTTTACTTGCCATATATCTTAGTACTGGGAAGATTTATGTATTAGGTTGAACTTGAATCCCCTGTTCACATTGTAAGATTCTTACCTTAATTTCTTCTCTGTTTCCTCCTTTTAGTTGGTTCTTTGTATTTCAATCTATATTTATCAACTGAACTTTATCGATTTTTAACGTTCTATTTATACTGTATACCATTTTTACTTTTACGTTTTCGTCATTTATCAACAGTCTGATGTATTTGGAATTATTTTAAAGTTCGAGGTTGCACTCTTTGTGTATAGGGTAATTTAAATAAAATTTGAATACTCTTAACCTATACCTGTATTTAGAAACATTAAAACAAATACTCTCAAAAATAGTATTTGAAATAAGTTTCTTACTTATATATCCCCCCTTTGGGGTCAATCACGGAAGTAGCTTCATACTTTAGAAGCAGAATAAAAATAAATATATAAAACAAAAAGTCTATAGTATAGTTAGATACAATAGAAAAAATTCTGTTACGGTTTTCATTTTCTTTCAATAGAAAAAATTCAAATTGAGCTTAATCAGGAAAGCTTATTGGGTAATAAAGTTTTAGTAATAAACGGCAATTGAAGAAAATTTGTTATTTAATGCAAAAAACAACTGAAAGCGACGCCTTTTGGTAAAAAGTTATGGATGACTTATGAACGTCTTATCGCAGTTTAAAAAGTGAAAACAATGATAGGCTAAAAATGTTAAGCTTTCAGTGTATAGTTGAATTAAAAGCAGACTTAAAAGCAATTAGAAACTTATTTTTATCTTTTGCATTTATAATGATCATCCACGTATAAGTTAATACGCTCTAAAGAAATCTCCCGGTTGCTCTCGGTACACATGCTACAACTGACATATTTACTTAGAATAAAAATTGATAACAATAATGCATTAACAGAATCAAGAAGAAACAAAGGAGTTTTATTAAAAAACCTTAACTTATATACCAAATTTAAAAAACAATAATTATAAATTTCCTTAAACTTAACTTACTTTATCAATAAATAAATCTATATACATATATAAGTTATAAAAAAAATAAATAAAAAAAAATTTTCCACCTTATTACACACACAAAATTTAATACTAATTGAAACAGATGCCTAATACCATATAAATGGGCCAATTAAACAATTACAATTCCAACAAGAACAAAAAACGACAACTAAAACAATATTATCCTTGTTGTTATCCTTATTATCCTTACAACTATTTTACACCCCTCATATATTCAATGAAACAAATACAAAATAAAAAACGCCTATTTGATACTTCTGAGTAAACTTTCGGAATCATAAACATGAACAAAAATAAGAAGAAAAGTCAATGATAAATGACTATCGGATTATAATTTCTGGTTTAAAAATAGAAACAATAAAAAAAAAAGGAAAAATTCTCTTTAAAAAAGTAAATAAAAATTTTAAGGATTAATAAAAAAATAAAATAAACAAATACAATTTTAGCACATGTTTATTTCTAATTTCAAATGATATCAAAATGAATAAAACAAAATGCTTATATTACTTGCTTTTCTTACGGTCGCTTTGGTAGGTATATTTTTTATTTTTTTATTTATTTAAAAGAAAAATTATCCTTTGAATTATGACCATTTTATGGTAATTAAAAAATTGTATTGTTTACCAAACCACTATCCATAGTCCTATATTAGTTATATTTAATCTGAATATTTGATTAACACTAATATAAGATGCCATAAGGTACTATATTTTGTTCCATTTCCATGTCTGTCGTGCTTCATCCTACACACTATTATTATTATGCTTCTGTAATTCTTTCCGTATTACAGCCTACAGGACAGTAATAATGATTTGAATATGGTGCTATAGATCAATAGATTAACTCTAATAAAATTGTATACATAATTTTTTCAGTAATAGGTACTTTTCTAAAACGTCAACAATTTGACGATAATTTGCAGATTGACATCTGATGATCATGATGATTGAAGAGTTAAACATCAGATACAAAAATTTCTACTCTCTTATTGGGCGTAATTCTGCTGAATTATCAGTACTAAATAAAATTATAATAGATAAGCGTAAGTAGTGTTTGATTAATTTAATTAATCTAATATATAAAAAGGTGTTTCGCCCGCATGATTTCGCTCTTGATGGGCAGAGTGATGAAATTAAAATCGTTTAGTTTTTATTTACTTTGTCAAGAACTTTATTTTAGTTTGAATTGAATAAATTCAATGAACGAAAGGGATATTTTCTGAAATATGGATTTTGCCTCGTGGGCTTTATTTTTAAAATAAAACTAAGAGCTCATTTAATATGAAATTTCAAGCACTGATATAAGCAACGGTATCCAATTATGGGGCTGTGAAAAGAAAATCAACATCGAAATGCTACAAAATATTTAAAATTATCCGTGATTGCACATTGAAGTAGTCACAGGATGAAATCAAGTGCCTACACGCTGGATTGTCAATCGAAAGTTCCCAGGTTCAATTCCCAATGAAGCAAATTGGTTTTATTGGTTTTTCGACCTGGTCTAGTACCCTTTGTCATTGGAATAAAATAAATGACAAAAAAAAATTGAGAGTATAATCTTGTAACAACTTAAATAAAATGAAGCTATTCTATTTAAGAAGGCTTGGAATAATTTATATCTTAGCAGTTTAAAAAATAATATGTACAAACATAAAAAAATAAAAAAAATAAACATGTAGTAAAATAAGTACTGGGAAATGGCAGAAGTTCTTGATGTCAGCAACAATGCTCATCGATTAAAAGGACCAAACAAGGATCATACCTAATGTGGGACACCATACCTAATAAAATGGAAATTCTACGATAATGGTCTCCTTCTACGTAAATTAATACTCTTATGAAATATGATAGAAAATTCGTTTTATATAATGTGAATCAATGTGTTTATTGAGTACTTAGGTGTACACAGTTCTCCTATCCTATACCCTCTACGCAGTTTAACAAGGTAAACGTAGGAGCAGTATTTTAAAATTATTTCAATTTAAGCCTTAGAAGAACATTTTTTTAATACTTTCTATATTCAATTAACGTGTTGACGTTAAAATAGATTCTAAAACTGATTAGCATATTTAAGAATTGGTCTCACTAGTATTATATAAATAACGATTTAATAACATAAAAACTTTGATCAATTTCTTTAGAGCATCTTTTTATTTTAAAACCAAGCATTGAGTTTACTTTGTTAATGATCTTATTAATATTAATATGTATGTTAAATGTGATTTGATTCAATTAGGATGGTTCGTTGTATTAGTGTGTATTTTCTTTTCTCTAGATATTGAATTTTATGTTTTCTTGATAAATAATTGATACTGATTCTATAAAATTTTTTATAGATAGATAGTTGATCTCTATTTTACAAAGCCATGTTGTTCATTTACTACAAATATAGAATAGTCATTTAGATCGTATTGAATAATACCATAAGTTGAAACATTTTGAGTAAACTTGATATAGTTTGGGAATAGACCTATATAATTTGAAACATTAATCTTTGAATTCTTTTTGTGAATTGGTTTTATGAAGGACTTTTTCCCGAAATTTGGGAACACATTAGAAGTTAAGATTTATTGAAAATGTAGAAAAAGAAATAGGGTAGATAAAGAATCTATACAGTTTTTGAATATGATTTCAGTAAGATGATTAGGACTTGGAAGTGTATTCTCAGCGAGTTTACACTTAAATAAATCAGAATTTTGCTTCAGATACAATATATTGATTCAATCGGTATGTTCGGAAAGTTTTCTAAATGAGTGCAATTTGCTTCATTTAAAAAAAGAATCGAAAAGAATGAATTTATCCAATTAAGATAATAATTTAAATTTCCAAAACTGCTTGGGTATATTTGAAAATCTCCTCAATTAAATATTAATATGTATGGAATTTAATTTTATTATTCATTTATATTTAAAATTAATTTTTAATCAATTATTGCAATTTATTGACAACATTTTTATTATAAATGTTTTACAAATGTTTAGTTATACAATTTATACTTGTTGTAGTGGTATAACTCAAGTACTTTACTCAACCAAAACTCATTTATTTTATTAATCAGAATTTTAAATTGGAAATAAAAAAATTTTATTTAATATTACTTTTATCTTCAGATTTTCTATTTTTTAAAGAGCTTTCAATGTATAATAAAAAAATTTAAGAAAAAAAAAATGTTTTTGGATTCGAAATCAAAATCGAAAACAAAAAAAAATTGACATAAAAATGAAGAAGAAGAAGAAGAGCAACAGCAACAACAGTCGCATCAGAGCGAAGAACTGTTGTAATTTAATACGATAAAAATTCTAAATAGATAATCCTTAAAAGTGATAAATTGATCCCTAGGGTCATAAGAACAGCATGTTAAAGGATGTTTTTTTTTTCTTTTATTTTCTTAATTTTAGAAATCTCCCCCTTTTTTATATAAGAATCAATATGCATACAGTATATAGCATATAAATATTCTATTATATTATCGTATATATTCTTATTACACATTCATATAATGGTGCTGGTGCGCAAAAATATTCTACTCGTATATAATAATAAAAAAAACTTCAGAATACCTTAGATTTTTTTGAATTTCTAATATAGAACTAAATTTATATACATACAACAACTCATTCACTCACTACACATAATGCATTCTTGTTTCAATGACAATAGCAACAGCACCACTATAAAATTGATTTGATGAAAGCACTTAACAATGTATCAATTTATTTCGTCTCATATATTTATTAGTACATATACCTGAGTTGGCATATGTATACAGTGGTTTTCAAATTGCGTTCCCGAAAAGTCTTAAACTCAAAAAACTTAATTGTACTTTGAAGTATCAAGGCCGGCATATAGACTTTTAGCCCTTTATGCCCTCCTCCATCCTCAACTGAGTCGACCCTTTTGATAAAGGCCAATAGGTTTAAGGGTTCTATCCTGCAGAAGCTTTCTGCGGTTATTTAGTGCGTTTCCAACAACCTGAGTCTTAGCCTTGAAAGAAGTCGGCACTCTCCTACAACATGTGTGGAGGTTTCTTCCTCTTCCAGACAGTGCCTACAGGTTGGATCGTTACTTAGTGCTAGTCTACACATGTGCTTATTCATGTTGTTATGACCAGTAAATGTGCCAACAATCTTCCTACAGTCTACTCTATTGAGAAATAGCAGAAAGTTGGTTATTTTGGTGTTTTTTCTTGGTACATATATTTTGGAGACTCTGTGGCCTTCAATCATATCTTCATATCTTCGTATGTACATACTAATAAATAAATAAATGAAAAACTTAACTATAAAACAAGAAAATATTTAAAATACAATCTGAAAATTTAAAACACAATCTGAAATACGGTCTGAAAATTGGCGGCAGGATTTATACCTGTTGTATAATAAAATTATAATTAATTTAAATTAAATATACCTATACATGACACAGATGGGAAATTTTAATTATTTTTTTAATGCATTTTTTCGTAATTATTAATTAGATAAATAATGCATTAAGCTAATTATTTTGAATTATTTTTTAAAACTATAATTCATTAAAATAATTGATTACATATTATAAATGCATTACTAAGAATAATTTCAATTATTTTTGAATTATTTGAATTACTTTTGAATTAAAAAATTAATTCAAAAATAATTTAAGTAACTTATCAATGAATTATTTATTTAATTCAGAAATATTTATTTTACATATTATCTTAATTATTTGAAAAATTTTATGTTTAAAATTAGGTTAAATATTGAATACTAAATTATAAATAATTTTATTTTTGTAGCAAAATTTATTTGATTTATATCAATTAGATAATCAATAACCTGAGTAATTTAATTTTGATTTAAAAAAAGATAATAAAATGTAAAATTAAAAAAAAACTATATTATGTAATATGTATTATATTTCTATATATACATATATAATATTTTACTCTCATTATACATAATCTGATGTTATTTTTTGATTGAAATAATTTGAATTAATATTACATTATAATGGAATGCAATTTTTTTAATATAATGTATTAATTTAGTGCAATATTTTTAATTAATAATTCAAAAATTAATTTTAATGTATTATTTTAATTCATTACAAAATAATTTTAATGTAAGTGTAATGCATTATGAAAATAATTCATTAGTTCCCACCTCTGTCTTACTGATTAGTAGTCATATATCGTGTTATATATAAAAATAAATTTTTAACGAATTTGGGAACATCTGGAGAAGACTTACGCTATGAGAGACTTATGCAATCACTGAAACTTTTTGTTCAGACTATAACTAAGAACATACTTGATATAATTATCAAGATAGTATAGTAGTAAATTATCTTACTTGATTAGTTAGTTCCCTTATTGGCGGAATTATTCACATTTGGTTGGTAAATGAAATATTGAAAAGTGTTGCGAAAGTAGCAATGCGTGGTACCAAAGATTCCAAAATATTAGTGTAACGCATGTTTGTTAAACTCTATTTAGGTAGGTTTTGATTTTTCCATATAAAATTTGAAGCTTTTGTTGCTTCTTTACGAAGCATCAGCAGACTACAGGAAGCTAGTAAGGTTTTCCAAGATAGTACCATCTCTTAAGCCTGACCGCAGTTCTGAATGCCATCTTCTTGCCATATCTATTTGTAAGAGATGAAATAGTGTATCCAATGCCTTGGAAGAAGTTGTTCTAAATCCTAAATGCTCCACTTATGCAGATGGAGACTGATCTTAAATCTCTATTTACTTTCACATTAAAAAATATCAAATTTTGAAATTTTAAAATAACTGAAACAAAGTGTTGAAAACCACTGTTTTTAATAGATATCACAGCATGCAATTTTAAATATTGTATTTTTATTTTTTTATTATTTTAAAGCAAATTAACGATTTCATTCATTATTACTACCAGACTAGTAACCAAGGATTTTAAAAATCAATTTTCATTATACATAAATTGATCATATTATTATAGAATTGCATAAAATTAATATAGTGATCCAATAGAAAATGGAACTAGGTATGTATGTAAAATTTTTTAATATAAATTACACGCTTATGTACCCCAGAATAAATAATAATAATACAAGACCTATTTAAAAACAACAATAAAATTATTTTTAAAAAAATTTCATTTATTTTCATTCCATTTACTATGGATTTCGGATGAGTGGATGTGCATTATAAGGAAGAGCTAAAAAAAATGTATGTGCCTATATGTATGTATAACCAAGAAGTGTGTAAGTTGGTGTGAAAATTTAATTAGCTAAATAAAGTGATAATAGGATAATAGGAAATAGCTAAGAATTTTATAAATTTTGAATAAAATAATATAAGAAAATAAGAGTGGAATGGGAGATGAATGTTATGTGTTAATTTTATTATTGATGTCCTGAATTGGACATGTGTTTGAGGATATTAGCACGTGCTTGTGGTATCAAAAAATTATAACTATATTTATTATATAGACAATAACGAAAGAGAGACAAAACGAGAGTATTAAATTTATTTTGATTGATGATGATAGGTATATGCTTACTTGAATAATCTCATAGTTTATTATAATATCGCGAAACTAATTACAATAAATTATTTTACAAAAGAAAAACAATTATATTATACAACCTACACCACCCCACACCACGATTATGAAAGATGCGCGAATATAAATTATGAAATTTTATAAAAAAAAAAAAAAAATTATCATATCATATTACAAATTTTAATTATAGCCAAGCAACGAATATAATCGAGGAGGAAAATTAAATATCTCGCAATGACTTTGTTAACAAAATATAATGCAGGTTGACTTTTGAATCAAACTTGTAAAAAAATCGCAAATATAGCAACAAAAACATAACATTCATTAAACATTCCTATCATATCCCAACACAGCTCCAAGCCAATAAAAGCACTCATATTCCTAAACAAAGACCACATTTCTCTAATTAAATCCCTCCTTACTTATCACAGACAAAATCTGGGACGAAATATAGCAAACCTAAAGCAGAATTTTACATAAAACAAAAATATTCACAACTATTCATATATATATATATATATTGGCCTGCGGACTTATCTGAAGTTAGGGCAATTCCCAAATTGTGCAAAATATATCTTTGGAGGTCCAACAATTGGACTTTTTTATTATTTTATTTTAACTAAACTCTAAAATGTTATGTATATAATATTACCATATTTTTGTTTTCACCTAGTTTGATAGATTTGAAATATAATTATTTATTTTTATAACATATGTAAGATAGTGAATAAGATTTGTTATCTATTTTTTGAAGTAATATTTTGGGTTTTAAGTTAGTCAATTAGACTTAAGAAATTAAATATATAAATGAAATGTAATTTTAATTTTATTTTGTAGTACAATACAATACAATAGCTATTAAGTTTTATTATGAATCGTTATTAATTTTTCGCTTTTCTTTTTGGTTATTTAATCCCCGTATAAAAGGGAAAAAGCCTAAAGTTGAATATGAACGGTAGTTTTTGTTTTTCTTTTCAAAAGATTCTAAATTTTCATGTGAATCACGAACCAAACTATACCATTTTAATTTAACCCTTTACTTCATACGCTGATGTCATAGCTTCAGGAATATTTAAGGCAGGTTATAATAAATACAAAATTGTATGGCGGGTGGAATATATTCAACTACTTAAACATTTTTTTTATGTTCTTTGACAGTAACTTAGATAAAATTACTTTTTCGTGCTTAATTAAATGCGATGCTGCAAGTTTATACTACAATATTTTACTACAATGTTGTTTGAGTATTTATTTATTAAAATTTATATACAACCCATTAAATGTGGATAACTATACTGATATTGCATATTGCTATTCGACTTAGTGTAGTTAATGTTGATCTACCTTAAGTTAGTTAGTTAATTAGTGTAATTCAGATTTTTACCTCTAAAATAACAGTCGATTAATATTTTACACTTTACAACTGATTAAATTCTTCTTCTGTCGTGTTAACAAATATTATTCAAGTCTTTTCGATCGAAAATTATTAGCTAGTTCCTAAACTCGTATATTATTAAATTTTACATTATTCATTTCATTATTCTACATTGATTTCTATTGGGATTTCTAAATGGAATATTTTACAAATTAATTTTTTAGAGCAGTCTCGGCTATTCAGAATATTCAAGAACATATGAATCTACCGAAATTTTGTCTAAAATTAGCAAAAAAAAAGGTATGTAGGGTATCCAATACCTATCTAACTCAATATTGAATAGAAAAATTTCTTGAAAATTGGGAAAAAGCTTAAATCATCGTGTAGGGAATTATAACCTATAGTATAACCTAGTAAGAATTCAATTGAATCAATCAATCTGCGTCAAACTATTCGAAAAGCTTTTAGCGTAAAAAATACACAAAATGTTGTGTCAAATCATCTGTTCGGATTTCGCTAGAAGCACGTTACTATATTGAATACATACATAGAGTAGTGGAAAAAATATCATTCAAAAGCAAAAAGTATTAGTCTATTATTATTAGACCTCATGCCACGGTATTCAATAAAAGTTTGTGACAAAAGTTACACTTTTCATTAGTGTTTCACTTAACACCAGTGAAATTACCAGAACATTTAAAAAAAAATACAAAACTGGTTAAGGATATGGAGATGTAAGCCTAATGAAGCAACATCATATCATTGTAAAGGAAGCAAATAATACAAAAGTAATTGCTGAATAAAAAACCCAAAGTGAGATCGATTAGTAGGAAGTTCTGGAATATATTAACAATTTATTTTTAATTTCTGAAAATTATATGTTGCACCAGGAAGCAGTTTAAACTGAAAAAAACAATATATTTAAAAAAAAAAACGAAAAGACATAAAAATAATAAACATATTTTTATGAAATGCAATATAATCTATTGCAATGCAATGCAATGCAACAAATCAAACCATATTGTAATTTAGAGTTAAAGAGTCGATTATAGAACAAAACCAAAATTGAACGAGAACTTAATTTTTTTTATATATAATAGTCGATCGATTGAACATCTTAACTGCTTTTATTTATACATTTATAGATTTGGCATAGACAATTACATAATGATATAATTGTTGTACAACCTTATTTAAATAACATTTTAGGTTTAATAAATCATTGTGCCAATTTTGCTTTAGCGACTTTAGATATTTTTCTAAAACTGTACCTAAATATTTAAACTTTACTCAAAGATACTTTTTTTCTTTTAGGTTGTATATAGTTATTAACATAGAATAAGGCAATACTAATTTGATAATGGGTCTAGAAATAGAAAATGAATTATTATTTTTTTTGTTAAATTAACTAGTTTTCAGTAAAATTAATATGAACTAATTAGTTTTGATTTAAAAAAAAAAAAATACAAATAAAATATATGCATACTTTGGGCCCGACAAACCCCAGGAGATTAATAATAGGCCCATCATAAAACTCTATAATTTAAATTAAATACATTATTTACTTATTCAAAACCAAACAAACTATTGGTACTATAACAATCAATATATTTCGTCGCCCAGCAACTATACTGTCGTAGATCACAAAATCGAATATATATGCCATGTGTATTCGGCATTATTCTTTGTAACATACATGCAGAGATATTTCATTGCTACTTTGCCGTAAGCGACACCGAGATTGATGTTTATTGTTTTTATTCTTATTTTGACTTAAATGCCAAATTTCTGGATATACGACAAAACGGCGGTGTAAATTAACGTTTTCGAATTTGTGTAATTTTTTTTTTTGTTTTTTTTACACTCTACAGTAACTTAGGTAGAATAACCTTTTCGTGCTTAATTAAGTACGGTACTGCAATTTTACACCACAATCTACAATATTTCGAATATTTATTTTTTTTAACAAAATACTGGTTTATCAACTCATTAAATGTGGAAAAATACTGCTATTGTCAGAAACTAAGCCTTCTTAAATAGAATTGTTTCATTTTTATTTAATTTGTTACCAGATTATACTCTCAATTATTTTTAGCCATTTATTATATCCCAATGACAAAGGGTACTGGACCAGGTCGAAAAATCCATAAAGCAAATTTGTTTGACGTAAGTTGACCAACAACAAATTGTTACTTGGTATTGGTAAATGTATTGGAAAAATATAATTTCTTTTAGTATCGTTCAAGTGGTTGACAGTAGAATGGTTGTTTTTTTATTCAATCAAGAATTAGTATGTAATACTTTATGATTTACTTATTATAAGTCACTATATGCCGTACTTTTAAAATATAAGTTTTGATAATAAATATTATAACAACTTTGAATATTAGATTTAAGTAAACATTAAGATTAATTTTTTATGTTGTTTAACACTTTATAGTATTTTATGCTTAAATTGAAGCTGGTCTTTTAGTTTTATAGAATTTTTTTTATGTTCTTAAAGTTTATTATCAACATTTTTCAAGTTAAAAATTAACTAAATATTTAAAAATTATATATTAAGTTATCTAATGTTATATAATATGAAGTACAAAATTAATTTTATTGTATAGTTTTTAAAAAAAAATAACTTTATATTTTGTTTAATAAAAAAAAGATTGAATTTCAAAACTATTTTTTTTTCTTATAAATTTAGAAGCAAATATGGTTATACTATTATAAACAGTATTTCAGATTAAAACATACAACACTTATTTTGGCGTATACATATATACGAATTTTTTTGTCGTACGTGCATACAGGATGAATGAAAACTGCATAAAAATAGCGTATACGGTAAGATAGTTTTGAGTAAAAGGCCCTTATAGTCCTAATTCTTGTTCCAAAAAATTTGTTTTTATACCTCTAAAAGATATAGATTTTGAATCATACTACTACTAAACATTAAAAAAAATAAAAGTTTTTCGGCTCAATTTTGTTTTATTGAAAAATGATTGAAATGAATGACAGCGTTTGAGAAGTTGAGAATATCTACTGAATCATAATTCAAGCTAACACACTGGGTGGCGCAGTAGGTAGAGCTATTAGCATATAGCATAAATTTATACCACCATTGTATCTATAAAAATTACTTACTTATAGTAAGAGTTTATAATAAACCAAGCAGTTCTAGTAGTGTTATGATGAACGAAACAATTCCCAAAAATACTTTGTTTATTATAAACTCTTACTATAAGTAAGTAATTTTTATAGATACAATGGTATAAATTTATATCTATGTATCAATATTCAAATATTGAATATTAATGAATCGAACTTGTTCTTTTTAGTGAAAGTAAAATGCTATGGAAATTTTAATAATTTCTAATTAAATTTATAATTGCATACATTTATTTTATAGTACGAACTTGTAGTATTATCAATTCTAAGTAATTGTCTTTCATTTGTTAAGTATAGGATAAAAACCACTTATGACAAAAACCTTGAAAACCTATGCAATCAAATTTTTCAACAAGATATTGTGATCAACCATACATGAAGGACCTCAGAAATATCAACAGAAAGAGCTCCAGTAGCATATACGATTCATTAATATCTAATAATATTAATAATTAACCAGAAAAAGCCTCACTGCAAAATTTCAAGCCAAACAAATAAAAAAAAACGTTTAATAGATAAAAAAAAGGAAATGATCCTATTCTTCGTAAATTTCTTAAAAATTTTGGAGTTTACATACATTTTATTAAATATGTAAATTTTCAAAAATATATACATATATCTTAAAATTTATTCCTTTTATATTAATTTACGTAATTATTAATTTTATATATATTTTGAAATCATTTAATTTGCAATTTATAAAACTTACAATTTCTATAATACATATACTCTTTAAAATGAATTAAATGAATTTACACTTAGAAATTTTGTGCATTTATCTACATATACTAATGTTTAGATGGACCCGTCTTTTACATGTAAGTAAGTATGTATAGATGTATATTACACTTTCAAATCAATCAGTTATTACCTTTTAATGTTTAAATATTTTTCAAATTTTCTTTTCTAATTGATATTTATAGAAAATAACAATAAATATTAATTAATTTATTCAAAAAAAAAACAAAAACAAACAAAAAAACAAAAAAAAAATTAGTCTTTTTTATTTTTTAACCGCAGATAAAATTTGAAGTCAATATGAAAAATGTTAAACCTTAACTAAGAAAATTATTAAATAATAATCATTCTATGTATAAATATTTTTTGTTATTTTATTTTATTATTATTATATTATTGTTATTATTTTACCTAAATTTGATATTTTCATTTTAGAAAACAGAAAATAAAAATAATAAAAAATGAAAAGAAGAAAATTTAGGCCGTTTCTTTGGTTTCCTGTTCCTTATTTTTTTTAAATTTTTTATGTACTTTATTTTGTTTTTCTTTTTTCTTTTTTACAATCACTTATACTTATATTTATTATTAATAGTAAACAAACTAAAATTCATGGATCTCATTTATTTTTAGTTTATTGATATTTTGATTTCTTGCTCGCAAAAAATCATCTTGGGACAGTGTGTGATAACATTTTGTATGTGAAGATAACAAGTATGATAACATTTTGTTGGCTCTGAAGGGAGATATGTAACAGGAAATGACTTTATTTTATATGAGAACTCAATGTCATAAGATAAGACATTGATATATTTGTCAGACTAGCTTGAGATATTATACATTACTTAGTAAATTTTTTTTAAATATCTGGGATTGCTTCTTTATACCGGGAATGTGATAATGTATAAAGTCAGTATAATAATATAATATTGAAGATGGTGTAATACAGAATATGGTGTATTACAATTGGATGTCAGTGTAATATAAACTTACTGTAAACACAAATATATCTTAAGAAAAGAAAAAAATGCTAATTAATATCTCGGTAACATATTATAATACTCCAATTGAACGAGTTAGCTTCTACAAATATCTTGGTGGAACAGAAAACAAAGACTTCAACTGGAATCAACAAGGTAATGAAATGGTGACTAGCACTAGAACCAGAGAAGGTGTTTTCAGGAAAAATAACCTATAAATTACCTGAAAATCTTAAGCTATCAATTCAGTAGTATAATCTCAATTTTTTGTAGGCTATCCAGAACAAAACAATACAAAAACTTTTTAACCTCCATCGCATAACTGCTACAAATAAGATACATGTAAAGAATATGGTATTCTCAAACTAAATGATTTTAAAGAAATGATGCAATTGATGCATATATTTATTTATAATCTAAAGAATAATAGAGTTGCTAGTAAATTAAATTAAACATCTCCCGTAATTTAAATTGTATCAACTCCATATTCAACTCAAACTCTCCTAGGTTAATAGAAATTTGGGAGAGTTTGAAAAAATTCAATAAGCTATACATCTCCTAAGCTAAAAATTTCACATTTTTATACCGTCAACACTTTAAGTTTGGGCAACTATGTATTACCTCAAACTAAGTAACTATAGTATTACTAAAAAACGGTAAGTCTGATAACTATAGATAATAAATACCGTAAAGTCACGTACATCAATTCTAAAAAATTTATTATACTATTTGAGCTTTACATATCTTTGGAGCTGTAAAATATATTTATGAAGCGATTTTATTTAACACCCCCCATGGTTAAGCTCATGTTTAGTTTCAAAATCACCCCTTAAAAAACTGCTACTAATATTATAAGAGTATAATTAGGTTTGATCTTATATTAATAGCTTATATTAATCTGTGGAAAACGTCGTGTTATCGCCGTCAAGTCACGAAACTCAAAAATAGTAGTTATGAGAATTAAAAAAACAATTTTGAAAGAAAAACTATTCTTTATATTCAGACTCTTCTCCGATATCTGGTTCTGGAAGACAATCTTTACTAGTAGATGAGAACAGAATGTTTTTATGAAAATTGTGGTAAACCTTCGGAATAGTTAAATCTTTTATACTTTTGTTCAGCTATCGGCAAAACTGACTTGCAAGCTTTTGATATGGTTGTCGTTTCTTTTCTTCTTCTTTTCAATTTTCGGTAGAACTCTTGCAGATCCTCATCGAAAAAAGTTTTATAAAATTTTGAGCGTGTTTTTTATATTCCAGCCAGTAGATATCCTTCCACGGTGGTAAATTTTTGAGTATGTTATTTAACGAAAAATTTTTGGAATCTATAAAAAATCATCAAAATCAAAATAACGAATATAAGTTCTTCTGGAGTGAAAAGAGGAGTATATTTTGGTTTTGATTAAATTTTTGAGTGAATTGAGTCATACTTCATTTCCGTGTGTCATCTTTCAAAAAATTTGTGTACGATTTTGGGTTGGTTTAAAGTTATACAAATTATAGCAAAAACACAAAATTTTGTTGTTGTCCCTCGCAGCTATCAGACATTATTTTCACAGATATAATTGACGTTTGAGAAGAAACGAAGTTGTATATATGTATATACACAAGTGGAAATCTTATTTGATTCTCTTTTCCCTTTGGCTCATCCCAAAGGGGATTTTGATTTCCTAGATTATAAATTGTTATATTATATACACCAAATTTTCTTTAATAAAAAAATTGTTCAGCTGATCACTTTTGTGTGGTTAGAACTGTCTGCAAATAAAATTGGAAGCTTTACATGTTTTTGTCATTTTGCGCAAACTTTTTGCCTTGATTCCGTTCAGTTCTAGACATTTCTCTTTCTCTCGCTTATGAAATTTTTGATATAATTCTCATTGTAATGTTCTTTCTCGTCATCAGATAAAGATCTAAAAACTAAACAGGTTTGAAGAATCCTCAATTGTAGGAATTAAAAATGTTTCGGTATTTAGAAAAACTAGCAATGAAATAAATTTTAATTGTTATTCTAATGTCATTTTAATTTTTTGTAGATTTGCTTACCTTTTACCGAAACCAACCTTCACCCACAAGTTTTGGTAGATTTCTACCACTTTTCTATCCGTATAGATATGCATAATATCTCTTTGTAATAGACTTTCTGCAATAATGACTCTCAACAATTTGAACTGCTGGTATTGATTGATCTTTTAGAACATTTAGTATGCTTTAGATATTTTATTGTGTGGCTCTTTGATTTTTTTATTATAAATTACCATATAAATTTAAAATATAAGTAAATTAATTTCTTATTAGATTCTTATTAGAGCGTCAGTCACATTAAAAATCTTCGGCATACTAAAACTATTTCTTAATTAATAGTGAAATATGAGGCTCTCAAACTGTACTATACGTTGTAATGGAATTTTTTCAATTAAATGATATGAGTGAAATCAAAAAAATATTAATTAAATTTTTTTTTTTTTTTTAATTAATTAAAAGAAAAATCGATACGACATTGAAATTCGGATCTTTGGCAAAACAAAAATATGAGTTTTTTTTACATTTTTTTACATTGATGTTAGTTTAAAATAGCCAAACATGCAGTTTCGTGATTCTGACGATTACACGACGAATTTATAGATCGGCAAGCTCTACCCAAACTATCATATATAGACTCATTATCTGTCGTAGATTAGACAAATTTCATCTCCCAGCATTAAATTTCATGTTTTCTTTCTACGCTCCTATACTAATTAGTTTATTAATAGATCATAACTTAACCTAACCTAACTTACTGCTCTGTCTTCCAATGGAATTGATTTAAATTAATTTTATTAATAAACTTTCTATTCTTGTATATACGAGACGACAATGATTTTATTAGGATATAAATGATGACTGATATCAATTTATTTATATACAAAAATTTGTAAATATGCATGTGTGTATGTATCATCATTTCATTTCCTTATTGATTTTAATATTTCAATACAATACACATACATACTTAGTACTTACCTATATAAATTAAATTTATATCCTTTCACTTTCTATAAGTTGTAGTCTTAATACACGATTTGATAATGTAACTTAAATGTCTAGAATTTCTTTTATCATTTTTATTTTATTTTTATTTTTTGGATTTCGATTATATTTAACATGAATTCAATAAAATCTAAAATAAAAATTAGGTCTCTCTTGATTCAATATCTTGGTAAATAAATTGTTATAATGTATCAGGTATTTATGAATGCAAAAGGGTGATCCAATTTAATTTAATCAGGAATAAGTAGATCCAATATCAGAACAATAACATAATCCCTCACAGGCCACATCTGAATTAATCTTAAAACCTTCTTTTTGAATGCGATTCCATAGCTCGCAAAAAATATTTCTAGATATGCCCATTCCTACCTTCTGATTCGGAAATCAACAAAAACACTGAGGCATCTTGATTTTTTTTTCTATTTCTCCTCGTGGGACCATAGGGTAACTTGCCTCCTCCATTGTTCTCTGTTGTACACAATGATTTTTATTTCCTCCCAAGCTCGTCCATATTTTGTTACCTCAGAAGTCGCAGTTCGACGTCAGGTGTTGTTATGTCTTCCTCGCTTTCTGCTCCCTTGGGGGTTCCATTCTAGTGCTATTCTGGTTATATTATTTGTTGGTATTCTTAGTGGGTGCTACGCTTAATTTGATGCATTATCAGTTCTCTGATCAGTGTTGGCCCATCAGAATATTCTGCATATTCTTCTTTGGTACTTGTTCGTAAATACCTGAAGTGATTAAGAGCAATTTTCTAAAAATGTTTCCGGAATATTCTCGGGACTTGGGGATGTTTCGTTATTTAACTTACTTAAATAGACTTTTATTTGAGACACGTCAAACTGGATCAAAGGTATGTGCATTGGAAGGAGTTATTATCCTGATAAGAGCTTGAAAAGTATCCTTTGAATTGTGCTACAATAGCTTCCGAGTTATTACTTGTTGAACCCTTATAAGTCACATGATTAGGGTATCGGTCTGAATTACATTTTTAATTAATGAACCTCCACAACACTTTGGAATTAGATCTCACCTCCTGGGCAACATGGGTTAGATAATCATTGTATCTTTTAATGAGGTCTTCAAGGTATTAAAAAGATCAACAAACTCATTGTGGGATTCATTAGATTTATTCATCAAATATTTTCTCCATGCTTTGTTTTTCCTATTACGTAAATTTTTTAGATCTTGGGTGAGTCAAACGGGATCTTTTTAGTTTTTCTTGCTATTTTCTTTTATATTATAATATATGTAAGAATATTTACAACCACAAGTTTTAGTAAATTTTTAATTATAAAATTAATTTATGAAACAAATTTTTTATTTTCTATTTTTTATTTTTTTTTTTGTAAATAAACAAAATTCAGTGTCATATATGCTTAAATTAGTTTTAAAACATGATGGAGCATTATCACAGTAAGTTATATTTCATTTATGTGTAGTAATGGATTTTTTGTATTAATAAACCACTAAAGATATTATGGTATTAATTGTTGTACATATACAGATCAGTAATCACTATAAGAAATTAAACATTTATCCCCAAAGTGTAGTAATAGTAGTAGCAATGGAAGTTATAATGTGTTTACCAATTAATACAAGTACTAAAACTACATTGATAATGGTTTATATAGTTATTTTTTTTATAGTATTTACCAATGTTATTAGATATTTTTAAATGTAAGCATCCCTTGTGTTCTGATTATAATTCAATATCAGTGTATGAACTGATCTTTATGTAATTTAGTGTTCCAATACAAAACAATAAAATTAAGATAAAAAATGTCTAAGAAATTAAACAAATGCACTTTTATGTTAATTTTTTTTTTTTTTTTTTAGTTTGAATTTTTACAACAAAAAAATTGTAATTAAATTCGTAATTAAAATAATCTAAGTATTATTAATTTATGGTATATTTCACCAAATTTTCAAAAAAGTTGGAATAACCGAAGATATAAATTAATTAAACAAGAGCGTAAAATTTATCAACCGTACCGTACCAAGATTATGATGATGATGTGTATGTAGCATCTAGCATAGTATTTAAGTACATTTATTCATTTATAGGTAATCATTAGCATTAATATAATCAGTCGGTAAGAGTTATGAATTAAAAATTAATTAAAAAAGACATAAGGAAGTTTTATTTATTAACTATAGGAAAATCAAATGCCCATAGTGGTGACTCTGATGACCATAACAATTACGATATCAATTTATTTATATACAAAAATTTGTAAATATGCATGTGTGTATGTATCATCATTTCATTTCCTTATTGATTTTAATATTTCAATACAATACACATACATACTTAGTACTTACCTATATAAATTAAATTTATATCCTTTCACTTTCTATAAGTTGTAGTCTTAATACACGATTTGATAATGTAACTTAAATGTCTAGAATTTCTTTTATCATTTTTATTTTATTTTTATTTTTTGGATTTCGATTATATTTAACATGAATTCAATAAAATCTAAAATAAAAATTAGGTCTCTCTTGATTCAATATCTTGGTAAATAAATTGTTATAATGTATCAGGTATTTATGAATGCAAAAGGGTGATCCAATTTAATTTAATCAGGAATAAGTAGATCCAATATCAGAACAATAACATAATCCCTCACAGGCCACATCTGAATTAATCTTAAAACCTTCTTTTTGAATGCGATTCCATAGCTCGCAAAAAATATTTCTAGATATGCCCATTCCTACCTTCTGATTCGGAAATCAACAAAAACACTGAGGCATCTTGATTTTTTTTTCTATTTCTCCTCGTGGGACCATAGGGTAACTTGCCTCCTCCATTGTTCTCTGTTGTACACAATGATTTTTATTTCCTCCCAAGCTCGTCCATATTTTGTTACCTCAGAAGTCGCAGTTCGACGTCAGGTGTTGTTATGTCTTCCTCGCTTTCTGCTCCCTTGGGGGTTCCATTCTAGTGCTATTCTGGTTATATTATTTGTTGGTATTCTTAGTGGGTGCTACGCTTAATTTGATGCATTATCAGTTCTCTGATCAGTGTTGGCCCATCAGAATATTCTGCATATTCTTCTTTGGTACTTGTTCGTAAATACCTGAAGTTTTTGACGGATGTTATTTCTCGTCATCCAAGTTTCACTGGATGTGATGTTGACATTACACATGTATATTACATAAATATTAGTATATCATTATTTATTTATTTATTTATTTCTTGTTTAGATCAAACAGATTACAATTAGGTCTTAAACTAAAAAAAAAATAAAAGAAAAGTAATTAATACTTAACAAAATTATTCTAAACTAAAATACTCTACAATTTATAAAAGAAAAATAGAAGGAAATGGGAAAACTAGAACTACGTATTAACAAATGGTTATTTTGTTTATTATGTTTTTTTTTTTTTTTAATTTGAGTTCCACTTAATGAAATATCAATGCAGTTTTTATATGAATTGCATAACATCCTATTAATGGGTTCATATTTCCCGTAATTTGTTCGATAATAAAGGGCATTAAAAATGTTCTCTGAGCGAAACCATGTACTAGTATTGACATGGGCATTCACCAAACTTTTAATGTACCGTGAATAGATTTCGTCTTTCATAACTTGTAGTATGAAGAAAATATCTAAAATTTCTCTTCTAGATTCCAAAGAGATTAAGTTAAGTAACTTTAGGCTATTTTTATAAGGGGGTAGAATAATAGGGTCAGCCCATGGCAGTCTACGTAACGCTTACTTTAAAAAAAATTTCTGAATTGCCTCAATTCTATCAATATGAATATTATAGTGTGGTGACCACACTTGACTAGCATACTCAAGATTGGGACGAATTAGTGACATATACCAGATCATTGTAACATATGGATCATCGAATTCCCTAGCCCATCTCTTAATGAAACCCAACATAGAATTAGCTTTATTTATAATTGCGTTGATGTGCTCATTGAAAGAAAGTGTCTCGTCAAATTTTACTCCCTGGTCCTTAAAGGGGTACTCTTTTAATAACACTATCGCTGAAGGTGTAGTTAGCAGCAGTTGGTGTTAAGCGACGAGTAAAAGAGATGACATTACATTTGCCGATGTTTAGTTTTAAATTGTTAACTATGGACCATTTCCTGAAGGTATTCAAGTCCTTTTGAAGCAAAACTGTGTCATTAGATGTTACAACTTCTTTGAATATCTTCATGTGATCCGCATAAATTATAACGCTGCTGCTTTTAATTAACGAGGGTAAATCGTTGACGGAAATGATGAAAATTAATAGACCCAGATGGTTGTCTTGCGGGACACCAGAATTAGCGTGGAACGTACTGGAAATGGCATGTCTAAAGAGAACATTGTAGGACCTATTCGATAGGTAAGATTCTATCCATTTTAATAGGAATGTTGGGAATCCTAGTTTGTGAAGTTTTGGTAAAATAACACTATGAGGCAGGAGATCAAATGCTTTACTTAAATCAGTATAGACGACATCAGTCTGGAAATCAGCTTCCATCGATTTAAGAAACATGGAACATGATCCAACTAAATTTGTTACAGTTGATCTTCCCTTCATAAAACCATGCTGATTAGGCACAAGTAGAGAAGAACATTCGCTATATATAGCATCATACACCATAAGTTCAAAAACCTTTAGTATACTTGACAGTTTAGCTATTGGACGATAGCTTGCGATGTTGTTTCTTAGAACCTTCTTGTGAATCGGTTTGATATAGGCATATTTCCAAGATTGAGGAAATATTCCGTATTCAAGAGACTTATTAAATAAAATTGACAAAGGATAAGCGAGTGATTAAGAGCAATTTTCTAAAAATGTTTCCGGAATATTCTCGGGACTTGGGGATGTTTCGTTATTTAACTTACTTAAATAGACTTTTATTTGAGACACGTCAAACTGGATCAAAGGTATGTGCATTGGAAGGAGTTATTATCCTGATAAGAGCTTGAAAAGTATCCTTTGAATTGTGCTACAATAGCTTCCGAGTTATTACTTGTTGAACCCTTATAAGTCACATGATTAGGGTATCGGTCTGAATTACATTTTTAATTAATGAACCTCCACAACACTTTGGAATTAGATCTCACCTCCTGGGCAACATGGGTTAGATAATCATTGTATCTTTTAATGAGGTCTTCAAGGTATTAAAAAGATCAACAAACTCATTGTGGGATTCATTAGATTTATTCATCAAATATTTTCTCCATGCTTTGTTTTTCCTATTACGTAAATTTTTTAGATCTTGGGTGAGTCAAACGGGATCTTTTTAGTTTTTCTTGCTATTTTCTTTTATATTATAATATATGTAAGAATATTTACAACCACAAGTTTTAGTAAATTTTTAATTATAAAATTAATTTATGAAACAAATTTTTTATTTTCTATTTTTTATTTTTTTTTTTGTAAATAAACAAAATTCAGTGTCATATATGCTTAAATTAGTTTTAAAACATGATGGAGCATTATCACAGTAAGTTATATTTCATTTATGTGTAGTAATGGATTTTTTGTATTAATAAACCACTAAAGATATTATGGTATTAATTGTTGTACATATACAGATCAGTAATCACTATAAGAAATTAAACATTTATCCCCAAAGTGTAGTAATAGTAGTAGCAATGGAAGTTATAATGTGTTTACCAATTAATACAAGTACTAAAACTACATTGATAATGGTTTATATAGTTATTTTTTTTATAGTATTTACCAATGTTATTAGATATTTTTAAATGTAAGCATCCCTTGTGTTCTGATTATAATTCAATATCAGTGTATGAACTGATCTTTATGTAATTTAGTGTTCCAATACAAAACAATAAAATTAAGATAAAAAATGTCTAAGAAATTAAACAAATGCACTTTTATGTTAATTTTTTTTTTTTTTTTTTAGTTTGAATTTTTACAACAAAAAAATTGTAATTAAATTCGTAATTAAAATAATCTAAGTATTATTAATTTATGGTATATTTCACCAAATTTTCAAAAAAGTTGGAATAACCGAAGATATAAATTAATTAAACAAGAGCGTAAAATTTATCAACCGTACCGTACCAAGATTATGATGATGATGTGTATGTAGCATCTAGCATAGTATTTAAGTACATTTATTCATTTATAGGTAATCATTAGCATTAATATAATCAGTCGGTAAGAGTTATGAATTAAAAATTAATTAAAAAAGACATAAGGAAGTTTTATTTATTAACTATAGGAAAATCAAATGCCCATAGTGGTGACTCTGATGACCATAACAAAATAATATAGTATTGGCCAAGGAAAAGGCATGTAATTTTGAATGCATGAATTCATGTAAACATGAATCAATCGGGGAAGTATAATAGATTTGAAAATTTTGCATCTGAACTTCAAAATAAAGAAAAAAAAATTGCACCCTTTCCTTCAAGGGATATATTTCATTAATTGTTTTTTATAATTGATTAAATAGCTGTCTCCAAACCTTCTGTAGAAGTCGTTTCAAGCCTTTCCTATAGTAATTTTCTAATATGTTTTTTTTTTTTTTTAATTTCGTCTGGTATGTCGACTATAACTTGGCTGATGTTGGTGTATATGTACTAGTTTTGGTTTTGTTAACTTAAACTCTTACCGTTACTGTAACTAAAAAAAATTCAATGGCCTTATATCAAATGATCTTGACGGTTAGTTGATGTCATCAAAACATGAAATAATGTACCTAATGGTGTGGCAAGCTCCATTTTATGTCAAAAAAAAATTGGTTACCATTTGCCTATAATAGCGCACTCGTCATCGACTGCTACAATTCGACTTTCTTCGTTTCAAGGAAAATAAGGTTCAATAATACCGCCTGACCATATTTTCAGAATGTAATGCAACCTCGTACATAATGATATAAAAATTTTATTTATTCTTTACTTCATTTTGTTACATACAAATTTTTAACGCACATACAAATACAATATAATAAAATATAAAATTTCGCAGAGTTCAAGAATTTTGCTCATTATAGAAAATTTTCTTATTACATTTAAACCGAAATTGGTGGAAATATGCCTATCAGAGAACATTGTCTTTGAAAAATTCTCATATACTGCTTTAAAATTCAATTTGCGTAAACTCTTTCTGAGTGATTTCTGAGTTTCAGATTATATGATGTGTTAACGGAATTTATTATGAGTATAGGTATATAAAAAAATAAAAATAAATAAAACCTCAAAACCAGGAAATGCTGTCGAATTGACAATTTTGGGTCTTCCACAACACTTTCATTTACTAGTAGCAATATATTTTCGTTCAAGCGACAACCACAATGATGCACAGGTCTTTCATTTAAAATTTCTGTTTACTCTAAGTTGCGAATTGTTTGTTTACAGCTTAGTAAGGCAATGATATTGACCATAATCATCCCATAATCCCGTCCCGTTCATCCCGATAGGTAGTTTGTATAAAATTGTTAATACTAATTTGAAGCAAAATAATAATTTAAACGTGTTTAGCGATGGTTTAGTAATCTATTTTGAAATAATGTTGTTGATGCAAACTAATATTTCATACTTTGAAAAAAAAGTGCTTTTTGGCAGTTGTTGTGATTTACAGTGTAGAGTGCTGTTTGTTGCCGTAAAAATTTTATATACGTAAATACACAAACACAGTTTGGATAATTGGACGATCGGAGGAAGAAAAGACCCGTTGTAGGGATATTTTCGACAAAAGTATGTTTATATTATTTTTGTAGCTGTGAGGATTATGTGCAGCTTGATCATATTTTGAATATTGAATACTTGTTTGAATTCGGGTTCACATTTGAGAAATATTTGCTATAAACTAATTTCCATAGCCAGTTTACAACCACCTAGAAATGAGCACTTAAAGCCTCTCATGTTTCTTTGACGAAACTTTTTAAGAGGGAGCATTAAAATTTTAAGTACTTCAAAGAAAATGTTAAGATCTATATACGAGATATATATATAAAGGAAACTCTAATTGCATCACCCTCATTATATACTGAGTATTTTCCACGTAATTTTTAAATATCAGTATATTAAGTATTTTGCCAAAATTAAAAAACAAAAATATTTTTATATTGTATGTATGTATTTTTAAGACAATATATAATAATAAAACTAAAAATAATTAAAATACACATATATAGGTACATAATAACATAATACAGAATAAATAATGTCTAAACTATTTAATAAAACAAAGTAATAAATAAGTGAATTCTATCCTGGAATAATTTGCAATGACGTAGGTGTAGGCTATATCCTACATATTCAATTTTAAATTAAGTTAGATAAGGAATTATAATTTATTAATTTAAATGAATTTTTTCAATATAATAACGACAAGAAGCTTGTAATATAGTAACGAAGATCTTGTTTCTTAAAATCACGTTTTTCAAAATATTCCATATAGTTTATTTAATAAAAATAATTTAGTATTTCTAGTAAACTATGCATTTAATCTATCAATTAGAATATGATGTAGAAAAAAACATATTTTATTTTATTTATTTTTATTTATTTTGTCCATTCATATAATGAAGCTAATTATGTTCTTTGGATGTAGTCATATATGATTTCAAATTTTGTAGATATGTTGACAGTAAAATTATTTTAATTCGCATTTCTTAAAGCAATGTTTAATTGGACCCCATCAGGATACTTACAGCCCACCAAGTGTCTACCAAGTATTGTCGACCAAGCATTATATATTTTTCTACTATTTCCTTTACGGGTTGGTAAAAGTAATAATAGAGAGATTAGATTAATTTGGGCTTTGATTTTCTAAGTACTAAGCCAGTTTTGAGTAGGCTATTCTGTAGTTTTTCAGAAGCTAAAGTTTAAAGTTGTGATGGGAAAATGTGGTATAACAAAGGTGAACATGTAAATTTTCGTACAAAAAATATACGCATAAGTTTTGCGGCGTTATTAATAATTATTTGTAAAAAACATTACGATTTATTTTAGATAAAATAACAAATGAGAATCAGTTAACAGTAACAGGCGCATGGAAGCAATTTTCTGTTAAGGACTTCGTTAAACATGTTGCGTCAGCAGTGAAAGATCTAAAACTATCAACTTTAAACGGATGTTGGAAATCGCTTTAGTCAGAATGCGTTGTGAATAAAAATACCCTTCCTTCAGATAGGTCGGAGTTTACTAATATCATAGTCTTAGCTAAAGAGGTAGGGGAGCAGGTTTCGATGATGACCTCAATTCTAAAGGTATAGAAGAAGTGTTATCGGATAGGGCACTAACTAATATGATGCAGTTATTCATTTGACCTTTCAAACAACTGATGCTCAAGAAGTAGATGAAAAAGACGACGTAAAGTTGCTAGTGCCTTAATGCAAACCTTATAAAAGAAGAAATTGCAGCTAAATTGAGCAACCATTTTATGAAACATGATCCAATTGAAGAATGATCTGGAAAATTTAAGCACGATTTGAGTTCCTCAACGGCTAACTATCGTGAATTATACAAAGAACTTGAAAAATAAAACGCGTAACGATTAATAACTGATTTTGTGACCCAGACTACACCAATATTACAGCAGCATGAGTATAAAAATGACATAGAAGTTTCGAATGATGAGAGTTATATTTAAGTGACACCTCAAAAAAGAATGCATATCGCTGATTAAAGATGAAAGAAATAAAAAAAATACCTACGATTTTATTTTATGAAAAAGAATTTATTTTTTTGTTAGTTACATATGAAATAATTTAAATTAGTATTTTTTAATGCATATAATTCCATTTTTGTCTTTATTTATTACATATCTTATTAATAAAGTGTGCAATACACGTAAGAACTATGAAATTTTATACGTTAATTTTTTATTTTTGTCGATTCCTTATTTCACTTTTCAGTTCAAATTTATAATAAAATTTTTTTTTTTTTAAATAATTTTTTTTATTTATTTTAATTTATTCTTTTTAGTCACAATAATTTAATATTAAGTTCATATTAAGTTATAAGAACTCCGGCGAGTAGCAGACCCTCTAAATTTTAACAATAAGTATATATGTTGTCATCAGAAACCAAATTTTGTACAAAACTATAACCAGATTATAGTTCAATGTTCTATGAGATGTGCATTTGAGTCCAAATAAGAACTTCGACAAGAATCAGATCCTCTAAATTTTCACAAAAAGTTTTACTATCAGAAGCCAAAATGAGTAGGTACCAAATTTGAATCCAATTAGCCCAGTAGATTGTAAATAATAAATTTTGATTCAAATAAGGACTTTGTCGAAGACCACGTCTCCAACTTTGTACAGAAAGTATATATCGGTATTCCCGAAGTTGTGCCCCAAGATCTGTGGCCGAAGTTTCAAATTTCTATAGCTTAACGGGAAATGTATATGTAAAATGCTATACCATATAAAAAATACCTAAACACAATTTAGTTTAAATTTTACTAAGCGTAAATTAAGTCATTCACGAAATTTAAAATTTTTCTGAATGGTCTGGTATATTTTTATTAGCATAAATTTAATTTTTAAAAAGAAAAACAAGAACAAAATTAGTCTAAATAATATCAATATGATATTACGGACATAATAATAATAATATTCATATGCATAAGAATGTTATATCATATATTCATGCATATATTACATGCATATACATTTTCCTGTGGTTCCATATCTTACCATAATGTAAATTATCAACAAAATAAATTGACATACCAATACAATATCAATTTAATGCAAAGAAAATCTATTTTAACCATAAATCGAATGTGTATCTATAATTCTATTTTTGAAGTAAATAAATATAGGATTTATGAAAGACTAAAAAAATATCCTTAGTGATGATATTTTGTTTTTATTTTGATATGGTTTTGTTCTTATTTCACCAGGAGGATTTCATAATTTTAATTAAGTAGAAAAAAAGAAACACAAAAATATTATGTTTACATGTACATAGGGATATATGTTTTTTTTTTTACACTCTTGACAGTAACTTAGGTTGAATCACCTTTTCGTGCTTAGTTCAGTACAGTACTGCAATTTTACACTACAATACCAACAATATTTTATACTACAATACCAATAATAACGAGTATTTATTTATTAAATTACTGGCTTATCAACTCATTAAATGTGGAAAACTATCCTATTGTCAGGAACTAAGCCTACTTAAATAGAATAGCTCCATTTTATTTTATTTGTTACCAAATTATACTCTCAGTTATTTTTTTGTCATTTATTACATTCCAATGACAAAGGGTTCTGGACTAGGTCGAGAACCCCATAAAGCATTTTTTTTTTTGCTTCATCGGGAATCGAACCTTGGATCTTTCTGTTGAAAAGAAGGAGGAAAAGCCTCTACCTACTGCTCCACCCAGCATGTTAACAAAATAATATAGATATATGTATTTAATAATATATATATATTTCAAATTAAGACGCTTTCACGATTAAAAAAAAATATTATACTACATCACGAAATAACTTTCAATCCGATTCATAGTTTTGCAGATAACATCATTCTTATAGCATCCTACTATTTCTTTAAAAAATCGAATGCTACTTCAGTTTATGCGCAAAGAACAATAATTTTGGTTAACCATGATTTACCCTAAATTTAACTGACTGGGGTAAAGGTCTGTTTTAAAAATTTAGGATTTACAAATTTATTTTTGAAATTTTTATATTATAATAAATACTATAACAATAATAATAAACAACAGTATCACAGTTTTGCCTTTGCTTCAAGATAGATGATTTTTACTAAGTGAAATTATTTCTACGCCTATATGCCCTATGATCAAATATTTGCAATAAAAATTTAATACAAATTCTTTTAATCCAAATTTATTGTAACAATAATTACTTTTAGGAGTGTTTCGTTCATCATATAATAACACTCCTTCTACTTGAACTCATCCAGTGTAGAAATTTATAGTCTTAAGGGCTAAACATAATGATTAATGACATTAAGGCCGGTTTTCATTTAGCTGATATATCGGTGAACGGTTAAAGCATAAGCAGAAGATACAAAAAATCCATAAGTGTGATAGATAAACAATGACAAATGGGAGATAGATAAACAATGACAATGATTGGGAGAATGACCATAATATTGGGAGAAATATAGAGTCACCATAAATATAATATTTAAAAAAACATATCTTCACTTCATAAAGATATGTTTCCTATAATTATCGCCGATATTTCCAATACTAACATAAAAAAAAAAATAATACTTACACAAAAATTTGTTGAAAGAATTTTGCATACTACGATTGCATTTTATAGATACACATACAATACAAATTACAATTTGATATGTCAATTTTCTTATATAAAAATTGGTACCTATATAATTATCATTATTAAAATATTAATTATTAAAATAATCCCATTTATTTCAAATATTATTTACATAATGTAGTACTTATAATTAATAAATTAACAAATTATTAGATTCCAAGAAATCATTCGAAATATGCATACGTTTTATATAATTACACTCAACCAAAATTTTTATTTTTATTAAATATAAGAATCAAGAATGTAAAGTATGTATTAGAAATAAGTTGAGATCATTCAGTTACTACAAATAAGCAAGAGTTAAATGACCTTATATACAAATCCAATGATCTTTAAAAAAATTTAAACATAATTATATTCAAGTTTCACGACAATAGAAAAAAAAAATATATATAAAAATACTTAACCTTAATTTAGTTTTTTTTTTTATTTTTCTTTTTAAGTAACAAAAATTTTACAGATTCTAAAATTAAATTTAACAAATGCAACGTTCCAATCTTAATATTTCAGGGAAGCTGTTAAAAATTCTGGGAGCCTAAGAAGTATAGAAATGTTGAAAATGAGCGGTATGAGCTCTAGGTAACAATACTAAATTCCTGTTATTGATTCTAAGATTATAATTTAATACAAATCGCTGATTTAAATAGCCCGACCTAATAAAATATACTTTCAAAGACTTATAAAAATATAAATGGCGAAGGGGTAAAATTCCAAGGTTAACAAATAAAGGGAAGCTAGGAGTAAGTCGATATTTCTTGAGAATAATCCTTACTACATGTTTTTATGAAACAAGAAGTGGGGAAATTTTATTACATAAATATTATAATTTTACTCTCTCATACACATTAACGGAATAGTATATACTCCTCTCTTTCCAAACTCCAATTTTATTTATCAGTTAAAAATTTCTCATGAAAACCGGCCAGCGGTTGATTAAGGAATTTTTTTACGGGGGAGGCTTCCAATTTTTTTTTTGGGCAGTGGAAAATCGTGAAACATTTTTAAATCTATAATAGCATTGTCCACTTTCCTATTTTATATCCTTTAATGTGATTAAAATAAAACAGAATTAATATAAAAAGAAAACGTTGGTGAAAAGAGTTTAACGACTCTTACACCCTAAAACTATTGTATACATGCTTCATAGACCCCATCTTGAATTTTAGTCTCTATTCTATAACGTACACATATGCAGAGGATTGAAGCTGTCCAAAATAAATTTTTGAGATATGCTTTACACAGCCTTCCTAGTCATGGTAGATTTCTACAATTTTTCTACTCGTATGAATATGCATAGATCAAGATAATAACAAACAAAAGAAGTAGAAAAGAAGGATACAAAAAAATTGTATTATCCGCTTGATTCATTCTTATTTTAAAAATTGAAGTGAACAATTTTTTTATTCTTCGTGTTTATTTGTTGTTTACCAAAATTTATCCTTACGCTTCATTTTGATTTTTATTTTTAAATGAAATTTCTTACTAATATTAGTTAGTGATGTCTAGTGGAAACACAAAGTGGATTGATAAGTCGATTGAATAACTACTCGTGGAATATAGAGCAATTGCATTATAGTTAGCCCTATGGACTATACATATACAACTCCTGATTTTTATTTTGCTTTTATAACTTAATTACAAGATTCGTACATTTATGTATATGTCTTGTAAAAATCGACGTAAAGCAACGTAAAATCTATTTATAACTATAAAAAAATTGTAGCAAATTTATTGTTTATATATAGGTATATATAATATATATATAGATTTCTATATCTACATAAATATTTAATAAAATTATGTACTTTCTGTGGATCGAATCAAAAAATTCGACAATATTAAAATTTTAATTTTTGTATCTATAAATTACCTGAATTTTAACTAAATAAATTTAATATTTACCTGATTTGCACTAAAATTATAGCACATATTTTTAGTATTTTTTTCAAATACTTAAGTAGCTATGTATAAAATTCCTTAAGTTGTATTCATCCCCAAATAAAAAAAAAAATATTTATGTATCCAAGGGAATAATCAAAAATTTCCTGTTTTGATATATTTTTATTAGCTTAAGAGTATATATATGCACATACATTTAGATATACATATACTTTTATATTAAAAAGAAAGTTGAAAAAAAAATTTCTTTTAATTTTAAAACAAAATTACATTCTAGCTATTTAAAATTGGAAAAAATAAAATTGTTCAAAATCTTAAAATTTTAATTTTGAAACAAAATAAAAACAAATTATAATTCGAAACTATTATTTTTTTAAATTATTTTTTATATTATACATATATATTATTTAATTTATCTATGTACAATTAAAAATAATATTAAAACTATACACTGACTTCTTGAAGCTTTAATAGCAACTAAATTAAACATCCTGAAAACAAGTCCTTGTTTATTCCAAAATAGAAATTTTATGAAAATAATATATATAGGTATAGATAATAGGTATCCTGGCAAATTCCTGTTGGATTGGAATATATTCTGATATATATATTGTATTATAATTTAATCAATTTTATTTTATATTCTGATATATGCAACTCTTAAATTATATAAAAAAAATTTTCTTTGTTGTTATTTTTTTGTTTTGTATTTTGGAAAGAACTGCATTACTATTTGAAATACGATTTAAGTTATTTTATACATCAATGAATTTTATTTAGTAAAATTATGCCTAGAAATATAGAGTAAGTGTATAGATCTTAAACATTTTGAAAATGAAAAAGAAAAATAATTTTACATTACAATAAATCAAAGCTGAATAGTAGAGTTGAGTAAAGTCGAGTATATATACATATTCCACGACTTAAAACCCATTTTATTTTTTAGTGATATTTTCGCAATGAAATCTTATTTTATGCTCAGAAATTTTTTCTATTGTTTTATGCAATTTAATTTAAATTAGAAAACCATAATTAAAAATTTAAAATAACTCGGAAATGGCTGGTTCGAAAAATTGATCAGTTCGGTAAATGTAGTTGGTATATACATAACACATATAGTCATTACTAAACTAAACAACTCAGATTACTCAGAACTAAACAATTTATGGGGATTCTGAGGGAGATGTTGTATCGGCGTAGGACCTAATGACCATATCCCAAGAATAGCTGGAATTGCTACCTTTTCAAAAATATATATCTATAAGGACGAAAAGGACATTTGAAAGTATTTTTGTTGTTTTGATGTTTTTGTATAAAACCGTTATATCTGTTGATCTATTTGATAAATATATTCAGTTATATATTCTAGAAGAAGTATATAGTCTTGAGTACATTTTAACATTTATTGGATGATGATTGGTGTTGTCGTTACGGAGATATTGTAGTTCAAAGTAGAAAATTTTGGAAAAAAAACTATCTCTATTTTTTTCTTGAAGAACCAAATATTTCAAGATTTTACCATAAAACCCTTCCAATATTTATATATACTGTTGGAAAGGTATCTTTTTTTTCTATAACTCATACATAATTACTTTATGTCTGCGTCGAATAGTTTAGATTTTAGAAGATATAAGCAATTTATTATTGTTTTTTTTTTTATCCTTTTTGCTTTTTCTATATAAAATTAGGAATGTGCCTTTTACGAAGTAACAATCTTCTGAAGTAAATGTAACACAAGCTTGTGACCAAATCAATGTATCTCGAAAATAATTGATGTTGCCGACTTTTAAAATATATGCATTTGGTATTTTAAGTAGAAAAACGGCATTTGGTAAAACACTAGTTGTTTTAGGGTTTTTGTATCTGTTGGTCTAGTAGATATAATGTAATATACTCACTGCTATTTAAATTAATAAATTAATTTGAAAAAGTACAGGTAAAATAGATATCTAGTATACGGAGGGAATAGGATATAAAAAGGGAAAAAAAGGAATTAATATATATAATTAGTCACAACCACAACCACTGATGAAGGAAGTATGTTACTTTCGAAATATCGGTATATTTGCAATTAAATATTTAAAATTATTAGTGAACGGAAACTTGACAACAATTAAATTATTTTGCAGAAAACAAAAGGCATGCACACATACGGTCAATTTTCTGATAGAAGTTATATAAATAATAGAATTTCACAATGCGCAATATTAGAAGTACCAAGTTTTTTACTATACATAAATGTAATTCAATTGTGTATACATAAGGATTGCAAAATTTTTCGTTTTGCTGATTATGCTTTACTTAACATAGTCGATGACAATCTGGAGGATTGTTGCAGGAAAAGAAAATGAATGCAGATCTTGTAAGACTATTTTATTGGCTATGCATGAATAATTTGAAGCTAAAATTTGACCAAAACTATTAATACATGGCCATAAATAATCGAACTGATAATGATGCTGCTTTAAACATTGGTGGTGGAAGCTTTGAAAGAATAAACGTTATCAATAATATATACTCCTGCTTCACTCAAAGAATGCGAAATTAATGCAATAACTTTCTCTTTAGCATTATCGATTGAAACATCAGGAATACCAATAATGTCAACATATTTTCTTTTCTTCTCTTGTTCCAATACATTAACTCTGATGCTTAAAGCTTTCTCCTCTCTCAATAAATTGATTTCAGCCATAAACTTCGAGACCATAGATTCCAAACTGGAAAGTTCATCGAGTATTTAGCTAGAAATCAGAAGAGTTATTTGAGTTATATCACAGTAATATTTAGATTTCTCTCAGTAGTCTCAGCATTTAGTTTGTTGTTATTTGATGATGATGATGATGTTTGCGGAGTAAGGGCCCTATTACACATCAATCATTCGTCAATCATTCATCCATATATTGTCAATCTATTGACCGTTGATTGATGAGAAATGATTGATGGCGGTTCTATTCTCATCAATCATGTCATCAATCATGTCATCAATCATTTTTGACAAGTTCAGCTGAGGCAAAAAAAAATTGCTTTTTGGGGAATGTTCAGATAAAGTTATAATTTTAATTTGTGATGTAATTCAAAAAGAATAATTTGTATATTAATTTTAATAATAATAGCAATTATTGTAAAAAAACGATTGATATATTATTCAAATGTGCAAAAAAATAATTTGTTGTTTTTTATACCCTTTACTTTACTTTAAAAATTCAATTTAAATTGAAGTTAAAAACATTCCCCTAAAATTATATTTTCAATATTCATATATGTTTCAAAATTATCAATATATTCAGAACACTTCCACAGGTTGTCCTTGCAAAATGTCAAAATATGGGTAAAAAGATTGATGAGTGAATGATTGATGTGTCATAGGGATATATTGACTATATATGGATGAATGATTGATGAAAAGAATGATGTGTAATAGGCACCTAATAGTTTTATTTTCATTTGTATTTGATTTTAAAATACTATTAGTTGTCGCTAAAACTGGAGTTGAATTAGAATTTGAATGTAGTGATTTTCTTCTAAGAGAACTAGGTACATTGCAGACATGTATATAATTTATTATTTGCAACCATGTAATCAAGGTCACTCTTCAATAAATTGACACATTTAGCGTGGAAGTAAGTTTTGCAATCACGCAAAAAGCTTTAACTTCACTTCTGTCAAAGATAATTTACATATAGATGTGCAAACCTGTATAAAATAAAAACCTTAAAAATTCAAGCTCTTGAAAATTGAGTAAAAAATCGAAAAGCTTTTTTTATTCTCATTTCAATTTTTTATTCTCATTAAAAAAAAAAGTCAACGAAATTTTTTTCTTCTCAGCTGTAATACATATCATATAATATAAAAAATTTTCAACTAGAATAAATTAAGAAAAACGTGAAATCAAAAAAAAAAAAACTGGTAGTAAATATTCATATTAAACATCATTTTAGCTATATTTTGACGTGCCTGAAAATTGAAAAAGAATAAAATATTAATAAATACCACATATATTTTATTTACAATAACAACTTCTTTATATGAAGTAAAAATAAAATACAGAGTTTTTTTTCTCGTGATTTTATGTGTTTCTTACACTTGAGTCATTGAGTGTGAGTCTTGATTATTCTTTATTATTTATATGCATTCCCACCTACATAGTTGCTTACGTTTTTTTTTTCATTTTGTTTTTTTTTGTTTATATCTCTTTTAACATAAAAAAGAGAATTGAAAATTTTATTTTTGTTTATTCTCTTTTTTCTAAAATTTTAAATATTGATTTTTTTTTGTGTGTGAATATATAATGATATTAGCCCCGTATTAGGGAATTTTAAAATAAAAGCTTTAGCACAAAACTTTCCAGAAGTTGCCACATCTATTTGTAAATTATCTTTGCTTCTATCTACTTTACTTCTGCACGTAAAAGGCATTTTGTATTACAATTAATTTAATTTGATTTTATAAAAGTTTGCAAATTTAAAGTACGTGTACAGGTTTCGATTATTTTAGTTATATATTAAAATTTATAACAACCACTATTGTTGGTTTTATTCTTCTTCGATTTCTTTTCAATTCATCTTGAAATCCAATTTCAAAACTGAAAATAAAAAAAAACAAAATTCATTGACTTTAAATATGTAATTTCAAATTTCCACTAAGCTACCATTTTTTCAACCCTAATTTCTACTTTAAAAATTTATTTTCACCATTATGGGGTAATCCATAATTTTTGAATGAGATTTTCCAATTAGATAATTTCGAAATATCGAATATTTTTTTAGATTAATAATATTAATACCATAATAATATTAATACAAGAAGGAGATATATCGAGGTATATGTAATTCCACAGAAGTCATTTTTTTTTTAATTTCTTCATTAAAAACATCAGGAGTGGAATTTTGTAAAATGAAAATTAATAGAGACTGCGTGACAAAAAGTAAAAGCGATCAGAAATGTTGCTGAACATTTTCAGTATTTTGTAAGGTGATAATTTTTAAAATTAGCAACATTAAGCAAAATCTACTCTACAAGTCTATAATAAGACCTAGAACATCTTACGCGACATTTGTATGGTGGTCAGGCGATAGAACAGGCGAAAACATGGACTAAGCTTACTAAAATACAAAAAATAGCATGCCATAGGACTACACAACGTACTATAGCCTCAGCTAAAATTCTGGAACTCCCACCGATTCATTTATACCTGAAGAAGACGGCAGGAATGACACCAACAAAGCTCCACCTAACAAACAACCTCAAACACAAAAGATCAGGACACATTATGATCCTACAGCAAATTAAACTAGGAACCGAAGCAATTGCAATGCCAGACTATTGACAAAAGCAATTGCTTCAGAGCACTAGTACTTACAACGGAAGAAGTAGAAGATTTAATGAGAGAAATCTATGAGTAGAAATGAAATGAAATAATTTCTTTATTAATAACAAAATTTTCTCTTCATATTTTGACGAAATCTCTTTTTATATAACCTCAGTATTTTAATATGAATATTTTGTATTTGAAATTTATGAAAGCCTGGTAGTTTTAGAAAATCCAATTTAGTTTTGTTTAGGTTGTTTACATTTGGTATATGAAATTTATGTTGAATATGCTAACCAGGTTCGATACTTATTTGATCGCCAACATAATGCAGATATATATAGAATAGATAAAAAAAAATTAAATAAATAAAAAAAATTTAAATCATAAATTTATTTCTAATCTATGAGTAGAAATAAAAAGAATTAATTTCTTTGTTAATAACAAAATTTTCTCTTCATATTTTGACGAAATCTCTTTTTATATAACCTCAGTATTTTAATATGAATATTTTGTATTTGAAATTTATGAGAGCCTGGTAGTTTTAGAAAATCCAATTTAGTTTTGTTTAGGTTGTTTACATTTGGTATATGAAATTTATGTTGAATATGCTAACCAGGTTCGATACTTATTTGATCGCCAACATAATGCAGATATATATAGAATAGATAAAAAAAAATTAAATAAATAAAAAAAATTTAAATCATAAATTTATTTCTAATCTATGAGTACAAATAAAAAGAATTAATTTCTTTATTAATAACAAAATTTTCTCTTCATATTTTGACGAAATCTCTTTTTATATAACCTCAGTATTTTAATATGAATATTTTGTATTTGAAATTTATGAGAGCCTGGTAGTTTTAGAAAATCCAATTTAGTTTTGTTTAGGTTGTTTACATTTGGTATATGAAATTTATGTTGAATATGCTAACCAGGTTCGCTACTTATTTGATCGCCAACATAATGCATATATATAGAGAATAGATAAAAAAAAATTTAAATCATAAATTTATTTCTCATCTATGAGTAGAAATAAAAAGAATTAATTTCTTTGTTAATAACAAAATTTTCTCTTCATATTTTGACGAAATCTCTTTTTATATAACCTCAGTATTTTAATATGAAGATTTTGTATTTGAAATTTATGAGAGCCTGGTAGTTTTAGAAAATCCAATTTAGTTTTGTTTAGGTTGTTTACATTTGGTATATGAAATTTATGTTGAATATGCTAACCAGGTTCGGTACTTATTTGATCGCCAACATAATGCATATATATATAGAATAGATAAAAAAAAATTAAATAAATAAAAAAAATTTAAATCATAAATTTATTTCTCATCTATGAGTAGAAATAAAAAGAATTAATTTCTTTATTAATAACAAAATTTTCTCTTCATATTTTGACGAAATCTCTTTTTATATAACCTCAGTATTCTAATATGAAGATTTTGTATTTGAAATTTATGAGAGCCTGGTAGTTTTAAAAAATCCAATTTAGTTTTGTTTAGGTTGTTTACATTTGGTATATGAAATTTATGTTGAATATGCTAACCAGGTTCGATACTTATTTGATCGCCAACATAATGCAGATATATATAGAATAGATAAAAAAAAATTAAATAAATAAAAAAAATTTAAATCATAAATTTATTTCTAATCTATGAGTAGAAATAAAAAGAATTAATTTCTTTGTTAATAACAAAATTTTCTCTTCATATTTTGACGAAATCTCTTTTTATATAACCTCAGTATTTTAATATGAATATTTTGTATTTGAAATTTATGAAAGCCTGGTAGTTTTAGAAAATCCAATTTAGTTTTGTTTAGGTTGTTTACATTTGGTATATGAAATTTATGTTGAATATGCTAACCAGGTTCGGTACTTATTTGATCGCCAACATAATGCAGATATATATAGAATAGATAAAAAAAAATTAAATAAATAAAAAAAATTTAAATCATAAATTTATTTCTAATCTATGAGTAGAAATAAAAAGAATTAATTTCTTTGTTAATAACAAAATTTTCTCTTCATATTTTGACGAAATCTCTTTTTATATAACCTCAGTATTTTAATATGAATATTTTGTATTTGAAATTTATGAGAGCCTGGTAGTTTTAGAAAATCCAATTTAGTTTTGTTTAGGTTGTTTACATTTGGTATATGAAATTTATGTTGAATATGCTAACCAGGTTCGGTACTTATTTGATCGCCAACATAATGCAGATATATATAGAATAGATAAAAAAAAATTAAATAAATAAAAAAAATTTAAATCATAAATTTATTTCTAATCTATGAGTAGAAATAAAAAGAATTAATTTCTTTGTTAATAACAAAATTTTCTCTTCATATTTTGACGAAATCTCTTTTTATATAACCTCAGTATTTTAATATGAATATTTTGTATTTGAAATTTATGAGAGCCTGGTAGTTTTAGAAAATCCAATTTAGTTTTGTTTAGGTTGTTTACATTTGGTATATGAAATTTATGTTGAATATGCTAACCAGGTTCGATACTTATTTGATCGCCAACATAATGCAGATATATATAGAATAGATAAAAAAAAATTAAATAAATAAAAAAAATTTAAATCATAAATTTATTTTTAATCTATGAGTAGAAATAAAAAGAATTAATTTCTTTGTTAATAACAAAATTTTCTCTTCATATTTTGACGAAATCTCTTTTTATATAACCTCAGTATTTTAATATGAATATTTTGTATTTGAAATTTATGAAAGCCTGGTAGTTTTAGAAAATCCAATTTAGTTTTGTTTAGGTTGTTTACATTTGGTATATGAAATTTATGTTGAATATGCTAACCAGGTTCGATACTTATTTGATCGCCAACATAATGCAGATATATATAGAATAGATAAAAAAAAATTAAATAAATAAAAAAAATTTAAATCATAAATTTATTTCTAATCTATGAGTAGAAATAAAAAGAATTAATTTCTTTGTTAATAACAAAATTTTCTCTTCATATTTTGACGAAATCTCTTTTTATATAACCTCAGTATTTTAATATGAATATTTTGTATTTGAAATTTATGAGAGCCTGGTAGTTTTAGAAAATCCAATTTAGTTTTGTTTAGGTTGTTTACATTTGGTATATGAAATTTATGTTGAATATGCTAACCAGGTTCGCTACTTATTTGATCGCCAACATAATGCATATATATAGAGAATAGATAAAAAAAAATTTAAATCATAAATTTATTTCTCATCTATGAGTAGAAATAAAAAGAATTAATTTCTTTGTTAATAACAAAATTTTCTCTTCATATTTTGACGAAATCTCTTTTTATATAACCTCAGTATTTTAATATGAAGATTTTGTATTTGAAATTTATGAGAGCCTGGTAGTTTTAGAAAATCCAATTTAGTTTTGTTTAGGTTGTTTACATTTGGTATATGAAATTTATGTTGAATATGCTAACCAGGTTCGCTACTTATTTGATCGCCAACATAATGCATATATATATAGAATAGATAAAAAAAAATTAAATAAATAAAAAAAATTTAAATCATAAATTTATTTCTCATCTATGAGTAGAAATAAAAAGAATTAATTTCTTTATTAATAACAAAATTTTCTCTTCATATTTTGACGAAATCTCTTTTTATATAACCTCAGTATTCTAATATGAAGATTTTGTATTTGAAATTTATGAGAGCCTGGTAGTTTTAGAAAATCCAATTTAGTTTTGTTTAGGTTGTTTACATTTGGTATATGAAATTTATGTTGAATATGCTAACCAGGTTCGCTACTTATTTGATCGCCAACATAATGCATATATATATAGAATAGATAAAAAAAAATTAAATAAATAAAAAAAATTTAAATCATAAATTTATTTCTCATCTATGAGTAGAAATAAAAAGAATTAATTTCTTTATTAATAACAAAATTTTCTCTTCATATTTTGACGAAATCTCTTTTTATATAACCTCAGTATTCTAATATGAATATTTTGTATTTGAAATTTATGAGAGCCTGGTAGTTTTAGAAAATCCAATTTAGTTTTGTTTGGGTTGTTTACATTTGGATGAAATCTATGTTGAATATGCTAACCAGGTTCGCTACTTATTTGATCGCCAACATAATGCATATATATATAGAATAAATAAAAAAAATTAAATAAATAAAAAAAATTTAAATCATAAATTTATTTCTCATCTATGAGTAGAAATAAAAAGAATTAATTTCTTTATTAATAACAAAATTTTCTCTTCATATTTTGACGAAATCTCTTTTTATATAACCTCAGTATTCTAATATGAAGATTTTGTATTTGAAATTTATGAGAGCCTGGTAGTTTTAGAAAAGCCAATTTAGTTTTGTTTAGGTTGTTTACATTTGGTATATGAAATTTATGTTGAATATGCTAACCAGGTTCGCTACTTATTTGATCGCCAACATAATGCATATATATATAGAATAGATAAAAAAAAATTAAATAAATAAAAAAAATTTAAATCATAAATTTATTTCTCATCTATGAGTAGAAATAAAAAGAATTAATTTCTTTATTAATAACAAAATTTTCTCTTCATATTTTGACGAAATCTCTTTTTATATAACCTCAGTATTCTAATATGAAGATTTTGTATTTGAAATTTATGAGAGCCTGGTAGTTTTAGAAAATCCAATTTAGTTTTGTTTAGGTTGTTTACATTTGGTATATGAAATTTATGTTGAATATGCTAACCAGGTTCGCTACTTATTTGATCGCCAACATAATGCATATATATATAGAATAAATAAAAAAAATTAAATAAATAAAAAAAATTTAAATCATAAATTTATTTCTCATCTATGAGTAGAAATAAAAAGAATTAATTTCTTTATTAATAACAAAATTTTCTCTTCATATTTTGACGAAATCTCTTTTTATATAACCTCAGTATTCTAATATGAAGATTTTGTATTTGAAATTTATGAGAGCCTGGTAGTTTTAGAAAAGCCAATTTAGTTTTGTTTAGGTTGTTTACATTTGGTATATGAAATTTATGTTGAATATGCTAACCAGGTTCGCTACTTATTTGATCGCCAACATAATGCATATATATATAGAATAGATAAAAAAAAATTAAATAAATAAAAAAAATTTAAATCATAAATTTATTTCTCATCTATGAGTAGAAATAAAAAGAATTAATTTCTTTATTAATAACAAAATTTTCTCTTCATATTTTGACGAAATCTCTTTTTATATAACCTCAGTATTCTAATATGAATATTTTGTATTTGAAATTTATGAGAGCCTGGTAGTTTTAGAAAATCCAATTTAGTTTTGTTTGGGTTGTTTACATTTGGATGAAATTTATGTTGAATATGCTAACCAGGTTCGCTACTTATTTGATCGCCAACATAATGCATATATATATAGAATAGATAAAAAAAAATTAAATAAATAAAAAAAATTTAAATCATAAATTTATTTCTCATCTATGAGTAGAAATAAAACGAATTAATTTCTTTATTAATAACAAAATTTTCTCTTCATATTTTGACGAAATCTCTTTTTATATAACCTCAGTATTCTAATATGAAGATTTTGTAATTGAAATTTATGAGAGCCTGGTAGTTTTAGAAAATCCAATTTAGTTTTGTTTAGGTTGTTTACATTTGGTATATGAAATTTATGTTGAATATGCTAACCAGGTTCGCTACTTATTTGATCGCCAACATAATGCATATATATATAGAATATATATAAAAAAATTAAATAAATAAAAAAAATTTAAATCATAAATTTATTTCTCATCTATGAGTAGAAATAAAAAGAATTAATTTCTTTATTAATAACAAAATTTTCTCTTCATATTTTGACGAAATCTCTTTTTATATAACCTCAGTATTCTAATATGAATATTTTGTATTTGAAATTTATGAGAGCCTGGTAGTTTTAGAAAATCCAATTTAGTTTTGTTTAGGTTGTTTACATTTGGTATATGAAATTTATGTTGAATATGCTAACCAGGTTCGCTACTTATTTGATCGCCAACATAATGCATATATATATAGAATAGATAAAAAAAAATTAAATAAATAAAAAAAATTTAAATCATAAATTTATTTCTCATCTATGAGTAGAAATAAAAAGAATTAATTTCTTTATTAATAACAAAATTTTCTCTTCATATTTTGACGAAATCTCTTTTTATATAACCTCAGTATTCTAATATGAATATTTTGTATTTGAAATTTATGAGAGCCTGGTAGTTTTAGAAAATCCAATTTAGTTTTGTTTGGGTTGTTTACATTTGGATGAAATTTATGTTGAATATGCTAACCAGGTTCGCTACTTATTTGATCGCCAACATAATGCATATATATATAGAATAGATAAAAAAAAATTAAATAAATAAAAAAAATTTAAATCATAAATTTATTTCTCATCTATGAGTAGAAATAAAACGAATTAATTTCTTTATTAATAACAAAATTTTCTCTTCATATTTTGACGAAATCTCTTTTTATATAACCTCAGTATTCTAATATGAAGATTTTGTAATTGAAATTTATGAGAGCCTGGTAGTTTTAGAAAATCCAATTTAGTTTTGTTTAGGTTGTTTACATTTGGTATATGAAATTTATGTTGAATATGCTAACCAGGTTCGCTACTTATTTGATCGCCAACATAATGCATATATATATAGAATATATAAAAAAAAATTAAATAAATAAAAAAAATTTAAATCATAAATTTATTTCTCATCTATGAGTAGAAATAAAAAGAATTAATTTCTTTATTAATAACAAAATTTTCTCTTCATATTTTGACGAAATCTCTTTTTATATAACCTCAGTATTCTAATATGAATATTTTGTATTTGAAATTTATGAGAGCCTGGTAGTTTTAGAAAATCCAATTTAGTTTTGTTTAGGTTGTTTACATTTGGTATATGAAATTTATGTTGAATATGCTAACCAGGTTCGCTACTTATTTGATCGCCAACATAATGCATATATATATAGAATATATATAAAAAAATTAAATAAATAAAAAAAATTTAAATCATAAATTTATTTCTCATCTATGAGTAGAAATAAAAAGAATTAATTTCTTTATTAATAACAAAATTTTCTCTTCATATTTTGACGAAATCTCTTTTTATATAACCTCAGTATTCTAATATGAATATTTTGTATTTGAAATTTATGAGAGCCTGGTAGTTTTAGAAAATCCAATTTAGTTTTGTTTAGGTTGTTTACATTTGGTATATGAAATTTATGTTGAATATGCTAACCAGGTTCGCTACTTATTTGATCGCCAACATAATGCATATATATATAGAATAGATAAAAAAAAATTAAATAAATAAAAAAAATTGAAATCATAAATTTATTTCTCATCTATGAGTAGAAATAAAAAGAATTAATTTCTTTATTAATAACAAAATTTTCTCTTCATATTTTGACGAAATCTCTTTTTATATAACCTCAGTATTCTAATATGAAGATTTTGTAATTGAAATTTATGAGAGCCTGGTAGTTTTAGAAAATCCAATTTAGTTTTGTTTAGGTTGTTTACATTTGGTATATGAAATTTATGTTGAATATGCTAACCAGGTTCGCTACTTATTTGATCGCCAACATAATGCATATATATATAGAATATATATAAAAAAATTAAATAAATAAAAAAAATTTAAATCATAAATTTATTTCTCATCTATGAGTAGAAATAAAAAGAATTAATTTCTTTATTAATAACAAAATTTTCTCTTCATATTTTGACGAAATCTCTTTTTATATAACCTCAGTATTCTAATATGAATATTTTGTATTTGAAATTTATGAGAGCCTGGTAGTTTTAGAAAATCCAATTTAGTTTTGTTTAGGTTGTTTACATTTGGTATATGAAATTTATGTTGAATATGCTAACCAGGTTCGCTACTTATTTGATCGCCAACATAATGCATATATATATAGAATATATAAAAAAAAATTAAATAAATAAAAAAAATTTAAATCATAAATTTATTTCTCATCTATGAGTAGAAATAAAAAGAATTAATTTCTTTATTAATAACAAAATTTTCTCTTCATATTTTGACGAAATCTCTTTTTATATAACCTCAGTATTCTAATATGAAGATTTTGTAATTGAAATTTATGAGAGCCTGGTAGTTTTAGAAAATCCAATTTAGTTTTGTTTAGGTTGTTTACATTTGGTATATGAAATTTATGTTGAATATGCTAACCAGGTTCGCTACTTATTTGATCGCCAACATAATGCATATATATATAGAATATATAAAAAAAAATTAAATAAATAAAAAAAATTTAAATCATAAATTTATTTCTCATCTATGAGTAGAAATAAAAAGAATTAATTTCTTTATTAATAACAAAATTTTCTCTTCATATTTTGACGAAATCTCTTTTTATATAACCTCAGTATTCTAATATGAAGATTTTGTAATTGAAATTTATGAGAGCCTGGTAGTTTTAGAAAATCCAATTTAGTTTTGTTTAGGTTGTTTACATTTGGTATATGAAATTTATGTTGAATATGCTAACCAGGTTCGCTACTTATTTGATCGCCAACATAATGCATATATATATAGAATATATAAAAAAAAATTAAATAAATAAAAAAAATTTAAATCATAAATTTATTTCTCATCTATGAGTAGAAATAAAAAGAATTAATTTCTTTATTAATAACAAAATTTTCTCTTCATATTTTGACGAAATCTCTTTTTATATAACCTCAGTATTCTAATATGAATATTTTGTATTTGAAATTTATGAGAGCCTGGTAGTTTTAGAAAATCCAATTTAGTTTTGTTTGGGTTGTTTACATTTGGATGAAATTTATGTTGAATATGCTAACCAGGTTCGCTACTTATTTGATCGCCAACATAATGCATATATATATAGAATAAATAAAAAAAATTAAATAAATAAAAAAAATTTAAATCATAAATTTATTTCTCATCTATGAGTAGAAATAAAACGAATTAATTTCTTTATTAATAACAAAATTTTCTCTTCATATTTTGACGAAATCTCTTTTTATATAACCTCAGTATTCTAATATGAAGATTTTGTAATTGAAATTTATGAGAGCCTGGTAGTTTTAGAAAATCCAATTTAGTTTTGTTTAGGTTGTTTACATTTGGTATATGAAATTTATGTTGAATATGCTAACCAGGTTCGCTACTTATTTGATCGCCAACATAATGCATATATATATAGAATATATAAAAAAAAATTAAATAAATAAAAAAAATTTAAATCATAAATTTATTTCTCATCTATGAGTAGAAATAAAAAGAATTAATTTCTTTATTAATAACAAAATTTTCTCTTCATATTTTGACGAAATCTCTTTTTATATAACCTCAGTATTCTAATATGAAGATTTTGTATTTGAAATTTATGAGAGCCTGGTAGTTTTAGAAAATCCAATTTAGTTTTGTTTAGGTTGTTTGCATTTGGTATATGAAATTTATGTTGAATATGCTAACCAGGTTCGCTACTTATTTGATCGCCAACATAATGCATATATATATATAGAATAGATAAAAAAAAATTAAATAAATAAAAAAAATTTAAATCATAAATTTATTTCTCATCTATGAATAGAAATAAAAAGAATTAATTTCTTTATTAATAACAAAATTTTCTCTTCATATTTTGACGAAATCTCTTTTTATATAACCTCAGTATTCTAATATGAAGATTTTGTATTTGAAATTTATGAGAGCCTGGTAGTTTTAGAAAATCCAATTTAGTTTTGTTTAGGTTGTTTACATTTGGTATATGAAATTTATGTTGAATATGCTAACCAGGTTCGCTACTTATTTGATCGCCAACATAATGCATATATATATAGAATAGATAAAAAAAAATTAAATAAATAAAAAAATTTAAATCATAAATTTATTTCTCATCTATGAGTAGAAATAAAACGAATTAATTTCTTTATTAATAACAAAATTTTCTCTTCATATTTTGACGAAATCTCTTTTTATATAACCTCAGTATTCTAATATGAAGATTTTGTAATTGAAATTTATGAGAGCCTGGTAGTTTTAGAAAATCCAATTTAGTTTTGTTTAGGTTGTTTACATTTGGTATATGAAATTTATGTTGAATATGCTAACCAGGTTCGCTACTTATTTGATCGCCAACATAATGCATATATATATAGAATAGATAAATAAAAATTAAATAAATAAAAAAAATTTAAATCATAAATGTATTTCTAATCTATGAGTAGAAATAAAAAGAATTAATTTCTTTATTAATAACAAAATTTTCTCTTCATATTTTGACGAAATCTCTTTTTATATAACCTCAGTATTCTAATATGAAGATTTTGTATTTGAAATTTATGAGAGCCTGGTAGTTTTAGAAAATCCAATTTAGTTTTGTTTAGGTTGTTTACATTTGGTATATGAAATTTATGTTGAATATGCTAACCAGGTTCGCTACTTCTTTGATCGCCAACATAATGCATATATATATAGAATAAATAAAAAAAAATTAAATAAATAAAAAAAATTGAAATCATAAATTTATTTCTCATCTATGAGTAGAAATAAAAAGAATTAATTTCTTTATTAATAACAAAATTTTCTCTTCATATTTTGACGAAATCTCTTTTTATATAACCTCAGTATTCTAATATGAAGATTTTGTAATTGAAATTTATGAGAGCCTGGTAGTTTTAGAAAATCCAATTTAGTTTTGTTTAGGTTGTTTACATTTGGTATATGAAATTTATGTTGAATATGCTAACCAGGTTCGCTACTTATTTGATCGCCAACATAATGCATATATATATAGAATAAATAAAAAAAATTAAATAAATAAAAAAAATTTAAATCATAAATTTATTTCTCATCTATGAGTAGAAATAAAAAGAATTAATTTCTTTATTAATAACAAAATTTTCTCTTCATATTTTGAAGAAATCTCTTTTTATATAACCTCAGTATTCTAATATGAAGATTTTGTATTTGAAATTTATGAGAGCCTGGTAGTTTTAGAAAATCCAATTTAGTTTTGTTTAGGTTGTTTACATTTGGTATATGAAATTTATGTTGAATATGCTAACCAGGTTCGCTACTTATTTGATCGCCAACATAATGCATATATATATAGAATAGATAAAAAAAAATTAAATAAATAAAAAAAATTGAAATCATAAATTTATTTCTCATCTATGAGTAGAAATAAAAAGAATTAATTTCTTTATTAATAACAAAATTTTCTCTTCATATTTTGACGAAATCTCTTTTTATATAACGTCAGTATTCTAATATGAAGATTTTGTATTTGAAATTTATGAGAGCCTGGTAGTTTTAGAAAATCCAATTTAGTTTTGTTTAGGTTGTTTACATTTGGTATATGAAATTTATGTTGAATATGCTAACCAGGTTCGCTACTTATTTGATCGCCAACATAATGCATATATATATAGAATAGATAAAAAAAAATTAAATAAATAAAAAAAATTGAAATCATAAATTTATTTCTCATCTATGAGTAGAAATAAAAAGAATTAATTTCTTTATTAATAACAAAATTTTCTCTTCATATTTTAACGAAATCTCTTTTTATATAACCTCAGTATTCTAATATGAAGATTTTGTATTTGAAATTTATGAGAGCCTGGTAGTTTTAGAAAATCCAATTTAGTTTTGTTTAGGTTGTTTACATTTGGTATATGAAATTTATGTTGAATATGCTAACCAGGTTCGCTACTTATTTGATCGCCAACATAATGCATATATATATAGAATAGATAAAAAAAAATTAAATAAATAAAAAAATTTAAATCATAAATTTATTTCTCATCTATGAGTAGAAATAAAAAGAATTAATTTCTTTATTAATAACAAAATTTTCTCTTCATATTTTGACGAATCTCTTTTTATATAACCTCAGTATTCTAATATGAAGATTTTGTATTTGAAATTTATGAGACCCTGGTAGTTTTAGAAAATCCAATTTAGTTTTGTTTAGGTTGTTTACATTTGGTATATGAAATTTATGTTGAATATGCTAACCAGGTTCGCTACTTATTTGATCGCCAACATAATGCATATATATATAGAATAAATAAAAAAAAATTAAATAAATAAAAAAAATTTAAATCATAAATTTATTTCTCATCTATGAGTAGAAATAAAACGAATTAATTTCTTTATTAATAACAAAATTTTCTCTTCATATTTTGACGAAATCTCTTTTTATATAACCTCAGTATTCTAATATGAAGATTTTGTAATTGAAATTTATGAGAGCCTGGTAGTTTTAAAAAATCCAATTTAGTTTTGTTTGGGTTGTTTACATTTGGATGAAATTTATGTTGAATATGCTAACCAGGTTCGCTACTTATTTGATCGCCAACATAAGGCATATATATATAGAATAGATACAAAAAAATTAAATAAATAAAAAAAATTTAAATCATAAATTTATTTCTAATCTATGAGTAGAACTAAAAAGAATTAATTTCTTTATTAATAACAAAATTTTCTCTTCATATTTTGACGAAATCTCTTTTTATATAACCTCAGTATTCTAATATGAATATTTTGTATTTGAAATTTATGAGAGCCTGGTAGTTTTAGAAAATCCAATTTAGTTTTGTTTAGGTTGTTTACATTTTGGTATATGAAATTTATGTTGAATATGCTAACCAGGTTCGCTACTTATTTGATCGCCAACATAATGCATATATATATAGAATAAATAAAAAAAATTAAATAAATAAAAAAAATTGAAATCATAAATTTATTTCTCATCTATGAGTAGAAATAAAAAGAATTAATTTCTTTATTAATAACAAAATTTTCTCTTCATATTTTGACGAAATCTCTTTTTATATAACCTCAGTATTCTAATATGAATATTTTGTATTTGAAATTTATGAGAGCCTGGTAGTTTTAGAAAATCCAATTTAGTTTTGTTTAGGTTGTTTACATTTTGGTATATGAAATTTATGTTGAATATGCTAACCAGGTTCGCTACTTATTTGATCGCCAACATAATGCATATATATATAGAATAAATAAAAAAAATTAAATAAATAAAAAAAATTGAAATCATAAATTTATTTCTCATCTATGAGTAGAAATAAAAAGAATTAATTTCTTTATTAATAACAAAATTTTCTCTTCATATTTTGACGAAATCTCTTTTTATATAACCTCAGTATTCTAATATGAAGATTTTGTATTTGAAATTTATGAGAGCCTGGTAGTTTTAGAAAATCCAATTTAGTTTTGTTTAGGTTGTTTACATTTGGTATATGAAATTTATGTTGAATATGCTAACCAGGTTCGCTACTTATTTGATCGCCAACATAATGCATATATATATAGAATAGATAAAAAAAAATTAAATAAATAAAAAAAATTTAAATCATAAATTTATTTCTCATCTATGAGTAGAAATAAAAAGAATTAATTTCTTTATTAATAACAAAATTTTCTCTTCATATTTTGACGAAATCTCTTTTTATATAACCTCAGTATTCTAATATGAAGATTTTGTATTTGAAATTTATGAGAGCCTGGTAGTTTTAGAAAATCCAATTTAGTTTTGTTTAGGTTGTTTACATTTGGTATATGAAATTTATGTTGAATATGCTAACCAGGTTCGCTACTTATTTGATCGCCAACATAATGCATATATATATATATATAGAATAGATGAAAAAAAATTAAATAAATAAAAAAAATTTAAATCATAAATTTATTTCTCATCTATGAGTAGAAATAAAAAGAATTAATTTCTTTATTAATAACAAAATTTTCTCTTCATATTTTGACGAAATCTCTTTTTATATAACCTCAGTATTCTAATATGAAGATTTTGTATTTGAAATTTATGAGAGCCTGGTAGTTTTAGAAAATCCAATTTAGTTTTGTTTAGGTTGTTTACATTTGGTATATGAAATTTATGTTGAATATGCTAACCAGGTTCGCTACTTATTTGATCGCCAACATAATGCATATATATATATATATAGAATAGATGAAAAAAAATTAAATAAATAAAAAAAATTTAAATCATAAATTTATTTCTCATCTATGAGTAGAAATAAAAAGAATTAATTTCTTTATTAATAACAAAATTTTCTCTTCATATTTTGACGAAATCTCTTTTTATATAACCTCAGTATTCTAATATGAAGATTTTGTATTTGAAATTTATGAGAGCCTGGTAGTTTTAGAAAATCCAATTTAGTTTTGTTTAGGTTGTTTACATTTGGTATATGAAATTTATGTTGAATATGCTAACCAGGTTCGCTACTTATTTGATCGCCAACATAATGCATATATATATATATATATAGAATAGATGAAAAAAAATTAAATAAATAAAAAAAATTTAAATCATAAATTTATTTCTCATCTATGAGTAGAAATAAAAAGAATTAATTTCTTTATTAATAACAAAATTTTCTATTCATATTTTGACGAAATCTCTTTTTATATAACCTCAGTATTCTAATATGAATATTTTGTATTTGAAATTTATGAGAGCCTGGTAGTTTTAGAAAATCCAATTTAGTTTTGTTTAGGTTGTTTACATTTTGGTATATGAAATTTATGTTGAATATGCTAACCAGGTTCGCTACTTATTTGATCGCCAACATAATGCATATATATATAGAATAGATAAAAAAAATTAAATAAATAAAAAAAATTGAAATCATAAATTTATTTCTCATCTATGAGTAGAACTAAAAAGAATTAATTTCTTTATTAATAACAAAATTTTCTCTTCATATTTTGACGAAATCTCTTTTTATATAACCTCAGTATTCTAATATGAATATTTTGTATTTGAAATTTATGAGAGCCTGGTAGTTTTAGAAAATCCAATTTAGTTTTGTTTAGGTTGTTTACATTTTGGTATATGAAATTTATGTTGAATATGCTAACCAGGTTCGCTACTTATTTGATCGCCAACATAATGCATATATATATAGAATAAATAAAAAAAATTAAATAAATAAAAAAATTGAAATCATAAATTTATTTCTCATCTATGAGTAGAAATAAAAAGAATTAATTTCTTTATTAATAACAAAATTTTCTCTTCATATTTTGACGAAATCTCTTTTTATATAACCTCAGTATTCTAATATGAAGATTTTGTATTTGAAATTTATGAGAGCCTGGTAGTTTTAGAAAATCCAATTTAGTTTTGTTTAGGTTGTTTACATTTGGTATATGAAATTTATGTTGAATATGCTAACCAGGTTCGCTACTTATTTGATCGCCAACATAATGCATATATATATATATATAGAATAGATGAAAAAAAATTAAATAAATAAAAAAAATTTAAATCATAAATTTATTTCTCATCTATGAGTAGAAATAAAAAGAATTAATTTCTTTATTAATAACAAAATTTTCTCTTCATATTTTGACGAAATCTCTTTTTATATAACCTCAGTATTCTAATATGAAGATTTTGTATTTGAAATTTATGAGAGCCTGGTAGTTTTAGAAAATCCAATTTAGTTTTGTTTAGGTTGTTTACATTTGGTATATGAAATTTATGTTGAATATGCTAACCAGGTTCGCTACTTATTTGATCGCCAACATAATGCATATATATATAGAATAAATAAAAAAAATTAAATAAATAAAAAAAATTGAAATCATAAATTTATTTCTCATCTATGAGTAGAAATAAAAAGAATTAATTTCTTTATTAATAACAAAATTTTCTCTTCATATTTTGACGAAATCTCTTTTTATAATAACCTCAGTATTCTAATATGAAGATTTTGTATTTGAAATTTATGAGAGCCTGGTAGTTTTAGAAAATCCAATTTAGTTTTGTTTAGGTTGTTTACATTTGGTATATGAAATTTATGTTGAATATGCTAACCAGGTTCGCTACTTATTTGATCGCCAACATAATGCATATATATATAGAATAGATAAAAAAAAATTAAATAAATAAAAAAAATTGAAATCATAAATTTATTACTCATCTATGAGTAGAAATAAAAAGAATTAATTTCTTTATTAATAACAAAATTTTCTCTTCATATTTTGACGAAATCTCTTTTTATATAACGTCAGTATTCTAATATGAAGATTTTGTATTTGAAATTTATGAGAGCCTGGTAGTTTTAGAAAATCCAATTTAGTTTTGTTTAGGTTGTTTACATTTGGTATATGAAATTTATGTTGAATATGCTAACCAGGTTCGCTACTTATTTGATCGCCAACATAATGCATATATATATAGAATAGATAAAAAAAAATTAAATAAATAAAAAAAATTGAAATCATAAATTTATTTCTCATCTATGAGTAGAAATAAAAAGAATTAATTTCTTTATTAATAACAAAATTTTCTCTTCATATTTTGACGAAATCTCTTTTTATATAACGTCAGTATTCTAATATGAAGATTTTGTATTTGAAATTTATGAGAGCCTGGTAGTTTTAGAAAATCCAATTTAGTTTTGTTTAGGTTGTTTACATTTGGTATATGAAATTTATGTTGAATATGCTAACCAGGTTCGCTACTTATTTGATCGCCAACATAATGCATATATATATAGAATAGATAAAAAAAAATTAAATAAATAAAAAAAATTGAAATCATAAATTTATTTCTCATCTATGAGTAGAAATAAAAAGAATTAATTTCTTTATTAATAACAAAATTTTCTCTTCATATTTTGACGAAATCTCTTTTTATATAACGTCAGTATTCTAATATGAAGATTTTGTATTTGAAATTTATGAGGGCCTGGTAGTTTTAGAAAATCCAATTTACTTTTGTTTAGGTTGTTTACATTTGGTATATGAAATTTATGTTGAATATGCTAACCAGGTTCGCTACTTATTTGATCGCCAACATAATGCATATATATATAGAATATATAAAAAAAAATTAAATAAAAAAAAAAATTTAAATCATAAATTTATTTCTCATCTATGAGTAGAAATAAAAAGAATTAATTTCTTTATTAATAACAAAATTTTCTCTTCATATTTTGACGAAATCTCTTTTTATATAACCTCAGTATTCTAATATGAAGATTTTGTATTTGAAATTTATGAGAGCCTGGTAGTTTTAGAAAATCCAATTTAGTTTTGTTTAGGTTGTTTACATTTGGTATATGAAATTTATGTTGAATATGCTAACCAGGTTCGCTACTTATTTGATCGCCAACATAATGCATATATATATATAGAATAGATAAAAAAAAATTAAATAAATAAAAAAAATTTAAATCATAAATTTATTTCTCATCTATGAGTAGAAATAAAAAGAATTAATTTCTTTATTAATAACAAAATTTTCTCTTCATATTTTGACGAAATCTCTTTTTATATAACCTCAGTATTCTAATATGAAGATTTTGTATTTGAAATTTATGAGAGCCTGGTAGTTTTAGAAAATCCAATTTAGTTTTGTTTAGGTTGTTTACATTTGGTATATGAAATTTATGTTGAATATGCTAACCAGGTTCGCTACTTATTTGATCGCCAACATAATGCATATATATATAGAATAGATAAAAAAAAATTAAATAAATAAAAAAAATTGAAATCATAAATTTATTTCTCATCTATGAGTAGAAATAAAAAGAATTAATTTCTTTATTAATAACAAAATTTTCTCTTCATATTTTGACGAAATCTCTTTTTATATAACCTCAGTATTCTAATATGAAGATTTTGTATTTGAAATTTATGAGAGCCTGGTAGTTTTAGAAAATCCAATTTAGTTTTGTTTAGGTTGTTTACATTTGGTATATGAAATTTATGTTGAATATGCTAACCAGGTTCGCTACTTATTTGATCGCCAACATAATGCATATATATATAGAATAGATAAAAAAAAATTAAATAAATAAAAAAAATTGAAATCATAAATTTATTTCTCATCTATGAGTAGAAATAAAAAGAATTAATTTCTTTATTAATAACAAAATTTTCTCTTCATATTTTGACGAAATCTCTTTTTATATAACGTCAGTATTCTAATATGAAGATTTTGTATTTGAAATTTATGAGAGCCTGGTAGTTTTAGAAAATCCAATTTAGTTTTGTTTAGGTTGTTTACATTTGGTATATGAAATTTATGTTGAATATGCTAACCAGGTTCGCTACTTATTTGATCGCCAACATAATGCATATATATATAGAATATATAAAAAAAAATTAAATAAATAAAAAAAATTTAAATCATAAATTTATTTCTCATCTATGAGTAGAAATAAAAAGATTTAATTTCTTTATTAATAACAAAATTTTCTCTTCATATTTTGACGAAATCTCTTTTTATATAACCTCAGTATTCTAATATGAAGATTTTGTATTTGAAATTTATGAGAGCCTGGTAGTTTTAGAAAATCCAATTTAGTTTTGTTTAGGTTGTTTACATTTGGTATATGAAATTTATGTTGAATATGCTAACCAGGTTCGCTACTTATTTGATCGCCAACATAATGCATATATATATATAGAATAGATAAAAAAAAATTAAATAAATAAAAAAAATTTAAATCATAAATTTATTTCTCATCTATGAGTAGAAATAAAAAGAATTAATTTCTTTATTAATAACAAAATTTTCTCTTCATATTTTGACGAAATCTCTTTTTATATAACCTCAGTATTCTAATATGAAGATTTTGTATTTGAAATTTATGAGAGCCTGGTAGTTTTAGAAAATCCAATTTAGTTTTGTTTAGGTTGTTTACATTTGGTATATGAAATTTATGTTGAATATGCTAACCAGGTTCGCTACTTATTTGATCGCCAACATAATGCATATATATATATAGAATAGATAAAAAAAAATTAAATAAATAAAAAAAATTTAAATCATAAATTTATTTCTCATCTATGAGTAGAAATAAAAAGAATTAATTTCTTTATTAATAACAAAATTTTCTCTTCATATTTTGACGAAATCTCTTTTTATATAACCTCAGTATTCTAATATGAAGATTTTTTAATTGAAATTTATGAGAGCCTGGTAGTTTTAGAAAATCCAATTTAGTTTTGTTTAGGTTGTTTACATTTGGTATATGAAATTTATGTTGAATATGCTAACCAGGTTCGCTACTTATTTGATCGCCAACATAATGCATATATATATAGAATATATAAAAAAAAATTAAATAAATAAAAAAAATTTAAATCATAAATTTATTTCTAATCTATGAGTAGAAATAAAAAGAATTAATTTCTTTATTAATAACAAAATTTTCTCTTCATATTTTGACGAAATCTCTTTTTATATAACCTCAGTATTCTAATATGAAGATTTTGTATTTGAAATTTATGAGAGCCTGGGAGTTTTAGAAAATCCAATTTAGTTTTGTTTAGGTTGTTTACATTTGGTATTGTAAAATGATTGAAAAACAATTATTAAACATAAATATAATACTTCTTTATTTTACATTCTTTTATTAGTTAAAATATATTTCTTATTAATTAGGCAAAATGCAAAATGAACCAATCACAATTATAATCAATGATCGACTGCAGAATTTCTTCTATCTCCCGTTCAACTGTCAGTTTCTTTATGGTTGCGTTTGTTATCAAATCATTTTGGTTATGTTTTATATATCATGGTTGACAACTCGGCCATCCTGAAAATTGGAATCGTCCTCGATTTCATCATCTGGTTCCGGGATGCACCACCTCTTGATTTTGTCTGGAGAATAAACTCCAGCATATCGACGTATTTTCCTTGGAGCTCCGGGAATATCTTCAACTAAATAACGATCATTTTCCAGAACCTTTGTTATTACATATGGTCCTTTAAACTTCGGTTGTATTTTCCGTGGCTGTCCCGTACTATTTGGTTCATTCTCCACTACTATTAAATCGTCCACTTCGTATTTTGTTGGTTGCCTATGTTTCTTATCAAATCGTTCTTTCCACATTTGTCGTGCGGCCATGATCTTTTCAGCGGCCTGCTGCCTGACAACTACTAATGGTTGACGATCTTCGTCGGTTATTTCATCATGTAACGCCAATATAATTTTATTTTTCAAGATGTCGCGGGGTTTAAAATCGAATATTATTTCCTGTGGGGTACGACCTGTTGTGGAAGATATCATAGAATTCAGAGACCATTGGATATTTCGTAGTTCTTGATCCCATTTACGTTCATTAATTGTTGAAGAAGCTATAGCTGTCGAGATCGTTCGGTTGACTCGTTCAATTTGGCCATTGGCCCTAGGTGTTCGTACGGCGGTCTTAATATGTTTCATGGAATGCTCTTTACAATATGTTTCAAACGATTTTGCAGTGAATGCCGTTCCTCGGTCAGTGATGATCCGTGCTGGTGTACCGAAATATTCTGTTACTTCGTCTAACACCTTTAATACTGAAGCCGTATTTGTAGACTTAACAGCTCGCAATATTACAAATTTACTAAATGGGTCTGAAATTCCCAACACGTGCATATTCCCCTTACTACTTTTAGGGAACGGTCCCAAGTGATCCAAGTGTATAGTATGAAAAGGTATTGGTTCAATTTCATCGAAATGCATCTCCCCTTCCGTTTTTCCACCCGGCTTCTTATTATAACAGCATTCGACGCAAGCCCTTAAGTATTTTGACACATAATCCCTCATGCGTGGAAACCAATACCATCGTTGAATACGTTCAAGTGTTTTTTCTAAGGCAAGGTGTCCGACGAGATCATGACATTCACGAACTATTCTCCAACGTACCATTTTTGGCACCACCCACCTTTTATTTTGATTGATTTTTTTAAATAAACGTTCATTGTCAATACAATACTCGTTAGCAAGATGTTTATCTACTTTATCTGAACGTAGATTGTCAATTATATTTTTCAAATCAGGATCTTGTATTTGCATAGTTAACAGCCAGTCGAGTCGGGTAACTTCGACTCCCATTATTTTCAGAGAAGCGGTTTCAGGTTCATTAACCACTTTTTCGTTAGGTGCACGGCTCAAGGCATCAACATGAGTCATGCGGCTGCCACTACGATGCTCCAAATTGAAATCAAACTCCTGAAGTCTTAGCCACCACCGTGCAATCCTTGGGATTAATTCTTTTTTTGACATAGTTGTTCTCAAAGATGCGCAATCGGTGACTACAGTAAAACGTTTTCCTAATAAATAGTATTTAAAACGCTCCAACGATTCAACTATCGCTAGAGCCTCCAGTTCGTAGCTATGAAATTTATTTTCACATTCGCTTGTTGTTCGACTAAAGTATGCGACTGGTTTTAAGTATTTCCCGTCTTGTTGTAATAAAATTCCAGCAAGACCGTCTGAGCTTGCATCGGTGTGAACTTCATGAATCATTCTTACATCATATGAGGTTAATAATGGTTTACTACACAGAATTTGTTTCAACGTATTGAAAGCTATCTCTTGTTGTTGAGACCAAATAAACTGGCTATCTTTTTTTAATAATTCGTTAATTGGTTTTGAAATTTTAGCAAAATTTTGTACAAATTTTCTAAAATAACTGCATAGTCCTAGAAATTGACGTACTTCTTTGACATTCGTTGGTTGTTTAAATTCTTGTACTGCTTTTACTTTTATCGAGCCAGGTGATATTCCGCTAGGTGAAATATGATGACCCAAGTACTCTATTGTTTGTTGTAAGAAACTGCATTTCGTTAAATTTAATGTTAATTTAAATTCTCTAATTTTATTTAATACTATTTTTAATTTTTGTAACCCTTCTTCCACTGTTGTACTTCCGATTAATTTGGTGTTTGTACTTCCGATTAATTCCGATAAATTTGGATATCTATATCTATTTCCTTTTTTAATTTATACATAAGTGTTTGAAAGACAGTTGGGGCATTTTTGAGCCCAAACGGCATTCGTTTAAATTCAAACAAACCCTTTGATGTTATAAAGGCTGTGTACTTACGAGATTCTTCTTCTATTGGTATTTGGTAATACCCACTATTTAAGTCAAGACTGGTGAAATAGTTATAAGAACTGGCCACTTGTAATTCTTCCTCGATATTTGGTGTGGGGCAAATTTCTTTTTCAATTTTTAAATTTAATTGTCGATAGTCGATACATAGACGTTCTTCTCCATTTTTTTTCTTTACTAATAATACAGGACTCGAATAATTTGAAGTTGAATGGGTTACTATGTTGTTCTCCATTAATTCGTTTACCTTATCATCGATAATTTCTTTTTTTGCATATGGCACTCGGAATGGTTTTTGTTGTACTGGTTTCTGATCAGTTAATTTGATACTCATCTCGATTTCTTTAGTTAATCCTAGTTGTTTCATATTTTTAGGGAACAATTCATTAAAATTGTTTAATAGTTTGATTAACGATTCTCGTTCTTTTGCGTTCGACGTTCCTTGATTTATTTCATCCTCTTTCACTACACGTTTGACTTCACAGTTAACTTCTTTTTCAGAACATTTATTTTCTATAATTATTTCTCCGTTCTCTTTATAAAATTTTACATCTGGACGATCTAGCACATCGCGTCCTATTAACAATGGTACGGGCATATATTTACTGTTTACTACATAGACATCTATTCTTAATTTTACGTTATTGATGATTAGTTCGACATTTGACTTTTCCGTTGAGCAATATTCTCCTCCTAGGAATCCAGCGAAGTTGACTTTACAGTTTTTTCGATCAGTTAAACATTTATCAGCATATTCTTTTGCAATCAGCGTAAGAGGACTGCCACAATCTATTTGTCCTACCATTTCGTTATTATTAACCATTACAATCTTATGATAGGGTGTTGATTTTGAATATTCGATAACTCCTACTCGTGAAACATCTGGACATTCACTGGGTTCACCTCGTTTATGCACTCGATTACATTTGGTGCAACGAGATCGACGTTGTGGTGCAGGACAATTTCTGGCGAAATGACCTGACTGGTAACAATTAAAACACTGCGTTGACGTTTTAAATTTTTCTTCCTTCAGTGTTCTTTGTTCGTTGTTGGCATTTTCAGATGTAATCGATTTGAAAGTCGGCTTTTGCTGAAATGTATTCTGTTTTTGTTTTACTTCCCTTATATTTGTGGTTCTAAAACTTTCACACCAAGAGATTCTATCACGCAATTCTGCTATCGTGTCAATACGTTGTCCTTGAAAAGCTGCATATAATTGCTCATCACGCATGCCTAAAATAAAATATTTAACAATGGCATTCTCCTTTAAATTACCCTTATTTCCGAGTCGTGACATCTCCGCGACATATTCCATTAGCGTTTCGTCATTTTTACGTTTTCTTCCTAGCATACCCATATGTATGTCGGCATCGTTTACAATTGGCATATATTTATCTTTAAACTGCTTTACAAAATCACTCCATGATGTACAAAAATCATCTGTACGATCATACCACGCTCTAGCTAATCCTTTGAACTTTGGTCCAATTGAAATTAGGACTAATGGATCTTCCCAACTATAAAATGTTTTAAGTTTTTCTACTCGCTTTAACCATTCTTCTGCCGTTAAACTTTTTTTATCCTCCGGATTGAACTCAGGGAGAATTTCCATTAATTCTCTTGGTCCGAAGGTTAAAAAATTTCCTTGTCCGTTCCAATTCATTACAGGCGTTGATGTATTTATTACTGGTGAGTTGAAGGTGACATTACGTGCCGAATCACTTCCAACATTCTCTACGATCGTTCGTGCTTCACTTCTTATTGACGTAACTGATTCATTTCTACTATTATTATCATCAATATTTAATAACCGATTAATTAATGATGACTTATTTCCATTTTGTGATAACTTTAAATTTTTTAGTAGATTTTTTAATTCTTTAACCGTTCGTTTATTTAATTCCTCACGTTCCATTTTTTTTAAGGTATCAATAATATTTCTGTCTTTTACGTTCTCGATAAATTTAGGTTATCTCGTTTAGCAATTCCCAATTATACGTACACTTTAATACTACCACCATGTGCTTCAATTTTTCATAACCTCAACCTTTTAGTTATGATTTTCGCTTTTGCTTGGATTTATTTATCCCACTTCTGAATTGTAAAATGATTGAAAAACAATTATTAAACATAAATATAATACTTCTTTATTTTACATTCTTTTATTAGTTAAAATATATTTCTTATTAATTAGGCAAAATGCAAAATGAACCAATCACAATTATAATCAATGATCGACTGCAGAATTTCTTCTATCTCCCGTTCAACTGTCAGTTTCTTTATGGTTGCGTTTGTTATCAAATCATTTTGGTTATGTTTTATATATCATGGTTGACAGTATATGAAATTTATGTTGAATATGCTAACCAGGTTCGCTACTTATTTGATCGCCAACATAATGCATATATATATAGAATAAATAAAAAAAATTAAATAAATAAAAAAAATTGAAATCATAAATTTATTTCTCATCTATGAGTAGAAATAAAAAGAATTAATTTCTTTATTAATAACAAAATTTTCTCTTCATATTTTGACGAAATCTCTTTTTATATAACCTCAGTATTCTAATATGAAGATTTTGTATTTGAAATTTATGAGAGCCTGGTAGTTTTAGAAAATCCAATTTAGTTTTGTTTAGGTTGTTTACATTTGGTATATGAAATTTATGTTGAATATGCTAACCAGGTTCGCTACTTATTTGATCGCCAACATAATGCATATATATATAGAATAGATAAAAAAAAATTAAATAAATAAAAAAAATTTAAATCATAAATTTATTTCTCATCTATGAGTAGAAATAAAAAGAATTAATTTCTTTATTAATAACAAAATTTTCTCTTCATATTTTGACGAAATCTCTTTTTATATAACCTCAGTATTCTAATATGAAGATTTTGTATTTGAAATTTATGAGAGCCTGGTAGTTTTAGAAAATCCAATTTAGTTTTGTTTAGGTTGTTTACATTTGGTATATGAAATTTATGTTGAATATGCTAACCAGGTTCGCTACTTATTTGATCGCCAACATAATGCATATATATATATATATAGAATAGATGAAAAAAAATTAAATAAATAAAAAAAATTTAAATCATAAATTTATTTCTCATCTATGAGTAGAAATAAAAAGAATTAATTTCTTTATTAATAACAAAATTTTCTCTTCATATTTTGACGAAATCTCTTTTTATATAACCTCAGTATTCTAATATGAAGATTTTGTATTTGAAATTTATGAGAGCCTGGTAGTTTTAGAAAATCCAATTTAGTTTTGTTTAGGTTGTTTACATTTGGTATATGAAATTTATGTTGAATATGCTAACCAGGTTCGCTACTTATTTGATCGCCAACATAATGCATATATATATATATATAGAATAGATGAAAAAAAATTAAATAAATAAAAAAAATTTAAATCATAAATTTATTTCTCATCTATGAGTAGAAATAAAAAGAATTAATTTCTTTATTAATAACAAAATTTTCTATTCATATTTTGACGAAATCTCTTTTTATATAACCTCAGTATTCTAATATGAAGATTTTGTATTTGAAATTTATGAGAGCCTGGTAGTTTTAGAAAATCCAATTTAGTTTTGTTTGGGTTGTTTACATTTGGATGAAATTTATGTTGAATATGCTAACCAGGTTCGCTACTTATTTGATCGCCAACATAAGGCATATATATATAGAATAGATACAAAAAAATTAAATAAATAAAAAAAATTTAAATCATAAATTTATTTCTCATCTATGAGTAGAAATAAAAAGAATTAATTTCTTTATTAATAACAAAATTTTCTCTTCATATTTTGACGAAATCTCTTTTTATATAACCTCAGTATTCTAATATGAAGATTTTGTATTTGAAATTTATGAGAGCCTGGTAGTTTTAGAAAATCCAATTTAGTTTTGTTTAGGTTGTTTACATTTGGTATATGAAATTTATGTTGAATATGCTAACCAGGTTCGCTACTTATTTGATCGCCAACATAATGCATATATATATAGAATAAATAAAAAAAAATTAAATAAATAAAAAAAATTGAAATCATAAATTTATTTCTCATCTATGAGTAGAAATAAAAAGAATTAATTTCTTTATTAATAACAAAATTTTCTCTTCATATTTTGACGAAATCTCTTTTTATATAACCTCAGTATTCTAATATGAAGATTTTGTAATTGAAATTTATGAGAGCCTGGTAGTTTTAGAAAATCCAATTTAGTTTTGTTTAGGTTGTTTACATTTGGTATATGAAATTTATGTTGAATATGCTAACCAGGTTCGCTACTTATTTGATCGCCAACATAATGCATATATATATAGAATAAATAAAAAAAATTAAATAAATAAAAAAAATTTAAATCATAAATTTATTTCTCATCTATGAGTAGAAATAAAAAGAATTAATTTCTTTATTAATAACAAAATTGTCTCTTCATATTTTGAAGAAATCTCTTTTTATATAACCTCAGTATTCTAATATGAAGATTTTGTATTTGAAATTTATGAGAGCCTGGTAGTTTTAGAAAATCCAATTTAGTTTTGTTTAGGTTGTTTACATTTGGTATATGAAATTTATGTTGAATATGCTAACCAGGTTCGCTACTTATTTGATCGCCAACATAATGCATATATATATAGAATAGATAAAAAAAAATTAAATAAATAAAAAAAATTGAAATCATAAATTTATTTCTCATCTATGAGTAGAAATAAAAAGAATTAATTTCTTTATTAATAACAACATTTTCTCTTCATATTTTGACGAAATCTCTTTTTATATAACGTCAGTATTCTAATATGAAGATTTTGTATTTGAAATTTATGAGAGCCTGGTAGTTTTAGAAAATCCAATTTAGTTTTGTTTAGGTTGTTTACATTTGGTATATGAAATTTATGTTGAATATGCTAACCAGGTTCGCTACTTATTTGATCGCCAACATAATGCATATATATATAGAATAGATAAAAAAAAATTAAATAAATAAAAAAAATTGAAATCATAAATTTATTTCTCATCTATGAGTAGAAATAAAAAGAATTAATTTCTTTATTAATAACAAAATTTTCTCTTCATATTTTAACGAAATCTCTTTTTATATAACCTCAGTATTCTAATATGAAGATTTTGTATTTGAAATTTATGAGAGCCTGGTAGTTTTAGAAAATCCAATTTAGTTTTGTTTAGGTTGTTTACATTTGGTATATGAAATTTATGTTGAATATGCTAACCAGGTTCGCTACTTATTTGATCGCCAACATAATGCATATATATATAGAATAGATAAAAAAAAATTAAATAAATAAAAAAATTTAAATCATAAATTTATTTCTCATCTATGAGTAGAAATAAAAAGAATTAATTTCTTTATTAATAACAAAATTTTCTCTTCATATTTTGACGAATCTCTTTTTATATAACCTCAGTATTCTAATATGAAGATTTTGTATTTGAAATTTATGAGACCCTGGTAGTTTTAGAAAATCCAATTTAGTTTTGTTTAGGTTGTTTACATTTGGTATATGAAATTTATGTTGAATATGCTAACCAGGTTCGCTACTTATTTGATCGCCAACATAATGCATATATATATAGAATAAATAAAAAAAAATTAAATAAATAAAAAAAATTTAAATCATAAATTTATTTCTCATCTATGAGTAGAAATAAAACGAATTAATTTCTTTATTAATAACAAAATTTTCTCTTCATATTTTGACGAAATCTCTTTTTATATAACCTCAGTATTCTAATATGAAGATTTTGTAATTGAAATTTATGAGAGCCTGGTAGTTTTAAAAAATCCAATTTAGTTTTGTTTGGGTTGTTTACATTTGGATGAAATTTATGTTGAATATGCTAACCAGGTTCGCTACTTATTTGATCGCCAACATAAGGCATATATATATAGAATAGATACAAAAAAATTAAATAAATAAAAAAAATTTAAATCATAAATTTATTTCTAATCTATGAGTAGAACTAAAAAGAATTAATTTCTTTATTAATAACAAAATTTTCTCTTCATATTTTGACGAAATCTCTTTTTATATAACCTCAGTATTCTAATATGAATATTTTGTATTTGAAATTTATGAGAGCCTGGTAGTTTTAGAAAATCCAATTTAGTTTTGTTTAGGTTGTTTACATTTTGGTATATGAAATTTATGTTGAATATGCTAACCAGGTTCGCTACTTATTTGATCGCCAACATAATGCATATATATATAGAATAAATAAAAAAAATTAAATAAATAAAAAAAATTGAAATCATAAATTTATTTCTCATCTATGAGTAGAAATAAAAAGAATTAATTTCTTTATTAATAACAAAATTTTCTCTTCATATTTTGACGAAATCTCTTTTTATATAACCTCAGTATTCTAATATGAATATTTTGTATTTGAAATTTATGAGAGCCTGGTAGTTTTAGAAAATCCAATTTAGTTTTGTTTAGGTTGTTTACATTTTGGTATATGAAATTTATGTTGAATATGCTAACCAGGTTCGCTACTTATTTGATCGCCAACATAATGCATATATATATAGAATAGATAAAAAACATTAAATAAATAAAAAAAATTGAAATCATAAATTTATTTCTCATCTATGAGTAGAACTAAAAAGAATTAATTTCTTTATTAATAACAAAATTTTCTCTTCATATTTTGACGAAATCTCTTTTTATATAACCTCAGTATTCTAATATGAATATTTTGTATTTGAAATTTATGAGAGCCTGGTAGTTTTAGAAAATCCAATTTAGTTTTGTTTAGGTTGTTTACATTTTGGTATATGAAATTTATGTTGAATATGCTAACCAGGTTCGCTACTTATTTGATCGCCAACATAATGCATATATATATAGAATAAATAAAAAAAATTAAATAAATAAAAAAAATTGAAATCATAAATTTATTTCTCATCTATGAGTAGAAATAAAAAGAATTAATTTCTTTATTAATAACAAAATTTTCTCTTCATATTTTGACGAAATCTCTTTTTATATAACCTCAGTATTCTAATATGAAGATTTTGTATTTGAAATTTATGAGAGCCTGGTAGTTTTAGAAAATCCAATTTAGTTTTGTTTAGGTTGTTTACATTTGGTATATGAAATTTATGTTGAATATGCTAACCAGGTTCGCTACTTATTTGATCGCCAACATAATGCATATATATATAGAATAAATAAAAAAAATTAAATAAATAAAAAAAATTGAAATCATAAATTTATTTCTCATCTATGAGTAGAAATAAAAAGAATTAATTTCTTTATTAATAACAAAATTTTCTCTTCATATTTTGACGAAATCTCTTTTTATAATAACCTCAGTATTCTAATATGAAGATTTTGTATTTGAAATTTATGAGAGCCTGGTAGTTTTAGAAAATCCAATTTAGTTTTGTTTAGGTTGTTTACATTTGGTATATGAAATTTATGTTGAATATGCTAACCAGGTTCGCTACTTATTTGATCGCCAACATAATGCATATATATATATATATAGAATAGATGAAAAAAAATTAAATAAATAAAAAAAATTTAAATCATAAATTTATTTCTCATCTATGAGTAGAAATAAAAAGAATTAATTTCTTTATTAATAACAAAATTTTCTCTTCATATTTTGACGAAATCTCTTTTTATATAACCTCAGTATTCTAATATGAAGATTTTGTATTTGAAATTTATGAGAGACTGGTAGTTTTAGAAAATCCAATTTAGTTTTGTTTAGGTTGTTTACATTTGGTATATGAAATTTATGTTGAATATGCTAACCAGGTTCGCTACTTATTTGATCGCCAACATAATGCATATATATATAGAATAAATAAAAAAAATTAAATAAATAAAAAAAATTGAAATCATAAATTTATTTCTCATCTATGAGTAGAAATAAAAAGAATTAATTTCTTTATTAATAACAAAATTTTCTCTTCATATTTTGACGAAATCTCTTTTTATAATAACCTCAGTATTCTAATATGAAGATTTTGTATTTGAAATTTATGAGAGCCTGGTAGTTTTAGAAAATCCAATTTAGTTTTGTTTAGGTTGTTTACATTTGGTATATGAAATTTATGTTGAATATGCTAACCAGGTTCGCTACTTATTTGATCGCCAACATAATGCATATATATATAGAATAGATAAAAAAAAATTAAATAAATAAAAAAAATTGAAATCATAAATTTATTACTCATCTATGAGTAGAAATAAAAAGAATTAATTTCTTTATTAATAACAAAATTTTCTCTTCATATTTTGACGAAATCTCTTTTTATATAACGTCAGTATTCTAATATGAAGATTTTGTATTTGAAATTTATGAGAGCCTGGTAGTTTTAGAAAATCCAATTTAGTTTTGTTTAGGTTGTTTACATTTGGTATATGAAATTTATGTTGAATATGCTAACCAGGTTCGCTACTTATTTGATCGCCAACATAATGCATATATATATAGAATAGATAAAAAAAAATTAAATAAATAAAAAAAATTGAAATCATAAATTTATTTCTCATCTATGAGTAGAAATAAAAAGAATTAATTTCTTTATTAATAACAAAATTTTCTCTTCATATTTTGACGAAATCTCTTTTTATATAACGTCAGTATTCTAATATGAAGATTTTGTATTTGAAATTTATGAGAGCCTGGTAGTTTTAGAAAATCCAATTTAGTTTTGTTTAGGTTGTTTACATTTGGTATATGAAATTTATGTTGAATATGCTAACCAGGTTCGCTACTTATTTGATCGCCAACATAATGCATATATATATAGAATAGATAAAAAAAAATTAAATAAATAAAAAAAATTGAAATCATAAATTTATTTCTCATCTATGAGTAGAAATAAAAAGAATTAATTTCTTTATTAATAACAAAATTTTCTCTTCATATTTTGACGAAATCTCTTTTTATATAACGTCAGTATTCTAATATGAAGATTTTGTATTTGAAATTTATGAGGGCCTGGTAGTTTTAGAAAATCCAATTTACTTTTGTTTAGGTTGTTTACATTTGGTATATGAAATTTATGTTGAATATGCTAACCAGGTTCGCTACTTATTTGATCGCCAACATAATGCATATATATATAGAATATATAAAAAAAAATTAAATAAAAAAAAAAATTTAAATCATAAATTTATTTCTCATCTATGAGTAGAAATAAAAAGAATTAATTTCTTTATTAATAACAAAATTTTCTCTTCATATTTTGACGAAATCTCTTTTTATATAACCTCAGTATTCTAATATGAAGATTTTGTATTTGAAATTTATGAGAGCCTGGTAGTTTTAGAAAATCCAATTTAGTTTTGTTTAGGTTGTTTACATTTGGTATATGAAATTTATGTTGAATATGCTAACCAGGTTCGCTACTTATTTGATCGCCAACATAATGCATATATATATATAGAATAGATAAAAAAAAATTAAATAAATAAAAAAAATTTAAATCATAAATTTATTTCTCATCTATGAGTAGAAATAAAAAGAATTAATTTCTTTATTAATAACAAAATTTTCTCTTCATATTTTGACGAAATCTCTTTTTATATAACCTCAGTATTCTAATATGAAGATTTTGTATTTGAAATTTATGAGAGCCTGGTAGTTTTAGAAAATCCAATTTAGTTTTGTTTAGGTTGTTTACATTTGGTATATGAAATTTATGTTGAATATGCTAACCAGGTTCGCTACTTATTTGATCGCCAACATAATGCATATATATATAGAATAGATAAAAAAAAATTAAATAAATAAAAAAAATTGAAATCATAAATTTATTTCTCATCTATGAGTAGAAATAAAAAGAATTAATTTCTTTATTAATAACAAAATTTTCTCTTCATATTTTGACGAAATCTCTTTTTATATAACGTCAGTATTCTAATATGAAGATTTTGTATTTGAAATTTATGAGAGCCTGGTAGTTTTAGAAAATCCAATTTAGTTTTGTTTAGGTTGTTTACATTTGGTATATGAAATTTATGTTGAATATGCTAACCAGGTTCGCTACTTATTTGATCGCCAACATAATGCATATATATATAGAATATATAAAAAAAAATTAAATAAATAAAAAAAATTTAAATCATAAATTTATTTCTCATCTATGAGTAGAAATAAAAAGAATTAATTTCTTTATTAATAACAAAATTTTCTCTTCATATTTTGACGAAATCTCTTTTTATATAACCTCAGTATTCTAATATGAAGATTTTGTATTTGAAATTTATGAGAGCCTGGTAGTTTTAGAAAATCCAATTTAGTTTTGTTTAGGTTGTTTACATTTGGTATATGAAATTTATGTTGAATATGCTAACCAGGTTCGCTACTTATTTGATCGCCAACATAATGCATATATATATATAGAATAGATAAAAAAAAATTAAATAAATAAAAAAAATTTAAATCATAAATTTATTTCTCATCTATGAGTAGAAATAAAAAGAATTAATTTCTTTATTAATAACAAAATTTTCTCTTCATATTTTGACGAAATCTCTTTTTATATAACCTCAGTATTCTAATATGAAGATTTTGTATTTGAAATTTATGAGAGCCTGGTAGTTTTAGAAAATCCAATTTAGTTTTGTTTAGGTTGTTTACATTTGGTATATGAAATTTATGTTGAATATGCTAACCAGGTTCGCTACTTATTTGATCGCCAACATAATGCATATATATATATAGAATAGATAAAAAAAAATTAAATAAATAAAAAAAATTTAAATCATAAATTTATTTCTCATCTATGAGTAGAAATAAAAAGAATTAATTTCTTTATTAATAACAAAATTTTCTCTTCATATTTTGACGAAATCTCTTTTTATATAACCTCAGTATTCTAATATGAAGATTTTTTAATTGAAATTTATGAGAGCCTGGTAGTTTTAGAAAATCCAATTTAGTTTTGTTTAGGTTGTTTACATTTGGTATATGAAATTTATGTTGAATATGCTAACCAGGTTCGCTACTTATTTGATCGCCAACATAATGCATATATATATAGAATATATAAAAAAAAATTAAATAAATAAAAAAAATTGAAATCATAAATTTATTTCTCATCTATGAGTAGAAATAAAAAGAATTAATTTCTTTATTAATAACAAAATTTTCTCTTCATATTTTGACGAAATCTCTTTTTATATAACCTCAGTATTCTAATATGAAGATTTTGTATTTGAAATTTATGAGAGCCTGGTAGTTTTAGAAAATCCAATTTAGTTTTGTTTAGGTTGTTTACATTTGGTATATGAAATTTATGTTGAATATGCTAACCAGGTTCGCTACTTATTTGATCGCCAACATAATGCATATATATATAGAATAGATAAAAAAAAATTAAATAAATAAAAAAAATTTAAATCATAAATTTATTTCTCATCTATGAGTAGAAATAAAAAGAATTAATTTCTTTATTAATAACAAAATTTTCTCTTCATATTTTGACGAAATCTCTTTTTATATAACCTCAGTATTCTAATATGAAGATTTTGTATTTGAAATTTATGAGAGCCTGGTAGTTTTAGAAAATCCAATTTAGTTTTGTTCAGGTTGTTTACATTTGGTATATGAAATTTATGTTGAATATGCTAACCAGGTTCGCTACTTATTTGATCGCCAACATAATGCATATATATATAGAATAGATAAAAAAAAATTAAATAAATAAAAAAAATTTAAATCATAAATTTATTTCTCATCTATGAGTAGAAATAAAATGAATTAATTTCTTTATTAATAACAAAATTTTCTCTTCATATTTTGACGAAATCTCTTTTTATATAACCTCAGTATTCTAATATGAAGATTTTGTATTTGAAATTTATGAGAGCCTGGTAGTTTTAGAAAATCCAATTTAGTTTTGTTTAGGTTGTTTACATTTGGTATATGAAATTTATGTTGAATATGCTAACCAGGTTCGCTGCTTATTTGATCGCCAACATAATGCATATATATATAGAATAGATAAAAAAAATTAAATAAATAAAAAAAATTTAAATCATAAATTTATTTCTCATCTATGAGTAGAAATAAAAAGAATTAATTTCTTTATTAATAACAAAATTTTCTCTTCATATTTTGACGAAATCTCTTTTTATATAACCTCAGTATTCTAATATGAATATTTTGTATTTGAAATTTATGAGAGCCTGGTAGTTTTAGAAAATCCAATTTAGTTTTGTTTGGGTTGTTTACATTTGGATGAAATTTATGTTGAATATGCTAACCAGGTTCGCTACTTATTTGATCGCCAACATAATGCATACATATATAGAATAGATAAAAAAAAATTAAATAAATAAAAAAAATTTAAATCATAAATTTATTTCTAATCTATGAGTAGAAATAAAAAGAATTAATTTCTTTATTAATAACAAAATTTTCTCTTCATATTTTGACGAAATCTCTTTTTATATAACCTCAGTATTCTAATATGAAGATTTTGTATTTGAAATTTATGAGAGCCTGGTAGTTTTAGAAAATCCAATTTAGTTTTGTTCAGGTTGTTTACATTTGGTATATGAAATTTATGTTGAATATGCTAACCAGGTTCGCTACTTATTTGATCGCCAACATAATGCATATATATATAGAATAGATAAAAAAAATTAAATAAATAAAAAAAATTTAAATCATAAATTTATTTCTCATCTATGAGTAGAAATAAAAAGAATTAATTTCTTTATTAATAACAAAATTTTCTCTTCATATTTTGACGAAATCTCTTTTTATATAACCTCAGTATTCTAATATGAATATTTTGTATTTGAAATTTATGAGAGCCTGGTAGTTTTAGAAAATCCAATTTAGTTTTGTTTAGGTTGTTTACATTTTGGTATATGAAATTTATGTTGAATATGCTAACCAGGTTCGCTACTTATTTGATCGCCAACATAATGCATATATATATAGAATAGATAAAAAAAATTAAATAAATAAAAAAAATTTAAATCATAAATTTATTTCTCATCTATGAGTAGAAATAAAAAGAATTAATTTCTTTATTAATAACAAAATTTTCTCTTCATATTTTGACGAAATCTCTTTTTATATAACCTCAGTATTCTAATATGAATATTTTGTATTTGAAATTTATGAGAGCCTGGTAGTTTTAGAAAATCCAATTTAGTTTTGTTCAGGTTGTTTACATTTGGTATATGAAATTTATGTTGAATATGCTAACCAGGTTCGCTACTTATTTGATCGCCAACATAATGCATATATATATAGAATAGATAAAAAAAATTAAATAAATAAAAAAAATTTAAATCATAAATTTATTTCTCATCTATGAGTAGAAATAAAAAGAATTAATTTCTTTATTAATAACAAAATTTTCTCTTCATATTTTGACGAAATCTCTTTTTATATAACCTCAGTATTCTAATATGAATATTTTGTATTTGAAATTTATGAGAGCCTGGTAGTTTTAGAAAATCCAATTTAGTTTTGTTTAGGTTGTTTACATTTTGGTATATGAAATTTATGTTGAATATGCTAACCAGGTTCGCTACTTATTTGATCGCCAACATAATGCATATATATATAGAATAGATAAAAAAAATTAAATAAATAAAAAAAATTTAAATCATAAATTTATTTCTCATCTATGAGTAGAAATAAAAAGAATTAATTTCTTTATTAATAACAAAATTTTCTCTTCATATTTTGACGAAATCTCTTTTTATATAACCTCAGTATTCTAATATGAAGATTTTGTATTTGAAATTTATGAGAGCCTGGTAGTTTTAGAAAATCCAATTTAGTTTTGTTCAGGTTGTTTACATTTGGTATATGAAATTTATGTTGAATATGCTAACCAGGTTCGCTACTTATTTGATCGCCAACATAATGCATATATATATAGAATAAATAAAAAAAATTAAATAAATAAAAAAAATTTAAATCATAAATTTATTTCTCATCTATGAGTAGAAATAAAATGAATTAATTTCTTTATTAATAACAAAATTTTCTCTTCATATTTTGACGAAATCTCTTTTTATAACCTTAGTATTCTAATATGAAGATTTCGTATTTGAAATTTATGAGAGAAAATTTGTTTTAACATCTGCTATCACCGAATGCAACAAGTACATATAGTGTGGTGTGGACAGTTTCGATCAAAATGTGTCTCTTTATGGCATTGCATTCAAAGGCAAAAAAAAGATGCACCAGGTATTTTTACATGATCGGTAGATGCATATATTCTAAATGCTTGGCAGTTACATATAGAAAACAGCAAAATCATCAGTTGAGTCAAATTCAGTTTCATAGTCAGATAGAAATCTACTATTGCAAAAAGTACGATGCAAAAGTTAAAGGAGCAGGAGCCTTACCTTTGTATACACGACATAATGAGTACTCAACAGTTGAGTTGAGAATACTCTTCGGTATGATGGAAAGGAACACTTTTTTCAACATGTACCTACTTTGACAATAAGAACTGAATGTGTAAAGTTGTATATAGATGGTTTTATACTTTACCATGTAAAACATTGATTTCGAAATTTCTTACTTCAAAAATTATTTTAATTTTAATTTTTAGGTACTTTAATTTTTTAATAAATAAAAGTTTTCTTTATCTCTATAATTATTATACATTTTTAATAAAACTAAAAAACACTGAATGAAAAACAAAAAATAGGAAACAACTTTAGTGGTCTATATACCTATACTACACCTATACCACCGCCCTTGAAAGAGTTAATAGCTTTGAAGATGAATTTGGAATCAAATTTTAAAATATTTAATATTTACTTATATAAATAAAAAATACTATAAAAATAAGAATAGCATTTAGAGAAATTTGTCTCTACTTTTTAATTCAAAGTCTATTCAAAAAACAAAAATTTAATTTTCCTTTGATACAGAAAAAGCACCATCCTTACACAATATGATGCTGATAAGTGATAAATAATAAAAAAAACCAATTCTAAATCCACCATTTTTAAAATAATAATAAAAATAAAAACAAAAATTTATACGAGCAAATGGGCGTGATCTACATCATATTATGTTATGTATGCATATGTATATTTTGATGTTGTACAAAAATTAGAAAGAGGAAAAAAGTATATAGTAGCAGCAGTGGCATATGATGCTAGATTGAATGATGATGATGATAAAGGTAAAATGATATTGATAACTATGGTAGTAATAGCATCAGATGCGCAACATGTACTCATCAGCTACATAATATTATCATATTTATGTATATGGTATATGATTATAATAAAATTGGGGTGTGGAATCATATTGAATCCAGAACATCAAATAAGAAACAAAGAAAAATAAAAATAGAAAATGAACAATAAAAAAACTTGAAGTCAACAAATGGAAAAAAATCCTTTTAAAATATGTTTTTTTTTGTTTTATCCAGGACCAGATACATAAAATACAAATATGTGACAGTCACAGCATCATTATTTTGTTTATTGTAACATTTATATATAAAACGACATTTTCTGAAATTTTTTGCACAGTTTCCTATTAGATTTCATTGATTAAAGAACTTTTGTATGAATAATAAAGAACGGTATTTTCAAAGCAAATTTAATTGAATAAATAAAAAAAACTATAAAAAGTAATAAAAAAAAAATTTAATCAAATAATAAATTATAACTGGATTTATTTATTTCTTTTTAATAACTATATATACATTAATAAACAGTATAATTATAATTAATTACCTATATAATAAAAAATTTAATAACTGGATTTTTTGAAATATTAAAGGTAAATTATTAAAAAAATGTTATTAATCCTTATACCTATATAAACAAAAAACAAATTAAAAAATTGGTAAATTTGGACTATTTTAAGTTTTGAATTTAAATTATGGACTTTTTTAAATTTTGAATCTCAAACAGAATAAACACAATAAACTTTTGGTTCTAAATTAAGTAAAACTAGAATTTTTAACTTTAATATTTTTTAATTTTATTATTTAATATATAGGTAGGTATTTTATAAAATTAAAAACAAAAACATTTTAAGTTTACTAAAATACATAGTTAACGTAAATTAATGTAATTCATGTTCAAATTAACATTTATTTATATTTAAATTAACATTATTCATAATAATTCATAAAATTAGGAGCATTTATCTTTTAAACTTTTTCAATTTTACTATACTACCTATATATACACATAAATAATTACATAAATTAACATAATTCATTTGAAAAAAAATAAATAAATATTTGTTGAAAATTATATGCATTCGATCCCAGAATTTTCTCCGGAGATTCGCACATTTCTCCAAGGTCTTTTTCACGAAGAACGTAGGTCATAGAACGTAGGTCATAGGACGTTGAACGTAGAACGTATGTCATAGAACGTTGTACCTATAATAAATTCATAAAACTGAAGATTCTCTAATACATTCTAACTTGTCCCGAAATGCTTTGAGAGTAGTGGGTTAACATCTCTTAATTTTACTGAATTAAGTACAACTCCAGTTGAAAAAAATTAGGTTCCATACTTTTGACCTTTACACATTCCGGAATAATTATTTAGTGCGTGCTTATAATATGGTTTTCCTCGTAATAAAATGAAATATTCTCTTAAATAGAACAGCGTCCGAAATATGTTTGTGCCTCCAATTTCTAATCAAGCACAATCTGTTCCTATCTCTATCTAATACACAATATGTTCCTAGTTCCTATCTGGTCTGATAGTTGTGCAATGCTTTCAAGTTGTTTTATTCGTTTTTCAATTAAACCAAACATACGATCAGGCGTAATGAATGAGTGGCCAACGACTGCAAATATAAGTTCCAATCCCTTAATATTTTTTGTTGCATTTTTATTTGACCGCCGCATCCATCTGCAACAAGCCGCACTGTATAGTAATGTTTTCCAAATTAAAAGAATTTATAGTTTATGATATACCTACAACCGAGCAGATTTCATTAGATTCCCCTTAGGCCTTATATTTACGCTCCAACAATATAACGAAACATTGGCTTTTAGACGGCATTTAGATGAACCCTGTACAATGCCAAAATTATAAATATATATTTTCATGGAATAATAGGCTGATTGGTCAGGAACTTTATGTAGAATCTGATTTTTTTGGCGATTGAAAGACAATGTTAGAAGATCGGGTCGGTTTTCTTTAAGTTTTGAGAAAATCAAGTTTCTTGAAGTTTTCTTTAAGTTTCGTTTTTGTATTTGATTATTTTGTGAAGTAACTTTATTTAACCTGTACAGTAGTATTAGCAGTAGTATTAGCTTGATTAGCTAAGTATTCGAATTTTGAACTCCCAAATTTAGTGAAAAAGCTCTAACGCACATACTGGTACTCTGATACCATTGCTTTTCCTTACAAAGAAATTTTATATAAATTGTGACAAATTTGAAAAAAAATTCGGGTTACATTTTTAATTTCTGCATTTAAACTAATTCAACTTATTAAAGTTTTGAAATAGAATACTGAAATAAATATAGGAGTTATACAATTTTTGATTTTTAAACAAAACTGGATATTTTTAATTTTTGCTTATAACTTGGAAAGGATTTTTTTAACTTTTGTTTCTATATCTTTAAATTTTAAATACAAAAATGGGTGGATATTTACAACTTTTGGACCATTTTAATAAGTTTAGTAGGTAGATATTTTGTCAGCAAACCAGATGGTTTAAAATTTTAAATCTAAAGAAAGGTGGACTTTTAGTGCCGTTGCTTCTATACCCCTCATATTAGGTATACATAAACTTCAGAACTAGATATAGCATAAAGGTACCTAGACCTATATATTAATCAAATAAACTAAAACCTATAAACTTTGAAGATCTATTATTGTATGTACTTGGTATATTCAATTAATATTAATTAAAAAAACTTGTATGTATATAAAAATTACATTGCCTATAATTATAAAAACTTAAACTAAACTAACTAAAAATGCTAAAAGTTTTGATAATGACCATTTTTATCGTACTTATTAAATTTTGTTTTTAAATTGGTTGTGATGCAATTTTTTTATTTAATTCTGCTCGGGTAGTAGGTATGTTGAATATTTTACATGCTGTATTTTATAATATATATAATATATAACGCACTACAGTTTCCGGACGGTTAATTTTCTTTCAATTTTAATTGAATCCAATTTCGATGGAAATACTAGTAATGAGACGTCTTCAATTTCTTTTTATAATTTAATCTATTTTGAATAATAAAAAATGTAAAAAAATATTGTTTTTGAATAAAAAGTATTGCTATTAAATAAATATAAAGTGTGCCTATTCCATCAGTTTTCAGACACTAAGATCTATTATTCGGACATCAATGTTTCAGTAATCGGACTAAAGAAAAGTTCATTAATACTAAATTTAAAATAATTTTTTTTTAAATGTTTAAAGTTTTTATTCAAGTTCTTTAATTAACTAAAATAAAAATAATTCAATAAAAAATATATAATATTTCCAACAATTCAGGTATATTTGGAAATTATAAGTATAGCTAAATATCATAAAACAAAAATTTACATTCAAACTAATAAATTCAGACTTAAACCTAAAAAATTTATAAAATTATAGATCTTAATATCTAAATACATCAAAATAACAGGTATTATCAATAATTACTAAAATAAATTTTTAAATATGTACAACTAGATTGATTAGCTTAGTTAGGAACATTTTTGTTTTTTGTTCTTGACAGTAACTTAAGTAGACCACCTTTTCGTGTTTAGTTAAGTACGGTAGGGACTGCAAGCTTATACTATAACAATATCTAAAATATTTCGAGCATTTATTTATCAAAATTACTGGTTAACTCATTAAATGTGGAAAACTATTGCTATTGTCAGGAAATAAGCCTTCTTAAATAGCTCCATTTTATTTAAGTTGTTACCCAGATTATACTCTCAATTATTTTTTGTCATTTATTTTACCCCAATGACAAAGGGTACTGGACCAGATCGAAAAGCTCATAAAGTATTTTTTTTTTGCTTCATCAGGAATCGAACCTGATGGGATCTTCCGGTTGAAAGGCAGGCGCTCTACCTACTGCGTCACCCAGGGTGTACATAACATTTAAGACAAACATAAAATTCTTTTACAGCGTCTTCATGATTTAATTAGCGCATCGATGTACATTTTAAATGCAGGTACCACCAATTACAAATATCACATCCGATATGTTTTAGAAGATCACCTTCTTTTTATCTTCTTTTTTTCTTGTAAATATTTCTCGCAAAGCTAAAGGTGAAATTGCGCTGGGATTTTTTTTTATCTTTTACTCTCTGAAGAAAATAAATGTTTTTTTAAGGAGCTCACTGATTGGCATTGGCTTACAGTCGATCTTATCAGACTGATATTTTACTTTTATCTGGAATCAAATTATCTGTAGCAGTAACGATAGGACGCGATGCACATCTGCCGTATTAGCAAAATTAATTGTCAGAGATTTCGGACTTTCAGATGGTTTAAAATAATTTACTAGTATTACTGATTGAAGAAGAAAATTCTTCAATTTCTCTTGATATATTTCTTACAGAGCTGATTTCTCCATATATCAAAAGCTAAGATTTTGACTATCATAGATTGCTCATCAACGAAAAATGATTCGTCATTCAAATCGTATAATATTGTATCCTCCAGTATCCTCTTTTTAAGGTTATAATATTCTTTTGAATTGTTTTTTGTAAAAGTGTACAGAATGTTTTTCTGGACAAAACTATACCAAGATTGGATTTTAATTGCCATTGCCTTACTGTTTTTTTTCAATCACATTTAAGAGGCTTAAATACACTCGCATCTAAGGGTGAGTTGTGTTTGCCGAAAGGGTGTATAAAATTATGTAGTTAGCATCACAAAAAGTGAGGAGCTCTATAGTTAAATATGATTTGTGACCGTGAACAAAAAAGAGTATAATCTTGGTAACAGCTTAAATAAAATGTAACTAAGCTATTTAAGAAAGCCATGGTTTTGCCATTGAAATTTATTGAAAGGCTTTAAGAATAACTAAAACGCACTTTTAAAAACAGTTTTAGTTTCCAGACATTTAACTGTCCGAAAACTAAAATAAATCAGATTTAGGTACTTGCAAGTAACATGTTCATTTAAATATAGGTGCCTGCCTATTATGTATTTTGATATTCTTCAGAGATTGTCGAAAGTTTATATCGATGTAAAATTTTACCACGAAAGAGACATCGAAAGAGAGATTTTGTACAAATTATTTTAATTTTGAATTGATAAAATAAAAGAGTGTCATTTGGACACTTGGTGTTTTATTTTATATTTATAATATTTTTTGGAATAAAAATAAATTTAAAAGTTGAAATGGAAGTAGGAATTTTACTTTATTCTTCATAAGTATTTTTTAATATTTTCCATTGATATACGTTTAAATCATTTGTGTGTACTAATTCAATTTCCGGCGGATTGACAACCAATTTGTTTCTTTTTTTTTGTACTAAAATGCGGAAACCACAAAATTCCGAAGTTTTTAAATTTTTTTTTAGTTTTAAACAAAATTTTAATATTCCAAAATATTTCTTCAGATATATAAACACAACTTCATCACTAATATTAAAAAAAAATCACTTAAATACTAATGTTTTCCTTGCTTTTTATCACTAATTTGTTATTGACAAAAAACTCGTTTTGAACTTCCAGACTGTCTTGAACAATAACTTTTAAATAGTTATATATGTATTTACATATAAATGTTATTCTTTGCTTACAATTTTGTTAGAAAAAGAACAATGAATAAAAAACGTGAAATGACTATATGTATTTAAAGAAAGCTATAGTGAAATGTTCGAAAACCAATCCATGTCCGGAAACTTGCACACCACCCTGTACGTATTTATCCGCTTTTGTTTTCGCATATACTGTGAATGTACTATTATTGGTAAGTTTAATAGTGTGGTTGTATTTTTAATTGTTATATAGTGGAGTAGTGAACCATGGCATTAAATATACACTAGTGTTGTTAGCTTACTTTTTATTAGTAAATTTATTGGCAAAATGTTATGTTTTATTATTTCTCTTGTTGGTGCGTTCTCCGTCTAAATCCAAACATCAGGTTCTAAATTAATAGTTTTCTAACTGACAGTTTTAAATTGTATATATATATATATAATTATATATTCAGGTTGTTTTCCTTTTCAAAATCATTGTTTGGTTTTTTTTACGTTTATATCGTTTCGTTAACCTGTGTTTTTCCATCTACTTCTGTACAACTTCTATATATCGTCGGTAATATTTATTATGCAACATTTGAGTTATAATTGCTGAAAAATGCGAAAATGTCGAATTCATTGGATAGGATGCCAAATCTACGTAATATCATTATTTTCATTGATTCAATCAAAATCTTAAAAATTTACATAATTTATATGCAACAAACGCGAAACTTGACTTTCGTTATTATTGCATTAAATATTTTATTAAAAAATGTGTACAATTTACACGAAACTGACATTTTCGTGTTTGTTGCATTTAACACAACAAACACAAATATTTTTTTTCTAAGAATTTTTTGTTTGTTTCGTTCGATCTTATTTTCGAACGGAGCGATCTTCGGCCACGAACGTGATAATGACCAAAAAATAGCTCTGAATGACACTACTACTTTGGTCTTCAACTTTGAATTACAAGCTGTTTTGAAAACCCCAAAAGGGTCAGTTGAACGTGGAGAAATATTCTATTTAAGAAAACTGGCGGTTTATAATTTAACTGTTTACAATCTCGGTAAGCAGGATGTAGTTTTCTATTTATATGGGATGAATGTAACGGAAAAAGATGAGCAAACGAAATTTTGTCTTGTATGCATGAATTTATTTTATCTAAAGCATCCATATCAACAGTTCGATGATGTCTGGCAGCCGTGGAGGGCTGCAGAAAAATGCCAGCTTTGCAATAATGTGTCCTTAATTATTAGAAAACCATTAACTTTGCAAATCATTCTACACAAATTTTTTGAAACGGGCCACACAGAAATGGAATGCGATTCCATTCATTTGAAAATTGAGGCCAAATACTCCAAAATGATGGGCTCAAATAATTAGGTTAGCAAGAAATAAGCCACATTCATTCAATGTTAAAAATTTTACGTTTGATGATTTTTGGGATTTTGAAAATTTAGCTTGGAATTATTTGTTAAATAATATTATTATAGTAAATTAAAGTTTGTCTCTTAGAATATCGTAAAGTATCACCTAACAAGATATTTTTTAAAATAAGTTTTGAAGACGAATATAGTGTTGCAGATCTGAATATAAAAAGAAGCAGAAAACCTAATAACAATTTAGAAAAAGCATATTATCGAGAACTGCCAATATGTATTAAAAAATACGATGATTTATTGAAAATCTGTAAGGATTTAACAATACCAAAAAAACTATATCGGAGAACTGATCAAGGAGCTAATGTTTCTTTTCTAATTGTTGGCTTATCAAATTAGCTTTTTCTAATTGTGTCAAGTACATTTAATTGTTAAAATTAAACTAAGTGGGTGGCATTAACTGATGTTTATTTTTAATAACTTTTATTATTTTCCAAGAGGGTTTGTAAGCTTTGTTTTAGTTTTCCATACCACTTCTGTTTAGTATATGAATTTTTACTGTATATGAATATAATAATTATTTTGATTATACTGAAAGTAATGATAAATGTGATGTGAAAAATCACAATATTCTGGATGAAAGTGCAAATAACAAACAGGCGGAAGATTTGATTACTTGAAGAAAAACATAAATTATTGAAAATTATCCAGAAATTATCGTGAAAGTTTCTTTGAAATTGTAGAATATCAAAAAAATATTCTTATACATATATATATATATGTATTTCAGGGAAGATGAAAAATGTAGTCGGTCAAGTCTATAAGTTATATCAAACGCCAACCAGATATTAATTCCTCAATGGGCACCATTCTTGTTGATTGGTTATAGTTGAATCAGAAAAATTAACACGATTAACTGTGGATTTATTTAACCAGTTGATATAAATCATAATAATAATATAACGTATCCGAATCACGTAATGTATTGAAACATTGAAAGTAAAAATTGATAACCGTTTAAAAGTGTCATACAATATTTTGGTGCATCGTTGACATTTTCTGCTTGCCTTATTATTAATTTTTATGTAATGTAGGTACATACGCAGCTAAATATGTATAAATTATGATTATGAACACTTTGATGCATTAATTAAAATATTAATATGAAAATAAATTAAATGTTCCGAAGAACATCGTAAATTCATAAATGACTTTTTTTATTTTGTTATTTTAAACACTTTTGATGCTTGACAGAAGAAAAAGAAATTAATAATAACATTTAGGCAAATAATCAAAAATAATAATAAAAACAAAATAATAGTTACATTAATAGAAACCACAAATAATTTGTATAATATTTGAATAAACATAAAATATATAAACTTATAAATTGTAATAAAAGAGTTACACTTGTACCCTTTAATTTTGTTTTCCTTTAATTATTATATGGACTTAAGAATTCAAATATACACGCTTTTGGGCGGTACTTTTATTTTACGAATACATTTTTGAAAATCTTATTAAGATATGTATTATTTATTCTTATTAAGGGCAACTTTAATCAAATATAAATAATAAATAATTTTTTATTTACATTCAATACATATTTATATTATGTTGTTTACGTACATCCGATCCATCCTTTGGCAATTTTGTTTCATATTTTCATCACGATTATTATTACCTTTCAATAATGCAGTAAACAGGCAACAACAATATGTACATGATAGATATGAATGAATAGGGTAAAATTAAAATGTATATTCATAAAAAAAAACAGGATAACACTTTTTTAAATACATACGAAATCTTATGGGAATCGAAGTGTTCTAGTTTTGATTTTTCTTTTTATTATTTATTTTTATATGTATATATATCATTTACACAAAATATTTCCAATTTCAATAAGCAATAAAAATTAATAATTTATTTTGAAAAATATAAAATTGCATAGGAATTTTCTTTATTTTAAAATTTATATTAGAATTTTATGACATTAAAAAACGTGTAAATTTGTAAATTTGTTCAATATGAAAAAAAAAAAAAATTACAAAAATTATAGAAGAAATACATATATATGGACTCATTATAAATAACTCTATATCAAATTTTTCTTTTTAAAATTTAATTTACAAATGAACTATTTGTAAAAATAATTTAAATAATTTTATATGTACTTAAATTAATTTATACAAAATGTTATTTTATAGAAATTTATTCTGCTATTAAAAAAAAAAATTGTAAATTGACAAATTATGGTCTACGATATAGAACATCATTTTCCAAAAGTTGGGAGAAATCCTTTGGAGTATCATTTAAGTTATCAGATACCATCACATCAATGTGAAAATATACCATTACAGCCACCACCATCAATGCCAACAAATTCTCCAACAACAACAAATAATGGCTCTTCATCAGCTACACGTCGTAGAACAATGCCAATTACACATTTAGATCCATCTGAGTTAGTTGGTTTATCACGTGAAGAAAGACGACGAAGACGTCGTGCAACATTAAAATATAGAACAGCTCATGCAACCAGAGAAAGAATACGTGTTGAAGCATTTAATGTAGCATTCACAGATTTAAGAAAATTATTACCAACTTTACCACCGGATAAAAAATTATCTAAAATCGAAATATTAAAATTAGCTATTTGTTATATTGCTTACTTAAATCATGTATTAGAAACGTAATTTACGTAATTTAATAAACGTAAGATACTAATAATATATTAGATTTGTATAAAATTTCATTTCTAACGTGATATAATAATAATATTATTTATTTTTGTTGTATAATATTTAAATAATTTCCAATGACATTAATGTTACAAAATAGTAATAAAAAAAGAAAATCTGAAAAATTGTTTAATTTTTTATTGTTTACGAATTGTGTTGATTGTAAAAAAAATCAGCATCATATGCTTTATGAAAATTTTATCAATTACCTTTTATTCTTCAAACGTAAACACCTGATATTTTTAAAATTCCCATACCGAAAGCTTTAAAGAATCTGAAGAAGCATTTATTTTCTTCACTTTTCCATTAACATTGCTACATCCTAATGCATATAAACCCGTAATATTTATATGAAATAATTTAAATTAATCAGTTATTGTCGTTATTGTATAGTCACCCACTGTCCCACTCCCAGGCAAACAGTAACCACACAACACAACACAAATACGATATTACGATACGATATGACTTTTTTTGTGCCTAATTTCATATTCCATATGTACTAAAAAAAAAAAAAAAAAAAACTATTTGACAGATAAACTTCAAGTTCTTCAAAGCTTGAATTGAATCTGCCAAAAATTTTACACGATGGATAGACACGCACACGATACATAACCTATTCCTACTCTAGAAAAAAACAACAAACAATCCAAATTAAAGGGAAAGCAAACATAAACATTGAATAAAATATTTTGGTTTTTAAATGTGCTTATAAAATGGATAAAGATGATAAGCTAAGCATGGATGAAAAAATTGATACAGATTCAAAAATTAACAAAACAAATAAATTCCAAACAAAGAATTTTTCAAAACCACGTCTCCGGTATTTTAAAGTAAATGAGGAAGAAAATGGTGATGATAATAAAAATGACAATTTTACTGGAGATGTTATTAGAGTGAAGAATTTCGAAAGAAAATTATTCAATAACAAAAAACATTTTAATACATCAAAATATAAATTTTTCAATAAAGATAAACAATTTAATAAACCGAACTATAAATACAAACGTTTACCAGATGGAAAAATTGATCCAAATCATTTAGAAAAACATACTCGTGGTGTAGCAGCAGAAACTGATGGTGTTAAAACAAATTTTTTCAAAACAAAATTAAAAAAAAAAGAAGTCTACTTGAATTTTGCAACTGAACAAGCTGCTCGAACTGAAGTTTTATTAACTGAAGAAGATGGGTAGAAAAAGAAATGATTTAATTAAAAATATTTATTGTTGCTTATTACTCTGAATTTTTTTATATTTTAGTTTTCTTATACCAGATGAAGATGAACGAACATTAGATTATCGACAAGAAGAAATTGCTGATAATGTAGATATTACATCGGCATCAAAATATTTCAAATTAAATTTAGAATTTGGGCCATATAATCATAGATATACTAAAAATGGTAGACATTTATTGATTGGCGGACGTAGAGGACATGTTGCTGCATTTGACTGGATAACAAAAAAGTTACATTGTGAAATTAATGTAATGGAAGAAATCGCTGATATATCATGGTTACATATAGAAACTATGTTTGCCTGTGCTCAAAAAAATTGGACATATTTCTATGATAAACAAGGAAAAGAGCTTCATTGTGTTAAAACTTTATACTCTGTTAATAAACTGGAATTTCTACCTTATCATTTTCTATTAGCAACAGGTAGTTCAACAGGTTTTTTATCTTGGTTAGATATTACTATTGGTGAAATAGTTGGACAATATAATTCAAAACTCGGTGATATTCGAATTATGTGTCAAAATCCAGGAAATGGTGTACTCTGTGTAGGAGGCGGTAAGGGTGTAGTTTCAATGTGGACACCAACAGTAAAAGAACCAGTAGCTAAACTTTTATGTCATGGTTCAGCTATGACAGCAATAACTGTAGATCCGAAAGGAAATCAATTAATCACAGCTGGCTTAGATAAAAAAGTTAAAGTATGGGATGTAAGGAATCTTAATCAAACATTAGGTTGTTATTTAGTAAGAATGCCTGTCACTAATTTAGCAGTGTCACAAAAAGGTATATATATATAGTTAAAATATATTATAAATATGTATATATAAATTAGTGAATGTTTTTAGGTTTATTATCTCTGTCAATGGGAAATTTCTGTGAAGTATTTAAGAACACTTTACTAGAAGAAAATTCATCAGCATATTTAAGAAAAACAGTTGATAGTTATATTCATGAATTAAGATATTCGCCCTTCGAAGATATATTAGGTATATCACATGCCAAAGGATTTTTATCAATGATTGTGCCTGGGTGTGGTGAAGCTAACTTTGATTCATTTGAAGCAAATCCATACCAAACAATTTCACAACGTAGAGAAAATGAAGTTCATGCTATTTTAGAAAAAATTCCCGCTGAATTAATTGCACTGAATCCAAATGAAATAACGGGTGTTGATGTATCAACACTTGAAGAAAGAATAAACTCTAAAAAACAATTATTCTTTGTTAAACCACCTCAAATAAATTTTATATCTAGACGAAAAATGAAAGGTAAAGGAGGTTCAGCTAATGCTGCTAGAAATAAGCAAATCGTGAAAGATTTAAGAAGAAAGGTACACAATTAGTTTTATTGAAATTTTAACAAATTTTGTTTAACAATTTAATTATTTTAGGGATTTATTAAAGATCTTCGTTCCAAGAAAAGTAAAATTCTTAAACAACATGGGGTTATAACTACAAATAACAACGCAGCAACAACCACTGATGAATTAGCTAAAATTGAACCCACTTCGGTTTTAGATCGATTTAAAACTAAAAGAATTGTTAAATGAAGTTACTTTGATAATATTAATAAATAATTTAAAATACTTCAATTGGATTTATTTTGGATTGTAGGTACACATACAAGTTACACGGTACGCTTTAAGTGTTACAAACTCCATTCTAAATATGTATTATACAATACTCTATTTAATTTCTCTTTATAAATTTCAAATTTTAAAACTACAAAACGTTCAGCAAGCTTCAAACTAAATACTTGATGTCGCTACGCTACTAAGGAATTTATATTTTCTGTTCTTATCACAGATAAAACAAACAAATTTATATCTATCTACATAAATGGTTATTATTTAATCTTTGTATTAATTTGATATCCAAAATCATGTAAAACAACTCTGACTCTGACTGCAAAGGAATGCCAATTTGAATTTGGCGTATGCGACAAACCAGTTATTCCATAAATCCATACGGACTATATATCTTCTTTTTTCTTTCAAAAGTTTCAAATACAAATGTGCCGGAACCATTAATACATATTTTTTGCTTTGACCACCATTTTCATTTCATGGGACTGTCGTGAAATGAAATAATAATAATAACGAATACTCGACTACTTTTGGTAATTTATGTGGTAGTAAAAAAAGTTGTTCACTTCACTTCACGCCCACGGGCCACGTCTTGTTTTGCACACACTATAGAAGGTTCCGGGTGTGTGACGACAATTTTTGATATCTCGTATTGACTGCGAAGTACAAAACTGTTGTTAACCCACAATGTGGTAAATAGTCCGTAATGTAATGGTAATCCATTATAGAAATATAAACGATAGCACTAATTTTTATCTTACCCCAATAAACATTTTGCAAAGTTATCGGCATTTTTATATTTATTTTTTTAAATTGACGTAATATTAGATGACAGTGTTAAGTTGTCATTGTCATGTAATTTTAGTTATTTTATAATTTAGTAATCGTGTTGTTTATAATCTTTGATAAAATATTAAATTAAAAAATTTATACTTCAAAGTTTTTGGATTAGTTTTAAATGTTCATTCAGAATCGAATATGATATTGAAAGAATTAAGTGATCTGATAATTGTTGATGAATTAAGAGTTGAAAACCACGAAAACTCAGTTAAAAATAATTCAAATTTTTAAAAATTTAATTTATTTGACTTTACGTATTTACAGGAAAAATATATATTTTTTTTATCACATTTGAGTCCAGATTTTCATGTGCACCCAAATTTTGAATCAAAAATTTATACTTCAAGTCATATTGGAAACGTTTTGGGTTCAATGAGAAAAGAAGTACGTAAATATTTTGCTGTTATATTTTTAAATTTATATTATGGGTCTACATATTAATGAATATTATTTACAGAGCATTCCATTAAAATATTTCAAAATATTGAAAAATAGAGTAGAAAACACACAACGATTATCAAATGGAAATATTCTTAAAGTGACTATGTTTAAAGATGAAGAACCATCAGGAAATGTTTTATATTATTTCAAAAGTACATAAACTTTTTATTTTGTAGTAATAGAATGCAAAAATAAATAGTAGTTTTTTTTTTTAAATTTTAGTTAATAAAAACTTAAATTTAGCTAGCACAGCTATATACTTAGGACACTTTAAACAAATAACTAAAATTATGAGGAATAGCACTTTTATAGATCTTGTGTCAAAGGGTATTGACTATTTGTATATCGATAATACAAATTCTAAGTCAATTTATCATTCTACAGAACAAGAAGTCTGTTATAATCTTAAAGAATTATTAAAGTAATTATTTGCTATTTAAATTATAGAACTTAACCTATGGCTATGAATCTTATAATTTTAGATCTCATACTAAAATAATATTAAATACTCCTGAATTTGGATACGAAGATCTTATAAAATGTTCTACATTATCTTTTGATTTTAAATTGTATATTCATAATGATATTACCAAAAGTGTTTTTTACAATTCAGATTGTATTGATAAATTTGTAAAATTAAAAGATTGTGATATTGCAATTATACAAGATTCTCAAAGTCTAGACTTTATAACTAGGTAAATTTAAAATTATTTGATTGAAAGTTAAATAATTTATATATATATTAAATAATATTTTTTTTATTTTAGACGATTTAATAAAAAAAAAATTGCCACCGTTCGACTTTTTGACTTTCAGAAGCATTTTGAAAATAAGTCATATGAAAAATTTGGCCTTTATCAATTTTGTTATTCATCTCATATATCTAGAATGGAAATGTTTTCATTTATAACTTTAATTCAACCGGAAAGTATCAAAGAAATATATTCTGAATTACCTAAAATACCTGACTTTATTAAAGGAGCTAGTAAAAAATGGAAATGTACTGATGAAGATCCAAAATATTTCCCAGTTGATGATGTTTTAGATCAAATTGAAGATTTTGCACCGAAAACTAGATTAGAAAATGTAGAAAGTTTAGAAAAATTCATTGAAAATGCTTTATCTGAAAACCCAATAAGTAGCGATATATCGAATAAAACTGAAAAATCAACAGATTGTGAAGAAGTTTTTCTAGATGAAAAGCGGTTAACTAAAAAAATTAGAGATGCAATTCATACAATCCCAAAACGAAAGACAAGAAAAATAATGACAATAACAATTGATTGTAAGTAAATCACAACACAATGTATATTTAAATATAAAATTAAAATTTTACCACAAAAAATAAACTTTTTAAAATATTTTAGCAAATTCGGAAAAAAATGTAAATAACAAAAATATCTCCAAAAAAATAAATAAATCAAATAAATCAAATAATTCGAAGCAGGATGTAGAGCAAACTAAAATGGATGAATTTGCATCTTTATTAAATACAAATTTTACACATTTTCAACCAAATGAGAGTTGTGATGAATCAGAAAAGTCAGAATTTGTAGAAAACTCACATGCTTCTTCCTTAATAGATAGAAAAAAAATTGAGGATACAAATATGGAGAAAATACAGAAAGAAGAAAACGAAAACTATTTTTCATTTTTAGATAATACTAGTGTTTCTTCTAAAGAGGAAAAGGATGATAGCAAGATTGTTAATAAAAGTATTCATCAAAGTACAAAAATAAAACAGAAAGAAAATGCGACTGTAATTATTGCATATTCATTAGTTGAAAATGCTGTAGAAAATTTTGTTAGAAATAATATTGCAAACAAAAGTACTGAAAATCCATCAAGTTCAAATAAAATAATTGGTAAAAAAAAAAAACTCTCAACTGAAAGTAACAAATATGCTTCACCTTCAAGATTACAAAATAGTACAGCATCTGAAAAAAAAAATCAACTTGAAAAATGCAAAGAAAATAATGAACCAAAATGTATAGCAATTTCTAATTCTATTCTAGACAATATTTTAGATTATAAGGACAATAAGGTTATTGCTAGAAATGAGAAGATTCTCATAAAATCATGTAATAACCAATCAGATGATGAAATAAAAAATTTTATAAAAGAACCTGACAACACCTTGGGAAATTCTGCAAGTAAAATCAATTCAACAGAAAAAAATTACAACTCTTTTCGTAAAAGTTTATTTGTCACTGAAAATGATAATGGTAAAAAAAATTCGTATAAACCTAAAGAAAAATTAAATAAATCAAACAAAAACAATTTATCTAAAAAGAATATTAAAGAAAATAATAGTAATAAAAAAGAAATAACAAATTATTTACGTAGATCGAGTACCAAAAGAAAACGTAAAATATCTGAATCAGATAATTCTGTTGAAGCAATCGATACTGGCTATGAAGATATTATTGAAATTGTGGACAGTAGTCCACCATCACGTTTGACAAGAAGTACTGCAAAAGCTGAAATCGTTCAGGTAAAAATTATTATATAAAAATAATTAATAAAAAAAAAATTAAAAAAAATTAATTTTAGATAAAATCAAAACGAAAAATGAAAAAACCAGATGTAATATCTCAGCTATACATAGATGATTGATGACTAATTTTAATTAATTGAAGTATTAATATTATATAATTGAATTTTTTTTTCGAAACAAACGACTTTTTTTTATCATGCTATAATTTATATGTAAATGATTATTATTTTTTTAATGATCCAAAATTCTTTTTATTTCTTATATTTTAATTTTCGATTAAAACAAAATAAGTAATAAATTAACATGATTATACATAGTTCTTTTTACTACATATCTATGTAAATATATTAAAATGTATAATAAAAAAATTAAATATGTACTTAAAATAAATTTGCCAAAGATTCAACAATTGAACTATCTCTAAAACGTCCTATTCTTAGTGCATAACTTATAACATGAGCTACATAACTATTTTCATGAATACGATGAAATAAATGTGCCATTGGTCCTAAAATATTTTAAAAGTATTTATTAAAACTTTATTATTAATCTAAATAACAAATTTAATTTTCTCACCTAGAGCATGAATTGTAACATCTGAGCCACCATGTGTGTTCTCATCTGTAAAAATTGCTGACTGTTGAATGTAATCATATTGTGTTGTGTCATCTTTACTAGGATCCTTTCTTTTTGGTTTACCAGTTAAATCATCAATCTCAACCTGATAACCTGCATTACTTGTTCCGTAAGTTAATGTTGTATAAGGTATTTGATCAATTTTTGATTTGAAACCGATTCCCAAGATATTAGTACCACGATTTGGATAACCATTTATTGTAAGAGTGTGTGAATGATCTGCCGTTACAATTATTAATGTTTCATCTAACTCATCTCTAAAATATGTATATATATTATATAGGTATTTTGTTTAATAAAATCGATAATAAAATCTATTTAAACAACTAAATGAAAATTTTAGGTACTTCATTGCAACAAGTGTTGAATTAACTGCATCATTCAATGCTAATGTTTCTGAAAGTGCTTTTCGAGCAGCTCCTCTATGATGTGCTTGATCGATCATTCCCCCTTCTACAACTAATAAAAATCCTTTGCCTTTACTTTTTAATACTTCAATAGCTTTCAATGTCATATCTTTTAATGATGGCATACCATTAGGACCTTTATTTCGTTGATAATCATATTTTAAATGACCATTTGCAAAAACCCCTAAAATAGAAAAAACAAAATATTAAATTTTATTATTACATAATTAATTCCATTAATTGGTAATTACCCAAAACAAAATCGGTATTTATAGCATCAAAATTCTTTAAATCATTATTATTACTTAAAACAGCAAATCTTTGGCCATCATTTGACTTTTTCTTTCCCCAATCAGAAATTAAATTTCTCCCGTCTTTGGAATAACAAGCCCAAGTATCAATTGGATCTGCTTCAGAACCATTAACATTTGAAATAAGACATTGCCGACCTCCACCCATTAATACCTAAAAATAAATAAACAAATGAAATTAAAAAAAAAATAGATGTTCAGATAGATTTTCATAAATATGTACACTGCATAATGTTTATTTACAGACTTACATTTATTTTTTGTGCAACTTCACCTTCAATTAAAATTTTTCCAATATCTTTACAGCCTTCTTGTTTTGAAATTTCTGGTATTTTACTTTCACATTCCCATCTTCGATCAGGTACATTCGCATATAATGAAGCTGGTGTTGCATGTGTTAAACGAGTTGTTGTTACAATACCAGTATTAAGACCATCTTCTTGAGCCCATTTTATTATTGTGTCAACATGATGTTTTGAATTTAAAGAAGCCGAACAATTGCCTAATTTTACACTAGAATCAACACCTCCTGTCTCATAATTTATTTTAACACCACCGAATAGTGCAGTTGCAGTTGAAAATGAATCTGGTACTTGTTTATCAGCACAATAAGTCTAAAAGAAAATATATACTTACATATGGGTGTATAATATTTATATTTAATAATGTGTACATAGTACAGAATATAAAAATTATTAATTAAATTTACTTTTAACATTCCCATATGGGGAAAATTTTCCCAAGCTAATAGTCCTTCTTCTTTAAAACCATATATTCTTGATGCTGTAACAGTATTTGGGCCCATACCATCACCAACAAATATTATAACATTTTTAGCTCTTCTCATATTCAATTTAACATTAAGTGCTATTTTTAATTCTTCAATACCTTTATCAAACCAAATTTTTTGTTCATCAGGTAAATTTTCATTCCAATATGGTACTTTTTGTACAGATTCATTTCCCATTTCATAATTAACAAGTAAAGCGATACAGAGTATTGTAATTACAAGAAATATAAAAAAAATGAAAATTACAAAACCACCAAAAAATAAATTCGATTTGAATAATTTTATAAAACGTTCACATCTTGAATCACATTTTATTTTATTACTACTATTTATACAACGTTTTGTCGAATTCAATGATGAACTTTTTGATTCTATGTTTGGTGGCGTATTATCTATATCAAAACGTTGCCTGGATTCAAACATAATCTTAAACAATTTTAAATATGTATTTTTTTCTTTTTTTTTTTCAAATTTATGAAGACAATATCGACAATGAGATTCTCAGTAACTGAAATTGAAATTTCAAGAATAAAAGTTAGTTCTTCAAAATATTAAAATTAATTTATGTACTTGATTTAATTTTATTGTTATTATTCTGTGATATCTTGTTGTTTTTGTAAGGTAATTAATAATAAAACAATAATTAAAAAAAAAATTATTTGCATTGAATTATCAGCAAGTAATATTAGTTTAAATATATATTTATATATATATATATATATGTATATATATAAACTATTTAATATGTGGTATAATGATAAGATTACAAAGACTTATTTTCGTTTTAATTTGAAAATCTTAAAAAGAAAAGGAAAAAAGATAAACGACAATTTACCAGAGATAGTAGATAGATAGATCTGATAGTAATTAAAAATTATATATTATCTAATTAAAAATTAAATTAAAATAATAAATTATTAGAAATAGATAATTCAGTTAAACAACAAATTTTCTAATGCAGAAACGTACATATGCATTTCTTATCACTTTACTGTTTTGTCATATGGATTAATTGTTGAATTGTATACAAAAAATGCTTAGATATTCTTTGCCCGCAAATTCATGAAAAATTAATGACGTAGAAAATATAAACGTCCGTAATAGATTATATACAAAAGACAAAATATTATGGCATATATTACAAATCTCCATCCAAAGTAGATTTTAATTTTTAATCGGAAATCTGTGACTGTCGTGTTGGGCATTTTATTTTAAAGAAAGTTTTCTCGAATAAGCCATTTATTTACGACATAAATAATATTCGACACCCTTACTAATTTTAAGCTTAGAAAGCTCAAATTTAAGCTCAACATTTTTTAAGGAAAGGAAAGGATAGTCTCAATTTCACTTTTATGTGAAAAAAAAAGAAAATTAATATATTTTTGTATAATTTTTATTATTATATTTTTATTAAAGTTTGAAAAGAAAAAATGTTCACAATATAATTATTTTTTTTTTTTTGTATTAAATTTATATATGTATAGCAATAGTGTTTTCTTTAATATAAATTTCAATTAAAACATATATAATTTTTTGTTTCTGATTATTTTGCCTTATTATAAATTCTGAAATATTGATATTTTTAAAATGTATTTATTTAACACACTTGAAATATTTAATTTTACAATTTTGAATATAGAAAAGGAAATAAAAAAAAACTAATATTAATTGTATACATTATAAAAGCGGGATTAATTATAATAATAAAATAACATGTAATTTAGGAATTTACAAAAAACAATTGAATAAGAAAAACTAAAAAAAATAATTAAAAATGTTTTTCAAAAAAATTAAAACTGGAATTAATAGAAATAGTTTATGTATGTAAAATGTAAAAATTGTGTATCAAGTTATTTGTGTATAAATTTGTAATTTTTATTGTAAAGTTTTTAAATATTAAAATACATACATATAAATATATAAATTTAGACTAATTCAAATTGAAAAACATAAACAAAAAAAAAAAGCTTATTAATTTACATATTCACGTTAATTGAGTAAATTAATACTAATTAATTAAAACAAAAAACGGAACATTTATAACTATGTGGTTGATAATTGATTGTTTTTTTTTTGTTTAAAATGTGTAAAATTCAAAAGCCTAAAATATTGACAAATAACCTAAAATATTATATGAATATAATATAATATGTATAATGTTGTATACAACATATACATGAAAAAAAAAATATATGCATAATTTTTTTGTTCTTTTTTTATTTTATTTTTTATTTTTGTAATTATTAAATTTTGTTGCCTTTATAGGTTTTGCTACAACTGCAGCTTCTCTCAGCTTTCTATGTATTTTTTTATTTTAAATATCATCGATATCAATTTCTTCACCGTCATCATCATCAACTTTTTTAGGTGCGGTTTTTGGATCATCACTTTTTTTGAGCAAATCAATTCGAGCCCTATCATCATATTCAATTTCAACATCTGAATCATTTTCATCTTCTTCGTCTGATTCTTCTTCCTCAGCTTCTTGTAACCATTGTAAAAATGGTTTTGCTTTTTCATGAATTTCAGTTGCAATTTCTTTACTTACATATTTTTTACTAACTTTTTGACCCCATTCTAATATTGCTTTTTCCTCTAATATATCATTATCATAAAATAGTTTCAAAATTCCAGCAACTTTTTCCATTAATTTTGTTGAATGTAATGCAATCACTTGTTCAATTCCACCAATAAGATAACGTTGAGCTTTTAAATTGTTATGAGTGAAACGTAATAATAAATTACGATGTTTTCGTACTTCTTGTATAATATTTACTGAAAACAATAATTCAGCTAATACCAGTGTTGCTTTATGTGTTATATCTAAACGTTCAGCTTCAAGAGCTAATTCTTTATGAGTTTGTAAATTTTCTAACTGACCAGCATCACCTTTCTTTTTAACCAATTCATAGAATATATCAACACGTTCTTTTTCAGATTTTTCAACATCATCTGATATGGTCATTCCTAAAAAATATATGTATAATGAAAATAAATAAACAAATATACAAACACTTATATTTTAATATATGAGATAAAAAAAAAAGAAAAAACATTAAATTAATTTACCTTTAGCTCCATCAGTTAAATCTTCAAGACGTTTACGTACAGCAGCTTCTGATACATCAGTTGTCCAATTATCATCATCATCTTCAGCATCTTTTTTTGGTATTGCTGCACCAATTAATGCTTCAGTTTGGCTAGCTTGATTTGCTTCATCATCATCATTATTTTGTACAACAGAATTATTTGCTGAATCAGTTCCACCATTTTCTTCACCACCTTTTTTAGAACGTTTACTACGTTTACCTTCAGTTAATGATGAACCTTGTGTAGCTGGATTCATATTTGGAGGATTTTTTAATATGAATGTATTTACTTTATGATTAACTTCAAGTGGACCATGAAAACCACATGCTTTACATCCTTGTGATATAGTACCTTTTTTCGATGAAACAAGTAGTTCTGTTTCTGGATTATCACATTCCGGGCATAAAACATATTTGCGTATAAAACCATCAAGCAAATCTTGTAATTTAGAAGCATCATGTGAACCGTTTACAATGAAACGTTCATTCTACAAAAATACAAAACCAATCAATATAATATTTTTTTAATAAGAAAAATTTGGACACTTGAAATAAAAAAAATAAAAAATGTAAAATTTAAAATTATTTTTACCTTATGATCAAATTGAGTTTGAGCACCCAATTCGCAACCAAAATATTTTGTTGGATATGTAGCTGGACGTCCGATTGCTTTAGCAACTTCTGCCATATTAACAATAACAGTTTTAATACCATTACCTTTGCCTTCAACTTTAGCCATAATACGTGGCATTTTGTAACGATAGAAAACATCGGTTACATTACGATTAACGTTTACAGTACCCATTTTGAAAAATTAATTATAATATGTGAAGTTCAAATTTTGAAAAAAAAACTAATGAAAAATTGTAAATAAAGTCTTTTTTTGATTTTCGAATATTTTAAATAAGTTTTCTTCAATTGTTTTCTATTTTATTTTGTTTTTGTTATAGATTTCACAATAATAAACTGGAAAATTGGAAATCTTTTTAATGAAATCAAAAATTAAAATTTGCTAATTTTTAGGAACACAATACAAACAATTTATAAATTGTTATTGTTCTTGGATTTTTTTTTTTTGGCTCAATAAATTCAATTTTGTTTTTTCTTGTATCGCTTAAGGCATTAACATATATGTATGGCTGTGTATGTATGTAAACAATAAATTTAAAAAGGATAAGCGATTTTGACAAAGTGATTGATTATTCTTGAAGCATATAGAATTCAAGATTGTATGATAATTATTTTTAGATAAGGTGTTTTTATTATTTTTGATTTGATTTAATTCGATAAAAACAAATGTTCATTTGTATCTTCTTAAAATAAAAATTTCCCAATTTTATTTTTTTTATTTTTTTTTTTCTCTCTATGTAATTTAAATCATTTGTGTAGTTTTATTTATTCCAATAACTTTTTATGAAATAAGATGTATTTTTGAAATAATATTATTTTTATTACTTAATGAATTATTTCGATTTAAGTAATTTGATAATAAATTTATTAAATAATTGACTCTTAATATTGATGATCTTGATGAAAGATTTTTTGATCTTTGATTTATAAATTGTATATTATTAATACGCTGATATAATAATTGTTGTTGCTTTTGTTGCAGTTTTAAATATAGTTGTAATAATGGATTATTATCACCATAAGTTGATTTCAGTTTTAATTTTATAAATTTTTTTTCTTTTATTGATAAATTCATGAAGTTTGTTTTATTGATTGTTATTAAAAAATTTCTTTCTCTAATAATTTAAAATTATATATTTTTTTGTTAAAATTTTTTGAATTCCTTATGTAAAAAGGAATATAATTTAATTTCAAATTCAAATTTATGTATGAGAAAATGATAAGAAAAGCAAAATATAATAAACAATTTTAAATAAATAATATAAATAAATTATTTCTCCAGGAAACTTTTACACTATTTTTTATTTTTCTATATATGTATATTATGTATATATATTTATTCAATTATTTTAAATTATTATAAAAAAATTCAAGCTTCAGTTGTGGTTTTGATTGATATAACTCAAATGATTTTTGTTTTTATGTAATTAGTTAATTACTGTTGAATCCTTATTCGAAATATAATTTAATTTCATTTGTTTTCGAAATTCATTCAAAATATTAATTATAATTAATTAGTATTTAATCTAAAATAATTTTGATTTCAAAATTAATTTCAAAATTCAGAATTTTTTATTTTCATACAGAGAATCCTTGATAATTTCGGTTCAAATTTCGGAACATTTATTATATATATAATGTAACAGTTGTATTTATGTAGTTATGTAGTTGTTTAATAAAATATAAAAGATAATTAAATATTTTTTTTATTTTCAGTTGAAATAATATACTTTCTTTTAATTCAGGATGCTGTTGTTATCAAGCATAGAATATTTCAGGATATTTTTGTTGTTGTTTGTTTTAATTGTTAATTATGTTTTAATAGAATATTTTTTTTCTTCAAATTTTAATTTGTAATATAATATTTAATTTTGTATTTTTTAAATTTTTTTTAAATTTTTTTCTTATACGGTTTTAATTATATATATAAATTGAATTGAATTACATAACATGTATAAGACGAGAAGCATTCCTATTTGATTTTTCTTAAGATTTCTTTAAATACTTTATAATTTCATTAATATTATATTATTTCTTTATACATATGTTTATATATATCTATGTATCGATATATTTGATTTTTCTGTTTTTTTTTGTTCTTCCCTTTTTATTCTCTTAATTTATGTAATATTAAATTGGTTGTGAAGGTTAATTTTATAAAAAATAATAAATATAATTCTTTAAAAAATAACCTCACGTTTCTCTAAATGGTTGCAATTTCCGATGTCTATTACTGGAAAATTTTGAAGTCCTGAAAAGAATATGAAAAATAATTAATATTCAAATAATATAATAAATACATAAATACATAGATTATATGCTTAATTTCATTTATAAAATTTCAGTATCATATATTATAAAAATTCAGAATGTTGCGTAAAAATGTGATTGTTATTGTAATGGTGTACAATTTACGTTTAAATATTTTTACATTTAGATTAATTTAAAATTAAAATTATGTTCAGGTAGATAAAGATAATAAGTATTAGCACAAGGATTAATTACGTAATTAATTAATTAAAGACTAGTTTAAATTTAATAAAAATAAAAACAAAAATTGTAGATCAGGTACACAAAATTAGGAATGGTGTTCAATGGGTGGGTTCAATAGCATTAACCGATGGATCTGGAATCCATTTTGAATCCATGTACGATGTATCCAATGAACGCAATTCACCTCAAAAATTTACCGCAATACTAGCGCCATCACCGAAAAATATAATTAGTTAAAAAAAAAAAATTAAATTTGAATAAAATAATATTTATTATCATACATATAAATTATTTTTTATAACTCTTAATTTAAGTTTTAAGTAAAGAAGGATGTATAATTACAAGACTGAGGATAGGACTTTCGCGACTGACCCATAAGTATACTTATTTGACGGGCCGAACATAAGTCTACCTACATGTTCCTGTGATGGCCAGACGCCAGTAAGTTTTCAGCACATTTTCGAGGCCTGTCCGCGCTTATTCAATTCACCAAACATATCAACATTTTCGATCCATCGGTTAATTTCACTGAACGCTATACCAATAACAAAAAATAATTAAAAAAAAAAAAAAAATTCAATAAACAAAAATTCCACACAATGTATAAATGATTTCAGAGTTGATTTCAAAATCAGGGTTTCAAGTTGCATTCTTATGCGTAGTGGCTGTTAAATACAAAAAAGGTATCTCCTCCTTTTCCCAGAATTTTTACCTTCAATATTTCTTGTCAAATTTACAGCTTTTTATATTTAAAAAAAAAAAAGAGAATGGTGGGTTTTGGTCTACTTATAAAACAGGCAAAGACAAAGTATATGCTCTCAACAAATAAACAGTCCTCACCAAATCATATACGACTGTCGGATCATATACCATTGAGGTAGTCCAGATATTTGTCTACCTTGAAACTAATACCAACTGCAAAAATGCTGCTAATTCGGTTTGTCTAAACAACTGGGTTCAAAACTCCTGTCTCAAAATATCAAATCATAACTTAATCGAAAAAATTCACATTATTAAGATTATAAAATAGCTTTTTTATTAAATTTTTAACTTGAAATGTTAAAATTTTTAACAGAATTTGTTTGCTAAAACAATTCTTTAGCATTCCTAACTTTTTACTAGAATTTTGTGTCTACAGCGGTTGTAAAATCGAAAACAAAAATTTTATGTACTAATTTAAATTGTTTAACCGACACCTGAATATGCATGTTTATTAACTAAGTAATCAAATAAACTCTATAATATGTACGAGTACATATAAAAGTACGAATATTATAAAATATTGGACTAGAAATATTATTCATAGCTGGCGTATTTAAACCAATGAGGTCCATTGTGATATCGCAAAATTCCGATTCTCCGTATACGAATATTAGATGTCAATACCAGATTATGCTTTTCACAAAGCCATGAAGCCACTAAATCCTAATACCTGCAAAATCAATCACGGATTATAAAAGGTAGGCTACTAGATGGGCTTATCTTTTATGAATTAATGCGGTTGTATGATTGTTTCGTCCTGTTCTTCGTTTTTGCCGGACCTGCAAAAATAATTTAATTGAAATGAAAGTCTTCTGAATTTTTTGCATATTAGACAGTATGCTGAGATAACCTCTACCATCGTACTTATATCTGATCTTGTTAATGATAATTCGTTAACTGACCGTTCATGGTACAGCATAGGACATATAAGTTTGACTATATTGCAGTCAGGTCCATTGTATCTGAAAGAAACTTTAAGGCTGTTCTATTTTCAGTAAATTCATCTGCTTTACAGTTTTCTGGAATGCCACTATGACCCGACATCCAACTCTTTTAGACCATCTATTTCACCTAAAAATAGTTCAATGTTTTGAAAATCTGAAATATAGGCAAATAATTAGATTTGGAGAATGCATAATCTCCCCACTTTTTAATCTATTTTAGATCAGTTTAAAAATTAAAACTCTTTCGATTAGATACAGTTAGCTATAAGAAATTGTGTTATTTACTTAAGATTTTAATAAGAGGACACGGGATAGGGATAGCTATCCGATAATTAGAAGCATACAGAACCAACATTTTTTAAATTCATTTAACATACACAACTATAATATACCAAATATAATTTATAGAATATGCTGTAGGCTCTAGGTGAAACATAATTAAAATATTAAAACTCTTAGTATGTTCTTAATCGATTTCGGTTATTACACCATCATATCATCAGAAGACTCATTTGATGATGGTGTAATAAAATAACCGAAATCGATTAAGATATTTAATAAAATTGTGAAACATATCTAGAGTTTTAATATTTATCTAATTATAATATATGAATTTATATATGAATATGTATATTATTTACTACAATTATGATGTACATATAACAAGTATAAGTACATATAGTTAGAGCTATAGTTTAAGTTTTACCATTCACCTTAAATGAAATTATTGAAATCAAGTAAAAATGAAGGAAAATAACATTTTCTTATAAAATTAAAGTATGTTCCAACAGTTCCAACATAGGATCACAAACATTATGAATTCAAGGTAACTATTAATATTATTAATGTCGACAAAAACAGAGTTTAACAAAATTGGGATTGATTTTTCGAATTTTTAAAATTTTTCTAACAGATTTTAATGAAAAAAAAATAAATTATTAAACTAAATAAATTTAATTGTATATAAAATAAAATATGTATATAATATAAAAAAAAAATTACCTGCTATTTTTATTTAAAAAAATTTGATTAGCAATATGTACATTTGTTTTATTTTTCTTTATTAGTATTTTCTTTAGTATTTCAGCAGAATTAATAAATAAAAACATTTTTTTTTTACTTAAACAACAAACAATTAACTTTTCTATTTGAACGGTCACTCGCCAATCAGTCTTCAACAAATTTACCAATTTTAGGGACCTGTTCGAGCTGCCTACAGCAATAATGCAAGTAGGATATATGTAAACCTGTAAACAAAACTTCCTTTTTATTTATCTTTCTTTATCGATTTCGATATCTGACCGTGAACGGGGAAACATCAGATAAGTAATATTTTTAAAAATATTAATATTGCATTTTGAATTATAATATATTTATATTGTATTATAATAAATTACATTTTGAATTATGTACATACATATATTAAATTAAAATAATTAATATAGAATTAAATAAAACATTTTAATTATAATTCCTGCATGCATGGATCGGGAAAACTAAATATCATCGATGAAAACAAAGAAATCACATAATATGTAGTCTATTCGATTTATAGGCATTTAGTTACCAACGTATATTTAAGTCTTCTTAATATAAATCTGAACTAATTTTGTTTTCTATTATTTTGTCTTATCATTTGTTCGGTCTCCAATTCGTTTTTTATTTTACACTAGCAAAGTTACCCGACGTTGTCCGGGTCGACCACAAAATATATCGAATTTATTTCAATGAAGTTTGATTTATGAATCGAATTGAAAAAAATTGGTTTATCAAAAATATTTTTTTTTTCACTACGATAACAAATTATCAAGAATACTACAACTTAAACTATACTTATATTAAAATTATTTCTTTGTAAACAATATTTCGGTGGTCTTTTCAGATGAAGTATAAGCAAATACATTCCTTGCTGTTGAGGTATTCTTGAAATAAAGATATGTTCGCCTTTTCCACAATCAATTGGAATTTGTACTTAAATGAGATGATGATGCCAAATTCTTATTCTTAATCTACTACCGTAGTTTTGGCTTCTTCAAGTTTCGTAGAAGCAATATTGAAGCTACTACTTCACATTTTTGTGGCTAATTCACATAGCCATATCATGTAAAAATTTTATACTGATTACTAAATTCGAAAATACTTTTTCAGGACAATACATGTTTTTTTATTTTTCATAGAGTATCTATGAATAAATTTTCAAGTGTGTAACACAATTTTTTTTTTTTGAAACATTTCTGATAGAGTATGTAAGTGTAAATTTTCATGCCTGTAACACTATTGGTTTTTTAAATACTCCTGAGACGTCCTAGCAGTTGTACGTCAGCAACCCGAACCAAACCAAATTTTCAAATCGGTCACAGTCGGGATTCTTTATTAGTGAAAGAGTATTTCAGCGTAAATTTTCATGCCTGTAACACTATTGGTTTTTGAAATATTACTGAGATGTAAGTGCTAGGAGTTGTACGGCAGCAACCCGAATCAGTCCAAATTTTCTAAATCGGTAACAGTCGTATTTCTTTATTTGTGAAAGAGTATCTAAGTGTAAATTTTCATGCCTGTAACACTATTGGTTTTTGAAATATTCCTGAGATGGAAGTGCTAGGAGTTGTATGGCAGCAAGCCGAACCAGTCCAAATTTTCGAAATCGGTAACAGTCGTATTTCTTTATTTGTGAAAGAGTATCTAAGTGTAAATTTTCATGCCTGTAACACTATTGGTTTTTAAAATATTCCCTAGTCTGGCTAGGAGTTGTACGGCAGCAACCCGAACCTCGTCATCTGATGGCATTGTAAGGTACCGCGTCCGGTACCTTATTTGACCATGAATAACTGAACTCTATCTTTAAAACTGTGGGCGTGCATAGCGAACAAACAAACAAACAAACTTTCCCTTTTATAAGTATAGATTATAATTTTTTTTCTTTTAATTTGGTAAGTTTTTTTGTAAATTATTTAGTTATAAGCCGAAATTTATAATTTTATATTGTCACGGTTTATGGTGCTCACTTTATATATTTTCAGTTGTACTTGACCAAATACAAAAAGTAATCAAAGTAAGCAAAGCAACGAATTGACGAATTTTCATTTCAATACTTTGATTTGCTTACTTTGACAGTTTGTTGAACTTTGATTTTAAATTTTGTTTACTGTTACTTTTTTAATAAAAATGTTCGACAAATAAGACATATTTAAAAAAACAAAAAAAAAAAACTAGTGTTTTGACAAGCATTTGTACATAAACATTTTTACGACCGTGTAGACTTATAATGGTCTTATAATTTATTAATAATATAAGAATTAAATTGAAGAGGCTTATAAATATAAGAAAATTTGGAAAACCAGCTAAAACCAGCTAAAATGTAGAAATAAATTATTAAAAGACACATATATTCCTAAATAGGTTAGTGCAAAAAATTCAAACATATGAGAAAGAAAGCTTGAAAAATTACATTTGTTATTTCATTGAAAAATCAAAGAAAATAAATTGAAAATCAAGCTTAGAACTTGTTTTTGCTTATATGTGTACTCTTTTTTACCGAATATAAAACATACATTGAATAAATGATCATTCAAGATCATTTTCCGATTTAAATACATACCTATAATGTGCTCCAGGTTTCAAACCTTGATTTTTATCTTCCTGAAACGAAAGATCATGATCAAAAATGAAAATTTTTCTGGAGATAGTACAGCTCTGAATTTTTGAAGTATTAAATTCGACTCTGTTTTTTAAGCTTCAACTATTTACAGGCTATTGCGACGAAATCATGGCAGAGACTACTGTCCATGATGTCTGTTTTGGTTGATACAGCGATGTAGATGTAGATTTTTTATGAATATCGTAGGATTCCACTAGAGTGCTGTCGTGTGCAAAGCTGTGGATTGGATTGAAAGTGACTTGAAGCAAGTCATTTATAAGTATAAGGAATAGCGTAGGTAAAAGAACTGATAATTGGGGGATACCAGCGTTTGCTTGGAATTGATCGGACTTAAATCCATATCATATCATTGTTCGATTCAAAAGGAATCCCAGACCTATGGCTTGGCATTTCCCTAATAATGCATTATAATATAATCAATCGAAAACTTCAGAAATATCCAAAGCCACAATATTTGCTTCACCCGAATCGTGCAAACAGATATTTAGCTTGTTAAGGTATGCCATTGAATCACTGATGGATCGGTGGGATCTAATTTCGTATTGTTTACCATGAACGCCTTGAATGTCTAAATATTTGGTCAGCTTCTTGTTTATTAAAATCTCCAATGCTTTAGAGAGGAGCTATATTGTAGTTGTATGTCTATAGTTAGAGAGATCGCTTTTGTTACCATTCAGTTAACATGTGCATTGTGTTACCTACATGCTACATCCCTAACAATTATAAACAAATCAACTAACGGAGAGGAAATAACTCAATTTTCACAATTTATTAAATTTAATTACCAAATAGAACTTCAACTCTATTTTATAATCTCATAAAATATAAAAACAAAAATAGTGATTATATCAAAAGCACATACGCATTTGAAAAGGTAGCAATTTTTTTTTTTATTAAATACTATAGATGCTTAGAAACACTAAAAAATGTATTGAATACATATATGAAATAAGCCTTTCTTTTTATTCCGACTTTCTCCGATAGGAGAGGAGGATTTTTTTTATATATATTTTGGCATGGATCAATCATTCACTAAATCATAGTTGGTTTAAGAAATATCATATTTAAGAAATTTTTATAGCAGAAAGTAGAATGGATAGGAGATCGGAGATATAAGTTTAAATTTTTTATATATATATTTTGGCATGGATTTTAGATTTAGATTTAGATTTATTTTATAAGTCTCTAAGAAACTTTTTAATTTTTACAACTAAATTTAAAAATATCTATATCATATATGTATGCTCTCTTATTAATTTTTTAAATATACTAATTCTAATTTCTTTTTTATGTTATATCTCTAACATCTTTTAAATAATAATCTTTAGCCTTTTTGCCCCATAATTCGAAAAATGGTTCGTATTTTTAAAAAAATCTTTTAAATTATCAAAACCAAAATTATCTTTAAAAAACAAAACAAAAAACAGACGAAATGATTTAATATTTATTAACAATATTTCTATACAATTAGTGTTACCATTATTGATGCGAATTAATAAAAAATTCTTTTTATCATTACTTTTATATCATTTTTCCATCAATTGATCAAAATCATTATTTGCATAGAAGTTATCAGCATTTTCCAAAAATGCTCTGAATGAAAAAACTAAAGGAAAAAATGATATTTTGTAGTCTACTTAAGCAAATGCCATTACATAGTCAATTAATAAAAATGAGTTTAATCTATTTTTAGAATATTTTTGTATTACAATAAATTATATAAATTGTAATTGTATATATAAGATATTATTTCTTAAATGATGTTGCAAATAAATAAAATAATTCTTATTTTCCTAAAAATTTTAACTATTCAAGTAAAATACCAGCATATCAAACCAATGCTGTAACAAAACCAACAGTAACTCAAAAAATTTTGGAAGAACTTTTAAATAAAAGCTTTCAACGACACCATAGTTGTTAGGAAAAAGTCAGTCAAATACTTAGGTGTTGTTTTGAATCAAAATTTAAATTATATTGATAATGTTAAAAAAAAAATTGGAAAAGGGAACAAAAGCATTTATGGCGTCCAAAAAACTTTTCTATAATAAAATTATCAATGAAAGAGTAAAAAATTTAGCATATCAAACTCTCATTGACCCATTTGGTTCAACATAAGTGCAAGTCTAATAGAGAAAATTTGAACGAAAATGCATAAGCGCTTGCGTAAATCTACACAGAAAACTCGAAACGGACTACAAACATTTCTATTCCAATAAGTGTTTGCACCAAAAAGCTAGTATCGTAAGATTCAATAATTTTTTGATAAAAACAATTCGTAATCATTTTAATAGATTTCTTACTACAATAGTCTAATATCTCATATATATTACCATAATGAAGAGTACAACAGCATGAAAACGAGATTTATAGCGGGGTAAAGGGTATATTCGAAACCACGAGCATGTCCCTCTATTATACCACTATAATAGACGGGCTACATTAAAGTGCATAGAATATAACCCGCACATTTTAGAGACAAATTCACTCAAATATTACATGTATATATCCCAGAAAAGGATACAAAAATAATAAATAAGTACTCATCTTTGGTGGTTAAACCAATAACATATAAATATATTAAGCCTGTTTGATTTTGAGCTTGATTTTCATTGATCAATATTTTAAAATCTTCAAAAATTTATTGGCTCTAAAAACGGGGACAACATGAAATGACATTATTTTATATGAGAACTCAATGCGTACGACAGGAACAGAAAATATCATTTACCTGGAATATTTTCACAAAAAGTGAGGATATTTGTACAAAAATTGGGGATATTTTCAAAAAATTAGGCATATTATATTTTGATGAAGTGTATATTTTTAAAATATCGGGGATAGTTTCTTTATATCGGCAACACTTTTTTTTTTAGCAATTTGTGGAGTAAATGTATACCAGATGTTCTAGAGCATGCGTATCAGCTTTTAGAGGCAAAGGATTCGTTATTTTAAGATTAAAAAAAACTTTATTAACTAAATGGAAAGTGCTCTATCGATTGGTGATATTTTCAACTTCCGGGAAGGACCGCAAAACAGTTTTTTAAGACCCAAAGTCAGCGAAATTGACCGAAATCGAGATTTTCAAATGGGAAAAGGTAGTTAATGCAAAAAAATAATTTTTTTCAACAGATGGTTTTGACGGTTGAATTGTTGTTTTTTGTGTATAAAATAAATTTCCCAAAAAGAAACTTAGAGAATTCTTTGCAGCGATCTATTTTTTTCTTACATAAAAATTCAAAAAGCTCCCTTTTTAGAGCCAATAAGATTTTAAAGATTTTAAATATTGGTCAATGAAAATCCACCTTTAGGGTACGATAGGTTAACATAGGTTTAGTTAGATTATAGATGTAACTTAAGTTATTTTGGTTAATTCTAAGTTTTTTAATAAAATAAATTCAAACAGGTTTTGGTTTCAAAAATATAAACAACAATAACATATTTCTTTTAAAAAATTTGAAAAGGCGAACCTACAATTATAAGAATTATGTAAACTAAATAAATTTAACGATTAACGAAGTTTTAAGGTTTAGTTATTGTCAAACTTAGAATAAATAGATTTTGTAACACTTTTTTTTCTAATTGTCACACAAAAATGAAATATAAAAAAAAAAATCGCCTAATTCTTAAATTGATTATAAAGCAAAAATAACATTCGTCAAGAACATAAACCTGTAATTTTAAGGTAACAAACGTGGAAGTACAATCGAAGGGGTTAATCCAAAATACAGTTCGTTAGCAAATTTTTTCGAGGTCCTATGCTTCCAAAAGGAGTGAACAAGAACAACCCCCAAAAACAAAAACACGTCTATAAACTCAGAAAACTTAAATTTCTAAATCGATTATTCTAATTATTAACAAAAAAAAAAAAAAAAACAATAATTATTAAAACTAAAAATTCAAAAATTGTTATGCATAATTAAACAAAATAAGAAAAAAAAAACAATGTTTTTTCTTCTCTTAAATTACTTTAGGTTTAGGTCAATGTCAAATTAATAATTTTGATAAAGAACAACAACAAAAAAATAATCAGTTGAATCTAATCAAATATTGGAGAGAAATTATTATTATTTATATTGTATATTTATGTATGAGTTTGTGTGTACACTAAATATGTCATATAGTAAATAAATAAATCGTAGATAAAATCATCATCATTAGAAATAATTTTTAAATAACTTACTTACCTATGACTTAAATATCGCCTATGTGAATTCATGCACAACCTAACTAAATTGCTTCGTTGAGGTGGAGATGGAGGTGCTCCTTTGAGTACTGGTGTTTCTGTAAATCATAAAAGAAAAACAAAAAGAATTAAAAATTTCTATTGAAAAATATTCTAAAATATAAAAATAATAACAAAATTTTAAATTTTTAAAATACATGTGATTTATCGATACAATGAAATTAAATTAAAATTATTTTTTTTTATAATTAGTGTTTCAAATTTGTTTCATTTTGAAATTGATGATTGAGTAAGTGAACAATATAAGTATGTATATGTATGTATTTTACATAAGGTATGCACGAGAAAAAATATAGCATAGAATCGAGTATAAAAATAAAACCACCATTTCAAATAGATTATTATTATAAAAATTCAAAATATATTTAATTAAAAAATTAATTACATAAACAAAAAAAAGACAAAAAATTAATTATTAATGAATTCAGAGACTTTTTTTGGGAATTTCGTCCATTATGTTTTTCACAGTTGTTTCTCTTATTTTATTTGTAGCTGCTGTTCATCTTGACCTAATTGTTATTAGAGTCTCTGACAGTTTAGTGAATTGCAGTACAATGTTGATTTCTTCGGAACAATGTTGAACTCGGTACAATGTTGATTTCTTCGTACCATTCTTTAGCCATTCTTCCATAATGTGACGTTGTCAAGTTTGCTCAAAAGAAGTACGACACACTATGATTGGTTTTAAATGGCTTTAAGTGTTAATTTAAGCACTCTTCTGGGTACATTTCTTGATTAATTGATCCCTCTGTGACAAATGGAGAACTTATTTTACAGCAGGAACAGATTGTTTGCCAAACAAGATATTTTTTTGGGAACTTTGACTTCATTTTACATTTGAATTTATTTGCTTTACTTTGCATTTTTTTTTGTCTTTATGTACTCTTTACAGGTAAAACAAATACAAAACATAAAATTGCAGCATGGGCACTTAAGATACCATGTTAAATTTTTTCTCGTACAGTTCATTTAAACATAATATATGAAAATAAACACCAAGAAAAATCTACATAAAATAATCACACCTAAAAATAAAACTCCAACTCAAATTGATTATCATTACAAAAGTTAACAAAGTATATTATGTTGCAAATCTATTCTAAAAGGGAAAATTTGTTTGTTTGTTTGTTCACTATACACGCCCACAGTCTTAAAAATAGAGTTATGAAAATTGCACTGTTATTCACGATCAAAAAAGGAACCGAAGGCGGTACTTGACAAAGCAAGCAAATCACAGGTTTGAGTAGCTGTCACACAGCTCCTAGCACCTATCAAATTTCAGAAGACTTATCAGTGCAACCATATAAAGGGCCTTTCCGAACTTTTCGCACTTGCACTGGATACTCGCACTTCGCACTTGCACTTTCCGAAAATACTAATTTATCGCACTATTTTTCATACTAAATTTTTATACGGATTTAAAAATTTAGGACAGTACTTTTTTTTAACTTTTTATGTCAAATTTATTTTGAAAACAGCAAAAAAGTGCTTTATTCCAGCAATATTTAGCAGCATTTAATAATATTTATTATTATCATGACTCTGGCAACGATATAAATTTTAAATTTTAATCAAATGCCATAATTGTCATTTTATTTCAGTTTGTTAAGAATTATTGTTTGGTTATGCTTAGTTCACTGATTCAGAACATTTTGTTCCGAACAATTTTGTTAAAAGAGAATTCTTATGATTGCGATTCATTGCTTCAGAACATTGTGTTCCGAACAAAAAAAATTTAAACAGCAATTTGAATTTGATTTGAATTAATTTTAAAATTTTTGTTTATTTCAATCTCAATATATCAAATCATTGTTATTCAAATAAATCCAATTATTAAATAATAAATAAAATAATATTGTTAATATACAATAATTGTTAATATAAAATAATTGTGTAGAAGTGTTATAAATATTGGGTTTTTCAATATTTTTATGAATTGTTTGTTTTTTTTTTGTTTATACCTTTGTAAATTGTAATGTGAGAAATGTCAAAAAAATTAAAAATGACAGCAAAAAAAATTGTTCCGAACACAAAGTCAAAGTTAAATCAACTTTTGTTCCGGAGAGAAACAAATGTTCCGAACATTTTGAAAATTGAGAGAATTCAAATTTTCATACAAAAATTATGCGCGCGCATGGGTTCGGAACATACGTTCTGAAAATTAAAAGAAAAAATGCAAAATAAAAAGAATAAAATTTTATATTATTTTTGTTATATTAACTTTAAAAAGTTAAAAAAAAATCTTTATATTTCAAATATGCATTTGGATAGAAAAAATAGAATTAGTACTTAGATAGAATATAAATTAAGATAGAAATAATATTGTATGTAATTATTATTTGTTGTTTTATGAAATGAAATGTTTTTGGTTTGAATGTTGAAGTTATTTTGGTTTTTCTGTATATAGCTACATATTTTTATAAATAAATTGTTTGATTAATATCTATTGTAAATTTTATGAATTGATATTATAATAAACTTCATTGATTAACTGTATGCCATTTAACATATCCGTAATGTTACGTTTATTTATATTTCTTAAAAATATCCTTTCTGAAATCTGAAATTTTAGAAAAATTTAGAGTACATTTTTCTTAGGCAGAAATTATTTAATGCATTCGCCAAAAATGTGTTAGCTCGTCAAGTAACATATCCATATTATTTTGTATCATTTTATGGATAAGTTTTATCATATTTCGTTGGTTTCTTCTTTGAATGTAATTTTTTTTTTTATTTTCATTTTAATAAAATTTCATTTTGCGATATCTAGTGTACTTCAGACTACACTAAAATTTTGACAACAAATAAAGAGCGGATCCGGACGCACTAAAATTTATTCGAAATTTTTCGGAAAAAATTTAGTGCGATTTGACAGGTTTAGTGCGAGAGGTTAGGAAACTCCCAAAGTATTGAAGTATTGACTGAAAAAGAATTTCCGAATTTTAGGAATCAGTATAAAAATTTTACATGGCTATGTGGAATGGATATGTGAATTAGCTCAAAATGTGACAATTCGTTTTATTAATCAGAAAATACTGCAGAGAATTCCAGGGGGTCCATGTATACAAATCGATAGATACAGTTATCAATGAAAATGAAGTTGAAATGCTAACTACCGAACAGAGTTTTTTTATTCGTTGGATTTGACACGGTTTCCTCCTCATCAGTTGGAGTTAAAAGTAGCAGCTGCAATATTGCTTCTACGAAATTCGAAGCAGCCAAAACTATGGCATTAGATTAATAATAAGAACTTTGTATGCTCATTTCATTGAAGCATAAATTCAAATTGATTGTGGAAAAGCAAACATAGCTTTATTTCAAGAATACCACAATAGAAAAAAAAGTGTTTCTATATACTCCATGAGAAAAAACCAGAAATATTATTTACAAAGAAATAATTTTAATATATATCTAGTTTAAGTTGTAGTATTGTTGATTTTGTTATCGTATAGTGAATAAAAAAATATTAGAATAAATCAAACTTCATTGAAGTGAATTCTATACATTTTGTGTTCGACCCGGACAACATCGGGTAACTTTGCTAGTTAAAGATAAAAAAAATAAAAAATTATAACTTTTTCGCCGTGAATTTAGGAAATTAATTATTGTTATTTCACTAATATTCTTTGTAGCTGAATCCCATTTTTAAAATTATTTTAATACATTTTAATTTCTTAAATTGTCGTAACAACACTCCCGATTTAAATTTTTTTTTTTTAAATTATTAATGCGGTTGTTGTCTAATCTAAGTTGAATCAATAAAAAATAAGATACAGTACCAAGTATACGTTAATAAAATGATGAAAAACAATTCATAATGAAATTGAGTACGAATTTTTTAATAAACTTCCTCGAATTTCGAGGAGCGAACGAATACAGGTTGTTTCTTTATTTTTTGAACAGTTGAAAAAATGAAAAAATGCTAAATTGACATTAATTCAGTTTTTGTGTTTTCAGGGACTAACACGACGAGATATAGAGTGTTAGTGTGATTATCTTGTAGCATTTCATGTTCAATTGAAGAAACGTACACGTACATGTATCGTTCTCCACATATATCGTTTTCCAAAACCTTTGATATTTTCATAAAAGCATCTTTAGTACTTTTAACACCTGGTGGTGGATCATAAAATATAGATTCAAGTTGATTTATTTTTTGTTCAAAGCATCCTCTTCTTTTTCTAAAAGTTTTATCAAAATGATGTTTTCTTGGATAAAATTGCTACTTTTTTTCGATGTCATCCATTGGAATCGATGATGTAAGTTTGTGATCTTTTAATTTCACGGTCGACTGATCCGAATGTTTTCAAGTAGTTACCCCTTTATTTCCATAGTGCAATTTGTCGACTTAACAGATAAAATACTAAACCGTGCATTTTCCTTTCCTTACTCCAGTTCTTATATCAAAATTTCGAAAAATGCTTAAAATTATCTATCATTTTCAAAGAAATGTTTGATGTTGATCTTATATCTACGAAGTTCTCTATACCTATACCGACATTTAATTTAATTTTAACTAGTTATGTACTGTTTCGCTTTTTCATGTTAATTCATTTAGAGTTAACCTTAATATGACAACAATTGAAACATTAAAATTTTTTTTTTTTAATTCTAGAATTACAATATAAACAAGGCCAATCCAACTGTAATTTAAATTACCGCAAAATAGGCGCACAATAACATTTTTATTCATTGTTTTATATTCATAATTATTATCCTTTTTCTTTTTTGTTTTGTTACATATCCTTATATGTATATGAATATTATATTATACATAATCATAACACTTGTATATTATAATCCCAAAGTAATGATTTACGTATATGTATAATCATTTTTTGTTTTGTTTTTTAGCCTAGTTTTATTATTGGCAACATTTCAAAAAGATAAAATTGAAGAATAAGAAAATAAAAAAAAAAGTACATAGCTTAATTTTAAAAGGGTTAACTTTACATTTAATATTTCTTTAAACAGGTCCAAGGACTTGTATATAAATTTAGTTTGTATTGAAAATTTTGGAAATTTTGTATATGCATTTAAATTTTGTTTAATTAAATTAATGTGGGTATAGAGAACTATACATTAGTATACTACACATAGGTATACAGAATTTCTAGATATAAAATTTTGATTTTTATTTTTACAAAGGATATCAGAAGGCTAATTACACACAATCGAGCAATATAATTTTTGGCACGGTGATTTTTAATTTTGATTAAGTTTGTATGACAAACAGAATTACACTTACATGCTCTTTCGAGTAATATATGGCTGTATTAAAGTTTTAGTTTTATGTTGTACATATAGATATTGAGGAATTTATATGTAAACGTAGCTAGACTTTGAGTTATCAAGATATCAAATTACGTTTTTTTTTATATAAATAGCCAAAACATAGATCAGACCAATTATAATTAGGAATAATGTTGTTGTTAATTTGAAAATTTTTGTAAATTAAATATTTTAAAAAGTATATCTGCCCGTAATGGAATGCAAAACACAATCACCCATATTCTGTTCCCCATCTCGCGAGATCGCGTGAGAATATCTCTGACGAGATAGTTTTGTATTCTGTTAGACCTTTGACGAGACGAGATAGCCATTTTTTATCTCGTAAAAAATTGTAAGCGATAGAGTATCTCGTCAAAGTATTTTGTGTTTTTTTTATCAAAAAATTGAATTAAATAAATAAATTGAATAGATAAAATAGTTAAGTGAAGATTAATAAACAATTTTTAATTATTTTTTTTTTGCATTATTATTAAAATTGTGTTTTTGTTTTGAAAAAAAAACCATCTTTACTATTACTGTTTTACTACTGTTTATGTATACTAAACTAAAAAATATTTAAAACAATATTCATTTTAAATTTTAAACAAAATTTATATTTATTTTTCATTTAAAAAGTATTTTAAAACTAAACCCCACTAATACTTTCCAAAAATTTTATAAACCATATTTTGTTTATATACCAATAATTTTGGTTGACAGTAAAAAATGATCAGTACTACCAACAAATAAAATGTTCTATCGCGCCGCTTACAGTGTCTAACAGAAATGCATATTCAGCGAGACGAGACGAGATGAATTTTTTCTTCTCATCAACTATGGGTCTAAGAGAATATGGGTGAATATTTAAGATGTTCTAACTATTAATGAATTTCCATAATCAATTTAGAACCATCCATATGTACTTTTCGTATTCCTGCCCAACTATCTGTCCAGTAAACATAAATAAAACTAATTTAGATTTCTTTCTTAAGTCGAGTACAAAACAATGAAAAAGTCAATTTTTCAAGTAGCAGACGAAATACGCGCATCTGTATGATAAGCAAATTTAGTAAAATTCTATACTCTTTAATTTAATTTAAATATTAAATTTTGCTCTAACGCCAATACGTTATACATAACATATAGTTATTTCCACGATGGATAGACATTTTCAATATTTCAAGTTTCTCGACAGACGGAATTTTCTGATTGATTAAAGTAGTGAATTTAGTTTTTCCAGCTATGTTCCAACCATAACATATCTTCATAATTGCTCTAACGATACGATGGTAATTAATTGAAGTGCGTTGATTTAACAGATTTACACCTTACACGACTGGTGCATTTTTGAACTCTATCTTGAGTTTTATGTAGGTTTTGGTGACGTGTGAAAATTCCGAGACAGAAACAAGCATAGGCCACAAATACAACAAACAATTAGTTTTTGCATCATGAAATTTTATTATGATTGATGCCGATGCATTTCCGAATTTACCTTATGATAATTCAAAAGAACATTTTTGGATTTACTTCAAGAACGTTTAAGTCTTCCAGTCGTTGGAATTTTTTATTTTTAAATTTCAGAGTTGATTTAAATGTCGTTAATCTTTGCTTCTTTTATTTGAAAAAAATTATGATAAACCATTCAAGATGAAGAATAATGGTTTAATTTAAAAATTAATACTTTTTTTTTTCTTAGCGATTCTCTACTCTATGGGGCGTAATCAAGTACTACTATTTTTACTAATTGTTTATTTAATTTTACAATTTGATGCTCTCTATGACGCGAACCTAACAGATATTCAATTCAAATATAATTTAACAACAACATAATATATTTATTTGGTACCGCATATGGTGTAATCTCATTTTCGCATCACATATGAATTTTGCGGAGCCTAAAACGAAATGATCTTTTAATTTCTTACGTATTAAAGTGATTAAAACAAATTAAACAAATATCCTCGACTGAGTTTAATTATAAATGCATAGCTACATATTACAATTTACTGATACATCATAGATAAGATCCCATTTAGACCTTCGATTTAATTGTATAACTAATTGTATTATACTTATTTACACATATAAGTATATTAAATCGATTAAATTTACATTTCACCTAATTAATAATTTAATAATTTTTGTATTTTCAAACTCAATTTTTGACTATTTTTTTTATGTTCTTGACAGTAACTTATCTAGAAATATCTTTTTGTACTGTAATTTTTTTTTAATTACAAGTGGGCAATTACGATGTTATTTGAGTATATGTATTTATTAATTTTTCTAACATATCAACTAATTAAATGTGAAAACTATTATATTTTCAGGAACTAAAGCTTCTTAAAACGAATATCTGCATTTCATTTTAATTGTTATCAGATTATGAACTCTGTCGAAATGCTTCATATTTTAAGTTATTAGTATAAAAAATTCAAATTTAATAGTGGGTGTTTTCGTTTATTCATTCCGAATATGTCAAAAAGCGTTTTTTTATTTATTCGGAATATTTCAAATATTCTGTTCGGTATTTTTTATTTATTCCGTATATTTCGAACGTATTCTTTTTGTTCCATCTCGAGTTGGAATAAACAGAATAAAATTACGGAATGACAGTTCACTTCTATCAATCTATACAGTAATAACAATTTGACTACCTATATTTTATTTTAATTTCAAAAATGGAAAATACTGGTTAAGTAAAAAAATGTTTTTAAAAAAATATATATTATGAATAGTTGTATAAATATTAATGTTTATATACAATTAGTAGTTGTATTTATTATTCAGAAAATAAAATTTTTTAAAAGTTTTTATTGTTTTTGTTTTTCAAGGAATGAGTCAATATAATGATTATAATAACTATTATGACTTATAATAACTATATTAACTAATGTACACAAATTAAGAAATAGTAAAAACTTTTATTCACAAAAATTAATAAATAAATACAAAAAAAAAAAAAACTGTCATTTGTCTGATGTTTATTCTTTTTATTCTATTCTGTTCGTTTATTCTATTTGTTCGGAATATTCTATTGAGACGTCATCAAGTATTCTATTCTTTCCATTCCTTCTTTAGAATGAATAAACGAAAACACCCAGTATGAAAATTAGAATTGAATTGAATAAAGTTTATTTCGGGCCCCTGAACCTTATTAGGTTTTTCGGGCCATATACTATTTCTTTTTTAAAAAATATGTCTGATCAACACCTAGCATAGCACATAGAAAATCATTATACCCAGTTAATGATAGAATAAAGAAGAAAATAAAAGAAGAAAGGAAATTAAGGAAAAATGGCAAATTACAAGATTACCAGAAGATAAGAGAATCACAACAAAGAACAATAGAACAAAGGAATTAATAAATATCTAAGCGAATTAACAGTAACATCTGAAACTAACTACTCCCTATGGAAGACTACAAAAAGTTTGGAACATACAACTATTATGAAAAGCAATGGAACTTGGGTTAGAACAAACAATGAAAAAGCAATATTACTCTCCGAGTTCTTCAAACAAATATTCTCAAATGAAAACATCAATACCTATACTCTACCGATAACTTACTATGAAAATAATTAAGTTAACATTAAATGGGTCACTACAGAAGAAATAAAATTATGCATCAAAAAGAGAAGAAAACATAAAAAATCTCCCGGATAAGATTTACTAATAGGTAAAATAATGAAGGAGCTGCCTGAAAAAGCAATTGAATTTCTAAGAAATATATTCAATGCTATATTTAGGTTAAAAGAATTTCCTAAAGTCTGGAAGGTAGTCAAAATCATACCAATATATACTTAAACCTGGAAAAGATGATGCTACATTAGCAACATCGTTTTCAAATCAAAATTTTGTGTTGGTATCTTCTTAGATGTGGCAAAAGCGTTGGACAAAGTCGGTACGAAGGTCTACTACATAAACTGAGAAACTTTTTGCCAAAGGAATATTACCTAATTATAAAAAGCTATTTAAATGATTGTTATTTCTATGTTAATTACAAGTCCGAATGTTCAAATATAACCAAAATAGAAGCAGAAATACCGCAAGGCAGTGTTTTGGGTCCAGTTTTATATCTCCTGTATACAGTCGATATTCCAATACTAAGGAAACAGAATACATTATTAGCCACATTTGCAGATGATACTGTTTTACTTGCTTCACATGACTGCTCAAAAACAGCTACTAAACAGGTACAAAAAACTATGAATAAAACAATGACTTGGTTCAAAACTTGGAATATCAAAATTAATGAAGACCAAACTAGTCAAGTTATATATAAAACAAGAACTCGGTACCATCCTGAACCAATTATGATAAATAATAAAGAAATAAATATCGAAAAACAAGCTAAATACCTAGGGATGCACATTGACAATAAATTGACATGGAAGAACCACATTATCCACACGTGATTCAATAAGGTTAAAATCCGGACAACTACAATATCTTTTGGGAAATAAATTTAAATAAATTGACAATGAGCAACAATCTGTTACTTTACAATACAATTATAAAACCGATATGGACATATGGAGCAGAAATTCGAGGTACCTCAAGCAATACCAACATGAATTTAATACAAAGATCACTACTGACAAATAAATTTATTAAAATTACTGAAAAATACTGACAATAAATGAAGAAATTAAAAAGACAAGTTTAAAATATCAACAAAGAAATTAGCACTCTATCAAAGCAAGAAGGAATAAGAAATAGACGCCTGAAAAAATACAGACCACATGATTTAATAAATAAAGTTTTAAGTTAAAAAAAAAAATATATAATCTAAATGAATTTTAGAAAAAATTACTATAGCAAAATGATTGTATAGTTATACTCTACCAAAATGTAAGGAAAGTTACTAGGTGTCTTATATTAAGCCAGATGTAAATAAAAATGGAGAAAAACAAAAAAAAAACAAATATGTACTAAATTTAATCTTAAACAAATTACTTATAAACATAAATTGCAGACGCTTAAAACAAATATGAAAGTAATAATGAGAATAAAAAACAAAAAATGTAAAAATAAACACATGCCTATATAGTTAATTATGTAAACTAAAATAGAGAAAAAAAAAACATAAATAAATATAAATAACAAAAACATTTAGATTTCACCGAAGATGTTGATATATTTGGTGAATTGAATAATACGTTCCAATGACTGCTTAGTGTCCTCCGCGAGAATATTTAACCTCCCGATACAATGTATACTCCCTGCATTTCTGTAGCGCGCATGAAAATTAGATGACTATCAAATTAGTTGGGTGACTAATTGAAATGGATGGAATTATTTACATGTTTTATTTTCATCCTATTAAACTAAATCGAACGTGCAAATGTATGGTAAAAAGTACATTAGGTGAAAAGATAAAAGAAAAATGTTATCAGCAAACCGTGAAAAACGACAATTTGACGAAAACCGGTCCAAAACACCCTTTTCCAATATATTTCAAAAACACAGCAAAAAATTAGTGACTGAGTCTACATTAGATCAAAATCGGATGAAAAAAGCCCGTATGTTATCCACTTTTGAAAAAAGAACGGAAGGTTAAAAATATTATTGACTAAATTACAACATGTTTTACGAAGATATTATTATCCATCGGGAGAAATTTGTTAGTATAATGACAGTTGTTTAATAAAAATATTATTCAAAATTGTATCTATTCAAATTAAATAAAAAAAAAAAATCATTAAATAAATTGTTACTATTACATTTTACTTCATATTCAATTCATTTCATATACTATGTAGATATGTATAATAAAACAAAAATATTAAAAATTATATATATTCATAGAAATTATAAATGGTTCATAATTTATACTACTGACTGCACCTATATTTGCATACAGCCTAGATTCTCTTACTATCTCATATCAAGGTATGATTGCAATATTTTTTTTTTATATATATACTTATAAGTATGTACTTAAATACATATAAATACATATTTTTTTATTTTTCATTTTATTGATTGTGAGCACAGTGAATTTGAAAATCTACTTATACACACACCCAGAAACAATTTTTGAATTTATGGATTTTTGAGAACAATAGGAAAAATATACGATCTAAATACACACATAATATTATTATGTATTACAAAAAAGAAAAATGAACCATGTCTGTAAAAACAATTTCTATCTAGACTTTTACAGTAGCACAAAAAAAAAAAAAAAAAAAAACGGAAATCCTTGTAATTGCCGACAAATTATTTTATTCTTTCTATAACTATGAATCATTGTCAGAATTTAAAAAACAAAGAAAAAGAGAAATTGCTATTTAGTTATTATAGTTCTTCCTCCACCTCCTTAGTACTGTACATATAGCTTATAAATATCTAACACATATGTATACATTTATCCCTTTCTTTTTATTTCAATTTTCATTTAACTTTAATTTTCACTTGAACTTTTTTTTAATTGTCTTTTCAATTAACTTAATTTTTGGTGAAACTGGTAAATTTGATTAAAATTTTCCATTAAATATTTTCAAAATTATTCTTAAGTTTTCGTATCTTCATCATATTTTTATTTCGTGTAGGAACATATTCAGGCGAACAATAGTGCAATTCAAAGTTATTTGTTTCATTTCGATTCAGAATTTATTAATTGATTTATCAAGAGTAGTTCTTTTCCAAGTATTGCTTGATCTATCTCCCCTAGTTTTACTATATGAATTCTAGTTCTTGTTCTGTACAACAGTTTTCGCGAAATTTTGGGTATAGAGTAGTGTAGAGTAGAGAGTCATTAGTTTTATCTTTTTTGAATTTATTTTAAGTGCAACCCGCTTTGTAATTTTTATTATTTGTTGGAGCTTGCATTTTTTGATATGAAAAAACTCAACAAATACATATAAAAGATCTCAGTATATAGAGCATCTTCTAGTTTTTTATCTGGGGTATTTTGATTTTCATTGCGTACTTTTTCTAGAGTATTAATGCGGATTCTGATACAAATGCAGAGAGGACCGGATAAAGAATATATCCCTACTTGATAGCTAGTTAGGATGAAATTTCAGAAACACTTATAAATTAAAAGTTAACACTTTATTTAGTTAAAGAGCCCCGTAGAGGCGAAATAAAGCAATTTAATGTATCAATAAAAACGGTACAAATAAAAAATTAAATGAAAATACATATACAGCAAGATTAAGCAACTATTCAATCTCATTTAAATTAATTTAAGTAAAATTTCTTAGGTATATATAAAATAAATCCATATAAAATTGGATAATATAGAGATTCAGTGGAAAATAGGAAAAATAATATAATAAATTTATATAACCTAAGATAACCAATATTAATATAGAATAGAAATATAGATTAAATGACGAAGAATGTACTGCTTACAAATATCGATTTTAAATCAATTTAGAAAATCAACCAACCAAAAACAAATTATAAGTAAAAGACAATCTCACTTTAATCAAAATATTGAAATCCGATTATTAAAACAACAAAGATAAAAAAATAAAAACAATAAATATTAATAAAACAATGTAAATTGATTTGTAAATTAAAAAAAAAATTCTAGCAAATTCAAAAATTCAAATAATAATAAAAGCACAATACAAACGTACTTGTGCTGCTTACTATTATTTAATAATTTCTCCAAACCAATAATATAATAAATTTTCTCTAAATTAATTTAATTTAAATATACTGAAATTAAGCTAATTATTTTCGAAATTTCAAATCTTGTATGGTAATCAGTATAAAGTAATTGAACTAACCTAATAATAAAATCAAAATACATATAACATACATATATATCAAAAGAAAATCAATAAAGAAAAAAAAATTAATAAAAAATAAAAAATTATGATAATTTTCCTGTTACTTAATATATAAATATAAAAGCAGTCTAATCCAAATTAAAATTGGAAAACAATTGTGAAAAGTGAAAGGAATAAGAAAAACAACACGAAAGCATTATAATATGATTTGCTTTCATATAATACATATTGTTTTGCAATATATTATCCATACATACATATAAATATATGCATACACACATTAAAATAAAATAAAAGGAAGGAAATTATATAAAAGCAAAAAAAAAAAAAACAGAAAAAAACAAAAATTTTGATTTTGATCTTTAAGTTATTTTTGTTTTTTTTTAAAGAACATTTAAAAAAAATATTGATCAATACATAATACATACATACATGTATATATAAATTCTTTATTTTGACTTGATTATATTCAACGATTTATATTATAATAACTCCTTCGTCCTTAATGGTTCGATCGAATCGAATGAGTTCAGTTAAATTTTAATTCTATGACATTGCAATGAACCCAAACTAATTTATTGTGAACAAAATATTAAATAAATTCAAGTCACAAAAGTCACTAAGAAAATGTATACATACATGTACATTACATAATATAATAAATAAGTAATTATACTTATATCTACATCAACATTTTCGAATGCTATTTCCTTTTACAGTGCTTTGTGACGACTTCTGAAGAAGTGGAAACAGTGCTTCATGGTTAGAATACAGAAGGTCAATACTGGGAAGACTTCTTCGAAGTAAAAACCGACAAAATCCGACGAAAATCATTAGGTTTATTAAATGTATTATTTGGCTCGGCGATGGAGTCTGCTAAGAGATAGAGGGGAAATCGCTGATGGGTGTACAACGACCCATAAGCCCTAAGTGCGTAGGATAAAAATCAATTATAAAGACAACAAACAAAGCAATTTTTCAGGCATGTACTCGTAAAGTATGCAAAAAATAAATATGATTCCAATTAAATGAAAAGATTTTAATAATAAAAAATTTAATTCATCCAAAATATATTACAATACACAATTTTTTTTTTCCAGTTAATTTGAAGCGTAATGTCATATTTTTAGATTTGTAAATATCATACTAAAAAAGCTCCTTGAAGCTCACACTGATTTCGAGGCAAGCTCATAAGCTATAATATAAAACGATGTATATGTTTTTGAATTATTTGTTGCTTTACAAATGGGTATAGCATAGCGTGTCTTGGCAAAACTAATATAATAAACATTTATTTCGCCTAAGTCTACTTATCAAAAAACTTATAATGGAAAAAATCAATTAAAAATTTCTAATTAAAACAAATTTATAATTCGCAAATATCCCATCAGTTATCAAAAGATTAAAAAAAATGTTTGTTTAGCAAAAACTATATACTTATTTTTATTTATGTTATTTGATGTTATTTTAAAATTTGCCAAACGGATCTTTTGCAAAGTACCCTTAGTATCTACCCTTTTTGAGAAATAATGCGTTTTTGTGAAGTCATTTGCCAAGTAATTTATTGCAAATGTTAATATTAAGGTTAACCGCGTTATACTCATTACAACTAACAAAAATCTACATTTTAAAAAAATACAATGTTTAAAAGAAACGTGTAGCTTTTTTTAAAAGTTAAATTAATGAAACTTACTTTGTAAAAAAATAAACATAGGGTTAGGTAAAATTACCTTTTCGTACTTAATTAAGTACGGTACTGCAAGTTTTTACTACAATGTTTTTCGAGCATTTATTTATCAAACTACTGGCTTATCAAGTCATTAAACGTGGAAACAATATTTCGAGTATTTATTTAACAAATTACTGGCTCCACTCATTAAATGTGGAAAACTACTACTATTGTCAGGAACTTAACCTTTTTAAATAGAATAGCTCCATTTTATTTAAGTTGTTACCAGATTAAACTCTCAATTATATTTTGTCATTTATTTTATCCCAATCTGAAAGGGTACTGGACCAGGTAGAACGGTAAATCAATCAAATATTTTTTGTTGCGTAGGGAATCGAACTTGGGACCTATAATATATTTACATAAGAATTTGTTAAGAGTTCTTTTTGCAAGTACTCATTAAGAGATGAATTTGAAATCGGGTATTTACGCTGAAAATTAAACGTAAAAAATTAAAAACACAGCAATTAAAATTCAGTTAAATAAAAACTTTGCACACTAATAATTTAAATTCGCAGTAAAATATGGAACGAAATTATTTAGTTTATTTTCGCGTATAGTGACGAAATCTTATTTCTGACAATTTACTTTTTTGAAAAACTTATTTTTTAAAAAAATCTAAATCAATCTAATCTCAGAAAATCTAATCTTTTTTGTTGTAAAATTTAATTTATAAACAAAACTGATTTGTTTTTTGTACTTAAAAAGGTTCAAATCTCACTTGCTTTTCCAAATATCGTTTTAATTCCTGAATATTGACCTTTTTATGCGTAGTCGCTGTTGGATACAAAAAGAGCTCCTTTTTCCAGAATATTTACTTTAATAATTTTTATGCGAAGCCGCTGATTTGGACACAAAAAGGAGGATGGGGTCTGGCTTTTACAGAATATTTACCTTAATTACTTTTATGTGGAGCACAAACTTTCGTTCTAATAATACCGTAGGACCACTTTAACACTGTTTTGAATTTAATTTTCAATATTTTAACTTAAACTGAATTATTTTCTTTTTAATATATGTAGTGTATATAATTCTGATTTATTTATAATGATAGTTTATACACATTTAACTGAAAGAAAAAATGCAAAAAAATTCTTTTTACTGTTCAAATAGTAATTTTTGCTGCACGTTCAATAAATTTTACTTAAGGTATTTTGCCTAGAATTAAATTTTTTTGCTGAGCATTACTATTTTTTAACCTAGTATTTTGTTATTTTTTGCTACCTCGTTAAATCCTATCCAAATACAATGGGCAAAATAATTTTAAAATTTTTATTAGTTTTGAAAATGTTAACTTTTACTTGGTTTTTAATCAAATTTTCTCAAATCTGGAACCATATGAACGTGCTTCCACAGATATATTACAACTTATAACCTTCAAAAGTTCAAGAGAGTAATTAATAATTTGATTTAAATTATCCTTATACTGATCATAGGAATATTTGTCTATCCCAATCCTCCACCACTCTAATTAATTTATTTATTATAAGTTTTACAATACAAACGCTACAATTTTCATGACTTCAAGTATGGGTTTTTTAAATTTTAATTTGACTTTTTTTTGTTTGGAAATTAACATTTTGCAAATATACACAAACTAACAACACAATACAAATAATCAATTTTTTTTTTTTTTTATATTATTTTGTCAGACGGAATTCATTTTAATTTGAATGTCTATCTAAATAAGTAAAATTTGTTGATTTTAGTCAACCGAAAATTAAAAAAAAAAAATTCATAAATATACAAATACATACTCAAGAGTAACTGTATAATATAAATTTCCTGATTAAGATCTGATTAAATATTTTTTTTGCGTAACCTAACAAGAAAATACCATTACTTACTGTACTGTAAATGTCACACATTATCGTTCAATAATACGAAGTATAATAGTACAAACACAAAATCAAAAACTGAAATAAGTTTGAAAAAAATTAAGTTTTATATTGGCTTTATTTCATTTTTGAAATAAGTACGAAAATTTAAAAATGAAATAAAATAAAAAAACATGGTTTTTTCCGAACATATTTCATTTTAAATTTTATTATTTAAAAATGTTTTACAGTCTACAGCATTTTCAATAAAATTATCCAAATATTCTCATTAAACGATCCAAGATGGAATACAACTCTCACATTTGAGCTAACGCGTCCCTTACAGTTTTAGGCTATCTGAACTGCATTCAAAATCGCAAAATTCATTTAATTAGCGACCCAACTCTATGACATAAAATAGGTTAAAGAAATTCGTTCATTGCCTGGACTTCACAATTGTGGAATCATATCCCTGTAGGTGTGTTTCTACATTCAAACAATATTATAGTGTATAACTTACAGAAATTCAAGAAAAACATAAATAACTTCATTCTGCAAATTTTTGATAACCCTTTCAGTAACTTTCTTTTTTCTTCCTATCCTATCCTATCCCAACCAAACGCTATGTAAGTTCTAAAGGTTACATTATAACGTTTGTTTATAAAAAAAGAAAATGTCTGTGAGATTCAGAAAAAGATTAAAATGTGTTAGATGCAGGAAAAAAAGATTAAAATTTTCACTTTTCAGAAGAAAAAAATTTATAATGAAATAATTAAGTATGAATTTCTATCATACTTTTTTAAATTTAGAGAAGTGGGGGGAATACTAGTTTATTTTTACTTTGCAAATATCGATATTTCGAAATCAATTTACTTGTTACAATGCTTGTTACTAAATTATTATGAAGTATATATATAATTATTATATAAATAATTATGAAGTATACATAGTATTTAACGAATTGTAAAATTAAGGTTGATGTTAAATTTTTTTTTTTATATGTTCTTGATAGGTAGAATCACCTTTGTGCAAGTTTATACTACCTAGTTCATCTACAATTTTTCGAACAATTATTTATCAAATTACTAGCTTAATAAGTTGATACATTAAATGTGGAAAACTACTGCTATTGTCAAACAGTTAAACCTTTGCTATTGTCAGGAAGTTAAGTTGTTACAATGACAAAGTGTATACTGGACCAGATCGAAAAAACCGATAAAACATTTTTTTGTTTCATCGGGAATCGAACTTGGAACCTTTCGGATGAAAGGCATGCAGTGAGAAAAAAAACCTTTCGTTTTGGTTCAATGATTTACCAAAAAAAAAATTCAAAAAGGTTTGTTTTTAGCTTCGATTTTGAGTTTAACTACATACATATGTTTTAAGATAATGGTTTTGATTAAGTTTTTGTTTCTGGTATTTGAAAAAATGGTAGTTTACTTTAAATGATGACTGAAAAGTTAAAAAACTTTTCTTTTTTCATTATTAACAATACTTTCTTCATAATTGGAAAAACCATTTCACATAATTTCATTTAATTTATAACTTTATATTGAATTTTTCATAAATGTCACTTTTGGAATAGTTTTCAAAGAAGTACGATTAAGTATATCTCTGAGTGTTTTAGTTTACATAATTGTAAAATTGTTATTTGTGAAATTAATTTTTTCTATTGAAATATACACGTTTTTATTACAATCAAATATGAAATATGAAAAAAATACGCCCTCTGCATGTATTATATTTGCGTTAATTATTGACAACTATTTTATTTTATATTCTAAAATTATGAAAAATAACAACAATTTACATATAAAATATATATGTATAAATAATTTTGAAGTTATAAAAATTTGAAACGGTGAATCACTATTAATTTTTATAATTTTTGTTACTTTGTTTTTGTTTTAAACAATTTTCAACCCGTAATACAATAACTGAACAGGTGGTGCTTTTCATTATTTTATCGTTTTTATTTTGTACAATCCTCAGGGAAAAATTAAATTACATAAATTTATAATGACAACAATAATTAATAAATGAAAAATGGTTGGTGGTTTTGGTGTGATTTCTAGAAATGCCCCATGGTTTGGTTTTTGGTTCGGTTCGAAATCGATTTTCATCCATGATGGTTATGATTGATATCCAGAAGCTAGGAATGATTAAATAGTAAAGATCGAATTATTTAAAAAAGAATTTTGAAGGAGGCTAAGGCTTGTAGAGCAATGGAAATGAAGATTTAAATCAACTTCAAATCATGTACATATATTGGCATAATATAAAAACACTCATTCATAAAATAATACAATCTGTACTATAGCATTAATTAGTATCACAAGAAATCAATGTTGAATAGTGTTTTTTAATTGCTAAGATCCTAACATGATGTAAATTAAATGAACATTTCTGGATTAAATAAACATTTTAAAAAAAAAATTCTGGAGATAAAAGAGAAAATATGTATTATAGAAGATAAGAAGAAATTATACTCCTACTTAAATTGATGTCTGTGTAATGAAAAAAAAACACACTTTCTCAAATTTTCCTTCTGTTTGAAAATTTAAGAAAATATGTATATACATATATATGTATATAATACTATATTATGTATGGATTTTAGTTAAAAAAATATAATAAATATTCATTATATTCCTACAGAATATCGTAATTTTATTGTCCTATTCAGTAAAAGTAAAAAAATTATAAAAAAAAAAAAGTTGCCATGTCGGCAAAAATGATAAATTTTTTATATTTTGACTCTATTAAAGTTCTATTTTTAAAATTTTATTGTTAAAAACAAATTTAAATTAGATATTTGTCTTCTTTTTAAATATCTCTGTAGATATTTAGATATTGACTTTTATTTAGATCTTATTCTTTTGTCCAATATCCTTTAATTGTATAAAATGTACACAATATAGCAAAATATATAATTATTATATAGTTACATCTATATATTATTATGTACATATGTTATGTATGTAGAATATAGTATATATACTTATTCAAATAGATTTCATTGATACTTACGATATTTTATGATACCATTAAAATTTTTAATTTTTTCAAATTTAATTCTAGTAGTTATAGAATATTTTATTAATATTGATAATGAATCAGAATAATATTCTGATGTAAATGAATTTAATAAATTTAGTGGTGATAATGGCGACAGTGACGGTGACCGCGACAGCGTTTTTAATGATTTAATTTTTGATGATTGTAAAGATGGTGATGCTGACCTCGATAATGCCACAAATGGTGGCCAATAAGCGTCCACCATAAGATGATGGAGCGCCAATTTGATATTATTAAATTTAGTAATCACAATTATTTTTTTTTTTTAATTATATTTCGTTTTAATTTCCTATATTTTTTTCTTTGTTATTTTGAAATTATTTAATATTATTTTCGAATTAAACTTTGTTTCAGCAAAACCGAATTTCAAATTTTTTTTGTAGTTATTAAGGAATTAAATTTTTTTTTTCAGTTATATTTTTATAAAAATTTATAATTTTATCTATGTTTCTAACACGTCATTTAGCAATAGAAGTATACGAACAAACTGCAGTGCAGCAAGTAATCATCATATATTTGGAAAATAAAATTTAAAACTTTCAAAATATTATACGTAAAAATACATACATAATATTTTGTGTAGTTTTCAAAATTCACTTAAACCAAGGATACAAATACGATATTTAATAAAAAGCTTTTCTTAGAAAAAAAAAAAAAAATTATCCTTTTCAATAGTTTTTTTTTTCTTTTTGTTTATGATACATTTTTTTTAAAAAAAATGTGCAACAATACAGGTGTATTAGTCAGTCAATTATGCGTCAAAGTATACACTATTAAAATCTTTTCAATAAGTTTAAATTTTTTTTTGCATAAAATCAAATTATTAATAATATTAAATTAAAAAAAATATATTCAAAATTAATTTATAAATTGATTCAAACCACACATTTTGTTATAGGAAATGTTAATTAATTATTTAAAAAGGCGCATGTCTCATTAAAAAAAAATTATGCCGGGTCGGGAAGGTATCCTATTAGTTTTGATTTTAAAAGCTTTCATTTTCAAAATATAGATATATATATATCAATATATATATATATATACATACATATATAATATATAAGAATAAATATTTAAAAACAAAAAACTTTGAATCAGCTGATGATAAACAAAACTTACATTTTTTCGATTAATAAAAACCTTTAATTTTATCACTAAAATAAAATATCAGTTTTGGAAATTAGTTAAATTCCTAATATATAGGTATACACACATTCACGTTATATTTTATACAATAAATATAAAAATAACCAAGATTTATATTCTGAAACTTAATTTTAATGGTTATAATATAAATTTTTGAACAAAAACAAAGAACAACAGTGCCTATAATTGAAAACATAATTTCACTTGCGAATCGAATATAGACATTCAATTTTGTAAATTTGGACCTTGTAATTACTCAAAAAACACTATTGAATGTGGAAAATAGATTAATATAACGCTTTAATTTAGAAAGTAAAAATTCCCAATTTTACTTTGTAATATTAATTATTTTAAAATTTGATTCCGAGTTCACAATTTGCTGATTGTGATTAATGAAAATGAAAACCTGTGTAAAGCTATTTAAAAGAAATTATCTCTATACATCGAACAGTACAGAATATATAGAATTTTAACAATTAACTGTTAACTATACGCAAAATTAACGATTAAAGAATTTAATTTGATTTAATCGACGGATCATATATGTCCAACTAAATAGTTGGATTGCAATTGACGAAGATACGGGTGTCAGTTGAAGTGAATTAAATTTTTAAAGATATCTTAGCTTTAAATTTTTGATTTTGTTTGTTACCCCCTCATATATCAGTAAATAAAGGGTCCAAATATTAGGTTTACATTGTTATATGTATAATAAATACAAATGCAAATTATTAAAAATTTATTTTTTGTTTTGTGTTTTCTATATTTTATAATGAAAGGTTATATTTATTGTTACTTCGAATAAAGGTATTAATGAATTGCTTATTGATTGATGGGTAAGAAAACTAAAAGTAATACATTTAATTGGGCGTGCGCTGATTGAAAAATAAATATTTGTCACGGAAATTTTCTGAGGGTATTCATGTAGATATACTTAATTAAAAGTATCATCGCATTCTCACGATCCTTCTATATAACATTTAAAAAACAACTCATAAAAATTAATAATTTGAAAAGGTTCAAGCAAAATCTTCATGATTACAATCTTTACAAATTATGTATTCGAAATTGAGTTGTGGAAACATAAACGTAATTATTCTCGAATTTAACTTCCTAATAAATTGACTGAAAAGCCAAAAATTAGAAGAGCTCGTTCCAATTACGATACAGTATTTAAACAGTCACAAAACACTCTTTTATAACACACTCTTTTGAACATAGATTGAAGATTGATTTCATATTTAACAGATGATATGCTGTAATACAGTTCGTAATACACGAGTCAATCATGAAAGTCTACTGACGATAGATTTTTTGTTTATTGTATTGGTATAGTTATGTCAATATTTTCGATTTTTCAAATCAACCGCACTTTTACGGAAGGCATTCAACGTTAAAGTTGGAAAATAATAAAGAAAGAAAATTTTACATATAATACACAAGATGAACGACATGGTGAGTAAAAAAGCAAGAATAATTGAATAGTAAATTAATTACACCCCAAAAATATTAAAATTTTAGCAAGTTCTTGGTGCTGAATGCCTTCGATAAAGTCTGGCACGAAGCGCTATTATTTAAATTGAAAAAGCTGTGGCCTCACCATTATCATCAATTTTTTAAATCATACCTAAGTAATCGAAAATTTATAGTAAAGTACAACAGCGATATTACAGATATTAAACAAATATAATCAGGTGTATAACAGTGAGATGTTTTAGGACCATTGCTTTATGTCATTTACACAGCCGATCTCCCAATTTCACAAAAAATTATTGCAGCTAACTTTTGCTAATGATACTACTATTTTGGCATCCCATACAAATCCGATGATAGCGTCTAAAATATTGCGAGAAAACTTTTTAAAATTGAAAATTGACTTATGAAATGGAAAATAAAGGCAAACACAACAAAATCTTTACACATTACGTTTACATATCGTAAAGGTATCTGTCCTATAGTGAAATTAAACGATTCACTACTGCTGCAGGGGAGCTCAGCAAAGTACTTGGGTATGCCTTTAGACCGCCGACTTACTTGGAGAACTCACATTGCCCAAAAGAACAGATAACTCAGAATAAAGTTCAACCAATTCTACTGGCTTTGGGGGCGTTATTCCAAGCCATCGAATTATATCAAATTAAGGATATACAAATCAATATTGAAACCAATATGGACATACGGTCTAGAGCTTTGGGGTACTACAAGTAACTCAAACATTGAAATAATTGAACGTTTTCAGTCAAAAGTACTGCGTAAGAGAAACAGTCACTTCCAAGTCAACATCATATCACTCAAGATTTCAAAATCACCCAAATGCGCTGATTCCACAGCTTTTAATTACTCGTCATACACACAGACTAAAAAGATTCACGCCGTTAGAACAAAGTTGCAGATTTCCAAACAACTAGCCAAATAAATAAGGTCTCTAGAAGAAGGAATCATTGGATTTTCTCTCTTCCACAAGCCTTCATTTAAATCGAAATTTATACTTTACATCTTGCATTTTGTTAAATAAATACTCGGAAATATTATAGATATTGTAGTGTAAACTTGCAGTACCGTACCTAATTAAGCACGAAAAGGTGATTTATCTAAGTTACTGTCAAGAAGATAAAAAAAAAATTTATTATAAAATTATTAAGATAGTTGTAATGAAATTAATAAAAAAATAAATAAATAAATAGATATGAATTGGCAATTTCTGATTGTAAAAAAAAAACTATTTTGAATTACAATAATATAGAAAAAGAACGAGTATGGTCTGAATTGCATATTCAAACACAGTTGATTCAAAAAATGACTTGAGTCAAACCATAACTAATAATACTCAAATTCTCTCGATTAGTGAGAATAATAAAAAACATGAATGGATCACCAATTAAATACATATATGTATAATAAAATATAAATATTCCAAAATATAAAAATAACGCAAGGATTTTAGATTTGTATGTAAAACACAAAATAGAAACAGTTAGTCTAATAAGAAATGTGAAAAAACCAAAAAACCATACTACTTAGCAGAAATTTAAAAGAAAATTCTATTTTTTGATCCATAGTACTGTAGTACAAATATTTTTATAGAGTTTATAACATAACTTTTCAAATAATTTACTGTTACAATAAAACCGTTGGTTTAAATATTTATGTTATTACTCACGGTTTTATTGCAATAATAAATTGTTTTGAAGAGTTAAACGAACTATTTTATACTTATTATATTATTCTTTAGTATTTGGATCGTTACAATATTCTGTAAGTTGTGTATAAAACTAAATTTTAAATTTGAATAAAATTGGTTTGAAGAAACTGGACAGAAATGAGTTACAAGATTTGACCCATTACAAACAAAGAACGCAAATTAAATAAAACAGTGTACAAACTTTAGTTATTCATTTAGTCAAAAATTAATAAAAAAAAAATGTCTTCGCAAAATATTAGATAATAAAAGAAAAGTCAGTAACAAAACTCATTATTCAAAATATTAACACACAATTTGTAAAAACTTTATATATATTATATTACAAAATTTCAAGTCAAAACAGAGCTATAATAATATTTTATTGTATTTTCACATTAAAATACCTATATCAAACAATTGAAAACACAAAATTATATGTAACTTCTACTATATTTTTCATCACTCATATCTAATCAAAGATTGAAAATTTTTCCTACAATGCCAACATTTTTAAAATCAATTCTATTCAATTTAGTAGATTTTAATGATTACGTGAATTTTTTGTTGACTTTTGAGAGTATATTTTATTTAATTTTTGTAAACTTTCATGATTGACCCCTTATTAAAACTCCTTATTATTGTATTACATATTATTGTAATAAAAAGTTTTGTACCGATCCTACAAAAATAGGTTTTGAAGTTAGAATATGAGAAATATAAGAAACAAAATATAAGTCAAGAGGCTTTTATAGCAGTGCAGAATTAAATTTATATGGTTTTAAACTTAAATTAGTGTAAATAAAATATTTAAAAACATGATTTTTCAATATAATATGTACTTTCATTTTCAGCAACTTTAATGTACATTGTATTTATAATTATCATAATTGACTCGGCAGCCCAATTTGGATTTTTACCACAATATATCTCACGCCAGTTGAAAAGGTTCAGATCTTGAAAAAGCACGTAGTGCAAAGCATTTTTACGTTTAACTGCTTCAATATGTCAAATATCAACATAACGATATGGAGACCAAACTTGCCAATAGAGACCAAGTATATTCAAGTGTCGGTCTAACATATGTGATATATAAATATTTTGTAATGTAGGGATTTATAAACTCTTTGGCCCAGCGTAATATAAGTTGTAGCATAGAATTAGCTTTCTTAATAATGGAATTAAAATAATAATAGCTCTATTAATCAAATTGAATCAAAGCTATTCCTACTAAAACTAACAAACTGACATTTCGATGCATTTAATTCAAAGTTGTTGGTGGAGCAATTCAGAAAATTTGTTAAGATCATTTTGAAGTAGGGTACAATCATCAACAGATATTATGGTTTACTAATTTTGAAGTCATCAGCAAAACAACTCAACTTAGCTGATATCATAAATTGTGAGTCATCATTGGTTGCAATAATAAAGAAAAGTGGACCCAAGTGGTTCTCGTGGGGTACGCCAGGTGAGACAAGAAAGGTGTGAGAAAGTGAAGCACGGAAACAAGCCTGACACTAGATAGTATAAACTTGCAGTGCCGTACTTAATTAAGCACGAGGTAGTTGTGGTTGGTAAGGGGCAGGGAAAGTTCTGCCTGCAGTTCCGCAACTATGTCTGCTACCAGCAAGTGCACATTACACCTCCTCGTGGTAACTACCGGTAACTGAATGCTAAGAGGGTGAAGAAGGAATTGATCTAGAACTTACTCTAATAATTGCAGTCAGCTCCTGAACAGTTGCTTCCTAACAATCTCAGTTTCGGGCTCAGAAATTTGGGCTAGAGGAGCCAACCTCGAAAACAAAAACCCCAAGGCGTTATTCGTACCTTGCCGAGGAGATGAAAGGCTACTGGATTAAGTAGTTCCTTACGGTGACCACAGATACCAGGCGCCCTCTGTGTGTACTTAGCCTCTTAGCCTTGCACTTGTCTGAGCAGTACTTAGCCTTGCACTTGAGCTCTGCAAGTGTGGACCAACCTTTCTCGTCATACTCGTGGGAACAAAATGGACCCTATATGTAAAAAAAAACATGAAAACGGAATCCGAAGAGGAAGAAATGCTACTGATGGAAACATGTAGCAATACAATCGGGGAAGTTAGTCGCAGACAACCTTGAAAATTTTTTTGCCAAGGAATAACAGATTGTTTATTACCCAGTGGGACAAGATTTCATAAAGTTCTCTCTAAAGAACACGCTACTAAAAAGTAATGATACTTACACTGAAAACCGCTTATGGTCCAAGCCCATTTTCCGGGTAGTAAAACAGTGGTGGCAAATTCATCCCAACAGGTACAAAGAAGTCAGACAGGACCATCTAAACATTAAGACTGGAAAAACTCATCCAATATCTTCATGACGGAGAGAATAAAGGTGGGCTATTCGCTCGTTCAAACCATATAAATCTCCAGGAAGAGATGGCATTTTATGAGCTCTGCTACAAAAAGGAGAGGTCATGCTCGTTCAAATTCTAAAGAACATTTTCCAAGCTAGTCACGCCTTGTGCCACGTACCCAGTGCTTGGAAAATGGTCAAAGTAACATACATACCTAAGGTAGGTTAGAGAGAAAGTGATCAACCAAAATCCAATTTCTACCGTCCAATTAGCCTAACATCGTTTCTTTTAAAAAAAATGGAAAAGCAATTGGACCAGCATATCCGAGAATATATGCAACATCATGCATCACTACATGACAAGCAATATGCATATCAGCCCGGTAAATCAACAACTCTCGCTCTCCAAAACCTAATAGGAAAAATTGAAAAAACAATTAAGGACTTCACAAACCTAACCTAGATGGGGTAATAATTGACTGTTCCAAAGAGGTTCCAGAGATTTCATTCTGGACATGTAAAAACCTATGTGGTCATAAATGGGGACTGAACTCCAAAATGACATTATGGTTATATACCGCAATAGTGATGCTTAGTTCACTGATTCAGAACATTTTGTTCCGAACAATTTTGTTAAAAGAGAATTCTTATAATTGCGATTCATTGCTTCAGTTCATTGTGTTACGAACAAAAAAAAATTAAACAGCAGACATTAACATTTGAATTTGATTTGAATTAATTCTAAAATTTTTGTTTATTTCAATCTCAATATATCAAATCATTGTTATTCAAATAAATAAAAAATTGTGTAGAAGTGTTATAAATATTGGTTTTGTTTGTTTTTTTTTGTTTATGCTTTGTAAATTGTAATGTGAGAAATGTCAAAAAAAATTAAAATGACAGCAAAAAAAAATTGTTCCGAACACAAAGTTAAAGTTAAATCAACTTTTGTTCCGGAGAGCAAAAAATGTTCCGAACATTTTTGAAAATTGACAGAATTCAAATTTTCATACAAAAAATATGCGTGCGCATGGGCTCGGAACATACGTTCTGAATAAGTGAATCAGGCATGAGGCCAACCTTAACCTAAGCATCAGCAGTTTGGTGGAAACAAGGTACGCAAATCACAGCTCAAAACAAACTCAATAAACTACAGCATTCAGCTTATTTGTTGATACCTGGAGCCATGCGGACAACATCCACCACATCATTAGAAACCCTGCTCATCTAGAGCCCCTTCATTTCTTTATACAAAAAGAAGCAATGGTTCATACCTACAAATTTATTACTGGTGATGATCCACAAATTAAAAACGTGGTACATCCAGAACTAGTTCAGGTACTCTAGAAGGATAATCCGCTTTCGATAGCATTATCCGACTACTGCTTGCCAAGAAGTAATTTTGAAAAACCTTTCAATTTAATTATGCCAAGTAGAGAGACGGGGGAAACCTGCCCACCCTCTTTCGGCAGAGGATCATTAGTATGGTATACTGAAAAGAAAATAGAAAATAAATTGAAATGGTTCCAAGAAAATAAATGAAGTAGGATCGGGAGTATATGGAAAAAGCCTCAAGGTCCATATTCATTCAAGCCTAAACTCTACAAATACTGTTTTCCAAGCTGATGTTCATGCTATAGAACTTTGTGTGCGAGAGAATTTAAGAAATCACAAGAAATTTAAAATCTACATTCTCTCGGATAGTAAAGCAGCCATACTAGCTATTACTTCATATACCATCACATCAAAGCTAGTATGGGATTGCTTAGATATACTCAAAACCCTGGAAAAAACTAATAAAGTCACAGTAATGTGGGTACCAGGGCATTCCGGCATTGCAGGAAATGAAGCTGCAGATTATCTAGCTAGAAAAGCATCGGACACCCCTTTCATAGATCCAAGTCCGTTCAGTGGAATTCCCTTGAGTACAGCTAATATGCAATTGTTTGGGTAGAGCAAAAAGCTAAAGATTTCTGGGCCAACGTTCCTGGAAATCGTCAAGCAAAAATGCTCATGCCTGAACGCTCGCTCAAGAAAACTAAAACACTTCTCAGTTTCAACAGGAAACAGGTACGTATCTTGGAAGGGATTATAACAGGTGACTGCCTAACAAAGAAACACCTCTATAAGAATGGGTCTAATTGAAAATAACCTATGCAGAATTTGTGAACTAGAAGAAGAATATATTGAGCATCTGCTATGTGAAAGCGAAGGGCTCACCCGTAGCAGACTTCGCCATTTGGGAACATCGTTTCCCGAACAATGGGAGCTATCCAGCATACCATTGAAGAATATCCTTAGTGTAATCACAATCCTTAATGACTCACGAGACTTAAAAACCCGGTTATCACAATAAGCCCATTTGTGGCTGCGGTAATTTAGGAACTGGATCCCTCTCGGAATACATTAAATCTAATCTAATTAATCGAGAAAAGGTATACTACCTAAGTTACTGTCAAAAAAAAAATAAAAATTTTACCAATGGGCCTATAATTGGAAACCTCAGAACGTGATCCATTTTTACAAACTGGAATAATATAAGAATTTTTTTCCAAAACTCAAGGAAGACACCAGTTTACAAAGACAGATTGAACAGTTTTTGTAGCGAATAAGCGAGGCTATTAGCGCAATTGCGCGAAACTATGGGAGGAATCAAAGTCAATTAATATTTCATTAATTTTGAGCCTAGGGGTTAGGAGTATAACGGATTAATGTAAGGGGTGTTAGCAATGAAACTATTATTGTTAACAAATGAGCGAGAAGTAGGACGCAAATAAGTTGGATATTGCATATGGGTCATTAGAAACAGCACTGTCAAGCTTAAAAACAGGTGGATAACCATCGGTTGATGAAATCAAGGAAATTTTTTAGATTAGTAAATATATTGGTTTTAATATTACTAAGGTAGGAACTATAAATGGATTCAGACAATAGCTTGAATTTAGTATAGAAGTCACAGTAAGTGGCATAAGAATAAGCAGATAATTTCCATGAGGCATTACGTTTATTTCTCAAAGCTTGGAGTTCTTTGGTATACCACGGCGGCGAGATTGGTGAATTGTTATTAATCCTATAGTGAGTAGATATTAAGAAGCATTGGAAAATTTCTTCATAAAATTTAAGAGTACAGGAATTTACATCATTAGTGTTAAAAAGTGTTATCAAAGTTAATTGAACAAGTAGCACCATTTAAGTACTCAAAGGTGCATTGACGAAAATTGAATTTACAACAATTCTCAATCATACTAATTTCATCTGATGTTCCAAAAGAAAACAGTATGTCAAGGGATGGATGATAGTCATCAATAGTACAGAAAGATAAATTACTGGATGAAACACCCGAGTTGGCGAATCAGATGAAAAAACCAAATCCAATTGTTTATTGAATTTATTCTTTACATCACTAATTCATAAGAATTTACCCCATCAATGAAAATGGTTTCATGTGTTGATGACACTTCATAGATAAGAAGAAAATCAACAGAAGTGAAAGGGATCCAGAGAAGTCCAAAGGGATGCAATCTGGAGAAATTAAAATCTCTGACGACCCATATTATCATGTGAACCAATGATCTTCTTGAAAATTAACAAATAAGAAATCAATTCTAGAAGTTTTTTATAGCCTTTAGTCTTATCTGTAGAGCATAAACTGGGCTTCAAACATGTCGCAAGGAGGGAGAGTGACAAGGTCACACAAGAGTCTGGATTTAACAACAGTGAGAGCTCTCTTGTCATGATTACCAAGAATTCCACGTAACCTATCATCTCAAAAACTTGATAATGTGACGAAAAGATTTCCTCACTGTGAAAATCACTGTTTAGCCAGGTTTCAGTTAGGGTGATAAAGTCGTGAGGGAAGGAATGGAAATTAAAGTAAGCGTTATAAGTTTTAGTTCGAAACCTCTCACGTTTTGATATAAATATGAGGTTTTTGAGTTTTTTCTAGCCGATACGTTTTTGTTTATTTTACGCTTCCTCGATACGAATTCTTTAACAAGTGAACCACCAGGTCAATTAATAGGATTGACTAGAGCATCAAAAAGACTCTCAGGACATGAAATTTTAAAGGACGAATGTTTTATTGCTATTTTAGCAATAACGATTTGACTCTTATTTTTATTAATATTAACAGAACTTTTTATGTGGAAGGCTATATCACCAGGTTCCTCGAAGCAATCTCGAAATGAAAACCGCGTTATTCATCGGAATCGATTGCAAGGGTGTTGGTCGGTGGAAGCGAGCCGACTTTGTTACTCCAACAACTTGTATATCATTCCTAGATGACAACGAATATCCAAACAAACTGGCGAGCCCAATAGGATTAGATTGTTGGGACTACTAACCATAGGAATCAGAGGTTTTCATAGAAGCAGAGAAACAGGAATAACTGCAGAGTTGTTTGAAGGAACTGCAGAGTAAATTAATGCTTTATTAATAGTTGGTTCAGTGTCTGTAATCACAATGGGTGGTACAACCTTGTCTCCACTAATGAACCCGTCATTATTTGAGCTAGGGGCAACCGAAATAGGAAAGTCTACAAAATCTGTGTCCTCAAGCAAAAATGTAGACGCTAATGACGTCGACAAGTTCATGGACTTAATCTCGTTGCATGATACTAATATAGTATCAAAATAATCTTTAACGAAATCAAATTCTTTCGATACTTTGGAGATCATGGCTTCTAATTTAGAAAGATTAGATTTGATGCTCTGATTTACGTCACAAATAAAAACGTACCTTTTTCTTTACCTCCTGGGTAATACGGAAGGAAGAAAATAAATTTTCAATAACAAAATTTTTGTTACATCAATTTGTTTTTGTAAAACAGAATTGTTCAACTTATCGAATTATTTCGATCTTTTTACCAAAAAAAAAGATTTTTGCACCTGACTTAGCCATGTTTGATTACATTTCTTAGAATTCACTTTTTTGTGCAGTTTCATAAGAAATTTTATTTTTTTTCTAATTAGAACACCGTCTTGAGACGGACTTTACAACTAGTATATAATAATATATATCTGAAGATAATGTTACACAGTAAAAGTAGGTACCAATATTTTTTAACGGACAAATATTATTAATAATTTCAAATTAAATCGTTTTGAATTTATTTACACCAAATAGTTACCAAAACCTTAAAAAAGTTCATAAGCTTATTTTATTACCTACTTATGTACATTAATACGATTTTTCTTACATTTAATCAGTCGTAATTCAATGGCGTAGTGCTCGAATAAATAAATTATTATTTACATAACGGTTTTAATTGACAAATTAATTAAATAAATATTGTTTATACTTTATAACAGTGTGTATATAGGTAGGTACCTACCTACTTAATATTCATATTATTTATAAATATAAAACAAAACAATGTTATCATCAATGTAGAATGAAAATAATTATCTAAATAATTTTAATTATAATGTTTTAAATATAACTTATATTTTTAACTATTAATAATATTACTTTAATATTAAGAAATTATTATAATGTTACAAAATATGAAATATAACTTTTAAGTTAAAGACTAAATTTTGATAAAATTCCACGTAAACAATCTAAAGCTGACAGTAAAATAATTGTATTTAATTTCAACTGATAAAATGAATATGTAATTCTTGCATTTGATAGTATGCTTTATGCAAAACAAAATCAAAAAACCAAGCTAAAAGAGACAATAAACATTTGATTGCCTTTTCGTAATATGATATCTTAATATCATTTTTAAACAAAATATATAATCTGTAATAATAATAAATAATGTAAGCGGAAATTCACTACAAAACTTATATTTAATTACAATAACAAAAACAAAATTTTCTTACGATATATACTATATAGATATTTTTTTTTAAATAATGCAAATTCATATACTCTTTAATAAATGAAATCTTTACTTACCAAGTAGTCTTTCAAAAGTCATATAAGAAATCCCCTCTGGGGTTAAATTCAATCACTCAAAATAAAAAAAAAAAATAAAATTTCAAATCCTTGCAATATATAGTATTATAAATAAATATAAGTATTTTCTTAAGTCTGTTTTTGTTTACACGTATTTATTTTTTTTTTTAATACTCTTGTTTTTGAACCCAAAAACAAAAATTAAAATAAAATTAACGAAATTAGAAATAGTTTTTATCACTTTGGATTTTTACTTTAATTTTTCACTTTTAGTTTTTAATGCCTTTAATATATGTATATTGCACAGGAACGCGTGCGCAATATAATAAAAACGTCAAAATTTTATTTCTTATTTCGTTTTCTTGATTGAGACTTTTTGGGGCTCCTTTTTTTTATTTTAGCTTTGCATACACTTGGCAACTATTAATTTGAAACAATTTTCCTCACAAAAAAAAAACTGAAATTATAAATAAAAAAAAAAATAAAGAATTATTCAATAGTTCAAATTTAAATAAGAAAGATAACTAGCTATATATAACGTTACTAATTTTAGGAAATGTTTCTATAAAATCTAATTTCAAAATTTTTTTGGAAATTGCCATTTGCTTTCAAAATACATATGCAAAATGACACATCACAAATTTTTTTCTATAAGTATTTAAAATTATCTATTGGAAACTTATTTAATTTCAATTAATTTTTAGTCTAAAAAATTTTTTATAAATATTTAATACTTACAAATTTTATATTTTGTTGAAAAATTTTAATTAAAAAAATAATTTTCTCAAAAACAAAATTTACAAAATTTTCCTTTTTATAACTTATTTAATCCACACTTTGACTTGATTCTTGATTGAAAATGTAAAATGTCAAAATTAAATGTGCCCTTTTGAAATTTTAATTAATTCGTTAGTTTTATTAAGTTGGCTTACATGATTTTTGATATTAACTGTTACTTTCCCCATACACAAAAAAAAAGAGTTATTCTAATTTTGCACCCAAACATTTAAATTTTCTTTTTTTTGGTTGAGGAACAAGAATACATTTTTAATAGTACTTTTTCTGCTTCTGTTGCTCTGTGCAATGTTGCCAAATTAGCTACGTTGTCGCTATATTTAGCGATTTTTTTGTAGTTTTAGCTAAATTTTTTGTCATTTAGCGACTTTTATAGCTACTTTTCTCATTGCTCTAATTGCAATTGATGTGTCATATTAGCGTGAAAGCTTCAATAATCCTAATAATATAAGCTTCATTAATCCATAGAAAATATTTTGTTCAAAGTAAACAAATGTCAGGTATTTTTTATGTGTTAACGAAACTATTGACCATCAGATTTGGATGGTCTGTTAAATAAATTGTTAAAAGGGTTATGTATTCTAATGTTTTAAGACTAATTTTCATGAGTGAAATATATGCCATAATATTGGCTGAAATTTTGCTTAAAATTTTGTTCAATTTTTTGACCACATAGTTAAAAATGTGTAACTTACACAAAAAAAAATTCGCATTCTACTATACATTTTTATGGATACATGACATTTGAATTTTGTTTGACTTGACGTTTAAAATTTGACCAACAAATAAATTAAAATAAGTTGTGATAGAAATGAATATTTATGAAAAAAAAAATGTTTCATCTTATTTAAAATGTGTTTTAATTTAATTGTTTTTTTGTAGATTTGAAAAAATGGATAATATACCTGATGGAATATTTAAAGCAACGAATTAGAATTAAATGAACGTGGCTATCCCATGCAAAAATACAAACATTTTGTCCATATTTTTTTAGCACTTCTCTTTCTGTTTGGTTTGTTTGGGTTTCCAATTGTCAAAAAAAAAATTTTTTCAGTGTTAAGCCAATATAGTTTTTTTAAGTAGAAAATTAGTAAAATCTTTGAGTAGGAATAAAATAAAAGGTACCAAAATATAATCTTAATAAAAATAACAATGTTTTTTCAATTTAAACTTTCTTTTACTTTATTACCGTATTCTATTATTACACAGAAAAGTATTGCTGTTAAATTATTTGAAAAAAAAAAAATCATTCATGTTTCTGAAATATTGAAAATGTAGCAGTAGTGTGTAATATATGGATATATGAAATTTTCAAAAAGTACGAACACTAGCAATGAAGTAGGCAAAAATAAAATTTGTTATTGTCAAATAAATATTAAAAAAAGTCAATAAAATTTTTGATTTTTATTATAAATTGTTAAAAAATTACAAATTTTAAGGAAAAATGGAACGTAAAAAGAAGATTTGTATCATTCCAGGCTGTAAGTCTCATTTGGAAAAAGAAAATTACGTGTCTTTACATATGTAAGTATTATATTTTACATCTTTTGAATTTTTAAAAACTTCTGAACAAAACAGTGTAGTATTAGGATAATTTAAATATCCGGACAAAGAAATTTTTTTTTTGAATATCATTTTAAATATTTATTTTGAATATATTGGATTATATATATATTTGAATATATTGGATATAATTTTAAAAAAAGTATATATATGTTTGTAGTTTCCCAAAAGACGATGGTTTGAAACAACGATGGATTGAAGGAATTCAAACTGCAAAATGGATATGGATATGAATTGAGGCATATTAAATTCAGAGCACTATCCTGTTTATTTATCAAAATAATTTCCATTAAAAAGAGAGAAAATATATTGAACGAATATATTCGTCTATTTCTGTTTTTTGACAATCGGAAATACCAAAGAAAGAGAGGAATATACCCAAAACATTGGACACTTTTTTGTATGGATAGCCACTTCCATTTAATTCTAATTCGTTGATTTAAAGGATATAAAGATCGATAGTGTCACTATTGATAGTAAAGGTATCACTATTGATAGTAAATTATATTTTAGATTCATTAAAATATTGGGAAGAAAATAAATTGGGAAAATAAAGTTATGTTAAAACCGTTATTTTTTAAATTTTTTTATGAACTTTAAATGATTATTTTGTTTATAAAAAACTACTAATAATTTAGAGCTTAATAAACTTCGATTGAAAGACAAAATTTAAGCTGATTGTCAAAGTCAATTCAGTTTTTATTTTAATTTAAAGGAAATTTTAATTCCAAAGCAAAAACCAGTTTGAATTTGAATGGTTTTTATATTGTGTTTTTAATGAAAGTAAAGAAATAATTGATTTAGCCGAAAATATGGGGTTCATGGAGGAGGATATTGATAAAATATTAACTCAATGGAATAATATAGTTTTTTTTTTATTAGAAGTTAACAAATACCGAGATGCAGTAAATAATAATCTGTATGGAGAACTAGCTTCTTTAGCAATTTCAAAACTTGTATTACCCCATTCAAACGCAGAAGTTGAGCCCCATTTTGGTCTTATAAATTTGAGTAAGTTAAAATTAAGAAACAAATTGAGTCTTACTCTTAAAACTCTTAACAGTATTATTAGAGTCCGATCACCTCTAAAATTATTTGGTGAAACATGTTTTTCTTATAATTTACCTGAAGATGTTAAAATTATATAAGAACTATAAAACTATAAAAGCATATTCATTTTTCAATAAAAATACGCTATCTACATCAGAAACATCCACTTTTAACTCACCAGTACTTATTGACAGTAGAGTCAGACGTAGATTCTGATGTAAGTTTTTGAAAAAAAATTCATATAACCTAAATCTTTAAAATATTTTGACAATTAATATTTAAAGAAATTTATTACTTTTTGTATTCCCTATTTCTTCCTCTTACTTATATGCGTAATAAATGGAAAAAATCTTTTTTTGATTTATAATTAAGTATTTAAAATAAGTTTTTTTATTATTTTTTATGTACATAAATTAAAGTTTAGGAGCAATGGAGCATGCAATGTACTTTTCCAAGGCTTAAAGACGGAAGATAAAAAAGATGTTTAGCTTTGATTGTTTTTTTTTATTTATTTTATTTATTAAAAATTTGTTAGCGATTTTTTTTTTAATTTTAGCGACGTTTAGCTATTTTTTTAAGAGAACTACTGAGAAATTTTTTCTGACACTTGGCAACTCTAGCTCTGTGTTCGTTATCATATGTCAGATTTCAATATTTTTTTGATAGTACATGGACTTGGACAGGAAACAAATGTATATAAATTACAAATATACAATTGTGAGCTCATTCTTGAATAAAAATATATTTTGTTTTACATTCAAAAATTTTTTTTTAAAAAGTTCAAAATAAATATGAAACTCATGAAATGTTTATTTAAATAAATCGCATGTACATTTAAATAATTTGTCAACATTATAGATATTAATAACAATTTGAGAATTAAAGAAAATTTTGTACAAAAATTGTAAATCAGTAATCAAAATTAATTTTTAAATTTACTAAAAATGAATGACGATATATTGACAACAATAAAATTGCTTATTATTGGGGAAAGTGGTGTTGGGAAATCCAGGTATGTAAATACATAAAGAACAACAAAGCTAGTATTTAAATTTGCAATTAATATTGTTATTCGAGATAATTTTTACGAAACAAGTAGTACATAAACATAATATATATGTATATTTTATTATAAACTTTAAATGCGTCTCAATCTGATAATTATATAGAACATAAAAATAATTTTAAATATTCAAAAAATTATTGAAAAAACAAGATTGCTCTAAATCTCTATTTGCAGTTTTTGAGATTTAGACAAAAATAATAGTTTTATAATAATAATTAAACCTAATATTTAGTATGTATGTCCATATATACATATATTAATATTTTTACTGTATTAATGAATCAATCAATTTTAAAAATATCTTGATTTTTGATAATACTGTTATTTATTTCTTATGTAGGTACATATTTTTGGAACTAAAAATTTTATTTAGCTTGAAAATTTAAAATGTAACAAGATTTTCGTCTTGCATTATATATTTCTATAGTGTCGTTAAAAGATTTTTACATTTTCAATTAAGGATATAATTCACGTCATTGACATAATTATTTCATTAACTTTATTATTATTTTTTAGTTTAATGTTACGATTTACAGAAGATACATTTGATGAGGATTTAACTATAACAATAGGAGTTGATTTCAAAACAAAAACTCTTAATATAGATGGTGCTAATGTTAAATTAGCTATATGGGATACAGCTGGTCAAGATAGATTTCGTACATTAACCCCAAGTTATTATCGCGATGCACAAGGTGCAATCTTAGTTTATGATGTTAATAAACGTAGTACTTTACCAAAGCTGGAAACATGGTTAAAAGAATTGGTAAATAAAAAATAAATTCCACATACATATATAAAATGATTCGTTTAAGTAAATTGATAAAATTTATTGTAGGAAATATATGGAACAAAGGAAAATATGGTAAAAATGGTAGTGGGGAATAAAATTGATTCACAGAATCGTGAATTAACAAGAGAAGATGGTTTTAAATTTGCTAAACGGCATAGAATGCTTTTTCTAGAAACATCAGCTAAAACAAATGAAGGTGTTAAAGAAACATTTGAAGAAGTGGTTCGAAAAGTAATTATAATTATAATTCGTTTTAATTTATTCGAAAGTTATTCTTTAATGGTTTTTATAATTTAATTAAAGATAATTGAAACTGACGGGTTGTGGGAACCAAGAATTTCAACACATCGCAATGGTGTAGATTTAAATGCAGACGATGCAGAAAAGTCATCATGTCCGTGTTAGTTTTGTACAACTAAATACCTAATGAAAAAAATTGAAAATTAAATTAATATTATTATGTATTGTATTTGTATTAATAATTACGAAATACTTTGGTTGTTTTTTATGTTTTGTTTATTTATAGAAAATAAAAAAATTTACATAACACTAGAGTTAAGTTTAATTAGTAAATATAAAATATATAAATTTAAAGCAAATTTTAAAAACAGTAATTTTTGCATTTTATTTTTCATTTTAGTTATTTGTCTTATATATCTTTATCTATTTAAGTGTTGGAAAAAAAAAATGATTTTTAAATTATGTATATATAAAGTAATATAAATTAAAAATAAAATTAATTTATATACATATATAAAAAAATAACATTTTTTAATAAACACGTTTTGTATTATTTTGATTTTTAGCATTTGTCTAATCTAAATAATTTTAATTTATCTTAATTAAATTGTAATTTAAATCATGTATTTTTTAATTTTTATAACATACTCATGAATTTAATTAAAAATTAATAATCTCATTTCAATATTTTACTTTTGCGAGTTTTACGATGATGACAATATTTTAAACGAAAATAAATTAAGTGTTCGAAAGAAGAATGTCAAGAAAAGTATTTGCTTTTAAAGTAAAGTTACGATGGTGATTAATAAATTAGACCAAGCGAGGGGTAAAAAGCAGTAATTGAAGTTTTAGTAAATTTAAATTTGAATTGTAAAATTTATTAAGACACAATACGACTTAAGACTATATGCACGGTATAAAGTAGGCTTAGACAATAGCTGTTGTATTGCAATACAAATGTAAGAAAGAGGTAGACTAATCAAAATGGAAGAATATTGTGAATGAGGTCAAGGTTCAATCCGATTTGTGTTATAACAGAAGTACATACTACGTGTATAAAATATGAGCAAACATTATTTCAAGCCATTCATTCTAGTTTTATTATTTAGATTTTCTGCTTCTCATTTATGTTGACTTAAATATAGGTATGTTACAGACAGTAATAATTCAGAAGCCTTTTTAAAATTTACTTTAACCTGCAATATCAAAAGAAAATTTACGCTTTCCACTTTTACGTTGATAACGAAAACAGTTAAATTTGCTTGTTAACTCGCAAATTTATATAAATTTACGTAAATTTATCCAAATTCCTGTATGTTAACTTTTTTATTTGCATGCTCTTTACATATTTTTGAGAAATTTAAGAGAATTTTGTGTTTAAACCGTGACGTCAGAGCTCTCACTTAAATAAATGTTTGCATTCAAATGAAATTTCTATTTGCAAAAATTTGTAAAAATTTACTGCCAATTTTTTGTTGTTGTTTTAAATGTCAATAGAATATTTTTCATATAAAAAGTAGTATACCTAAAATCAGGAACTACAAATATCAGGACAATATGTTAAGAGAGTGAATGCTATAATAGCGTATCAGAAAGCTCTTTTTTGTATGAAAATAAAATTCCAAATTTTAATTTACACGTCTTCTTATGGGACAAAAATAGTGTAAAATTTTTATTTATTCAAAAAAATTGTATTTGTTTTATTATTGTTTATATGTACTTATGTACAAAAAATAATAGATAATTATAAACAAATAGTAATAATATTAAAATACCAAAATTTCATGTACTTTTCATTCATTTTTATCATCATTATTTTTTCCATCACGTATATTCAGAATTCCATCCCAGAGTTATTTTTAAACTAATTCTTAAAATTTACAAAATTTAGATAACTATACTTATCCAATAAAATATGTATCTAATATCCTTTTCTTTTTAAATTAAAAAAAATATTTTAAATGCATTCATATGCATATATACATGTTTTAATTTTGTAAAATAGTAAATATTACCTGTTTTTTAGATTACGTGTAACTGATGTTAAATTAATTTACCGGTTAGTTACTCTATAATATAAATGCAAATAAGTTAAATCTTATATTATGTGTACATGCGTATGTACCTAAAACAAAAAAAAAAATCTAAACCAAAAACATAATACTATATATTTAATTATCCTATATATCCTGTTCCTGTACAAAATCATATTCAAATTTTTATTTATTTTATTATTGTTTATACTTATATGTACAAATAATTATCATACAGACACACATGCATAAATACTAAAATAATATCCAAATAGCTAAAATTGTCTTTAAAAAAAAACGAAAAATACTTAAACCTAAAATGAGTAAAATCCCTTTAAAAAAATTCAAGATCATATTTTTTCATTCATTTTTATCATCATTATTTTTTTTCCATACATTTCTTCCGGAACTACGTAGCCAACCAAAATTCAAAATAATAATAAATTCTTCTGCTGAAAACCTCCAATGTAAGAAGCATACCGTCCTGATATTTTATAGTTCCTGCCTAAAATAAATAAAAAGTTGTATACCTAACCTGAAAACTTATTTATATAACTTTTTACCGAGAAAAAGACCAAAACCACGAAAAAATATTTAATTTAATTTTTTTCAACAAAACCATTCAATAACTTTACAAAAAAATTCAGAAAATTACTAAATTAGTTCAAATTTAAAAATATCTCATAACCTAAAAAATCAATTATTTTTTATATGAAAAAATTTGGAAAAATTTATGCAAATTTTACGTATTACTACTTTTGTTTGCAAAAGAAAACATTTTAACTATTCTCGAAGAATTTTATGATCACGCCTCACGAGAATGAAATAATTTCTGTATTAATAACACAATTTTCTCTTCTCAATTTGACCAAATCTCTTTTTATATAACCTGAGTATTTAAATATGAATATTTTGTATTTGAAATTTATGGGAGCCTCGTTATTTTCGAAAATTCATTTAGTCTGGGTTCATTTGGTATATAGAATTTATGTTGCATATGCTAACATGGTTCGATACTCATTTGATCGCCAACAACGATAAAAACACTAACCGTCTTATTTACATCTGCATCGAAATAGATAAATAAATAAACAAATATTAAAAATTTTACTGTTCATTTATTTGTTTCAAAAATCTAATAAAATTTTTAAAGCATTTTAATAAAAAATATTTTAAGTTAAATAATCACGGTTTAATTATTCATAAACTTATTTAATACAATATAAAAATTAGAAAATAACTTATCACATAAATAAACACAAATTAAATATATTTGTAATATAGATTAATAACATTCATAACAAGATTTTTAACTTAACCCTTTCGACCCAGTTTTCGATTATATGCTAATATATGTGAATTATAGTGTTCAAATTTTGTTCTTAGTTTATTTCATAAATAAAAAATAAAAATAACACTTTGTTTTATTTATTTATTTACTTTATTCAATTTATTATATTATTTAATTGTTACTTATTATTTAACCTATTTTACAAAGACACAAAAATAGGAAAACAACACTCTACTTAGCAGTATAAAATCGAACTGCCACGATTAAAAAGTAACATAGCATAATTTGTCATAAGAAAAATAATAGTTGTAATTATGAAATATTTAATGAAAATTATGATTAATAATCAAAACGTGTAATTTAGAAAAAAATTGTTTTTGGGTAAAAATTAGTTTATTCATCAAAATATTTTATGAGAAAAATATTAAGGAATGTTATGAAATAAATTTAAGGAATGTTTATGGGAACGGAAGTTGAAAGAGAGTGATAGGTTTAGAATATATAAATTCCTCTCCTTAAGATCGTTGTCCTCCTGGGAAACATATTTTTCTTTTACAGTATTGTCTAATTTTATGCTAACTAATCTTTCTTTTTGTACAAAAATATAGCTATTAATAGTATTAAAAATATTAGAATAAGTGTTGTATTTAAATAGATTACAATATTTTTTCTATTTTTTTCATAAGTAATATTTTCTATCGTTTCATTATTTTCAAATTGTTTAACATGAATTGTTTCTAAATTTACAGTATAATTTAATATTTCTAATGTTGAATAATTAGGTATTACAATTTTTTGTTTATATTCTACTTGTTTACTTGAAAATTTTGAGTTATTTATTTTAATAGTACATACAATTATTATGAAAAAATACAATGTAATTTTTGTTTAATTTGAATTGTTACAATCGCTAGTTAATTTTATGTCCACTGCATTTTTATCAATATTATTCCTGTTTCAATTTCTATTATTTCAAAATTATTTTTAATACTTTTAAAACAATTTTCATAATATTTTTCGATTAAATTTGATAAACATTTAGTGACTGGTGTTAATTTGTTTAAATATTTTTCGTTGTTGTGATAGCAAGTTTTATTGCTATTAATGTTTTAAATTAGTGTCTAATTTTCTTTATTTTACTTTCTAAAATGTTCTGTAAATTTTTATTAATTTTGATTGGATAAAATGTATTATTTATTTGTTTTCCACGGTTTTTATTAGATTTTCAATTTCGTTTAAATTTATTATGTGTATTAAATACTTATTTTATAGATAGTATTAATAAGATTAATAATGAGATTCCAAAAATTGAATATAACACTATAATTCAACCAGTTAATAATACTTTTAAATTCAAAATGGTTACACTTGATGAATTAAAAAATGTCTTAAGAAGTATGAATAATAAAAGAGACAATAATATGGTGAACACAAAGATATTTATTGATTCATTTGATCTTATTGGCTCTAATTTTTTGTCTATAATTAACAAATTTTTAGAAAGTGGAATCTTTCCAGAGATTTTGAAAGAAAGCATAATAATTCCAGCAGAAAAAGTAAGAGGTTCTTGTAAATGTGAAGACTTTAGACCAATAAATAACATAAGTACTGAATCAAAAATTATGGAAAAAGTTGTTAATGTTCAATTAGAAGATTATTTAAAGAAATTCAACATAATCATAGAAAATCAATCTGGTTTTAGAAAAAATCATAGTTGTGAATCTCTATTAAATTTGGTAGTTAGTAATTGGAAAATGGATGTGCATGATAGAAAAATTATATTAGCAGTTTTTATAGATCTTCAGAGAGCTTTTGACACAGTTGATCGCCATATTCTGCTAGAAAAACTAAAATGCTATGGTGTCAGAGACATTGAACATAAATGGTTTCATTCGTATTTAAGCAATAGAAGACAACGAACAAAAGTTGGTAATGCTATATCGGCCCCAATTGATGCAAAGTTAGGGGTGCCGCAAGGCAGTATTTTGGGTGTACTATTGTTCTTAATTTTTGTAAATGATATGTCTAAAATTTTTCAAAAGTCCATTAGTTTTGTTTGCGGATGATGCGCATATGTATCTGGTATGTATCTGGTAATAATACAAATGAATGTAGCAATGTAATAAATGATAAACTGGATAAACTTTGTTGTTGGTTAAAGCAAAACAAACTTAAATTAAATTCCAAAAAAAATAAATTTATGAAAATTACACATAAACTATTTAGAAAAAAAAATTGCCAAGAAGATATACTTCTTTTCTAAAATCAGATGTAGAATGTCGTATATGAATGCTATAAAAAATTTTAACGTCATGATAAAGCCACATTTTGAATATTGTTCAACTATTATATTTATGTCATCGCAAGAAGGTATAAGCAGATTACAGAAACTACAGAACCGTGCAATGAGAACAATTTTAAAGCTAAACAGATATACTGCAATAAATTTTATGCATGAAACCCTGGTTTGGATGTCGGTGTACCAAAGAATTTGTATGAATGTACTAATTATTGTTTTCAAAATGAAGAATCTTATTATAAATCTTATATCATGAATACCTGTGCAATAGATTGGTGTATAATGGGGACATTCATCATTATAATTTAAGAAACATATTTAATTTTAGACTTAATTACTTTAAAAAAATGAAAAAACCAAGAATATGTTACAATATAAATGATTAAATTTGTATAATAATTTATCAAATGAATTAAAATTTTAAAACAATTTGAATATCTTTAAAAAAACTGTTATTAAGAATAATAAAATTATACTACATAAAGAATCAATAATAATAGCGGTAGATACTGATTTTTACTGTATTCAATTATTTTATTATAACTTTAGATTATTTCGATATTTTCTTGTTGTATTATGGTAAAACCAGCTTCATTATCAATTTTATTTACGTTAATTGTTGCTTTACACGCGTTTATTATTGTTGTTAAAATTTTTATTATTATTGTTAATACCTGTAAATTTAAATTTTCTTTTAATACGAGTAGGGTGAATGTTTTTATTTTTCGAGTCTATTAATTAATTATTTACTTTATTACATTTAATTCTTTTATACCTAGGAAGTTCTTTATATCTAACTATTGCAGGATTTTTTATAATAATTTTTTTAGAGTCAGGTATTTCAAAACTTTTTCTGTTATTATTTAATTTTGAGAGTATTTTCTCTTTCTGTTGTATCATTCTGGTTCTAAATCGTTAATTTTGCAATTTAAAGTCATATTGTTATAATTTTCTACTGATTTCAGAATTTTTGCTTCTGTATTTAGATCGGGTTTTGTGATGCTTAGCATTCTAATGTGTTCCAGGATTGTTAAATGAACTCTCTCTATATAAGAGAGCTGAATGTGAAATGAATTTCGATATTTTCACATCTACAGAAGTCTTTATAGTATTTAAAATATCGAATTCGTTATCAAGAATGAATTTTTGTGGTTTACCAAATAGAGAATTTCGACTCCTTAAGTTTTGTATTATGGTTTTTTTTTTTATGTTCTTGACAGTAACTTAGGTAGAATCACCTTTTCGTGCTTAATTAAGTACGGTACTGCAATTTTACACTACAATATCTACAATTTCTTACTACAGTATTTATTTTAACAAATTACTGGCTTATCTACTCGTTAAATGTCATTTTATTTAATTTGTTATACTCTCTATATATATTAATTTGTGCTCTACCTACTGCGCCACCCAGCGTGTTAACGATCGTATAACGAATTTCATGTTCGTTTAGAGTTTAGAGACAGAACGGCTCCGATTGCATAGTGACTAGCGTCAGTAGTTAAAACAAATTTTTGGTTGAAATTTGGGTATTTTAGAATAGGATCTTTTGTAATCATTTCCTTTAAATTTTCAAACGCTTCACGATATTTTGGGTCATTTATCTTAATCTTATTATCTTTCTTTAGACAATTTGTAAGTGGTTGCGCGATTTTTGCGTAATCTCGAATAAATTTACGGTAATATCCCGTGATTCCCAAAAAGCTTTTAATACCTTTTCTTGTGTTTGGAATCAAATTTTTAATTGCTTCCACCTTTTTTGGATTGGGTTTTATCCCTTGATTCATCAAAAGATGGCCTAAATATTGAGATTGTTTCGAAAAAAAAGAACACTTATCAGTTTGTATTTTTAAATTATTTTCCCGTAACTTATTTAAAACTTTATTAATGGACTCTTCATGCTCCTGAAGAGAAGTACTGAAGATTAAAATGTCGTCTAAATATACGACACAACATTTATTGATTAGATCTCTCAAAACGTAATTCATCATTCTTTGAAATGTTGCAGGAGCATTCCTTAGACCCAATGGCATCCTGATATGTAAAATATTTTGACCTATAATTGCAATCAAAATTTCTATTTTCTAAATTTAATAGTTTCTATTCATGGTTGAATTCTAAAGGAACTTCGGTTATAATTTCGGAACAAATTTTTAATTTTCCTGTTAAAGTCAAAATTTTAAGAGGTTTTTTCAAATTAATTCTTTTAATATTAGGAAATAGGTTTTTATGTAAAATTTAAATAAAAGCGCCAAGGTCTATTAGACATTTTATTTTTTTATTATACAGGGTGGTCTGGTTTAGAGCAAAAAGTTTTTAAGGGGTGATTCCTTGGAGTATTTTAGGAAGAAAATTGTTCTAGAAGAGGGGTCTATCTTTAAATTTACCTGGGCTACAGAGGGTTAAAGAAAATCGGATTAGAAAAATTATGTCTAAAGAATATCAACTACAGCTCAGAAGAAATTGAAACTAGAGCAACATCTTCTTCATAGCTTTTTTTTTAGAATTAATATACCTAATTAACAGTATATGTTGAATGAGTATCAGACTTACCGTTTTTGAATAATAACTGCATAAACTTAAAATTTTGCTTTTACAAAACTGAAAATTTTGTAAAAAACGTTGATTATTTCGAAAAAATTCGCTAATTTTTTTTATTGTGTTGATGCGCTACATCATCCCCTACAACTTTTTCATACACAACTTTCATATCAGACTTGCCGTTTTTCATGTAAAATCATATAAAATTTCAGTAATATTTGGCTACCTGTGCTATGTAAGAAATTTTTCGAAAATTTACTTATAATTGTCACTGGATTTATGGTGTTGGGCACTTGTGTTATAGTAGCTACCTAGTTTTAAGTTGTTTTATGATGCTCCATGTACATTTCTAATTGTTTTGGCTACGATATAAAAGAATATTGACTTGTGCAACACAATTAGTTGTTAAAAAAATTTGATTGGGAGAACTAAAAAAAAATCGAATAATAAACCATGTCTTATTCCAACGAAGAATATGCAGATATGCCTTTGATTTACGGCTTTTGTAACTGCCGTGGTTTAGCTGCACAACAAGAGTATCGTAGAAGATTTCCGAGGCGGCAAGTTCCATCAGTCTGGACATTTTTAAATCTTGCCAGAAGACTACGAGAGACGGGCAGCTCAAACATGCCTCGAGCTGAACATGGTTCAACTTTGAGAGAAGCAGATATAGAAGAACAGATTCTTGCGTGCCTTAGTGAAAATCCTGGAATTAGTACGAGAAGGTTAGCATTGCGACTCAATGTCTCGCGCCGGCAAATTTTTGCAATATTACGCCAAGAAAACTTACATGCTCATCATTGAACACCTGTCCAGGAGTTATTACCACAAGACCATCCTGCACGAGTTGAATTTTGTAGTTGGCTGCTTGAGCAACACTTCGATGATGATAATTTTGTGAAAAAGTTATGGACTGACGAGGTAAATTTCACTAGAGATGGTGTAACTAATTTCCTGCCAAACAACCTGCATACATGGGCCAATGAAAATCCACACACAACAAGGCAGACATCATTTCAACATAGATTCAGTGTAAATATATGGGCTGGGGTGATTGGCGATTTGTTTATAGGACCTTTTATTTTGTCAAACAGTCTAAATAGCGATACATATCTGGAATTTCTTCAAAATGAACTACAACCTCTGCTAGAAGATGTTTCTCTCTCACAACGGACGATTCATTTTTATCAACATGACGGTACTCCATGTCACTATGGCCGGCTCGTTACAAATTTTCTGAATAGCGAATATCCTAATCGTTGGATTGGTCGAAATGGGCCCATACATTGGCCTGCACGATCCCCTGATCTTACTATTATGGATTTCTATGTATGGGGAACTATGAAAGACCTCGTTTATGCAACCGAAATAACATCTTTGGAAGAACTAGAGCGACGAATAGGAACAGCAGCCAAAACTATTAGATAGCAATTGTCAATTATAAATACAACAAGAGTGATTTGTTAACGTGCCCTAGCTTGTATTCAGGCAAATGGCGCTCACTTTGAGCATTTATTGTGATTTATTACCTATTGTTGTTTATTATTTTTAATAACTATTTTTGTTTATAAATACTTTTGACTAATAAAATAAAATTATGTTACAAAATTCAAAGCTCAGTTTTTATTTTTCTTACATAGCAGAAGGTAGCCAAATATTACTGAAATTTTTTATGACTTTACCTGAAAAACGGCAAGTCTGATATGAAAGTTGTGTATCAAAAAGTTGTAGGGGATGATGTAGCGCATCAACACAATAATAAAAAAAAAAATTAGCGAATTTTTTCGTTTTTTACAAAATTTTCAGTTTTTAAAAGCAAAATTTTAAGTTTATGCAGTTATTATTCAAAAACGGTAAGTCTGATACTCATTCAACATATACCGTTAATTAGGTGTATTAATTCTAAAAAAAAGCTATGAAGAAGATGTTGCTCTAGTTTCAATTTCTTCTGAGCTGTAGTTGATATTCTTTAGACATAATTTTTCTAATCCGATTTTCTTTAACCCTCTGTAGCCCAGGTAAATTTAAAAATAGACCCCTTTTCTAGAACAATTTTTTTCCTAAAATACTCCAAGGAATCACCTCTTAAAAACTTTTTGCTCTAAACCGGACCGGACCACCCTGTATATAGTAAATTCAACTATCGGTAAGCTCGTTTTTTGGGTGTTGAGAGAAAATTTTGTTCGTTGTTTACTTTCATCGGTTCAACTTTTTGAGAGTTGTTATTATTAAAGGATCTTTGAATATTATTATTAAATCTATTTTAAAAATTTCTGTGATTATTACTATAATTGTTATTACCGTTAAAATTGTAATTATGATTATTATGGTCGTTAGTATTATTATTAAAATTTCTTTGGTTAGAATTAAAATTATTATATTTTGGAAAATTATTATTGTTTCGCGAATTAAAATTAAAATTATTGTTATTTCTATAATTTGAGTTAAAATTGTTATTATTTCTTGAGTTTGGATTAAAGTAATTGTTTCTTGAATTAGAATTTCTTGAGTTTGGATTAAAGTAATTGTTTCTTGAATTAGAAAGAAAATTGTTTTTATTTCTTGAATTAGAAAAAAAATTATTTCACGAATTTGAATTAAAATTATTATTGATTTGAGAATGATTATTGGAATTTATTCTTTTGGTCACTTTATTATTTTCATAATTATTTATACCAGTTTAAAGAAGCCCGAAATAAGCATCTTCTAAAGTGGTAACATTTTTAATACACAAGAACATACTATACTTCTCGGAATTTTGTTTAAACATTTTTCTAGTATTGAATTTTCTTTATTTATTACATTAAATTCTATCGGTTTTGAATCGTCTAATTTATACTTTAGATTTAATTTATTTAAAACTATAATTAAATCAGAATAATATTGGCTTACATTAATATAATTGATGGAGTCAGCTTCTGTTTTTAGTTTCAGGTAACTTTGTTGAATTTCAAATGATCTTTTTAGTAACTGTTTTATTCGTGGCCATGTTGCCGATGTCATTCTGCGAAATGTTATTCTGTGACATTTTTTCCTTGTGGGCAATTTTCCAGTAGGCTTTTAATATAGTCAATAAAATTAGTAAATAAATAACCGGTTAATATATCTTCACAAATCCACAATAAAACATAGTAAATAAATAACGTATATGTACACATTTAATTCCCATGCAACGAACACATCACGCCAATCATGAAATCATATAAAAAAAAATTACTTACCTGTGTGTATCTACGTGTTATTAAATATTTATTTTTGTTTTTTTTTCGTTTTCAAAGAAAGAAAAAGAATAATTTTTAATAGTTCAGGCACTGTTAAGGAATTATTTTTATAAGAGATAAGAATATGAACTCGTTTTTGAATAAAAACATCTTTGCTTTAAGTTAAAATTTAAAAAAGTTCAAAATAATGTATTAAGTTGCCATGAAACATTTAATTAAGTAAATTATATTTAGATTTAAATAGTTTTTTTTAGCATTATATAATATATAGTTGCCAAATTTGACAATTAAAAAGAAATTTTGTACAAAAATTGTAAATTAGTAATTAAAATAAATTTTAAATTTATTAAAAATGAATGATGATATATTGACGACAATAAAGCTACTTATTATTGGGGAAACTGGTGTTGGAAAATCGAGGTATGTAAAAAAAAAAAACAAAACATAAAGCTAGTTTTTAAATTTGCAAATAAGAATTTTATAATTCGAGTTAATTTTTAGGGCAAATATTTAAAATGCGTCTAAATTTGATAATTAGGTATATACTTAAAAGCAATTTTGAATATTCAAAGAAATATTGAATAAAAAAAACAAAATTGTTCTAAATCTCTTTTATTTGTAACTTTTGAGATGTATAGGCAATAAATTAAAACTAAATATTTTTTAGTATGTACATATATGTATGTACCATAGTTGTATTATTCATATTGTTATTAAGTCAATTGTATATTATATGTACACATTTATATTAATATTATTATTTAATCATGAATAAATTTAAAAATTGATAGCTTTATCTTTTTCCATTATTTAAGTGTTTATTATTATTTCTTATGTCGGTATTATGTATTTTAATTTTTTTTATATAAATTTCGAAATTTGGGAACAAAAGTTAATCTTTGAAATATTTAAAAATGATCATATATGTTCACCTTCCATTCCATTAATTTTATGATGTTCTTAAAATATTCGTCAATTACTTAATCATATAATTTAGCCATTATAATTTTAATTTATTTTGTTATTGTTTTTTTTTTACTTTTAAGTTTAATGTTACGATTTACAGAAGATAAATTTGATGATGATTTAACACTAACGATAGGTATGGATTTCAAAACAAAAACTCTTAATATAGATAGATGGTGCTAATATTAAATTATTTATATGGGATACAGCTGGTCAAGATAGATTGCGTACGTTAACACCAAGTTATTATCGTGATGCTCAAGGTGCAATCTTAGTTTATGATGTTAATAAATTTAATACTTTACTAAAACTGGAAACATGGTTAAACGAATTGGTAAATACAATATATATTTCACATATTTAAAATGATTCGTTTTAAATAAATTTATAAAATATGATTTTGTAGGAAATATATGGAACTAGGGAAAATATGGTAAAAATGGTAGTCGGAAATAAAATTCATTCAAAGAATCGTGAATTAACAAGAGAAGATGGTTTTAAATTTGCTAAACGGCATAGATTACTATTTCTAGAAACATCAGCAAAAACAAATGAAGGTGTTAAAGAAACATTTGAAGAAGTTGTTAGAAAAGTATAATAATTAAACTTCAATTCATTCATAATAATATTATTATACAAATTAATATTTTTTATTATTATTTTAATTAAAGATAATTGATACTGATGGGTTATGGGAACCAAGAATGTTACCACGTCGCGATAGTGTATATTTGCATGCAGATAAGCCAAAAAAATCATCATGTCGATGTTAGTTTTTTATATAACTAAGATAAAAATAAAAAGGATAAATAAAAAAATTATTCAAAATTAATATGTATCGTTCATATTTTTTATTCATTAGAAAGGGAGGTACTTGGGTAATGGGTACTTTGTTTTATTTATTTCTAAAAAACAATCAAAAAATACATATAACACTAGAGTTATGTATATACTACGGAACTGTATTGGATACTTTTTGTTCATTATTTAGACCTTATTTTTTTAATTTTTTTTTTTAAATTAATTTATTGATAAATTTAAATATATATAAAAAAAAAAAAATTTTAATATACATAATTTCTTATGTAGTTCTTAATATATTTAAGCATTGGAAAAATACAAAAAAAAATAGTAAAGATTTTAAAATTTTGCAATACCTTTTTTATCTGCAGGTCCACTATAAATAAATAAATAAATACCTATTATAAGTTGATGAAAAACAAATTATAAATTTATATAAATAAAAAAAATAAAACATTTTTTATAATCAAAATTTGTAAATTTATAATGCATACCTACTTACTTTAATTTTTAGCATTTACCTTTTATAGAATTCTAATTTAAATCTTTTTTAAAACTCATAAATTTCAATAAAAATTAATAACAGATTTTTCTCAACAATCAGCTACTTTGTGAGTCAACAATCAGCTACTTTGTGTGTCACGACGGTGACAGTTACTGATGAAAATAATTTAATAGTCTTCGCAAGAAGAATGATAAAAAAACATTTGTTCCCAAAATAAATCGCAATAGTGAATAATAAATTAGATCAAGCTAGGAGTTAGAAGCAGTAGTTGAAGTAGTAGTAAACTTAAATATAAAGTAGTAGTATTAAACTTAAAATATAAGTATGTCACAGCACAGGCACAATTACAATTCGAAAACCAGCTGATGCGAAATTTTTTTTTGTCCTATATTATGAAAAAAACAGTTTCGCTTTTCATTTTTATTTTGAGCCTATAAATTGTGAATTCAACTTAATTTTTTATATCTATGGAAAAAACTACTCATTTGAAAAATTAAAGTATGTACATATTTGAACACTCAAATTTTGATAGGATACTCTCAAATGGGAAATACTAATTTATACAATTTGAATAAAAAACAAAAAACCCAATCAAGATTAAAGATTTTACTGATCACTTATTTTTTTTCAAAAATCCAATATAAATTTTCCAAGCATTATCATTATCATTATCAGAAAAATATTCTTAAGTAAAATTTAATCACATTTTTAATTCATAAACTTATTAATACAATATAAAAATTACAAAATAACTTATACACACATATATACACAAATTAAATAATAATACATAATTACAAATTAAAATTATCACGTTCTGCAAATGGTATATTTTCTGCTGAAAGTATTTTTGAATTATATTTTTTATTACAATAAATCGAATGGATAACGATTCCAATGATAATAATTATTATTAAACATATAAAAATCGTTATTATTAACAGCAGTTGATTTGTACACTGTAATTCACCTTCAAGGTTATCAATAAATTTCAATATTAATTTTTCATTATCAATAATTTTATTGTCTCCTATCAATTTGTCATTAGTTTCCATTAATATTTCATTTTCATATATACTATGGAAATCCCAGCATCCTATTCCTAAAATTATATAAAATATAAATAATATATGAGTAAATTTAAATTAAATTTAAAAAAAAAAAAAAAATTTATTTACTTTATATCATAAATAATATTAATTGTGCAAAATTAAACAGATTTTCTTGTTCAAACGAATCAGATAAGAAAAGGAAAAAGTTTAATAAAATCTGACAAATTGTTATTTAGGATAATAATATATTAAATGTTTTATTTTTGGCACCAAGTTCAATAACTGAACTGCAAATTATACTATTTTAAATATATATATGTATTTATTCTCATACAATGTAAAGAATATTAATTTTCCAGGTCATTTGTGAATCGTTTTATTTTGTAAATATCAAGAAATCAGCTCAAAAGAATACCACATGATTCATGTATAATTACCGTTCGTTTTCTTTACAAAGAGATTGTTTCCATGATTTGAATCGAATCGAGTAAGGTTTACAATCACATATGTATATACATAACTTACTAATTTCAAATTGATTTTGCTTAATATGAAGCAAATGATTTAGTTTGATTTAATTTTCATATATATTCGGATTTGCATATTGCCTATATGACTTAGTTTTCTTCTCTTTCGCCAGAAATTCTATATTATCATTATATTTAATATGTAAATTGAAAAAAGCACGGTATAAATTTCTGAACCATTTCACAAAAGATTTTTATTATTATTTAAAAGATATCTTTTAAATGATAGATAGAAGTGGCGAAATTAAATATATTTTAAATTTTTTTGCATATTCAATGAAAAGTTTCAATTTAAAATTTCAATTTAAAATTTCATAGTATGCATAAGCCATTTTTTTAATTTATCTAATTGCTGCAACAACACCCCCAATTTAAATTTATTTATTTTTTAAATAAATTATTAATGCGGTTGTTGTCTAAGTTAAATCAATAAAAAAACTAAATGCAGTACCAAGTATAAATTAAAATGATGAAAAACAATTCATAATGAAATATTGAGTACGATTTTTTATCAAACTTCCTCGAATTTCGTGGAGCGGACGAATACTAGTTATTTATAGAACTAAATTTTTAGACTTTAATCTCGGTTCAGTTTATAGAATTTATTAACTGGTTCTTTCCAAGATCAAGAATATGATAGAATTTCCTTTATAATTCAAGTATTGAACCAGAATTTTCAGCTAAATCTATTTCATTGTAATACTTATTAATATTTCTTTTTCTATTTGGAAAAATCAATGCACATTTTAGCAGTTTATTTAGCGAATTAAGTAAAAGGTGGTTTACGTTCTTCACCTTTCAACTAAGCATATTGATATTATGTTTTTGATATTTTCTATTTTTGTTTTTGAAGACGTTAAGTCAAAAATTTTCAATAATTTTTAAACGTTATCGATTAAAAAATATTCAAGGATTTTGAATTAAAGTGTTGTTCTATTCGATAATAATTTATTAATTTAAGTACGTTACCTTTTTTATTTTATTAAAAATGATTTGATTGGTGTTTTTAGTTTAGACGTTTGATAAATTGACAATTCATCATTCTCGAAGATTAAATCGCAGTAGAATGTAGTGCAATATTGTAAATTTAAAATATTATATATTTATCGATAAATTGACAGAAAAAATCAATATAATGTTGTGGTAACCACGAGTAGATGGTAGATGGTGGGTGCTAGCATATACAACTAGAACACGAACTACTTTATAAAAATAATGATGATTGAAAACTGGAAGAGTCTCAGAATTATAATCTGAATTATTGTCGAAGCCTTATGCTTTCAAGTGTAGCGAAAAAGAACAAAAAAAAATATTATGTAAGATGAGAAATGCGTATCATATAACTGGGTTATGGAGATCAGCATACAGAACATTTGATTGAAAGCTTTTAATTTATATCACGTTATTTCTAATTCACCTTATGAATAATGAACTCAAAACAGTATACCCAACAACCTGAACATCCTAAAATTTTGATCAACCAATCAAAGTTAAATAATTTACAAAATTTTAAATTTTATTTATTTAAAAAAGAAAAAAATATTTTTTGATTAAAAAAATTTAACTGTGGCCTCGGTAGCCGATTGGTAAAGCACTCGAGTGTAGTAATGTAACGACCGAAGGAGCACGGGTTCAAATCCCGTGAGAACCGAAAAATTTTTCAAATGGTGAAAATTACTGAAAAAATGTAATTTTCAATACTTTCACATCGGTTCAAATATAATTTAATAATTAATAAAGATATAATATAACTAATAAAAAAAATAATATAAATATATAATATACAAAATATATACCAAATAATTAATATAGTTTGATAAAAAGGTCCACATTTCGAAAGAAAAGGACCTATAAAGTTGGCCTACAGATTTATCTGTAGGATCAACTGTTAAAATAAATAAATAAATAAATAAAAATTTAACTTACCCGCAATATTTTTATTTCCATTTGGTTTATGCTGATCACTTGGGAATAAATATTTAACTTCTTTTTGATTTAAATATTTAATCATTTTACTTAAAAATGTACAATTCCAATTGTTATTTGTTAAACCAATATCTAAACGATTTTTAATAACTTTTGAATCTTCATAATCAATTTCTGTTAAATTATTACCATCCAAATATAATGTTAATAAATTTTGTATTGGATATAATACATGACCATCAAATTTTTTAAAATTATTATTAGATAAATCTAATATTAAAATTTTTGGTACAAACCAAAATGTGTTATAATCTAAATTTGTAATATTTGTATATGATAAATTTAAATGATATAATGATGGTGATATAAATGTATTTGATTCAATTAAATATATTGGATTAAATGATATATCAATAAAACCTAAATATAATAAATTTGATAAACCATTTAAATTATTAATATAATTATGATTTATATATAATTTATTTATTTCAGATTCTTTTGTAAAATCAATATTATATACATTACTATTATTCATATATAAACATTCTGTACGTATTGTTAAATTATAAATATTATTAATATAATTATTTGATAATTCTAATAATTCTAAATGCATTATATTTTCAAATGAATTTGAATTAATTATTTTTATATTATTATTTGATAAATATAATATTTTTAATAATGATAAATTTTCAAAATAATATGATTCAATTTTTGTTAAATTATTATTATTTAAATTTAATATTCTTAAATTTGATATTTTATTTAATGAATTTTTTTCAATATTATTTATTAAATTATTTTGTAAATATAAATATCTAATAGGTAAATGATTATTTTGTAAATTAAATGGATATAATTTGTGCATTATTATTCTTGTATTATTATTATCATTATTACAAAAATTGGATTTATTAATTTCTTTAATATTATTAAATGAAAAATCTATTGTTACTAAAGATGGAAATTTATCTAAAATTGAATTTGGTAAAGAATTAATTTTATTATATGTAAAATTTAATTCAATTAAAATTTCATTTTTTTTTTCTTCATATATAGTTTTATTATTAGTATTATTAACATTATTATTATCAATAAATAAATTATTTATAACACTTAAATTTGAATTTACTACTTGTAATTTTTGTAGAACAGGAAATATATTAAAAAAATTTGTTGGTAATTTATTATTTTTAAATGTACAATTATCATATATTATTGATCCACGATATAAATTATTATTTAATTCGGTTATATTTAAATCGGTTACATTTAATAATTCAAAATTAACATTTTTACATATAGTTTTTCTTACAATTGGATAAGAAGTAACATTACTTTCACAATGATAAAAAAATATATCTAAGTTTTCAATTGAATTATGAATAAATTGTATTGATATAAATAACAAAATTAATTTAATTTTAATCAAAAAATTTAATTTATTTAATAACATTTTTTATTGATATTATTTTTTTTATAATCGTTAACAAAATTGCAACTGATTTGTAAGGGAATTAAATTTAAAATAAAATTTGTTTTGATTATTACAAAATAAAATTTTTCTTGTACAAATATATATTATTGTAACTTATCAGAATTTGTATGATTATACTTTGATAAAGTTATTTATGTGTGATAATAATCTGTACTACAATTAAAGCAGAACTGCACCATAATATTACAATAACAATAACAATTTTAATTTTTTTTTCTTAATAATTTTCAATATTGAATTAAAATTAAGCTTATCTCTTAAGTTATTTTTGTCTAATTTAACTTCATTGGTGAGTTACATTTCATATATTATATTGATCATTTTTACTTAGTCGAATAGGTTGAATATAATTCCAGTATGTGGGTATTTAGACATTAGGAATAAAGTTGCAGATTATGGTGGTTATGATGAAGTTCGTCGGAATGTGAAATTCCGATTACATTCCGAATTTGGTATGCTGAAGTCCGAAAGTATTCCGCAGTCTGCAAATGTAATTATTTATCCGAAATTTTAAAATTTATGTATGATGAAGTTCGTCGGAACGGAAAATAATTTGAAAATTGTACGCCGGAATTTCTCATTCGGAAGTATTAGAATGGTTCGGAAATGAATTATAAAGCATACAATTTTTGTATTTAGAATATTAGGAGAAGTAGAAAATGTAATAATAGTTTTTTTTTTTCAATTTTTTTTTCATTTGTAAAAATATTTTTTTTTATTTAGGAATAAAAAAGCGCTTCAAAAGAATAATATATTTTATTGTTTTTAATATTATAACATAATATGTATATATATTAAAAACGATACATATATATTTTACATTCTTTAGAGAATTTTAAATTTTCTCTGATGTAACAAAAAATTACTATTATTTTAATTTGTATATATATACATACTACATATGTAATTAAGAAAGTTGTAACTTTTACTTTTAATTTATGTATGCATATTGTATATATACATTATGTCATATACATTATCTATTAAAAATTTTTTACAAAATAAATAAAAAAAAATTGAAAATAAAAATGTTTGAAATGAATATGAAAACAAAAACAAAAATCTTCCGAAACATATGATTTTGATTTCTGCACACACTTTGCAGTCGAAGGGACTTCAGCATACCAATTCTTTCGTATTCGGATCGGAATTTTTTTTCGGAGAAATTCCGCTTCGGACTTCATCATAACCACTTGTGTTTATCACTTGATCAAAAAAGGCTTTAATATATTATGTACGTGTGTTGTATGGTATATGTATTGATTCTTATGTACATAAGAACCAATAATTGATGGTTTTAATACAATAACACAACTAGTATAAAAGTTAAAGAAAAAAATGTAAAATTTTAGTAGTTAAATGTGTTTTTATTTCTTTAAACACTACTGAAGTACCTGATTAGTTTCATAACTCATATTATATAAATTTGAAATTTAAAAACAAAATGTATTATAATAGCTATGTACTACAAAATCCCAAATTTTAGAGTGGTTCAATTTGCTAAAGACTCAATAACAGAGAAACACATGTTTGCCTCGACATCAATATTTATTATATGGATCTGAAGTAAAAGTCATTTCCAAAAAAAATATTTCAACTTAGAACGAAAATTATCAATTAATTAAGATCAATAACAACAAAACGGGTGGCAGCACGTAACTTGGTACAAACATGTTGTCATGCTATTTTTGAAAAACGATAGCACGTAAAATTGTTTCGCCAATTTTAATTTTGTTTCGCCACATTTAATTTTGTTTCGCTACTTTTGGCAGCACATAAGATTTGAATGTTTACGTAACATTTGAAATGTTTCGTAAATTTTTTTTTGTTTCAATCCCAAAGCAGCGTTTCAAAGTACATGCTACCAAAAAAATGTTGTGACACTTGTGTTTTGTTACAAAAAAAGCGTTTGCAATAAGTTACGTGCTGCCACCCCGAAAAAACTGTAAAATATTTAGTTGTGTATCTTCATTATCAGAAATTACAGCTGTCACATAAAAAAAAAAGGCAGTTTGAAAAGACAAATAAAGATGTCATGATACAAAAAATAATTTCTTTTCCAAGTACTTCCCCAGTAACCAAAAATTGTCATGACAAGTTTTTGTCAACATATTGTCAGAAAAATGTTGGCACATTTTGTCGTCAAAGTTATGATGACAATTTGTCGACAAAATTTCTTAAAAAATTGTGGCTGTAAATCTATCAACAATTTTTCCACAAAATGTTGACAAATATTTGTCATGACAATTTTTGGTCAACAATATGTGACAATTGGATGACAGGGTTTAAATGTGACGTGATGTTTAAAGGAGACCTTGAATTTTTTTTTGGCACCAGTACAACAGCCCTTAAATGTGACGAAGACCATAGCTCAGAAGTCTCAGGATTTGGGGTAAAACTTAATATCACATGATTAAATTGTATTTTTCTGGAAAAAGGTTCTTAATAAGTATTATGAAAAAATATTTTTTTTGGATAGATGCGACGGTCCGGAAGTCGAAACCGAAGACCTTGCTTTTTTTTTTTTGGCATCAGTATAACAGCACATTTAAGAACTGTTGTACTGATGCCAAATTCAAAAATTATCCACTTTTTTTTTTATCTGTAGTTTTTGTTTGCGTTTGTTCTATGTTTAACAAACCCAAAAAATAATAGTTCGTGGCAACATTTTCTAACAATTTTCGTCTAATTTTTGATAAATTCTTGATTACCCTAAGTCAATGCACAATTAATATAGCGCAAAAAAAATATATTTTTCTTTAAATTCTTTTTTGCCCTATCTGCACATAAAATTTTCTAACAGTTTTTGTTTGTTTGCTCCATATCCATACAAAATTTCTAAAACTGATTATAAACTTTGCGAACAGTGTGGCCTTTTTATGCTAAATTTAGTTTATTTTTTACATAGTTTAGCATTATAAATTTTTTTTAATATTTTGATTTAGCATTTGGCATTTTTTTTAGCATTACGAAAAAGGGTTTGGATTAATATTATATACTGATTAATTTAAAATGTAAAAATATAGTTTAAGACCTAGCCTAAGTTGTCTAGTCGAATTGTGTATAAATCAATTTTTAATTTCCTAATACATGTTAGAACGATCACATGAATCTACAATAATAATATAGAATTAATGTAAAATGTATGCAAAAGTCCATTTTAATTTAGTTCATACTTTTTAATATAATTTTACTTGAATTTAATTTTATTACTTTATTACTAATTCATATTTTTTTTGCATTCCTATTTCTATTATTTTAATTACATTTTATATTTTTTATGATTGATTGAAAGAAGTATAAAGACAAGATATAAGAAACCAGAAGAAGAAAAAAAAGAAAAAAAACAACAACAAATAAAAATAATACATTTCTGCCAATAAATCATATATGTAGTTGAAAATGTGAAAAGAAAAAAGAACAAAAAATCAAAAATCAAAAATCAAAAATTTATACTTTTGAATGCTGAAATGCATGAATTTTAAAATACAGTTTGGTAAATCAATATAAACTACCCAGTTTTATTTATTAATTTTAAACTACCCTTTATTGTTAGTTCAAGGTTCAATTTCAATCCACCAATCGAGAAGAAGTGTTGCTGTATTTTGATGGAATCAGATACAAAATGTATTCCGTATCAAAAGCTGTTGATACTTGTTTAAAACTTTTTTAATTTACTTGTTTTGAAATTTAATTTCAAAATATTTTTATAATATAATAGAAACTCAAAATAATAATCCAGTAGTTAATATACTAATAGATGAACTGAGCCAAATAAAAACAAATATAAATTAATATAATAAATCAAATTAGAAAAAATTATTATTATTTTACCAATTAATGTAGCTTTCTTTTTGTTTTTTTATTATGAATAAATTTATGTTAGCTATAGTTCATTATAATACTTATTTAAACTTTCAATAAATCAAACATGTGTATGTATTAACAAAAAATGTATATATAGTAGTTATGTAAACAAAAACTTTTTTTTTACCCGCTGGGTGGCGCAGTAGGTAGCGCGCGAGTTACGAAATCCACTCCACGTACATCATAATACCTTCAACTATCCATAAACATATTTAAATACATATTTCATTTAAATTATTTTCCCACATTAGATTTTCTCACATTTTCAAAAATACAAATTAATCAACTTTTAATATTAACTTAAATTATTGTATGTAATTCAATATCATAAAAGTTTAATACTCTAGACATTGCATAATTTCCTGTTTTCCAAATTATAAAACACACTTATTTGTAAAAATGCTTATTTGTTCTTTTTTTGTAAATTATAAAATTGTTTAGATTAAGAATAATAAAATCATTAGATTTCATTCTGAAGTTGTAATCAAAAAGAAAAGGTTTTTTGCATTTAAAAATTAAAATTGTAAAATAAAAAATAAATTTGTAAAATAAAAATAATTTTTTTATTTAAAATAAATAATGAAATTATAACTGGCGCAGTCGAAACTTACGGTGGGAGAGGTGCCGAGCCTTAATATAGTTTAACGTTAATGTATAAGTAATAGTAAAAAAAAAATTAGCGACGGCTTATCGCTATACAATCCAAAACTCTTAAATTTCAACGGTTTATTGAAAAAAAAAGAGAAAAACAATTTCGACGGCAAATCGGAATAAAATAGTGAAAAAAAATATATATAACATTATACTATAATAAAATTAAAAAAAAAAAATTTATTAATAAAATTAATAAAATTCATTATATAAAATTAATAACTAATAAATTTTAATAAATAGTAAAAAAAAAAAAAAAATTAGAACAGTTAAAATAACAAAAATCTTATAAAATTCAAAAATAAAAATTTTTTTATAAATATAAAAAAAAAAAACAAGAAAAACTATAGGTATAATAAATAAGACCTTAATAAAAAAAAAAAAAAAGAACAAACAAAAATAACTAAATAATAACAAATATAAAAATCTTATGACATTAAATTTTAAGTGAATAAAGTGAACCAAAACATTTGCTTTGTGAAAATATAAATTTGTGTGATAATCCAGTGAAAGGCTCGAGAAGTTTCAACTTTCAAGCACCTGAAGAACCATGATGAACCACGAATGCAGTATCATTTTATTGTAAGTCATTTTTATTATCATCAGATTTTTATATTATAATCGTTCAATGCCTAAAAAACCCTATCCTAATTTTACACACATAAAGAAAAAAATTATAAATAGAAGAAAAGAAAATAATATTGATATAAATCTTAATTGTAAGAATAATAGTGACACTAACGACTTTTCCGAATATTCGGATTCAATTAGTTGTTTTTTTGAATCATCCAATCCAATAATGGATCCCAAACCAACTACAAGTCGTACTACGACTAATGAAACACAAACAATTACAACTTTGGATGTTTTCAACTCTCTACGAGTTCCCGACGCTTTAAAGACTTACCACATTACGATGGTAACCCACGTCTTCTCTTTGAATTCCTAAACAACATAGAGGAAATTTTAGATTTAATAAAATGTACTGATGGCACACCTTACGGCCAACTTCTTTTAAGAGCAATTCGAAATAAAATAACGGGACCTGCAAATGAAGTATTAAATATGTATGGAACTCCATTAGAATGGGAGCAAATAAGACATAACCTAATTCTTCATTATTCGGATAAACGAAATGAAACGTCCCTCATTAGAGACCTTCATGGACTCAAACAAGGAAACAAATCAGTCCAAGGTTTCTATAGCGAAGTAATTGAAATACTCGCTACCATGAACAACAACATACAAATTCACGAAACGGAACCAAATGTAATAAATGCAAAAAGAGACCTTTTTACTGGAATGTGTCTGAATGTCTTCCTTTCAGGACTAAGGGAACCTCTTGGCTCAACAATAAGAGCTATGAGACCGACAGATTTAGCCACTGCCTTCTCTTTTTGCATAAAAGAACAAAATATCTCATATTCCAGATTTGAAAATTCTCAAAGACAAATCCAGAGGAATATACCAAATCCAAGAAACAATTTACCTGCCAGAAACTTTCAAAACCAAAAAATTGTAAATCACCCCCAATATACAAATAATTTTACACGAAATTTCCAAAATAATAGACAATTCCCTTCAAATAATTTTACTAATAGAAATTTCAACAATAATTCAAATAATAATTTCTCTCAAAACACGCAAAAACAAGGACCTGAAGCAATGGATGTCAGCTCAGGAAACACCATTCAACATAAATATACACAACCCACTCAATTTAGACCCCCACAAACAAATTTTTCACGACAACAAAATCAACCCAGATTTAACAATAGGGAACTGTTTAATGTGTCCTCTGACACAAATTCCAATACAATAAACATTGCACAACCTCAAAATTTTCAACAATTGGATCAATATTATGAAGCAAACCATTCAAATAGTTCAGAAGAACAAGCTATACATGTAATAGATGAAGAAAATTTTTGTTCCAACGCCTCACAACCCCTGTCGGATACTTAGATATTAACACCCATGGAACCACACTACCCTATATTAACATCTCTTCTCCATTCGGGAGACCTCTAAAATTTTTAATAGACACCGGCGCATGTTCATCTTTTATAAACCCAGAGTTTTTTCCTCAGACCAAATTTCAAACTATAAACCCAATTAAAATAAGAACGGCATTAAATGAACACACACTTAATAAGCAAATTACCCTTTCCATTTTTAATGAATTCAACCAAAAGGGTGAAATCTCCTTTTTAATTTTCAAATTCCATAATTACTTTGATGGACTTCTAGGCTTCAAAGACCTTAAAAATTTAGGAGCCAAAGTTGATGTCTTAAACAATGTCCTCATTACTAATAATTCAAAACTAATCCTATATACAAAACCTAACCTTACCTCAATTACATATAAAGTACCAGTAATTCTAAAATTATAGCCAAACTTCCAGTAGATATTGAAAACGGTGACATATACGTTGGGAATATCGAAATAAAATCCAACTTATACATTCCTGAAGGAATATATCAAGCCAAATCCTGGGTACTTTATTCGAAGTAATCAACGCATCATATGATGAGCAAACATTTTTTACAGAACAACCCATTAAAGTAAAATCTTTCTCACAAAACGAATATATGGAAATTAACAATTTTAATATTATAAATGAAGAAACAAGTTTAAAAAATCCTGACCAAAATTTAATCAATAGCTTAAGAATGTCACACCTTAATAAAGAAGAGAAGAGATCACTTCTCAATATTGTTCAAGAATTTGACGATGTTTTCCCTTCTGAAAATCAGAAATTAACATTCACCAATAAATGTAAACATCGCATTTTAACAACAGATAACGTTCCAATCTATACGAAATCGTATAGATACCCTTACATACATAAAGAAGAAATTAAGACTCAAATTAGTGATATGCTCAATCAAGGGATCATAAACCACAGCTACAGTCCTTGGAGCTCCCCAGTCTGGATAGTGCCTAAAAAGCAGGACGCCAGCGGGAAACAAAAATGGAGACTGGTGATAGATTATCGTAAACTTAATGATAAAACTATCAGTGACCGGTATCCTTTACCAAATATATCAGATATTCTTGATAAATTGGGAAAAAGTTTATATTTTACCACCCTTGACTTAACAAGTGGTTTCCATCAAATTGAGATGGATCCCAGAGACATTGCTAAAACTGCCTTTACAGTGGATAGTGGACATTACGAATATGTGAGGATGCCATTCGGGCTTAAGAATGCACCCTCAACTTTTCAGAGAGTCATGGATAACGTACTACAAGAACTACAAGGGACCATTTGTCTAGTGTACTTGGATGACATAATTGTCTTTTCTACATCTCTCCAAGAACATAGAGAAAATTTAAGAAAGGTCTTTCAAAAATTACGAGAGGCCAACTTAAAAATTCAACCTGACAAGTGTGAATTCATGCAAAAACAAGTTGCATTCCTTGGTCACATTGTATCCGCTGACGGAGTCAGGCCAAATCCCGACAAAATCAAGGCAATTAAACAATACCCAATCCCAAAGACAACTAAGGAAATTAAAGCCTTTTTAGGTCTATTAGGATATTACCGAAAATTCATAAAAGACTTTGCCAAAATGACAAAGCCTTTAACTGAATGCCTCAAAAAAGGTCGAAAAATCGATATAACCGACAAAAATTATCGTATGGCATTTGAAAAAAGTAAAAATGTTCTAACTAACGACCCAATTTTACAATATCCTGACTTTAACAAAAGTTTCATACTAACGACCGATGCTAGTAACTTTGTAGTCCTATCGCAGGGCACTATAGGCAATGATCTACCCATATGCTATGCTAGTCAAACTCTAACTAGCTCTGAACTCAATTACTCTACAATTGAAAAAGAGTTATTAGCAATAGTATGGGCCACAAAATATTTCCGACCTTATTTATTTGGTCGCACATTTAAAATAGTCACTGATCACAAACCCCTAACATGGCTGATGAGCCTGAAAGAACCAAACTCAAAACTTGTTAGATGGCGCTTAAAGTTAGAGGAATTTGACTATCAAATAATATACAAAAAAGGCGTTCAAAATTCCAACGCTGATGCTCTTAGCAGAGTAAAATTAGATGAACCTCCAAACTTTTCTGAAATACACACCTCGGAGACAAATGAAACAACTGGAGCAACAGTGGGTAACACCTCAGAAATAGATGCACTATCAACGATCCACTCAGCAGACGAAAATATGGATGATGGTATCCCTATTTCATTCCGTCCACTAAATGAGTTCAACCTACAAATAATATTTGAAAAAACTGATAAAACACCACATAAATCACTAGATATCATTTTCAGAAATAAGCAACGTCGCACTTTTAGGCTACCAGTTTTCTTTGAAGAATATCACTCAAATATTCAAAGAATACCTTGCACCGAATAAACTTTCTGCTATATTCACAGATGACCACACATTCAAAATAATTCAATCCGTGTATTCAAAATACTTTTCACAATCTAAAACTTTCAAATTAATAAGGTGCACGGAAATACTAACAGATATAACGGAAAACGATGAACAAGATAGATTGATAAGTGAATACCATATAAATTCAGATCATCGTGGCATAAATGAGACACTTAACCATTTAAAAAGAAAATATTTCTTCCCATTCATGAAAAATAGAATAGCCCAAACAATAAACAATTGTGAAAAATGTACCACCTTAAAATATGACAACCCAACCCTTAAAATTAAAATTTGAAAAGCCTGAAACACCCTGTAAATCCCTTGATATTGTTCACATAGATGTTTATTCAATTAACAAAACTTCCCATTTAACAATTATCGATAAATTTTCAAAATTCGCTGCAATATACAATTTAAAAACAAGAAACAGTTTAGACATAATTAAATGCCTTAAACATTTTATAAGTCTTCATGGAATTCCTATGAAACTTGTCTGTGATTTAGGAGTCGAATTTAACTCAAATTTATTTAAAGACTTCTGCAAACAATACAAAATAAAACTACATTATACTTCCTTCCAACAATCAAGTAGTAACTCACCCGTAGAACGTCTTCACTCAACTTTCACGGAAATATACCGTATTATATATCATAAATGTAAAGAAAATAAAATCGAAATGAATCATGAAGATATATTAAATGAATTGATAATTACATATAATCAATCTATTCACTCTTCAACTAAACTAACACCATACGAATTATTTTACGGTAGAACCCCAAAATTTTTAGATAATGTAGAATTTAATAATGAACATGAATATCTACAAAAACTTAACCAATTCCAAGAAGAACTATTCCCGAAAATTAAATCTAATTTAGAAAATATCAAAAATAAAAACATAAAAAAACTTAACGAACATCGACAAGACCCCGAAGACTTAGTCGAAAACGATATATTCTACAGAAAAGAAAATAGAAGAAATAAAATAACACCTAGATTTAAGAAAGTTAGAATTAAGAAAAATAATGAAATTACCGTCTTAACACACAATAACCAAAAGATCCATAAATCCAAATTAAAGCGTAAATTAAAATTCCAGATTAATCCCAATAATAGTAACCCAACGAATGGAAGTATATGATCTGACGAATAACAACGGAATTTTACCTCTTAAATTAGGTCCAACCAGACTTATAGTCGGATACATTAACTTTCTCCATATAATTAAACTCGACCAATATAATGAAAATATCAATAGTTTAGAAAACTCAATAAATAAACTTGAATCAACTCAAAATCTTCAAACCTCCATCAGTATAACAAAACAGAAATTCCAAAATTTAAAATTTAAATACAATACACTAATACCCAAATTTAGACACAAAAGAGGTCTATTTAATGGTATGGGGTCACTTATAAAAATTATAACCGGTAATATAGATGCCTACGACGCCAAAATGATTGAAAGATTCGAGAATATAACTAAGCACAATTTTAACCAATTTCAAGATAGACTTGCAAACACAATTAAATCTTTCGATTCAAATTTTAAATATTTAGAAGTTTTAACTCAAATTAACTATAACATAGAAATTTTACAAAATCATCTCGATGACATTAGTGAAGCAATTATTCTTGCAAAATTAAAAATTATATCTAAACACATACTAAATTTACAAGAAATTAAAGAAATTAATTTACTGTTTGAAAACCAAAACATTACAATAAAATCAGATGAAAATTTATATGAACTTTTAGAATTACAAGCATATTACAATAATACAAATATTATATTTAATGTACAAATTCCTGTAATTATTCCAGAAAAAAGAGGATTCAACCGAACCACTAAAAGTCTATTTGCCATCATCAAATACATATGGGCTCATATCAATAACAATTACCATTGTAACAGCATTGGCAGTACTCATATACATAATCCTCAACAAGAAACATTCAAGAACATACAGTCCACAGGAAATAGCATCAAATATTACAGCTAGTTCAACAAAACTATCACAACCAGTAGATCTTCAACTCACATGGGCATTACCTAACACTAAGGGGGGAGGAGTTACGAAATCCACTCCACGTACATCATAATACCTTCAACTATCCATAAACATATTTAAATACATATTTCATTTAAATTATTTTCCCACATTAGATTTTCTCACATTTTCAAAAATACAAATTAATCAACTTTTAATATTAACTTAAATTATTGTAATTCAATATCATAAAAGTTTAATACTCTAGACATTGCATAATTTCCTGTTTTCCAAATTATAAAACACACTTATTTGTAAAAATGCTTATTTGTTCTTTTTTTGTAAATTATAAAATTGTTTAGATTAAGAATAATAAAATCATTAGATTTCATTCTGAAGTTGTAATCAAAAAGAAAAGGTTTTTTGCATTTAAAAATTAAAATTGTAAAATAAAAAATAAATTTGTAAAATAAAAATAATTTTTTTATTTAAAATAAATAATGAAATTATAACTCGCGCGCCTTTTAACCGAATTCCCAGGTTCGATTCCCGATGAAGTAAAAAAAATGCTTTATGAGTTTTTACACCTGGTCCAGTACCCTTTGTCATTGGGATAAAATAAATGACAAAAAATAATTGAGAGTATAATCTGGTAACAAGTTAATTAAAATAAAGCTATTCTATTTAAGAAGGCTTAGTTCCTGACAATAGTAATACAGTCGAAAACGGATAAGTGAAACACAGATAAGTGAAAAAACCGCATTACTGAAACATTATTAAAATCAAGTGACTTTTTCAAAACTTTCCTTTACAGATAAGTGAAAAACGGTTAACTGAAAAAAACGCATAATTGAAATAAATTTTTTGACTGAAAACCTAAATTTTAATGTATTTTAAAACGTTTAAGTGAAACACAAAATAAAAACAAAACTTTCATTGTTTTTAATGAATAGTTTTTGAAATTGACATAAAATAAATGTCATAAATTCATAATTTATAATGATCTCAGCCAAACATCTAAATTCTGGTGTTTTTTTAAATTTGTGTTTTGTTTTTGTTTAAAAGTATGCCGAAAAGAATTTAACAAGTTTAAGTATGAAACAAAAATTAGATATTATAAAAGATTTAGATAATGCCAAAAAAAGAAAAGAATTATGCCAACAATGCAGAATAGCACCATGTACAATATCACGAATTGTAAAATGTAAAAAGGATTTGAAAAAACTAGATGAAAATGCAAATTTAGATAAAAAAAGAAATAGGAGAGGACATAATGAAAGAGTTGAAGCTGCTTTAATAATTTGGTTCAAGCAAATGCGAGGTAAGGGAATATATTTATCTGGAAATTTGATATTAGAGCAAGCTAAAAAATTCGCTCTTCAAATGGAAATAGATTTTGAGCCTAATCCAGGATGGTAAACAAGACAAGAACTTGGTTTTTAATATATGCGTATACAAATATGCACAATAATGTTGAATCCGCCGATAATGAATCAGCATCTTATTAGACAAGATATGTACTTCCTGAAATTTTAATCCAATACGATCAAAATGACATATTTAACGCTGATGAATCAGCACTATTTTACAAGGCTATATCTTCTGGAACCATGGCGCAAACTTGTATAAAGAATCCTTCTAGTTCTAAAAGTCCAAAACATAGATACTTATTTATTACAAATATGAGTGGAACCGAAAAAGATATAATTGCTATTGAAAAATACAAAAGCCCTCGATGTTTCCGTAATAAGGAAATACCTATAAAATATTTCAATAATAATAAAGCCTGGATGAACAGTGATATATTTATAAAAATTATGCCAGATTTCAATAAAAAAAAGAAAGACCAAAACCGGAAAGTAGTAATTTTTGTGGATTAAGCATGCCATAATATTTCAGGCAATAAGACTTTTTCAAATTTAGACATAAGTTTTCTCCCAGCCAATACAACGAGCATTATTCAACCATTAGATCAAGGTATCATCAAAATATTTAAGGTATGTATTTTAATGATTTTAAACTTTTGTTTTAACTAAATTCAACTAATTACATGATATTTTTATTAGGTTTATTATCGTCACCGCATACTACGCAAACAACTTTTGGCAGTTGAAAAAGGAATGACTTTGGATGATTTTTCTAAATCATTTACAATTTTAGATGCTCTTGAATTAGTAAAAACAGCTTGGTGGCTTGTAACCCCTAATTCCATATCTAACTGCTTTAGACACGCGAAATTTATCAAATCAATATCAGATGATTGGGAAATAATAGACGAAGATTTGTCAGAAATAAATATACCTGAAAATATAAGAAGCCAGTTCTATGATTTGGTTGAAATTGATTCAAATGAAGTTTGTTTTGGTCATTATAATGATGATGAAATAATTAGTAATCTAAAATAAAAAGTTGTCAGTAATTATAGTAATTTGGATGAACGTATTGATGATGACGATTTTGAAGCATCTGAAGAAGCTCATGAAACTCCAATACCTAATAAAGATGTTTTGATTTGCTTAGAAAAAACCAAAAATTTATATGGACCAACATAACATGGATTATAAATGTTTAGAAGATATTGAAAATAAAATATTCAATGAAATGCAAAAATCAAAAAAAAACTATTCAAATTCCTATTACATTTTTTATGTAAAATACTATTTACATAAACATAATATTTGTGCCTAATATGAAGTTGCAATTTAATTTATTTATGTTAACCTATTTATGTTATTTTATTTTGAAAATAAATGAATTATTATTAATTAAAATTGCTTATAAAATTGTACTTGTACCTAAATATTTTTAAATAAATGTTGTTAAATTTTGCAGATCCATATGTAAAAATATATTGCTCGAAGTTTCTGTATTTGACAATATTTTTGCTTACGCCTAAATGAAAAATTTTTCACTTACAGGTAAATGAAAAAAATTTCACTTACGGATAAATGAAAATATCGGATAAGTGAAAAAAAAACTTTTGTCAAACACGTTTTTCACTTATCCGTTTTCGACTGTAGTTTTCAACATTTAATGAGTTGATAAGCCAGTAATTTGTTAAATAAATACTCGAAATATTTGTAGATATTGTAGTGTAAACTTGCAGTACCGTACTTAATTAAGCACGAAAAGGTGATTCTACCTAAGTTACTGTCAAGAAGATAAAAAAAGAAAAAAAAAACTATCTAAAACTAACTAACTATTTAAAACTATCTATGAATACAGTTTAAGTTTTCACTAATAATTTCTTACTAAGTTAATAAATTAACTAAATAAGATAAATAAAAAAAAACCATAACAAAATTAAAAAAGTATTGTTTTTAATCAATTTGGGGTTCTAATAACTATTTTATTCATATCACCATTAAGTATTTGTTTCTCTTATTTTTGTATTAATTATTTTTACCATTTCCGTATTGTTATTTTTACCAATTTTGCTTATTCTTATTACGGGGTGGCATTATGTAATTTGAAACGTCGTTTTGTTTCAACTATTTTCAAAAAGTGTCATTGCATAATTTTGTTTCGACCATTTTTATTTTGTTTCAATCTTTTCAAAATTGGTACGACATATTTTGGTATTGTGTAAGGTTGAAACGCTACTTTTTTTACATTTGATACTACCAAATTTTGGCGATTGACAAATAGTTGTCGCTTTTAGGTAAATTTTAAAAAAAATAATAAATTAATACATGATTTTTATTGGAATATTTACTTTAGAAACGCACAAAAATAAAAATTCCAATAAAATGAAAAATTAAGTAAATTTATAATGATTTTCTTTCCAGAAAAAAGATCTTCAGAATAAAAAAAAAAAATTGTTGGTATTATTATTAGCTTCTTTTACTTATATCTAGTTGCAATTTTTTTAAATTATTTTTTTCAATATTATTTTCTAGCAGTAGTTGTTGAAATTTTAACGAATTATGTACCTAAAGTGTTTCACTGTTTTTTCGAGCTTTTCAAAATAAATTAACGTTTCAAATTACGTAATGGCATCCAAATTTTGCTTCGGCTGAAATGTTTGAAACAAAGTTACATAATGCCACCCCTGTCTTACTTATTTCTTTTACTATTAAATTTCTCTTTATAGTAGAAACTAACGGATTCGTTATAACCTTTTTCATTAATTTTCATTACCATTCGGATTTACATTAAATACTAATAGTTTTTTCATTCTTAATAATTTCAAGTAATAAGACTTAGGATAATTCGTATGAAAGAATTAGTGATGAAGAAGATAACAATGGGACTTATTCTGAGAGGCGAATCACTTTTTCGCTACGTACCGGTAGAGCATCACATTGCATCACATTTGGTATTCTGAGAAGCGAATGATACGATATTCTGCAAGACTGCAGCATTGTTCGTTAAAACTGTAAAATTTTTTTTATGTTTTGACATTTTTTATTTGAATTTTTTGTTTGAAAAGTGAATATAAGTGAAGTGAAATTAAAATTATAGCTATTAAAAATTTTTTTTTCATTTTTATTACCAAACATCGTCTGATGAGGAGGAAGACACGCATCATTTACTTAGAATAAAAAGAAGAGAATTGAGGGATAAATCGAATCCATTAGATTTGCCGATTTTAACGTAAGTTATAACAACTATATGAATATGATCTGAAATATAAAAATGTGATCAATTATATAACAAGAACGAGTAAAAATAATATACGAGAATTGCAAAATTGTAATGACGACAAGTTTTTTGTTTTCCGAACTACAAAATCTGCAAAACTAGCTGTACACAAACTTTATGTAAATAAATGAAGAAGAAGTTAAAAGAATTGAGCCTATCCAGTGATAAATCCAATAGCGATTCAGATAGTGAAAGAGCTCATTTTAAAACTTCATTTTTGGAGATATAGAAGAATCATTTACAGTGGGAACGATTTGTATGATATTACGGATTGGATTATGATAAATGACCAAATCAAAAAAGGTAATATAAGCTAAACGGTTAATGAGAATCCCAGCAAAAGTAATTTTTAGGTAAAGCTACAACATGAAACCAAATGAAAAATAAATTTCTTGAAGAGTTTGAAACGAAAATTTATTTTATTGAAGCACATAATCGTATGAATACTTATGAATTTGAATACTTTATGAAAATGCGCCAATTAACATTAACCCATAATATCGATGATGTTTCAATTATAAAATATGTGATTAAAGCCTGAAGGCATGAACGATAACAATATAAATAAAATCTATTTTCTACAGAGCAACTAGCTTCAAAGAGTTCAGAATCAAATTAAGTGCACATCAAGAATGAAATTGAAAGATGAAAGAAATTAGTTTACACTCGTAGAACAATAATGCCCTTGACTATAACAGCATTTTCTATATATGACTATTAACAGCATTAATGATCGGGCGACTGTGGTTCACAGTACAGATACTTCATTTGTTGTGCTGGCCATGTTTTAAGTAGAAGTAATCACTTGGTAGCCTTTCAGTGGCCTTTCATTCACCCAAAGAGGTGGTACGGCTTACATCGATGATCAACAAGAATAAAGCCGACCGGATGTTAGGCTGCGATGCAAATGCAAGACATTTGCTTTGGAGAAGTTCGGAAAATAACGAACGAGGTGAGTGTCATCATAACACCCTCAGGATAGATAACTGGTTGGTATCCGATCTGAACTCTTTTTCTGATCATAGATGGATTACCTATAATATAAACCTGGAATCCGAAACCCAAAAACCATTCAGAAATCCTAAAAGAATTGACTGGGATAAATTTATTTAAGTATTCCAATCAAAACTACGCCAAATATCTGACTTGGAAGTAGAGTCAACCTTAGATCATAAGGTTAAAACATTCCAGAAGGCAATGAATGTTGCTTTCAAAGTCTCGTGTCCAATCAGATACAGCAATAAAACATTCCCTCCTTGGTAGAACTAAGACTTGTCTAATCTTAGGAAAATGACTAGAGAAATCTTCGATATCTGCCACAAACACAAATTCTGGCAACCATACAAAGGCTGCCTAAAACTCTATAAAAAATCCATTAGAAAAGCGAAGACGCTATATTAGATAGGTTACTGTCAATCAATTGAAAGTACCAGAGACTCTGCAAGACTGGGAAGGATACTATCCAAGATCCATTCCAATTCCTCTTATATTAAAAGAATGGATGGTACTTGGACGGAGTCTAGCGAAAAATCCCAGGAGCTCATATTAAACACACACTTTCCAGGGTGCGGAAACCAATTTAGTGAATTCGCAATTCCTGATGATCTGGGTTCCACATCCGACCGATCAGTCTATCGTCCATTGTACTTAAGACCCTCGAACGTATTTTGGATTACCACATTAGATCGAAAATGGACATGACGCGCCTATCCAAATCTCAGCATGCCTACCTCAAGGGAAGATCAACCGATACGGCTCTTCACGAGGTAATGCGTACGATAGAAAAAACCATTCACTACAAACAATATACTTTAGCCATGTTCAATAATATTCGAACTGCAACTATTAAAAATTCTATGATCAATTTAGGTGTGGAAACATACCTTAGTCAGTGGATTGTATCCAAGCTTGAATTGAGAGTCATCCAAGCAAATATGGGACAATCAAGTTTAAACAAAACTGTAAATAGAGGAACACCCCAGGGAGGTGTCACCTCTCCGTTACTCTGGTTATTAGTCATATATAAAATATTACTAAATCTTGAAAAAGACGGGATCAAAGTAGTTGCGTATGCAGATAACGGAGTTGTTCTGGTATCGGGGATCTATCTCTCCGTGAACAGTGAAAACATGGAACGTGCTCTTAGTAGGATTAGTACATGGGCTACAAGCTGCGGTCTAAGTGCTAATTTCGCCAAAACAGAGATGATGCTCTTTATCACAAAAACTAAAATACCAACCTTTAATCTCCCGAAGCTTAACGATCAAACACTCACACTCACTGATAGTGCCAAATACTTAGGAATCATACTTGATACTAAGCTCAGTTGGAAACTAAACATAGAAAATAGAATCAAGAAACCGAGTATAGCTTTCTACACATGCAGTAAAACCTTTGGTAAGAGGTGATAACTCAAACCAAAGATGTTACTATGGATGTATTCAACTGCGGTACGTCCTATTCTTACATACGGATCATTAGCCTGGTGGCCAGCGGTAAGTAGGACATACAATATTACCAAACTTGGGAGAATACAAAAAGCGGCGGGAATTGGAATCACAGGTGCTTTGCGTTCGTGCTCTACTGACGCTCTAAATGTGATCCTGAATCTCCTTCCTCCCGATTTGTACATAAAATACATTGCATCCTGAAGTGCAGTCAGACTAAGAGAAACTGGCTTCTGGTATTCCAGACCATATGGCCATGGTAATATCATAGGTCAGTTTCTAAATGAACTGCTGCCAAACACAATCGATTATATCACCCCTTAACTGAGCTTCAACATAAAGCCTAAAGTAGGGTTTCCTGCCAGGGCCGATTGGAAGCGTGGTTTAAGGAAAATGGAAAATGATATAGGAATTTTCACTGATGGGTCTAAAATGAACTGCGGAGTAGGTGCAGGAATTTTCTCAGAAGATCTAGAAATATCAAAATCTATGGTCGCTAGTGTCTTTCAAGCAGAGCTGCTTGCAATTAGGGAAGCGCTTAAAACCCTTAATCACATTCATACGACCAAAACAAAAGTCTCCATTTTCACGGGTAGTCAAGCCGCTATCAAAGCTTTGGTGGCGGACACTATCAGTTCTAAGCTGTTGGAACAATGCCGAAACAAAATTGGAAACTTAGATAACCGGTTCTCGATCTCTCTACTATGGGTTCCTGGTCACAGTAACATAGATGGAAATGAGAGAGCCGATGAACTGGCAAGGCAAGGTTCCAATCTCGACAGGCCCCTTGAGGAAGACATTCACTGTCCAATGAGAGTTATCAAGGAGCACATCCATTCATACTTTCGGGCCAGAGCGAATGAAAGGTGGCATAGACTAAATACCTGTGCGACCTCAAGGAAAACTTGGCCCGCGTATAATATTAATAAAATCAAACACTTTTAACCAGGTCCCGTACTGATATAGCAAGAGTAGTAGCCATCAGTACGAGTCATTGGCCAATAGGAAGCCACGCTGCCAAGCTAGGTATCTCTTTCAATATCCACTGTCGCAGTTGCGATGATGAAAATGAGGCAAAAACTCTTCAACACTTCCTTTGCAGCTGTCCAGCATTAGCCAGAGTCAGACTCCCAACTTTAAGTGAAGCTTTCCCCAGTAATATAGGTTTTATCGCGGAAAGCAAAATAGGAGATTTGATCAACCTTCTTAATCTCACAGGGTGGCTTTAGTACTGACTCCCTGGGGAGAGTGAAAATAAGAGAACGACCACCTATAACAACCGACAACACGAAATAGGTCACTCGAGTCGTGGTATCAAAAAGGCACAATCAAGTGCTTATTGGTTTTCCAGAAGTAGTTGGAATGGCCTCTTCTACCTACCTACCTACCTACCATAACAGCATTTGAAACAAGTTAAAATACAAAACTTAATATTTTGTTTTACTCATGCGACAAGCAGACCATCTATCGTCGAAATGTCCAATCAACTAAGGATAAAGGAATTAAATGTTTTACACAAATCTACATCAGAATGTATGGAAAACCAATAAGTTACAATATTATTTAAAATAAAAATCATTTACATATATAACGTTTCATTGACCGTTTTTACTTTCAACACAAGATAACTATATTGTGATAAAATGTGTAAAACAATAAAATTGTATTCAAATAAAAAGTTGAAGTTTTAATTTGTACGGGTTGTGATCATTACACAACATAATAATTTGTTGTTATTGTTTTGATTATTAATTTTAATTCGATTCTGGGCGAACAATTGTAAATATCCATTAACAGATTACATTTGAGTTATAAAGACGAAATATATCTAAGTATATAGGAGGTAGGGGTTTTTTGTTTTTAAGTTGAATGAACTTTTATTTTATTATTTTTGTTTTTAGTATTTATATCTCTTAATCGCACATTTGAAATTAGATAATTGTACATATATTATTTATCTACTGTTATATTCTAGATATACGGTATCTATTACTAGATTATATGATATCTAGATATCTACGGTATATTCTATTAGACCACTTTTTGAAGTTGACCTAAATAAAAAATAATTTTTATTTATTTGTTTTATTATCATTTTTTTAAGTTTAATAAAAATTAATTATCTCTATTAAAACAAACTGAAATATTTAATGTAAGTACGACTTACGAGTAAAAAAATATAAATACATATTACAAGTAGGGTATACAAATTTATTTACCAAAGGTATTATAGGATAAATTTAATTTGTCTGAGATTCCTAAAAATTTCCTATTTTAAAATCATATAGAAAGATTTACACAATTAAATAGTTAAAACCATCGATCAAAGAACGTTTAAAAACGTTGGATGAATACTCTTTTGCTCTATACGCTATTTTTGGATATTTTGAAAAGTTCTTTCATATGTTTTAAAGCAAGCTCTTTCGAATGTTGTATTCAAAATGTTTGTATCTGTTGTAGTTTAAAAGATACAGAGTTGTCTGTTTGCTTCATTAAACGACGTTTTTTAATATTATTGTGCTATTCTGGTCCAAACACCAATTTTTTGTATACAAATTTTCATAATCAATTCTCAGAAGGTAATAGATTTGACAATAGCACATACGGACATGGCATACAAACTAGACTGGGAGATAGAACACAACCCGAAAGCCCGTGACCACAACTCAATACTATTTTCAATGACAACGACCGAACAGACTAACAAAGATCAAAATACGAGAAGCAATACGCAGAGTGAGACAGATTTAAACAAGAAATCGACAAATACTTAGAAACGAAACCAAAATCAACTAACATAAACAAAGAGATAGGATGAAATTCAAGCTAATATAATTAAAATTTGTGTAAAAGAACTCACAAAGACTATAACTAAAGACTATAGAAATAATAAGATGGTTGAACAGAAAAAAATTCTTCTCAAAAGTAAATTATCATGTAATCACACATTCGCGCACATCGATTAAATTATCATGTATGTATAACCACTCAAACGACATTTTTCGCTTTTTCTTTGCTTCATAGTAAAAGTTAACAACATAAACAACCACCTTTTATTTTTTTTAGAACTATTTTGAATTATGCACATTTGCTTTTTTTTGGCATTGTTGTAAAAATTAATTTTTTAATATAAATACGGATAAAAAGTGCCAATGAATTGTTGTTACATAAAGATATTATAAATAATGTTTTTGCTAATTCATTCTTAATATAAAATTACCCCGTAATAATAAAAAATATTATTGTCTTCGAGGCTTACACCAGTCTATAAGTGCGATTCTACAATTATCTAGCGAAATTTTTGAACATAGTGAGAAAGTCACATTTTGATTGACAGTGAGTCTAAGCCAAGATGCCATTGAGAATATATTTTCCCAAATAAGATCAAGAAATGGGAACAACCGAATGCCAAGTGTTGATCATTCGATAACCAGAATTAAGTCTATGAAATTAATTGTAACAAGAATTGATATTGATAAATGTAATAAAAATTGCGAGAGTGATAATGATATATTTCTAGATTGGCAAATAGAAAATACGGAAGAGTACAAATGTACATTGGTACATACACGCATATAAATGTTGTATTTTTTGGGCACATGGGTAATAGTTTCGATGTTTTAAATAATAAATTATCGGATCACATTATTAAACAACAGGTGAGCATCAGTGAAGCACTGAAAAGGTGGAATTCCCAAATGAAATTAAACACGCAAAATTTACTTGTAGAAATAAAAAAGGAAATTTCACAATTGATCATACCAATGATTGAAGAATTAGAAAATAAATTAGAAAAGCTCTTGTTCCCAAGAGTCTAATTCACTTTTGGAAGTTCTCATACCAATGATTAATGAATTAGAAAATAAATTCAATTCTAAAATGAAACATGTAGTTGATACTATTTTAATCACCGGTTGTGGAACAAGTGAGTCATCAACTGTAATTATTGTACCTGAAATGAAAGTATTACAGCTGAAATTGACATTTTCAGAAGCAGTTTACGCATAATGGAAGATAAGATTGATAACATTATCTATCTTAATGTACACCAACCGTCAATTCCTTGTATTACCACACATAATCAAAGTGAGCTACTTAACGATCCTAGTACATCTGGTTTAAATATCGAAGCAGAAATATCCGCTCTTGACAATCAGATGTCAGAGAGACCGGCAGTGCAACAATTAATACATCAAAAATTTGGGGCCCTATGGTCAAATGAAGATTGGAATTTACGTCTACAAAGACTCGATTCAGCAAATTATACAGGAGGTAATAACAAAAATCAAATATTTAAAAATATGAAGGCTAATATGGGAAATCAGCATAAGTCATCAAACACGAATAAACAAACAAATAAAACTACATCTCTTCCCGAAAAATCTATCTTTGTAAGTGGTATTTCTACTCAGCAGTCTTCTATATGGCTCACTACATATGCGGCAAATAATTTTGCAATAAAGGTTACCAATTGTAAGGAAATAACGCCAAAAACATTAATGTGCCTATCGCAACCTTCACTTTTTCATTCACTTCACTCTTTTTCCGCCCGGATGACAATTTTGGTATTGCAGCATTCACTTTTCAACTCAAAAAGTGAGTGTAAAGTGAATAAAGTGAAAAATTAACATTGATTAACATATGTAGGTAAAAATAAATTTTAACTGTTTTTATTTATATAATTTTTCTATAAAAACTATTAAGCTACTAAGCTCTTGTTAATAATAGCATAAATTAATAACATATAGATGAGTAAATCGTATGGGAAGTTTTTAACCTATTATTTTTTAAAGCTTTTCAAAAAATAAGTTGGGAGGAATAATTTCGCAATACTAATTTCTGATGAGAGAACCATCAAAGCAAAGATGATGTATATCAAAGAGAACAAGAACAGTGCATATAGTCATATACATTATACATTTTTTTATGTACATTTTTCTTATTCATTTTTGCTTTGCTATTAACAGAAGATTTAATAAAAGTACCTGCTGAAATCTTATAGAGAAATAAAATTTTGCATGTGTGTATAGCTATTATGATATATGTATTGTTTTTATTAAATTTAACAATATGAACATTTGAAAAAAAAATCAAATGCAGTTTGTCATATATTATTTTTCTAGGTATCAATGAAAGAAATAAAAAATAAGAATAAGAAATATTAAATTTTTACTATTATGTTTAAAAAAACAAATTTTTGATAAGAAGTAATTTACATTAAAATAATTTGTTGTTTTTGATTGATTTTTTCTTGATTAAAGAGTTTTTATTTTATTTTAGGTAAAGTTTCATTTTTAGTTAAAATATCAATAATAATCTCGTATTATTCCTAATAATTATATTAAAGATGAGAACAAATTTGGTTCAGATCTTTTTAAAAAAAAACGTTTAACATTATTTTTTATTCAACAATCAATGAAATCTTTTCAAAAATCTATGTACATACATATGTGATTAAAGTAAAAAATTTATAAGATTATATTATTACTAGGTACAATTATATCCCAGTTTATTTATTAAAACTTTAATGAAATATTTATATTAATAATATTTATAATATAGATTAATATTTATTAATGAAATGATTTTTTAAAAATGAATTTTATTTTATTTTTATTTTATGGATTTAAAATTCTTAGTTTTGGATTTGTTATTTCTATTTTCTTCCGCTTTTGATTTGGTTCTGTCACTATTTCCTTCTTTCCTACTTTCCACGAACAATGTTTTCTCAACAAAACTAAAATTAAAAAATCTAACGCTTTTTTACGATGCAAATTGCAATCTTCGGAACTATCAAACCAAGTTTTAAATTCATTGTGTGCATTACAAGCTTCAATGCATATCGTGATTATAGTTTCTTTCAACTGGCAAATTGCTATATTATCATCTATGAAATTTTTAAATATTTGGATATGGAATTTGCAAATTTTAAAAAATAAATCTGAAGGTAAAAGTAAACTGCCAAAATCAGAATTTTCAGAAAAATTTTTATGAAAAATTAATAATTCTGACGATGATGACAATATTTGATCGTTAGATTTTTGTAGTATATCAGAGCAATATTTACACGAAACAGTTTTGAAAAGCTTAAACAATACATAGCCTGCAAAGTATCTAATGGAAGTATTGCTTAATAAAATCCAAGTATTTTGTTTAGGATCGCAATTTTCTTTTTGAGATATTTCATATTTTTTATATGTATCTGCAAACTCTTTTAAAGAGGCACTGACAACTTCATTATCTACTTCTGAATTAAGAACATTACTTGATGATGTTAAATTCAGGCTATGTCTTAAGTATTCGTCATCGTCAGGCTCACAATTCATTAAGTTAGAGGAATAGCTAAGGAGTTTCATTGACATTATTCGTCCCATTACATCATTAAATTCTTTTACTGATGGATTTCTGGAAAAACCATTATGGCCCCGAATTGTACCGAAAAAGTTTTCAATAGGATCCGAGTTTTTTTTGTTGGTCAAAATATAAGAAATTTGCAATTTGGGATCAGCAAAAAAGTCATCTGACAGCAAAAGTATTGCATTAATTGTTTGAAGCAAACCATTAATCCAGTAAACTGTAGCAGGAACTTTTATTTCATTTAAATATTCTTTGGCATGATGTAGAAACTTGTAAACCTTATTATCTTTTTCTAAAGATGATTTTAAGGGTCTACGATTATCATACCTTATCTTGCTGTTTAAACAATCGAAAATATTGTTCATTTTTTCAAAAAACAAAGCTGTTGAAAGTGCTTTCGATTGAATATGTGGAGAAAATAAATTCTGGCTTGCAATTGTTTTTATTCCAGCAGCACAGCTAGCACTTAAAACTGCAGTAGCTAAACGAACACTCATTTTCTGAAATGCGTTTGGATTAATGCGGCAATCAGTCAATCGTGGACATAACTTTGTCGTATTCGTTCTTTCCATAAAATGCAGTGCCTTAATTACACTCCAGCTAGCTACTCCATCTGATGTTTCTATATCATATTTCAGCAAACTATTTCTGCAGTTTTTAATAACATGGCAAATATCATAAATAACATATACTTTTCGATTCTTATACATAACAAAAGGCCTCTCTTTGGATACATTCATACGATTAAGTGCACTTCTGTTGTTACTACCTTGATCACAAATAATTGAGTTAACAGTCAAACCCGTTTGAAAACAAAGATCAATGTTTTTATTTATTAGAACTTCTAATCTGTCTCCTGTTATTGCATTTTTAGATGCATAGTAACTAATTATAGTCTTCCAGTTGCTAAAATCACCACGGATCATAAATGCTGAGATTTCTTTAGCAATTTTTGGATAAGATGTGCCCTCTCCTAAATCTTCTAGTCCAATTGTTTTATCATGATATTCCGAGTAGTTTAGCTCTGGCCTAATAGCCATTGCATCAAAAATTAGTGATACCTGTTTTTCTCGATTATTTAATGTTTTAATCTTTTCCGATATGGCATCCAAAACAGATTGATTAAATCCAGGTGTTAAATGTTTAATCGGTGTCCATTTATAAATTGAACTATTCAATATTAATGCTGGTACGTTTTGATAGCAACATTTTCGTTAATATTTTGGTATTATTATTTACGTGATCTAGTTTATGAATAATTGTTGAAATATCAGATTTGAAAGTTGGTGGATTAAGCATTTTTTTCTTTAAAGCTACAAGTTTAATATACTTTTTTTTGTTCTTAAGCATTAGTTGTCTATTTTTGACCTGTAATTGGTTTAGTCTCCTTTGCAACATGGCACATTTTTTTGCATAAAAATTTCGATTTTGTTCATTTTTTAAACAAAACCTGCAGAAATCGACTTCAGCAGAACTGACTGATAATTTACGCTTTCTTGGTGGAGATGGTAACTTTGCAATATCATCAAGTGTAAACTGAACGTTACCTGAATTTTTAGAATTAAAACACCTTTCAACTAAATTTTGAACATATGGTTTCGGACAAGTAAGGTAATATAAGTTTCTTCAGGTAATATAATTGCATACGGATCATTTTCATTATTGGTTACTTCTTCATCAATGATTAACTTGTCATGCGCAAGCATTGTTATAGATAACTGTAATGTTGTCATTTTTTGTATAAAATTATCGTTTTTCTTAATAGTATATATGGGCATAATATAAAACATTACCTGTAAATTACAATTAGGCTATGCAGTCTTCTTTAAATTTCTTTTAATGAAACTGTAACTATCAAAATGTTTTTCACAAATGTACTTCTGAGTTTTTGATTTATGTTTTTCAGATAAATTACATTGCTTCATCTACTTAAAAAAGCTAAGCTTTGGCACAGCATTGTTTTTGTTTCCACAATTTTCTAAAACACATTTCTTAGAGAAGGCTCGTCTTACGAGTATTTTATTATTTGAACTGTCATTTGATTTTTCATTATTTTTGCTAATTTCTAATTTATTTTCTTCCACGATTTGTGCAATTTTTGCATAAGAAGAGTTTTTTAATTTTTTTACTCCAAAGAATGATTTAGGGAAATGGAAATCACAAATAAAAGTTTTTCTATTCTTCGGAAATTCCACGAACTTGGCTTCAGGATTTTTAAATTTCGTCCTTGCACAGCCAACAATAAAGCACTTGAAACCCATTTAAAAACTAACAATATTATTTCTATAAAAATTGCAAAGTAACGTAATAATTAATAACAATACAATTAATAACAATACAACATTTCACTTCAAACGCTCCAGTGAAAAGAAATATTTTGCATAAATTTAATGCACATACCACTTTCATTCAAAAAATCCTATCATAGATACCTAAAAAACGGTGTCGGGTCAAAGTTACATGTTGACAAAATTTCATATGGACAAAATTACATATGGACAAAATTTCATAAGATAAAATTACATATGGACAAAATTACGGTTACATGACAAAATTACATAAAACAATATCAATATTCGGACCAAACCGAAATTTTTTATAATAAATAATAATAACCTTTTTCCAGAAAAATACAATTTAAACCCGTGATTTTGAGTTTCGGGCCCAATTCCTTGGACACCGGACCTATTGTCTTCATCACATTTAATGGCTATTGTACTGATGACAAAACAAAATTTCAGATCTTCGGTTCTAACACTTAGGACGCCGGACCTCTTGTTTGCATCGTGCTAAAGAGCCATTGTACTAAAGACAAATTAAAAAAAAAACAACAAAAAAATATTTTTTTTGCGAGGTACCCGGAATTATTTTACCTGAAGGCTGCACAATTTCTTGAACCACCTAGAAGATGTAGTTCTGATACTGGTTGATTGCTAAAAACTTGCTACATGAAATTTTTATTATGAATATTTATCATCCAGTATCCAGTCAAATGAAAAACAGGCAAATAATACGCATATGTAATTATTTCAAATATGAAATTTTGTCCTTATGTAATTTTGTCTTATGTAATTTTGTCATTTAACCCTAAAAAACATTTTATTTTTTAACTAAAAATAAAACTTTACCTAAAATAAAATAAAAACTCTTTAACCAAGAAAAAATCAATCAAAAACAACAAATTATTTTAATGTAAATTACTTCTTATCAAAAATTTGTTTTTTTAAACATAATAGTAAAAATTTAATATTTCTTATTCTTATTTTTTATTTCTTTCATTGATACCTAGAAAAATAATATATTACAAATTGCATTTGATTTTTTTTTCAAATGTTCATATTTGTTAAATTTAATAAAAACAATACATATATCATAATAGCTATACACACATGCAAAATTTTATTTCTTTATAAGATTTCAGCAGGTACTTTTATTAAATCTTCTGTTAATAGCAAAGCAAAAATGAATAAGAAAAATGTACATAAAAAAATGTATAATGTATATGACTATATGCACTGTTCTTGTTCTCTTTGATATACATCATCTTTGCTTTGATGGTTCTCTCATCAGAAATTAGTATTGCGAAATTATTCCTCCCAACTTATTTTTTGAAAAGCTTTAAAAAATAATAGGTTAAAAACTTCCCATACGATTTATTCATCTATATGTTATTAATTTATGATAATAGTTAAAATTATTATTATATTATATAATAATTTTAATATATTCTTTAACTATCTTTTTCTTATTTGTTTAAGACACCAAAAAATTTTTCTTTCAAATTTCAACTTTTGTATGTTATTCACTTCAAAAAATTAGCCGGATTGTACTCACTCGGATGATTTTTTTTCATTTTTTTATTTTTACTAGAGCAAAAGAGTTAGAAAATCTTTAACACTCTTTCTTATGGTAAATATGAGAACTATACTCAATAATTATAAAAACTAGCAATATTTATGTTTAACATACTGGAATAAAACAGCTAGAAAATTTATATTGGCATCATTTCTTATCATTAACATAAGAAAAAAAGAGGCACCTACTCAAGACTAAACAACATTTTTTAAATGTTGCTCAACATTGTTTCTTGTATAATAAGTGAAACTTGCGATACCGATTTATTCCTTAGACGGGTGAAAAATGAAGGGAACGAAAGTCAAGTCGATAAGAATTAGCGTTGAGTCAGTTCATTCAATAAAAACTCTTCTATCAAAAAAGAACCATAATTGGCGGACAGCAATCAAGAGATCAGCCTCTTTCGGGAAAGAAGACACCATTAATAAGGTTAAGAAGAATATCACTAAAATTAGTCATCAAAATTCTCTTAATACTAATAAAACTAATACCTCTAATATTGGTAGTACTACTAATAACACTAATAAAATTGATCATAAAACGAACAAAACAAATATGATATCCAAGTCTAACAGTTCTTATAGATCGAGTTATAGCAACAAAACATACACACCTTATGATACTAATAGCAAAAAAACTCATGTAGGAGTTAAGTCGAATAACACCATCAGCTCTAATAATAATAACACTATTAATGATAGGATAACTCGTAAGAGTAAAAATAATTTAAAATCTAATTCTATTTTTAACAATACTAATCGTAACACTGATAAGAGAGGTATAACAACATCGCAATACGGTGTTCCAACTATTTCTATCAGCAAGAGCTAGTGAAAATCTGGGCAAATTTTTTCGTCCCTAATCCATTAAATTTTGTTCTAACTAACTTAATCTCAGTTCTTTGATTGCAAAATTTATCTATATCTAGTTCTACCACCGTAAGACCAAAATCTAGTTTTTCGTTATATTATCAAAATGTCAGAGGATTGCGTACTAAAACTAAACTTGTGTACGTTAACTCTATGGTTTTAAATTTTGATTGTTATATGTTAACTGAAACCTGGTTAACTTATACTATTAATGACTTAGAGTTGTTTGGTTCCTCCTTTAATGTGTTCAGAAAGGATAGATATCGCTCTGATTTAGACCAAAATTCCAGTGGTATTATACCGAAAGTTGGCAGTAATATAAATAGGGGGTTTCTACGCCAGTCTTGACGTCATAATGGATCATAAGCTGATCTGGCAACCCTAAAAGAGTACAAAATTGAAATTGTCCTGCGTGATTTTAGGTTTTTGGGGTATGCGGTAAGCCTAATTATAAAAAATAAAAATAATATCTCAAGGTAGAGATGCACTTTTGACGTGGTATTATGGAATATAAATTTTTGGGGGTGGTATTATGGAATAGAAATTTGGTTCGATTAATCTGAAGCTATCAACCCCGCCGAAGTTGTCCACCCTGCCGAAGCTGTTAACCTCGCCGAAGTAAAATTTTAGGTGGTAATATGAAGCTGTCAGGTGGCCGAAGCCCCGCCCAAGTTCCAAAGTTGAGCGCCGAAGCTCGCCGAAGTTAAAGTTGTAATTTGGGTATAAGTTTTTTTGATAGAGTTGGAACTTCAACAGCTTCGGCAAATAGATTTTAGGTTGATGATGCCACCGCCACCGCCGCTGAACTTCGTTGTCCACTGAAGCTCCACCCAAATTATCGAATTGATGCCGAAGTTGTACCAAGTTGTCATTGAAATTGTTGTATCAGCGACCTTGGATAGTGTTATGAAATTATTAAAGTATCCTATAGTAGAAATAAATGTTCTGGTTTTATGATAAGAGAATAAAATTTAAAATTTTTGTTTTGCTGTTTTTATTGTTTTAATGTTGGATAATTAGAGTTTGTAATGTATGTTCACGCAACATAATAGAAATTTTGAGTAGAGTACCCTACCAAATTGTACGATTTTAAAAATTGAAAAAATGAAAACTTGCGGTTTTAAAAATTTTAAAGGTTCTTATCAGTTAGAATAATATTCTTATATGAAATATGTACGCGTAAGCGGAATTGTAGTGTAAAGTTAAAATTCGTCCGTCCATCTGACATCCAACATGTAATTTATTAATGTTTAGCATTCTTCATTAATAAAACATAAACTTAATCGCTTTGTTTCCAACTTGTGGTTTTGATGTTTCAACTTCTTATCATTTTTAAAAATAAATGTGTTTTCATGGGAGCGGTCGAAATTGGGGTGTCAAGTCAAACTTGCGGTTTCCGTTTTCAGTTTTGTAGATAAGGTAAAAATTTTATATAAATATGATATCCAAACAACTCTTAAATCATAAAGAGCTCAAGTTTTATTTAAACAAGACATATTTTGGTTTCAAATTGTTTAGATAATAATATAATTAAAGATGGGAAAAAATTTTGATTTAGCAACATTGAAGAGCAATGGTTTGGAACAAATTGTAAAAAACACCAATATACAAGAATTTATGGAGGATGAAGACCTAGATATGTTTCTAGAAGACGTCATAAAAAATTGGAATTTATATCATTATCAAAATTAAATATTGGGGAAAAATTTGAAGTGCTTCATCTCTTAGAAACAACATCCAAATTTCCTAAACAAGATGGAGCACCAATTCGCTGTATAGTGTTAAGAACAAAAAATTTTTTCCCATATCTACCAAAATATTATGTGGAAAAATACTCACCCAGAATTATGGAAATTTTAAATAGAAAAATTGAAAATAATGAAATAAAATACTATTTTGAAATTGTAACTATTAAGAATGTGAATATTGAAATTAAATTTACTAAAGAAAACATTTATAATTTTAATTGAAACTAAATAAATTTAAATTAAAATCTGTATAATTGTTTTTTGTTCTCTCTATAATTTAAATGTTAAGATATATAAATACATAAATAAATAAATAAAAAGCATATTATTAAAAAAATTATAATAAATTTGTTTTATTTATCCAAGAATTGTGACTTGATGGGAAACCTAGCCATTTAACAAAAACTCTATTATCTTTAGTTTTTACAATTTTTTCAACTAGATAGACATCTTTATTTTTAACTTTTATTAATTCTAGCTCATAGAAACCGCCTTGTATGGGATGACCTTGATAATCTTCTAATAAGTATGTGATGGGGTTAGTAATCTGAATTTTCTTGATTTTAAATATTTCAGTTGTCCAATTTGGTGTGTATCCCTTTTCAAAAACATGTTTGTACTTGCTTATACGAACTGAGTCACCCACTTTAAATTTTACTGGTGCAGCAATTTTAATATGATTATATGCAGTTGACAACAGCTCATTTGCGTTTTTACTATTTACATCAGATGGCCGCTTCTTAATAGTACGATGTTTAGTGTTATTGTATTGGTGAACTAATTTTCCAACAGTATCCATTTATAATCCATTAAAACTGAAATCTCGCCACATTTTTTCCTTTAGAGTTCGATTGAATCGTTCAACAATACTGGCTTTTAATGAGCTGAATGTTGAATAATGATTAATATGATATTTCACAATCAGATTTTTGAAAGTGTTATTAAAGTTTTTCTTTTCCATCATCGGTTTGTAAATTTTTTGGATATCTTTTAGATGCGATGAAAATAGAATTCATTGCTTGCGTTACATTTTCAGCAGTTTTATTTTTTATAGGAATAGCCCATGCATATTTTGAAAAGGTATCAATAACTGTTAGTAAATATTTATAAGCTTTATTTTGTTTAGCATATGCACCCATTTCTACTAAATCAGCTTGCCAAAGATCATCAAAACCTTTGATAATAACTCTTCGTCTTTTAAAATTTCTACGAGCTGGCTTGTGCAACTCTTCAACAACCTCTCTCTTAGACATTTCGAGAAGTAAAAAACAAAAAAATAAAATATATACACATGTTTTAGTTCTATTAATTATTTATTTATTTTTTATTCGGTTATACAATTTCATGAGTTTTTCAACCCTTCCTATAATAAGGTCAGCTGAGATGCATTCACATGTTTCGGGAACATCTTCAACAATTTCAGCTGTATATGGACATCTACTCCAATGTTAACCATATTCCTTTGTTAATTCTAATGTTGAATCTTTAAACCTTTTTAGAAATTTGAAATGATGATTTAATTCTTTGTAGTGCTCCTCTAAAAGAATATCTCCATGCTTAATGAGAAAATTCTTTAAAAAATATCCACAACGATGTACATCCATGTCAGCAGTTTAAATTGAACTATTCTAGTATATCTTTTATTTTAAAAATTTCCTTTTCTAAGGTCGTGAGTTTGTATTAGTTCTTTTTTCGAATCATCTGATAACCGAACAATATCAGTACGGGACTTTCCACCATAATTACTTCATCTCGTAATGCATTTACATGTTTTATAAGAAATGCTAATTCTCTATCCATATATTTTTTAGTTTCATCTTTAATTTTCAATATATTAGTTTTCAAATTAGCATCCATTTTATCATTAGATCCATAAACACGTGATATTTCATTTCTTAATTTTAAAAATACATCTTCTTTTAATTCATTGATTAATTTCATAACATATTGTTTTAAATTTTCAATTGAATCATCAACATATTTTTTATTTGTGGAATCCATTGTGTTAAACGGATGATTAACATTAACTAATTTTTTAAATTGAAGATCATAATCTCCATCCTCTGTTAATTTGAAACCAAGAGCAGAATAATTTTTAAATAGTAATTTATTTGAAGTTTGATTGCGAGAACTGCGTCCAAACTTATCAATAGACATTTTGGAAGTGTAGACATGCTAATATAATTATTCGATTATATCAGCTTCTCTAAGCTCTTCAAGAATAGAATTGATTTCATTTTGATGATTATTATTCCCAGCATGTTGTGATGCATGTAAAATTCTCAATCTATCAATTAACTCATTCGGATCATCCCAATAGACATATTGTTTTGGTGCCTCAGAGTATGACATTAACGATGTCGATGCTTTAGATAAATTGTTTATTGAATGACCTGCTCCCTTTTTATTTCTATTTCTGGTATTATATTCATGTTCATAAAGCTTTCTGATAATATTTTTATATTTATAACCTTTATTTCCTTTAATTTGTTCTAGAGAATCATAATTTTTTCTATGAACATTTGTGGTTTCTAGAACTTTCTGATATGTTTTCATATCATTCGCTGTATAAACTGAATCATCAGGTTTCTTCTTAAATATAAGCTCGAGCAATCCATCAGTTGTTCTGAATACATCATTACCAATTATTATGTTATGATTTTGTTCATCAATTCGAAAAGTAGATGCTCCTAGTTTACTTGTATTTGTTTGTAAATCGAAATAAGGTCCATAACTTTTATCAAGTTCTGACTTGTTGTATCCATATGATTTTGATAGTGTTAGTGTATTATTTTCAGTGTTTAGATTTCTTAATGGTGTCGCTCTCTTAGGTGTTGATGTTTCAAAATTGAATGATGACTCATCATTTAGGAATGTTTTATTCTTATCAGCTTGCAGTTTAACTTCCGGTTTCAACTTAGGCGTTGATGTTTTTTTAAAATTTAAAGATGACTCATCGTTTAAGAATATCTCATCACTATCAACATCCGGTTTAATTTCCGGCTTCAAGTTAAAATTGTTAGACTTCTGATATTTCACAACATTAGTTAATTCTCTAATTGGGTCTATAATGGGCTCATAAGTTTTCTCTAAAGCTTCTTCTTGTAAAATTCGACCTGTTTTTAACGCATGATATTTCCTTTTAAGGCTTTTTTTAACTTTAATCATTTCCTTCATTAGCTTCTCATCCATTTTGCAATCAGTTTTAGTTGTTGCTAACTGAACTGGTATCGGATCGGTTGGTGTTGTTAACGGAACTGGTATCGGATCGGTTGGTGTTGTTAACTGAACTGGTATCGGATCGGTTGGTGTTGTTAACTGAACTGGTATCGGATCGGTTGGTGCTGTTGATGTTACCATGTAGTACAGTAAACTAAAATAGTTATGATGTAACCATTATCTATTTATAACTTAAGAAATTCTTCAAAATTTTTCCTATAACGTCCATCGTTTAAAGAACTATCCTTATCAACCACTACAAATCCATAGTTATTCTTCCAGCAATGTGAACATAAATTTTTAAATTGATCGAAGTTCATATCAGAATTAACATGATCATTGTAAATATGTTTTAAATTCAAATCATCTTGTTTGAATGCAATTATGAAATTTGCATTGTCTCGCACCAAATGCTTAGGAATACGAGTATAACTTTAACATAAATAGAAGCTGTCAACATGATTATGGCGACCCATACAAAAATATGCTCTTATGCTATCTTGTTTCTCGCTAGCAACATCATCAAATATAAATATTGAATTTTTTTGAGCTTCTGATGGAGCAATTATTTCAGAATTATTTGGAAATTCATTGTATCCCATACCTTTAACGGAATTTATTGCCTTTCTCAAATATTCATATTTCGGCTGATGTAATGACTTTGAGTAAATGTATATGTTTTCGAAATTAAGACCTTTAGAGTCTAAGAGCATGCTTAGCATAACATTAGTTTTTCCACAATTTGACGGTCCAACAATCAATCCCCGGATACTATCGGGTAATAATGCACCATGCTTTCTTTTCTTTTTAAAGCTTCCTCGATCAAAATTTTTTACTTTAATGGGGTCATCCACTTTAACAAACTTCATTCTGACAACTGATTAAAATCTATATAAATTCAAGTTTATATAAGTAATAGGCAGTCATATTATATCGATAGTTAATCGAAGACATAAATATGATTGATCACAATAAAAAATTAATCAGACGTAAAAGGCTGTTTAAAGGGAGAGGAGGAGTAGTCAATACGCTTATAAATAATTTACCATTTGAAGCGCATTTACCAGGATATAATTACTGTGGACCTGGAACTAAACTTCAAAAAAGATTATATCGAGGTGATAAAGATATTAATCAATTGGATGAGGCTTGTCGTGAACACGATATTGCATATTCACAAAATCGAGATACAAACGAACGTTATAAGGTAGACCAAATATTAGCTGAAAAGGCTTGGCAAAGAGTCAAAGCAACAGATTCAAGCATAGGTGAAAGAGTTAATGCACTTCTAGTTTCTGGTGCAATGAAAGCTAAAGTTAAACTTGGAATGGGCTGTTCAACTAAAACAAAAACCAAGCAAAAATTATTAAAAAATATTATTCAAGAAGCTAAGGTAGCTGTTAAGGGCAGTAAACCAACAAGTCAAAAAGATACAATCAAAATTGCTTTGAAAGCAGCAAGAAATGTAACTAAAAAGAGAAAACAAATAAAATTACCAAGAGTTCTTCCAGTACCTAAAGTTGGTGGAATTTTACCTTTAATTCCAGCTGTGAGAGCTCTCTCAGGAGTAGCTGCTGGTATAGCTAAAGCTGTCAATGATGCTAAAAGCGCTAAGAGGCAGTTAAATGAAAGTGAACGACATAATAAAACAATGGAGGTTATTGCTTTAAGAGGAAAAGGCCTATATTTAAAACCATATAAGAAAGGACTAGGATTATATTTGAAACCAAAAATTTTTTAAATATGCTACCCAAAAGAGCTCTAACCAACATTGATTTAAACAATTTTGGAAAGAAATATCTAAAACATTTTCGTGGAGTTTTCATGAAAGATGATTTACCTAAAAGCAAACCTTGGAAACATGAATGTGGAATTATAAATTTAGATAATTCTATTGGATCTGGTACTCATTGGGTAGCATATTATAAAAAAGAAGATAATATACTATATTTTGATAGTTTTGGGAATTTACAACCACCAGCTGAAGTTGTGAAATACTTGGGAGATAAGCTCACATATAATTATGACACATCAAAAATTTAATACATACAATTGTGGTCATTTATGTTTAGCTTTCTTATCAAATTATAATTCTATAAACAAAAAAACAAATTTTAAGCGAATAAAGAATAACAAATAAAAAAGATAAAAACTGATTTTTTAATTTAAATTTTAATTTATAGTAAAAACTGACCTACATTAATATCAGCTGATCAAAAATGAAGTTCAAGGTTATTTTGCATTACTCAGATAAAATTAAATAAATTATTCTTCTGATTTTAATGTTTTGCCGTCGGCAATTTGATATTATTTCTATGTATGAGATATATTAGGATGGTATCAATAATAAAAGTATCTACAACTTCCAAATTATCTTATTCATAAAGTGTAAGTCATGTCGCTAACACTTACATTAAGCGGTAACTCATCTATTTTAGCAGCTGAGTATTTCCCACCTATAGAATTACAGCATAAAGACTATGTATGTGGTTTAGTCGATTTTCAAACATACAATTCAATACCAAATATCGATGAGGAAAATAATAAATTTATTATTGATGATAATAGCATCACTATTCCGACTGGATCCTATGAAATAGAGGACATTGAGGAATTTCTTAAAGGAAAATTGGAAACTAATGCTAAAGGGGAACAGGAGAAGCTTCACATAAAAGCTAATAATAACACACTAAAATGTGAAGTGTTTTCTGATAAACAGATTGATTTTGAACGAGAGGATACAATTGGAGGAATACTGGGTTTTAGCAAAAGAAAATTAAAACCAAATGTTTGGCATGAATCAGATTTATATATGTGGATATAAATAAAATTAACATTATACGGGTAGAGTGTAATATCGTGTATGGAACTTATATTAATGGAATAGAGGCTCATACATTACATGAATTCTCCATTGGTGTGAGTCCAGGCTATAAAATAATTGAAGTTCCTCAAAATGTAATCTATTTACCTGTGAACGTCAAACGAATAAGTTCTCTAACACTCAGATTAGTTGATCAGAACGGCAATTTAATAAATTTTCGAGGTGAAACTATAACAATCAGACTGCATTTAAAACCTGTCACATAATGATCGTTTATAATAATTCCAATAAATATTCAATAAATGAAGCTCCTCAACTCATTATTGATAGATCATTGAAGCAGCAAGGTCATCAAAGATTGCATAATAAGAGTGGTGCTATAACGTTGAAAAATCTACAGTTTTTGAAATTAAATTACAAATTAAAAAATCATTAAGATGAATTTATTTGAAAGTCCAGTTTTCGATGAAAGCATCACAAATGCACATTGGCATACATATTCACCATTTTTGAATTCGTTCAACAAAAGCGATATAATTCGTATTCAAATCCAGAATCAGAATTTAAATATTTTACCATCAACGAGTTTACTTTATATTGAAGGATCACTTTCTACGAAAGATGGCCTGGCAACAACAACAACAAAATTGACTAACAATTCAATGGCATTTCTTTTCGATGAAATACGGTATGAGTTGAATGGGAAGGAAATTGATCATAACCGAAATGTTGGAATAACATCCTGTTTAAAAAATTACATTTCTCTAAATGAAACCGAAAGTATCAGATTAATGAATGCAAGTTGGACACCTAGGGTACGCATTGAACTGAATGGTTTGTTTTTTAATTTTTGTGTTCCATTAAGAATGCTTTTGGGATTTGCTGAAGACTATAAAAATATAATCCCGAATGCAAAACATGAGCTGATTTTGACCCGCTCTCGATCAGATGATAATTCTATGATTTGTGGTGATCAGATTGAAAAAGCAAAAATTCAGCTTATAAAAGTACAATGGAGAGTTCAACATATAATTTTAAATGATACTTTAAAATTGAATTTATATCAAAATATGAATAAAGGTACATCGATTAAATTAGCCTTTAGAAATTGGGATCTTTATGAATACCCTACATTACCATCAAATACTAATCATCATATTTGGAATGTAAAAACGACATCACAACTTGAAAAACCACGTTTTATTGTATTTGCTTTACAAACAAATCGGCAACATAAGCTGGATAGAGACCCCGCACAATTCGATAATTGTAATATCACCGATTTGAAAGTATATTTGAACTCAGAAGCTTATCCATATGAAGATATAAATTTGTTATTTGAAAGAAATCGTTATGACATTGCATATGAGGCATACTCAAATTTTCGAAGTAATTATTACAATTAAACAATTTGGGATTCGGTACTTACATGGCATGATTTTAAAAAAGATGCTATGATTTTAGTAATTGATACACGTCATCAAAGTGAGAATCTAAAAATTGGATCTGTTGATGTAAGAATTGAATTGAAAACTTCAGTAAAAATTCCTGAAAATACAACAGCTTATTGTCTAATGCTACATGATCGATTAGTTGAATTCAGTCCGTTGACTGGAGAAGTTAATAAAATTATGTAAGATCAATGTCAATGCGTTTTTTTTTTTGCGGGCAACATCATCAAGACCAGTCCATTCAGAGGTTTAAAAAAAAAAGAAATTAAAAAATGGAGTATGTAATAATCGATATACAAGGATTTCGAGATAATAACAACAAATTCATTCTAAAAGAAATTGCTGTTCTTACATCAAAAGATGAAATTCAACATTTTATAATAAAACCACCATATAGTTGGCATATTCTAGATGCCAAAACAAAATATACCAATAATTGGTTAACTAAAAATCATCATGGATTCAGATGGCCTGACGGAAGAACTCATTTTTGTGATGTGATCAATTTTTTGAAAATATTTATAAGCAACAATACCAAAATTTATGTTAAAGGGGAGGAAAAAAAGAAATGGATTGAATTTACATTAAATCATAGCAATGTGAGCAATTTAGATGAGGATGATCCTACAAGTTTGAAAATATTGATTAAACAACAAAATAAAACAGATCAAACAGATCAAACATGCGCATTCAAACATACTGGGTATTGTGCATTTGAAAATGTTCATATTTTGAAATTTCTTGCTATAATGAATTTTATGCTATATGAGCAACTTTATGAAGTTTTACCATCATCATCATCATCTGAAAAAGAGAACTAACTATACTAAGGTTGAAAAAAAAAATTTAATTTTAAATTGGAATCATTATGAAATAAAACAAATTTTGTAAAATTGAAAATAAAGGGCCGTGTTGTATAAGTTGCTAATGAAGAAGCACAAAAAAGAAACAGAAAATCTTTGGTTGATAGTTTCAGTTTACTATACCACATTGCGGGTTTCAATTCTAAACAGGAAGCAGAAGTTTTTATTGAAAGTAAAGGACCGTGCTGTATAAGCTGTGCTGTGACTAGAAATTATTGTAAAATTTTACTATCAGATGATATCAATAAAAAAGCTGAAGAAATTAAAAATTATTTAAAAATAAAAAATTGTTGAATTGTTATATTTTTTCTATTTTATTGAATATTTTTATTCTAAGAATTTAATATTATAAGAACAATCAAAAAATAAAAATAAAAAATTATAACCACAACTTTCTATACAATTTTTTTAATTTCGTGATAAAAAGATCTATATAACGCGTTGAAATTATAAAAAATTTCAATAGTATTTTTTTATTTTCACTAAAAAGGTTGTTATTAAAAATAAATAATTAAATTAAAAAAATGAAAAGGTTAGCTGATAATACACCAACAAGATTTTGTTCGGATTGCAAGGTTGACATATTTCTAAAAAATTGGATATATCATTTGAAGACATTCTTGCATAAGAAGAATGCTGCAATTTTAATAGATAACACATGGAAATCTGTTAAAAGCAGCTTTGAAGAACGTATAGAGACCTACATCTTAGAGAACAAGGATGAAGGGATACTAGTGTCAGAAGAGTTTTTAAATAATTCTAAACTTAAAATAATAGAATTATTAGAAAGCATGATAACAAAGCATCATGCATATAAATTTAATATGGAATTATTTGCTGAATACATCAAAGTAACTAAACCTGGAAAAAACAATGATCAGGATGAAGATTGTATGATTTCTTCAATAAAATCTTTTAATACTAAAATGAGTATTGTGATTAATAAAATGGAATTATCAAATATATATGATAGAATGATGCAACATATCATGAAAAATATGGATGAGTTTCAGGAGCGAGATAGTGGGTGGGCGCTAATTAGAATAATTCATTTAGAAATTAATATTAATCAATATAGACCGTTACGGGGATCGCAATATTTGCCATTACCAGAGTTTATAAAACGAAAGAAAGCATGCGTTAATGTAATGAATTCGGATGTATATTGTTTTAAATGGAGTATAATATCATCTCTACATAATGGGAATGAGCATCTAGCACGAACTTCAACATATAGGATTCGAGATATAACATCGAGTAGAATAGTCTTACGGAATAATATAGAGCTGATTTTTTATGAGATGCAGTTTCCTCTAAAAGTTTCTGATATTAAAATATTTGAAAAATTGAACCCTACAATAAGTGTGAATGTTTTTGGTTATGAAAAAATCGAGTCATCTGGTGGCGATTTTTTCCAAATAGTGGGACCATATTATTTTACAATGAAACAGAAAACCACTCATATAAATCTTTTATTAATCCAAAATGAAGAAATAACTCATTATGTTTGGATTAAAAATATTTCAAGATTAATAAAGGCGCAAATTACTAAAAAAAAGGTTCGCATTTATTTATGTAATAATTGTTTACTCAATTTCTATAGTGAGTCATCTTTGAAACAACATGAAAATGAGTGTAATAAAATGATAACAACAATGCCATCAGCTGAAAATAAAATATTAAAATTTAAAAATTTTAATAAAAAGATTGATCTTCCATTTGCTGTGTATGCAGATTTCCAAGAACATATGCCTTGTTCTTCAGCATATTACATCAAATGTTCTTTTGATGATACATTAGATATATTTAGGATGTATACTAAAGAGCGCTGTGAAAAGGATTTCGTAGACAATTTGATTAAGGATACAACTAATGTTGTATGTAAGTATATTAGAAATATAGTTCCAATGAATTCATTAACACATTCAGAATTAAAAATACAATTAGAAAGTGTAAATTGTCATATTTGTAGCGAAATATTAGAGGAAGATAGAGTATTTAATCACTGTCATTTAACAGGAAAATATAGAGGTCCTGCGCATTCTTTATGCAATTTAAATTATTCTATTCCAAACTTTATTCCTATTTTTTTCCATAATTTTTCAGGATATGATTGTCATTTGTTTGTTAAAGTTTTAAATGATTATCCTGGAAAAATTCAAGTAATTCCATCTAACAAAGAACATTATATTTTATTATCTAAATGGATTGAAATTGAAAATGATGTTTCGTTTGAATTAAGATTTTTAGATTCATTTAGATTCATGGCATCAAGCTTAGAATCATTAGCATCTAATTTAGAAGATGCTGAATTATTAAATACTAGAAAAATGTATCCAGATAATGATAAGTTTTCGTTAATTAGACAGAAAGGAGTTTTTCCTTATGAATACTTAGATTCATGGGAAAAATTAAATGAAATAACATTACCTTTTCGAAATTGCTTTAATAATAAATTTACAAATAGTTTTTGTTCAGAATCAGATTATTTGCATGCTGAAAATGTATGGAAAAAATTTGATTGTAAAAATATTAAAGATTATTTAGAAATTTATTTAAAATCTGATGTGCTTCTATTAACAGATATTTTCCAAAATTTTCGAAAAATTTGCTAACAAATATATTCTTTAGATCCTTGTCAATATTTCACAGTTCCTGGATTAGCATGGGATGCCATGTTAAAAGAAACACGAGTTGAATTAGAATTGTTAACTGATATTAACATATATAATTTTATAAAAAACGGTATTAGAGGCGGTTTAACACAATGTTCATTAAGACACTCAGTTGCCAACAATAAATATATTGATAATTTTGAAAAAAACCAACCATCAACATATATTGTATACCTTGATGTTAATAATCTGTATTTGATGTATATAATCTGGGTTTGCACAGTCTCAGTGCTTACCTCATTCAAAATTTGAATGGAGTGAAAATACTGATATTGATGTACTAAGCATCGCTGATGACTCTGAAACCGGATACATTTTAGAGGTGGATTTAGAATATCCTATTTCAATACATGATAAACATAGCGATCTACCATTTTGTTCGGAAAATAAAAAAACAGATAAAATAATGAGTCGAAAACTAATTGCAGATTTAGAAGATAAATATAATTATATAATTCATTATAGAAATTTGAAGCAATGTTTACAAAATGGGTTAAAATTAAAAAAAATTCATAGAGTTTTAATGTTCAAACAATCTTGTTGGTTGAAAAATTTTATTGATTTAAATAATTCATATCGAACAAGAGCTACAAATGAATTTCAAAAAAGTTTCTTTAAGTTAATAAATAACGCAAACTTTGGTAAGACTATGGAAAATGTGGATAAAAGAGTGGATGTTAAAATTGTAAATTCTTGGGAAAGTGAAGGTAAATGTTTAGGAGCACGTGCTTTAATTTCAAGACCAAATTTTCATAGTTAAGCTCATTTCACAAAAAATATGGTTGCTATTCAAATGAGTAGAGTCCGTACATATTATAATAAACCAATATATGCCGGATTTACAGTTTTAGAATTATTAAAACTAAAAATGTATGATTTTCATTATAGCTATATCAAGCCAAAATATAATGAAAATATTTCACTTAATTATATGGATACAGATTCTTTTATTTATACAATAAAAACAAAAGATTTTTATAGCGATATTTTGCCTGATATACAAAATTTCTATGATACTTCAGATTATTCTATTGATAATCCTTATAATATTCCCAGAAAAAATAAAAAGGTCCTTGGTATGATGAAGGATGAGTGCAGTGGTCGATAAATTCTTGAATTCATAGGTTTAAGAGCTAAAATGTATTCAATTGATATTGAAAATAAAAAAATAAATAAAGCTAAAGGTGTTAAAAAATGTATTGTAAAAGATTTCACCATAGATGATTATAGAAACTGTTTATATAGAAAAGAAATTTTAATTAAACAAATGTTAACTTTTAGAAGTAAGAATCATACTATATATACACAAAATTTAAATAAAACATCATTGAGTTATCTAGATGATAAAAGATTTATATTAAGTGATGGTATTAGTAATCTACCTTGGGGTCACTATACTCTAAAATAAACAAAATTATATTTTAAATACATAATCAATGTACTAGGTTTAAGCAAAAACAAAGCTATCTGTAAATATATAAAAATTATATTAAGTTTAAATAAAACAACATTATGCTTTAAATACATAGTCTTATTTTTCTTATCAATACTTTACAGTTACACAAAAATATCACACCACCACCATACACACAACTTTCAAACCTCCTTCTCAATCAAGAAAACATTTATCCTAAATATATACAATCCACCACCACCCACACTTCTGAATAATTCAGCCTAAATATATGTACGATATCCCATCATAACTGACAGACTTATTCAACCGAATTTGCATACATTTGGGATCATCATCAAACTGTAAAAATTCATTCTGACGTCATCTGATAGGCTTCGGCGCGCAACGGCCGGGTTTCGGCCACCTGACAGCTTCATATTACCACCTAAAATTTTACTTCGGCGAGGTTAACAGCTTCGGCGGGGTTGATAGCTTCAGATTATTCGAACCAAATTTCTATTCCATAATACCACCCCCAAAAATTTATATTTCATAATACCACGTCAAAAGTGCATCTCTACCTTGAGATATTATTTTTATTTTTTATAATTAGGCTTACCGCATACCCCAAAAACCTAAAATCACGCAGGACAATTTCAATTTTGTACTCTTTTAGGGTTGCCAGATCAGCTTATGATCCATTATGACGTCAAGACTGGCGTAGAAACCCCCTATTTATACTACTGTTGGGGGGTTTTAATCGCTATCAAGGATTCATTTAATGTTAACGAAATTTATATACCTAACACAGAGTCTATAGAAATTATATGTATAAAGGTCGTTTCACAAATTAAGTGATTTTATGCTATAAATTGTTATATTCCTCAAAATAGTGACATTGATATCTAGAAAAATCACTGTAGGGCTATTAATTATATTTCTGATATCTCTGAGCAATCTGAGGATAACATTCTTTGTGGTGATTTTAATATTCCAAATATTAAATGGCATATCCATGATGAAGAGCCATATCTTGCACCAAATAAACTTCATAGTGAAATTGAATATATTTTTATCACGTCTCTTAATTTGAATTCCCTACAACTATCTTCGCCGGTTTGTAATTTTCAAGCTCGACAACTTGATTTAATATTTTTGTCAGATTGAAAAAATCCAACAATCTGTTAATGTCCCGACACTCTAGTAAATATCGACCCTTATCATCCTCCTATTCATATTACTTACTTTATGGATTCTGGTAAGATTCCCAACGCTACAGTTTGATATAAATATAACTTTAGTAGAGCTGATTTTCAACAGCTTGATAATTTCTATAGTTCGTGTAATTTCTCCGAAATTTTTACATATAACGATGTTGAACTGGTCCTAAGTAAATTCTATAATATATTATTTAACTGTTTTAAGCTGCATGTCTCATCTACAAAGGTTCGAACTTAACTCCCCCCTGGTTCACCCGTGATATTAAACAGCTAATAAAGCATGGTCTAAATATGTCAAATCCAAAAGCCAAAGTGACTATAATAGTTTTAAGCTTCTCTTTGATCAATTAAAGTTGTTTTTATTTGTATTCTAACTAATCCTAAAAGCTGTTGGAGATTTATTAATAATAAACGTAAGTCTCCGATCAATACCCTAGTTTTATGCAATATAAAAAGTCCCGTAGCAATAATCCGTCGGTTATTTCTCAATTTTTCCGTGATTTCTTTAAAAACTTCTATTCTGGTTCTCTTTTTAATGCTAACATACCTGAATTTTCTCTTCTCAACTTTTTGCTTAAACAAAGCTACCGTTATAGACTATTTGAACAAACTTGGCAATAACACAACCCGTGGCCCAGATGGTGTCCCAGAAATTATTCTGAAAAATTACTCGAATTCCTTCGTTTCACCACTATCAAAAATTTTTCCTTAAAACAAAAAAAAAATATATATATAAAAAAAAAAAAAGGTGAAGTACTCTAATTTAAAGGTATTGCAAACTTTTCTTGTGAAAAGAAACTATTAATGCTTAGTGTCTACTGAGTCTGGTAGATAGTACCTATAACAAAAAAAAAAAAAAAAAACACAATTAATTTTGTTATATAAAAAAAAAAGGTGAAGTGAAAGGAGAAAACATTAAGGAGAAAAGAAGAAATTTAATTTAAATGGGGGCCCAGAACGCCGCGATCGACATGCGTTCAACTAAAATATTAATGTAAGTTCTATTTGAAATAAATTAGTAAGCAGTAATTAATAAAATAAAATACAAAACTTTAATTAAAAACTTAAAAAAAAAAAAAATAATTTTTGCTTACTTAACTAAAATCTAAAACTAAATATTTTAAACTCGTTATTTTATACATTATATATTTTAAACTAAAAAAAAAAAAAAAAAGAAAGTAAATTTTTTATAAATTCGTATCAATAAAAAAAAAAAGAAAAATAATATAAATTTTTGTTTTTATTATCATCAATTCAATTCTTTTGCGTATTTTGTGCAAGGTATTTTTTATTTATGCATCTACTCCTATGAGTAAATTAAACCTAAATATTATTTTGAGATCAGGAAAAATCACCAGACCAAATTCATCCCGTATGTCGGTTACACGTTCACCTATTTTAAACAAAAAACAGACTCTGAAGTTTTAGAATCTTCAAGTACTAAAGAAAATAACGATTTCCTAATCGACTGCAGTGGTGAATCTCAAAATACTCCACAAATAAAAGGAGTTTTGGAAGGTTCAGGCCACTCAGACAACAAAATAAAACCTTATTTAGAAAATAGTTCTTTACCTCCGAACAAAAGTATTCTAAATCAAAGCAATTCTAGTCTCGACAGTCAAGACCATAGAAAAATGGCAAAATTTGATATAAATTTAGCAACCAGAGCAATCCCTGAATTTACGGCAAATTCGGTTGAGTTACACAGATTTCTGCAACTCTCCGACATTTATTACAACAAAACTATGGATGAAAACGAAAAAGAAGATTTTATGGACATCATACAATCAAAAATTTCTGGTCGTGCGTATAATGTTACTTTGAGATATAAATCTTTTGATAACTGGGAGGATTTAAAAATGCTACTGTTACAAAAATTTTAAAAAATTAGATCTTCACAAGTAGTTCAAAAAGCAGTTTTTGAACTCAGTCAAGGGTTCAAAGAGTCAATAGCTAATTATTCCGAGAGAACGGAAAAACTACTTGACGAATTAAACATGGCCTGTATAAGTGACACTATGTTTATTGATGGTAGCCAAGTTATTCGCGAACTGAATGAAACTACGGTAATGAACAATTTCGTGAATGGACCCAGAATAAAAAATTATTGTTCGTTCAGGTAGACCATCTTCCTTAAATGAAGCTATAGATTTGGCAGCAGACGAAGAAAAATTAAAAAAAACTACCAGTAATAATAATAATAATAATAACAATAATTATAAGAATAATTATAACCATAAAAAATCATATTGCAATTTCTGCAAAACACATACGCATTATACAAATAATTGTCGAAAAACAAATAATAATAACTCGAATTTCAAACAAAATTTTAATACTAATAATCTCAATCCTAACTTCAAATCTGGAACTAATCAACATACCTTTCCTAAGTTTAATAGTGTACCAAGAATAACCGTTCCTAGTTCAAATCCACAAATTGCTACGATAACGCAAGAAAACATCTGTCGTTATTGTAAGAAGCCTGGACACACTATTGACGAATGCAGAAAACGTATATATAATAATAATAAAAAAGATAATGCTATACAAAATTCAAGTCAAGTACAGGGAAACTGCAACCAGCCTGGTCCGTCGGGCCTCAGGTCACAGGCGAGAGAATTGAAATAAGAAGCCCTAGGAAATTTAACAAAATCAACAATCTGCAAAATCCTAAATCAAACAAAATCAAAAATCTACAAAATCCTAAATCAAACAAAATCAAAAATCTACAAAATCCTAAATCTAACAAAATCAAGAATCTACAAAATCCTAAATCTAACGAAATTCTAAACTACGAAAATCCAAATTCAACAACTTTAAATAGAGTAATGATAACCAAACCAAAAATCGCACGTTTTGAAGTATTTTGTCTTTAGAAATTCAGGGTACAGAGAACGAATTTACAAATTTGTTATTAGATTCTAGGGCAAATATTAGCATTCTTAAAGTAAGTGCCTTACACGGCAATACATATGTAGATTGTGTACCAGTAGAATTAAAAGGTATCACATCCGAGCCTATTACTACAATTGGCACAACTACATTATTCATCAAAATTCCGGGTAGTAATGCAGAAAAATATCCTATACTTTTTCACGTTGTGTCCGCCGATTTTCCAATACCTCAAGAGGGTATAATTGGCGAAGATTTTCTAAAAGAAACTAAATCATTTATCGATTACGACAATGAGCAAGCTATCTTTAATTTTAAAAATTTAAAGGTTTCTATAAAATTCCAAATACAAAATAATAAAGTGGTGATACCCCACACCTGACACCAATGTAGTATTTTAGATTTCTCGTTCTTCTGTATGAAGAACTGGAAATCTTACAAGTTGTCTTTTACTTCCAAATAAAAATCACAAACAAGATTTCCAGTTCTTCATACAGAAGAACGAGAAATCTAAAATACTACACAAAATTATTCGAATTAATTCTCTTTGATCAACGATATCATCATTGCACTTGTTTTCTAATCACAAACCAGCACGGGTTTGTCAAAAACAAGTCCACACTCACGAATCTGGTTGGAAAAAGGTTTTCAAACCAGGTCTATACAGATTTTAGTAAAGCCTTCGATCTTCTTTCACATTGCGTCATTCTCTTAAAGTTAATTAAACTTGGATTTCCACCGTCATTTGAAATGGATTGAATCTTATTTGGCTAATCGAAAGTATACTGTACGATTCAGAGTAGCTACGTCAACATCATTCGAAGCAAATTCAGAAGTTCCTCAAGGAATCTCAATTAATGACGTTGTAACAGTAATAAAAAATAGTGAAGTTCAAATTTATGTTGATGAGACTCAAGTTCAATGATCTCGATAATTTCTTTGCATGATGTTGAGCAATAACCTTATGCTTAATACGAATTAATGTGTTGTGATGAGTTGATGTTGATCATAGGCTTACCAGTTTTTTTTCAAATATCTATTTACTTAATGGACATGTTCTTGAAATAGTTAGATCAATCAAAGATTTGGGTGTCACTTTCGACTAAAAACTGTCTTTTAAATTCCACTATAACAATATTATTAGTAAGGCTAATTCAATGTTAGGCTTTATAAAGCGATGACCTAAAGAATTTGATGACCCTTATATATTAAAATCCCTATATACATGTCTTGTGAGGCCACAACCGGAATATGCTAGTCAAGTCTGGTTTTCTGGTTTTCACTCTATTACGAAATTCATATTAAAAGAATAGAAGCTATTCAAAAGAACTTCATAATATATGCATTTCGTCACCTTCCTTGGTCCAATCCACTTGTCCTGCCTCCATATGAACACAGATTAAATTTACTACATTTAGCTACATTAAAAACTAGGCGTGAAGTTGCTGATGTTCTTTTCATCATATAAGTATTGAAGAGAAATATTACATCCCCATTTATATTGAATTCTGCCCGAATTTCCAATAACACTCGAATACGATCACCTAATATTTTCACACTTGTAGTTCATAGAACCAACTAAGATATAAATGAGCCTATGCACAGAATGGTGATAATAGGGAACAAATATAAGAACGTGATTGACTTACCACTCTCAAAAGGTGTGTTAAGGAATCGACTATACCTCTGTAATCAGAACCCTTCTAACTAACCCCTGTAACCATTAGGTAGTTAACTTTTGTAAATTTTTATTGTTTTTTAAAATCTTTTTATTGTTTTTTAAAATTTTGATTCTGTTAAATTTTAATCTTATATTAAAATAAAAAGGAAAATAATGATTGTAATTTGTTTGAATTAAACGAAATAAATAAATAAATAAGTAAGTTCAAGCACGTTTGTACGTTTGTACATAAGGTAATCTATAATTATAATAGACAAGCATTTAAGGACCTGCGCAGTAATCACCTTCTCACTTTATCTCGCTTCTCCTTAATGAACTCTTAATATGTAAATAAGTTGTATATACAACAGAAATGCGCGTACCGGTTGTAAAAATTTCTATTTTGTTTTATAATATTCAAACTTTTAATATTAACATGAGTAATGATAACGGATGTCAGCTAGCAACACCTATTATTCAAGTAGGGCCATCACAATCTAGTTCAATCTTCTTCAAGTTTTTTCAATCAACCAAATACCGATAAAGTGTCGAATCACTTGAGAATGGGTTGGAAAGAAGTTATAGAACTACTCCGAATTTCGATCCGGCTAATTAATAGGGTTAAATATGCATCACTGGATCAAACGAGTCGACTTATTGAAAAATAGTTTTTGTATAAGCGACGATTTAATATTGCCCTGTGTAATATTTAAATTAAAAGGAACAGCAAAACTATGGTTTGATTCCCTCCAAAATATACAGAAAAATTGGGTTGAATTTAGTGCGGATATTAAAACATATTTTCAAGGAAAAGCAAATGAAAAAGACCATCATGTAATAATTCAAAAAAGGAACCAAAATTCAAACAAGACTACACAGCATTATATCATGATTATGAACCAATTGGGTAAAAATACTCAGTTTATCAAACAGAATAAGCGAGTGTACTCATATGTAATAGAAAGGGACGTGAAAACAAGGATTGCTGATATGATAATTATTATCAACAAACAAAACTATGCTATAAATGTAATACTAATAAACATGGCCACATCGTAAAAAATTGTTTCGCGAAGCAACAATTGTTTCAGAAAGAATAAAAATCAATTTGTTAAACAGATTACTTTCAATAAAAAGATTATTATGCTAATAGTAATAGATACGGGATGTAGTTTAAAATTGATCAATGAAATAAAATTAATTTTGATAAATCCTGAAGCCGAAAAACAAAAAGCAGCATAAAATTAAACGGTTTGGCTAATTCAGAAGTAGATACTATAGGGAAAATTAAATTAAAGTTTGACATTAATAACAAATAAACAAATAAACTAAGTATACAAATTTTACCAGTGAAAAAATTTAAGATCCTGAATATAAATAGTTTTAATAAAGATGAATGAAATAACAAAACTGTGAGCCCTAGCTACGTAAAAATTATAATTGATTTGTTCCGTTGATTACCAGGAAAAAAGTGAAAATTTCTATCAAACAAAATTTAATATTAGGTGACAACAAACCAGTTTTCCAGCATGTCAGACGTTTATCAATATCAGATAAGCAAACAGTGGAAAATCAAATTGAAGTATGGCTTAAAGAAGGAATCATTAAGGAATAAACCTCTAGCTACGCTAGCCACATAGTCCTAGTGAATAAAAAGGACGGATCCAAAAAGTTGTGTGTAGACTATAGAACATCAAATGCTAAAATTATCAAGGACAGGCAACCAATGCCTTTAATTGAAGATCAACTCGACCAATTAGGGATATAAAAATATTTTTCAACAATAGATCTAAAAAACGAGGTTTTTTATGTCTCAATTAAAGAATCAAGCAGGTAATACACTTGATTTAAAACTCATAATGGTAAATTTTAGTTTACAAAAACACCATTCGGTGTTTAGTACTTCACCTACTGTATTTCTCAGATATGTACATTTTATCTTTAAAGATTTAAAGAAGCAAAGAAAATATCTTACATATATGGATGACATAAATGTACCTGGAATTGATGAAAAAGAAGCAATTAACAATTTAAAACAGGTTTTGATAAAAGCCACAAAACAAGATTTAACAATAAACTGGACAAATGTGTATTTTTATCAAAATAAATTGAATACCTAGGATACACAATTTCAAATGGTGAAATACAACCCTCACCAAGCAAAACAAAATTTTTTACAAAAATAAAAACATTTAAGCAACTGGAAAGCTTTATAGACTTGACAAATTATTTCACAATATACTCAAGGGTCTAAATTTAAAAAAAATTCTACGTCCATATAAAATTATTAATAAATCAGGTTATAATTTTAGTTTGGAAAAAATATCAGGTGAAGGACATGAAAAAATTACACCGGTTGATCAAATAAAGTCCTGGTGCAAATAAGGATAATATCATTCAGTTTAGCAGTTTCATTGTTTTATTTTTTTTATTATGAAATAATAATATGTATGTAACAATCAATAAAAGAATATATTGGGTTGGGGTCTAAATCCCAAACACAAAATCCAGAAAAAAAATCCCCAAACACAAAATCCACAAAAAAAAAATTCAAAAACCTAATCCCCAAAAAAAATAATATAACAAACAAATATTTTTATTTTCAAAGTCGGGACTGTCGCCGCTCTTCCGTTTCATATTACTGAAACCTTGATTTTCCGGACGGCAGGAAGATGTAGATGGCAAGACGAAAAAAAATTTAAACACAATACAATTTTTTACATTTTACGTTATAAATTTGTAATTTTGCGGATACAAATTAAAACAATTTTTTTGGGGGATTTTGTGTTTGGGGATTTTGGTTTTGGGGCTTTTTAAAAATCTGGTGATTTTGTGTTTTGGGGATTTAGAGTGACTCTCACAAATAATATTTTACGAAACGTATGGTTTTGATATCTGCAAATATTATTTGCAGACGAATGGACTTTGCAGACAATGGACTTTAGCATACGAACTTTTTTCGATTGCATAATGATTTTTCCATTCGAACTAAATTTCCTATGGGCTTTAACCATATTAAAATTTCAAACCGTATAGTTTGAATTGAAAAACTGTTTTTTTTTTTTTGAAAAAAATATTAAAAAACATAATATAGCCACAAAAAATTAAACAAAATATTTTTTTAAACAAAAACTATTTTTTTATATTTTATCTAATATTTAATGAAAAATTTCTATACATTCCACATCTAGCTAAATTAGTTGAAAATTTTTGTTCTTTTGGAAAGAACATTGTTGGTACTGTATGTGGATTTGGTGTATACCAACCATAATCAGATGTTGTTGTTTTATAAAATGGATTTTGTCCAAATTTTTGTATTCCATATGAATTAAATAAATCTAAAAGAAATGGGATATTATTAATAATTTATTAATTATTATAATTTTTTTAAACAAAAAATCATATTTCCCAGCAGGACAAACGAATTGTTGTTGATGAAGTTTTTTGTTTTGTTTAACGTAATAATGAAATGAAGTGAATACACTAGCATGTTGGGTGTTGCTACTCTATGCATGCAATATATATATAGCTATATACTTACAAGGACATTGTTGTTGTTTTTCTGGTAATTCTTTAAAAATTGAATAAATATCACTTGTATTCATAATTGGTTTACTTGAAAGATATTCATAATATGTTTTTTCAATTGGAGAAAATTTTGGTGAAAACGGCATTATTTAATTAAAATTTTTGTTTGTTTTTTATTTATTTTTTAAACTGAAATCCGACAAAAAAAAATTGATGTACCCGTCTTTATTTGCGAATGTAGATAGCTATGTATGGTTATTTTAATAATAAAAATAAATTTCAATAGAGAACGTTGGAATTTTTATGAAGGAATCTTATTTCATAGAAATATTGTATTGATCAAACTAAAATTCAAAAATATAAATAAAAATGAAATAGTTCCATGGTAATTAGTTGTTTATTTACATAAATATTTTATTCATATAAATTTATTTTGAATCGAGATTGTATATGTATGTTGATTGTGTGGTTATATTATAATGTTATATGATATTGTATGCAGACAAAAGAATTTATATGACTTTAGTTGAACTTTACTTTACACTGAAGAAATTATGCTTATTCCGATCTATAAATGCATAATAAACACAACGATTAACAAGAACAAGAACAAACGTGGTTTCCACTTTTTCAACGTAAATTTAAACTTTTTGTGAATAGATTTAAATTTTTTGTTTGTGTAGATTTGCACTTATTGTTCGTAGTGAAATAAAACTACGTCTATTTTAGAGTAGATTTCAACATTTTTGATGGAATATTGTTAAATTATTATGTAAAATTTTAGTTTCACGTCAGAAAAACTTAATTTTACATAAAACAGTGAATTTACTACTGTATGGTGGAAATAATCAAAAATTACTCTAATTTTTAAGTTAATATACGTATGTATATTATAATAGGGATTTTATATTCATTTTTTACAGTGTATATGACTGGTAGAAGATTGACTGGTTAATGAAACCATATATTGAACATCCATACATATGATGTATTCAATCAATGAAGACATTTATATATGGACAATTTTTACAATAGTGTGTCATTCTCCTAAAGACTTTTGAGCTAACTCAAGATACTGGCACTTTTAGATCGAACAGAAAGGCAAATCCTGCGGTAAGTAACGAATGCGAAAATAAAAAAAAATTAACATACATTATTTCTTGGATAATTGTGCCCCCCCGTAATTACATATCCCTCTTTATTGCAATAAAAATTGGTCAAATTTTACATTCTTATGTACACATATTTTCCCTTTTAACTGAGTCCCCGTTAATTTCATTTCTCGTTTAAATGCCTTCTAGATTTTGATCTTTTCATAGAAGAATGTACTAAAGTAAAAATATCCCGGTTTAAAAAAAAAAAAAATTTGAAATGTAGATGGCTAAAATTTAAAATTTTTTTTACAATGGTAGCATTTATTTTTCATTATGTTATTATACATACATAATAGTGTATTACCATAAAAGAAGTATAATGTAGAGAAACTATAAAGAACGAATTTTTTCACGATTTTTTTTGCTTAAAAAATTTTTAAAAATTCCCCATACACAGTAGGACCTACATAAAATCACTTTAAAATTTTGTATACGCCATTTTAATGTTTTCGTTAGCAGAAGGAAACTCATACAAAATATTGAACTAAAATTTTTTCTTTTATGCAGGTTCAACTGTATAGATTCTAGCTTTGGGAGAATCTTTAAAATGATTTTAATTTTTGTTGTTTTTGCTTTTAACATACATACAGTGTAGTAGTGGCAGTAAGGTAAGGTTGTGTATGCTGTATCACATACATTTGTTGGGTAGAGGTAGAGTATATTTATATTAGGTCTAGAGAATTTAGAAACAAGAAAACGGAAACAGAAAGAAAGAATGGTTCTGGATGCATTGGTAATTTTATTATCTGGAGATCCAGAGGAAAACACGATATATTTAAGTTAAAGAAATTGATTTATTATGTTTTTTGTCTATGATTTCATTTAGGTGTATTAAAAATGTTTTTAACATCAAATGATTTTTGATCCCAGAACTAAAGAAACTAATATTATTAAATCATAACGAAACGAAATCATTAGGAAATAGATTGACATTTGAAGTCCTACAAGTTAAGCAACAATTAGGCAACTTAAAAAAAAATATTAGTTTTGAGGAAGAAAATTTTCCATTTGCTAAGAACTTCCCTTTTACGCAAAAATAAGACTTACTGCAATTTGAAAAAAACATCTTTTACAAATGAAAATTTTATAAATGATTTGGTACGTTCACATGTAGTTGCTACAATTTAGTTACATAGATTAATATATTATTTTTCGAGATACAATTTTTTTCCCGTCAAGGTGGGATTGACATTAAAAGTTTCATAAGAAACAACATAAAAAAATTAATTACCGACGAAGTAGCGGAAGAATTTTCCTGGCAAGGAACTGAGAAAAAAATTAAAATCAAATGTTTTAATTTAGTTCTTGCTTTGAAAAGTAAGTATCTATACTAACTTAACATTACTTTATGAAAATTTTATAGTTATATATACATATTAAAATTCATTTATTTTTAAAGGTGCAGTTCACAAAACTTTAAAAATGCTACAGATGAAGTAATTGAAAATGTGATCAAACAGCATTTTCAACACGCAAAGGATCGAATAATTCAAAGAAAAATTTCGAAAAATAATATCGTCTAAATTTTTAATGTATGTTCTAACATAAAAAACTAAAAAATAAAATAATCTTAAATATTTATTTTTAGATTTCCAACTTTCGGACTTAAATTTTTATTTTTACATAGAAACTAGATTTAACTAGATTTAAACTAGAAAATAATTTTTATGTAACGACCGAAGGAGCACGGGTTCAAACCCCGTGAGAACCGAAAATTTTTTCAAATGGTGAAAATTACTGAAAAATGTAATTTTCAATACAACCACATCGGTTCAAATATAATTTAATAATTAATAAAGATATAATATAAATAATAAAAAAAAAATAATATAAATATATAATATACAAAATATATACCAAATAATTAATATAGTTTGATAAAAAGGTCCACATTTCGAAAGGGAAAACGACCTATAAAGTTGGCCTACAGATTTATCTAAAGGATCAACTGTTAAAATAAATAAATAAATAATAAATTTTATTATATGTATATTATATTATTATATTATTTAATTACCATGAGCTGCTTTGTTACAAACTAAGAACCCATTCAATTTTGATGCATCTGCTGTTTTTCTCTTAAATAATTATTTGATTGATAGAAAGCAATTTGTTTACATTAATGAAGTTATGTCCAATTATTTAAGTACCAAATGTGGAGTGCCACAAAGATCCTTATGGGGGCCTCTTCTTTTCAGTCTCTTCATTAACGATTTACCACTTTGTTTATCGGAAACCACGTACAGACTATATGCTGATGATGTTTAATTGTATATTAGTGGATATATTGCTAATATCAATAGATGCATAGCTAAAATTAATGAATATCTTCATGCAATTTTATTTTGGTCTACAAATAATGGCCTAAGATTGAATGCATCGAAATCACATACAATGATCATATTTTCGCGAGATGTAGATACATTAAATTTACCTAAAATCAAAATGAATGACGAAGTTATTGAATATGTTGAGAAAGCTAAAAATTTTGGGGGTGATCATCAATAATATTTTAACTTTGCGAGACCACATTAATTATATATCCAACAAGGTCTATACTTTAATTTACGCAAATTATGGAAGTTCTCTTTTTATCTAAACGATTGGATTAAGAAAAAACTAATACAATCACTTATAATACCACATTTCTCATACTGCAATGTTGTTTACTCTGGCATGAGTGTAGGAGAGTTCAATGCTCTAAAACTTCTATTTAATGAATGTACACGTTTTGTAATGAATGGACGTAAGCACGAGAGTATTAGAGATGTGTCGAAAATTATACTTAGCTTAACATTCGATAGCTTTCTAAAGTTCCATTATCTTTGTTTTATGAAAAAAGTTATGCTCAATTTACTGCCTCGTAATTCAAACTTACTCATAACACGTTACAAAGGTCGCATCAGACAAATGTTTCGTATTTCGTAAGTCGTATTTTTTCGAGTTGCTACTATGTGGAATATGATGTCGAGCTATATTCGTCGTGTTAGTCGGTACAAAAATATTGTTGAGCTCTGCAGAGAATATTTTAAAAATTAGGCGTAATATATTTGAATCGATAATTAATTAATTTAATTTAAATCAAACTAACTTTCCTAGTTTTTATTTTTTACTTTAAATTTTATTTTTTTAATTATTTTTTTTCTTTCTATTATTTTTAATTTTTAATTTTTACTTTTAATTTAATTTTTTTCTATTTTAAGTTCCTCAATTTTTTTAATTTTTTTTTTCATTTCTTTTCTTTTATGCTTTTCTAATATTAGTTTTAATTATTAAAGTTTTTCTAGTTTTAAAATTTGCATTTGAATTTTGTTTTTTCCGCTTTTTTTGTTCTTTTTTGTTTTTTTTTTTTAAATTTATATAATATAAAAAATTTTGTTTTTTTTTTTGTTTTTCTTGTTCACTATAACTTTATGTGTTAGTAACCTAAATTAAACCAAATCAAACTGAATTGAATATTGTAATTGTATATTAAAATGTACAAAGACTAATCGTCTTATGTACAATTTATACAAATTAAATAAATAAATAAATCTCTTTGTAGTTTTTGTGGAGAGTTGCATTCTTGCATTGCAAGAGAACACACTTGCGTGAGTTGAAAATAATAATTTATAAAATTATAAAATAAAAATAATAACTAGATAACTAAAAACAAATCCTAAAAAATTTATGTACCTAATATAAAAAAACGTGAAAATGAACGAAAGCTCAATTGGAAATATTATAAAAAATAAGAGTGATTTAAATTTAAAAAGAAAAAATACTTTAATTATAAATGATAATATTAAAAAAAAAAAATGGCTGTTTCGAAAGAAAGATCCAAAAGTAACAAACAATTAAGAGAAGAAAATATTGAGTTAAAAAATAAACTCAATCACATAGAACAGTTAATAAAAAACCTATACAAAAAAAAATGGTGATGAAAAAGGCAAAGATGAAAATAATATTCATTCATTATTCAACTCATCTAACGATATTTCAGATAACAGGTTAGTGAGTGAAAATAATAAATCAGAAATAAGTTTTGTGGAAAATAATATTAGTGAAAATATTCACTCAACAAATATCGAAAATATCGAAAATAATAATATGTACTCAAGATCAGCAAAGATTACAACCGAAGAAATGGTATATAATATGGACATTAATGACACTAATAAAAAAAGGATATATTGAAAAAATTAAAAAAAAAAATTAGAACCAAAATGCTCAATTTAATAAACCAGCAAAAAAAATTGTAAGTGAAAATGAAAATGATAAAGATATAAACAATAACTCTGAAATAGATGAACGAGAAAATAATACAAATAATATAAAAAAACAAAATAAATTACCACCTCTATATGTTTATAATGGACAAATAGAGGAAATTAAAAAATCTATTATAGAATGCCTGAACATAAAAACATTCAGCATAAAACAAATTAATGGAAGTAGATATTCCATTAACACTGAAAACATAAAAGACTATGAGGAAATAAAAAATATGTTGACAGAAACTAGCTGCCAATTCTATACTTTAACACCTAGAGAGAAAAAGGTAAAAACGATTACATATATTGAAGGAATTGGATGCAACGGATGATCCAAACGAAATATTACAGTCACTAAAAAATTTAGAAAATGACGATATAAAATTCATAAAAGTAAGTAGATTAAAAACTAGTCATTCAATCAAAAATGGGTACAACACATCCATATATATTATTCAAGTTTCACCAGAAACTAATATGAATAAAGTTTATCAAATAAGAAGTCTAAGCCATAGACTAATTAGTTGGGAGAAAATAGTAAAAAAAAATGAGGTAAGTCAATGTGTCAAATGCCAAAGATTTGGCCACACAGCAACTAATTGTACCTTGAGTACAGGTGTGTAAAATGTGGGGAAAACGACGGACCAGAAAAATGTAAAACTATGCTATATTGCGTCATCTGTAAAGAAAATGGACATGGACATTCATATAAAGGATGCAAGAAATATAAAGAAATAAAGGAGAAAATTAGAATAAGAAAAAATAATATTAGATTAAGGAAAAACAATATAAATGTATATAATTTTACTAAAACTAACATCAGTCGTCTTCTTGAAGCGAACGTGTCAAGTTGTATAGTTATTTAAAGAGTACAAATTTCGTAAATTTAAATTTTCTGAATAAAACTTAGTAACAAACGGTTAGCTAAGGAACTAGATTACGCGGATTTCGCATCGTCACAGTTTAAAATGGGCAAAATCAAAAAAACTTACGATCGTCAAATAAGAACACTAAATAAGAAAAACTATTATTTACCACTACAAATTGAAGATTCAGTGAACGACCTTGAAGAGGTCGAAGAAAGCATGTTAATTGATAATAGTGAAAAAGAAAAAAATAAGACTAAAGTTCCACCAATAACTTTAACAAAAAAAAATACATCATTTGTTCATGAACAAATGAAAGAAAACAATATAAGTGACTATTACATTAAAATTATGACTATTGGCATTAAGATTTATTGCACCACAATAGAAGCATACAATAAAACTTGTGAAATCTTAAAACTTAAAAAATGTGAATATTTTACTTTCAATAACAAAATAAACTCCCTTTATAAAGTGATTCTCTCCGGACTTGATAAAATGCCAACTGAAGAAGTTAAAAACCACCTAAGACACTTAGGCTTAAAATGTATTAATTTTAATTAATTAAAATGTGAAAATAATAAACAAAAAAACAAAACTTGAAAAAAATTTAATAATGTATATTGTTTATTTCGAAAACAATTCAATAAAACTAAATGATTTGAAAACAAATTATTGCTATTTAAATCACACTAAAGTTCGTTGGGAACACAAACAAAAAAATATAAATAAAATAACACAATGTTATAATTGTCAAATGATTGGGCACGGTTCCAGCCATTGCAATATGAATACATATTGTTTATATTGTACACAAAACCATAAGTCTGCTGAGTGTCCAAAAACATCCAATCCAAAATGTGCAGGTTGCGAAGGTAATCATCTTTCAACTAATTCTTCCTGCCCACGTAAAGTTTCATATATTTCTTTTGTTAATAAGAATAATAACATACTTATTAATAAAAGAAGAAACAACGTTGTCGCCGAAACTTCAAAATACCAACTAAATGAAAATTATAACCTCAACTAAATGAGTCTAATCTCATCTATCAAAGAGAGAGGATCAATCAAAGTAAATAAATATAAATATAGTTGTTAAATAAAAATTCAAAATTCAATACGGCGAATGAAACATCAGTATGTAGCAAGTGTAATAAAAATTGCAAATTAACCGGGAATAATTTTATAATTTGTGACGGGGACTGTAATAAAATTTTTCATAAAAATTGTAGTGGATTAAGCAATCAGAAATATTTGGAAATTAAGAGAGATAAACAAATTTGGTTTTGTGTAAAATGTAGGGCATCTCGCGACCGTCGACGGAGTACAATTTTATTCAATAATAGTGCTTTCGAAAACAATATTACACAAAATGTTAATAATAATAATAGCAATAAGAATAGTGCTAATAATTTAACAAAACATAATACCTCCAAAATAGAACAAGACAATGAATATAGTCTGAAATCACTAAGTGAAAAATTAGATTTAATTATTGCAAAAAATGAATCTTTGGAAAACGATGTAAAACATTTAAAAAAAACTATTGATGATTACAAAAACATTACTGAAAATTTAATTAGTGACAATTTAAATCTTAAGAATGAAATTGATGTGTTAAAATCAAAAATAAATTCACTCGAATCAAAAGTGCATAAAAACAATCAATCGAAATTAAGAAATTATATACAAGTGTATGGTGTTCCGAAAAATGAAAATGAAAACTTGTATTGGTGATAATTTACTAAAAAATTTAAATTTAGATCCCAAAAATTATTGCATTAAAGAAATCTTTAGAAAAAATAATGCTAAAAATATTGAATCGGCTGTTCCATCAGCAATAATCATTAAATTTATGAACAAAACATCACAGATTGCTGTGATGGCACAATATAAGATTCAGAAAAAAAATAAAATCTACATGCATGCTGGAATGATTCTTGGTAATAATAGTAAGCAACCAATTTTTATTAATGAATACCTTACAAATTATTATAGTTTTTTATATAAGAAAGCTAGGGACTTGAAAAGAGAAAACAAAATAATCTTTGCATGGGTTGACAATGGAAAAATTCTCATCCGAAAGGATGAAAAAAGTAAAGTTATCCATTTAAGAAATTTAAATAATTTAGATGAGTTTATTAACTGAGGATACTAACCTCTTTTTGTTAAACCCATGCAACAAAGTTTTCAACACAATTAAAGAAGTAAAGTTTAATACAAATAACAGTATACTAAAAATACTATATCTTAATGCACGAAGTATAAAAAATAAAATGGATGAAATTGAAATTATTTTAAGTCAATTAAAAGTATCCATTGATGTAATGTGTATCACTGAAACATGGATTAAAAATAATGAAATAAGTTTTTTTAATTTTCCTGAATTTTCCACAGTATATTCTTGTCGTGGTGATGAAATTGGTGGTGGTTGTGGTATATTCATCAACAAAAAATATATTTACAATGAAATTTACTCTTATAGTGACAATCATGACAGCTTCATAAGTTTAAATATTATTAAAAATAACTTCTCATTTAATTTAATAAATGTATATAGATCACCATCAGATATATCATCAACATTCACAAATTTTCTAAATAATTTTGAAATATGTTTAAATAAGACAAATCTGACTAAGCACACTTATATAACCGGCGACTTCAATTTAAATTTACTTGAAAATTCTTATAAAGTAAATGTTTATAAAAATTATATGAATATGCACGCATTTTTTAATTGCAATGAACACATAATTACAAGAAATATTTCTAACACATGCATTGATCACTTGTTTACAAATAAATTATATGATAAAATTGTTTTTATTGTAAATATGGATCTATTTGATCACAATGTTATTGTAATGGAAGTGTCAAAAAATGTTATGACAGAAAGAAATGAAACTAATAACAGTGATGGGAATAATAATAATGACAAACCTAGAATTTTTAAAACGATTATTCAAAGATGAATCGATTGTATTAAACTCAACAAAAAATAGTAATGATTTGTTTGATGAATTTATTTTTAAATTAAAAAAAAAAAATAGATAAGGCTTCTTTTAACAAACCGGTTATAAACAATAACAAAAATAAGAAACCATGGATTGATAAGGAATTGATATCAGTTGTGGATGTAAAAAATTTCTGGTATTCTAAATGGGCAAAAGATCGCAATAATTTTGATTTAGAGAGACAGTACAAATTTTACAGGAACAAGGTGACCAGCATACGAAGATTGAAAAAAAAAATTTATTACGAAGAGAAATTTGAAAAATGTACTGACAATATTTCTAAAACATGGGGCTGTATAAATGAAGTATTTTATTGTAACAACACAAAAAAAAAAAAAGTTGAATTGCTAAATGGAATGACCCAAAGACAAGCAGAAAGCAAAATAAATGATCTCAACAGGCAGTTTGCAACTACTGGAGCAAATCTAGCAAAAAAAATCTCAGAAAGAATATTCTACAGTCAGGACAAAACGAATAAATCTTTTGAATTTAGCTATGTGACCAAGCAACAAATTTTTAATACAATTAAACATCTAAAAAATTCAAAATCATTAGATACATATAACATGTCAGCACACATGCTAAAAGAATGTAAAGAATATATAAGTGAACCTCTTTCTATATTAGTTTACAGGTCACTTAAGGAAGGTTTGGTAAATGATAAATTAAAAATAGGTAGAATAGTTCCAATTTTTAAAAATGGACAAAAAAGTGATTTGAATAATTACCGACCAATATGTCTAGCACCAATACTGGCTAAAATCCTTGAAAAAATTGTTCATAAACAATTAACTGAATTTTTAGAAAAAAAACAAATTACTTTCGGAACGGCAATATGGTTTTAAAAAAAAATCTAATACTGAGACTGCACTTGTGGATATGGTAAACTGTGTACAGAAATTAAAAGATCAGAAAAAATTTGTGTCGCTATTATTCATGGATCTAACAAAAGCATTTGACACAGTAGATCATAGCATATTATTGAAAAATATACAAAACTTTGGGGTCAAAGGTATGGCATACAAATGGTTTTCTTCATATTTAAGTTGCCGAACACAGTTTACTCAAATAGGGTCGATTGAAAGTGATAGTGAGCATGTCCGTTATGGTGTACCACAGGGTAGCATTTTAGGACCAATTTTATTCACGATTTATATTGATTCCATCCAGCAACTCGGGTTAAATGCAGAAATCTATTTATTTGCAGATGACATTTGTTTAATATTTCAAGCTGATAGTTAAAAAGAGCTTGAAATGAAAATGAACAAGGATATGGATATTATTAATGAATGGATGTTATGTCAGAAACTTACAATTAACACGAAAAAAACTAAATACATGCTAATTGGTTCAATGATACCTCAGTTAAAAGTTAAGATAATGAATGATAAGTTGGAACAAGTAAATGAATTTAAATACCTAGGTTTATGGTTAGATGCACAACTGAAATGGAGCGTACATACAAATTACCTAAGTAAGAAATTAAGTGCAATAGCAGGAGTATTTAGCAAAGTATCAGATCTGTTGCCACTCAAAGTAAAAAAAAGCTTGTATTACGCGAATTACGTTACCACACTAACACCAAGTCGAACATCAATGCAATCAATATCAACAATCAACTCTACTTACGTAAATAATATTTACTAACATAAATTTAAGTAATTGTCAACTCTATTAACGTTAACTTAATTTACTGTAAACTTTCTTTTTTCATAATTGTAAATTAACTAATAAATTACAATTCTGTAAAACCCTTAATTAACAAATTCCTAAAACAGTTCAATACAATTCAATATAATAAATTATAATGCCTTATCAGCAAATTCTAAAGAGTTCAGTATAGTTTATGTTTATTTTTGTTCATTACGAACTCTGTACTAAATATTAAATTTACACTTAGGAAATTATCGAATGTAAGCATATTTTTATTTTACGTAATAAGTTAATATTCCACTTAAGATTTTGGTTGTATTGATTTTATGATATGTAAAACTATTAAAAGATAAAATTAAAATTAGTATATAAGTTCCTTTGAAAAAGAAAGTATTTTAAGATATTTCCGATTTGTGAATCAAAAAGGTTCAAAATTAAATTTCAAATAAATTTTAAATAAAAAAAAAAAATAATACTTCGTTTATTTTTTTTGAGTTAACTCGCGTTTTTTCATAGTCATCTTAGCTATGGGAACAACATCAAAAAATAATGTTGAAGACTTACAAGTAATACAAAACAAAGCACTAAAAAACTTATACCGATATGACTGGCGGGAAAGAACAAAGTATATACATAGTTTAAACAATTTACTTCTAGTTAAAGATTTTATTGAGGTTAAACTAATGTTGCATATATTCATAATATGGAAACATTAGCAATTCACACAACAACATCAATACAAAGACGGAAAGATACACATCAGATCAACACAAGAAATAAGAATTCGATTCATCTTGAAAGGAAAAAAACAACACACTTTGGCACAACGACAACAATACATCTGGCAATCCAATTATATAACAAACTTTATAACGGCTTAAAAACATTAAGCAATAATAAACTAAAAAAAGAATTAACTAGAAAATATATTGATCAATATTAAAATCACTATAATTACATATTCTTAAACTGGTTTATGCACTTAAAACTGATAAGATTTTTTTTATATTATTTGTATTTGATTTTAATTTTTTTTAAATTTTATTTTGTTTTTTTTTTTTGTTTTTATGCATAATTTTTGAGAAATCACTCATATACTCATTTAATTGTTCTTAACATATTATATAATCCAAATTTTCATTTACATTTTTTTTATTTTTTTTCTTGTAAAATTTTTTGTTATAATTGTCTCTATAATAATTACTTGTTTTTTTTTATTGTTACTTGCTATTGAATTTTTGAATTTTTGAACTTTATTTTTGTAAAAAGCCTTAAAATGAGAGAAGTCTCTTTAGGCATCATAATGGTTGAATAAATAAATAAAATAAATAAATAAACTTTCCTAAGTAAATTAAGTATGAATAACAAAAACACCAATAATTTCCAACAGCAATAATTCAAATACTCAACAACAAATGACAGTTTGGAACAAATTCACCTCTCACTCTCAACCTCACACGCGCATAAATCAACAGTATAACACTAATACAAACTCAGTTTTAGTAAATAATTTAGTTAATATTGATACAAATACTAAAAATAATAATAATTTATTTTCATTTGAAGAGATAAATAATCTTATAAATGAATCAATATTAAAACTAGGTAGTTGTAGTAATAGGCAACAACAGTTTAATGTAATAATGCAACTAACAACCAAATATCTATATGACTTCAATGCGTAATATAAATGATGTAAATATTGTAATTTGGAATGCAAGAGTTTTCCGTAAAAAATCATTAGAATTTTTTAACTTCATGTTACTAAACGTTTATCAAGGTTACTGTGTGAAACATGTCTTGACAATAGTATTAATATTTCTCATTCAAATTTCTCAATATACAGAAATGACAGACAAAAACATAGAGGTGGTGGAGTTGCCATAGTGGTGCACAAAAGTATAAAACATAACTACTTTATCCAGCTGAACCAACCTACATTCCATCAAATTCAAATATAAATCCATCAACTTGAGACTTCTTTCTAACCAATATACCAGAATATATCTCAGAACCAATCACTGGAACAGAGCTTTATTCAGATCACTTGCCTGTACACGCTAAGATTTTAGCGAAACCAGAATTATACGAACATTCCAACTTAGATTTTAAAAATGATAACTGGGCAATGTTCAAAAACATTTTAAAGGACAAATTCTGTAGCCAAGATTATTTAGATACTATTAACTATGCTTACAGTATAGATAATAGGCTATCAACTTTAAATAGTACAATTAACGAAGCAACAGAACAGGCGGTCCCAAGAAAACAGTTTCACGCTTTTAAAAATATGTTACCTAAACATATTCTTAGCTTAATAATAAAAGAAATTGTCTCAGAAGAAAATGGGTTCGCACAAGAGCTCTTACATTCAAAGCACAAATTAAACATCATAATTCTATGATTGAGAACGAAATAAAAAAATTTAGAAACTTGAAATGGAACAAGTTATTAAAATCCTTTACAAAAGGGTCAAACCATTTTGGAAAATTAGTACATTAATCAAAAAAAAAAATCAAACTATTCCACCATTAACTATAAACAATAAGAAATATATTATCAACTCTGATAAAGCTGAAGTAATTGCTAACTACTTTTCATTAAAACACAAAGAAAATGATCATTTTAATGACACTAGTACAACAACAATTGTAAGTAATTCATTACACATCTTAAATGAAACTGAAGTAAATCTTACAGACTCAGAGAAATTTTCTGAGATCGAAGCTAAAAAAGTGGTTACCTTCCTCAAAAATAGAACAGCTTCCAGCATTGATAACATACCATCTAAATGTATCAAAGCCCTACCTAAAAATATTATTATCTACCTTACGCATATCTTAAATTCTTGCTTAAAACTAAGCTATTTTCCTGATAAGTGGAAAGAAACAACAATTACAGCTATAGCAAAACCAAACAAGCCACCAAATTGCCCAAATAGTTATCGGCCAATTAGTTTACTTAATCATTTCTCAAAAATATTTGAACAATTAATAAAATTAAGGTTAGATTGTTATATAGTAGTAAACAACTTCTTACCAAACGAACAATTTGGATTTAGATCAGGACACGATACGTTGCATCCACTACTTCGAATAAAAAACTACATTAAAAACAACTTAAATGATAGTAAAAGTGTAGGTATGGTAACATTAGATGTAAGCGCAGCATTTGACTGGGTTTGGCATGATAGCCTTATTTACAAGCTAAATAGATTAGGATTTGCGTTATATTTAACGAAACTAATCAAAAGTTTCTTATATGATCGCAGTTTTCGAGTTTACATTGGTAAAACAAAATCTAATTTATTTCGTATATCTGCTGGAGTTCCTCAAAGCTCGGTTCTTGGTTCAACTCTATACAATATATTCACCTCTGATATTCCAAATAATGAAAACTGTCTGTTATCAGTATTCGCAACTATTATTTCAGGCATCCTTGACGTCGAAGTCGAAAACAAACTACAAGGTGCTTTGAACATTCTATCCAATTATCTTACTAAGTGGAAAATAGCAGTAAACACGGAGAAAACAAAGTGTATTCACTTCACTCGAAAATGCAAAAGCTGCTTCAAGCCGCGAAACAATTTAATAATAAATCAGGCAGAAATTAACTAGGTTTATACCGTCAAATATCTAGGTATAACCCTAGACAAAAAACTAACATTTAAAAACCAGGTCAGTAATACAATCGATAAGACCAACAAGACTATAAGGACACTCTACCCCTTTATAAATCGAAACTCAAAATTGTCTAATGAAAACAAGTTAATATTAATGAAAACGGTTTTTCAACCATTACTCCTTTTTTTTACTTTATTACTCCTCATTAATCAAAAAAAACAAAATGGAAAACAAAGATAATAAGATTTCTCAATTAAAATTTAATTTTAACTATAAATTGCAATTTTCTGAAAATACAATTGTTAAAAATTTATATCATTCATAACACTATCAAATAGTTTTAAATAGTTTTAAACATTAGTATAAGTTAGCTCTAAGTAGGTGTAAATATTAGACTAAGTTTGTTCATATACAAGGTTTTTACTTTCCTTTTTCCTTGTAAAAGCTCCTAGAAATTCTATTCAAATGTTATAATACAAAAACAAAAAATATAAATAACTCATTAAGAGAAATTTTAGTTAACATTAGTTTAATTAAAGAAAAATGAAATATTTTAGAAAAAAATATTAACGAAAATACTCAAAGAATTAATATTTTATATGATGATGAATACTATTAGCATTAAGACATTAAATATATTTTCCATAAACATAAATTCTTTAATATCCTATGAAAAAAGACTATATTTAACACAGTTTCCAAATCTTAAAAAACCAGATTTAGTATTTTTAAACGAAACAAAGTTAAATGAAAAACACAAAATAAGCTTGGCAAATATAAAATAGTAAGAACAGATAGGAAAATAGGTGTGCGAGGGGGAGGAACAGCAATCCTGATAAAGAAAATTTTTAAATTCAACTTGGTTTCCAAAATTAAGATAAAGAATAATAAATGTTTAGAAACTACAGTTATAGCGATCAAGCTACAAAATAATAAAAAACTGTTGCTAATATTACGCTTCAGAAAATTACAAAGAAAAATTTAAAGAAGAATGTCAAAACTTATTTAAAGAATTAGAATTAGATAAAACTGAAAACTTTTATATATTAGCAGGGGATCTAAACGCTAAGCATAGGATCTGGGGGAACTTAGAAAATAATCAGAGAGAAAATTATATTAAAAATTGAATAAATGAAAATTTTATAGAATATAATTGCATATTGGTATGCAGTAATGTACCAACCTTTAGATCGGGATCATATTTAGACATAGGATTAATAGATGTCAGGTTAAAAATCAAATTTAAACACAATACAAATAAACTTGAAACCTTCGATTATGACAGTGATCACAGTGGAATAATTATAAATGTAGAAAACGAGTTAGAAGAAAATTTCCTTATAGAAAGTGAAACTAAAAAATATTTGTTTAATTTTCGACAAACTAATTGGGAACTTTTCCGGAGAAATGCTTTAAAAAATTACAGAGGTGCTTCAAACAACAATAATAACATGATACCAAATAACAGAAATCTAACAAATAATGAAATAGATAACTACTTAATAAAATTAGAAGAAATAATTCAAAAAACTATAGAAGAAAAAGTGCCAAAGTATCAACATAAAAGTGTAAGTGAGAACTACAGAACACCTTTGATTACAAAATTACAAAAAGTTATAACATACTTTATATCTAAGCTCAACAAACTAAGGAGAAATAACATTAATAACCAGAATGAAATGCAAATAAATAGAATCAAATCAATAATAAATAATGTTAAAAAAATTATTAAAGATAATGTAACTATAGAAATTAGTAACTATTGGCGAAATAGAATTTCAAATATAAAACTTAAAAACAATAATATGTTTTCGGAAATAAACAAAATTTTTAGAAAAAAAAAACGGAGTTACGGGTGGCAAATTTAAAATAGTCAAATATTGTCAAATGCAGGTATAAATATAAGCGAAGCAGAGAAATATGAGAATAACGTATTTTTAATCACTGATAGTACACAAAAATTAAATATCTTAGGTAACTATTATGAAAATATCCATACAATCAATAACACAAGTCATACTAATACCAAAATGGTTAGGAGGGTAGAAGAAAAAGTGGAGCTTTTTAAAGAAAAATATAACAGAAGAAAAAATCGAAATACTAAATCAATATTATTTTACAAACAGTGACGAAGTAGATAATCTGTTTAAAACATTAAACAATAAAAAGTCAGGAGGAATAGACAATCTTCCAAATGTGGTATTGAAAAATCTGCCGTAAAAAATATATTTGGATATGATAAATCTAATACAGGACGCAAATTGTGTACCACACTACCAGAAGAGTAACAGATAGCACTATAAAAGAAAACTCATATGAAACTGAACACTTAAAATTTTATCAAAATATACCCATACAGGATAACAAAATTTTTGAAAAATATATAAAAAATGTGTGGTGGAAGAATATTTAAAAATATTAAAGTAAGAGTATATTAAAACTTTTACTTATTAATTTGTTCTTTTTTATTTTATTTTTTATTTTTTTTCATCTCTTTATTTTTTTATTTTTTGATGTTGAATTCATTTTAAATTTTATTTATTTAGTATATAAGATTAGGTTAGAGAAAAAAAAAATTATGAAAATTTGTTTTTTGAAAAAGCAAAATATATTAATAAAGTAAATTAAAAAAAAAAAAAAATATCTCTTTGTGAACCATTTATGAGAGAAAGAATTACGAACGATAGAATTCCTGCACAATTACGTCAGTCTATTTCAGTTGCCTTAAAAGACTCAATTCAAGTTCCCGAAACGGAACTGGCGGAGAAGTTAGACCGTAATAAAAGGAAGAGATGTTCGTTTTGCATTTCTGGAAAACGAGCAAAAACAATTCACTTGTGTGTTAAGCGCAAATTACCTTAAAAATAATTAAGATTTGAACTCCTGTCAAAATTTTTGTTATTAGTGCCCGTCACGCAATTTCGTAAATTTACGATGCGTATTATTTTGGTTCTTTTATAACGCTAGTTTGCTACACTTCATACTAAAAACCAAAAAAGTTTTCTACACTTTCATACAACAGCTTTATAAACGAACGGATGATAAAATACGAAATCGCAAATTTACGAAAGAAAAATAAGAAGCCTCTGAGCTATTTAATTTTCATTTCGTATCTTCGTATCTTCGTATTGTTGACAGCAAATGTCAAATATCAATAATAAACAAAAATAAATACAAATTATCAACGAAGTATTAATCAAATTAATTTTTTATTAACAAACTTAAAGATTTTGTAAATATTTAAAAATTAAATAAAAATAAATTTAAATGTGTAAGTGAAATTTTTATAAAAAAGGAAAATAAAAAATAAATCAAAATAAACATTTGCATTTGTTTTTGAGATTCTTCTTTGCTGATTTATTTATAGTTTAAGTTAATAGTAATTCTTTATATCGGACATGTAAAGTAGTTATTTTGTGCTCTTCAGATTAGATATGTCAACTAAAAAAGAAATAATAAACAATTTAATGGAAAATGCTCTAATTGAACTTGAGCTTCTGGATTCTTCGGGTAATTCATCTCAATTTAATTTAGTTTTAGAAGAAATAAATAAGCATTCAGATTCCAAAAATTTACTTCAGATGACGAAATTGATGAGATTTTGGATGACATGGAAAATGACTTGGTATTGCTTGAAAGTTTTAGGTATTCTTATAGATTAAGTGTCCCAAAAAATTATTTGTGGTACGAAAATGTACTACCAAACCTAGATGATGATAGATTCAAAATATTTGTTAGAGTTGAACGAGAACTCTTTAATGTGATTTTTGATTTAATCAAAAATCACAATGTTTTTCATGGACGAAACAGTAACCAGCAATTTTCTCCATTTTTTCAACTTGCATTGGTTTTGTTTCGATTAGGATCAAGTGGAGAAAACTCTTCTAGAGCCAAAATAGCCAACCAGTTTGGAATTGGAGATGGGGGTACCATAAACAAAATAACCAGAAGAGTTTTCTAAGTTTCAAAAGTTTTTTAAGTCTCCAAAAATATTTTTTGAATTGGCCAACACCAAGTGAGAGACAAATGCTTGTAACGGAAACAAATAGTGAACTTCCTTTGTGTGTCGGTTACGTTGATGGAACCGAAATTCCTTTAAATGAAAAGCCTTCCTTGGATAACACATCATACTACTCCAGAACAGAAAGATATTCTGTGAAGCTACAAGCAATTTGCGACTATAAACTCAGAATTCGACATATTTTAACCGGTTATCCAGGAAGTGTACACGATGCTCGAATTTTCAATAACTCGCAAATGGCAAATAATCCAGAAAAATATTTAAGCGAAGGTCAATGGACTGCAGGAGATTCTGCGTACAAATTAACAGAACAGGTTATAACACCATTTCGGAAAAATTCCACAAGTTCCACTAGTGAAAAAAGAAATAGGTACGTAGCAAAATATATTGAATAGTTAGGTAGATAATATTATTTGTTATATTTATTTATGTGTACATAATTTTTTTTATTTTTTTAAGGTTCAATAAGTATTTTTCAAAATATCGTGAACGGATTGAGCATTGTTTTGGAATTTTAAAAGAAAAATTTCCAAGCCTAAAGGAATTAAAACTTCCAATAAGTGATATCGAAAGTTATAAATTCGTTTGTATTTGGATACAAGTTTGTTGCATTCTCCATAATATTATATTATTTTAAATTATTTTTTTATATTTTTAGATTAAGTATTTACAATTTCATCATTATATTCAATGAAATCCTCATAAAAAGTTTCAGAATTGTTATTAATTGCGCTTTCGTAAATAAAAGGTGGAACAATGTTGGCTTTCTCGCCAAATATATCTTCTAAGATATCAAAATGTGGGCACATTAACAATATTTGATCTAAAAATAAATAAGTAATTAAAATTTATAAAATTAAAAAATAAATAAATAATTAAGTTTTTCAATTGTATTTTTTTACCTCGTACTGTACCAGAATCAACTCCTTGTCCAGTCTGATTTTGCCAGGTATTGGCCTTTTGATATGATAATCTTAAGTTTCTTATTTTGTTTCTTTGTTGAACAATTGTTGCATTTAGTGTAGTACACTGCTTTATTTTTTCATAATATATATTGGCAGTTGGTTTCTGTAATTTATGTATATGTACATGTATTATTCAATTTTTATTTACTACAATGAACCTCTTTGGTGAGTAATCCGAGATTGGCTACTATGTACCACTATATTATGTAAAAATTGATACTTACCTCCTGTTCAATACCCTTTTCCATTAACTCATATATGTGGTTTAGAAGCATGGATTCTTCCGTTACGGACCATTTTTTTGTTACGCATCTTATGCGTTTTAATTTCTGTTGTTCCATTTAAATTTAAATCACAAAAAAAAATAACACTTAAATTCTAATAACAACCATTTAAATCAAAAAAAAATAACACTTAAATTCTAATACCAACAATTTAAATCACAAAAAAATAACACTTAAATTCTAATAACAATTTAAAATTGAAAATCAAATTTAAACAGACGTTAGATATCAGCTGTTATTACGATATTACGAAATGAAAAATACGAAATTTCCAAAATTACACTTCACGCAAAATTGACATTCGTAAATTTACGAAATACGAAGATACGAAATGCGTGAAGAGCGCTATTACGTAATTTTTAATAAAATTTTGTGATTTTTGATTGTGAATTTTTAGTGTGAATAAAGATTTTCTAGAATTTTTTGGAATATTTACGTTTTTTATATATTTTTAAGAATTTATAAATCTTAATTTTTTTTTTTTTATTTTTGAGTTAAGTTTTTTAATTAATATGAAACTTGTTTTTATAAGTTTTATTTGACTGAAATTTTAAAAAAAATAATTAAAATTTACTATGTATATGTACCTACTCCTTTTTTTATATTACTAAAATCTTTCTTATTAATTTAAGAATTTTACTATGTACAAACAAAAAACTAAATTTAAATATATCAATTTAATTTAAAAATATTTTTATTTATTTTTTTATTTTGCTAAATAATATCATAAAAAATTATTATTAGTTTATTTTTTTTTCCAAACAAAATTGTGATGATGAAAATGTCATTGAAGTTACATACAATATATACAATATATTTTTAAAAAATGTTTGTTTCATTCGACGAAATATACTTAAAACTTGGTACATACATAATAATAATATTATGTTTACAATACAATAACTTAAAAATAAGAAAAATTTTATTTTATTTTTATTCATTACAATTGAAGCTCTGTCTACCAATTAGCTTATTCTATATCCACTTTGTTTTGGTCCACCTCCTATAATGAAAACAAAGTGTTACAAAAAGTGTGGATATGGACCAAATTCAAAAATTAATGATTTAGAAAAACTTTAATAACTCATAAAGTTTTAGCATAATATTTATGAAAATTTTTACGTAAGTAGTAAAAATTATAAGTAATCGATGTGCAAAATTTCTAGCGCGAGTCATGTAATTTATTCATGTAAATTAATTACAATATTTGTCGTTACTCTACCGAACTATTATTGATAGTCCGTTAGTTCGATAGTTTAATTGATATTAGTGTAATATAATTGTATTAGTTATAATAAGTAATAAATATATTTAACACCATTTGTAATAATAAGATATTTAGTCTTAAGATTCCAGTTATTAAAGAAGGTAATAGCCTAAGCTATTATCAAACAAATAAAATTATAAATTACCCAAATCATGAAACCGATTCCGTTAAAAACAAAAGAAGACATTGAAATTGCTGTCAACGACTTCCCCAACAACATACATCAAGCATCTTGGGCAATTACATCAGATTCTTTTGACAGGTTTATTAAATATTGAACTTCGCGTAAAATAAGGGAAGTTATTGAAAATATGCGCGGTCTAAGGCAACAATGGAAAAACACAAGAATCCCAGAACAAAAAAGGAAAACCAAAAGACAGTTAAATCGTATAATTAAGGAACTAAAGTATGAGCTAAAATAAGAAAACAATAAAGCAGTTCAACAATATTTGTCTAAATTGACGGCAACCAAAACAACTGACTATGATCTGGAGAAGGCAACAAAACAAATCAAACAGCCTCAAAAGTCAAACCCACCAATTCGACAGCCAAATGGCAAATTGGCAAGAAATTATGAAGAAAAAACCAATGCATTGGCAGAACACCTTGCTAGCGTATTCACACCTTGGCCTCTACCAACAAGTTTGGAAGTCGAAAAGGAGATACAAGAACATATGGAAGCTGCTTATCAGATGGAGTTACCAATAAAAAAAATTAATAAAAAAGAGGTAAACCAAGTAATAATGAAGGCAATCAACGGGAAAAAGTCATTAGGATATTATTTGATCACTGGAAACATATTACGACAAATTTCACCACGCGGCCTTATTCAACTGACGCAAATCTTCAATGCCGTTGTAAGAATCAAATTTTTCCCGAACCAATGGAAGATTTCGCAAATCCTAATGATATTAAAACCAGGCAAAACATCTGAAGACGTCAAATCATATCGGTCAATCAGTATTCTTGCAGTGTTATCTAAAGTGATGGAAAAACTAATCCTACGACGACTTCAACCAATAGTTGAGCAAAAAAAATTAATCCCGGCACACCAATTTGGCTTCAGGCATAAACATTCCACAGTGGAACAAATACATAGAATTGTGCGAGTTTGTACATAGAATTTTCTAGCGCGAGTCATGTAATTTATTCATGTAAATTAATTACAATATTTGTCGTTACTCTACCGAACTATTATTGATAGTCCGTTAGTTCGATAGTTTAATTGATATTAGTGTAATATAATTGTATTAGTTATAATAAGTAATAAATATATTTAACACCATTTGTAATAATAAGATATTTAGTCTTAAGATTCCAGTTATTAAAGAAGGTAATAGCCTAAGCTATTATCAAACAAATAAAATTATAAAGAGTTTTAATTATAATAATATAATACAAAACTTAAGCGACGCAGTCGGTACTTCCATTTTTTATGCTTTATTACAGCCTTATAAAAATCGTACTGATCATACCGTTAGTAAAATTAATAATCCATCTATTGGTGAATTTTAGAAAACAAAATAAATTATTATAAAAAAAAAAAAAAATAATAAATTTTGTGTCAATTACAATAACATAATCCATCTGTTGGTGAAATAAAAAAAAAAAAAAAAAAAAACAAAAAAAAAATTGATTTTTTTTATTTTTCTACACATATAAAGAAAAATAAAATAAATAATAAAAATCTGTGTTTTGATGTCTATCGCAATAATAATAAAATGGAGTTAGAAATCTTAAAAGAAGTTGTTCAAAAACAGAATGAACAAATTCAACAGTTACTGCAAATACAACAGCAACAAATGCAACACCAACAATTTCAACAAACAGGTAGCATGTTCCAATTTACTGCGGAACAAGTGCTGAACCATTTTCGAAAACTTACACCGTTCAATGGTAGAAATACCCTAATGGAGTTCATAAAATCCATCGATAAAGCAGCTGAACTCTGCAGTGGTAATACCGGTCTAAAGAGCTATGCAATGGATTTAGTCTTTAATGACAAAATTGATGCTAGAAGGTGTATCCAAAGATTAGGAACTAATACCACGTGGGAAGTCATATAAAATGAACTAAAATAACATTTCAGACCCAGAAAAGTGAGTAATTTAAGGGAATTATTTAGTCATGTAAGAAATACAAATTATAATTTAAATGAATTACATTAATTTGATAATGCAAAACCAATTATATATAGTCCTGAAAATAACGATAAATACTTAGTAAGAATAGTTTTAGAAAAAATTAATAATTTTGTAAAAGGTCATGTTCCATGTTGTGTATAGATTATCGCGCACTTAATAAAATTATCTTTTGCCAATAGTTGAAGATTTGATTGATTGGTTATATGATAAGAAATGTTTTACTTTACTCGATTTAAAAATGGTTTCCACCACATACATGTGGTAAATAACTCAGTTTTACCAGTAAACTAGTTTTTAAATAAATTTATCAGCTTTGTTACCCCATTAGGACAGTATGAATATCTAGAAATGCCTTTTAGCCTAAAAAACCCACCGTCGGTTTTCCATAGATATATCGAAAAAGTTTTTAAACAACTGTCTAATAGAAGAATAAGAAAATAGTAATATATGTGGACGACCTATAGCCACTACGTCTTTAGATGAACATGTAGTAATTTCAAAAATAGTATTTGAATTATTAGTTAACCCTAACTTACAACTACATAGGTATTTCAAAGTGCAAATTTTTATTAGTAGAAATAAACTATTTCGGATATACAATTTACCAAAACTAATACAACAGCAATAGAGGAATACATAAATACATAATACCAAAAAATTTTACGCGCGTTGCAAAGGTTCTTAAGAATGTGCTCGTATTTCAAAAAATTCATTTTTAATTTCGCGTATATAGCCAAACCGTTACAAGATTTAGCGAAAAAGAATATCCCGTTTATATTCGGATCCGAAAAAATTAATGTATTTAACGAAACTAAAAACTAAACTATTAGAAAGACCAGTAATTTCAATTTTTAACCCAAATCATGAAACCGATTCCGTTAAAAACAAAAGAAGACATTGAAATTGCTGTCAACGACTTCCCCAACAACATACATCAAGCATCTTGGGCAATTACATCAGATTCTTTTGACAGGTTTATTAAATATTGAACTTCGCGTAAAATAAGGGAAGTTATTGAAAATATGCGCGGTCTAAGGCAACAATGGAAAAACACAAGAATCCCAGAACAAAAAAGGAAAACCAAAAGACAGTTAAATCGTATAATTAAGGAACTAAAGTATGAGCTAAAATAAGAAAACAATAAAGCAGTTCAACAATATTTGTCTAAATTGACGGCAACCAAAACAACTGACTATGATCTGGAGAAGGCAACAAAACAAATCAAACAGCCTCAAAAGTCAAACCCACCAATTCGACAGCCAAATGGCAAATTGGCAAGAAATTATGAAGAAAAAACCAATGCATTGGCAGAACACCTTGCTAGCGTATTCACACCTTGGCCTCTACCAACAAGTTTGGAAGTCGAAAAGGAGATACAAGAACATATGGAAGCTGCTTATCAGATGGAGTTACCAATAAAAAAAATTAATAAAAAAGAGGTAAACCAAGTAATAATGAAGGCAATCAACGGGAAAAAGTCATTAGGATATGATTTGATCACTGGAAACATATTACGACAAATTTCACCACGCGGCCTTATTCAACTGACGCAAATCTTCAATGCCGTTGTAAGAATCAAATTTTTCCCGAACCAATGGAAGATTTCGCAAATCCTAATGATATTAAAACCAGGCAAAACATCTGAAGACGTCAAATCATATCGGTCAATCAGTATTCTTGCAGTGTTATCTAAAGTGATGGAAAAACTAATCCTACGACGACTTCAACCAATAGTTGAGCAAAAAAAATTAATCCCGGCACACCAATTTGGCTTCAGGCATAAACATTCCACAGTGGAACAAATACATAGAATTGTAAATAAAATAAATGAAGATTTTGAAAATAAAAATTATTGCTCTGCAGTTTTTCTCGACATAAGCCAGGCATTCGACAAAGTCTGGCACAAAGGAATTCTCTATAAATTAAAACAAAATTTACCATATCACTACTATGAATTGTTAAAAAGCTATCTAGAAAATCACTATTATTTTGTCAAACAAAATTAATATTTTACCAGCCTCAAAGAAATTCATTCGGGAGTTCCATAAGGTAGCGTTCTAGGTCCAGTGCTTTACTTGCTATACACTGCCGATTTACCGCAAATATCAAACACAATGATAGCTACATTTGCCGATGATACAGCCATACTTGCATATCACAAAGATAAGAATGGGGCTTCTGTGTTCGTGCAGGAGAGTTTAAACAATATCGAATTATGGTTGAACAAATGGAAGATTAAAGTCAATGAAACTAATTCTAATCACGTTACGTTCACATTAAGGAGAGATACATGCCCTACAGTATTTTTAAATAGTAATGCTGTTCCTCAAACAGAAAGTGTTAAGTATCTCGGAATGCATTTGGATCGCCGTCTGACCTGGAAAAAGCACATCTACACAAAATGAATCCAACTAAGCACAAATTTCAGAAAATTATATTGGCTCGTCGGTAGAAGGTCTCAAATGACACTGGAAAACAAATTGCTGATATATAGAATGATACTCCAACCAATATGGACTTATGGTATAGAATTATGGGAACAGCCAAAAAAACAAATATTGAAATATTACAACGCTTACAAAGTAAAGTACTGCGAGCTTTAGTTGATGCACCTTGGTTTGTGCCAAATTACATAATACAGAATGATTTACAAGTGTCGACGGTCCAAGACGAAATTCACCGACACAGCCAGAGATATCATGGTAGATTAAATAGTCATTCCAATGTAATAACAAATACACTTATGAGTATTACACGACATACAAGAATACAACGAAATACACTCGGAGATCTGTAAAAATTTCTTTACATTATTATCAATATATTTATATTTTTTATTATAAATTAGGAAATTACTTTTATTGGATTGTAATTCAAAAACATATTCACTTATTGTATTATTTTTAATTAACATACAGATTGTGAATAAAAAAACAAAAAAACAAAAATTATGAAATAGATAATTGTAGAAATTCAGAATTGTATTTGTAGGACCTTTCAACAATGAAATATTATCATCTTCTTCCAGGCAAAAACTGATACAATTCTTTTTTGAACCAACATAAATAACTTTCACAACGCACTCCAGAAACTATCAAAAAATCCAGAGCAGTAATTACTGAAGAAAATATCCGAAATTGGTTTCGTGATTTAGAAACATATTTGATAAATGAAAATGCGTACGACATCCTTGAGTTTAGTTCCAAAAACTAGAATAGTATTTGGTCCCAAAGCATATCACAACTTGTATCAATTTAAATTTGCTGATGAACAAGATAACATAACTGTGTTAACCGTAACTGTAATAACATATAAATGTGTAACCATCTAGTTTTTAATGCAAGTGGTGAGACTTTACCACCTGCAGTAGTTTTTCTCTATTTACGTCCACCAGCAAATATTGTTAAAAACACATATGTCAGATAAATGGAATAATGGATATTAGGCCGATATGAATCTGGATGGATGCGCACACAGAATTTCTACGAATATGTTGCCAACAGTTTTAATGAATGGCTAGTCGAGAATTCAATCAAGAACCTGGCTTTGCTCTTGGTAGACGTCCATAAGTCACATCGTTCATTAGAATTAAGTTAATTTTGTGATAAAAATGAAATTATCCTTTATGCACTTCCACCAAATATGAATCACATTATGCAACCAGCTTATGTAAGCTCATTCAGAGATCTAAAAAATGATTACAAAAATACGTTCGAGAATGTGTATGTAACAAAAATTATTTTTTGTGAAATTCTTAAATAGGTTTTGCGTTTTGGACAAAAGAGATAATTCTGAAAAACAATCAAAAATTCATTAAAAAAATACTATTTGCATTCGATGCGAATGCCGTTGAGTATAGTAAATGTATACAAAATATTTTAGAAAATTTAAATAATTCAAAAGATACTAGAGTCAACATTCTATTTGCAACTGCAGAAAAGTTAAAAATAACTAAAGTAATTTTTTCAATTAAAAACAATTTACTAAAAAAAATATTAACCATGAGATTTTAATGAACACAATAGAAGAAGTAGAGAAAGAGAAAGAGCTTAAGTCGACGGAAGACAACAATACTAGTTCTCCTATTTCTGATTCTAATCAGAATATTCCTAACATTAATATTTCTGTTATTCCTGGGTTGCAACCACAATATTCATAACATTAATATTTCTTCTAATTTATTCTGGGGTGGGATTCTGTATTGTGATAATTACGCTGCAACTGTCGCGTATCTACAATTGATATTCTGTATGGTGATTGTCACGGCGACAGTCGCCTTTTTTTTGTGATTTTAGGGTGAGAGCAAATTTGGTGTCACTCATGATAGAAATAAACAAAAGTTTGGTTGTTTTTTTAAGATTTCAGATTTTTTATGTTTGGTTTTTTAAGATTTATGTTAAGTTTTTTATGTTTAAGTTTATGTTTAAGTTTTAATAAATTCAATTTGTGTTATAAAATTATCAAATTTTATGTTAATGATTAAAAAATAAGTTTATTAATAAGAAATAAGTTTATTGATAGGATTTTCAGTTCAAAATGTAAGTATTCAAATTTTTTTTCATGTTTTTAATAAAATAAATATTTTTCTGTAAAATTAAATAACTAAATACATATTTGTTCAAATTTGTTATTTAATTTGTCAGAAGACAAATAAAGCCAACATAATAATTTGGATATTATTTTACATATTTTCAGAAGTTCTCTTAAAACGTTTTCGTTTTTATACATAATACTTTTAATGAATATTAATTAATTAAATAATGTACATATATAGTTACAGTTTTACAAAACATTTGCAATAGTTTATAAATGGTAAATATTTTAGAACAAATTGTTCTTATATGTATGGCATATTTTTTTATTGAGAATATTCATGAAAATGTTGGTAGTAAGAAATTTAAGAAATTGAGAATATTTAAGAAGTGTTTACGAAACAGTACGAGTAATAATTAATAAATATCTTTTTTTTATCAATTTTATAAATATTTAATAAATATTTTTTTTTACCTACCCCTTTGCAAATAAAAATTTTATCAGAGTACATGAAGAAGAATTGTGACTTAGCAAAATCTTTCTGCAAAACTGTACAACGCAAGGAAAATTCCAACAAAAAATGGAGTGAACTGAAAGTCAAACTGAATGCTGTGGGCCCACCAGTAAAAACTATTCGAGAGTGTAAAGGAGTTAGAATAATAATTATTAATAATGTATTTATATAGCAAAAATTAATTAAAAATATTTTTTTTTTTCAGATATACATTAAGAAAATATAGAATTGAGAAAAAATTAGTTGGAAACTAAAAGTCTTTACATAAAACTTGTTTAGGTACTTTCAACATCCAATCACTGAATAATGTTAATGATAATATTGAGGAGACTTGCGGACTGGAGGCAACGGTAAGTGGAATTAAGAAAGTCAAAAGGCTGTGACAGCCATAAACAAAATAGAGAATATTAAACATGTCGACTTTGCTGCAGAGGTGATTACCAAAAGGATTCTATTAGGAATGAAAACCTTCATTCCAAATAGCCTTAAAAGTATAAAACGAAATCCCTCAGGCTGGTTTAATGACCTCTGCAGCAAAGCTCTGAAATCCAAAGAAGAAGCTTATAAAAAATACGATGATGACAGCACTCTAGTAACATCATATGATTTTCTTAAAACAAATAATGCTACAGCTTCAGCAGTCAACTCCAAAAGAACAATGATGGCTGGTGCACTCAATCACGACTTAGCCAAAATTGTCAACTGGGGTAGAGCAAACAGAGTCGAGTTTAACACTTCAAAAACTCAAAGCTGTCTTGTTAGTAACAAGCTAACAACATTCGAACCAATTCTCCGGCTTCAAAATGAAGTTATTCAGCGACTCACAGACTTGAACATTCTCGGGATGCGAGTGAATCAAAATATGCACTGGAATGAGCATATTTTTGATATTGCGAAAAGCGCCGCCAAATGTTTGGGCTTTTTAAGTCGCTGCAAATCTTATTTTTCATCTCGAGACCTCTTAAAAATCTATAAAGCATATATACGACCCAAGCTCGAGCATAACTCACATTTATGGGCAGGTGCACCAAAAACTGCTTTAAATTTTTTGGACAAAGTTCAAAACCGCGCCATTCGTCTTATAGGCGACATAAATGTGATCTCATCCCTTATACCACTTGGTCATCGTCGTATTGTTGGAGCACTTTCTCTATTTTATAGATATCTACTTGGTGTTGGCACTTGTTCCGCGGAACTAAAGTCACTTCTTCCTCCTCTCAAGCAATTCTGTCGCATAACACGAGAGGCATCAAGTGCACACCCTTTCACAGTGGAAATTCCGAGATGGTTTAAGTCCGGCTATGGAAATTCTTTTATAGTAAGAACATCTCGATTGTGGAATCGCGTCCCAATCGAAGCATTCCCAATGAGAGAAGGATTTTTTATTTATGATTTACAGAGGTTTAAGACGAATATTAACAACATTGTTCGTTCTTTCCCACAAAAATTTTCTTCTTCCTTTTTCTTTCCTTTCCTTTAACTATCCTTTCCTTTTTCAAATGGTCAACGGTACGCAAGTACTAAAAGGTTCAAAACCTAAGTTTTGGCTATAATATAAAAAAAAAAAAAAAATCATTAAATGATGCTACTGGATATGAAATGGAAACAGAATTTTTATGTTATGAATAAATTTATTTATGAAGAAATAGAGAATGTTACCATCAGATAATTTAGCAGATGAAAATTTAGAGAAGCTTGTGGCAGCTGAACCTGAAATACCACGATCATCAGGAAAACGTACCAGGGTGACACGTAGAAATGAGCAAAATATATTTCTCAAAAAACAATTTAAATTGCATGAGCAATATGGACTATCACAAAATGACCTTATACACCGAAGTTTCGGCTTGCGTCGATCCCTATACACGTCGTCGGCAACATTCTTCATAAACTAATGTAATATACCCATAGTATCACATAATATCCTATTTCACTGTCCATTCTTATTTAATTTTCAAATTAGTTAAGGTTCAATGTGTATGAACTACATATTATTGCGTATAGTAATATTCAAACACTTGACTAATCATTTTTTTTCTAAAGTTTAATTTTATGTTGTAAGAAAAACGAAATCTTTGTTTATATTGACCTAATTGTTTTGTTTAGTATTAACATATTAGTATTAACTTATTGTAATAATTAAAAATATTGAATTTTGAAATGTAATTTAAAGTATTGGTATTTGTGTTATTTGTAATGTAACAATACAAAATAATAAATTATAAGGATGACTAAATCCATTTTTTAAAATGAAGATAAATTTATTATTATTGTAACTTACAGTAGAGATAATGGGCTATCAACTTTAAATAGTACAATTAACGAAGCAATAAAACAGACGGTACCAAGGAAACAGTTTCACGCTTTTAAAAATATGTTACCTAAACATATTCTTAGCTTAATAATAAAAGAAATTGTTGGATAATTCTGAACATCATTTTAATTAAATTAATATATATTTTGAATTTTTGAATTTAAATTTGTTTAAAACCTAAACTTAAAAACATTAAATCACTCTGTAATGTTATTTCGAGATTTGCTCACAGTTTGATAAATTTTACAGTTGTACTTTTTAATTTTACTTAGAATAAAAATTGTTAATTATTCGTTGTCGAACTTTCGCATTAAGCACATTGCTGTTTTATAAAATAAAAAGAAAATATAATAAATAAATTAAAATTTGACAAAAAAAAATTATTAATTAATAGTCGTAACAAATTATTGAAACTACAATAATTTCAGTTTTGGTGACCCCGACGTGATCGTGAATTAAATAAGCTAATATAAAAATTATTAAATTTAATTATTCTAAGACATATCAATTTCTGATAAATTCGCGTGTGAATACATTTTAGGAAAGTAGTTTGTATTGGAAACTACTCAGTAAATTAATTAAGACTCGTCAATATTAATAATATAAAAATTATTAAATTTAATTATTCTAAAACATATCAAAAGGTGGTAAATTCACGTGTGAATACATTATAGTAAAGTAGTTTGCATTGGAAACTATACAGTAAATTAATTATTTACTGAGACTTAAGTATTAAGCATTGAGGTTGAAATTAATTACTGATCATCATCAATATCTGTAGAACAGTTTGGATTTTTACATTGCAGGCAATATCGTTCTTGATATACATACTTAAATAAATCGTAAAAGGCTATCGAGCATCAAGGGTTTGTACGAAAAGGTGAACTCGAAGGTAAAAAGAAACTCATGTAACTAACTTATATGCATGACATAAAAAATAGTGGAATGTGAACAACTGTACGTAGGTATATATTCATCCAACTGTACAGTACGAATTTATTTCGTACAGAGATTACATACATACTTACATACACTTGTATGTATAGGCATCAACGCATTCATTCTGTGATTAATACTAAAATACTAAATCTTATTCTACGTTAATTAAAGCCAAATATATTTTATCATTACTTATATAATATTTCAACATTACTTATATAATACATTAAACAAAATTTTATTCGAAAATATTAATCGAGTTTTTAAGGTTGTAGAATCGGAATCATAAAACCAAATTTTCAAGGGTAATTTATTGCCGACATTTTGTTGTCGCTGCTGAACTTTAGTTGGTGAAAATTTGTTGCTAAACTTTGTTGCTAATTCTTTGTTGCTGAAAATTACACCACAATTCAAGTTTGTTGCTGAAGGTGTTGTTGTTCCAAATGCAATCAACATATTATTCAAAAAAAAAAAAACTATTTTATTGTTGCTGGAAAGTTTCTTGTTGATTGATTACATGCAGTAGTATCTACAGTACTGATCAAAAAATTGTACCATTTAAAAGGATTGAAACTGAGTAAGTCGTTTCATATTATTTTGTCTACTAGATGTACTGAAATTAAACGAAATTAAATTAAATAACAAAATGAATTAATTTAAACTTTTAATCATTTAAACAAAATAAAAAAAAAATATTAATATATTGAAAAAACAAAAAAAAAAGTAAAGCAAAATAATCGCAACTCTCTTGTATTGTTGGCTTCACAAGCATCTCCACAAAACAATAAAGTATGTCCGATTTGCAATGATTCTTTGCAATCGATCTTCCTGCAACACAACGTTTTGATGAAGTTAAAAGGTTGTATCTTTGCATAAATTGTCTCAATTCGGGGCATTCGGTAAAAAAAAAAAAAAATGTAAGGCATTAAAAATTAAAATGTAGAATATGTTCAGCATCATTCGTTGCTACATCGACATAACAACTTTTCGTCGTCACAAGCTGAAAATACTCTTCCAAACAACTCGTCGTTCATTACTTCATCTTTAACTTTTTCTTCAACTTCTACCACATTGTTATCTTTTGATGTGGACACATTTTCGTAACAGAATAACAATAACGTTGCTTTAGCTACTGTATTCAACATTTTAGATAATACGGGAACTCTCAAGCCTAGTAGAACCTTGTTAGCTTCAGGATTCATTATATCTCGTTTAACAGCTTTAAACTTATTTTGCAAGTGCTAGTGCTGCCAACTATATCAGGTACATTACCAGAATCGAATATCGTTGTAGACCATTGGAATATTCCTAAAAATTTAGAACTCGCAGATCCTTCATTCCACAAGAAACAAAGGATAGATTTGCTCATCGGAGCCGCTTCATTTTTCGAACTTCTGTCAATTGGTCAAATAAAACTAGGTCAAATCTCTTCAATGCAGAACACTGTATTAGGGTGGATCATATCTGGAAAATTCAATTCGTCGTCTCTTCCTCAAAGGAAGATTAACCATACATTCGTATCGGAAACACACAACCTAGAACGAGCAGTTGCTCAATACACTCGTTGAAAATTTTTGGAACATTGAAAATTTCTCTGCTATTCCATCTAAACTTACTTCGGAACAAAAACTTTGTGAGAATTTATTCGAACTTAATACATTTCGAGATTATACAGGTCGCATCTTAGTCAAATTACCTTTTAAGTATAACGTTCATAAACTGGGTAATTCATTTAATACTGCTGAAAAACGTTTTCACAGTCTCGAAAGGAAATTTACTAAAAACATTGAATTAAAGAAACAGTATTCAGTTTTCTTAAAGGAATACGAAACTCTAAAATATATGGAAATAGTTCCTTTGGAAAATGAATGGTTGGTAAAATATTATCAACCTCATCATTGCGTGTTGAAGCCTGATTCAACATCAACAAAAATAAAAGTGGTTTTTGACGGTAGCTGTAAAACTACTTCAAATTTATCGCTATATGATACACTCATGGTCGGTCCAACAGTTCAGGAGTTACTAAATTCCAACTGGTACAAGGGACCAAAGTTTTTACAAAAATCGGAGGAATTCTGGCCTGCAATTAAAACTCGAGATCATCACCCAGATCTTCCAGATATTCGTACCAAAGGATACTTTTCGTTGTCAGTTTCGCAGCACTGTGAAAACAGATTGACTTCGTTGACTGGGAAATTCAGTAGTTTTGATAAAATCGTTAATATTGTGTCGTATGTTAAAAGATTTATCATAAATTGCAAAAAATTTAAATGTAATACTTCAAGGAGCTCGTCTCCTCTTGAACGAGAGGAATCATTGCTTACTATCATATCGTTGATACAACAAATTCATTTCTCTTCAGAAATTAATAGATTAAAAAAGAAGCAGCCAGTATCATCCAAAAGTCATATTCGGTGCCTTAACTCATTCCTAGACACAGAAATGAATATTGTTCTGCTAAAAGTGGGTGGCAGGTTGAAAAATGCTGATATTCCGTGTTCGTCGAAATATCCAATCTTATTACCCAAAAACAGCAAATTTGTTAAATTACTAATAGAAAAATTTCATTTTACTAATTTTTATGCAGGTCCTCAAGTATTACTCGCGTATATTCGTCAAAGATTTTGGATTATCAATGGCAGAACTGTAGTTGCAAACGTTGTTAAAAAATGCATCAGATGTTTTCGTTTTCGTCCCAAATTGCTAAATCAAATCATGGGTGATCTTCCAAGTGATCGGGTTGCTCCAAATCGAGCATTTCTAATCTCTGGTGTAGACTTCTGCGGACCTGTCATGATATCAACTGGTCTTCGGGGTAGACATCTTTATAAAGCTTACATATCAGTTTTCGTGTGCTTCTGTACACATGCAGTGCATTTAGAAGTGGTTTCATCTTTATCAGCAGCTGCATTTATTGCAGCACTTAAACGCTTTGTTGCTCGCAGAGGAGTATGCTCTCATTTATACTGTGAGAATGCAACCAATTTTGTAGGCGCTCGCACAATATTGAAAGACTTGCAAAACAAGTTTTGTGATCAACAAACTAACGAAGTCATCGCTGGTCGGTGTTCACATCAAGGAATTGAATTTTGTCACATTCCAGCACGTTCACCACACTTTGGCGGTCTTTGGGAATCGGCTGTAAAATCCGCTAAGGCTCACTTGAATCGTACACTACTGGGAATTAATTTAACCTTCGAAGAAATGACAACCATCACCGCACAAGCAGAAGCTATTATAAACTCACGACCATTGACACCACTTTCATCCGATCCTAGTGACGAACAAGCATTGACCCCAGGTCATTTCTTGATAGGGTGTCCACTAAACGCTATTCCTGAAAAATCATTGACATTAGACAACTTTTCACTCATCAAACGATTTAACGGTTTATCAAATATTCAACAGCACTTTTGGAAACGATGGTCCGAAGAATACATTAAAAATCTTCAAAAAAGATATAAATGGCATGAAGTTTCTCCAAATGCTAAATTGGGAATGTTAGTTTTAATTGCTGAAGATAACCTTCCACCCCAGCAATGGTCCTTGGGCAGAATTAACCAAGTATATCCAAGAAGAGATGGTAAGGTTCGTGTTGTTGATGTTTTAACTAGAGGAAAAATATTTCGTCGTCAAATTCAATCAATCGCTCCATTACCTATCCAAGAAGAAGGTGAAGGTTTGTCACCCTTCAAGGGTGGCGGCATGGATAATTCTGAACATCATTTTAATTAAATTAATATATAATTTGAATTTTTGAATTTAAATTTGTTTAAAACCTAAACTTAAAAACATTAAATCACTCTGTAATGTTATTTCGAGATTTGCTCACAGTTTGATAAATTTTACAGTTGTACTTTTTAATTTTACTTAGAATAAAAATTGTTAATTATTCGTTGTCGAACTTTCGCATTAAGCACATTGCTGTTTTATAAAATAAAAAGAAAATATAATAAATAAATTAAAATTTGACAAAAAAAAATTATTAATTAATAGTCGTAACAAATTATTGAAACTACAATAATTTCAATTCTGTTAGAAGAAAATGGGTTCGCAAAACAGCTCTTATATTGAAAGTACAAATTAAACATCTTAATTCTATGATTGAGAACGAAATAAAAAAAATTATAAACTTGAAATGGAACAAGTTATTAAAATTCTATACAAAAGGGTCAAAGCCATTTTGAAAAATTAGTAAATTAATCAAAAATAAAAATCAAACTATTCCACCATTAACTATAAACGAAAAGAAATATATTATCAACTCTGACAAATCTGAGGTAATTGCTAACTACTTTTCATTAAAACACAAACAAAATGATTATTTTAATGACACTAGCACAACAACAATTGTAAGTAATTCATTACACATCTTAAATGAAACTGAAGTAAGTCTTACAGACTCAGAGAAATTTTGTGAGATCGAAGTTAAAAAAGTGGTTACCTCCTTCAAAAATAGAAAAGCTTCCGGCATTGATAACATACCATCTAAATGTATCAAAGCCCTACCTAAAAATATTATTACCTACCTTACGCACATCTTAAATTCTTGCTTAAAACTAAGCTATTTTCCTGATAAGTGGAAAGAAGCAAAAATTATAGCTATAGCAAAACCAAACAAGCCACCAAATTGTCCAAATAGTTATCGGCCAATTAGTTTACTTAATCATTTCTCAAAAATATTTGAAAAAATATCGATATCGATTTGCTGGAAAGACAAAACAAGCTCGTGTTCGATAACGAATTCAATAATCTTAGTATTAAAGAATTCTGTAGAGAAGAAGGTATTGAAGTACACTTTACTTCACCAAGATCTCATACAGGAAATTCTGATATTGAAAGAGCTCACGGTACTTTAAACGAACACCTCCGAATTTTTGAAGCTCAAAAACTTAACTTAAATCTGGTAAATAAAGTATTCCTGGCGGTTGAAAAATATAATTGCTCAATTCATTCTATCGTTAGCGTTAGGCCAATGGACATACTTAACGGTAAAATTACAAACTTAGAAGAAATAAAAAACTTAATTCATACCAAAAAAGTTAGAAAAATAAAAAAATTAAATATGATAAGAGAAGAATTTAAACCACAGAATAAAGATGAAATTATTGTAAATAACCCTGACTCTCAACGGTATAAAACACAACCCAAGTATATTAAAATCAAGAGCAAATTAAATAATAACAAATTAGTAGATAATAATAATCGAAACATTCCTCATCAAGAATTATTAATGTTACACATTATAGACATTTTAGAAATACAAAACACCTATTCAAAATCGAAAAATCCATCAACTTATTTTTTCAAGATCTAGAAGATCAAATTACTATTAATTATTAAACAATTACAAACACAAATTAAAAAACCAAGTCACAAGATAAAAACGCTTACAGTACACAGACATAAAAGAGGGTTAATTAGTATAGGTGGTTCTATGGTAAAATGGTTATTTGGCAACATGGACAATGTTGACCGAATTGAAACCGAACAACATCTACAAGAAATCAATCTCAACAACCATAATGCAATAGCATCATTAAATCAACAGATCAAAATCAATAACGACCTCCAAAATTATTTAACCAATTTACAAAAACAAATAATTAAAGAAAGAAATATCACTGAAAAACTCTTAAATACTATTACAGACACATATAAACAACATATCAAACAGTTACATTTTTTTCAAATTCTAAATAACATTAACATACTGAACCAGGAAATAGATAAAATACAGGAGAACCTAATGTTTTCCAAACACGGAATTATGATAAAATCAATCCTAACATCTCAAGAAATCGATGACTACCAAATAGATTCTTTCAAATATCAGAAAATTAAGAGCTCCGTATTACAAAAGGAGGAAAAAATATTTTTTGCCATTTCCATCCCAAATTTATATGAAAGTCAAGCCTTAAAAATAAAAATATTACAAATACCAAACAATGAGTTTGAAGAAATCTATTTGGAACAGTCTGATTTCGTTATATTCCAAAATAAAGTTTATATAGTTCAAAAATTTAAAATCAGCTGATAAATGTATTCAAAACCTTTTAAATTTTAAGTATGAAAACTGTAAAAAGAAAAAAAACAAATTGTACTCAGTAACAGAAATTTCTGCTAACACTTTATTAATAAAAAATGCATGCAATGACATTGAATATATTGTAAACAAAAACAATCTTATAACATTTTATAATTGTACCGTAGAATTAAGTAATATGATATTTTCAAATAAAGAAACTTATATTTTGGAAAATATTTTACTTCCAAATTATTTAAACATGGAAAACATAGATATAAATCCTAATTATGAGGATATACATTTGAAGCAAATTGAAAATCTCAAAGAAATTAAAAGAATAAAAAATTCACACGAGAAAAACAGTCACATCTTATTTTATGTATTCTTATTATGTAAGGCAAAGGCAATCAAAATGTTTTAACTTAAATTCTAAATATAAAACACAAAAATCAAAAAAGGATGGATAAAACCATACTAAAGAAGACGATATTGAGAAGAATATCGAACTTAAGGAGGGAGGAGTTACATACCAACCCTATATTCCCTCAACATCACAAACGAAATATTAATTTACATAATGCCATACAATTTTTTCTCACATGCAAATAAACAAAAACCGTAAATATCAAATTTCAATAAAAATTACATTTTAAAGAGTTTTTGTTTTTAAATAAAAACAAACTAATTGTCGTGAAATCAGAAACCACATTTCATATTTGAAAGTTTTAGAACATTAAAAAAGTAAAAGTGGTTTCTGACCTTCAAAATATTGTATGGGAATATTTAATATTTCAAGTGACAAAAAAAGACCTTATCAGCAAATTGATTTCCTTTGTCACTAAAATAAATATGTTTTTTGTACAGTTACATAATTGATTTTTATTTATAGAATAAGATGTATTTTTTTTACTGTAATCCTAATGAAAATAAATTCATTCCTAATTTTAATCTTGTGACAAGAAGTTGTAGTGAGTTTTATTTATAGTTTCCACTCTAGATCATAACGGAATATTAAAATTCCAAAATTAGTATGTGTAAATAAAAAGAAACTTAATCAATCAAAGTGATTATCATAGTTCAATTAACTATATTTTTTCTAAATTTATAAAAAGTAATAAAAATTTAAATAATCAAAAGAGTATTCACTATAAATAATTTCAAAGAACAAAAATTTAACATAATTGAAGTGCGTATTATAATTTAAAGAAAATTTTTCATTATGCAAAATAATTCAAAAAAAATCTCATCAACGCAACGGAAACGAAAAAATAATAATAGTGAAGAGTGCAGCGAGTTAAAGAAAATCAATTAAAGGAGTTAGAAAATCAAGTGGATGATCTTAGAAACAGTTCTGTAACTGGTAAAGACGAAAATGTTTCACCAAATGTTATTAACCATACTATAGATCAAGAACCAGATGGACAAGAGATTCGAAACAATATTTTGAGAATGTTTTTTAATGGAAGCTAAAACGCTGATATCGGAGTGTGCTTCTTAATTTAATGTGCCGACAAAGACAATCTAAGAAAAAAACCGAAACATATGTTTATAGTGCAGTGTCATTGGCGAAAAGACTATATTTACCTGAGAATGAGATGATCACATTCATTATTTCAGTTGTGCTAGACAAAGAGTAAAGTAATCGACTTGAAGCTACTAGACCTGAAACTCTTCACGAAACTCTGAAACAACTGAAAATTTTGGAATCAACTAACGAAAATTTTAAAATTAGGAAGCAATTTTAAATTGCAACTAAAAATAATGATTTTAACCATCGAAATCAATTGAATTCCAGAGTTTTCGATTATCGAGAGTATAATTTACATAATAGAAATTTTAGTAATAATATAAATAGATAAAAAATAAACAGTGGTGATAGTGCATATATTGTTGAACCATTTAAAAAACAGGATAATTATTAATTTGTACAGAAATAAGGACAAACAAAATAATTTTTCAAGAATACATAATACTAAACAACTTCTAAAATATGTTTTCGTTGTTCAAAACCTGGACATTTTGCAAATAACTGTCCACAAAAAAAAAATGTTGTTAAAAATACAAGAATTCGATTTTGAAATGATTCATAGACCTGGGAAATATATGACACATGTAGACAGTTTGAGCCGAAGTCCAGTTTCTGAAGAAATTGAAACAATTCCTGTTACTTTTAATCAAATGGCCGCCAATGGTTCCACGCTAGATTGAGTAATTTCATTGCAACGACAAGATCCTGCTTTAAATGAAATAATTGAAACTTTAGAAAAGGGAATTGCGCTGTGTATTTTGTACGGCACTTTAGTTTCAACATAATATCAAATAATATTGTGTATAATTGTTTGGTCAGCATTCCTAATAAATTAATAACACTAACATACGACGTGATTTGATTGGAATCACTTTGGATTGGGCAGCGTCTAGCTATTTCATAATAATAACATGTAGGATAGAATAATGTATGTATGTTCACGCAACATAATAGAAATAAATTTTGAGCAGAGTATCTATGAAATTGTATGATTTTAAAATTGAAAAATGAACAATTGCGGTTTTAAATATTAAAGGTTCTTATCAGTTAGAAATGTTTTTATATGTGAACAAATAATGCGTAAGCGGAATTGTAGTGTATAGTTAAAATGCGTCCGTCCCACCATGGTCATTACATAATTTGTTAGTGAAGAATAAAAAAATTAAAAAAATATAAATAAATTCTTCTGTAGGTTAAGTATCGAATCTGTATCTAGTCTCAGTCGCCTGCAGAAGAAATTTTTTTAAAACTATAAAAGAGGTGTAAAGTAAAAAGAACAGACATTATAAATTTGAGTGTTGTAAAATACATTTATCACAATGATTTGGGTTGATACAATTAAGCATGAATACAAATATTGTATTTGTTCAATTAAAATTACAAATTATAAAGTTTTTCATGATTTTCTAGAGATTTTTCTGACTCCAACAGATGGTGAGAAGGTTTGTGTTTTAAAAATACGAAATGGGGAATCATTTTCTCCAAATAGCTTAGCTATGTGTCGTCCGTTTGATTACCAACATATGAAGATCGAAGCTTATGGAGGTGATATTAGTATTAGTAGTGCAATTAGACCTGGAGTGGCAGCACGTAACTTGTTCACGTTCGTCAGAAAAACGTATTAGCACCTTTGGTAGCATGTAAGCAACGTTGACGTTGGTTTAATTCCGAAAACGTAAAGTACACATTTTTTCGGTAGCATGTAAGCAACGTCAAGTACATTTTTTTTTAACGTGAACGTTGGTTTTTAAACGTCTGTAATTTTTTTACCGTAGACTAAAATTTATACGGGAAAGTTAGTTTTTTTAATAACTTTGTGTTATTTTAATAATAAAAATATAAAATTTGAATATTTATAATAAAATTTGAAATCTTAAGAACATTAAATTTTATAGTTTTTAATAATTATAGTAATATAATTTTTAATTTCTTTTGATAACATTTTATTTCTATGATAATTGAAGTATTTTTGTTTGCAATAAAAAAATTATTTTATTTCTGTGATAATTCAAGCATTTTTTATATGATAATAAAATAATTTTTTTTTAAATTCTTAATAATTGAGTGTTTTAATTTATTTAAATAAAAAACTATATTTATTAGTTCATTGTAAATATTCTAATTAATTGAAAATATCATATAAAATATCAACTGAATTGGTTTGTTTACATTTATTTTATTAATTGTTTTTTGATTTTAGTCTATTATAAATTCTATATCTATTGAAACGAGCACATCATTTTTGCGGGCATATTATTTTTGCGATTTTTATATAACAATTTTGTTCTTCAAAACTGAAAATAATAAGGCGAAATACAAGAATTAAAAAAAAAAAATTCTAAAAAATTTAAATTCATTTCTTTTTATTTCAAACCTCCATTAAATTTGAAAAACATATGATTTTTGAAGTTTTAAATATGTTAGTTTGATTGTCAAAATAATTTTCGAACATTCGGAATATTTTTTCGAGTTTTCGGAATAAATTTTCAACGTGATGTTTTACATGCTACCAAAAAAAATTTTTGACGTTCAAATACTTCACGTTGATTTTTGAACGTAAACGTTTTACGTGCTGCCACTCCTGTGTTTGATAAAAATTATAAACCACGAAAATTAGCAAATCATTTTGTTGCTGATTGTCCTTTTGCTGAAGAAGATGATTGGGAATTTATTGCTAAAAGTATTCAGGATGTATTATATGATGAAAATGCTAAGAATATACAACAGAGATCTTCAAAAAATCCTTTAGATTCAATGGCGACCATTATAAATAATATAAATGAGGAGGATACTAGATCTTTATTAAGAGAAAGATTTGATGATGCAATCGAATTTTTAGGCTCCATAGAAAATAAAGAAGATAAATTAGAACGCAGAGAATTATTTGAAAAATTTAAATTAGAGCTTGAAGCAATTCGAAATGATAACTTGGATTATATTGAATTTTCATCGCATGGAGCTCAAAAAGGTTATTATATTAGAATTTTTCTCTTTATATATAAATTAATACAAAAAATAAAAATGGTATATGAGAAAAAGTAGTAAAATAGATGACCGTAATGCAACCTCAATTCAGAAACAAGCAGTTAACATCGTAACTTATCAATATGGGAATATTTCAAATAATTGTTTTAGGCTTATTAAGGGGGAATATTCATACAGCTCCAGATTCTGCTCGTTTTTATTTAAATGAGAAAAACATGGATATATTAATTTTGAGATCATCTCACCAAACAATGATACAATTAAGGTGGGGCTCTCTTTGGATTTCGTAAAATATAGTAAAAATCCTGAAGTAGAAACAGCAACAACTACAACAAGTCTACCAATAGAAAAGAATATTACAGAGCGAAGTATTTTGGATAAAGCTGATTCAGTTCCTCATTATGTTTCAGTACAAGAAGCAGTTGAAGCTTTTAAGAATGCTTTAGTTCGAAAAGAAAGTGATATTGGTGGTATAATTAACAGCAACGAAATTTTTTATAGGCATTTTTAACTTAATGAGGGTGAAATAAGAATCAATGTAAGATGCTCATACGATAGTAATTAAGAGAAAAAAACAATTAAAATGAATGTTTTGAATATCGCGATATCTTACAAGAAAGAATTTTAAGTGATGGAGATGTTGAAAGAATGACTATAGAAAATACTTCATACAAAACTGAATATACTAATTAAAAACATTTTTTTAAAATTATAATAAATTTGTTTTATTTATCAAAGAATTGTGTCTTGGTGCGAAACCAAGCCACTTAACAAATACTTTATTATCTTTAGCTTCAATAATTTTTTCAACTAAGTAGACAGATGTTTTTAGCTTTTATTAATTCTAGTTCATAGAAACCGCCTTGTATAGGTTGACCTTGATAATATTCTAATAAGTAGGTAACAGGATTGGTAATTTGAATGTTTCTTATCTTAAATATTTCAGTTGTCCAATTTGGTGTGTATCCCTTCTCAAAAACATGTTTATACTTGCTTATACGCACTGAGTCACCAACTTTAAATTTTGCGGGCGCAGCAATTTTAATATGAATATATACAGTTTTCAGCAGCTCATTAGTGTTTTTGCTATTTACATCAGATGGCCGCTTCTTAATAGTACGATGTTTGGTGTTATTGTATTGGTGAACTAATTTTCCAACAGTATTTATCCATTTGTAATTGCCCTTAAAACTGAGATCGCGCCACATTGTTTCCTTTAGAGTTCGATTGAATCGTTCTACAATAATGAGCTGGCTTTTAATGAGCTGAATGTTGAGTAGTGATTAATATGGTATTTCAGAATCAAATTTTTGAAAGTATTATTAAAGAATTCTTTTCCATCATCAATTTGTAAAATTTTCGGGTATCTTTTAGATTCTATGAAAACAGAAATCATCGCTTGACTTACACTTTCAGCAGTTTTATTTTTTATGGGAATAGCCCAAGCATATTTAGAAAATGTATCAATAACTGTTAATAAAAATTTAAAATATTTATTTGGTTTAGCATATGCACCCATTTCTACTAAATCAGCTAGCCAAAGATCATCAAAACCTTTGACAATAACTTTTTTCCCCATTTCATGAACCGTTCTTTTGTTTTTTTCTTTCTATTTCAGATTCTATTACATAACACCCTTCCAAATCAAAAATAAATTCCACAATACCCAAAAAAAAAACACTGTCAGCAGTGGAAACAAAAACTGAGTTAAAACTTCATGTGTACCCATTAAACTTAAAGCTTAATATAAATCGAATTTCTGAAAGAAGGGATGGGACTATAACAGTTTTTTGCAAAGATCTGCCTGCAATCGATAAAAAGTATCAAACATGAAATGGAAACGAAGTTGAACAACAATTATGAAATTTTAATACCTAGTGAGAAAACACCCAAAATGCTTGTGGTAAGGTTATCCGAAAATTATAATGAAGAAGAATTTTTACATAAAATTACAAAATTCAGAATAATTTAAAAAAATCGAGATGAAATAAAGGTAATACGTCGGTATAAAACAAAAAGTGGAAATTTTAATTTTGTAATAGAAGTTAATGCTGAGAGTTTTAAAATTTAATGGAATTAGGAAACCTAGGATTTATGAAAACTATGATGTAAGAAAGTGTCCTAAGTGTTTGGGTTATAATCACAAAGCAGAAAAATGCACTGCTCAGAATTTTTGCTGTTTCAAATGTGTTGGTGAACATCCTACAAAAAATTGTAAGGTAGAAAAAAAGCAATGCATAAATTGTATTAGAGCAAATAGTTCACTAAATTTAGATATAGATATCAACCATGGGGTAAATGAAAATGTACTGCATTAATGAGAAAAACGCATTTTTAATTGAAAAACGTAAAAATTTTCAGTATGCAACACAAAAAACGAGAATAAACATTTAAAATGTATCTACATGAATATTCAAGGGTTGACGGGAAATTTTGCGGCATTAGAACATATAAACGGCTTACATTGTTTTACGCTTAGTGAAATTCATTTGACTGATGATATAAATGACAGAGAAATATTATTAAATGGATACAATAGCTGTAAAAGTACACCGGTTTCTATGGCATACTGGTGGAACATTATTTAAAAAAATATAAAAGTGATATCAGAAAAAAAACTTTGTTTATAATAATAAATTGTGGATTACACAGATCAAAATTGATTTGAATGGAGAAGCTTGGTTTTTATCAGTTCTATACCGACTCAATTCAGTAATGTTGAATTTTGTGAATTTTATAGAATTTTTTAACCTATGTGGTAATTTATTTAAAATTGGGATTGAAAAAGGAATTGAATTATCTAGGAAAAGAATTTTAGTTAATCATAGGCACCAATAATGGTTTAACAATGAATTGGGATTATTAAATAATAATAATAAGAATATTCTTCAATATTTTCCAATTAGTGGACATTCGTTTCTTCCCTGCGATCGGGCGTTTGGTACAACAAAACGACTTATCCAAAAAAAATGAATGAATTTACACGTTAGAAGAATGCAATAACCTTATATTAAAAGCTATCCGAATTTAGAATTCATAAAAGTAAAGAAGAGAGATGAGATGATATCATTTATTTTAAGAAATGGTGGCCAATACATTATAAAAAGAATATTTTATCCATAAGATCTCATGCCAAGACTCCAAGGAATCAAATTAGTATCGTTTCATGTATCCAGTACTCCTGAAGTTTTAAAAATACACAAATTTATTGATGGGTTACAAAGTGAGGAATTTTCATTTGAAAAGTCTGCAGGATCAATTTACTAACTTCCGAAAGAGTTTACAATAATAAGATTCCTCTAAATTTTAAAAAAGTTTAGGATAAAAAAAAATTAATACAATACATACCACAAGAGAAAATAAATTTTTATGATGAAATATTAGTTTGGCCTACAAATGACAAAGACTTACAACCAGAAGAGGATTTCTAAGAATTTATGTGAATATTTTTTATTTTTTTTTTATTTTTATTTTTGAAATGAAGTTATTAAAAAATTAAGAAAATGGAGTTATTAGAATATTGTTTTATTTAATTTTACATTTCAAAATTATTTTTATTCAAATATTTTCAGATAATTCCAATTCAGTTCAGTTCACCAGTGTACTTTAACTGGTTAACACGGAAAAGAATAAACGCGGATTAATGTTTTTATTAATATTCTATTAGAATCTCGAAATAACAAATTTGGCTTATTATATAATAAATAAATTTATAAAAAATGAAAAATCTAAAAATAAATAATCATATTAAAATAATAATATGAATAAGATTATATTTACTAATTAAGTGTCAAACTAATCAAACTCAATCAAATATTATAAATATAAAGGGGAAAAAAAAACAAAATCAAAATAATAAACATTTTAAAATCAATATTTTTCAACAAACAATAATTTATTTAAATTACTATAATAATAATAATAACTACTATAATAATAACTCTTATTTTATCCATAATTTATTTAAATTACACAAATTGTTTAAATTAAATTTTCATAATTTCACATTGCAATGCCAAAATTCAACTGATGTGGCTTATATATAAAAAGCATTATAATAAACAAACTTAAAAAATCAAAAAATCATCATTTTAAAAATAATAATAATTAAAAATAAAATTCCAACTAAATTGAAAATCACAAATTTAAATTTCCAATTATTACATTTAATTTTAATCAATATTCTAACAAAACAGTTTTTAAATTAAATTTTAAAAATTGACATAGTGTCAATTGAATTAGTGAAACGTGGTTAAATCCAAACGTAAACATAAATAATAAAAATTATTATATTTACAGAAATGATCGTAGCCATACCAGTGGCGGTGGTGTGGCTATAGTTGTTTCTAAAAAACTGAATCACTGTATTTTACCGATAATCAAAACTCAATGTATCGAAAATATTGGAATTAAAGTTATTACATCTAACAATGAAACAATACAATTTTATTCGGTATACTTTCCAGAAAATAGTGCGAAACTATTAAATTCACATCATAGTCAAATCAAGAACAATAAAAAAATTTTAAAATCTGCAAACAAATCGGATATACTTAAATTATATAGAATAGAAGGAAAATATCTTGTAGGTGGTGACCTAAGCTCGCGTAACAGATATTTGGGTTGCAATAGAGCAAACTGCTGGGGCAACATATTGAATGACCTATCAGTAAGTGGCAATATCGAAATACTATTTCCTCTTGATGCTACCTATATACCATCAAATAGCAGACAAAATCCGTCAGTATTAGATATATTCTTTACAAAAAATTCTGAAATGTATTCAACACCCACTGTGATGAATCAACTTTCTTCTGACCATCTGCCCGTTTATTTAGAAGTAGACTGCAATATAGTTTATAAAGAACACCACTATTTAGACTACAAAAATGCTAAATGGAAGGTGTTCAAAAAGTATCTCAATGATAGAATAACAAATAATTTTAATGACGACTCTTTTATCTATTCTTATGAAATAGATAACAAGATATCCGACTTTCAAAATATAATTATCAATAGAAAATCTTAATGAAAGTTATATTTCTACCGATCATAATATATGCATGTCCAGTCTTCCATGATATTGCAAAAACTCACATTAACACTCTTCAAGTGGGTCAAAATAAAATTTTGAAATTAATGTTCAACTTCCCTTTTTTTATTCAACTAAAAAACTCCATTATAAAGCAAATATGAGCTTGATATCGCCATTAATATCACAGAAAACAGAATCTTTTGTTACAAAATGCTCATTTTCAGAAAATTCAATTATAAGGAGCTTATACCAATAAGTTCGTATGTATTACATAGTTCTGCTAATATGGCAGATTTAGGCTAAGTAGTTTAGTTAAGTAGGCTAGTTAATAGTTAGACTAGGTTAGTTACTAATTAGATATAAGTTTTAATAAAAAATGAAATCAAATATAAGATTTTTTAAAGTTTCCTTATGAACTCGTAAATATTAGTGAATTAAACAAAAATGTAAAAAAAAAAAAAAGCATAATGTAATATTTCAGTTGTGTAGATATAATTACATCTCAACTCTGTATAAATATGTAATGGAACTCAAATGTAAATGTAATAAAAATTAAATTAAATAAAACTGAAATAATTTTTCAATTTAAAAATCTTAATAATGACGCAAAAAAATTGCAAATTGGTGTAAAATAAATTATATAACAGGTACTACGGGAAAATCTAAAAAGCCATTCAAACCACGATGTCATTCAAATTTGTGGTCTATTGCTGATGCGGAAAAATTTCATTTCCACAGAACTCAAAACAACGCAGAAGATTGCGAACGCGGATTTTGAAAAGCGAATCAAAAAACAATAACGAAACGGGGGATTTTGATACGTTGAATTTTTCAAAAGCGGAAGATTTTGAAAACAGGGAATTTGAGTACGATCCCATTAAAACATGGGATTTTTAAAAAGCGTATTACAAAACAATGCATTTTAATACGATGGATTATGAAACGGGGGATTTTGATACGGTGGATTTTTCAAAACCGAGAGATTTTAAAAACAGAGGATTTTGTTACGATCCCAATATAACTATAATAATTGACAAGTTCAATAAAAAAAGTTTTTTTTTTTGAGGGAATAATTGTACTCACAACATTGATTCAAGACAACGGAAGCATGCACATAGTCTAGCACTAGATTTGCAAAACCCAATTCTTGAATGCATGAGTGAAATGTAGTCCAGTATCAGAGTAATAGGGAAGAAAAATTTACTACCGTTTCAAAAAGGTAATGCGTTATTTTTTTATTACACGTCATATCATTAAATAATTATTTTTTTCACAGGTATTATTCAGTCCAACATCGCACTGGAATTATTATTTCAAGATATGGAACATCGCTTACAAGTATGTACTAACTTATAGATTGAACCACGACATCTTGGAAATTTTTTTTGATGTGATTCAGTCAAAAGGCGGCCTTCACGATCATCCTGATCGACAAGAGTTTAAATATAGATTACGGTCTTACATTCTAGGATACAACGAAGGTACGCAATCAAATAACGCCACCGATGTGGCCACCGATGATACACCAGATTTGGTTGGAATAGAAAACCTATCAGTAGTGAGTTATAACTATTTAATTTAAATCTTAAATAGTTAATTTAAATCTCTCTGTAGCTTGAAGAAATTGAAGCACAGCCCCGGAATCACACTGGATCCAAGCTATGCCGAAGATCTATGGGAAGGAAACTAGGACACATTTATTTAAATTGTATTGATTTTTTTTAGATATTTTTAAAAATATTCTATTATTCTTATATATTATTCCTATTTCAGAATAAACGAAATAATTCTTCACATTTGGAATAAACAGTGAAGTTATTAGTTGGCATCACTGTTGTCAGATTGAGAGAAATTTTCCCTTTTATGAAAAGCAAAAGATACTCAAAACCGTCGAAAATTTCACCATTTTATTCTTTAGTTTTAAAATAAAATATTTAAGTAAGTTCTGAAAAAATAAAATTATTTTAAACAATTAACTCACTGTCCACTGACGATTATTAAGTACCAGTTTTTTATTAATGTCAATTTTTTATGCTGACGCGTTTTCATTTAAAACCAGGGCTTTGTATAAAAAACAAGGGAATTAAGCTTATAAAGAATTTCATAACAGCAATATGTACTGTTAGCAGAATGTCATAGAGTTTTCAACATAAGAATTTTTTTGACATTTTAATAGATGTATATATTTTTCTGAGCTCTCCTTCTGTTAATAATTCAAAATCAGATTAGCAATTCTTAATTGTTTTCAGTTCGCAATTCAAAATCGGGTAAATTTATACAAATAATTTTGAAGTAGATATGGAATGTAATTTAATTTTCTAATAATTGTGCCTATTATCAAAAGTATACGATGTACAATGCACGATGAATTATCGTATCGTTATCATTTTATTTTGATATTATGAAACGATATCCGACAAGAACGATAAACAAATAAAAAACGAAAAAGCCTTTTTTTTTTTATATACATGTGTACTTTGTGTCATATACAACAAGTCAAAACACTTGAAGTTTTAAAATTATTAGTTTTCAAAATTATTAGTTTTCAACAAAATATATAAAAAAACTACAAAATATATAACAAATACAATAAAACAAAATATATATAAAAAAAAATGTTATCTGTAGATTTTTTTTTTTTGATAATGAAGAAGAACAACGGCAACAAATAGTTGCACGACAAATAATTAGAGATTCTTCGGATCCTTTGCAGTTGGATAATAAAGTGTAGGTAAATGACATTTTTTTAAGACTTTTTTTTAATTTCTGTCTATTGTCAGTTTTATTCAAAATTTTAGAGTATCTAAAAATTTTTTTAAATACTAGCTAAATGAATTTGTTGTCAAGTTAAAAGAAAAGACAAAACGAGCTGTACCAAATATAATAAAATTAGTAGCCACTCTAAAATTTTTTGCACAAGGTAGTTATCAGTTGTCCGTTGGTAATGACTTCAATATAGGAATAGCTCAGCCAACAGTTTCAATAATTTTGAAAGAAATTGTGAACGTACTAGAAAAGTACATCTGTCCAAGACAAATAAAGTTTTCTTACAACGAAGAAGAAGAAAGAAGAGCAAAGTTATATTTTTATGAAAAGACGGTAATACCTAACGTTATAGGTTGTGTTGATAGTACACATATTAAAATTATTGGTCCCAATCACAATATTAGACATGCGTACTATAATAGGAAAGGATTTCACAGTCTTAATGCTATGATAGTAAGTCAATCTATTTTTTTTTTTTTTATCAGAAGATCAAAAATATTAGACTGTAGTTTTGTAGGTATGCGATCATACACAGAAAAAACAAAATTTGTAAAAACAAAGAATCATAATTCTATGACTTAAATTTTCTGATATCAATTATTTTTTTCCCTAAATTAAAGAAATAAATCTTAAAATCAAAACTCAATATTTTCTGTATTTTCAAATTCAAATTGTTTGATTTTGCAACTAAATATTTTATCTTATTCAACCAAATATTTCCCTATTTTTTCGAATATTAAATAATTTAATTAATTAGTAAAATTAAATAAAACTTTAGCTTTTTCATTCAATTAAATTTAGCTTTCTGTTGATCATATTTGATCTGAATTCTATAAAGAATTCTTTGATTTTTCAAAACAAGGACTTCAGCTAACACTGCGCTCATTTATGTTTCCATAAGTATGATACTTAATAAAACTATTGTATAAAAAATCTAAATAATAGCTACATACTATACTTTGGTTATATATTTCATATTCAATAAGTATAGGTATTTATTTCATAATTTGTTTAATCTATAATTATAATTGACAAGCATTTAAGGTCCTGCGCAGTAGACATATTTTTATTTTATTTCCATCCTCCTACTCCTTAATGAATTTCTAATATATATAATATATAAGATTGTATATAAAACAAAAATGCGCACACAGTTGAAAATTTTGTACTCATATGATTTTATTATTCAGCAAATACATTATGCATATGCGAGATCTTATGAAAATAATAAACAAAAGTAAACAAATCAGTTATTATATTTTATATTATGTACTTGCGAATGAATCTATGTACATATGCCAAAAAAAAACAAAGAAACAAATTCATCTCAAATACAAAATATAAAAAAGCAAAAACAAAAAAAATCAGTTGAATTGTTCATATGACTAGCAAATTTATTTTTATATAGTAGAGTTAGAGTACTTCATTTTGATATAGTAGGTCACTTGAATTCTTAATTTTTATCTTTTTAAGTAACTATTTCTAAATTTTTGTTATTTGTAGTAATAATATAGTTATTATTAAAATTATGTATTATGTAGGTATATATATACGTACCTCTTTAATAACAAAACTTTTTATTTTTAGTAATTTTATCACTAAATGCTTCTTACTATAGGGAATATATCGAAAACGAAGCAGTATATGAGGGACGTGTATTTATGTGTCCTAAATAAAACTTACTAACCACAAAACTTTTTATTAAACACGAGTGGTTTCGGCTATATCGTGCGAAGTTTATGTCAGTACGTAAGTTGGAGGGGGTAAGCCAGCCACTTAATGTTTCTACGTGGTCGACTGAAAAGTACACTATTGTACCTATAATGCATTTCATATGAATTTTTTTTATTAAAATAAGAAATTATTATATCTTATATCACAGAAATAATTTATTATAAAAACATTTCTTACGCCGTAAATGAAACAAAATTACATAAAACATTCTTACAAACTGTATATATACCCAGAATACGTCTCATCAGCAAAACATGAAATAAGAATAGTTCGGTACCTAATGATTTATACATATTAAATTATTTAACCGGTACCTGAAAAAGTTAACAAATGGAGTAAATAATTTATGTAAAAATGAAATAAAAATATTTCTGGACCTGGAACGTACATCAACGTCAGTACAAGAAAGTAACAACATTTCTAACTGTAAATCATCAAAATATGAAATAAGAATAATTCGCTACCTAATGATATTATGTACTCAAATATTATAGAAATAGCTACATATTTTACACAATTTTTTTTGTTTTTTTGTTTTAGTAAATTTCCAGGAAAAAAAATGATTTGAAAAAATCTGAGTTTTTTTGTCTGTAATTTTAAAATAAATGTAACATAAGGGTATTTATCGGACGCCATCGTATAAGAATTAATTTTTTTTTGTTTAATAAAACGTGGTGTCAAAATGACAAATACGAGAATATATTCCTTGAATTTACAAATTCAGTTAAATAATTCTCCCATTTAAACAAACTTTTCCTCAATTCAACAATTGTTTTGCACCGTGCCCAGTGTAGTGAAAGTATACCACGTCGAATCATTTCATCTTAGTTCAGTCTTTTTACTGTTTTTAAACTCCGGTGTAGAACAAGTGAATTTTATTTGAATTGTGCTATAAAATATTAATTTATGTATGTGATTTAGTGTGATTAATTTAAAAAACGAACAGTGAAAATTATTATAAATTTAGAGAAATAAACAAAAAGACATTTATTATTTATTATATTATAAATATTAGATTATACTGATTATAGCTTGATCTACTTAAGTTAGATACTCTCTAGGTAAATTTTTTTTATATAAAACTTACACCTAAAAAAAATTATAACAAGAAAGTAAACAAAAAAAAAAAATTGAAATTGAAAAGATAACTAAAATTTTATAAACTATTGTTCTACTAAATTATTTGCTAAAGATTTATTAATTTTAATTGTTGTCGTTTAATGCATACAGTTGTTGAACAATTCATTTGTGTAAATATATATAATAAATATATGAGAGTTTTCTTCTACAATAATTCACGATTTACCTGAATTACCACGCTGTACAAATTTGCAAATACAAAAATATATTCCTTGATTTTGCAAATTCCGTTAAAAAATTCTGTAATTTTAGCAAATAATTCTTCAATTCAACAAATCTTTTTGCAGCTTACTAGAATTAATTACAAAAAGATTTGTTGAATTCTAAAATTCATTTTTCAATTGAACAAATCTTTTTAGAAAAAATTCTAAATTTCTAGAGTACCTAATTTCTAGAAAATTTCATTGTAGATTTTAAAACACTTGTGCTTATTATTAATAAATCATTAATTTAAAATATTTTGAAAGATTTGAACAATTGAAATTGCTTATTACAATATAAAGATTTATAATACATTTCTGAAAACAAGTTTGAGTGTACAAATTGAAATACAATTGAAGCTGAAAATTCCAGTATTTTTATACTCAGGGTTGCCAGGTGTCCCGATTTCGGCGGGAATTTCCCAATATTGATATGTAATCGCTAATTCCCGATTGTCCAAAAATCACCCACTAAATTTATTTTTAACAGGAAAAAAAAAAAAAATTTCCTAATTAAAAAAAAATCGTTTTTCATTTTAACCTCAAATGAATACATATTCCAATTCCAATGTTTATAAATATTTTGTTTCACTTGTCATGTCAGTATTGCGAATTTCAGTTGTCGCTTAAGACCATAGAGTAATCATATAAGTAGAGTATTCACGTAGAACAAAATTTGCTAGTCACTTTTTCAAATATCAAAATTCTGTGTTCACTCAAAATAATATTACTCAATTTTTAACTGCTTATAAGTTGAGCGCAATGTATTTTGTACTCATAAATAAAAAGATTTTGTGTACCTACTACTTATGAACATATTTATTTGTTATTATGCTGCCAACAGTGTCGACAATATAAAAGTTGTATGTATAGGTACTCAAAATTGTATAGTTATATGCGAATGTGCATGCTAGCTACAGTATATCCATACTTCTTTATTTCGCTGCTCGCATTTCTACTTTACTTATGTGATAAAAATTAAAAATTACACAATGTGTATAAAAAAAACTATACATGCATTTAAAGTCCTTTCAATAGACCACAAATAATATTACAAATCAAAGTATTGAATTTTTTTTTAGAAATTGAAAGAATTCAAGATTATTGCTGGATTTGTTGTTATTTTGCTTTAATTTTTAAAATTTGAAGAATTAATATTTTTATTTGGACTTGGTCAATGTGATTTATGAAATTTGTGATTTCAAATTTTATAGAAGAAAGGGACAAAAAAATTAATGTTGGTTTTGTAAAATTAAAAATAATTCAAATTAATTTCTATTGAAAAGTATACTGAAAAGTAGGTACCTACATGTATTTTTAAATTTTCAGCAATTTTGGTTTTGTTAATTTTGTCTGTTTCTTACCGTAGATAATAATATGAATAGTATATATATGAATACATAATATAATTATGAATACAAACAAACATACAAGCTATCAAAATTTAAAAAAATAAAACTGGACATTTTATTCTTTATATGGATTGTTGGCTGTTTTTATTTCTTCAGAAATTATTTCATCTGAAATAGAAATACGATTTTTAACCAACTTCTGAGAAAAGAAAACAAAACGGTATTCCGTACAAACTTCACGATTTGTAATGCATTACTAATAAATTTTATTCTTTTATTAGCATTATTTTTTAAAAAAATTTCTGGATTATGTGATGCTATCTTTGACCTATTATTGTATGGATACAATTTCATTCATTATCTTTGCGATTAATTGTGTTTTTTTGTTTACATTTTTCTATATACATATATTTTTTGTATTGAATTAGATATGTAAATGTATGGTGAACACATATACGATATTAAGATATACACTCTTCATATAAATCAAAAGTACATAGGTATGTAAATGCTTTTCAAATTATCAAACAATGCCTCTATACTCCTAGCCTAGTCACTGGGAGAGCTTTATACACAAAACTTTATACACAAAACTAAAACAAAACTTAAAACGAAATCGTAATTCGATAAAATTCCGAAAAAATCATTCTGTGAATAGGCTAGAAGTATAGTGGAATTGTATGAAATATTCTTCTCAATAAAAAAAAATTTTGAGTAAAAATAATTGAGTTTCGAAAATTATATTTGAGTGTTTTGGGGTATTGAGTAAAAATGGGACGGCATTTTCGTGTTTTGAGTAAAAATGGGACGGCATTTTTAGAAGAAAATGATTAACAAATATTGTTCTACGTGAATACTCTACTTATATGATTACTCTATGTTAAGACATTAATATGAAAGTGGTCCCAACAAGTTAATATTGAAATCTTAATAGTTTTTTTCTTATTAATTATTGACATTTTTGGTCAACACACTTACGGTTCGTTTTTAAAATTTGTAACTCGGATATTTTATAAATTACGGTGAATATGAAAGTGAAGAAAACAGTAATAGGAGAAAAAATGTAAAACAAATGAAATTTAATCAGGAATAAGGAAATATGAGTGGGTGCGACAATGTGGAGAACATCACATTACATGCACAATTTGCAATAATTTAAAAATTTCAATTGGACATGACGGTGAAAATGATTTAATAAAACATATGAGAACTGTTTGCTATAAATCGAATATGCAATCTTCATCTAGTTCAACAAAAACTTACAAAATTCTTCAGCAGTACAACAAGTAAAGATGATGAGCAAGTTATCGTATCTGAGGTTGCTTTTACATATCACACCTTTATGAACTCCCATAGTTATATTGAATGGACTGAAATATTACGCCACGTACCAACTAGATGGCGTAGTCTTCTTCCAGCTGTTGAGAGACTAATCGCTAATTTTGAACCGATAAAATCGTACTTTTTATCTCAAAGTTCAATATCCCAGGTACTTAAAAATTTTTGCAACGACGACCTCTCATTAGCTTATTCAGGCTTTGTTATGAATACCTGTACCATTTTTCAGCCATCTCTTAAAAAATTGCAAAGTAATTCCATTCTTGTATTGGATTTATATGATATAATGGACGAAGTGCGCCAATCACTTATTGATAGAAAAAAACAACAATTTTTTGGTTCGATCGCAAGAACAGAATTGTTGAAATGTGATAATGATTCTGCAGTAAACAGATTCCAAGCAGACGTTAACTTATTCTTTGATGTTGCCATAAGTTATCTAGAAAAATGGTTTGATTTTGGCGATAATAATAAGTTAAGTTTGCTTAAACCATTGCGTTTGAATGAAGCTATAGAATTTAACACTATTGCAAAAATAATTAAAGAATTTAATATTGCTTATGTAAATGAAGATTTATTATTTGAAGAATTAAATAAATTAAATTCCTATATTCTTGGCGAAAATGCTAATCTATCTAACTAACGAAAAATGGATTGATTTTTTTAAATTAAACGAGAATACTGAAAATATATATAAAATCGTTAGTTTCATTTTTTCAATTCCCCATTCGAATGCCACATCTGAAAGAATATTCAGTTTGATGACTACCGCTTGGCGTAAAGAGAGGAATAAATTACTTATTCAAAATTTAGAAGCCGAATTGAGGGTGAAAGAGAACTATAAAATGAGCTGCAGAAAATTTAAAGTTTTTTTAAAGACTGAAAATGCTCAAGGAATATTAAAAAAAAGCGCCTCAAATGAAAAATATTAATAATTTAATTAGTTTTCAGATGAAATTTATTTAATTTTTTAATTTTCTTTTTTTGTTGCCAAAGAACTCGATGCAATTTTTATTTTATTATATTTATGGTTTTTTTATTATGACAAATGTTCATTTTTTTAATGTTAAATGTGATTTATTTAAATAATTATAAAAAAGAATGTGCCGCTGACTCTATAAATTTGAATTGAAATACTGAGTTTTTGTTTTAAATATGTAGTTAAATATTTTTTTTTTTTTATTTTTTCTACTAAAATCCCGATATGCCATTTAGAAAAACTGGCAACCCTGGTTATACTTCTGACAGAAGAGCAACAATTATTGTTGAATTGGGACTGTGCGCAGGGCCGGCGTTTCCATAGAACAGTATGAACAGTTTGACGGGGCGCTAAAGTTTAAGATATTTCGAGGGCGCCAAAATCGATTAATAAATATTAAAAAATAAAATTACAAAAATTTGTTGTTTTAATTTTCAAGTAAAATTTGTCTTTCAAAAAATTGTATAACCAAAATACTGCACTGCACAGCTCAATTAAAATTTTGTAGAGTAAATTTTTTGCACAAAAAAATTCTTATAATAATAATAATATCTTCCTTCAGATGAATATGAATGCATAAAAATAAATTTTGTAAATATGTACTCTAACAACTACTTTGTATTCAAATTTTACTCTGTTCTGTACACACTAACAAATGGGCTTATATGATTTTGAAATCGACAAAATAGTATTACAATACAATTACATAAACTAGAGTGTATAATACAGCTAAAAATATAAGAAATTCTATACACAACACTACACATATTTCTAAATAAGAAATCGACTGAGAAAAAAAATCTTGTTTTTTGCTATCCCTTTTCCATCGTAATTCGTATTGATTTTTTCTATTTTTGTTGTGTCGATTAATTGAGAATTGTTGATACAAAGAACAAAGCACAGTCTAGAATTGCTGTTCATGCGAGGTTTTATTTTATATGAGAAACGGAAGAGGAGTTTATTTATATTTTTTCTGTCCATATTACTTATGAACAGTTTTCAAACACTGTTCAGTGTTCATAAATCATAAGTAATATGGAAAGAAAAAATATCAACAAACCTCTCTTCTGTTTTGATAAAATATTTTTGCACAAATAATTACTGTGTTATGCATACAAGTATGCATTTTGTTTAATGAGAATTTTTTGATGGTACAAAGCACAGACTAAAATTGTTGTTCATGCTGGTTTTTTTTCATATGAGAAAGGGTAGAGGTTTTTATTGCTATTTTTTTCTTTTCCATATTACTTATGAACAGTGTTTGAATTTATGTTGATATTCTTTGGTTTTAATACAAAATTTTCAGGGCAAAAAAAAAATATTGGTGTGCAAATAATCACTATGATAAAATAATTTTGATGTATGAGAATTTCTTGGTGGTGCAAAGCACAAACTAAAATTACTGTTCATACATTAGGTAGGGGTTAGCTTAGCTAGCAAATTAGTTTTTATTGTTTTAAAATTTAGTTTATGAAGAACTTTCAGTGATGCGAGTGTAATTAAATTTTCAATTAATGTGTTTTTTTTGGTGGTTAAAATGTTCAAAATTAATATTAGAATTTACTTTTTTCGTAGATTGTAATTAAATAATTATTAATTTTTTTAACTTTGATCTGTTGTTTTGTGTTTGTTGCTTTTTTTGTTTTTAAAAATAGCTTTATTAATTTATTTCATTATACATAGGTACATATAATATATATTTGTTGTTTTATTTTTCGACGAGAAGTGTATTTTTCGTACAGTAAGTATATTACATAATATACATTTTAATATAGCATTTTTTTGGTATATGCTATTTTTCCTTTTTTTTACATTTAAATTATAAAATTTTACATACATACATTTAATTTTTTTTATAATGTCCTCAAGACGAAAATTTTCTGGTCACGCTTTCAGACAAAAAAGAAAGCAAATATTGTTTTCCGATAAAAATCAACAAAATGGTCTACATAAGTTTTTTGATGTCGGAAACGGAAACATACAACAACAAACCGTAACCAACCAAATCAACACTTCCAATGACATTGAAAGTATCAATGATATTGGTGATAAACCACCACAAAATCATTAAAGTTGTGAAGAAATCACATCATCTATATTAGGTAGATCTGAGAAGGCTGGGGTTTTGTTTCCTGAGACGATTTCAGAAAATATTCCAATTAATTTAGAATTAGATTTTTTTCAAAGTACAGTTTCAGAAACTTTTAGCACTATATAATCATTAGATTTTATATTTGGAAAGAAATTAGAGTCGATATTACCAAATCTAGTTGTAGAACTTAGAATTTCATTGCAAAACCAGTAACAGTAGCTTTCGTGGAACGTAGCTTTTTTAAATTAAAAATTATTAAAAATTATTTACGTAGTAGGTACAGTGGGACAAGAGAGAGTGATTTTCTGAACAACTTGGATCATAGTGACTTGAGAGACAATTTTGTAAAAATTAAAGTACGGAAAATATTTTGAAAATAAATAATACATGCAATTACATTATAAATTCAGAAGAAACTATTGAAGAAATTGATAAAGGCAAAATAATAACCAAAAATATAAAATTAACTTATTTGAAAGATATTACAACAAATCGAGAAATTTCTCTTAAAAAAAAATAATTTAATTCAGTTTTCTAATCGGGAAATCAGCATTGGAAATTTTAAATTTTTTAACAAAATCGAAAAATTTGAAAGCCATTTTATTATGCCTCAATCAAACCTTAACTTTACTAAAATTATTAATAATGTATCTTTAGAAAACATACACTTTCATAATGTTAAAAACCGAGAAAGTATTGAGTTTATTGAATTTAAACATAATGTAACAACTTATACTTTTTCATTTATTTTTTTACTTTCAACTATCATAGTATCAATTATTTTAATAAGAAATTTTATAATTAAAAGAAAAAATTCAGTTAAATTAACAGAAAAAATAGCTGATGTTAAAATATTTTCCGAGACGGAAAAATCTAAAGGGGGAAGTGTTATATTCAATTCTTGATATAACTCTGTTCACTGACCCTTTATTTATTTCATAAGCATTATTCAGTTTCGTAACATAACAGAATTTAGTAAACAGGAAATGCGTGTGAGACATTTATGAATTAAGTAAACAAGTATCAAATATCGAACTTGAATGACTTAGTTCATAAATGTAATTAATAAATGTAATAAATGAATGTCAGCATAAATACGTTGCTCAATCATAATAAGCAACGTAATAATTAGTTATTAAGTTTTTGTAATTAAAAAGAAAATAGAAATAAAGTTTTAGTTTAAGAACAACTCAAAACCAAAGAGGTTTTATTTACAATTATATATAATATGTAAAACATAAACAACAGACTTATTTAATATAATTTCATACTCTGCATGTACATTTTTCAGGAATATTATATTAACTCAAATAAAAATATTAAAGGAAAGTTAGCAAAAAAATATTATGGATTATTGGGGAAATATAGTGAAAAGGGAATCATTAAAAGCCGACATAACATCAAACGACAAAAACTAACAACAGAAAATTCCGAAATTATTCCTGAAAAATTTGATGAAACTCAAGCAAAAACTCTCATCGGTAACCAATTGTGGTTGAAAAGCAACAAGCAGCCTGAAGCGCTCTGAGCTTATAAAAGAGGATAAGGACTTATATAGTGAATGGCCTATACTGAAGCAACAAATTGGCGTATCTCTGGTAAGAATAAAAAATTATTCAAGTATGTTAGAATTAGAAGTAAATTATTTGAATGAATTTCTGGATATTTCACCAATTTTTGTCTATAATTCAACAAATCCTTAACATCGTATAATAAACTTTTATGTATAGTTATATTTTATTCATTATTTGACAGATTGAACTCGATTTTGAACAACTTTATCCCAGTAAAAGCCAATCTTTATTTTGAAAATGGGAGGAGTTTAAAAAAAAAAACAATTATTTTTATTTACAAGAAAAACGTTAAGGATAACACTGCTAAGCTGAATTTAGATTTACTAAGTAAAGAAATTAGTGTTGGTAAGTTATTTTACAGGAATGTAAATTTTTGAAATTTCTTACATGTTTTTTTGGATTTTTCAGACTCTGAAGATTATATTTTATGTATTTTACTTAACTCCATTTTAATTCCAAGTGGAATTCATTCGAAAAAAGAAGGGAAGAAACCATCTATTCTGGAAGGTCAAGAATTTATGGCAATTCACGTTGTGGTAATCATTATATCTTTTATTTAATTTATAATTTCCGAAATAGGTAATAATAATGTATGTTTGCATATAATTATATATTCTATGTAGACTGAAAACGACATAGAAAATGTTGTACAACACATAGACAAAAATTACTGGATAGAGGATTAACTAATCAATCTATGAGCTCGTCAGCTTCTTAAAAGCATTATTAAGTAATTGTACACATATTTTATGTGCTTAATCTGAAATTTTCATGTGCATATAAACAAGATTTGAGTTTATTGTTGCATATTTTTACGAAATAAAGCTCGAAACAAAACCATCCATTCAATTAATTCATTTCCATTAAAAATGTTAGCCTGTTTTGTTTGCCGTAAACGAATTTCACAGGTTAAAAGTTACATCACACACCTAAAACTATATCATAAATGTTAGAGAATAGAATAATTTCTATTACTTAGTATGCCATGAGTTTTGAATTATAAAAACAAATGTTCTGTACAAATGAATATTAATGTCATTTGAAAATGAATTAATATGTAGGAGTCACTAACAGATATTGGAAGAGGTTAGTGGTCACGAGTTGATGTGACACAGAAGAGTATTAATAAAAAAAAAAGAAATATAAATTGTGATTATTCTAATATAAATTATCATCTAACAATTCAAATTTTCAATACAAGTAAATGATAATTTAATTCATATGATTAATAAAATTAAAGAACTTCAAAATTGTTCAAGCATTACTAAAATTATTCATGGTGCTGTTTGGAAAGATAAGACTAAGCTGTACCACAACAAAATATGTATTCCTTATTTACTTTATCAAGACGACTTCGAAGTTGATAATCCTTTAGGGTCCAAAGCTGGTATCGACAAAATATCAGGCATATATCTAAGTTTTTCTCTATTACCTACCTGATTCAAAAATATCGAAATTAGAAAATATTCTATACACCAAATCATATTTCTCATGGTAACGAATCAAATTTTATGTCATTAATAAATATTTTGAAAGATTTAGAAGAATGTGGTGTATGTGTGCCAACTAAAAATGGTAATAATCATGTGCATTTATTATTAGCAGCAGTCACTGGAGATAATTTAGGATTAAACTCTGTTTTAGGATTTGCAAAAACATTTTCTGCTAATCACTTTTGCAGAATATGCATTTGTGAGAAATCTATAATGCAAAAACAGTTTCAAGAAGATCAAAGCAAACTAAGAAATATTGACAATTATAACGTGGCACTTCATAAAAATGATACTTTTGAAACGGGTATTAGAGAAAACTGTGTTTTTAACGCTATAAAATCCTCCAACAATTTTAACGGAATTTAGATCCATAATTTCTGAACATCACCGGACATACCTTAATATTTTTGGTGGAAATTTAAAACCAAAACACCATTCATAATACATTATGTTACCACAATAAAAAAGTTGGGTCCCATAAAAAGACTGTGGAATATGCGGTTTGAGGCCAAACATAAGAAAAATAAGAACTATGCTAACACGATAAACTCTAGAAAAAACATCCTGTTGAGTTTAGAAATCAAATCTAACTATTAATTTGCTTATAACATTAATTTAAAAACAATATCTGAAAATTCTCGGGATGCAGGTTGTGGTGAAGGCATCTTTATTAATTTTACAGAATATGATCCAAATTTGAAAAAAGAGGAATGCAATTATAATAACATATTTTCTTTAAAAGAAATTCCATTAAACTGTACAAAATACAAAATTGGAAACATTCCTGCAACATGCAATAAACATAATAATGTCTCAATTTTTGAGATTAATACCCTTATCATGATTCTCGAATCGAACGTATAAGTAGGAAAATTCGCCGTCATGCGATCATAATTAGCGAAGCGAATGAAATACGTTCGACAATTTGGCGAATGAAAAATTTAGGTGACAACCGTAAAACAAAAATAAAAAAAAAAATTTTTTTTTTGTTTTAATTTCAAAATAAATATCTTTAAATTTGTTTATGAAATTTATTAGCACAAAAAAATACAGTTTCTTTCTTTTTATTTACTTTTCAATATTTAATTTTCGAGTGTTAAGTTAGCAACAACTTTTCCACAGCGAATAAATTTATTCGCGAATTATGATCACATTTACGCGAACGTTCGACTAGCATATTCGCTTCGACTCATATTCGATTCGAGAATCATGATAAGGGTATAAGCATATTCTTTTTGAGAATGAAGAAAATATATTTCTAGTGTGTAAAAAATTTGAAATCCTTTAAATCGACTCACATACAGATTGTTTCGTTATTAACCAGAACTTTAACAATATAATTTATGACGTAATTAGGGTGATACATAAACAATAATTATGTGACATAACTTTTCCACCCATGCATTTAATTCATTTACCTAATAAAAAAATGGTTGTTAAACTAAAAACACCTTTTTATTAAGAATCACTAATATATTATAGTTTTAAGCTTAGGATTAGCTTCTATTATTTTTTTCTTCTTTATTAGAGGTTCTTATTTATTTTTAAGATACATTTAAGTTATTAGTCGTAAATATTGCATTTTATTCCATTTTACAAAAAACAAAATAGACCAGAATGAATTTTTTTTTTTTCAGAATTTATATAGTTTTTAATATTTTCTAGTTGAGATATACCATCAAATAATTCAAATTTAGTTGAGTAATAAAGACACAAACAGTGATAATAAAGAAAATCGCACAAAGAATTAAAAACCATAGTTATAAATAGGTATAAATTAAATCAATTAAACAAAACAATAAAGAAAAAAAGTACCTTTTTATTAAAAACTAGTTAGATTTTATTCTATTTTTATTATATTTTGCCTATTTTTATATAATTTTTATTATACATATACAAACGATACTCATCTGACCTGTTATAGATAACAGGTTAGACTTTTGATTTATATAATAATATTAAGCAAAATGAAATGTGTTATTTTATTAAAATTATAATTTATTCTAAACTTACGTAGGATCTGCTATATGTAAATAATATTTGAACTTTAATTTTAAAATTGTGATGGAAATTGAAATTAATGAATTCAAATATTAAACACTGCGACAGTGTTTACAAGAATTCGTCTTAGAATTAACATATGGTGAATTGTTAAACACTGCCTCATTGGTTAATTTTTGAATTCAACAGAAATATGTTATTTTATTAAAATTTTAATTGATACTAAACTAATATCTTATATATAACAATTGAGACTTAATTTACATAGTAATATTAACTAAAATGAAATGTGTTATTTTATTAAAATATATTGACTTCTATTTTTGTATAAAATTAATATTAAGCATATTATATGAATCCAAATAAAATTTATTACTTAAATCACTACCAAAAAAAATTTGTTAAATTATCGAAATAATATTTCCATTTATTCAACAAGTTCACCAAAAAAACTTTTGCTAAAATTTGGAATTAATTATTCAACTAACCCAATTTTTTCTTCAGGTTTACCAAAAACAGATTTGTTAAATTATAGAAATAATTCTGCAATTTGACCAATCCTGATTCTTTGAATTTTCAAAACCTATATATTATATTCCTAAATTTAATTCGCAAATAATAAAATAGATTTATGAAATCAAGGAATATTTTTGTTGGATCAAAGAATGTCAGAAAGAATTCTTTGAAAATGCGAATTAAAGATTCAGCGCATTTATAAATTGTTTCTTAAAATTAAAGAAATTATTTGCAGTTACAACAAAAGATGTACGATGAAAAACAACAAATCTTATTTCGTTATATTAAAGAATCAGTTTCTATGACTGAAAATCGTAATAGGTATATAGATGCGACATACCCTGGAAGTTACCACGATTCCAACATTTGGAATATGTCGAGTCTGAAAGCAAAATTAGAAGACGATTACCGAGAACAACGCAAAAACATAAAGATTCTTGGTAATTATACAACCATATTAATTGTAATTTTTACTCATAACCAATAACCAATTGATAGGTGATTCAGGATATGCATTGCAGCCTTATTTACTGACGCCATGAGAGAAATATGGAAAAAGGTTCTGTACAGAGCCAATTTAATGATTAACATGCTCAGGGTAGAAACATAATTGAATGAACAATTGGTTTATTAAAATCCAGATTTCGCTGCTTGTTAGGAACTAGAGAGTTATATTACAGTCCAGAATAAGCTGTACAAATAACAAATGTCTGTGCAGCATTACTCAACATTTGTATAAAATATAAAGTTGTAAATCTGGATATAGAAAATGAACAACCAGCATCAACTTCTGAAAATGAAGAAAACGAGAAAACAATAGAAAGCAGTAAGACACTTATTGGAAGTCAGGCGAATGCCCTTTTTACGTTTTGTTTAATTTTTTTACTATTATTTTTTTAATTTCTTTTTAGTCTCTTGACAGTAATTTAAGTAGAATCACCTTTTCGTGTTTAATTAAGTACGGTACTGCAATTTTAATTTACGTATACTTTTTAGTTTTAAAAATAATTTAACTTATAAATAAATTAAAAAATGTTGAGGCATAAACTCTATATTTCATATAGGTATGTACATAAAAATATAAATAAAATAAAAATTAAACAAGAATTCATTTCATTTAAAAATAAAAAAACATTTCACAATTTTTTCACTCAACTAATGTATAATGCATAATATCCTCCATATTTAAAAATATTAGTATAAACGATCTGTTTTGTTTGATTCTCGTATTTGTTTTTCGAAAAGTTCACCAGTAATTTTAACAGAGGGTTTGTTTAATGGCCTATTTTTTGCTGGAGTTTTATTTGATTCTGTAACTTCTATTGCTGTTTAGTTTGGTTCGACAGTGTCTATTGTATTTTTCTTTGGTTCTGCGCTTACTCTTGAATTATCTAAGAAGTAATCAAATTCATTTTCAACGTCTGTATGAAAAAATTAAAAAATATATTTTTGTTTCAAAACATATTTATATTTTATAGCTATTTATAGTAGTTAACCTGTCAAACCAAAACTCATACTGCATGAGTTTGCTGGTATATCTAATTTTATAACTTTTATAATAGCTTCTTCTATATCCGTAAATTTTGGAATTTTTTTAGGTCCACCACCTGTTGCATGACTTTCTGTCTTTTGTTCAGATACTTTATTTCTTATCTTAAATTTTACAAAATATATATTTATATTTATTTTCTTAAATTTAACATGTTTGAAGAAATTCTTAAACTACTTGGCGAAAGATTTATCCTGGGAGGTGACTACAACGCTAAGCACATAGATTGGGGGTCTAGAGTAACCTCTACGAGAGGAAGAGAGCTAAGAAAAGCTATAAAAGAAAAAGGCTGCATTTACCAATCTACCGGTAAGCCTACCTATTGGCCAACTGATAGAAATAAAACTCCTGATCTGCTTGATTTTTATATAACAAAAAAAATTTCACCCAATTATATTAAGCTAGAAGATAACCATGATTTGGACTCAGATCACTCTGCAGTCATACTAAGTCTATATGAAAAGGTTATTAAGAAACAGTCGAAACCTCTGCTAACGAACAAGACAACTGACTGGGCTAGCTTTAAACAAGAAATAGAAAACAAAATAAACATAAAAACAAAACTAAGATCCAAATGTGATATAGATTCTGAAGTAGAAAATTTTATTAAAATTATTCAAAATGCTGGATGGAATAATACAAAAATTGTGAATATAAATCGGTAGGATTCAACTAACCTAGAGAAATATTAAATATGATAAAAATAAAAAGAAGAGCTAGACGCAGATGGCAACAATCGCGTGATCCGGCAGACAAAACTGTGCTAAATAGGTTAACTCAGAATCTTAAAAGAAAAATTAAAGATCTTAAAAATGAAAATTTTGAAAAATATATAAAAAATTTATCAGCTAAAAGAGAAAATAACTACTCGTTGTGGAAAGCAACAAAGAGTACAAAAACCTCGATCTCTCAAATCCCGCCAATCAGAGTGAAAAGCGGTGAATGGGCGAGAGATAATAAAAATAAAGCTGAAATATTCGCAGATCATCTTGAAGAAATTTTTTGTCCAGACGAGACAGATTCGGATGATCTCATTGAAGAAAATAATAATTGGCAAGAAAATGTTATATCACCATTTTCAGAGAGTGAAATAGTTGAACAAATTAAAAAACTCAGAGATAAAAAAGCTCCAGGTTTTGATCTAATTACATCGGAAGTCCTGAAAGAACTTCCGAAAAAAGCTATAACAATGCTAACACGCATTATAAACGCTGCTATAAGAATAAGGTATGTGCCGAATATGTGGAAAATAGCAGACATAATTATGATACCAAAGCCAGGTAAGCCCATAAATGAGGTCAAATCCTACAGACCAATATCATTACTACCAATAGTATCAAAATTATTTGAAAAACTATTATTGATTCGAATGAGACCGATCATAGAAAATAGTAATCTGATTCCAAATTATCAATTTGGCTTTAGATCTAAGCACTCGACAATCGATCAAATTCATAGAATAACAGACATAATAGAAAAAGCTTTAGAGGAAAAGAAAGTATGCTCTACCATATTTCTGGATGTAGCCCAAGCTTTTGATAAAGTATGGCATCGAGGCTTAATAAATAAACTAAACAATATGTTACCTAAACAATACGTAGATATACTCTCATCATATCTAGAAAACAGACTATTCAGAATAAAACAAGACGAAGAGTATTCTACTATTAGAGATATTAAAACGGGTGTGCCTCAAGGTAGTATTCTGGGTCCCTTACTGTATTTGCTCTACACCAATGATTTACCAGAAATGGAAAATATAACTGTAGCTACATTTGCTGACGATACTGCGTTGATGGCAGTAGGATCAAATATTGACGAGGCTACAATTAAATTGCAAAGGGCAAGCGACAAGCTATACCTCTGGACAAAGAAATGGAAAATTAAACTCAATGAGTTAAAATCAGTACATGTAAATTTTACAAATAAAAAATTAGAAAATCAACCACCATTGGTAAATCTGAATGGGGTCCATATACCCCAAGAAAACAATGCTAAATACCTAGGAATGACATTAGATGTCAAACTTAGATGGAAAGAGCACGTTAAAAAGAAAAAATTTGAGCTTGAAAATAAGTATAGAGAAATGTACTGGCTCTTAGGTCGTAATTCTAAATTACCTATACATAACAAGATTTTGTTATATAATCAGATACTCAAACCGATATGGTTGTACGGCATAGAAATATGGGGATGTGCCAAACAAACACATGTACTTTGTATACAAAATTTCCAAAATAAAGTCTTGCGCAACATGGTAAATGCCCCCTGGTATGTTCGCAACAGTGATTTGCACAGAGATCTAAAAATTCCTTGCATAGAAAATGAAATAAAAAGATATGCAACAAAGCATATAGCTCGTCTGGAGGGACATGTTAACGCTGAGGCCACTCAACTGCTAGATAATCAAAATGATGTCAGAAGGCTTAAAAGAACTAAGCCACTAGATTTAATACGATAGAATTTCGTAAACTTTTTCTTTAAGAAAATCAAAAGAGCAATAAATTAATGGTTAGTCCGTTGGACTAGTATTAATGGGAGGGGTGTGGTTTAGTCAGTAAAAATCTGGCACACAATGGAAGCTACGGGGCTCATTGTGTCTATGAAGATTCCCACCAATCCACGCAAAAAAAAAAAAAAAAAAAAATCTTAAATTTTAAATCGTTCCAAGCCTATAAAAAAACCTTATATTACCTTTACCTACATCAAAAGAAATATATCATAAAAACATAAAACCCTCTGCCATTTATCAGAGAAAAGCTTTTTCTTTCTCTATTGTATTGTAACTAACAATTATAACAATATATTTTGTATATGACAGGAAATGGGAGCGAATGGCAATCAGAGATGAATTATTTATTGATCAACAAACGATACAACACTATAGATACAGGAAGTATCTATATTCGTAAGCGGCATTTCCCCTCAACATAGTATTCATTGGTTTACTAAATATGTTTCGAATAATTTCGCAGTAAAAATTATCAACTGTAAAAAAGTGACACCGAATCATATAAAACATTTTAAATATAATATATTCAAAATTGAAGAGTCAATTGAATACGGGGAAATTCTTCTATCAAAGGAAAGCCAACAAAAGTGGGCAAATATCAATGGAGTAGTCTCCTAATGGAAGGAAAAAAGATTAACAAAAAACAACAACAAATTAGAATATTTAAAGGAAAGTTCAGTTTCTAGTGAACGTAACATTGTTAAGCCAACTAACATATTTCATTCTAATAATAATTTTAACAGTAATTCTAAAATTAAAACAATTAATACCAATAATAATAGTCACGAAAACAAATAATACTAATAAGAAAACTTAAAAGAATAATTTAAATAACATTGTTTACTCTAAGAATTCTAACACTAAATCCCATGTTAATTCAAAAACTAAACAGCCTAATATGAAACCATTTTTAAAACTAAAAATAAATCTAACCATTCTGATCTTTCTAAATCATTCAGCAAATATCCTAATTTAACGAGAGGCGAAACAATTTTTCCTAAAAATTCCCACAAGAAACCTGTAACTAAAAGTAAATCGTGGATTGTTGGAAACACTAGTTTCTGTAATCCTCTAATTCCTCCAACCGTTCGTTTAACCTAAAATGTAGTTGAAAAGGATCTACATGATAAAGGAAATCACGTGTGTTTGAACGGGAAAACTAAAACTAATGTCAAAATTCTAATACCACAAGAGGGTCTTCTCACAGCATTTGGTGAACTCCAAAAAATATTTTTGAATTTTCATGAAGCTTTTGGTGTTTCTAGAAACGATGTATCTAAAGAATTAGAAACTTATAGAAATCACCTAAATAAAAAGTTTTTTCGTTAACCCAAATCCAATTAACAGATAGCTCTTCTCATTAAAAAAAAAAATGATCTCAAGTAACCTGTTTATTTTCTATCAAAACGTACGTGGCTTGCGCCCAAAAACCTCACATGTTTTTCTTAGTTCAAATATTCTTAATTTGGATATTTTCACTCTAACAGAAACTTGGCTAACACAATCAATTTAATCCCTAGAACTATTTGATCAATCTTGCTCAGTTTTTAGAAGACAGGTTTAAACTTACTTCTGTTGATTGAAATCCGTGCAATATTCCTGAAGGGGCGAAGTTCGAATAGCAATTAAAAATAATTATAATGTTACAAAGTTTCATGTTTCTAACTTACGCGAAGAGTATCTAAAATGTTTCACAGATTCCACCTAAGAACTTCAGTGAACTTAACAAAAAGGTTTTAGTAAATAGAACAAAACCAAAAAAAATCTTTATCTAAAACCTTATTAGTTAAATCTACTAAAAAATTAACTGGACACAAAAAATTTATCTGAAACTTTAGTTGAACTGAAAACTGCTCGTCTTGCTGAAAAAAAAACAATAGTTGAATGTTCCGTTGTAAATTTACAAATAATATTATGTTGCCTAAATATTTAGGTGAAAAATTCAAGTTAAAAACTTTTTACCTAAAACATTAGTTAAGTTAACTAATTTTGTGAATTAGCTTTATAATTAATAATTGCATTATGTCTAAAATCTTTTTAGACGATATCGGTGAAATTTTTTTTTAAGCTTAAATATATTTTAATTTAAAAAATAACCTGGCGTTGCTTTTTAATTTATATGAGAGACAAAAACTTATAATACAGTTGCATATTAAATTTAGTGTAACAAAAGTCCTATAATGGATTTTTCAATGTTCGTAAAATTGAATGAGTTACAATAAAATCCAAATTTCATTTTTCAATATTTTTTAAGAAAATGTTTTTATTTACTCTGCAAAATAGTTTTAAAAATTCTTTATAACGAACAGTGGCAAAATATATTATTTATTAACATCAAATATTTTGTTTAGTTATAGTTTTAATTTTATCTACAGATAGCCGTTATACAAAATAATTTTCCAAGTGTTTCATATCACTTATATTTTGATAACTTTTTTACATCTATGACATTATTAGAGCAGCTGAGAGTTAGAAGAATTAAGTGTACTGGAACTATAAGAGAAAATAGAGTTGGAAAAGGTTGTGATTTTAAAGCATTCCAAAATTTTGAAGAAAAAAGAAAGAGGTTATTTTGATTATCTTAGCACTAGAGTTTGCAATCCGGATAATTCAACAGATTTTGCCTATTCGACTATCCGGATAATTTCTTAAGACTATCCGAATATAAATTAAAATAAAAAAAACCTCAAAATATATAAAAATCTACATTTATTTGGGAAATTTTTGGGAAATTTTTGGGAAATTTTTCCGCGAAGCTGACAACATTTCAAAAAAGCTTTTTCTGTTAGTTTCAAAGTGACAAATGTCATATAAACAAACAACTGTTCTGATATTTTGATTGATATTAATATATTTATTTAATACGAATAAGCAGATTTTTTTACAAGTGGCTAATATTTTTTTGTATTGCCGAATATATAATTCTTTTAGAGCCTCTGAAAATATTTAATATTAAATTCTATTAGATGAACATTTGTTGGTAAGTGAAATTAAGCCTAATATATAATTTGGCATAATATAATTTCATTTTATATAGGCCAACTAATTCAAGTTTGTTCACAGAATTTTTTTTTTGTTTTTAAACTTAATTAAAATTATAATATAATTTGACCATGTCAAAAGCAAAACGGTCAGAAGTATGGAATCATTTCAAAAAAATGATTCCAAATAAAGACGAGGCTGTATGTAATCTTTCTGCTAAGATATTGGGGTGTAAAGGATCCACAACAACGCCGCTTTTAAACCATCTTAAAACACACAAAATTGATATTAACATTAATGATCTTAGAAATGATGAAAATAATGAACAAAATATACAATGTGTCTCTAAAAAACCGAAGTACATATTCATCAAATTTATTGCAGTACGTTCAAAGAGAAACGCTAGAAGAGATTTTGTCACAATGCGTCGCGGAAAATGGTTTTTCTATGTACTCCGTTACTAAATCACGAGCTATCATGGGATATGTTCAAAACAAAGGATTTGATATGCCAAAAAGTCCAAATACCGTAACAAAACATATCATTAATTTTTGTGCCAAGAAACCAAACGATTCAAAAATAAAAATTGACAATTTTAAAAAAAATAATGTCAAATTTTCTTTAACAGTTGATGAATGGACCGACAACTGCATGAAAAGGTATCTGAATGTTTCACTGCATGTTCTTTCAGATGATTTGATTAAAAAATTTGATGTGTATATGTATTAGGATTAGTCGAAACAAAAGGACACTGTAATGCTGAGCAAACTAAAGTGTATGTAGAGAACAAGTTGAAAGATTTTAATCTTGTTACTAAAAGTGATGTGATTTCATCCACATATGATGGAGCTGCAGTTATGATTAAATATGGCAAAATCTTAGATATCATTTCTCAACTATGCCATAATCACGTCTTATATTTATCTGTAATTGATACATTTTATAAACGACGAGAATCAACTTTTGTCGATGACGATGAAGAAATATCTGACTTAGACTATGTTGAAGACGAAGTAGAAGCAGGTGGTGAAGATGATGAAATTAATTTAATAATTTAATAATGATGATGCAAACTTAAATGTTATATATGAATGTGAGGACGAAAATCAAAATCATGTTAAGGAAAATTTTGACGATATTTTTATAAACTTAAGGAAAATTATTATTATCCTAAGCACCGACCTAAAAATGCTCCCAAAAAAGGCTCTAAAACTGCTTCTATTTACTACTTACTATTCTATTTTAAAACTATTTTCAACCTATTTCTTAAATTGTGTTATTTTCCAAAAAGCTGGAAAGATGCTACAGTTATATGCATTCCAAAAACCAACAAACCTATAAATGAGATTAGTAGTTATCGTCCATTTAGCCTACTAAGTTCGATCGGAAAAGTCTTTGAAAAGGGACTCCAAATTAGGGTGCAAAACTTTGTCGGAAACAATCAAATTTTACCCAATGAACAATTCGGTTTTCGACCTGAACACTCTGCTGATCACCAACTAGTACGCATAACGAAATATATCAGAGAAAAATTTGAAGAAAAGAAGTCTGTGGGTATTTTAATTTGTGATATAGAAAAAGCTTTCGACTCTGTATGGCACGACGGTTTGATCTACAAACTACATTATCTGCAGTTTCCCCTATACTTAGTCAAAATAATTAAAAACTTTCTATATAATAGAACTTTCTGTGTCAAAATCAATGACACTCACTCTTCAAAATTCCAGTTGCCAGCAGGCGTGCCCCAAGGATCAATTCTAAGTCCTATCCTGTACAATATTTTTATATCTGATATTATCATCCCATGTTACATTGGTTTGTTTGCCGATGATAACAGCCTGTATAGTACTGATGCAAATCCTGCAATCATTATGCAAAATTTGGAAAGCGGGCTCAATACTCTTCACCAATACTATTACAAATGGAAAATTAAGATCAACGCTTCTAAAACGGCCGCCTACTTCTTTTCAAGGAAAAGAAAACCATGTAATTTACCAAGCAGAAACCTTAACCTAAATGGTACTGTTATCGAATGGAGTTCCAGAATTAAATATCTAGGAATTATCCTTGATCCAAAACTTACTTTCGGACCCCTCATTGAGGATAAAATAAAAAAAAACCTAATTTTAATTAAATCTCTCTATGGTTTAATAAACAGAAGATCTTCCCTATCTATACAAAATAAAACTTTGATTTTTAAATCAATATTCCAAAGTTTATATTTATATGGATCCCCAATATGGGGAGATTGTGCCAATTGCCACAAAAAAAAATTACAAATCACGCAAAACAAGCTTCTAAAAATGATCTTAAATCTTCCATGGTATCACAGCACGACGGATATACACTTGAAATCAAAAAGTCTGACGATAGCTGATAAAATTACAAACAGGCAAACAAAATTCAACAACAAGTGCAAGTTCGGAGTCTGGTTAATTATTGATGATTGGCAGCCTGCGCTTGTCTAGTTTTACTGTTTGTACCGTTCGCTTTTAAGCTAAAGTCATAGTTATAGTGGTAGTTATAGTTATAATTATAGTTATAGTTTCCTAAGTTTTTTTTTTAGTTTTAGTTCTAAGTTTGATTTTAAATAAAAATAAAAATAATCGAAAAGGTTTTTTTTCTCCAATTTTCCTTTTGTCCAAGTAAAAGTATTTTGTAATCTATAATTAAGCAGGCAATGTAGTAATATGTAAATAAATGTAAATTGTAGTTGATAAGATGATTTAATCTTAGCTCTAAATTAACATAAGTCGATAATCTCAGTATATGTTAACCATATTTTGGAATGAATAAACAAAAATTAAAATTAAGGAAAATTATTAGATTATTCAAGACATCATCCGTTAAAAATTCAATTTTACAGAATCATGTTAGAAAACAAGAAGGTAAGCCTTTAAAATTATTACTAGATATCAAAACTAGATGGAATTCAATAATTACTATGGTAAACCGTTTTCTTAAAATAAAAGATTGTGTTAATAATACTTTGGAAGAATTAGGCCTAGCAACAATTTCGGACTATCATATATTGGTTTTGCAGGATGTTTTGTCTGTTTTACCTCCTATGGAAGCAGCTGTAAAAGAACTGAGTAAAAATTCAGCCACACTTTTAACAGCCGAAGGTGTATACAAATTTTTATTCGCAAAAATGGAAGAAATTAAATCAGAATTAAGTAACGTGTTATTATTGCTTTAAAAAGACGTATGTATGAATGAGCGCCGAGATAAAACCCTTCTTACCTTGATGATATTTTTAGAATATTCCTCGGACGAATAAATATTTTGAATACTCAACAAAAAGTGCTGCAATTAATTTAGCAGTCGAAATTATGGCAAAAATTCATCCAACTGCATATGCAAATTCTAGTTCTGATATTATTTCGAGCGCTGATACTGAATGTGTTGAATTTGAAGAAAATAATACACAATTAAATGGACAATCATCGTTACACCCGCAACTACAAGAAGCAATTTAATCAATTAGTTATGTTGATGGTAATATAATGGAAAGTAATATGCAATCAGGACTTAGACGAGATTTTTTACTCCTAAGCAATACCAAAGAAAGGTCAAAGATATTAAAAATTCTTTTTAACGCACTGCTTGTGATTAAACCAACATCAACTGCAACAGAAAGAGTATTTTCAACTGCCGGAAACTTTAAAACGAAATTAAGAACTAGACTTAATTTTAAAACATTTGAATGAAGGGTAGAAACATAATTGAATGAACAATTGGTTTATTAAAATCCAGATTTCGCTGCTTGTTAGGAACTAGAGAGTTATATTACAGTCCAGAATAAGCTGTACAAATAACAAATGTCTGTGCAGCATTACTCAACATTTGTATAAAATATAAAGTTGTAAATCTGGATATAGAAAATGAACAACCAGCATCAACTTCTGAAAATGAAGAAAACGAGAAAACAATAGAAAGCAGTAAGACACTTATTGGAAGTCAGGCGAATGCCCTTTTTACGTTTTGTTTAATTTTTTTACTATTATTTTTTTAATTTCTTTTTAGTCTCTTGACAGTAATTTAAGTAGAATCACCTTTTCGTGTTTAATTAAGTACGGTACTGCAATTTTAATTTACGTATACTTTTTAGTTTTAAAAATAATTTAACTTATAAATAAATTAAAAAATGTTGAGGCATAAACTCTATATTTCATATAGGTATGTACATAAAAATATAAATAAAATAAAAATTAAACAAGAATTCATTTCATTTAAAAATAAAAAAACATTTCACAATTTTTTCACTCAACTAATGTATAATGCATAATATCCTCCATATTTAAAAATATTAGTATAAACGATCTGTTTTGTTTGATTCTCGTATTTGTTTTTCGAAAAGTTCACCAGTAATTTTAACAGAGGGTTTGTTTAATGGCCTATTTTTTGCTGGAGTTTTATTTGATTCTGTAACTTCTATTGCTGTTTAGTTTGGTTCGACAGTGTCTATTGTATTTTTCTTTGGTTCTGCGCTTACTCTTGAATTATCTAAGAAGTAATCAAATTCATTTTCAACGTCTGTATGAAAAAATTAAAAAATATATTTTTCTTTCAAAACATATTTATATTTTATAGCTATTTATAGTAGTTAACCTGTCAAACCAAAACTCATACTGCATGAGTTTGCTGGTATATCTAATTTTATAACTTTTATAATAGCTTCTTCTATATCCGTAAATTTTGGAATTTTTTTAGGTCCACCACCTGTTTCATGACTTTCTGTCTTTTGTTCAGATACTTTATTTCTTATCTTAAATTTTACAAAATATATATTTATATTTCTTTTCTTAAATTTAACATGTTTGAAGAAATTCTTAAACTACTTGGCGAAAGATTTATCCTGGGAGGTGACTACAACGCTAAGCACATAGATTGGGGGTCTAGAGTAACCTCTACGAGAGGAAGAGAGCTAAGAAAAGCTATAAAAGAAAAAGGCTGCATTTACCAATCTACCGGTAAGCCTACCTATTGGCCAACTGATAGAAATAAAACTCCTGATTTGCTTGATTTTTATATAACAAAAAAAATTTCACCCAATTATATTAAGCTAGAAGATAACCATGATTTGGACTCAGATCACTCTGCAGTCATACTAAGTCTATATGAAAAGGTTATTAAGAAACAGTCGAAACCTCTGCTAACGAACAAGATAACTGACTGGGCTAGCTTTAAACAAGAAATAGAAAACAAAATAAACATAAAAACAAAACTAAGATCCAAATGTGATATAGATTCTGAAGTAGAAAATTTTATTAAAATTATTCAAAATGCTGGATGGAATAATACAAAAAATTGTGAATATAAATCGGTAGGATTCAACTAACCTAGAGAAATATTAAATATGATAAAAATAAAAAGAAGAGCTAGACGCAGATGGCAACAATCGCGTGATCCGGCAGACAAAACTAAGCTAAATAGGTTAACTCAGAATCTTAAAAGAAAAATTAAAGATCTTAAAAATGAAAATTTTGAAAAATATATAAAAAATTTATCAGCTAAAAGAGAAAATAACTACTCGTTGTGGAAAGCAACAAAGAGTACAAAAACCTCGATCTCTCAAATCCCGCCAATCAGAATGAAAAGCGGTGAATGGGCGAGAGATAATAAAAATAAAGCTGAAATATTCGCAGATCATCTTGAAGAAATTTTTTGTCCAGACGAGACAGATTCGGATGATCTCATTGAAGAAAATAATAATTGGCAAGAAAATGTTATATCACCATTTTCAGAGAGTGAAATAGTTGAACAAATTAAAAAACTCAGAGATAAAAAAGCTCCAGGTTTTGATCTAATTACATCGGAAGTCCTGAAAGAACTTCCGAAAAAAGCTATAACAATGCTAACACGCATTATAAACGCTGCTATAAGAATAAGGTATGTGCCGAATATGTGGAAAATAGCAGAGATAATTATGATACCAAAGCCAGGTAAGCCCATAAATATCCTACAGACCAATATCATTACTACCAATAGTATCAAAATTATTTGAAAAACTATTATTGATTCGAATGAGACCGATCATAGAAAATAGTAATCTGATTCCAAATTATCAATTTGGCTTTAGATCTAAGCACTCGACAATCGATCAAATTCATAGAATAACAGACATAATAGAAAAAGCTTTAGAGGAAAAGAAAGTATGCTCTACCATATTTCTGGATGTAGCCCAAGCTTTTGATAAAGTATGGCATCGAGGCTTAATAAATAAACTAAACAATATGTTACCTAAACAATACGTAGATATACTCTCATCATATCTAGAAAACAGACTATTCAGAATAAAACAAGACGAAGAGTATTCTACTATTAGAGATATTAAAACGGGTGTGCCTCAAGGTAGTATTCTGGGTCCCTTACTGTATTTGCTCTACACCAATGATTTACCAGAAATGGAAAATATAACTGTAGCTACATTTGCTGACGATACTGCGTTGATGGCAGTAGGATCAAATATTGACGAGGCTACAATTAAATTGCAAAGAGCAAGCGACAAGCTATACCTCTGGACAAAGAAATGGAAAATTAAACTCAATGAGTTAAAATCAGTACATGTAAATTTTACAAATAAAAAATTAGAAAACAACCACCATTGGTAAATCTGAATGGGGTCAATATACCCCAAGAAAACAATGCTAAATACCTAGGAATGACATTAGATGTCAAACTTAGATGGAAAGAGCACGTTAAAAAGAAAAAATTTGAGCTTGAAAATAAGTATAGAGAAATGTACTGGCTCTTAGGTCGTAATTCTAAATTACCTATACATAACAAGATTTTGTTATATAATCAGATACTCAAACCGATATGGTTGTACGGCATAGAAATATGGGGATGTGCCAAACAAAGTTATATATTATAAGTTATATATACATAGAACTTTCTGTGTCAAAATCAATGACACTCACTCTTCAAAATTCCAGTTGCCAGCAGGCGTGCCCCAAGGATCAATTCTAAGTCCTATCCTGTACAATATTTTTATATCTGATATTATCATCCCATGTTACATTGGTTTGTTTGCCGATGATAACAGCCTGTATAGTACTGATGCAAATCCTGCAGTCATTATGCAAAATTTGGAAAGCGGGCTCAATACTCTTCACCAATACTATTACAAATGGAAAATTAAGATCAACGCTTCTAAAACGGCCGCCTACTTCTTTTCAAGGAAAAGAAAACCATGTAATTTACCAAGCAGAAACCTTAACCTAAATGGTACTGTTATCGAATGGAGTTCCAGAATTAAATATCTAGGAATTATCCTTGATCCAAAACTTACTTTCGGACCCCTCATTGAGGATAAAATAAAAAAAAACCTAATTTTAATTAAATCTCTCTATGGTTTAATAAACAGAAGATCTTCCCTATCTATACAAAATAAAACTTTGATTTTTAAATCAATATTCCAAAGTTTATATTTATATGGATCCCCAATATGGGGAGATTGTGCCAATTGCCACAAAAAAAAATTACAAATCACGCAAAACAAGCTTCTAAAAATGATCTTAAATCTTCCATGGTATCACAGCACGACGGATATACACTTGAAATCAAAAAGTCTGACGATAGCTGATAAAATTACAAACAGGCAAACAAAATTCAACAACAAGTGCAAGTTCGGAGTCTGGTTAATTATTGATGATTGGCAGCCTGCGCTTGTCTAGTTTTACTGTTTGTACCGTTCGCTTTTAAGCTAAAGTCATAGTTATAGTGGTAGTTATAGTTATAATTATAGTTATAGTTTCCTAAGTTTTTTTTTTTAGTTTTAGTTCTAAGTTTGATTTTAAATAAAAATAAAAATAATCGAAAAGGTTTTTTTTCTCCAATTTTCCTTTTGTCCAAGTAAAAGTATTTTGTAATCTATAATTAAGCAGGCAATGTAGTAATATGTAAATAAATGTAAATTGTAGTTGATAAGATGATTTAATCTTAGCTCTAAATTAACATAAGTCGATAATCTCAGTATATGTTAACCATATTTTGGAATGAATAAACAAAAATTAAAATTAAGGAAAATTATTAGATTATTCAAGACATCATCCGTTAAAAATTCAATTTTACAGAATCATGTTAGAAAACAAGAAGGTAAGCCTTTAAAATTATTACTAGATATCAAAACTAGATGGAATTCAATAATTACTATGGTAAACCGTTTTCTTAAAATAAAAGATTGTGTTAATAATACTTTGGAAGAATTAGGCCTAGCAACAATTTCGGACTATCATATATTGGTTTTGCAGGATGTTTTGTCTGTTTTACCTCCTATGGAAGCAGCTGTAAAAGAACTGAGTAAAAATTCAGCCACACTTTTAACAGCCGAAGGTGTATACAAATTTTTATTCGCAAAAATGGAAGAAATTAAATCAGAATTAAGTAACGTGTTATTATTGCTTTAAAAAGACGTATGAATGAGCGCCGAGATAAAACCCTTCTTACCTTGATGATATTTTTAGAATATTCCTCGGACGAATAAATATTTTGAATACTCAACAAAAAGTGCTGCAATTAATTTAGCAGTCGAAATTATGGCAAAAATTCATCCAACTGCATATGCAAATTCTAGTTCTGATATTATTTCGAGCGCTGATACTGAATGTGTTGAATTTGAAGAAAATAATACACAATTAAATGGACAATCATCGTTACACCCGCAACTACAAGAAGCAATTTAATCAATTAGTTATGTTGATGGTAATATAATGGAAAGTAATATGCAATCAGGACTTAGACGAGATTTTTTACTCCTAAGCAATACCAAAGAAAGGTCAAAGATATTAAAAATTCTTTTTAACGCACTGCTTGTGATTAAACCAACATCAACTGCAACAGAAAGAGTATTTTCAACTGCCGGAAACTTTAAAACGAAATTAAGAACTAGACTTAATTTTAAAACATTTGATGCCATTCTTTTTTTAAAATATTATTTTTTACAAAAGAAATGATAACAAATTCGTTGTGTTTGTTATTAGCTATAAAACAAAATTAAAAAAATTAATGCATTTAATTAATGAAATAAATCAATGCCACTGTATTTTTTTTTATTTTTAATCGTTGAAATTCCTACACTATATGTGTTCATTTTTATTTTAGTTATATAAATTACAATATGAAATTGTTTTATTTTTGTTATCTTTTTTTTATTTAATAAATAATTAAATAAAGTATTCACAATATGTGTTTTCATTGTTTGTATACTCCGATAAAAAACATGCAAAATTAAAGTAAGTAGTTATTTTATGCAATTTGGAAATTTTCTTCAGAATATCCGGATAATTCGGATATTCGGGTAATTCAAATTTTTATTATTCGACTACCCGGATAGTTCACTTTGTCGAATATTTGCAAACTCTACTTAGCACAGAAGAAAATGAAATTTTACTCTGCAAGTGGCATGATAATAACGTTGTTACTATAGCATCGAACAGCTCTACAGTTTTTCCCACACAAACAACCAAAAGATACTTCCACCAAGAAAATAAAAAGGTAAATTTGGATCAACCTAGACTTATTAAAAATTATAATGATAATATGTGTGGTGTTGATCGAGCTGATCAAAATATTAGCTTGTATAGAGTTTCTATACGTGGAAAAAATTGTACTTCCCTATCATATCTCATTGTTTGGATATGGCTGAACAAAATGCTTGGATAGCGTAAAAATGGAGGAAAACTGGACCATGTAGGTTTTAGAAGGGAAATTACTATAGGTTTCTTAGAACTTCTAAAAGAGGTCCTAGCAAGTCTTCAATGAATTTACATGCTCATTCAAGATACGATAATGTTGGTCACTTAATAATTTACAAAGATAAACAAACCCGTTGTAGCTACTGCCACAAGAATTGCAACTTTAACGACAAACAAAATGTAAACGGTCGTTAACATTTATTCCCTCTGTGTCCGAATAAGAGGGTACCCAAAAAAAAAACTCTTTTTTTTTTAATTACTTCGTATTTTCTCGCTCGCACAAAGAGATTTCGAAAAAGATAAAAGTAAAAAAGTGAAAAAGAAAAAATAATAAATAGTTTTAAGGCAATCTTTTTAAAAAGAAATTAATATTTTTACTCAACAAATATAATTTGTACAGTGGTCACAAATCGGACACAAATACTTGAAAGTTACCGAAAAAAAATTAAAAAATGATTTTCGTATTTCTCTAATTCTTAATTAATATTAGAACGTAAAAAATGTTTTTTCATCAATATCTAAATGTTAATTAGAAAATTTCGTATTTGTTTCTTAACAGAAATAGGAAAATAGAGTTTTAATATAGCAATGCCAAAATATAAAAATGTACTATACCTTTCTAAGCGGTCCATTAGACGACATTTGTTTCCAGATAACAAAAACTGCTCAAAATATATTGCATTCTGGAAATAGAGAAAACATAACGATTCCTGAAATTCAAGTTCGTAACGAAAATTGTAATATAACTGATAGACCTGGAGATGTTGAAGAATTTCCTTGTAATTTATAAAGTGAAGGAGATAATTTAACTAACAATCAATTCGATACCAATTTCGGATATAGAACAAATATTTTAGAATTTCTTTATAATATTAAAGCAAACGCAGTAAATGAATTTTTGATTGCATTGAGGTTAAATGATTTTGATAATTTACCAAAAGATATTAGAACTCTTCTGAGCACTCCATCGTCTAGAGAAATGTTCGTGTGTCCACCAGGTGAATACTGTTATATTGGTTTAAACAAATATTTGATGTTCTTACTACTTGGTTGAAATTATATACCAGAAAAAATTGTATTTGATTTTAATATTGATGGAGTACCAATTAGTAAAAGTAATCATGACAGTTTTTGGTTGATTTTAGCTAAATGTTTTAATCTAACTAAGCCTGATATTTTTATTATTAGCATCAATCATGGAAGTAACAAACCAAATGATTTTAATGTTTTTTTAAAACCATTTGTTGCTGAGCTTAAAGAACTTATGAAAAACGGATATAGGTTTAATGGTAAAAAAATTTGCATAGAAGTTCGGGCGTTTATTTGTGATGCTCCAGCTACTTGGCACAAAATCCCATGCAGCATATTCTGGGTGTCTTAAATATTGGAAGGAAGGAGAATTTATTAGCAATAAAATGACATATCCAATAGAAAATATAAGGTTACGGACTAATGAATCATTTAGACAGAAAGAAGATGAGAATCATCATAACTATGTCTCTATTTTAGAAGAGTTAGATATTGATATGATCAGACAATTCCCCTTAGAATATCTGCATTTAGTCTGTTTAGGCGTTGTTAAAAAACTATTAAAAATGTGGGTAAATGGAGAAACATCATCTCTTCTATCTGCACAAGTTAAAAAAAGTGCACAAGTTAAAAAAAAATCAAATAAATTAAAAAAGATAAGCAAAACTATGAATATCTGCATTTAGTCAGTTTAGGCGTTGTTAAAAAATGGAGAAACATCATCTCTTCTGTCTGCACAAGTTAAAAAAAGTGCACAAATGACTAAAAATCAAATTATTTGGCATGGAAGACGAAGACAACAAATACGTTTTTTTTTTCAATCCTTCATGCTAACAATTTATGCGAAGTTTGGCTATAACTTATTATATATCATTATTATTATTTTTTGTTTTTTAATACTGTTAAGCATTATTTCTTACTTACATATTCTTAAAAATTTTACATCTTTCACAAATATTAGTTAGCTCTTTATCATTATATCTAAATTTCAATTGTTTATTTTAAGAAGGTTAAATTTTTTGTAAAAGTATAATAATATAATAGGTTGAAAATGTACTCAATTATCGAAACAACTGATAAAGATGGTACAAAAGAGGTGTCTGTGGTGCTATCAAACTGGATTGCTTAAGCATATTAGGTATGCACCTTAATCAAAAAATGATCTGGAATGATCATATATTTGATGTTGCAAAAAACGCAGCCAAATGTTTAGGTTTTCTTATTCGCTGCAAGGCTTACTTCTTCCCCTGTGACCTCTTGAAAATCTATAAAGCTTTCATACGACCCAAAATGGAGTACAATTCTCACATATGGGCTGGTGCCTCTAGTATTGCGTTAAAACATTTGGATAAAGTCCAAAAATGGGCTATTCGTCTAATCAACGAATCAAATGTGACAGCCCATCTTGCTCCTCTTGGACATCGTCGTATAGTCGGAGCTCTCTCACTTTTTTATAGATATCTCGTAGGCATCGGCACATGCTCAGTAATAAATAATAATTATACAAAAAAAAAAAAATTTAATAAATAAAACACTGTAGATTAGGTAGCACTATTAAGGAATTACTATTGCTAACAAAATGAGCATAGTATTAAGGGTTCAAATTATATAATTATATGTAAGGATTAGTGTAAATATTAATTAGTCGCAAAGCACTCATGAAGGAAGTAAGTTGCTTCCGAAATATCGATATTTGCAAAATAAATTACAAATGATTAGTGAAAGGAAACTCGACTTTTAGTTCATAAATCTAATGCAGCTTGCCGAAAAAATAGAGTTAGAAGTAGAAATTAAAAAACTGTTTTTTAGGTGCAAACTATTTTTTAAAATAAGAATTTTAAACACTGAAATGACAGAAAATTATAATTGTAAGAAAAGAAAATTCAATAAAACAGTCAATTAATTTTTATCAATCCATCGTTTATTTTATTAATAAAATATATACTTATTGAGATATCCATACAATTTACAAACAAATAATGAATAGCTGCAAAAACGCCTCCGTTGTTAAGTTGCTAACCAATTCGATGTGAATGGCCTTTGAAACAAAGCATGCATTTAATTTGTGCAAGCGACCGCCCACCCTGAGAATATTATTTGTGTCTAAGAATGGTGTTAATGATAATAACTTGCTTTTAGTTAACAATGTCTGTTTCTTTTTTAACTGGTTTATGTCGACTTTGAATTCCTTTTCTTGAACATATTTTATTTTTTTTATTTTTTATTTTCATTTATTATACTTAACACAAGCATATTACAAAAATATTTCTTAAAATTAGAATAAAAATTAATATTAAAACAACAAACATAATTTTTAATTTAAATATAAAAAAAGAAAAAAGAAATTAGACTATCATAATTTTTAAATATATATTCAATAACTTTTACTTATTTATGACGAAAATAAGAGGTTATGGTAACAAAGAAAACAAGTTAATTTTAAGTTGTTCCTTATTCATAGAAAGATTAATGTTGTCTCTGTACCTGTTAACTAAGAGAAACATTCTGTTAATGGGTTCGAACTTACCATAATTTGTACGATGATGAACAACATTGAATATATTTTCAGAACGAAAACGTGTACTAATATTACGATGATGATTGATCTTATCTTTGATAATTAGTGAATCAATTTTTCCAGAATTAATCATTAAAATAAATATGACGTCAGCAACTATTCTTCTAGATTCAAGAGTGTTTAAGTGTAAAAGTTTTAGTCTGTCTATGTAAGGTGGTAAACGTATAGGATCAGACCAAGGAAGGTTTCTTAAAGCGAATCTAAGGAACTTCTTTTGAATAGCTTCAATCCTATTGATATGGTCGACGTAGTTAGGTGACCGTACTGGGCTAGCATATTCTAGATTTGAGCGAACTAAAGAAGTGAATAGAGATTTAATTACATAAGGGTCATTAAATTCTTTTGACCATCTTTTAACAAAGCCTAGTATTGAATTTGCTTTATTGACGATAATGTTGAAATGTTGTTTAAATGATAATTTATCATCGAACATGACCCCGAGATCATTAAAACAACTAACTCTCTTGATAATCTTGTTATCAAGGGTATAATTCGAAATTATCGGAGAAGTCCGACGAGTGTAACTGATTTGAGCACATTTCTCCACGTTCAATTTTAATCCATTGACGTCACACCAGTTTAAGAACAAATTAAGATCTTCTTGAAGTAAAGTAACTTCATTAGGTGACTTAATTGCCTTAAAGATTTTGACATCATCAGCATATATGGATACGCTGCTATTTCTCAAAATTGTTGTTACATCATTAATAGATAAAATGAACAGTAGTGGTCCTAAGTGACTGCCCTGCGGAACTCCAGAATTAGCATTGTATGGATCAGAAATAATTGATCTAAAAGGTCAACTAGGTACGATTGAATCCAATTTATGAATGTTGGTGGAAAATTAAGGTTAGCAAGCTTCTTAGTAATAACATTGTGTGGTAGAATATCAAACGCTTTACTCATATCAGTGTATATTACATCAGTTTGAAAACCAGCTTCCATTGTGTTGCAAAAAGAAGAGCAACATTCTACTAAGTTAGTAACAGTTGACCTATTTTTCATAAAACCATGTTGGCAAGAAGATAAAAAGTTTGAACAGGTTTCATATATAGAATCATAAACTATCTTTTCAAAAACTTTTGGGATACAAGATAATTTAGCAATAGGCCTGTAGTTAGTAATCATGTTTCTGTACTCTTTTTTGTGCACTGGTCTGATAAACGACTTTTTCCAGTAGTTTGGGAATATGCCAGATGCAAAAGAACGAGTGAAAAGAATTGACAATGGCAGAGCAAGTGATTCAGAACAATTTTTTAACACGATTTCAGGCACATTATCTGGCCCGGGAAAAGAATCATTATTTAATCGATCTAAGTAGGATTTAATTTTTAAGCTTGAAAAGTCAGCTTCAGGTAACTCAATAATATGAGAATTAACAGCCATTAAAGAATCATAGCTGTCCGGCTCACAAGTGTTGTCTTCAAAACAACTTGAAAAAAAGGTTTTAAATAAATCTGCAATGACTGTCGCATCATTGGATGAATTATTATTATAAGACATTGACGCCGGAAACTGATCTGATTTGCGTTTGGAATTTACAAATTTCCAAAATATTTTGGGATCACGCTTTATCTGGGTAGATATACCGGATAAATAATTTCTGTAGTTAAAATTCAGAAGACTTTTATATGAATTAAAAAGACTAACAAAATTATTATAATTTGAATCACTCCTATTTTTCATATATAAAATCCATGACCTGTTCCTTTTATTCTTCAGTTTTTTTAATTCCTGGTTAATCCAAGTGGGACTTGATTTTATATTCCTCTCACGAATTAAAGGAACAAATAAATTAAATCCAGCTAATAAGATCTCATAGAAATTGTTAATTGCAAGATCGAGATCTACTTGAGATAGTATTGTTTCAAAATTAAAAGACAAAAAATAGTTATTGAGTGAAAGGTAATTAGCTTTTATAAAATTATATTTATAAGAGATTTCAGAACTAGATATAAGAGGACTATTAAAACAATAGGAGAAGCAGAATGGGGGATGATAATGATCAATAATTGAAAGAGGCATAAGAATATTATTGAAATACAAATTAGACCAATCAGATGTAAAAACTAAGTCCAATTGTCTGTTACAAGAATTTTTAATTTGTGAGACTTGTTGGATATTAAAAGAATTAAAACCATCAATAATTTCCATTTCAGAAGCCGAAGTAATTTGACTCGGTATTAAATATCCTTCTTCTTCATTAAAATCCCAACTTACATTTGGGAGATTAAAGTCACCTAATATAAATATTTCATCAAATGAATTCATTTTAGATATAATAGAATTAATTGCTATTGACAATTTTGAATAAGTATCAAAATGAGAACTAGGGGGAATATAGCAACAAACAACAAAAAGTGCTTTATTATCAAGTTTTATCTTAATAACAATAATTTCAAGGTAAACGAATTCAGGAAGTATGAATTCTTCAACTTGGAAAGAGTTTTTTATTGCAATAAGAACACCACCACCTTTTGGTACAATGAAGGCATTATTATTCGAATTGACTGATTCTTGATATCTATCTTTTCTAAAAACTAAAAAAGAAGAATCAAACAACTCTAAGGAATTTATCGAATTTTTAAGCCATGTTTCTGTTAAAGCAAATATATCATAGTCCAAAATTTTGGAATTAACGAAAACTGAGGAGGTCTTACTACGTAAGCCCCTAACATTTTGATAATAACATGTCAAACTATGGCAAGAGTAATTAATTGAATGATTATTGGAAGAATTAGTTAATTGTACTATGTTCACAGAGGATCTATTCACAGGGACGAAAAAACCTGTAGTTAGCATCTCTTGCCCTTTGTAATCGTTCCATTCTCAAATTTTCGACATGAGTTCTGTATGCTTTTAAATCTTTGAGTGTGTCATCCTTATTTACTCCTAGTGATTCATGAAATCGCACAAAAATATTAAATAATTCCGTGTAGTTCGACGGAAGACCATCTTGTTGAATTAAGATTTTAATATTAGTTTTTGTTTTTCCCTCAAAAACTGTATCATTACCTTGATCATGTAAGTACGCTAAAAAAAAGTCTAATATTTTGATATATTCTATGGTCTCTTAAGCGAGAGAGTATATATATGCTATCATTAGTTTCCACTGCTTTTTGAGTTAAACGCACTATCGGAGGGGATAAAGGATTAACAAAATTAGGAAGAGAATTAATATTATTTGAAAGTGTTGCTGAAGTCGATTTGATTTTATAAAGTTGAGGACTGAGGGTATCCCCTTTTATGAAATTAGAATATTTATTAGAACTATTATTATTATTATTATTATTATAATTATTATGATTATTATGATGAATGTTATTATTATTGTTCTTATTTTTATTGGAGCTATTACCTTTAACGTTCATTAAATTAGTGTTATTACTATTTCTATGTTTAAAGTTATTTTTGATATTATTATTATTATTATTCGTATATTTATTTTTAGTATTTGTAATATAAGAAAGGTTATTATTAGAAGAAAGGTTATTATTAGAAGAAAGGGTGTCATTAAAATTATAGATAATAATTCCTTTACTCCAAAATTTTAAATTTCTTATGATTCTTAATTTGTTATTTGGAACACTGACTTTAAAAGAAAGAAATTTAGGAGTACATTTAAATTTCCTTGGAGTTATTAATTTAACAAAAACATTTTGAATCCTAAATTTATTTTTAATATAGCTTGCCAAACTTTCCTCGGTTGTAGTTGTACTCAGATGTGATATTGCCAATCTATAAACTGGAGTTGGAACTTGAACTGCTTCAGGAACCTCGTTAGATGCAACTTTAACCGTTAGTGAGGGTTTTGCTGAAGGTTTATTAGTAGTGCCATCATACGGAATTGATTCCAATACTTGAATAAGTGGTGACAATGGAATTGGCGGCCTCATTGTTTCTTCTTCATCAATATCTTCCGCAATAGTGGAAAGCACCTTTTCTGTGTCACTTTCTTTTTTTTTACTTATAGAATGCTGAATACTTATAGACAGTGACTTATCAACTGCTGAACAAGAAGTAGTAGAAGTTCTGAACATATTTACGTCAGCCAGCTCTTGTTGAAGCGATCTTTGCGGACTTAAACTTTCAATTGCATTAGATATACTTTCATTGATTGAACTAGTGCAATTATATTTTATGTTTAAGCTTATTTCATCAAGTTGTTTCTTCAATAAAACTATATCGTTAAGTATGGTATTTTGCGATATAAAAAGCTCCTGATGATCATTCTCATTTTGTTTATTTATTAGCAGCAGATCTGAATTTATTGTTTTTAGTGTCGCTGAATTGTTGTTCGTGTTTGATTGCTCGTTAAGTAAGTTGATTAATGTCGATGTGGTTTTGCCAATTTCTTCTCTCACTATATTTCCTATAGATATCTTTTGCTTCTCAAAAAAGTTGGAGAAAGTTGAATGAATTGTTTCAAAACTGTTGCACATTTCTCCGAAAGCAACAGTATTAGCATTAATTGTTTCAGCACATTTGGTGGTGTAACTACGGAGATCATCCTTAATTACGTTGAATGTAGCTTCGCAGTTACAATGCTGAGATTTGGTAGTACATTCACTACAGACAAAATACTGAATCAAAAAAGCTGAGTACCAGCCGCGTGGAGCATTAAGACATACGCCATGAAATGTTTTATTACATAAGTTGCACTTCACAACCTCTAATTTGTTATCGCTGGCACTGCAATTGGCGACGCTGCATTTTGTAATTTTAGTAGAAGCCATTATTTATTGTTATTATTATTTATATTTTATTTTTATTTCTTATTTGAATTAAGTGAAAAAGCGAATTTGGTTTTTTTTTTAACGTTTTTTAACTTTATGGTAATAATTGCTTAGTTTGCACAAATTAAAGTTTAAAGTAATAATTGTAATATCACAAACAAAATGCAATTGCACATTAATAAAGTTCAAACAAGTTCATTAATTAATTATTGAGCTCACAAAATGATTTTTTTTTTTTTTTTTTTTTTTTTTTTTTTTTTTTTTTAATAATTTGGAATTATTTGGAATTATTTTATTAATGCGCGATTAAGTACTTTATAGAAAGAAGAACAGAATGAGAATATATATGAATATACTTAATTCACATTGTAACTCCTTTCTGGAAATGAATCCACTTTGTAATTTTTCTTTTTTTAATTTACTTTTACTGTTTGAAATAAATCGCAAACAGTATGCCATAATTTTTTGAATTTTGAAAATATTTGAATGTTGATTTAGAATTTCATTTAAAACAATATTTTGATTCTCATTTGCTAGTATTGTAAAGGTTTTCACTGATTTTTGTTCGTTTACAATAAAGTCTTCCTTTGAGTTGATTGCACCTTTGTCAATCTCACTTGTTTCACTGAATTGTGATGGACCGTGCCACCATAGATTGTTATTTATTATGTATGATGCATCAACTCCACGATATAACATGTCAGTGAGACAGTTGAGAGATTTTCCATATCTATAGGAAATTTTGATATCTATAGGAAAATTACGACAACTAAAAGAACTATCCCTTCCGATTCAAACCACCCCCATGGACAAAAGATGGCAGCATATCATACAATGATTAACAGACTACTGACCACACCTTTATCAGAAGAAAACTTCAAAAAGGAAAAATTATATATTGAGGACATAGCAGAAGTAAATGGATTTATGAAAGAAAATATTGAGAAAATTAGCCAAAACGAATCTGTGTAACACATTCCGCATACACAAAAAAAATTAGCAATATATTTAAGAAATACAACTTAAATGTAGTCACTACTAGCAGAAATCTCAAATTATGTAATCTGTTAGGATCTGCTAAAGATAAGAAAAGCATAGAAGAAGTAAGTGGTATATACAAAATATCATGCCAAGATTGCACAAAAACTTACATAGGACAATCCAAGAGATTAATTACAGTTAGATTCCAGGAACATATGAGGGAAGCACAATTGGCGAGGAAAAGAAACTACACGAATTTTAGGTCAGCTGTAGCGCAACATATAGTTGAAGAAGAACATCATATAAATAAGAATAGTTTAAAATTAATAAAAGAGGTAAACAAAAATAATAAACTAGATATGTATGAAAGCCTGGCAATATCTAGAGAACCTGTTAGCAACAGACTTAATAATGATGTAGGTAGTGGATTCTCACCGTTATTTAGATTACTTTAAAATTAAAAATCAGGTTCAGGTAGAATTAAGATCATAAATACTAGAATAAGGGTTATTGCGTAAGACTAGTTTAAATGCAATAAATAATAATTATACAAAAAAAAAAAAATTTAATAAATAAAACACTGTAGATTAGGTAGCACTATTAAGGAATTACTATTGCTAACAAAATGAGCATATTATTAAGGGTTCAAATTATATAATTATATGTAAGGATTAGTGTAAATATTAATTAGTCGCAAAGCACTGATGAAGGAAGTAAGTTGCTTCCGAAATATCGATATTTGCAAAATAAATTACAAATGATTAGTGAAAGGATACTCGACTTTTAGTCCATAAATCTAATGCAGCTTGCCGAAAAAATAGAGTTAGAAGTAGAAATTAAAAAACTGTTTTTTAGGTGCAAACTATTTTTTAAAATAAGAATTTTAAACACTGAAATGACAGAAAATTATAATTGTAAGAAAAGAAAATTCAATAAAACAGTCAATTAATTTTTTTTTATCAACCCATCGTTTATTTTATTAATAAAATATATACTTATTTAGATATCCATACAATTTACAAACAAATAATGAATACAAAAAATAATACCTCCTGAGTGACGTACATGCGCAGAAAATGTTCAAAATGAAACTCGGAATATATTACCATTATTTCTATATACCTTAGCTGCCAATAAACAACGTTAATTGTTAATTGGCAGTACTGTGTTTTTATGTCAAACTTTTTCTTCAAAGTCTTCAACGTTTATTGAATTTAAAAATCATGGGTAAATGGCAGAAATATTCAAAAAAATATAATAACGAATGGGAAAAAGACCCTAATTTAAAGCCAATATATAAATAATTAAAACTTTTATAATAAATGATTTTCGATTTCATAAAGGTTGGTTAATTCGTGATCCTAATAACGACGATGGTGCTTTTTGTAAGCAAATGTGCAAATGTTCCCTGAGAGCTCAAAAATCTGATTTAAAAGCTCATGCACAAACGAATAACCATAAATTGAAAGAACAAGTACTTCCAACTTGTAAAAATAATTTAGAAAAATGTGGTATGTAAAGGATTAATGTGCTTTCCAATCCCAAATACAATGGTTAGGTAACGGTTTTTTAATTTTAAATTTGTTACGTTTTTATATTTAAGAAATTACACCGCATTAAGTGTGGTGCTCTTGTAAGTAATTGCATCATCCACCATAAATGTAACTCTAAAGTAATTGCACCTTCTATTCTAAATTCAATAATCAATGATATGAGCGAAAGCTTCTTTTTTTAATAGTGGACGAATCAACGAATGTGTCTACAAGTAAATACATGTGTGTTTGTATAAAATATTTTTCGAATAAGTTGATGAAAATTATTACAACTTTTATTGGATTTATTCCAATCATTAATACTACTGCAAAGGACTTATTTGATGTGCTTATTGCATTTTTGAAGTCAAATAATTTAAACGTTAAAAAAATTATTTGAATTGCAACTGATGGGGATAGCAATTTATGTGGCAAACATAATTCTTTATATACTTTACTTAAAAATCATAACCAAGCTTTAATTTTGGTGAAATGTATATGCCATAGCTTGCATTTAGCTGCTTCAAAAGCTTCCACTGTTTTCAATGAAGAAGTCGATTTTCTTTTAAGGGAAACATTTAATTGGTTTAATTCTAGTGCGGTTAGATAAGCGCATTTATGATTTAATAAATATTAATGAGGAATCTCGTAAATTTTATAGTCTTGTACAGCTTTCACAAACACGTTGGTTATCTCGCTATAATGCAGTTAAAACAATTTTAGATCAGTATTTGGAACTTCAAACATTTTTCAACCAAGTTGTTTCAACCGAAAAATGTTATGTAACACGTTTGTTATCTGAACAATATAACAAAAAAAATAATAAAGTTATACTTTTTTTTATATATCCAATTATTAAAAAATGAAATGACCTTAACTTGTATTTTCAAAAAGATAAAATTAATTTCTTTAAGGCTTATAACGAAATAAATTGTTTCATAATAAGTCTTGCAAAAAAAATTTTTAAACAACAATATTTTTCTTAAATAGAATTAGACATTTGCAAACTTGAAGTTTTTTTGGATTGCGATAATACATTTTTACAATTAAGTGTACTTATATAAAATTTGTTAAAGGAACTAATAAAACGAATACCTCAACATTTAAGTTTGTTTAAAAAAATATCAATTCTGTCTCCAGAAATTTGTTTAAATAATGTCCGACCTAAATTTTCTGAATTTCCTTCAACATTATTAACCCATTAAAGCCGGCTCATAGATCCCGTCGTACAATCATTATAAAATTTTCAAAGGATGGTCATAGAGGTTATAGAAGTTGTCTGGAAAAAATTTAGACCTCTAGCATTTGCCACCCCTGAGATTTGGAATGGGTATTTAAATACCCAATCGACGTTAGCGCTACTACATTTTATATAAATTTTTTAGTTTTATTTTTTAAAAAAAATTAAAATTTCATAGATATATTATTTCAAGTAGGAATAATCTACATGAAATGAAAGATCCATCTGATATCTATTGATTGATAGTGGATTATATGACAAAATATATATTGTTCTGTATTGTAAGATTTAAAATGTTTTTTAACTTTTTCACATTATCTCATGGTTTGAAGTTTGACCGTTGTGTTTTCAGGTTTTAGAAATTCGAAAGTGAATTGATAAAGTTGTAAAGTTTCAAATGTAGTGTTATGTAAAACTAATTAGTAGGCTAAGATTTATATAATTCTGTTTAAATTACTATAATGTCCAACTTTTTGAGACATGGCCCAATGTTCCATACAAAGCGGTACGACCGAAAAAATCGTAAGATAACAATTGACCAACCACTGGTCATTCATGAGTATAAACGGATGGATGCTGTTGATCTGTTTGATATTGCTATGAACAATTATCGAATCAAAGTTCGTGGTAAAAAATGGTATTGGCCATTGCTCACAAATGCATTTGATGTCGCATTGGTGAATGCATGGAAGTCTCATGTTTTCTGCGCAAGGTATTAAGGTTTGACTTCTATGGGTATATTTGATTAAATTAAATGTGGTGGAAGCACTAGTAACACTACCACAAGTAGTCAGCCGTCCTTTTGGGAATGTACTTGTTAATGCCCAACAAATGGCAAAACGCACAGATTGTGTCGACCATATAGTGGAAAAATGACTAAACGCAGTCATTATAGACAACGCGGCATTAAAACACAATTTGGTTGCAAAAAGTGTTCGACTACTTTGCATACCAAATGCTTTTTTGACTATCACAATGATGTACCACGAAACAAAATTAAAAGCGAGAAAGCGAAATAATTTTTAAAATTTAATTTTACAATATTATTATTTAAATACTTTACTTTTTTCGATTTCTTCAAAAAAACACTGTGAATTGTGCCTTAATTTTATTAAGAATTTTTTCACGGTTTAGGCGGCCAAAAAATTATTGTTTTATTAGATTGAAAAAGTTTGAGACTAAGTGATCTTTAGAAATTTTCCCGACTTTTCCATTTTCCAAATTCCCAAAAACCATTTTTTATGGAAATTTTCGGGGCTTACAAAATCCTTAGTTTTTGAGTCCCACTAACAACGGCAGTTCTTGAGAATTTTGATTAGCTCACTGAGAACGAATTATGGTCCGGCCTTTTTTCTCTCTAATAAAATATATATTACCCAAAGGCAGATATAGCTATTTTAATGCAAGTTTTTGGGTATTTAAATACCCAATAGGCAGTAATGGGTTAAAAATAATGATATAAGTGATTTTGAAACGCAATATGAATTTTATTAACAATTTATTGAAAAAATATTTTTCCAGAAAAAATTCCAGAAGATAGTGAAGAATTTTGGATTACAGTTTTACAAATAAAATCAGCTTCACGTAATCTCATGTTTGAGAATTTATCTAAACTTGCAATTACATTATTTTGTTTACCTCATTCTAATGCTCTGGTAGAACGAGTTTTTTTCAATTATGAATATAACAAAAACTAAAATAAGAAATAGAATGAATTTAAAATTACTTTCTTCAATCTTAACTTTAAAAACTTATTTTAAAGCTTATTTTTCAAATAACGTTTGTTGTAAAAATTTTCAAATCACCCAAGAAATAACCAGCAGATTCAATTTTTTTCTCTGAAAATAATATAAACTATGACGATGAAGATTATAATGGTTTTGAAGAAGCTTTAGAGGCTACTTCAGAGATTTAAATAAAATTAGTTTTGGTTCATTTTTATATACAGTCGAACTTATGCCTAATTTGAATTTCTTGATAGATCGAACTATTTTAATGATTTTTTTTATAATTTTTATTTTCTATATTTTTGTCTTCTTTATTTAAATTTGTCTCTATTGTAAATATTATTATTATATCTTCATTTTTTTTTGTTATTTATTGATAAAGCCAAGGAGGCTAAAATTGTTATTTTTTGTTACGAAAATGTATTAATTTGCAATAAAAATAAAGTACCTATGAGTATAAAAAATGTCTTATTAATTAATTTAAAGTAAAAAAAATCTACTTCAATTTTAAAGAATCTGCTGCATTTTTAATTACATTTCTACTGCAAAGCAAAAAGTGAAAACGACAGCACTGGCGTACAGTGATTTCAAGCTGTGACAGTCCAAGAAAAAACCTGTATAGTGGGACCATTAAGGAAAGTTCTTCCATAAGATACGTGTAATAAAAAGATTTTCTTTTAAAAAAAATACACAAAAAATTATTTTTTCGTTTTTCTTAAATCTCTATATTATTGTACCTTGTGTGTGAAGTAAAAATTGTAAAACAAGTGTAAATAAAGTAAAAAAAATTAAAAATGTGTTTCAGTTTTGTTTTTTGTATTTAAAAAAAAAATTAGGCTATTTTGGGATACGAAAAACTGAATTTTGGGCGGGCTATTTTGAAAAAATATGACCACACGGAATCCAGAACGTCTCTTTTAAAGAAAACATGTTAACTTTTTTGTCAATTTCTTTTTTACCCTTTTTTTCAGCAAATTGTGAAAATGTTCTCTTTTTTAAAATTAAGATATAATAATTCATATTTAACTTTCAAATTATAATTTTTTTTCTCAATGACTTTTATGAAACCATTATTTCTTGAAATTAAAAAAAATTTGACCAATGCCTATACCAAAATAACTTTACAAAATAGACAGAGATTTTAAATTAAGCTTTGGTTTAAAGGGTAAAGCTTTCATTGAATTGTCACTAATTGTCATTTCTCTTGTTATTGTGAAATTTGAATCATTTTGAATTAACGTGTTTTATCAATATCAAGACAAAGAGCTTTCTTTAAGGTAAAATTTGAATTTTATAAGTAATTTTTTTTTGTAATAAAAGTTTTAAAATATTAGAGATACCAGGAAAAGGAAAACGAAAATGCATTTTTAACGATGAACTACAAAGGAAATATCCTTATTTTAAATCAGAAACTTCAAAACAGAGAGTTGAGAGTTTCAATTGCGAATATGGAAAAATTCGATTTAGAGTAACACAGGTAGTACCTTACAAAAAACACAGGTAGTCCCTTAAAACACCTTACAAAATTACCAAAAATTTTAATGGTATGTGTGAGTGAAAAACTAAATTCAGAAGAATTTATTAATACAATTAAAGCACAAAACAATGTAGAGATAAAAAATGTTAAGTGTCTTAAAGTTTATGAATAAAAAAAATTAAATTGGTATGTATATAACGCAATAATTGAAATTGATGGAAGTGTGTTTAAAAAATTTATAGAACAAGGAAAAATAAATATTGAATGGGATCGATGAATTTTTAAGTGTACTCAGTTACCATAAGTGTTTGGTCTATAACCATAATTCTTCCAAGTATATAGTATTGGATCGTGTTGTCTGATTTGGATAGTGATACATAACTTAATAACAATTGATAACAATACTATAGTGAGGACTAATTCTACATCACGTCATACAGGATGATTTTTATTTTATGTAAAAAAAAATTGGTCATTAAAAGTTATTAAATCTATTGCATTCGGTTTGCTTATTACATATACATATAATGAGAAAACTACATTTTATTTAGCAGCACTGTATAGATCACCAGGATATTTAGGTTCAAGGTTTAGGTTCCATTTTTTTTAGGTTTCCATTTAGGTTTAGGTTTTAGGATTTTTATAAATATTTTAGTATATATATATTTAAATGAATTTGTGGAAATAAAACAAAAAATAATAATTGCTGAAAATTTTAATATAAACTGGCTAACAAATAACAAATCCAAAACTCTTCTACGTGACATAATTTGTGATAATGGATTTAAACAAATAGTTTCTAAATGTACAAGAATAATAAATAACTCGAAAACCTTAATTGATTATTTAATAGTAAATGATCAATATAATATTAGTGCAAATGTTGGCAGTAATTTAAAGATAAGTGACCATGAGTCTATTAGAATAATTATAAGTAATAATACGAATCTGAAAGAGGAGCGTAAAATAAAAATTAACGAGTTTAAAAATTTAGAAAGTAATTTAGAAAGTAAATTTAGAAGTATAATAGTATGTAGTGATATAATGACTATATATTTTTTAGATTGTAATACAAAAGCAGAAATTTTTAGGAAGAGCTTGCAAAATATAATTAATGATTTTATTATAACAAAAAATAAGTAAGAGTAATTGTGAATAATATTCGGAAGATTTAAAAAACCTAAAAAACGAAAAATTAAAGCAGGATAAAATTTCGATTCTCAGTGATAGTCAAAATGACTGGAACAAATATAAAACATTAAGAGATAACTATAAAAATAAATGGAGCATTGCACATAATAATTTCATTTCAAATAAAAAAGATTACGGGTCAGATCAAAAATCTATGTGGAAATCGATAAAAAAGTTAACACCATAAAAACATAAAAGTGAGATAAAAGAAATTAAATTTGAAAATGAAAAAATAACTAATAGATTTAATAAATGGTTTGTTGAAAGTGTAGAGCTTATTAATAAATCGACTACTGTTAAACAATATAAAAACATTATACCGGAAACGAACGCCAAATTCAATATGAAACTAATTACAATTGATGAATTAAGTTTAATATTAAAATCAATAAAGAATAAAAAAGACATGTACTTGTGTGATATAAAAATCTTTTGTGATAGTATTGGTTTAATTGGTGGAAATCTACTTTCAATTATAAATTCTTCAATTGAAACCGGAATTTTTCCTGAATACTGGAAAGAATCAATGGTAGTAACCATTGAAAAGGTAAAAAATACCATTCATACCTACCGCCACCGGCGGGAACCTCCCGCTTAGACCACATTGTTCCCGCTTCCCGCTTACGCTTCTAAATTCCGCCAGCACTGAGTTCGCTAATTTTTATTTTAATTACGAAACCCAGACAAAACAGTTCCAGGATCCCGATCAACTTTTGGTACCATCTAACCGAATTCGCATTTTTGTTTATAGGGTTTAAACTTCATTTCGCATTTTGATTTGTAGGATTAAAGGGTTTAAACTTCAAATTCGTGTCAACTGTCAAAACAAAAAAGCAATTTTTAAAACGATTGTTTTTTTTTTAATTATACAGGCTAAAGTTAAAGTTAGTATGTTTCCAAGTTAAATTTATTTTTTTAATTACCACTGAAAATAAAATCGAAGTAAGTTTGGCAATCTTTAATTTAAATTGGCGTTGAATGACATTAATTTAACTATTATTTTTTGTTGCCCCATCAAATTAATAGAAAATGTTAAATATTTCATCAAGTTCTTCGGAAAGTGAACCACCAACACCAGTAAAAAAAACTAAATATAAGAAACAGTGGGAAAGTACACATAACTGGTTGAGACCTGGAAGTGATGATTTTAATGCTAAGTGCTCTATTTGCAATAATCTTAACTGCAATTAGCGGAGGCAGCATTCACACAGTTATGTATCAGCTGAATGCTCCAGTTCCTTATTTAAAGGAATATTCCCAGATTCAGCTATAGCAGCAAAATATTCCTATGGGAAAACAAAAGGTGCAGCTATAATATCAAAAGTTCTCGGGCCTAAATCAAGAGAATATGTTTTAAAAAAATTAAGCGACAATCATCCATTTTCAATAAGTACTGACGCTTCAAATAAAGGAAATTCAAAGACATTCCCATTAATGATAAGATATTTCGATAACTGTAATGGTATACAAACATCTTTGCTTTCATTTTTTTCATTAGAAGCATAGGATATTGCAACAATTGCAAATGAAATTTATAGCCAACTTAACCGAAATGGATTATCGTTGGTATTTGTCGCTTACGGGGCAGATAATGCTAACATTAATTTTGGTAAGAAGAATAACGTTTTTATTACTTTAAAAAAAACAAAACGAAAATATTGTAGCCGTCGGATGTAATCTTCATATTTTGCATACTACTGCTAAGAAAGCATGCTATTTCCTTAAAATTGAGGTTGAACTTATTGTTATAAAAATATTCAATGAATTTAGTTCTTCAACAAAAAAGACAACAGAGTTGAAGGAATTCTTTAAGTGGACTGATACCGAATGGAGCGAAATGCTACGTCATGTGCCTACAAGGTGATTAACTCTTTTGCCAGCTATTTAAAGGTTGTTGCTTAATTATGAACCAATAAAAGCATACTTTTTGAGTAAAAACAGTATTGCACCTATATTAAGAATGTTTTTTGAAGATGAGGTGAGTCAAGCATATCTTGGATTCGTCATGAATACTTGTTCGATTTTTCAACCAGCTCTAAAAAAACTCCAAGGAAATGAACTAATAATTTTAGATCTCTATGGAATTATGAATAATATCAGGCAATTACTGATAGAAAGAAAAAAATTTTAAATTTTTATGGATTTATTGCACGTCAAGTTATTGAAAAATGTGATAATTTAGATATGGTAAAAAGATTTAAAATAGATGTTGACAATGTTTTTGATGCGGCAATTAAATATATAGAAAAATGGTTTCAATGATAAAAAATTTCAAATTTTAACGAGCTTAAAGTTGGATGCAGTACCAAGAAATTTGAAGAAATAACTGCTATTATTAAAACATGTAAAATTAAAATTAATGAAGACATGCTTTTTGAAGAATATATACTTTTGAAAAAGTATATAACGGATTTAAAAGCTGATGAAAAAACACTACCCTGTGATATAAAATCTGGTTGATGGCCGAGTTGATGGTCAAGCCAAATTTTGGTATGACATACTTAGAATTTAAAAAATTCTTTATAAATGAAGGCTCCTCTCTTATTAATGCAATAAAATTTGGTACAAAGTACCTGTGATTAAGTCACATATATATATTTAAATATTTTGGATATTTTTAATATTTTTTTTGTTTTTTTTTTTGTAAAAGAAGGAAGTGTGATATTCTGATATTATAAAATGAATTTATATTAAATAATAAATAAGTTAGTACGAAAAAGGTTTTGTCTTACAAAAATTTTACTTTACTCTAGCCTTTTAATAATTTTTTCCCGCCGAGTCACTTTTCAAATATGGCATCCCTGTATAAACATGATCTCTACCTTATCAAAAATATTGGAAAAAGTAATTTATAATCAACTTTAATCGTATTTTGAAACAAATTGCTTCATGTCACAAAATCAATCAGGCTTTAGAAAGAATCATAGCTGCGAGTCGTTACTGAAATTGGTTTTGTCGAATTGGAAAATAACAATTGATGAAAAAAAAGTAGTCGTAGCTGTTTTTTTAATTTTCGCATAGCGTTTGAAACAATTGATCGTGATATATTGCTAAATAAATTATATGGTATCCGCGTTGTAAAACTTAGTAAATTTACTTCAAAATCCTTCATGCTGAGAACATTAAAGTGGATGAGTGTGCCCCAAAGAATAAAAATAAATGTTTTGATAATGGTATATAAAATAAAATATAAAATTATGCCAAGTTATTTAACAAATAGACTAATTCGTGTAGAAGATGTTCATCACTGCTATTTAAAACTAAAACGTAGAATATGCTAATGTGTCTGCAACTGTTTAATAATTTACCACTTAATTTGAAAATGGAAATTTTTTTTGCCAAATATAAAAAGGACCTGATTAAATACTTGAATGAATCAGTTGATTGAAATATTATGTAATACAAATGAATTGTTATACCTAATAGATAAATAAATAAATTGTTAAAATAGATAAGAAATAAATATAATTGTTAAAATAGATAATACAAATGAATTGTTATAATTATAAATAATGTTATAATTGTACACTGTAAATAATTAACAAAAGTAAATAAATGAAATAATAAAATAAAGTTAGGGAGTTGCAGAAGGCCGAATATTGCCTCTATTCTATCGATCTACAATGCTCTACCAACCATAATATAATGATTGGAAACTATCGTGTACTTGTTAGAGGCGATGGTAAAAGAGCCATTTTTAATGTAGGGGCTCAAAAATCCTTCGCAAATACAGCTAATTATCCTCGACTTTCGAAACGTCTAAAAAAAAATTGAAACACGATGTCTTGTGTTTACATTCATCAAATTAAAATTGTACCACAATGTATTGAGTTTATAAACGCCTAAATTATGTATTCGCAACGCCCCGAAAATGCAAAGAAGGTATCGAGAATTTCTGAAAGACATTTGTTTGACGTTCGTAATAATTTGGAGAATTTAAATGTGACAGGAAATAATTAATTGAGTGTTTTTATTTGTTTTAAAAACAAAATTAATTTTTATTTTCGTAACTAACTAATATTTTTTAATAGGGAAAAGAAATAAACACATGAAAGAAATATTTTTCTTTCGTTTGATAGAATCAATGCTCACTAAATTCATGCTTAAATTTTCTTTTTTAAATGCAAAACAATCATGAAATATAATATTATTATTATTATTATTATTATTGAATTGACCATAATTTAAATTATGGCCAATTTTGTAAGCGCTAGCTGCAGAGGCTTTCGGCTTCGAAATATAATATAAATTAATATGTTTGCTATATTATTATTAATTTTTTTGTATTATGACATTCAAAAAACAAATGTTCGTAAAATTGCAAGAAGTGTTTATTAACGTTAAATAATACATTGTATAGACATTACAAATCAAAGACATGATTTTGATATTGTGATAATAAAAGTTTAACAACCCGTCTCACAATCGTATTTTTTGCCGTTTCGAAAGTCACTGTATATTGCGTATTTTTCCGATTTGACTAGTTTTCGTATTGAACCTGTATATATCTCCAAAATAAAAGAAGTGAAGAACCTTTGAGTTTTCAATATCAGAAAATTGGAGGAATTATTAGTAAATCGTAAAATTTCGGGTATTACATTCGTGTACATATTCTGCTGTGAGACAAATCATTAGTGTTTAGAACATTTATTCAAAATTTTGCATCTTAAGTATGGTTAATGTATTTTTATTTTGTTATTTATTTTAATTACAATATTATTTTTTTTGCAAATTTTAAAATTTGTCATGTTTTACAAAATTTATAAAATTCTGTTCGAATTCTATTACAATTTTATTTTTTTTGCAAATTTTAAAATTTGTCATGTTTTACAAAATTTATAAAATTCTGTTCGAATTCTATTCAAATAATTTTCAAAAGTTGTATCTTTGGTAATTATTTGTTTTATGTTTATTTATTATTTATCACTATATAAATTACCAACGAATTTCTTTTATTAAATTTAAATTATAAAATAATATTTTTGGTAAATTAATAAGTATAATATTTGTTGATATATAAGTTACATTATAGTTATATAAAACATAGATTGGCAGTAAAGCAAAAATATTTCAGTAATTTTTTGTTAAATGTTCTGAAACATAGAATTAGAAAAAAATTATAATTTCTAGAAATTATCATAAAAAATAGAAATTTCATTTGCAAAAATTTATTTAAGAGAAAGCTCTGACGTCACGTTTTAAACACAAAATTCTCTTAAATTTCTCAAAAATTTGTAAAGAGCATACAAATAAAAAAGTTAACATACAGGAATTTGGATACATACAGACCAATTATGAAAAACAATAAAAAATACTGATGTGACAAAGAATTTTTTGAATTGAAAATTGGCCAATTTTACACACTTGTGGAAACACATTTTTACATTTTTTTTTTGTTAAATGGTGCATTTTTACCTGTTTTAATTTATAATTTTCGTAAAATTTTCAAAGTTAATTAAAACTTTAAACACATTTTAGTTCTGTTAAATGAAATTTTGAAAACTGTATTATTGACATTTAGCAACTGGGTGACTGCGTTAATTCTGATCGCGTGGCTGTTATGTTAATTTTTTGTTAACCTATTAGAGAGACAGAGAGCTATACCATTCAATCAAAGTATTAGAGTACAATGGAAGAGCCAATCCCATGCAAAAAACATGCAAACATTTTGATAAGATGTTGTGCATACTTCTTTTTCTCTTAATTGTATTTCATAAGTAAAGTTAGTGTTAGGCCAATATAGTTTTTTAGAGAGAAATTTAGTAAAAGCTTCGAGTATGCATAAAATAAAACGTATCAAAATCTAATTTTATTTAACATAACAATGTTTTTTTCAATTTTATTTTAACTTTATTTTACCTGACCGAGTACTTTTTTTTAAATTCCACATTCGAAATAGTTGTTAAAATTATTTTTAAAAAAAATATTCATGTTTTTTAAATATTAAATTTTCAAACTTAGTACAAAAATACAAAAGATACTGTTGCACTAATTTAAAAACAAAAATGTTTACTTGTCAGCGAATATACAAAACATTGATCATTTTTTTGCATGGATAGTCGTCTCTTCCATTCAAATTCTTTGCAATCTGCCAAGCTATATTGACTTATAATATATCTATATAATGTATATACTTTACGAAGTTTGTGCAAAAATATTGCATTGATTTTAAATATGGGAAATTTGGGTGATTTTTTTTAATTTACCAGGTAATATTTTCAATACAAAAAATCATTTTAGTTTTTAATTTAATTAAACACAATTATTAAGTCGAAATATTAGAGAAACTGGAATATTTCGTTTACAATTAATTTTAAATTTGATTAACTAACTGAAAATTTTGTTTTATAAATATTTAAATAAAGTTAATGAAAAAATGAGAAAGTTGACGAAAATTAAAAAATTAAACTAATTCATATAATTTATAAATTAAAATTAAATTATAAATTAATTCGAATAAAAATTATCACAGAATGAAAATCAAATTTAACCTTATATGATAATAAATTGTACATTGAAACTATATGAATTTTATACGTATTAAATACTAGAACGTTAATATAGGAGTCTCTCGATGATCTAATAAATCTGAAAAAAAAGAATCAAAAGTTTAAAAAACAAATCAATTCTATATTCAACTAGAATTATTGCTATGTAATCAATTTCATAGTTTAATTTTTAATTATATAAAAATAAAATGTTGAAAAGAAAGTAACAGAAAACAAAACAAAAAACTAGTTTAAAATAATATATTTAACTACATTTATTGTACATATAAATACCGCATGTAAACGTATTTTCTTTTATTTTTTATATTTCTGTCAATAAAATATCCAACATACATTTATACCCAACGAATTAGAATAAATTGTATTGAATACATTGGGCTAGATTCCACGCGGCTGTAGTCAACCGACTCATTGCAATTTTTTTATATCCTTCATTCTACTTATTTTATTTGTTTATTATCTATGAATTGGTGTGTAACGCCGGTTCAACCATTAAAATTTTGGGTTGAACAATCCTCACTTTGTGACTACAAAATATCCCCTCTACAAAATTAGTTAATTGCCAAAGAGGTATGAAACGTACGTTAACTATAGCGTTATTTTTCTGCGTGAAATATAGATCATTGGACTTTGTTTCCATCAAAAAGTATCAAACAATAAGAAGTCAAACTCGGCTCGAATATGTATTTTTGCTAACACACCCATACATTTATTAGAAAGAGAAGAAATATAGTAAAAAAAAAGGTGTAGCAAAATTAATAAGATAAAAGTCAAATAGAATGTGTGAAAATAATAATTTTTCGTATTAAAATCAGACTATTTATCGTGTAGGTTCCGTTAAAATAAGTAAATTTAAACAAAGAACATCAAAATTTTAAACTTAATATACTTAACATATTAAAAATTAAATTTTAACATAAAAAAATTTAATTTTTATTGTGTGGGAAATTGATAAAACTTCCTTTCCGATTTTTGAAAATATTACACCCTAAACATCTATAATTATGTTTACCATCAATTATTAGTTTAAAATTTAAAAAACAAAAAACTTGGTTCAAAATATCAATAAAATTTTTACTCAATCTCACTATGTACTTATTAATAAGTAATCAAGATGCATATAAAAATTTCATAAGGGTTTTGATATCTTTTATACAAAATAACCAAAACGCATATAGAAAGTTATATATAAAAATTTAGGTAAGCATATAAGTAGGTAAGTAGGAAGAGGTGGTCATTCCAGTTGCTTCTGGAAAACCAATTAGCACTTAATTGTTCCTGATACCACGACTCGAGCGACCTATTTGTTGTCATTAGTTGTTATCATCAGCACTAGAGTCACCCTGTGTGATTGAGAAAGTTGATGAGATCTCCTATTCGGCTTTTCGCGATAAAACCTATATTGCTGGAGAAAATCTCACCTACAGTCCAGAGTCTGACTATAGATAATGCTGGGCAACTACAGAGAAAGTGTTCAAGAGTTTGTATTTCATTCTCATCTTTGCAGCCGCGGGAATTAAACGGAATTGGAACTAGTTTGGCAGCATACATACTGCGTTCTCTTTTCTCATTTTAATTTTCATATACGACAATCTTAAAGAAAGTATAGCAATTTTTACGTGTTTTAGCTAATGGAAATATTTTGCTGTGAAATTAGGAAAAAATATCATTAGGTTTAAGTAAATGAAGAGTTATATTTCTTATTGTTCGATATTCTTTGGTTTTCACGAGTATTCTTTCAGAATCTTCGTAACTAAACTACATATACTGTGTGTGAAAATATTTCATTCATTTTTAAATTACTCAAACTTTCAAACAAGAATAAATAATTTTAAAATTTAAAAGGCGAATACATAATTTTCGCTAACCCTACTCAAAATTTTTATTTGCCTACATATGCATTTGTATATAAAAATTGTTCAGCAACAAAATGTTGAATAAATATTCTCGTTTTCTACAAAACAGAAATTATCCTTCATAAAATGTATTTGATGGTAAAAGGTTATGAAACGTGTGCTAAAGTTACAGTGAAGAATACTCGTCGAAACAGGCCAATCTATATTCCTTCATTTATTCTAATTCTTAATCATTGCCTTGTATAATGTAGTTAATTTTATAAAGTATGGCAATGCTTTAAATATACATATGGTTGATGGTTCTACTACGTTCTGTTGTAGTACTAGTTTTTTTTGTTAGTAATTCGAATCGAATTTTGATGTTTGAATATTTTTATTTTACTAAAATAACGGTGAATAGAAAACTGTCAAAAACAAAAATAATTACAATATTTAGTTAACTGCAATTATTGTATTTCATAATTTAAAATTACATTTTTATAAATTTTTTTTAGTAAACTCAACAAAATGTCTTTAGAAGAATCAGAAAAGAAAAATTTAAGTAAAAAGAAAAATAATACTAACAAACAAATTTTAATATTGAAGCAGAATGAACCATCGGTACCAATAACTCTATCTACTACTCATAATAAATTAAATATGTCCAAAATTATTTTGAAAATCGATAAGAATTTACATAAAAATAAAGCAATATTTAAAAATAATGCAAGAAAAATATGTGAAAAAACTATTTCTAACACCGAAGAAAATGTTCTAAATTTGAATGATCAAATTCAAGATGAAGGTTAATATTTTTAAAAGAACGTAAAAAGAAGTCACAAAATTTAACATTTTTTTTTTCAGTTACTAAATCATACGAATTTTTGCAAACTGGAAGGTCCTTCATTGAACATAATTCCAAAATACGAGATAATTTACATATTACAAATCAATTAATGGATCAAATTGACAAGAAATTAGACAAAGAAATTGAAAAATTACAAAAAGTGGCCGAAATTTTAAAAAAAGTTTTAAACTAAACCAACAGAATTTGAGAATAAAAGGAATAATTAAATTATAGTTTATATTAATTTAAAATTTAATATTTCATTGTAAGCTCATAATCTAAAGATATGTTTTAAGTAAAATTAAAGAAATAAATAATTTATAAACAAGTAAACTATAATTTGACTAACCTTTTGCTATGCTCCACCAAGGTAATGTTACATAAGTTAGAAATGCATTCAAAGGGGTAGATTGTTGACGTCGATTCTCCTTCCAAAAATGAAACTGTTGTGTGAACCCCCGACTTGCCCATAACGGATTGTATGCCCCATCATCCAACTCTGTAAAAATAATAAAAGTTAATTGTGAAACACTATTCACGTTCATCAACAACTTGTTATATTTTGTTCATAAACGTGACGTAAAAAAAAAAATTTAAAAAAATATAGGCGCAATTCAATAATTTTTTGTAAATTGATTTCAAAATATTTTTCAAACTAATTAGTTTTATCTAAATATTCACTTTATACTTTTTAATAAATATTTATTAAGGAAAAAAATGTAAACCTTTTGGAGATTTTTTTGAAATTAAGTCACACCAATAGTATATAGTCGTTCCATCAGGTGTTACATGTTTCGGCACAATTTTCAATAATTTATCATGTACATTTTGATATCTTTCTGAGTTTGATAAGGATCTATTACGTGTATAAACACCCCTAATTCCAGGTAGTGATCTTGTCCTTTGTAAATTATTATTACTACTATTGCTTAAAATATCCGTATTATCTAATGCTATAATAGCCAATTCATTATTGTTTGATAAAGTTGGATTTACATCTACTGCATGAATGCTATTATTATTACAATTGTTAACATTATTGTTGCCATTATAATCACCTAAAAGCTTGGAATTTTCTGTAATATTTTCATCGTTTTCACTTTCAGCTTCAATTTTATTTTTATTTTGTGATTCTTCAATTTTATTCATATGTATAATAGAAGTTTCAATAAATTTTGTATTTGAGGTTTTTATCGTTATCGCAGGTTCTAATGGATGGCATTTGGTTTCGATAGGCACAAATTTATCAATACTATTTGTCATTGTGTTTATAGCTTGTCTTTGATTTTTATTATTATCCTGTTCAGAAATATTCGTTTTGGATGTAATTTTTGTTGGTGTTTGGACAACTGGTAGTTCTTCTTTACCATGAACACGTATACGTTCTGAATCATTTTCATTTAGAACACATATTTTAACTTTTTCAGTTTCATTAATATTTGTTGCTACAATTTGTTCTTCATTTAACGATGTAACATCGTCACCAATTTCATATTCTTCAAATTGATTGAGATTTATTTTTTCCTTCGCATCTTTAGTTGAATTTATAGTTTTATTATTGCCAACATTACTGTCATTATTTTTAGTTTTGATATTTACTTTATTTGAAATTACTTTTTTTGCATTATTTGTTGTACAACCAGTAGCATTTGATGAAATTGATAAATTTTTCTTCTTAATAGACGACACAAGCTTATGATTATTATTTTTCTCTATTTTTGGATCCTTTTTTAAGCTATTTGTAAAAATTGACTTTTTTGAATTATCTTTCTTCAAAGTTGGCACATTACTTGTACCTGCTAATGATTTACTTCTTGGCAATGATGTTGTTCTTAAAGAGGTTCTTTTTCTGAATGTTTCAGTACCACTTAATTTCGATTCTTTAAATTTATTATTATTATTATAATTGGTATTTTGTCGACTTTTTTTTGTGGGAAACTTCTCTAAACATGCTGGAGTTTCATTTGCTACATCATTATTACTAATAGATCCAATAGACCGACTATAAATATCTGACATTTGAGCTGAATCTGTATCTGACCAACGTTTACATTTATTAGGGCTAAAACAGCTAGTGCAACAATATCCTGATGATGGTGGTGATTTAATAACTGAATCTTCTACCATTTTTACCGGAATTACGTTATCTTGTGAACTTTTTTGTTTAAGATTTCTATCATTATCAACACTCTTACTGTTTTCTTTGATCGAAATATTAGTTTTAATTTTTTCACTAGTTGAACATGAAGAAATGAATGAAGTTTCTATAGAATCAGTTACCGTTAATGTATTAATATTAGTTGTATTAGAAGTTGCAGTGACATAAGCATTAGTGGTAATATCAGTAATAATTGTACTATTAGTAGAAGTAATTAAATTCGCAGAAAATTCACAATTTGTTTCATTTATTTTATTCACGTCGAGGTTGTCATTTATTTTATTCGTCTGTTGTGATGCTGAGGAAGCAGGACCTCGATCTAAAAGAATTAGATCAACAAATATAAAAATTTTGTGTGAGCAAAACGTTTTTATAATTTCACATATTTTTTTTTGTCTGATTTTTTTAAGACTTAAAATAAACTAATTTTTCTAATAAAGACGAATTTTTAAGTTTGTTTTAAAGCTATGTAAGTGCATGTAAGTTGTTTTTTTTCAAGTATGTAGATTTTTAGAATTATATTTAGAGCTGTTTAAATTTTATTAAATTATAAAATGGTAAATTAAATTTTTTAAAATATAACTTTATAAATTGATAGTAAATAAGAATAGAAAAAAAAAGTATTTTTTACATTAAAATAAAAAAAACTAAATGTAAACTGAACACTGGAAGTGGGGAATGAAATTTTTAAATACTACTTATTTCTATTCAATTTCAATAATCTTTGAGTCAACTTTAAGCTCTTGAAACTTGTATAGACCATTTGATTTTATTTTTAATAACGGTTTTTATATTATTATTCTTTTTAAAGCTTAAAATTTCACTAAATCGTGAAGTTAGTTATTATTCAAAATTTCTTTTAACTAATTTTACAATAAAACTTAATTAACTAAACAATGTTATTTGAGGTTTCTTAAAACCAAAAAACATATATAACAAATTTAACTATTAATATTATTACCTGGCTTTTGTATAGTGTCTAAGTGATATTACAATGTTTCTGGAAAATAACTGTCTTTCTTTTTGGAAAAACACATAATACTACTACATATTACGTGCAAAATTTTATTAAGAGAAAATAATTCAAGACAAAATATAAAAGAATATTTTTTTTGTTTAAATTAACTGTTTTAAAATAAAACGGTACATTACAACGGAAAATATGAAATAATATAGATATATATATGTAGAATAATTAAATACTACATTTATTTATTTTTAGTTTTTCTTTATTTATTTGTCCTGCTTCCCCGCAATTTTAAGTGTCTATATTCTTTTTCCTTTCTATTATAATTTTTGTTACATAAAAATAAGCAAAAAAGTGAAAGGAGACAAGCTTAAAATAAAATTAAAATGCAAAAATCTAAAAAAAAAATACATATATTCTTTAAAAGGCAGAAAACATGCAAAAAACTGAATGATTGTTTAACTTTCCTATAGAAAGTATATTATGTTTATATAAAAAATTTCTAAGTTCAAATTTAGTTTTTTTATGTAATTATATACATATTATTACGATATGAATTTTATCCACCGATTGTATTATTATAAGGGTATAAAAAAAACATTTAAAATGTTACATAATGCTTAAAATAATTTCGTTTCGTAAGATCGTACACTAAATTATTTAATACCAAATTCATGAAAAATATTAAATTTAATAAAAAAAAAAATATTCGTACCATCTCTCAAATCTCCTGCTTCAATTTCTGATACTTCATTTGCCAACGAATCCAAACCTTCATTTTCTGAGCGAGCCTTAGAACCACTACATTGTTCAATATTTTTGGCATATTTCCAACCATAACGGCTAAAATTATTTAAGTTCGCTGAGGGATCACTTAAACGACGCTGGTGTCTCGTGAAATATTCATCTGGATCTTCTTCCCAACCATCCAACATTTCTGTAGCACAAAATCTAAATATATTATAAAACATCAACTAATTTTTTAATATAAAACAAATTCATTTTTATACCCCGGTTCGCTAGTTGGAGTTTCCACACCAGAGCCTTTTGGCTTAGTCACAGCCATTTCAGCATGTCCTTTACCTTGCGGGCCTTTCATGCGAACAAATTCACATCTTGTTTGAACACCTGCTCCACTACTAAATAATCCAAACGTCATACGCTGAGCTACCTTGGAACTTAAACTAGATTGCTAAATTAAAAAATATATATATTTATTATTCTATTCTATATCTATTATTCATTTATAGCTATATAGTTACCCTTGCATCGTACACTTTTTTAAGTGCGTCGTATCGAATTGAACCGAGAAATATAACTCCTTGCACGGCACCATCTTTATCACTAGCAACTAATTCAACACATACCATTTCACCATCTCTAACCAATATATCACTAAACACTTCATCAAAATTGTCCACCATAAAACATATATGGGGATATGTCATTTCTTCATTTTCTCCTTTTGTATCCATTTTTCTACGACTTGGACTAGCATACACTCGTTGCGAATGTCGACGTAAGACCTGTAATTCTTTCGGCGATGTTCTCGTACATATAGCTAATGTCAATGTATAATTGAATTGATGAATCACCATATTCAAATAAACAGTTTCTTCCCAATCAACATCTGGATCACCAATTGGTAATTTCCGAGAATCTTTACGGTATACATCTACTTCAGTCTACAAATTTGAACAAAAATATTTTTAAAATTTTACACTTACTATATTATAGGTTTGTTTTGAAATTTTTATCTTACCTCAAATTTCGGCATATGTCTTGAGGTGCCTTTTACATGTTTTTTTCGTACAAAAAATAGTAAATCATCAGAGTCTATATTATGCACCGGTTCAGCTTGAAATAAGAAATGCCTTACAAATAAGTCTGTCCAATAAGTGGTTCCTTGTAGTACAACAAATCCACTGTCTAAAAATTACAAAGCAATATGTTCATATAGCTTAAATACCGTTTTGACATTCGGTTTATGATTAGAATAGATATAAAAGTTACAATAAATCTAAAGAGCGGTACATACAATATAATGAAATTCTTTTTTTTAAAGAAATGTAATGGTAATATTATTACAGATCAATTTTATTTATAAACTGAAATAAAATGTAAATTAAATAAAATTTAATAATTATAAACTAAATTTTCGGCTTTTAAGAAAATTTTTTTTAGCGGCAAAAGAAAACACTGAAGTCTGCTAGTAGACGAAATACTCGTATTCTGTATTATATTTATATTAGCAAAATTAAAAGCAAAATATTCGACTATTTTCAATAAATTTTCATAATTTAAATATTTTAAAAATCTACGTTTACAAATTTATTTCACTAATATAATAATTTTACCATCTTTCATAAGTTGCCGCATTTCTTTAGTCCTTTGAAAATTAATTTCTTCTAAAAGTTGAGCTAAAGGGGATGGTTGCTTCAAAAATGCTCCTGAAGGTAAAGCCATCCTTTTTTAAAAGTGTTCTGTGAAAAGTATATGTAATTTAAAGAAAAATCGATAGCCAAAAAGTCGAAAGCAGCTAAGTACAAAATTTCTTCTGCAAATGAAATGTTTTAATAAATTATTTCATAAATAAGGTTCAGTCAATTATATTTTACATTGACGAAAAAAATTTAATGTAATATTTTGCATATTTTTTATTTATTTTTTTATAAATTTACACATCTTTAGGTAAAAAATTCATTGTAATTGTAAAATATATCTCAAAGCTGAATTTTCAAATTTAATTATTAAGAAGTAAGTATAGTTCGCTTACTATCTCACTCAAATAGTAAAAAATCGAAGCTGTCAGGTCAAGTCATCAGCAGTGTTGTCAACACAAAAATCTCCTCTGGCTATTTGATAAATTTTAATTTTCCGCAAATTTTTGATTAAATACAATGGCGCTAACTAAAGGCTACAGTACAGCTACAAGTCAAATATAAAATAATACAGTTTTCCAGTATCGGCGCCAAGTTTGCAAATCGGTAAAGTAATAAAGGTGCGTTTAATACACGTTTAATTCTGTTGTCAGATATGATTTCATTTACAAATATAAAGGAAATATCCTTTATGAAAACATTTTCAGCTATTTTTTTTTGGACCACTATGGGATTGCAAATTTTAGATTCCCCCGGAAATAATATATGGCGTCATAAAGGAAATTTCGCACTATATATATTTTTATATGTACAAGTAAAATATATACCTATGTACATAAATATGCCCATGTTTATACGAAGCAGAAATCTACCGCAGATCCGCCGCAGCAATCTACCTTCACGGTGGATTTCTTCATGTGGCGATTTACCGTCAGGGTCGCTTTGGACAGCCAAATAACCAATCAGAATCAACCATCGCATCGATTTTTCGTCGCGCCGAAAAGATCAACGAACTTTTATTACGGAGATATTTAACATATCACAAGCAATAAATTCAATGACAGCAAAATATTTTTTGTTTATATGCATCTATTGTACAATGAATAAAAGTGTAAATCAAATAATTTGTTTAAAAATAATTTGTTTCATAATTTATTATAAATAAATCAAACAATTTATAATATTTTTTGAAATATTATGTTTATATTATATTTGAAATATTATGTTTTCATTTTGAATATATTTTTAATTTGTCAAATATTTCAATGTATACATGACCGAAATCGCCGCATTTCAAATCGTTCTGAAAAAACCGTCACAGAAAAAAGCGTGAAAAAACCCTCATAATATAATAGTGAAAATATAGCTGTAATAAGAAATGTAAGCTGCGCTTCAAATAACTTAACAGACAGATGGTGACTGCTTTTGATGATATTTTTTGAAAATGATTTTAATTGGCTACTGATATTTTGAACAATTTATGTTGCATCTTAGAACATCGATTTGGTCTAGGAATTGCTCCAAATTGATTTATTGAACTTAAATCACTTACATAATCTCCAACTTCCAGATGAAAGATATCCATTTTGCAAAGAAATAATTTGGTTTGATTAAATTATTTTTAAAAATAGTTAAATTGATATTATTTTTAAAATAATTATTAAAGCCAAATTATTTCTACTAAATAATAACGACAATCTATTTATTCTGTTTTGTTTTCATTAGTTATGAAGTGTGTCGAAAAAGCGAATAGTTCGTCTTGATTGTGTCTCTAAGCGCGAAATTTGGTTATTCGTCACTCGTCATTCGTCGTGACTGTATTTTCAGTATAATTTTTAAAATTTTCTTTAATTTGTTGTCATTTTTTTCTTTTTAAACTTAAACATTTTGAATTTTTAAAATTTTACTTTTAAAATTTATAACAATTAAATTTAAATTTTGCATAAATATATATTATATTCTCGTAAATTTTAAATTGTTAAATTTTTGAATATTATATTATATAATTATTAAGTTGAATTTGAACTCCACATTCTGATTTTATATAAAATAATTTTTGCTTTAAATAGTGCATTCGATACAAATTTTTTTTAATTTACTGAATTTATCCTATCTCTTTTTTTCATCTATGTACATAAATCTTCCTTAAGAACTTAAATTTTCAAACTAATTCAAAAAATAATGGCAATTTAAATTTAAAAACTTTCATAAAAAATATAAAAATTTAATTTTACTTACAATAGATGTCACAACACTCAACATAAAAATGGTTGTTGCTGTTTTTACATATAAAAAGTCAGATCCATGAAAGGTATCTAGAATTTTTTCAGATCCATTTTCATTAACCGGTACATTTACCACACCGTTCAGTAAACAGATCCATGGATCTGTGGATTTCAGATCCAATAGTTATGTTGAAAACACAATCACACACAATTTTTTTGTTTTGAAATTTCAAAATTTGTTTATGAAAAAATGGAGGAAAAATTTAAAAAAAATTAATTTAAAAATTTTTTTATTTAAATTTGAATTTTAAAAAGGTTTTAATAAAGCCATTTTGACCAATTTATGTTGGTATCAATGAATGTCATTCGCATTCGTCGACGAGTTAAATAGAAATAGATCTATTTTTTGAACGCGAAATTTTGGTCATTCGTCATTCTTCACGATTTACATATAACCTCATGTATTTGAACGCGAAAAATTCGTCAAACGTCGTGATTGTGTTTTCGACATTAATTTCACTGAACGCTATCAATATGTTGACAAATTTCAAGGCATCCTAAATATGCAGGCACGACACTTCGTACTTTTTTTTGTTAAGACGGCGCTTTAAAGGCCATAGAAAAATGTAAACAAAAAATTTTCTTTACCTTGTTCACACTACACTAAAGACCTCGTAAAGATCTTTATGAGGTCTTTCTCGGTCTTTCCATACATTTTTTAAAAGTCAAAAGAACGAGGTCTTTCAAAGACCACATAAAGACCTCGTTCATTTTAAGGGTTGTGTTAAAGATTTTTTATGATATCGACGTCTTTTTTCGAGAGTCGAAGTTATTTTTTTAGAATATTAAAATGACATTTTAAAAATGTCAAATTTAAAATTTATAAACATAAACAAAATATTTGATTTTGAAATTAAATATCAAAAATCACTGCACATATTACAACGGGTGAGTACATTTAAAATAATTTTTTTTTTTTAAATTTATTAAGATACAATTTTTTTGTATATATTTTTTTATATAGAGAGGAAAAAATATCGTAGACCCATCAGGTGGTTTACCGTCAAATTTGCCATTTTTTGATGACCTTAAAGAAATTTTCATCCAAAGCAAATTTATCAACTCGACGGACTTAATGGAGGAAAGTTTTCATTTAGGTAGGTATCTAAAATAAATAATTAAAATTATTCTACATTTTTATATTTTAATTGCTAATTATCTTATCTTTATAATTTTAGATACTGAAGAAGAAGGTCCACCGTCATACACTTTAGGTATCTATAATAAATATAAATTAGCAGTTTTTTTTATATTAATACAATACTTATACTTATCTTTATAATTTTAGATACTGAAGAAGAAGGTCCACTGACACACACTTTAGGTATCTATAATAAATATAAATGTGCAGTTTTTTTTTATATTAGTACAATACTTATAATTATCTTTATAATTTTAGATTATTTATCCGAAGAATTTATAGAAGAATTTATAGAGTCACCAGTTCCTACACCAAGAACAACAACAACAACACCATCAGCATCAACACTAGCAGCATCAACACCATCAGCATCAACACCATCAGTATCAACAGCATCAGTACCAACATCAACTTCAAGATCTGGAAGAAAAAAATTAAAAAAAAAATGTAAATAGTGAGATTCTCAAACAAATTGAATTTTCAACGGATTCAATAGGAGAATATGTGAAAAACTCCAGAGAGGCGGATATTAAAATTATAAAAATTGGTGAGGAAGGATTAGAAATAGAAAAGGAAAGAAATCAAATTTTTAGAGAAATTTTTTCAAACATTTGCTAGTCAGTAATATTTTAAAAATTTATTTTTTTATTAAATTTAGTTGTTAATTTTTATTTATGTTGAAATGAATTATTTATTTATTTATTAAATGAATTTTGAATTAGATGAAAATATTTATATAAAATAAAAAACATTACTTACCAAAATAAGAACTAAAAGCGTTTCTGACTGTTACACCATTAGGTGTAACTAAATTAACACTAATGTCTGGTTGTATACGATTTCTTACTCCTTCTTCTTCGTGTAGTTGTTGAACCCAATTTAAATTGATCTCATCGTTTGTGTCGTTAAAAAAATTATTCAAAACACAACAGGCTTTTATGATCATAGTAGTGTGTTCTATGTGATTGTCTAATCCTTTACCCAATCTTCTAAATCTTGCTTTTAAATGTCCAAATGCATTTTCAACTACTCTTATTTCAAATTTAAACACTTCGGTATCACTTTTAAAAAAAATGATTCATTTTTTTGTTTGTAAACAAATTATTTTTCTCGATGCGTCATCGACTGTCAAAATTTACCCACTAAAAATTACTTTGTATTATGATATAATTAAAAAATGTATAAAAACTTGGTGCAATATTTTGATGAATAATTATTGCAAAAATAAAAATAATGATAAAAGAATTCATCAAAAAAATTTTGTCACATCAAATTCGTCTAAATCCATTACAAAGAAAATTAAACACTTTAAATTAAACATTAATTTCTTAACTTTTCATATTTGTTATGTTTTTTCTATTAATCTAATGATGAACAAATTTGTTTTTTTTTTTATTAAAATTAAACATTGTAACTTTAATACATAACTAATATTTTAATGTCTAAATAATAGAATCTTTGTGAATTTAGTTTTATAAAATAATATATAATCTATACGATAAAGTAAAATAATTTTTTCTCACTCTTGGTCATTTTATTTAGTTTAACATAAAACTGTATTAGCCCATCTATCAATTTTCTTAATTTTGTTTATATAATTCTTATCAAGATCATAAATATACATATACGTGTATCAAAACATCTTTTTTTAACCTTAGTTTTTGATTTGTTATTATTGTGAATTTTATATGAATATACACATATACATGTTTTTAAAAGAAAATTTAAAAATAATTATTTTAGATGAATTGAGATTTTACGTTAAAAATAATCCAATTATTAAAATTTTTGTAATTTTATATTTCTTTTACTCTAAAACTTTTCATATTACATTGGTGCGAAGTTTCCATTTTCAAGGGAATTATTTGCAGTAGAAACTAAATTATTTGAACTCAGATTTTTCAAAAACAGCTGACTAAAAGTGGCTGAAAATTGTTATTCTAACTGCCACTCTATATTTTATATATCTATGGGAGGCCTTGACAAAATTTGTTCAGCTGTCGACAAAATTTGGTGAGAATTTTTATTGAACAAAGGTCGGAAGTGTTGACCCTATTTGTCACAATTTAGTTGACAATTTTGTCAACACATTTGTTAATAATTTGTCATCATTCTGTGGACAATTTTGACAACAGTTTGTGAATAATTTGTCATGAATTTGTGGGCAATTTTCACAGCAATTTTTTTTTTTTTCTTTACAGACAGGACAGTTTTTTTGGTAATTTAGGGGTGGATTTTTAATAATAAAAACAATTTGTTTTTTATATATTACATATTTTATTCTATAAAAATAATTAAAAAACAAGTTCTATTTCAATTGTTTTTTAATTACAAAATTCATTCATATTCTTAATTAAGCTTTGTTGTGTTTTCCAAAATACAAATTTCAAAACAATAGCGATTCTCAAAAGTGTTGAATAGACTGATGAATAGAATAATATCATACATATAAAAATAAATAAAAAACTTACAAACCCGTCAACGAATTGTCACATATTGTTGACCAAAAATTGTCTTGACAAATATTTGTCAACATTTTGTCACTGGGTTCGTTCAGTAGCATTAACCGGTAGATCTGGAATCCATTTTGGATCCATGTACCATAAATCTGGCCACTGAACGCAATTCACCACAAAAATTTACCGCAATACTAGCGCCATCACCGGAACATATAATGAGTACTTTTAAAAATAAATTAAATTTGAATGGAATAAAATCAAAAAATAATGGCGATTTAAATTTAACAACTTTCATAAAATATATAAAAATTTAAATAAAAGAAATATAAACATTTAATTTTTCTTACAGTAGATGTCACAACACTCAACATAAAAATTGTTGTTGTAAAAAGTCAGATCCATGAAATGTATCGAGAATTTTTTCAGATCCATTTTCATTAACCGCGATACATTAACAGGTACATTTACCACACCGTTCAGTAAACAGTAACATATCCATGGATCTGTGGATTTCAGATCCAATGGTTAATTTCCCTGAACGCTACCATTCGGTATGTATGGATTATGGAATATAGATGGATCACCTCAACTGTCACGTTTGTGTCAGTGTCAGTCAGTCAGTTAAGTCAAAATCAAGTCAGTTCACTCCATCACTTCACTGTTCTTCTGTTCAGTGATTGATCAGTCGAGTCGAGTTGACAGTCGAAACATTCGGCAATTAGTTTGAGTCGCTTGTTGTTGGTATTCATTTTTTATTGTCTTGTGTTTTTTTTTTATAACAAAGTAGGATAAATCATAAATGTTTCGAACTAATTTTGCGGTTTTTTGTTCTTGTTTTTTAATTTAAATTTAATTTATTGAATATTTTTTTGACGTAAAACTGGTAAAACTTTAAAATTTCATTATGTCACTATGTATGCAAAATGTTAAATATGGAGCACTCATTCAAAATTAAATAATTTAAATTAAAAATTTGTTAAATAAATGAAATTGTAATAACTTTCATTGAAATGAAAATATAAAAAGTTTAATGTGAAATTTTGTTGGTATAAAGTGCTGTTTCTATTAATGTGTATATCTTTAAGATACATTCTGTATCGTGAAATAGTTTGCACGCTCTACTAGCTTTTTAGTACATATAATGTAGAAACAAAGAAGTTTGAGATATTAAAAGGAAATATTAAGCAAAAAAATTTGAGAAATATAAAATTTAATAATTCTTTGAAGGATAAATTTGTTCTAATTTATTGAGTTATAGAAGCTTCAGTAAGTAGAGAAATATTATTTCAGTAATTTGAATTTATATATTTAAGATCAGTTTTGGATGGCAATACATAAATAAACTTAAAAAAATTATAGTTGTAGTTATGTAAAAAAAAACTAAAATATTAAACATTTTTATTTTAATAAGCAGGTTTTTAATAAAAATAGTATTAATAATCATATAAGTTAAATAAAATTGAAGTTTTAAATGGAAAAAATTTTAAAAATAAATTAGAATTTACTGAGAAATCTTGAAAGACTTTTAACTTAATGAGATGTATGAGTAATATATGTATATATAAATACACTTAGCTACACAATCATATTTGATTACATATTTGATGCAATAAACAATAAACCAGTGATCAAAACTTTAGTATTGAAAGAGTTGTACGAAAACATTTAGTAAATAATTTATGTTCATGTAAATTTCTTATACACATAAATAAAAATTTCTTATAAGTATTGTATTCAATAAAATCTTTATTTACTACTTAATATAATAATTACTAGTTACTTAAGTTAAAAGTAAGTGCTTAATTCCAATTATAATATAATTTAACTCTACATAAAATATTTTACATAAGAACTTCACTTAACTAGGAATATAGGATAGTTTCCTTATTTAATTTGTTATTATTTTTAAACTTGATTGATATAACTAATTACTAATTAAAACCAGAAATTATAATATACCTGGTGAAAACCAGAAATTATAATAGACCTACGTGATATATAAGTATATATATCTAGTTACTTGATTGTGAGAACACAATTTTATACATTATGTGCCGCTGCAGAGTATCGGTGCCGTGTATTATGTTTAAATCGGACCTGTAATTATTATGGAATTGTATAACTATTTAGTTCTTTATATTATCTCTATATAACTAGATTATAAAATAATACTCAATTAACATGATTAATAAAAAAAAATAAAGTTCATCTAGTTATACGTCGAACTAGATTTAAAAAACCGCGACTACACCACATCGATAATTCTTTAACGCTGAAAGTACTTAAATATTTTATTGGTGCCATTTTATTGATTTTATACATAGTTAATCGTTTTTTGTTTTTATATTAACTAAATTTCTGTAGTTAGCTGTTTTGTTTTAGTTTCTTAAAATCGTGAATAATTTTTTTTACGAATAGTCGATTTGTCTATTGTTAATCTTCCATTTAGTGTCATACAAATCACTGTATGATAACAAAACTACTAGACAAAAAGAAGAAATTAATTAACTAACTAACTAGTTATATTTTTATTTATATTTTGGCAAATGGGATAAACACCATAACTGCTTTTGCAGAATCCTTAAAGATTAAGAAAGTTAGTAGAAAAGTAAAGGGATATAGAAAATGAATAAGCAAAAATTAAGAAAATAATTTTTTAATTATTAACATCTTATGACATAAATTTGTCTCTTGAAAACTTCCATTCATATTTTTTAAAAGTCGTAATATGGCAAAATGTTCCATATTTGTCACAGGTCATCATTTATTTTATATATATATACATAATTTGACTACACTATCATAATTTTGATTTCGTTAGGTGCCTATTACACATCATTCTTTTTATCATTCTTTTCCTAAATATATTGAAAATATATTGATGAAAAGAATGATGACCGATTACACATCTATCATGCACTCATCAATCTTTTTATACAAATTTTGATATTTTGCAAGGACATACTGTGGAAGTGTTCTGAATATATTGATAATTTCGAAACATATATGAATATTGAAAATATAATTTCTGGAGGGATGTTTTTGACTTCAGTTTAAATTAAATTTTTAAAGTAAATGTTGTGTATAAAAAACAACAAATTATTTTTTTGCACATTTGAATAATATATCAATTGTTTTTTTTTTTTACAATAATTGCTATAATTATTGAAATTAATATAAATATTATTCTTTTTAGAATTACATTACAAATTAATATTATAACCTTATCTGAACATTCCCAAAAAATAATATCTGAACATACCCCAAAGATTCGGTATTTCGATATCGTTCAGATATTGTCGAAAGTTTATCGATGTAAAATTTTACCACAAAAGAGACATCGAAAGGGAGATTATGTAAAAATAATTTTAATTTTGAATTGAAGGAGTTTTGTTTTATATTTATGATATTTTTTGGAATAAAAATAAATTTAAAAGTTCAAATGTAAGTAGGTATTTTACTTTATTCTTCTTAATTATTTTTTATTGAAATAAATTTTAATAGGAATTAAAGGCCAGTTACAAATTAACTGCAATATGAAAAGTTAGTGTAAATAAATTATTTCAGTAATTCTACTTTAATCATAAAAATAATGTTTGTCTGACTTTTTTCTTCGAGTATAAACTGCAAATTTCGTACAAAACTTCCTTAAACACAACAGAAAAAATTAGCTGTGATAGTCCTACATGAAAATCATTTCCTTGATACAAACCGCAAGAATCTGAATACACAGGCTAATTATATAAGTATATAGTTACCAATCCATAAAAGTAATATTGTTTAACAGGAAATTTTGAACAAAACTGTTAATAAAATAAAGTATCAATAATGTTAATAATAACTCATTAACTTCACGTGTAAATAACATACGTATAATTTTCCAAATCCAGTGGATTAGAATAATCCCAAATATAATATGTTCGCTTGTTTTTTTGATCTGCAATTTGATACTTGATAGCGTTTTTGAGCACTATCAGAAATTGAAAAATTGAACTCTGCTGAAATCATTTTATTTATAAAAACTTAAAATTAATTTTATAATTTATATTTGATTTAAATACTTCTAACTTATTATCAACTTAAAAATTTCAAATATAACACTATTGTTTTGTTTTTTTTCGTATAATAATTTGATTTTGACAGTTTAAAAATCAAACATATGTCATTTTCATCGTATATTTAAATTCCACAATGACAGCATTTTGAAACATTTTCGATCAAATTTTCATCGAAATACATAATGGCACTAACGATTACAATCGAATAACTTTAACGATAACGATGAACGATTCGATTAAAATCGATCGAAATACATAATAGGCACCTACTAGAAAGTTGAATGATATAAAATCTTTTTTACTTCTGCTTAAGAATCCTAAACATTTTGCAGCGTGTTTTTGAACTGCAAAAATGCAGTCCTGTAACGAAAGTTTGCTGTTTATATCCATGATTTCATTGTAGTTTATTCATGATTAAAAAAGATGTTTGGTAATGAAGGACTTGCTTTTCTTGATATTCGGTAGATCTGGGTTGAAGAAGCGTTAAATGTATCCTGAACTTCTCCAGTCTTTGATTGTTTGGAGATCACTATTCAGAGTTCAGGAAATGCTATCTTGTTCTCTATTTACGGAAGTCTACTGAAAGCCGTTCGATATGCCATACAAAACGACTTAAGCTGTTTGAAGGGAAACTTCAAATCCGCGTATTGAGTAAGCTTTCTAGACATTTTTAGGAATGAGGGGGATGCTAAACGAAAGTAAAACTTTGGAGAGCAATAATTTTGTACAATATATGTATCTAGAGCAATAACTTTGTTGTATTTTTCAACGTATCATGTATCGCGGTGAATTTTTCACTCAAAAAGGTCAAATAATTACCAGTTGATTTTATATAGGTTAATCGGTTGGAAGATAATTGAAATTTAGAAGATAATAGAAAGTTTTTTCAACATGAATTATAATCTCTAACAACTTTTCATATTATATACTGGTGATGTTAAAATAATTTGTCGGGATTTCTAAGGTTAATTAAAAAAAAAACTAATGCTTACCACATAATTAGTTGTACTATTTCTTTTGCTTCTACCGTCGATTAAATTGTCTGTTATCAATAGAATTCTAGCTAACAGAGCGGCTTGAATTTTGACAGATGGTAATTTGATATATGTACATGCTCGGCAATTTTATAACGAGCATAGACATCACACTCTGAGTGCACTGATTGTGAACATAAAAAGGAAACAATTTTTACACTCTGACTTCTGAGTGCTCTGAGCTACAAAATTAACACACATAGATCGTACTTTATGGAAACGTCCTATATAATATAACTTTAAAATCACATCACATCAAAATCACATCATTACACATCAATATTCTTCAATATTTATTGACGATTTTAAATTGAAGAGAGAGACATTTGTGTTTACACATCAGTTTTTAATGTATTGAAAATAATGTAATCAGTTTTTAATGTATAATGTAATAATTCATATTTGTCAGTTTTTTCTTACATATTCACCAAAACTAATATAAAAATAAAAACTTTTTTAATCAAGTACCCTGTGAATATAAAGCAATAACGTCAAATCAAAAATTATAAAATAAACATATGAATGTTGCTTAGTTTTTCATTGTTCGACATATTTAATTTTGTCTCTCTCAATCTTCTCAATAAATATTGAAGAAAATAGGATAAATTCTATTTTTTTCTTCAATATATATAACTATTGATATCAATATGCGTTTACACATCAGTATTTCTTCAATATTATCTCTCATCAATAAATATTGTCAATATACATATATACTGATGTGTAAACCTTGCCTTACAGAAATTAATAAAAGAAAAAAAATTTAAAATTACTTTGTTTTTTAAAATTAAAACGTTTTAAATAAATAATAACGGTTACAATACTGTAGTATGTAGGTAACTAGTTATAACTATACATAACTTACTGTGTAAATGTCATATTTCCTAACAAAGCTGATAACCATAGATATTTTGTCAAAGCATATAATGTCGACCCATAATGACATATGGCTTGTTCAGTAAACTGTTCTAGCACTTTCTAGACTACAAAAGAACTATTTTTTGTGTTAAGTAGTTTTCGTTAATTGAATTTTTTTGTCCAAAAGTGTTCTGATGGGTGTTCATTGTGCAAAACAGTTCGAAATTGATCTTTTGTTCTGAATTTTTTTGAGAACAGTTTTTGACAACTTTTTTTTGTTGTTGTTTTTTCTTTAAATTTTAACAGTTAAAAAAAGAAATTTGAGAATAAACAAATCCGCAGATTCTTCTGTTCTTAGGCGTTCTAAAGTGGTTGACAGTCAGTTAATTGTCATTGTCAAAAAATGTTCTGTCCGATTCTGTTGTAGATCCACTGAACAAACTTAGTAGTTAAATAGAAAAGCAACGACAAAATGAAATAACAAAATATATGTCGAATTTAGTTTGGATGGAATTTAATATAATAATTCAATGCTTAATGAAAATTTAACGAATTATCATATTTAACTTAATTGCCGCATATGTCGATTCGATTGTGGGCAGTTTCCATGTATTTTACATGTACGGAATATCTATAATTTTATCTCTGGCTAGAAAGGTTTTAACGTTTAACTTAATGCACTACGACCTACCAAATCTTTTATAATTAAGTATTTAAGTATGTGTGATAAAAATAGAATAGAACTTATCAAAGAACCTTAATTTTATTCTTCAACCTTAAAGAAGTACCTTGTGATAATTGCTACTGAGGGATACAATATTTATCCGAAACACAAAAAAAAAGTTTTCTTAGCCAATTGTTACTTCTCACATACAAAATAAACTACCAAATCTCTGCACTAAATTTTGATAATAGTTTTGCTATTTTCACATATAACTTAACGATAACTTAATTACCTTCAATTAAAATCAAAATTTGTTTGTTAGTTTTTTATTTATTTATATTATTTTTAACTTAAGATAATGAAATTTATAACAAAATAATAAACATTAGTTGTATACTTAATACCTTTTTTTTATATAACTAACTCCAAGTCTATGGAGTAAACAGGTAACTCCTTTTATGTATACAAAGATTTTGCATACACAATGCGATACAACAGTTTTATCTTTAGAATTTATAATATATATATATATATATATATATATATATATATATATATACAACTATATCTACGAATTTAAATGTGGAAAACTACATAACTACATATATTGTAAGATAATATCGTCTTCATAACCATAGTTCTAGCTAGAGTACCATTTTATTTTAGTGATAATAATAATCAAATTTTATTCCAAATTAATTCCAAAGAATAATTAAAAAAAATTTTTTTTGTTTACAACATTCATGCCCGGAACCAGAATATAATAACTATATGTAACTGTAACTATATGTAATTATATAACCAAAATATGTAAAATGATCATTCCAAAAAGAGAACACAAGTATGTAGTTAGATGTAAAAAAAAAATCATAAATGTAGATTATAAACAAATTTTTAAAACTTAAACAGTTAGAATTTTATCAATTTAGCTATTAACTATTGTAAATAAATAATTTAGGAAATAAAAATGAAATACTAAAATTCGTGTGGTTAAGTAAGGTTAAAAGATGTTTTTTTTTTTTACATTTAAGTAACTAGTTAGTTACATCTTATAACTATATTTCAATATGAAATACATGTCAGAGTCCTAGAGATTTTTTTGATTGTAATTTAAAATTTTCTTTATATAGATATTATAGCTAGTTAACTTTAATAGAATACTTTCTTTGATGTTTTCAGACCTAACTGTAAGCCTTTTACAATAAATTTTCATTCATTTATGGATAAAAAGGTAATTACTGCAATAAATGCCATAAATAAGTACATATACACGATACATCAAACATTATATATATACTGTATATTTACATACATCTTCGAATTATATGAGTAATAAATTAAAATATTTAACTTAAATTTGATATTAAATATTCTCAAAATCTAGTGTTTTTATCTTTTATATATTTTACCTAAAGTATGATTCATTTTCAATGCAAACAAGGTTGAGTTATTCAAGTTTTGCTTTAAATCTGTATTATGAGAGAGCAGGCTTAGGACATGGTATGAAATTTTTTGTATTAAAAAACGTAAAAAACTATTTCTTTTTATAAAAATTACTAAATACAGGTACTTAAATAAATATATGATGTAAATAAAAAAATTATTTGAAAAACCGTTACTTATGATAGTTTTATTTTTATTATTAACTAACTACTTAACTATTGTTTTTTAACTCAACTCAACTCAAGAGTATATCTTTGAAAACTTTACCTATTAAATAATTATTCCATTACATTGCCGAAATCTATTTTAACATTACCATTATATATCACACTGAGATATCAGGAGAATTATGAAGATGACACATTATCACTCTTTTAAGAGACTCAAAATAATGTTTTGAAGCTAATGTTGTATTTAAGTATTTAAACAATAAACTTCTTGATAAAATAAATAATTTATTTATATTAACTGTTTGAAATTCTTAATAATACGTATCACAGAAATCAGAATCATTTGTTTTCAAAAGTTCATAAGCAGCTTTACTATAACAACAAAGGCTTTTGTATACATTAAAGCTTTTTATGCTGGCTTTTGAAGTCATCATAAAAATCTCATCATAATCCAATGAAGACTTTTTTTGAAAGGGCCTAAAAATACATTTTTGTTAATTTATTTTATTTAAATTCAAAAAGATAATTCATATAAAATATATAAATAAATACTTAACAAAAAATATTTTTTTCTACTTATGCATTTCGAAAAAATATTGATTTATTTAAAATAACTATGACAATTTTATCACAAAAAGACACTCTTTTTCTAAAAAAATCAGAATTCAATTGAATCTGCGCTTTTTAAACCGCATTTTTTTCATAGCTTTTTATGTCACTCTTATATAGTTGCATAAAAAGCTGGCTTTAAAAACCAGCATAAAAAGCTGTAATACGTGAAGGTCTTTCCTGGGATGCTCCACAGATAGGGTTACAAGATAATGATGATGAAACAAACTTGTTTAATATTATTTTCATGAAGGTAATAGATTATTATATATCTATCTATCTGAGTACATCACGTAGAAAAGATCTATCTATTTAATATGGTAACTTATCTTTGAATTTAGTTATATTATAGCCTAATAGACATGATGAAGGAAAAATGCAATCTATCGATGTGACAAGGTACGGGTTCAAATATCCTGGAAAATAAGCTTCTTCTTTACTAGAATATAGGTGGGATAAACTACATGATATCCAATAAGTAGCAACAATAGAACAATAAAATACTTGACTACTTTTTGAAAACTAAATGATGACTGATAACTAATTAGTTAAATTACTAATAACAGTAACTAACGCTTAGTTAACTTAGTTTATTAACCGGTAGTTTTTGATAGATTTACAATAGTTATCTTGAAATTTAAGCAGCTAATTTTTTACTATCCACTTCAAAATTTATTGAAAATAATCAGTCTACATATTTTTTCTTAAAAAGTGACAACTCTGATCACTACTACTCATACAAAAGAATTATAAGCACGGTAAATTCTTAAGTAGTGTGATTGTTGTTTTCATGTTCATTTTCATCTTTTTCTTTTCAAAATAATTCGCTATATTTTTAACGAGGTTAAAGGCTCGTTCAATTCTTCGCTTTAACTTTAATTAATAATTATTGTTTTTTTTTGTTTCGTTTGTTGTTTTTTACCTTGTATGGTTTCCAAAAAAAATTTAAGAACTAGAAAAAAAATGTTAGTCACTAAAAAACTACGATTGAAGAGTGTTGTGAGCAGACGAGTATTTTTTTTTGTTTTTATGTGAATATTTCCAATTTAAAAGTTAAGTAAATTTTCATCATCAGACGGAATATTGAAAACAGAAAAAAACCAGTTAAAATAAATATATATAGTTAGTTATATTAGTTAATCATGTAATATAGTTATTACATTTAGCTTATGTAAGCATAATTTGAAATTAAAACGTTTAAGTATAATGAAATTTAATTAGGCCTAAGTTGTACTAACATTGCACAATTTAAAAATATAGAGACACTTAAATAACAATAGTGAGTTTAAATTAAAATTTAAATGTAAACATTAGTTAGGTTTCTTCGTTAATTGATTTCATGATTTATTCTAAAACACATTTTTATTTTTTTCAAATTCTAAATTTTTTTTTAAAAGTACTGAAGTTTCAAAAGATTTGAATTTTTAATACCATTTTAATACAGATGGGTAAATATAATAACTTTTATTTAAAAAGTTGGTGCTATTTAATAAAAAAATGCTAAAAATTATAAAATTTTGTGTAAACCATAATATAAATACTTATGTATATAGTTATGTATTATACATATACAGTTTTAATAATTAATCATTAATTGTTTATTACTGAGCTTCAAAAATTAAATATTAAATTAGGTAAAATAGTTACTTACATATGTTTTGTTGAGTTTTTTGCGGAATTTAAATTCTTCAAAACTTCAAAACTTTAAATTTAGTTTGAAAAAAAAAATGTACGCAGAAACAGAAACAGTTTAGATACTTAATTAAAATAATCCACGATAAGTAACTATTTATTCTCTTAATTATACAAAATGTACATTTGGTTACAACTTAAATTGAAATCACATTTTGCAGCGTGCATCAGTATTTGGATAACATAAAAAACGACTCTTAAGCAGTCTTTTCTACAAATATTGCTAAGGTAATTAATTTTTTCGTCAAAAAATATTGTATGCCAAAAATAAACGTAACTAGTTATATTGAAATGTATTAGCATAAATTATTAATAAATTTAAAAACTATTTTTATATGTTAAATGATTTTAAAAATAATTAAAAAAATTCTTTATTTATTCAAAATAATTGTATTCATTAAATTTTATTCAAATACATATAGTTATTTATTGATTTCGATTACAGTTTTTACACAGTTATCAGAAGATTAATTGTCCTAATACTTATACTTGAATACTTGAAGCTAATATAGCTCAAAAGCATTAACTTAATTAGTTTTCTGATGATAGTGCAATAATTTAAAATCGCCAAATACTTACATTTCAATTTAGTGAAAAAAAAAATTATATTGAAATATAGATGTACATATATATATGTGCCAAAGAAAGTAACTAGTTATGTATTACTTATATTGTTATTTTATTATCATCAAAATAGAAAAAAACGAAGCACAATTCAATTCAATTCCAATTCCTATTATGGGTGCACAATACAATTTACATGTACATTTCCTTAAGTTGGCTTAAGTCAGCTGAAGTTCATTATGGTTGGGCCTTAAAATCGGAAAATGTTTTATTCAGTTAAATCAGCACTGATGAACACTGATAATTTTAACGATTTTTTTCCTTGTACAACCTTGTATTTAACTACAATTTCGTAACTATAGCTAACTATGTAGTTACATGTGGATTTTCAAACTTATTTTCTTTAGATCTAAACACAAAATTTCATCCAATCAGAATATGGCAGCTTCGTATTTTGATCTAGAGAGAAAAATTCTTACCTTATTTCTGTTTCAGTTTATCGTGGTTCGTGAACCGTTACAGTAAAATTTCAACCACAAAGTTTAAATGAGATATTGATACCGCATATTAATAGAAAGTATGAGATTATTGTCTTCTTTGAAAATGTTACAACTCGCTTAGATGTTGTTTTTTCTACTTTGTACTGAACTCCGTTAAATTTTTTTTCTAGCTAATTTCTTTTTTCATGTGTTCCTTGAGCCACGTATCCATGTTCTTCTTATTATGTACTATATACATCTATATTTTGTTACATGGAGTGCAACTGATCTTGTATATTCCCGATTATATCAATTATAATATAAAAATCAAAACCTTGATACCAAGTGATCTTAGAAAGGGTTTGATCTTGTTCTGCTGCTATATACTACGTCTAATCCGTAGGTTTTTGTTAGTTTTACTCTGAGGGAGAAGGAAAATCATTTAATCCAAATGCTACCTCTCCTTTGAGCTGCTGGTCAGGGAGTAGGTTGGTGAAAAACTTCCGATGTCTAAAGTTATTTTGCGTTGGCTGAATAAGTTAGTGATAGTTTTCTGTGGATATTCATTTAATCTAGTAGTCTTAAATATGTGTTTAGTCTGCATAAACGGGGTTCCAACAAATGAATAGCGGGGTATTTTAAAAATATAATAATTTTTTTTTTTAATTTATGGGCCAATAACATTTTCTGTGACCAAAGGTAAAAATTTGAGTTGGCTTGAATATTTAGATTGCTAATGCAATAAATTCATAGATTATGTATTTAAGATGATAAATAAGTGGTCAGCAGTGAGCAACTCAAACAAACCTCTATTTTATAGCGCTAATATCTTAAGAAGATTGACAAAAAAGTCCACTAAGTAACATTTATGCACCTCGGTTTATTACTTCATACGTACTTATTAACTTTTACTAAGTATTGTCGATATAAATATTATCCACGGGCAGTTCAAAAAATATCTGCCATATGATCATAATTTTATTTATTTTAAAATATTTGGGATTCATTTTTCCACTTCGTCACAACTTTTTAAAATAAAAATTCTGACATTCAATTTTAAATACAGAAGTGTATGTACTATAATTTAGAAACTAAAAATTATTGCAACTTGTAACCCCAAGAAAAACCGTCATTAGGTCTTGATTTGTATTTTTATAATAACTGCTTAGGGACACGTCAAAAACTGTGACGCTGTGGACTCAAAACGTGACCTAAAAGAGATCAAACATATAAAAAATTTAATTCATAGATAATTTTTTTTTTTTTTTCTAATTTTTTATAAACAAACAATTTCTATTTTTCAGTTTACTATTATTTTCTTTGCCCTTTTCTCTGTATCGACGTTGCCGTTCTGCAGCTGTAAGTGCCATTTTGATTTGTTCAAACAAACATGCAAAAAACTACTTCTACACTGATATCTTTAGAAATTCAAAAATATGTAGCTATTTGAAAATTTTGCCATAATAAAGCAAAGTAATAATAACTAAAAAGTAGCAAATAAGTAATTTATAATTACATACTGAATTCCGCTACGTCACAATTGGGTCCACTACGTCACGATTTTAACTGTGACGATTTGGACGTGACGAAGTGGAAAAATGTCGTAAAAATGTTATTATCTGCATATTGTAAAATGTATTTTAATTTCAAAAATTAGTACGTCCAGCTTAAATTATAAAAGTTAATAATATAATAAAAAAAATGGCAAAAATTTAATTACTTATCGAAAAATCGTTGTGGCACAGCAGAAGCACAATTAATACACGCGTTGGTTTCGGTAGGTTAACAAGTCCTAATTTCACAAATGCTCACAAAAACTTATAATTTCTATTTACTGCAATATAGTTCTAATATTACGTCATCCTTTTTAAATTTCGTTGGAAATTTAAAGTGTATTTTTTTTAATATAAATTATTGTAACGATTTTTAGTGACTTAGCGGACAAATTACATGAATAACGTTTGATTGAAAAAAAATAATATTTTTTATTATTTTAAAAAAAGTTTACGTACAGTAGATCAAAAAACTAAAATTTAAGAAGAAAGTAATGTGATTTCTTGTCTTACAGTAACTTTGTATTCTTTTTAATAAGCATTTTTGCTAATCACTTCAGTTGGGGACAGGGGATTTTCGTCATGTGAAAAATTTCGTGTTCAAATTTTTCATGGTTCTAATTTGATTAGTTTTTTTTAATTTGACTGCAAATTCGTAACAATGTTTTCTTAATTTAGAATTAACAATAAAAGTAAAACTAAAAATTTTTGTAAAATTTTATAAGTGCTATGGTCTAGAGAAGTACAGCAAATATGGATGGCTACGAAAAATGTTATTGGCCCATATACTAAAGTCTTGTCGGTTGCGGATTTTTTGTTTGGGGATTTTTTTTTTTGGGGATTTTGTGTTTGGGGATTTTGTGTTTGAGGACTTTGTGTTTGGGGATTTTGCTTTTGGGGATTTAGACTCCAACCAGTTTAGTTGGTTTAGTTTAGTCTCTTTTACTAAAATCTTTGAACGAAATGGGAATTGTTAACAGTCGATGGATCATGTGATTGAAATAATATGCGATCTTATGTTGATTAGAGTGATGGTTCGAGGTTTTGGGAATGACTCTGTCAGTATCATTTGGTTTTCTGTAGATCTCTAAATCGAGACGTTCTTGTTCTTGCTCTTATTTCAACACCCAAAAGAACAGTGACATCAAACTGAGTAGTGTTAAAAATCTGGCACATTAAGATTCAATCGCAGATCTTAATGTAAATTAAAACGGTAAAAACAAAAGAATGGCAGTCAATGAAATAGCTATAGTAAAGTTGACAAGAATTGTTTCTAGTTGTGTCTCTAACAAAAAAATTTCAACACCCAAAAGAACAGTGACATCAAACTGAGTAGTGTTAAAAATCTGGCACATTAAGATTCAATCGCAGATCTTAATGTAAATTAAAACGGTAAAAACAAAAGAATGGCAGTCAATGAAATAGCTATAGTAAAGTTGACAAGAATTGTTTCTAGTTGTGTCTCTAACAAAAAAATTGAAGAATTAAAAAAAATTTAAAAAAAAAATTATTTGATTTTTCTTAATAATTTTAATTTTTAAGTCAAATTTATTCTTTATTATCTTTTTTGTATCAATTTATTTATCACACATTAATTCAACAAAAAAAAAACAAATTATCATTTTGTACTTAATTGGTAGGTTAAAAGAAAGGTTTTCGAGAGTTAAATATGACAAGTAGCAAGCAACTGCAAAATTAAAATTTCTTTTGAGTACATAAATATAGCGAATAAATTTAACACAGTATTACTTAGTAATGAATGAATACTTTAATTACTAAAATAACAAATATTGCTTTGCATTTTTGTATATTTGAACGTATTTAAGAATAATCACATAGAATAACATTTTTTACTTTCAATAGTTTAGATGTACAACTTACTGTTTATTTGAAAAAAAAAAAACAAAAAAATACTTTACATTATTTGTTTTGTCATATTCATATGTTGTACCAACATAGAAATCTTACGTACTTTAAAGCAAATGCAATCAAAAGCTTTATTTTGTAATTTTTTTTTAAAGAATAGAGAAAAAACCAGAATTTGAACATAAATATGTAGGTATATGTACTTATTATATAATCTAGATAATAATGTCCATACATATGCATTCATAAATGAAATAAATAGAATTAAACTGTTATAATGTTGTGTTATAATACTGTATAATACATACTGTTAATAGTTAAGTTATTGAGTTTCTTTCAAATACACGAGTACATTTTTATACGGTGTAGCTTCAGTTATCATCATAAAACAAGTAGGTAAGGTAATATATATTTATATAAATATAATAAATTCGTTATGGATGAACAATGCATACTTCATTTTTTCTTTCGGTAATATTATATTTTATTTATTTATTATAGTAGCTTAGTATATATACTTACTTATTTTAACTTACTTACTTTAGAGATCAGAAAACAATTTTTGCTACCTATACAGTTGATAAATACTTTTTGTGTTAAATTATTTCACTGTTTAATTCAATTTGGAATATTCTATTGACTGTGTTTATTTTTTTTAATACATACATACACATATAGTACAACATACATACACGTATATAAAAATTAAAAGCAAAATAGCTGTTTTTTGTTGTTGATGCATATAGTAAGTAATGTGGAAAAAAATTGTGCAAAAATTGTGTGCAGAAAGTTTAGGCAAAGAAAAACAAATATTTGAAGCTTAAAATGTAATATTCAGTCTATATTTTCAAAAAATAAACTCTTACCTATTTGGTCGATGAATAAAAATTTGCTAAAAAATGGTCGTGTTGCATGACTTGTTAAAAAATCATAATATGTGGTGACTTTAAAGGGTACAATTTTGATTTATGTAAAAAAAAATTATTTTATTTTTTATTATTACTTAAATTATACTTACTAATATACAACGACGTTTCATATTTTCTTTCGAATCATAATACCCCTCAAAATAAATTTGGTAAATCGTTGTACCACCAGTGGGGTTTTAGAATAAATTGCTTAATCATAAACCTGTAACTAATATTTCTTTAAAATTATTTTTTTTTCTCGACCTTGGTGTTAAAATTTTTTTCCGTCAAGAAAAAGAATTTTTTTCTTAAATATATACAAATAAATTAAATCTCCGTTTACCTGGAGAACAGAAATTCTGCCACTATTTCTAAAACTATTTTATTTAAGTATTGCCGTCTAAATTGTTGTTATCGTTAGGAATAACAAGTTTTTTATAAATTGGGTAAATGTTTGAGAACGTGTTCCTGTCGATAATTTTGTGTCTTAAAAATCAGTTTATTTATGCTTTTTTTCAAAAAAAAATTTCCGAAAAAAAAACAGTCGTGCATTCATCTTTATAGTGTGGGAATTAAAAGGACTCACCTATATTTATAATCAATCTATGTTATATCGACTAACTAATGATTTTGTTTTTCGTAAATTTTTTCGATCGTGTGTTTAGGAAATGTTATTGTATAATAGTTTCCGTGGAGCATCGCTATCAACGTAATTATTTGAGTGTAAGAATCTTATTAATGTGATATTTCAGGTGAAGGAAGTATTCATAGCACTAGTTTCCACGGGTTAAGATTATTTAAATATATTTATAAATTATTGATAGTATCATCCCTAACTCATCCTTTCAATGTGCAAGCATATTTGTTACGTACGTACCATGGTGCATTAACTATACCACGAAGCATTTTCGTCATATGGAAATTTCAGAAAAAATAGTTTTTTTTGTGGAACGAATTTTGTTGAATGATATTTTTGCAAAGTCATCTTTTGGCAAACCCTGCACAATCTGCTTAAACTTAAAATGGTAATAGCATTCGTGTATTATAGTTTAGTGCTTTAGGATATTATGAAGTAAGTCATAGATTTACAGTGAGTTATAATTCCTAATTTATTTCGACTAGAAATTTTTGTTTTTTGGTTAGTCAAATTATCAAATTCGTTTGTTTTGGAATTCATGTTCTTCTCGCAGATATTATGACTTGGGCTTATGTTATTTCAATCGAAAGGCCGAGGTTAAATTCCCGACGAAGGCAAAATACTTTCTGGATTTTTCGACCTGGTCCAGTTATGATCCTTTATCCTTTATTATGATCCTTTATCATTGGGATAAAATAAATTATGCATAAATAGTTGAGAGTTTTGGTTATCAATCACTAAAAATAAAATGGAACTATAGGTGGTGTCGCGACATTCAATTTTGATTTGACTAGTTATCAACTAAAATTAAAATATTTCAATTGTCACTGTCGCGTATATCAATTTTTGTGAACTTTTTCAACTTTTTTGATTTTGAAATTCAACTGAATTTTTGCAGTTGAATTTTGAACTTCAAAGGTTTGTTGTCATTTGTTGTGATAAATTTATTGTAATAATGGATTATTTATAAATGGGGATTTGAATTTCAAAAGATGTTATTTTCATGGATCACAAAAGTATGACATGTATTAATTTAAATTTCATTTCAAAGCAAACTATTTCTTGAACATTTTGTAAAAAAATTATTAGTTTACTGACAAAACGTATTATTTTCAGCTATTATACAATGCCTTGATTTTCTTACATCTGAAGGTGCTTTAGAAAAATAGAAAATAACAAAATATTTGATTCCTTTCTTAGTCCAAAAAAAAATTCTACGAATAGAACGAAATGTAGCTACTTATATAATATATTATGTATTTATTTTACATAATATTTATATATAGCTATAGTGCCTATAATTACTAAAAGAAACAGTAATTATATTATTGAAATAATATTAAATTTTATAACACACAAAACACATAAGGGATTTGCATAGTGCAAGCAGTGCAAGTTAATATAATTAATAAAGAAACTAAAAAAAGAAAATTTTGGCCAGACAAATAGAAACTAGAACGAGCTAAAGAGTAAATATTATATTGATATAACCATGATTTCAATAATTTTTCAACGTCTTTTGAAATTCAGCTCCTCAAATAAGGTAAGAAAACGAAACAAAAATTAACACTAAAATTAAATATAAAAAAAGTCCCAAAAATAGCCCACAAATTAAAAAGTATTAAAAGAAATGAAAAATTTAAATCAAAAAAACTTAAAATTTATTGTACACTTATACACATAAACTTATAACTTTTACACGTACACATAAACTTATAACTTATAACACGTACACATAAACTTATAACTTTTTTAAATATAAATAACTAATAACACAAACTAATATTTTAGGTATCTCAAAATTTTTGATTTGAAATGTCAAAAATTCAAAGTTGAAACAAATTGAATCAACAAGTTGAACTTAATTTAATTTTGACCCTTTGACACAATAACTTGTTGTTTCTTACATTACAAAAACAATGTTATTTTATCTGATTCTCTTTATTCAGATAGCGATGCAAAAAATAATGCTACATCCTATTGAATCAAAAAGAAAAACAAAGGAATAACTATTTCATTAAAGACTATATTTCTTACAGCTACATATTTGCAATTATTTATATTTCCTGTATCACGACATATATACGGGAGCTTACTATGTAAAATATCTTTTTCATTCCTATGCATTCTCTATATGCATTGTCTATACATAAAATTCTTTCAGTGAAATTTTTCGTGTGTTCTATGATAATCTATTTGCGATAATCTAAATGAAAGTAGTTATTTTACTGATTTGCAGTAATGATGCCTGTTAGTCCTTAAAATAATATCACTTGGCACGTAAGTTTCATTAACACAGTTATTTGGTGGGGTACAGGATTATGATACCTTTGGTCAATCGAATGATGCTTCGATAATCTAATAGTGAAATTCAAATTTGTATTTGCAATCATTTCGGTAAAAAACAAGTAATTGGTATAAACATTAAAATATATAATTTTTTAAAATATAAGACGAGAAATAAAATAAATTTACTGAAAATAGTTTATAAAAATTTAGTTCGCAATTCGGACACATTTACACACATTGTACATATTACCGACCCGTTTTTTCATAAAAATTTTTTATCAAAACTCAAAATTTAGTTGTAACAAAAAATACATATGCGAACTTAAATACGTAGGGCGTAATTAGATCCAGTTTAGTTTGCTCAATTTCGATTTAAAATTTTCCAATTGCATCCTTATATGATCAAAAATAGTTGAATAATTTAAGTAATTATTTCGATATGTATATCACTTTCCTAATTCGGTCGATTGTAAATACGTACAACATAAATTTACGTGTCCCTAATTCCTGCTCAAAACAAATTACCAGTTTTAAATATTTTTTATTTACAAATTGAAGAAAGTATGTATTAGAATCTCTTTATTAATATATATTTTACAATTATTTGAATAAAATAAATAATAATAAAAACCGAACAAAAGTTTGGTTCCTTTGACCGTTATATGAATTTACCTATTACCGTCACATCATTTTTATTTTCATATTTTCATTGCAGCTGCATACATATTAAAAATTTGAGTGATGGTTCAAAAACACCATATATATATAAAAAATAATTTAATATCTTACAATAACGATTTGTAGTAAGTCTTATTACCGCCTAATATCCATTTACACAACTTAAATTACATTTTTTTATTTGATTTGCTTATAGTTTTTTGAGACATTTTCAACAAAAATTAATTGAAAATATATTAAACTTCACTAATAAATGTTATTTTTACTAATTTCACATATAACTCATTTTTAAAACAGATAAAATAATTTTTACCTTTTCTTAGCAAAATTATGACATGCATGAATTAATAATTGATAAATTGACGATGTACCTAAGTCTGACTGACAAGTATTTTGCTATACTTTATTCAAAATGTACAAAAGAATAAAACCAAATATGTTGAAATTTGTTTGAATTATACTAAAAAAGAAGCAGATACTATTATATGTAACTTATAGTTTTCTTGTTTTATTCAATTAAAATTGTCCATCATGGTGGTACATGGGTCTTGGCGGTGATGGGTGACTTTACCTTATATTTAGTTTTTCGTTTAAGAACTTGGGGAACAGATAAAAATAACATAAAAACACATTTTGAGTATAATATCATTATTGTATAGTGCAAAAATTATTCAAAAGATTTTATAGTGTCAAGATTTTGTTGCACTAGTTTCTAACCTCAACCCTTTTTTCTTTAAATTAAAAATTCCCTCCTCTTTAAATATCATGAATACCTAAATTACATTGAACATAATTTTTCGTTCCACTCTGTTAAGTGTTCACAAAACTTTAAAATACGTACATACATATATATAATATTATTACCCGGATTTCTATATCTATGTAACCAAAGTATAACAATAAAAATCATAAACCGCGATGCATTTCAAATTTTCAAAAATATAAAAATTTCAAAAAAAAATTGTTAAAATATTCATTTTTATTTGACTATGTACTTGTACTGTACGAAGATTATGAATAATTATTTTACTATTAGTTAAGGTTACAAATCGTTATTTAAATAATGAAATTAAACTAAACTTAATTGACTACATATTATGTATGTATAGTGTATACATATATGTATACCTTGTTTTATTCTGAAAAATAAATTTTGAACAAATTTGCTCGATAGTCGATATACTCTATATTCTTTCTTTATAAAATTAATATCAATATGTACATATTATGTATAAGTATGTATGGCCAAAAAACAAGGTTCAGTGGCCCAAAATAAACTTTATTTCAATTCAATTCTATTCTGAAACTTATATCGTGCAATACCAAAACGATGCATAACAGCAAATAAAAAAAAAAACAAAAAAAAAATTCCAGCTTTGCTTTCGTTACACAAATTGTTTTTCTTTTTATATTTATGCATTTTTTTATAAGTCATATTCAAATTCAATTTGAAATCATTAGGCATTAGACATTAGTAGACATTAAAATTGAGAATTTTTTCAGTTTGAGATTTTTTTTTATCAGCAGATGAATTTATTATTCATTATTATTTTGGATTTTGGATTGGATGAAAGAAATAATGATGATAAAAATGAGTGAAAAAATATAATTATTGAATTTATTTGAAAGTATTTTAGGTTTATTTTTGTTCTTTTATATAACATAATTTTTTTAGCTATTTTGATATTTTCATGATTGATAAGATTTAAGTGCTTACTATTTATTAATAATAATATTGTATTATTTTCAATTCAATTCATTTACTTTCTTAAATATACTATTTTTTTTTTTTTAAATAGAGAGTTTTTTACAGAGTTTAGAGACTCTTTACAGCTGAAACATTTTAAATTTTAAAAAATGGTACATTCTCATATTAATATTAAATTTTTATGAGAAAACAGGATAGTAAAAACCTTATCTAAATTTTTTTTTTTTTTTAGATGAAACCATAGAGTAATCATATAAGTACAGTATTCACGTAGAACAAAATTTGCTAGTCACTTTCTAAATTCTGTGTTCACTCAAAATAATATTACTCAATTTTTAACTGCTTATAAATTGAGCGCAATGTATTTTGTGTTACACAATGTGTGTATAAAAAACTAGACATGCATTTTAAAATCCTTTCAATAGACCACAAATAATATTACAAATCAAAGTATTGCATTTTTTTTAAAAATTGAAAGAATTCAAGATTATTGCTGTATTTGTTGTTATTTATTTATTTATTTATTTTAACAGTTGATCCTACAGATAAATCTGTAGGCCAACTTTATAGGTCCTTTTCCCTTTCGAAATGTGGACCTTTTTTATTAAACTATATTAATTATTTGGTATATATTTTGTATATTATATATTTATATTATTTTTTTATTAGTTATATTATATCTTTATTAATTATTAAATTATATTTGAACCGATGTGGTTGTATAGAAAATTACATTTTCAGTAATTTTCACCATTTGCAAATTTTTTCGGTTCTCACGGGGTTTGAACCCGTGCTCCTTCGGTCGCTACATTACTACACTCGAGTGCTTTACCACTCGGCTACCGAGGCCACTATTTGTTGTTATTTTGCTTTAATTTTTAAAATGGGATTTATGAAATTTGTGATTTCAAACTTTATAGAAGAAAGGGCCAAAAAAATTAATGTTGGTTTTATAAAATTAAAAATAATTCAAATTGATTTCTATTGAAAAGTATACTGCAAACTAGGTACCTACATGTATTTTTAATTTTTCAGCAATTTTGATTTGTTAATTTTGTCTGTTTCTTACCGTAGATAATAATATGAATAGTATATATATATGAATACATAATATAATTATGAATACAAACAAACAAACAAGCTGTCAAAATTTAAAAAAGTAAGTAAAAAAAGTAAAACTGAACATTTTATTCTTTATATGGATTGTTAGCTGTTTATATTTCTTCAAAAATTATTTCATCTTAAATAGAAATACGATTTTCAACCAAGTTTTGAGAAAAGAAAACAAAACGGTATTCCGTACAAAGTTCACGATTTGAAATGCATAACTAATAAATTTTATTCTTTTATTACCATTATTTTTAAAAAAATGTTCTGGATTATTTGATTCTATCATTGACCTATTATTGTATGCATACAATTTCATTCATTATCTTTGCGATTAATTGTGTTTTTTTGTTTACATTTTTCTATATATATTTTTTATATTGAATTAGATATGTAAATATATGATGAACACATATACGATATTACGATATACACTCTTCATATAAATCAAAAGTGCATACGTATGTGTATACTCTTCAAATTATCAAATAATGCCTCTATACTCCTAGCCTAGTCATTGGGAGAGCAAAACTTTATACACAAAACTAAAATAAAACTTAAAACGAAATCGTAATTCGATAAAATTCCGGAAAAATCATTCTATGAATACTATAGGCCAGAAGTATAGAGGCATTGTATTAAATATTCTCCTCAATAAATAAAAAATTTTGAGTAAAAATAATTGAGTTTCGAAAATTATATTTGAGTGTTTTGGGGTATTGAGTGAAAATGGGACGGCATGTCGGCATTTTCGTGTTTTGAGTAAAAATGGGACGGGATTTTTAGAAGAAAATGATTAACAAATATTGTTCTACGTGAATACTCTACTTATATGATTACTCTATGATAAAACTTAATTTTTTTTTAATAAATAAAAATTTCAATATGATTTTGTACAGTAAGGCAGCGTTTACACATCAATATTCTTCAAAATGTATTGACGATTCTAGATTAAAGAGAGAGACATTTGTGTTTTACCAGTTAAAATTTCGAAAAATTCGCGTAACTGTGGATATAACTCCTAGCCCACTTCATATATTTGAAACGGGAGTAAATACACATCTATTCTGAACTAATTTATTCATGTGAATAACTCCTTCATTCGGCATGTAGCAATATAGAGTATATAATATTATACCATTGCTTTTTGGTAAATTCCGTTAACCCGTTTCGACATGTCGGTCTAATAAGTTTTTTTATGAATTTTATGACCCGTTCGTTGTTATGTTTCATGAAATTCTATAAATTAATCGATTTTTTGACATTTTATTTTTGTTTTCGGTACATTAAATATGGTACTACAATTTTTAATTATGTGGAAACTACTTATAATGTTATTCGAGTATTTTATTTTATTAATTTTTCAAGTATATAAAATCGTTAAATGTATATCAATACATTCTTAGATATGGGTTATAAAACGATAAGTTCATATCCGACATCCCACCCATTAGATTGACATATTCATCTTCTGAAAGGGCGGAAAATTCGGTATAGATAATGAAAAATCTCTTAAACTATGTAAAATTCATTAAAGGGAAAATTATATAAGTAGGTAAAGTCAACACAACTATATTATTTCAAAATAAGCGAAAAATCATTAATTGACATTTGTACCTATTGTATTTATTTTATAGAAAAGATTAGGCACGGAGTTTTTATGAAGACAAGTAAGTTGACGGTTCAATATCCTATTTGATGCTCTAAAGTTTATTTAGAAAAAATCATCACTAAATGATAAAAAGTTTTACAGTTACGTTTACACTATAGTGGACCAGAAAAAATAAATTTTATTTTAGAATTTACTTGACTTTAGTCTAATAAATCGAAGTGTATAATATTAAAAAGCCACCTTCACAAATTTTCAATGGCGAAGAGCAGTATACAGTAATGCAAACTAGCTTAAGAGAGAAAAGTTGATATTTTATTATAAATTTTACATTAATTTATAATTTTATTCTTCAATATGTTGACAACTTTTTTCGCAACCAAATTTTGGATTTCAGATTACCAAATTGGAATCGATGTTGTGAAATAAAAAATATTATTTTATACAAAATATTTTCTTTTCCGGTTCTTATATTTTATTTTTGTTAATTGATAATACAAAATTTTAACTATTTAAACAGGTGTCAAAAAAAATATTTGTTTATTATATAAAAATAATTTTAATTATTATTTTTAATCTTACCTTAATACCATTTATTTCTAATACAAAGTATTTTAAGTATTTTTATTAGTAAACAAATAAAATATTTTTACAGGAGAATAAAACAGAAAAGTACAAAAAAATTAGATTTTTTATTTAATCTTATCTTATATGTAGAAGCCATCTATAATTTTCCTAGAATAAACATCGCAAAGTTGAAAAAGGCTTAAAAAATATTTACAAAAGACTTATTTAGTATTTTTAAACTGTTCAATACAAATTTTTAAGTTTCAATTAAAAATTTCAAATTTTAACCTTCCTTTAAATTTTTATTTTAAATTTTATTCGTTTCTCTCTGAGGTTAGAAACAAGCCACAACTGGCTAATGCAGCATGTTACAATAACCTGTTTGAAAATCAATTTTACTATTAAAATTTTAGTCACTATAATAAATAAATTAGTTACTCCTAAATTGAGTAAAAAAATTGCGAAATTTACTTAGAGAAAAAGCAATTCTGGGTGGCGCAGTAGGTAGAGCGCCTGCCTTTCAACCGAAAGGTCCCAGGTTCGATTCCCGATGAAGCAACAAAAAAAAATGCTTTATGGGTTTTTCGACCTGGTCCAGTACCCTTTGTCATTGAGATATAATAAATGTATAATATAATAAATGTAAAAAATAATTGAGAGTATAATCTGGTAACAAATTAAATAAAATGAAACTATTCTATTTAAGAAGCCTTAGTTCTTGACAATAGCAGTAGTTTTCCACATTTAATGAGTAGAGCAAGTAATTTGTTAAATAAATACTCGAAATATTGTAGTGTAAAATTGCAGTACCGTACTTAATTAAACACGAAAAGGTGATTCTACCTAAGTTACTGTAGGAGTGTAAAAATGAAAAAAAAAAATTACATATTGAAATACTGGAATCTCAACTCAAGGCTCTTCTGATTGTTTATTTGTCAAAAAAATGAACAGAAATCATGTCAAACAATATTTAAACAAATCTAAAAAAAAAAAAACTATAAAAAATATGCATGGGTGTTGTTTTAATGCTTTAAACTGAACCAAAGCATTGTCATCTATCATCGAGATGCCACTAAAACAGAAAAAAGGCATTTTTTTTCAAAGGCACAGCTTTGATACCTTAATTCTGTTAACTATCATTTAAATAATGGTTTCATCCGAAAGTTTGAGAGAAAATCAAGTGACAGTTACTTGGTTTAAGTTACACAGTAGCTCCATGTGACTGTAATTGTAAGAGATTGTAAGAGCAACGTTTGAGTAATAGTCTAACTTAGTGAACAAAATCAAGATTTTAGGTGAAGTTACAGCAACTTCAAGGAGGTTTAAAGGATATTACATTCCCCAAAGCGTATGAAGTGTCAAAACAAACCTTCATTCAATTACAAGCACAAGCAAGCTTTTGTACATCTATCTATTTTCAAAAATCAGGTTAACATTTGTGACTTCTTTGAAGTCTATCAGATGTTAAGCTGATAAGAACAGATTCTACACTTTGATCTTAGCCATAAGGCCGACAAGGAACAAAGATTTCTATTTTTCAAGGTAGCATATGAATTGGACTAAATAAAAAAGCTTAATTTAGCTGGAATTGATGCTTATAACTACTGTTTCCACGATTTATTGAAAGGAAAAAGATCTATGGAGTTATTATTTGAGGTGCAAATTTATATGAGTTTTCAAATAAAATTTAGTTTAGCATGTAAAATAAAACTACACTTCAGTACTTTTTTCTAGTAGACATATTTGTTCATATTTCATAGACTTTCGATCACTTTAATACACATGGTAGAAGTTATTAAACTCACCATCTTCCTGTCCACTATTTTCCTGCAGTCTGGTCAATTGAGAGTTAGCAGGAAGTTGGTTATTTTGGTGTTTATTCTTGGTACATATATTTTGGTGACCCTGTGGCCTTCAATACGCTCCCAAAGAATTTTTGTTTTTGTTGCGTTTGCTTCTCTCTTCAGGGTGTTTTCTATCGATAGTTTAATATTACCAATAGATATACCAATTGCCGGTTCCTGTCCATAAATGTTGTTCGCCGATGATCTGATTAGTTCGTTAGTCTTTTCATTTCCAGTCAAGTGGAATTACCTCGTATGACCCGGTATCCAGTTGTATCTTATTTCGGAGGCCTATGAGGTTTAGTGCTTCTGAACATTTTCTCACCAATCTAGATTTGATGAGTTTACTTTCAAGAGCTTTTAAGTCAGTCTGACTATCACTAAAGATTCTAACGACTTTGTTAAACTATCTTTACTCTTTTATTATATTCACTGCTGCGTTTATAGCAAAAACTTCAGCCTGGAAGAATGTGCCGTGCTTTCCGAGAGGAAACTGAAGTTCAAGTGGTTTTTTTCAAAGAAAACTCGAATTCCCGCGCCTAGAGCCGTAAGGGACCCGTCAGTGAAAATGTCCGAAGTGTTTACTCTTCTAAACCACGCCAGGTCTTTCTTGTCGAGATTTTTAATTCATATCTCTTCTTTACGGATGTACGTACTGATGTCATCTGTTACCATGAAGAACTCTTTCTGCTTCTCTTCTAATTCCTTCCATAGCTTCTGATATTTATTCCTACATCCTGTAGTATTCCCAAGAGTTTGCAGCCTTCTTGCAACTTGGATAACCTCCATTCTTACATAAAGATGCAAGGGTGGGACCCCACGAAGTATTTGCATAGCCGCTGTAGGTGTGGTTCTAAAAGTACTTGTTGCGAAGAGGCACGTAAGTCTTTGTACTGCTTCTAGTTTTTTTTGTGGTATTTGCTGTTTGCGGCATATTTCGCCCAATTGAGTTTCTTATCAAGTATGAGCCCTAGATATTTTACTTCGTCTCGAAGTTCTATGTTATTTCTCCCAATGGAGGGAAGAACATAGTTGTTCAGTCTTCTTCTATTGGTAAAGGTCACTAAATATGTCTTGCATGGACTTATGATTAATACGATTTAGACGCTTCATATATCCTCCTCTTAGAAGAATACTAACATCATCGGCTAAGCCGTGTGTGTTGAATCCGTCCTCGTTCAGTATACGTATAGTAACGGCGATAGAACATCTCCTTGTGGGCATCCTTCAACTGCCTTCACCTGAACTTTAATAGTTTCATCTTCACAGACTTACCTGCCTGATGGGCAGGTTTTTCACGGTTCAGGGGTACCCTGATCAAACATACCCTGCTTTCGGTAATGCTGAATTGACGGTCAACCAGTTAACATTTGATGCGACCGATCAACTGTCAAATCGACAAATGCAAACTTTTGACTTCTCGTCTTTGATATTATAAATTTACATTAATAAATCATACATAAATCGAACATAAATTTTTGATTTGTGAATTGTGATTATTTGATTTATTGTAATTTTTTTTAATAATATGTACTTAAGTATATTTTATTTTATATTACTTTTTTATGTTTCATCTTATAAAAAACTAATTTAAAATAAAATATAGTGTTATTATTATTGGTAAATAAATAATGGTAGTAATTTTTTTTTTTTACTTACAAATCTTTTTCACAATCCATCACAAAAAATTTTTACTACACATTCACAGAACATAACAAATGGCGACAACTAATCATCAAATTTTTTGCTGCTTTCTATGATCAAATTTGACTGTCATTTTACATAATCGAAAGCATGACGATCGTCATTTGTCAACTGCATAATTGAAAACGTGGTGACAGTTGATTTTTACAGTTGCAGCGAAGACGACATTACCGAAAACAGGAAAACATTCCTAGTATGCCTGTCCACCAGTTTCTCTAGGCATTTTAGCAAACACGAAGAGGGACTGATAGGTCTGCGGCTAGTAGGAAGTACACAGTTTGTTGTCCCTAGTTTAGTTATGAAAGCGACCCTCACTGATCTCCATACCTTTGGAATAATGAGCACCTAATGTGGAATCGCGTCCCAATCGAAGCATTCCCAATGAGAGAAGGATTTTTTATTTATGATTTACAGAGATTTAAGACGAATATTAACAACATTGTTCGCTCTTTCCCACAAAACTTTTCTTCTTCATTTTTCTTTCCTTTCCTTTAACTATCCTTTCCTTTTTCAAATGGTCAACGGTACGCAAGTACTGAAAGGTTCAAAACCTAAGTTTTGGCTATAATATAAAAAGAAAAAAAAAATAAGAGAAGAATATATCGATTATAATATTCATTATATACATATGTATATAGAGAAACGTCTAAATTACTAACCCATATTAAATATTTTACAACCACATTTAAAAAAAATCCTATTAACTATTTAGTTAAAAAGGCAAATCACTATAAAAATTGTCTAGTTTTAAAAATATTTTCAATTGACATGTAAAACTTTGAAAAAGAAAAAGTAAAATACGAACTCTATTGCAAAAAAATTGGCCTAAATTTAAATTTATCACAAGAGCAAATGTTATTTATAATTACTATCTATAAAAATCTTTCATCTACTGAGACTTATGTTTGAAATGAGAGAAAAAATAGTGGTTAGTGAATCATTATACTGTATACTTATTAAACGGATTTCAAATACCAAAAGGATAAAGACTATTTTTTTTGCAATGGAGTAGTATGTACAATATTTTTTTGCTTTGAACATTCATTGATGTTTATAAATAAGTATAATACTTGTCTCTTGTCTCTGTGTATTGTTTACATCTAGATGATGTAATTTTTAAGAAGGCAATACAATATTTTTAATAATTATAATTTACTCTTTCTATTAAATAAAAATAATATAATATATGTAATATATATAACATATTATATAGTTACCAATACGTTACTCGTTGGTGATATTTTTTTTGTAAAACTAGTTATAATGATATAATAAATTACTATATTAGAGAAACGTATGAACTTCTTTGAATAGGTTAAAATTATATTGCTTCGTTTCTATTCATCATCATTGATGTAACATATCATCATCTTCTATCTGCGGTTAACCTCTTCAGTAGCGGGGACGTTCTCTATTGGGCATTTGCTTCGGCAAAGACTATTTATTATTCCCACGCGTTTTTTGCTTCCGGTGTATATATTTTAAGATGTGTTATAGAAATTGATTTATAGTTAAATATCTAAAGTATGAAATCGCATTCCATTACAAGCAAGATTTTGAAAAGCGACATGTTAAACATTTATTGCACTTAAACTTTACAGCACTGTTCTAAAGAATAACAGTATTGTTCGTAGTTTAAACAAACGTTTTTTCATCTTTTTTTCTTCTAGATAAATATTCTTTTTCTCTTTCCTACAACTAGTGATACACCAGTATTAAAGATTTCCGTGATTTAAGTTTTGATTATGGTTAATAACTATACATCAAATAAAAAAATTCAGTTAAAAACATATCTTAATAAATTAACCGTTAAGTTTCATATTATAAATTGTATTGAAGCAAGAGATTTATGGGTTTTTAGGTCTTTGAGCTAAATGTTTCTGCTCTTCATTCATCCTAAATCTATTTTTTCTAATCTATTCCGTAATCTTCTGTTGATAAAAAAAGTTAGATAGATAGTATTTTTTTTTACTTCATTAATTTGAAATTAATTTTTTATAAATATATATTAATATGTTATAAAAACATTAATTTAATTATTCTATATTTTTACTTCTATATTAGAATGTCTACTGGTTTAATGTCATGTGTACGAGAAAATTCTCCACCTCTTGAAATGGCTGCAGCAGCTGAATCAACAAGACCTGCATCACTTTCTCCATCATTTAGTTCTTTGGGTAAGTTTTTATTTTATTTGTTATAAACTTAACTACATAATATATTTATTATTAATAAATATAATTATAAAATGTTATACCAATTTTTTATAATAACATTTCATATTTTAAATTAAGAATATGTAATAGATAAATGCGAGTCAAAACGCAAAAGACGTCTAGCCTTTCATTTCTAAGAAATCTAAATGTAAACCATATGTGCATTATGTGCACTGGTTATGGGATTGAATCACACATCGAATGATGCGAATTCGAATCGAAATTTTTCTCAAATATCTCAAAAAACATACTTGGAGTATTGAACAGTTTTTTTGTTCGCTACAAATGTTCACAGCTTTGAAGATAGAGTTCAAATTTTGACAGGTGTTTATTATAAAAAAAATAGATAACGTTTTTAACATTGCTATCAAATGGCAGATTCGGGTAGACCATAAAACTCCAACACCATATCAAAAATATTTCATAAGTCAATAGTGTTACAGATTTCCAAATTGATACTTATGTTCTCTCTCAAAAAGAAACTAACAGGTTTTTTACACTTTTCCAAAATTCAAATTATTCAAATGTTGCCATTTATATGCAGAATAACGAAAGCCGATGACCAAAGTAACCAAAAACATGCTCTAAAAAATGCATTTTAAGTACTTATAATATGCCCTTAAAAACTGCAAATATGCACTTAAAATATGTCATCACAAAATTAACTTGCAGTTTGGCTTTAGAACATTCTTAAAATTTACCAATTTCCTTAAAAAAATTTTTTTTTAAGTTGGAAAAAAATATATCAGCAATTTTTTTTTAATATGCAAATATATGCTTTTTAAGAGAAATTATGCCAAAATATCGCAGAATATTCAAAAATATCGCAAAATAGCCAAAATATGCAGTAATAGGTGTAATATGCCAAAATATGTGCTCTAACAAATAGGGCTTAAATTCATAACTAAATAAATAATGTTTATAACAGAAGTGATTCCTACTAAAAATGAAACTAATAAAGTTTGCTTCAGCTTCATGTGACAAAACTCGAGCATCAATATTATTGAATAAATTAATATATTAAAAATATCACTAAAAACAAATCTGATTATCAAAAATAATCAATATTATTGTTTGAGGATGCGTATCAGCTCGTGTTGGGAAGTTTTTATTCAGTAGTGGTTTAGTTATAATAGTGTTAACTATCAAAATATCCTCGTACATTTCTTAATGTCGTACAGTAGTGTAGTGCTTCATGTCACACATTAAAAACCACATTAATCTGTCTACGGAAAAAATTCTAACAATGAAATGGTTTTCTAGAAGCCCAGTATATCTGCAATTGAGAATTTGTTGCATTAAATGAAGAAAAAAAATGAGATCGAATCCTGTCATGATCATTGATGAACTATAAATAATTAATTGAAAGATAAAATATATTGCGGTTATTAATCAATATATTTTTAAATACATCTCTCTAAAATAAATTTGCTAATTGTAGCAATAATAGTAAAGCAGGCTTTACATTGTACAATATTGAATCATTATTGTGTCAATTTCGATTGCATCAATCTTGTTCCAATATTGCATGACAGCATTTACATGAAACAATTTTCATACAATATTGATTCAATATTGTTGTGAAAGCCTATATACGAACAATTTTTTATTCAATGAGGTTTTCATGAACATGTCTGTTTTAGTTGAGCAGAAAAAATCTATATTATTATATAGCGCGTTGTTACCCTGATAACAAAGGTGCTCATTTTCGCTGTCGATTCTGCACTGAAAAGTATGCTGAAAATCACACATGAGTTCATTTGAATTTATATAGAGCGTCGGGAAAATTTTCAGCACAATTTTCCTTTATTATAATGCAAATACTAATACATTCTCACATAAATTTTCAGCAGTAGGCGCATCTTTAAGCGCATTTTTCAGCACACAAATCAGCACGTATCTCTGTGCTTATTCAAAAATATTTACAGCACACATTTCTGCTTCTTTGAGAGCAGATTTTTCAGCAAATGTAAAAATATAAAAAATTGTTATTTCAGATATGGAATTTTTAAATTTGAAATTCATAAGATAAATTGTAAACTAAAATTTGTCTATTGAAAAATTTTCAGCACTTGTTTCAGCGCTGTTTTCATGACTGAAAAATGCAGTGATTACACTAATTCAACATTTACTAATATAATCGTAAATTTTTACTGTGTAAAACAATTTTTTTCTCTATTATCATGTTTGTAAAAGTGAAAGAAGTGCTGAATTTTTTAATCAGGGTAACGAAACGACAGAAATTGATTCAATATATATGAAGCAATATTGATACAATATTGTGAAATTTACGATCAAGACCATTCAATCATGCAATATTGGTTCAATATTGATTGAAAGCATTTACACTTACAATTGCCATTCAATATTGATTCAATATTGATACAATATTGTACCGTGTAAAGGCTGCTTAAGACCAATTTTCGATTTTTTCATATTTCATCTAAACATACTAAATATATGTGTGTCTCTGTCGACTGATTGAATATTCTTAAATCGATATTTCTGTTTTAAATATATCTAGATACATCGTTTCCAGATAATCAGTGTTAAGCGTCTGAATATCGCTAAACTTTCAAATGTATTTAATTTGTTTGTTTTCTCTACCTTTTTTTATTAATTTTGAAATTATTATCTACTCTATATAGATATATTATTCCTCAAACTATGTAGGTTTAACTGAAAAACTATACCTATATCTTTCATTGATATAATAAATTCGATCAATATAATAATCAGTAATAATATTTTAATTATAGTTTATTATACTAATTAAGTAATAATATTATAATTTGCTATTTTTTTTACAAAATCCTATCAGAACAAACAAAACGACGTCGATTTCATCCGTTACGTAATCTACGTCGAATATTTCGTCGTAGAACATTAACAAATGCTATTGTTAATGGTAATAATGATACGTCTTCAAATACAACTCAAAGCAATACAACAACACCAACTCATAATTCACCATCTGTTTTACTTGAAAGAACTATTCCAAATTTAACATTATCTTCACCATCATCACCAGCAAATGCAACAATATCACAATATATTTCAACAAAAGCGAACACTTCTCTAAGTTATAATACATCACAGCAACAATTACAAGAACAATCACAAGAACAACAAATTTTATCTCATTTATTACCAACACAATCAATTATTTCAAGTATTCGGGACCAAAAATCATCATCTAATAGTTTAATTGATAGTCAAACGAATATTGGAATATCTGAAAATAGTTTATATGGTGGTGTTAATATTTCACAATCGTTTCCGTTAAATTTTAGTCCATCAGCAGAAGTTTTTCAACAGCATGTAACGCCAACTTCTTCAATTAATTTAAGTATTGCTCCTGATCAATGTGATAATAGAATTATTATAAATAAGCTACCAACGATCTTGAATTCTTCAAATCAAAATAGTAATAATAATAAAAAAGAATCATTTGGTGATTTAAATAAGTCAGTAATCAATGAAACAAATTTGAAGAGAGATTGTGAAATATCTGATAATCAAAGAAGTTTCAGTGAGGATAGACTAATTGACAGGTAAGTTAATAAATTTAAATTAGCAATTAATATTATTATAATATTATGAACAAATTCTTACAAACCACAACATAATTAAATTTAAATTATATATTGTCATAACTTATAAGTTTTAATTGTACCTACCTATATTATTATTACGTTGCTACAAAATTTTTCATATTTTCATAGTCAAAGGATTTGAAAAAAAGTTATACTTGTACAGTACAGTAATTGTTTTTTTTTTTTTTTCAAATGAGTTTTCGGTGATAATTTGTTGACAAAAGTTTAATAATATTTGACTTTCGGACCTTCTAGTTCTCAAATGCTCAGGACAATACATATTGATAACGCGATCCTTTTATCTTATTTGGCTTTGATTTTATATGGAAATAATTTAATCATAATATTTCCGTACTGGCCAATTTAAGGTCACGTAACTTCTAAATATTTGATAATAGACCATTTTTTTTATAATTTATTTTTAAAAGGCTTATCACCTTATTCAGGTTTATACGATAATAAACCATTTTTCATAAACCTTTTATCTGTCAAACAATTTTGGATTTTGGTGTTTTGAGTTAAAAAAAAGTTAATAGTATTTGAAATAAATAAAAAAAATTGAGGTGTTTGAAAAATTATAAAATTAGGTTTCAAGTTTCAGCAATTACATTTTTTGGTTGTTTTAATATTTCGATCACTAGGAGCAATTTAAGATGTTCATTACGACCAAAATTTAGTTCAATTTTATTTTATCAGTATTGAATTAAGTGGTAGGTGTTTTTCAGATTTTGTTGCATGTTTTAAATCATTATGCTTCAACAGTAATGTGATGGGCCTGCCTGAGTTTAGAATTCAGGTGTATTCTCGTATGTTAAATTCTCGTATGAGTATTAATAAAAATTCTTTTAATAATACATACACATACCTATACAATTTTACTTAAACCACATTATGTACTTGACATAAAATAATACTGGATAAAAATTAGAACATACATACGTATGTGTACATTATCAGTTCTTTTACTTCTTTTGTATTTTTTTTTTTTTTTGTATTACTAAAAAAGATAATAATTTTGTGTATTTTCAATCGAAAATAAAATATTGATTAGATTAGATTAACGATTATTATAATTTTAATTGTATAATCACAAAACAAATGAAGAAGTTATCCGAAATTAACAGAAAAAACTTAATTAAAAAAAACAAAAAAATAAATAGAATTTCGAAACAAACAAAAACAATTCTTAGAATATGAAACAAAAATTAAGATACAAAAATTAAAGTAACAAAGTTTAATTTTGCTGTCTGTTCGATATTTACTGATCGCACTTAATATATAGACTAAGTCCCCAATATGCCATAAATCTGTCTCTATTGTTGTAGAGCGGTATTCATCAGACGCAAATACCCTCGTCAATGTTATTATTATACTGCTGAGAATCAAAATCAATGCCCGTAGCATTTTTACAAGCTTTTTTTCGACTTACGCAATTTTAGTAATGTTGGTGTAACACGTGTTAGGCAAAGAAAAACAATTTAAACTTTGTGTTTGGTGTATCAACTATTGGATTCATCATATTACAACGATGTTTTAAGATATGTGATAGAATAAAATACCATAAGAGATAAGGTTCATATCGAATGACTTAATACTTTAATTTCATATCATAAAAGTATTTCAAAGATGAAGAAAATGTTATGATATTAATTAATTAAATTAATTTTTTAAATTGCTTGATACCTGTACAGATTATTTTAATTATTTAATATTTTATTTTTTTTAGTGAATTCGTTCAGGATACACTTTCACAATCTCATGACAGTGTTTTTTTAGAATTAGCAGCAACTACTGGATTATCTGTAGGAATTAGAGTAAGTATTTGTTTTTCGTTTATTGATGTGATCTCATGACTTATATCATTTAGAATATTTAATTTTAAAATGGCACGCAAGTACTCAAAGCAACCTAAGTTTTGGCTAAAATATTAAAAAAAAAAAAAAAAATAACACCGTTTATGACGAAAAACTACAGAAAAACAAAACTAAACTACCTTCAACAGTCGTCAACCACTTGAAATTAGAATTTCCTTGAATTTAGAAGTCCCTAATAGCCAAATTAAATAAATTATGTACTTTTCTTGTGGTTGGATTAACGACACATATTCAAGTTTTCTCATTATGGAATACAGTTTTTCAGATAAAATATTCAGATAACAATAAATATAAATTTATAGTTTGAGTAAATGAAATTAATTCGAATACAAATTTCCAAAGACTTAGCCCCACCATAAAAACTATTGGCATAGATTTTAAGCTTTAGAACGGATGTTATTCGCTTCCACCACATTTATATTATTTAATTTATAAAAAATCAAAAGAAAAAAATATTACTATTATGGTAGTATAAACATTTGAAATAGATTTATTACTTTTTACAGAATGAGCTATTTGATGCATTGCGTAAACGGCGTAATCGTACAGTTATTTCAGATGATTTCGAGCTATCCAAAAATCCTGCTGCATCTCAAAGTAAAAATTTCAGAGAAACAGAAACAACTGATAATTCAGTTGTGAATTTTAAAAATCTAAGTGGAATATCATCGTTTAGCCATGCAAGCCCTGAAATTTCTGACATCGATGATGAAATAGCTTCAAATTTTATTGATTCTGTGTCAACTGATCGAACTAATTCAAATAATGTTTCATCATCGACTAAAATTCTACAATCGACTGAAACATTAGCATCGACAAGTGATGATCTAGATTTAAATTCTATTGAAGGTGTTTTTGTTGAGCGTCTAAGTCATTCAGCTGCTAGACACAAAATGGCTGTTAGACCGAAAAAGAACAAAGGACCGACTAGAAATCGCCAAATCGAAGTAAGAAAGTAAAATTAGCTAAAATAAATTTAATTCGATTTTTTTTTATCTTTCAGTTAACTCATTTATCTTTCACACCAGAAATAAATGAAGATTTTATGCTAACATCAATTTCAACTGATCGTAAAGGTAAATTTAAAAATTTTTATGTTAGAAGTGTAGATATATTCTAAAACTTCAAGGTTAGAAAATCTTTTATGAGGCGTCAAACAAATTTTTGAATCTTTTATTTTAAATCTATAAATATACATACATAGTTCTGCTATTAAAACGAAGATTTACAATTTAAATATTGTTAAAGATGTATGATTTAGTTGAAAAAAATTATCTATATGATAAAAGTATTTATACATATATATAGCGTGTCAATTTCATGACTCCATTGCTATTTAACCGGAGAATTGTCACCCAATTGAAAAAAGCAACCCAAGTATCTTTGAGCTTCACATAAAAATTTTACCTACTAATAAGCTATTTCCGGCGTAACATTCGCCGGTCTAGCATTAAAAAAATATTTATTTTCTCTTGATTTAAATATTTAACGAAAACAAAGTTTTCTATTTCCGCAAAACAACTAATTTTTCTTAGCATATCGTCCAATTGAAGCATAAATTTTTGTTACATAGGGTATTTTTTCTTTCTCTAATCTCCTTGTTACCTCCGTGGATTCACCGATGTACAACTGTCGATTCTGGTTTAAAATTTTCTTCATCATGTATAGACAGCATGTGGAGATGAAGAAGATAGTAGTTTTGTAATTTCAATAATTAAAACGAAATGAACTCATACAGGAACGAAAAAACAAAACAATGCGAGTCTGGTTCAGCATAAATACTATAGGAAAACATGGGCCATTTTCTATAAGATCAATGATCACGTGCGGATCTATTGCGAGGTCAGAAGCAAGAAAACACCATATAAAAATCATACAAGAAAGGATAGTCGTATAAATCATATAAGAAAGGATTATAGAAGGGGATATAAAAGCATTGAATTAAGTAATAACAAAATCGAAAACAGTAGCAACCTGTAAAAAAAATGTGAAAATCTCTAGAGACATCTAACGAAGTCTTACTTCAACGGATACCAGGCTACATGGGCACCAGGGAGTATTAAATCCCCTATCGGTGGGAATAACACTTCAGGCCGCAAACCAGTACACAGGAGTGGGAACATTTGACTGGACTGAATGAAATGAGCAAAACTCTGAAAACTTTTTGGGTAACCCAGATGCAGAAAAAAAAAGAAAATCTATGTAAGTGATACTTTACGTTGCTTACTGACTTGCGGCTCTATACAGAAGTATGCATATGGAATCTGCTACTTATGTAGGGAATATAGAGAAGAAGATGAAAACGTCCTTGGTGTCCTCTGCGTTTGTGCAACGCAAAGAACAAGAAGGGCAAGACTGGGAGAATTTCTCAGAAGTAAGATATAAGAAACCAACAGATATACTTTATTTTATGAAAGCTTTTAGTTGGCTTGTCAACGGGGTCTGGTTTTTTCGGAAGTGAACTCGTTTAAAGAAGGTACAATGGGCATTGAGGGATAAGGACTTATTCCACTCATCTCATCAACCAATCAATTATCAAAAGAAACCCGTTTAAATATATAGCAGAAACTCTGTTCTAAACTTTGTTTGCTTTATGTTTAAAGTTATCTCAAAAGCATGCATTTTACCCGACGAATTTCATTCAATAGATTCTTCTAGACCTAGAGCCTCAGCTTCTTATTCATATTCTTTCTTGACGGTGTTTTTATTTTTATTTTTGTTTGCACAAAACATGGAATAAAAATCAAAATTTTTATTGTGAGTAATATTCAAATTGATTTTCAAATTGATTTAAAATAATCTAGAATGATATAAATATCATGCATACATTTGTAGATTTATCTAAAGAAAAATCACGTTCATTACCATATGGCGCAACTCCTAAAATTATCAATCAACAAAATGATTTCTCAACTGATATTATTATCAGCAACAACGAGGAATCAATAAAACGTTCAAAAACTGAAAAAGGATTACTTCAATCAAATTCATACTATTTTCGTCATATTACAAGAAACTCAACTTCTGATAAAGATTTAAATGCAACGAGGCCGCAGAGTGACAGCGGATTTTTCAAAAGACTCCTAAATCGTGGTTCAAAAGGTAAGAGTATTATATTGCAAAATATATTTAGAATAATCAAATATATATCATAATTTAGATGATACTAAATTACTCGAATCCAATGTTACAGAAGGTAAAATTTTTAATTTTAAAATAAATTTTTTAATTTAAAGATAATATTTATAAAAACATTTGATCAGGTTTAAAACAAGAAGAAGTGGCGTTTGAATATTCAAAACAGGTTGAGCATACTCGCAACGAAATACGCCGCGAAATAATGAATGAAGCAAATTCAGGTTTAAGTTTGATGTTAAATAATTTCATACTTTCGAAATCTGACAACAATAATATTGCGGAAGAAAAACTTTTTTCAGATTCATCGAAATTATTGGTAGCATCTAATAAACCAAAATCTGGTCCAGCTGCAAGGCAAAGGATTATGCCGAAAGATCTATCCGTATCACGAAACTCCTGTTTTGAAAGTTCTTCTGAAGTATTAGAACCACATTACAAAAATATTTATCAAGATCATGAAGAAGGGCCCAAAACCAACTCAAAACATCGATTTTCAGATAATTCCAATACTAATAAAAATTGTATGGAAATTTCAAATGAAGAAATGGATGCTAATGATCCAGAAAATTATGTGAAACACACATATTCGAAAAATTCACATTCATATCCTCAAAATTTACATCAATCGCAAAAGTTCTTAGATTCACAAGAAAGTCCAAAACAACGAAAGGCTGTAGAAAAATCAAAAAGTTTTCGAATATACAATGGGAGTTATAACTTTGAAGCAAATTCTAGCCTTCAAAAAAGCGAAAATATGCCTAGCTTGCCAGATCTCACGTTTTCTAGAAACTCATTTGAGGACATTCAACATGCTGAAGAAGCATCAATTTCTTTGGGTTTTGAAATTAATGATAATAACTTAATTAAAACGAATTCTCGCAGCAGTATTACACAAGAAGATACTTCTTGCCCTTTGAGGCAAGGAATATATACAAAAAATATAATTTTAACTACTGTCAGCCCTAAACCAAGTAAAAATATATCAGAAATCGAGGACAGTATTGACAAAATTTTAATTAAATCATCTCATCTGATTTTAAATAAATGTTCAAATACAAATGACAATATGAATAACTCACAAAATGTAGTTGTTACTCATGTATGTCGAAACGATATTTCTGATAGTCAACTTGGAACTACAACTCCACCTGTTAATAAATTTCGAACGGAAAGTGTTAAACCAATTAATATTTTTGATTCGACAAATAATCCTCTAATTAAGGAAAACCATAAGTCATTGGTTGAAATTTCCAAAGACAATGATATAAATTCGCTTGGAACAACAATTTGCTCGTCGTTGATATCAACATCTTTAGAATATAAGAACATAAATGAATCTTTATTACGTCTCGCAAAGTTGCAAGAAATAGAGAAAAGAAAATCGGTAGACTTACAAGAAATAAAAAAAGTATTTACTTCAAAGCACGAGACTTCAGAAAAGATAATTTCTAACTCTGGGCCAAGTATTAAGGAAGAAATTAAAGAAATAGTCAGAACCACCGATACAGATTCAAATTGTACAGTGAAGTATACACGAAATCAATTAGTTTCAGAGAAGTTAACCAATGACATAGGTATGAATTTTTTCAATTAAATATTTTATAGTAATGTAATAACGCATTTTATAAAATTAAATGATATTTTAGGTGTTCCTGAATTTATGAAAATTCAATTAAATAAAGTTACTGAACCATGTCGTCCGAAAACAAATCTAGTACTATCTAAAATTATAAAACCGTCTGTTGAAACAGAAAACCAACAGTCGTCATTACCGCATGATCTTAGTGTAACAGATTCTCGTATCACATCACTTGATAAAACTCAATCTGAAACCAAACAACAATTTTCTCCACCACGTTCCAATGAATTAGAAAAGAAAAATAATAATAATTTATCAAATAAATCAACGTCTCTTATAAAAAAATCTTTTGATGAAGGTGAGGTAGTCATATTACGCAATCATCCAAAATCTCAGAATTTATCCCAAAAATCACCAAAATACGAACGTAGAAATTCTGTCAATGATGAAAAATTAAAATATGAGAAAAAATTAGAAAAAATGCAGAAAACTGAAAAATATAGTTTAATAGAAATAAGAAAACCTTCATTTGATAATGACATTAATAGCAATAATACAACAAGCAATACAAGCTTAGAATCAATGCCATCATCAATTTTAATGCGTAAAAAATCTTTAAGCTTAGGAAATCAGATTGAAAATAATAAAGATGATTCTACTCCAGAACTGATGAAAGTTTTCGCTCGCAGATCATTGAAGATAAAGGATGAAGATATTCAAACATTTGTAGAAGAATCTTCAAGTGAATTAAAAAATAAATGTATAAAATCAGTATTCATTAATAATAATAGCGTCGGTAATTTGGATAGCGATAAAGAAAACCAATCCTCAAGTGAGGAAAAATTAAATAAATTAACAAAACTTGAGCCCCTTAATTCAGTAAATCAAAATAATAGTCAAAAACTAATCAATTCCAGCTATGGGCAAAAAATGTTAACGATTCAACATGAGAATAATGAAAAACATAATAATAGTATAAATTCAAATTGTTCGAATAGTAGTAATGTTGCAAATTGCAGCTCTAATATGTTAATTAACTCTAATTTATCCAATACAAATAATAATAGTCCAATAAAAGCATTTAATCGTAATAATAATAATATAAACAATTTGAACAAGGTGACCAATGTGGTAGTTGGTAGTAATAGAAACTCTTTGACAACAATAATGTCCTCGATTAATGATAATAACAGTAATAATAAAAATAATATTAATAGTAATAATAATAATAATAATAATCACAAAAATAATAATAACAATAATAATAATAGTAATAACAATGATAGTAAGAATAATAATAATATTAATAATAATAAAATTAACAATGATAATAAAAATAATAATAATAATAATAGCAGCAACAACAACAACAACCATATTAGTGATACTAACGGAATAAATCTTATTTATACCAAAAAGCAAAATGTTCATCACACAGTTGGATCAACAACAACTTCAATAAAAAACAATATTAATTCAAATTTAGAGCAATTAAAACAAATAACAACTACTACAATATCATCACCTAAAATTTCAAATATGCTCAAAACGGATGAAGTTGAATTCAAAGGAATTTTACAAAGACGTGCAGAATGGGAGAAGCGAGTTAAAGAAGCGGCCAAATGATTATAAAAAGAAAAGATTGTACAAAGTACAAAGTTGTAGAAATCTAAAGTTAAGTAAACTTTTTTAATTTAAAGTACTCTATTTTTTTTTTGTAAACTTGTCAAATCAATATTGCAACTAATAATACATACATATATATATATATATGTATATGTATATGTACTAATTCCTAATATACAATATACATATTATGTAAGATTTATAGAATGCTTATAGTATTAATGTATTATATAAATCTTGCATATTATGTACAAAAAACCTAAGATTAGTGAACAGATGGTAATTGTGAATTGATGGAATTAAATGATTATTGATTATGTGAGTGAATTAAATGTGAATTGATTTTAGACATAATTGTGAAGTACTATAGATTGAGCTATGATTCTAAACTCACTTAGTTTATTTAGCACTACATAGTTATATTATGTTAAAAAATAAAAGTGTAGGAATTTTGTGAGAATTTGTAAACTTTGACATTTCTCAAAATGAATTCAGAAATTTTCAGAATCACCCTCGATCGAGACAATCACATTTCTGTCCAAGTGAAAATTTAATTTCTTTTCAAATTCATTTCACACTGATTGCAAAACAATTCGAATTATTTGATGCAACTAAAAATTAAAATGCTAAAAACATATGCACATATGTATATGTAATTGATTTTGTATATAGAGTGTTTGATTGAAATATGAATGAAACTGGAGATGGGATATGGCGATGTCGATGTTTGATATTTGTATTATGAATTGACTATTTAGGTTACTTTCATGAGTTCGGGTTGATATGTTGAAAGAGTCATATGCTCTAATGATTGTGTCAATGTGTGAGGAAATTGAAAGAGAAGAATTTATGTTTTCAATGTTTTTCTTAATAAGGAAATAGCAATGTTATGTATCTATTGATTGATTTTGTTTAGATGAGTGTGTTGATTAAGATTTCTGGTCAGTCTTAAGGCTTTACCATATTTCTCTCTTTTCTATTGTATACTTTTTTATCACCCATATTCTGTTAGACCCATCGTTGACGAGAAGAAAAAATTCATCTCGTCTCGTCTCGCTGAATATGCCTTTCTGTTAGACACTGTAAGCGGCGCGATAGAAAATTTTATTTGTTGGTAGTACTGATCATTTTTTACTATCAAAAATAATTATTGGTATATAAACGAAATATGATTATTATAAAATTTTTGCAAAGTGTTAGTGGGGTTTAGTTTTAAAATATTTAATAAATATATTTATGTTTTAAATATTTTTTAGTTTAGTACATAAACAGAAGTAAAACAGTAATAGTAAAGATGGTTTTTTTTTTTCAAAAAAAAGAACACAATTTTAATAATAATGCAGAAACAATAATGAAAAATTGTTTATTAATCTTTACTTAACTATTTTATCTATTGAATTTACTTATTTAATTCAATTTTTTGATAAAAAAACACAAAATACTTTGACGAGATACTCTATCGCTTACAATTTTTGACGAGATAAAAAATTGCTATCTCGTCTCGTCAAAGGTCTAACAGAATACAAAACTATCTCGTCAGAGATATTCTCACGCGATCTCGCGAGATAGGTCTAGCAGAATATGGGTGTATGTCTTTGTTTGCTTCTTGTTTTAATCTGTATGTATCAATCATACTCATTAATTGAGAAAAATTTAAATTATTTTCATTTGTGTCAAAAATTGTGTAATTTGGAAACTATTATAGTATTGTATGACAATTTTTTTACTCGAATTATAACATTTTTTGTAGATAAACAGGAAAATTTTCTTCGTCTGGAATTGCAGATGAATTTATTCATGAAATATATGGTGGTATCTTTAATTGATCTTCGTTGCTCTTTGACATTATATTTTAATTTGAAATCAAGTTCTCAACACTCCAATAATCTTACGGTTGCCAACATTTGACAAGAACCCTGCAAGTTACCACAATGAAAAAAAAAAACTTAAAAAAAATTAAATTAAAATTTTCTTTTATTTTAAATTTTAAATTAATTTTCTTTAAATATAACAGATATAAAAATATAAACAAACTTTCTTCATAATTCAAATACAAATTATGTCAAAAATAATAGTCGGAGTGGCCTCGGTAGCCGAGTGGTAAAGCACTCGAGTGTAGTAATGTAACGACCGAAGGAGCACGGGTTCAAACCTCGTGAGAACCGAAAAAATTTTCAAATGGTGAAAATTACTGAAAATGTAATTTTCTATACAACCACATCGGTTCAAATATAATTTAATAATTAATAAAGATATAATATAACTAATAAAAAAAATAATATAAATATATAATATACAAAAATATATACCAAATAATTAATATAGTTTAATAAAAAAAAAAGGCCCACATTTCGAAAGGGAAAAGGACCTATAAAGTTGGCCTACAGATTTATCTGTAGGATCAATTGTTAAAATAAATAAATAAATAATAGTCGGTATTTGTATTGGTATTTCAGACTTTTTAGGAACTAAATATCGTAATATTCACAACTATAAAAGTTTATTTAAACCTTGTTATTCCATACTATTTGTATATACATAGTGCATCGTTAACAATCTAAGGTGGTTTTAAAAATTGTTTTGAAATTCAGTTCTTTAAATTTGTTGACCTCTACCTATCTACAGCAACTTCTATGAAGTTTTTTCACGTAGGGAGGCGCGATTTGTTCCTTTTATTGGTGCATATGGTGATATCATTTCATAACTTTAATTTATAGTGGCAGTCCAGTTTACAGGTGAAGTGCCATTTTTAGTTTACATGGTGAAGTGCCATTTTAGTGATGATATTTCTTTTTGTATTAGAAAAGATCTATTGGCTACAGATGATTCAAATTGATAGGGGAGTACAATGTTGGATTTATCAGTTAATCTATCTCTATTTGGTACTGAATCGCACACCTTGAGACAAACAAAAGCAGCAGGATTCACTCTAGGTTACGGTATTCCAATTGAGAATTTCGTCAATTTCTCAAAGTCTTCTAGAATGTTAGAAACTATGTTCATTTACTCACTGCAATTGGTTAACCTTGAAACCATCCCAACTTCGTGAAACTGCAGATCATTTAGTTTGTTGAATGCCTCTACAGTCAAAATTTCTGGCCGCTGAAAGCCCAATAGATTTCTATTAGGTTTTGGATTAACAAGAAAAGTTCCTACGGGAAACGGATTCCAGTCTCCGCAGTCCTTCTCAGTTCTAAGTTCTGCTTTTTCTTCTTCAATATGCTTGTATGTATATCTTCAAATTTGGAAAACCACGTATTTAATGATAATTCAGCAATTTTAAATAGCCAGCTATTTCCGGAAAACTCGAGCCATTTATTAATATATTTCATATATTTCAGGATTATTCTAAAATCTTCTTCGATTTCAGATTTTTCTTTTACATTTTCTATTTTTAGCAGCAATCGCCGTACTTCGTAACCAAATATCTTTCTCTATTTTGTCATTAAGTTTGCATTTAAAATCCTCATTAAATATGAAGTAATGCATTAGCTGTGCCAACATTTGACTCGATTTTTTTTTGTAGTTTCTGAATACATTTTCAGGGTATGTGACCAAAACAGCATGTAAATTTAAATTTTTGTGCATATTTTGTTATTTTTTATTCCCAAAACTTAATTTATTTGTTTTGGCAATTCTTCACTGATAAAATATGACTTTAATGCTGGCCATGTTTATATAACTCTATCGATAGAAGGTAATAAAGACAACCATCTTGTAGTTACATTCCGAATTATTTCTTTAAATATCGCAAAATTTATTGTTAAAAGTACTTTATATTATAAAATGTATTTATTTTATAACTTTCGTTTGGAGCATAAATCGAATTTTGAAAAATCGATTTATGCTTTGTATGGTGGACATTTGTGTATCGTGGTAGTACGGAGGCATTTTCTTGCTAAAAGAGGACTGTCCTCTTGCTAAAGGAGGACTTGCCTGAGGACGTTTGGCAAGTCTAGATACGTAAGACATTAAACTGAAGCTAATTAATTAAAGTAATAATCTTTGAATGTAGAACATAAGGAAAGTTGATAACTTAACACTCGTTGCCTTGCAGTTCACAAAAAGTTTCCTTATCAAAATTTTTAAATATCCTGGTTTTTAAGGAAAAGGTATGAAAGATTGTTTTTTTTTTTTTTTTAAATTATATTTTTCAAAAAATTTCAGTTTTGAACTACAATGTCTGCTTAAGGGCAACATCTGTCGTCATCAAATAAAAGTTAAAATATTTTTCAGATTGCTACCTTACTTAATAGATAAACAACCGAACACGTATTATTCTGTACTATACATCTACTAGATCGACAGATACAAAAACTCTAAACCATGTTACCAAATGTCCTTTTTGTACTTAAAATACTAAATGCACTATTAAGGACATATATTTTAAAAGTCGGCAACATCAATCATTTTCAGAATACAGTGATTTGGTCACAATCTTGTCTTGCATTTACTTCAGAAGATTGTTATTACGTAAAAGGCGAATTCCTAGTTTTATATAGAAAAAGGACGAAAAAAACATTTTTTTTAATATAAATGCTTATATCTTCTAGACTATCCGACGTAGATATAAAGTATGTATGTATGAGCAAAAATATACCTTTTCAACAGATAACAAACATTGGGATGGTTTTATGTTAAAATGTTGAGGTATTTGGTTTTTCGAGAAAGAAAAAAAAAAAATTGTTTTTTTCTAAATTTTCTACTTTGAACTACAAGTTCTCCATAACGGCCCCACCAATCATCATCAAATAAATGTTAAAATATGCTCCAGACTGTTATCTTTCTAGAATATATAACTGAATATATATATATATATATATATCTAATGGATCAACAGATATAACGGCTTTTATACAAAAACATCAAAACAACAAGGATACTTTCAAATGTCCTTTTCGTTCTTAAAGGATAAGATGCGCCACTAAAGATATATATTTTTGCAAGCTAGCAATTCCAGCTATCTTAAGGATCAGAAGAGCCCTATTTTTCGATAGTGTTAATTTTGATGCTCATGATGCTGTAATATAAAAAAATTAAATGTTTTCCTTGCTTATATGTATTTTTTTCTGTAATACATCGGTCGATCTAGTAGATGTTATAGTACATAATAATATATGTTCGGTTGTTTATCTATTAAGTAAGGTAGCAATCTGGAAAATATTTTAACTTTTATTTGATGACGACAAATGTTGCCTTTAAGCAGACAATGTAGTTCAAAACTGAAAATTTTCGAAAAATATATTTTAAGAACAAAAAAACAATCTTTCATACTTTTTCCTTAAAAACCATATTTCAAAATTTTGATAAGGAAACTTTTTGTGAACTACAAGGCAACGAGTGTAGTATTTACAAATTAAATCTCTGGACTACTTTTCGGTCAATTCTCTCTGTATACACAAAACTGTAAATCTAAATGTAATGTATGTATGCATGTATATTTGAATTAAAATTAGATTTCAAGTTTGAAAAGATTTTACGGTTTGTAATTCTAAAGACAAGCATGTACTTACTAACCTAATAGTTTTTCTGGATGTACTTACTAATAAATTTTTATTTTAAATGTAATTAAATGTACATATTTCCAATTTTTTTTTTGTCAAATTAAAAATATTATTACTAGTGTATTAAATTTATTTGATTTTTCAGATAGATATTAATTTTTTTTATCCAAGTACTAGGGATAAGAAACAATAACTATAGTAACTAATTTACATATTGAGGTATAAAGAATGAAAACCAGGACTAGCAAAATTGATTTAATTATTAAAGCAGAAACCTACAGTAATTAGTTATGGTTATGATGAATTACTGAAAAATTGTTATCTTGATTAAAGTTAAGAACAGAATGGAATTGCAAATATTTTGCGTTGTTGTAAAATTTTATATTCTAAACGTTTGGTGGTTGAATCCATCAAAAAGTTATTTTAGATTTTCTTATTTTAGTTTTGATAAGAAAAAGTCACTAGAAATTTATCTGCATCATTGAAAACAAAACCTACCTTGTACTTGTATCATCACTTAACAATTTTACAGTAATAGAAATTAGTTAGTATATATTACTTAAATTTAAATTTATCGTGATTTGTTACGGGATTTACCACATTTTCTTCAAAACTTTTGTTTAGAGGAAAAATAGTGAAACTTTCCATAATTAGTGTTCGAAATAGATTGCTCATAGAGGTAAAGTATGAATAAAATTTGAAAAGGTGCAAATTTTTTTTGTACTTCCGAGATAGGTGTAAGTTCTATTCCGTTAAGATGTGAGCCTGACATTTTTATTTTTTATTAAAACAATATAGTGTTTGCATCATTTACTATTTTGTAAAAAAAAAAAAATTTATTATGTTTTTGAAGAGTTTTATAATTGAAATTTTGAAACTACATTTATAAATAGTAAAATAAAATTTTACTAAAATAAAAATATATATATATATATATAAAATTGTTTAAGTAACTACTGAAAAATTATATTTAAAATTAATTTTTTCTATCAAGTTTACATAATCATATAAATAAATCTATATTTTTTATAAATTTAAGTTTTTATTATTATATATCGACTTGCATAAATCGACATATAAATATCTGTTAATGTATATAATATATGCCTATTATATATTTGCTTTTTGATTATTAAATTGTTCAAAAAAAAGTAAACTGCAATAAGTTATAAAAAAAATGTTATATATAAGAAAATTTAAAATAAAATACATATATCTAATGTTCATTTTAAAAATAAATAATTATAATGTATGTATACAAAACTATAATTATAATAAAATATATGATATAAAATTTTAATATTTTATTTTATCTGTGAAATATAATTTATATAAAGTAAAGTATCTGCAGGTCATATACTTATTTTAACATCCTATCTAACCAACCAACCAAGTAACTTCACATAACAATTTTTTGAAATTTTTAGTTATAAAAGTCGTAGGTATTTCAATTCGCTTCAACCACTTCAATTATTTTTTTTGCAATTGTTGTGAAGTAACAAAATGATACGCTAAAAAAAAGTTTTGTTGTTATAAAAGTACATACAGTGATATTCCGTGTAACTGCAATGCAGATCAACTTGCTAGAGAGGGTATTATCTTAGAAATTCTAGCAATCTGGCTATCTCTAGCTACCTGTCATCTACTGCTTCACAAAGATACAATAAAAGCTTCAAATTTCTAATGGTCAGGTATTTTAACATAGACCAGACTGCAACATCAAAATCTGGCCTATGCTGAACCTGAAGCGGTTTCTTAACCTACTAAGCCTGAAAAGGTGTGACGTTGTTCTATGGTGGAGGTCATCACGGGTCATTGTCTTATTGGTAAACATGTCAGAAGACTTTGACTACCGTCAAACGACTTTTGCAGAACGTGTCGAGAGAAGGAGGATGAAACTGTCCAAAAAATGCTCTGTTCCTGCCCCATTCTATGTCATAAAAGGAAATCCATGTAGAAGCATTCTTTCCGGACTCGCTGGGTGACCTTGAAGGCACTAAAATAAAATATTTTCACCCCTTTGTAAAAAACTCGAACTGATTCAAGAAAGTTTTCGTGGTATCACAATGTACCTTACTGATCTAAGTGTGTCGGCGTACTATTGGCAGCCACTACTATCTATCTACCAACTTACAAGCACCCTATAACAAATCATAATTATCAAGTTAAGTTATTTGCTAATTTACTTACTCGGCTCTGCAGATACTTTCATAAATATTACAGATTCTTACTTACTTTTTCGACGTTAGAATACCAAATTAGACAACATACCATATACTAAAATTTTGTCACCTATCATAGATACTCTAGATAAGAAGTAGTCTTCGACGTTAGAATAACAATTTTTAATTTTGTTACTTCACAACAATTGCAAAAAAAATAGTTGAAGTGGTTGATGCGAATTGAAATACCTACGACTTTTATAACTAAAAATTTCAAAAAATTGTTATGTGAAGTTACTTGGTTGGTTGGTTAGATAGGATGTTAAAATAAGTATATGACCTGAAAAATCTAATATTCAATTAAAAAATTTTAATTGAATATTAATAAATAGAAAAATCACGGATATTAAAAGAACATCACAAAGCTTCGTTCTTTAAACATGACAAAGCGTTTCCAAATTTACATTAACAATATTCTAGCAAGATTCATTATATACTTTTGTGTTTTATCTTATAGTAGTTCTAGATGCTCAACATCCACCAATAGTTTTATTTCCCACTTTTTAGGGGGCTAATTTGGTTTCGATAAAAGTTTATTTTAAAAATTTTTATTTTTACATTATTATTGTTCTTTGAAGGTTATTACTTACTGGAAGAACTTCAGAGTTAAGAAATAAGAGACCAGTAGATATACATACTTCGTTTTATGAAAGGTTAGCTGGCTCAACAACGCATTCTGGCAAATTTGCAGAAGTGAAAACGTTGATAGGATAAATACGATCTAATGATAATCTAACCATTTAATGCTATTATATATATATATATATATATTTAATAGATCAACAGATATACGGTTGTTATACAAAAACATCAAAACAACAAGGATATTTTCAAATGTCCTTTTTGTCCTTAAAGATAAGATGCGCCACTAAAGATATATATTTTTGAAGAGCTAGCAATTCCAGCTATCCTTGGGATATGGTCATTAGGTCCTACGCCGATATAATATCTCCCTCAGAATCTCCCATTTTTTTTTTTATCGGAATTGATGATAGTAAAAATATCCGTAAATTAACCAAATAGCCACTGGTAAGTAAATATATATGTAAGTACATAATATATAAAATATTTATTTCAGAATAATCAATTTTTTATTATTATTGATGGATATAATGGACAGGATGGACACATAAAAATGTCGTTGAAAGTTAGTGCATGATTTATACCATAGAGTAATGTAGATTATATCGTTGACACTGTTGGCAGCATATAATTGCAAATAAATATGTGCATATGTTGTAGCAAAGATCATAGAAAGGAAGAAGTATCATCTGAATAATTTTTAAAATTTTCAACAATGGTAAATTCGGGCAACAACGATGCAACGGTGCTGTGCTGATTGAAAAGTAGCTTTTACTTTATTGATAGATATTTTTACAATTCTCTTGTTTTATTCTTTCTGAAGAACTCCAATCCAATCCTCCAATTCAATTTTGTTTATGCTATTTTTTTGTGCTTTTTTTATTGTTTGTTTTTAATGCATGTATTGTTTTATTACAAAAGAATCAAAGCTGGTCAAAGTCTAGTTATGTATGATATGATGAATATGAATTATTAAGGCATTAACCAAACAAAAAAATTTGGTTTGGTTAACTTTCATATGCATTGGCAAAGAATATAAAGAATAAAAAGAAGATAATCTGAAGAGAGTCAGAAGAATGATTTAAAGAACAAATAAAATTTCTTCATTTGTTGTGTGGACGTGTGGTTGACGTTGAAGAAATGTTTCTTTTTTTCCCCTTATTTATTTTGATTCTTGATTTTATAGAAATGCGAAATTATTCAAAATGTTTTAATTGAATATCAGGACAGAATTATTGTTTATGTTTTATTTTTGTTTTTAGTTTATGCATGTACCTAGGTATTGTTTTTATTTTTTTTTCATTTTTTATTAATTTATTTAGTTCATTTTGTAATTATTCATTAAATAACTTTTGGTGGTTATAAAAAGTACTTTTGATTTTATGTTCATTAAAAATATTTAAGCGATAATTATTTGTAATTTTTTATATCTATTTTTTCTACAGCCCAAGAACCGAAATGGTTTTGATTATCCACATTTTATTAAGTCCTTTCGTAATACATAAATTAACTCCTGAAGGGAAAGGACAACTTATTTTTTATTTTAGTTTCAAGATTTAATCAAGACCCAATTGAAAATGTATTCTCATTGGTCATATCGAGAATTTAAAATAAAATGAATCCCTCTTTGTATCAATTGAACAGTAACATTTAAATTTTTAAATTTAGACTTTTAAATGATCATTCAGATTCAGCTAATTGTGAAGAAGACTGGACTGATTTACTTTTAGCTGATCTATCTATAGCAGATTTAATCAGTTAAGACAAAAATGATTCAATTCAGGAATTCATTATGTTTGATGATGTTGATCTCAATTATGACTTACCTTACCTGTAGATATTTTAAATAATATAATTGAAAAGAATTCCATGAAATACTATGGTGGATACATAATTTTTAAATAAAATAAAATGCAAAAGTTGTAAGGCCATTTTAATGAAAGATAATCAAAGTTATAATCTTAACTCAGAATGGTTCTTGTTCTTCTTTATTAAAATATATTTATAGTGCTGCCGACTATTGGTACGACTATTGAAAAAATTTAATTTTCGCAATTGCACAGGGGTAACTAGTCAATGTTTTTCTACGATAATTCCATTCCAATCCAATTATTTCTCAGTTCTTGTGATCTGTATTTTTATTTTGGCATCATTACAAAATTTAATACTTAATAGAACCACGCATAAGAATAAAATATTGTTTTGTTCTTTTTTTTATATTCATAATCACAACGCCTTTATATTTGAAAAGCCTCGGAACTAATTTTTGCTTCGTAAAAACAGATTTTATTTGTATGAAAAATCTTTGTAAATCTTCGTTTTTCCATACAAATAAAATCTTTTTTTAACGAAGTAAAAATTAGTTTCGAGGCTTTTTAAATATAGAGGCATTGATAATCATTGATCAAATTCAAAACCATAATAGATAATAACAAAAAAAACATTTTTGTTATTTTTCTTTTTGTTTATATTCGTCAATTCATCATAATAATGAATAAAAAAAAAAGAATAACAAAAATATTTCAATCGTTGCTTTATCCGACATACATCCTCCTATTATAAAACCAAACATCAATAACAACAAACTGATGAGTGATGAATTGAATGATGATAATAAAAATAAAGGTATTTTTTTCTTCTCTCAAATTTTGTTTACTTCTAATTCCAATCTTTCACGTTCACCCCTTTTTCTCTACCTCTAGTTCTAGAGATAGGGTCTCTGCCTGGTCTTACTTAATATCAGGCGCGTAGGCGTAGTACAAAAATTTTTTTTCAAAAATTTATACGAGATGAGATTTCTTACTATATATATTTTTTGGTAGTAGGTACACAAAAATCTTTTATTTATGAGTACATAATACATTGCGCTCAACTTAGAAGTAGTCAAAAATTGAGTAATATTCTTTTAAGTGAACACAGAATTTTGATATTTGAAAAAAGGACTAGCAAATTCTATTCTACGTGAATACTTTATTTATATGATTACTCTATGTTTATACCTACTTATGTAGTTTTTTCCCTTTTTGTATAAAAGAAATGTTTCTTTTCCTACTACACGAGGTTGACACAATTCTTTCAATTACATCTTTTGCTTTTTATATACATACATATTATAGAGGTATACCTATAGTTGCTAAAATATAAAATAAAAATGAAATATAATTTTAAGAGGTGTTTGCTGCAACCAGGAATATGAAAAGGACAAAATAAGAACAATAACATAAATAAATAAAAATAATTTAATAAAATTATTTTTATGAAAAAATTGTTTTCTGAATTTAATATTTGTTTAAAGTGAATTAATACTCCATTAAAGGAATGGGTATATGTACTAATAACTAATGTATATAATATATTGACAGTAACAAATTGATTTCCTTCTATTTCTTTCTTCAAATAGAATTTAAATTAGAAATGTGCTTTTTCTAATTGTTGTTATGTTACTATTCCTGTATTACTTTTTTTTTTATCTCTTTTCGTTTTAGCGATTTAATGAACAGAATAATATAAAAAAAATTACAAATTTATAACTTTTTTAAATCTTTATATTTAATATCTTTGATAAAACATTTTTGGATAAATTATTTATTTAATTATATACTTTATGTATCATTATATTAAAGTTTATTTTATCTTATTTTATGTATCTATTATTCTTTATATTGCATTTAACTACATATTCTAATTACTATTTTATTTTCACGTAATCTGAATATACAGGTTGAATCAGGAAGAACATATTAGTTATAAATAGAGTAAGAAGTTTTCTCATTTATCGAAATATTATAGAAGTAATAGTACAAGCATTTAAGTATTATTTTTCAAAAAATATTAGAATTTCTACTGCTAAAGCATTGACCAAAGAGATTTAAAATAATGATTAACACTGCCATTGAAAATCGACTTAAAAAAAATTACTTTCAAAATACATACTCATTTGTATTCAACTTTGTATTATCTTATTATATGGAGATTAAACTTAAAACTTAACTAATGTGAATAAAATCTCAAAAGCCTTTAACTTCTAAATGACTAATAATAAATCAACTTCTCTCTTAAAAATTTTTGTTTCTCTGGATCACGTAATTACCGTTTGGTCTATAAAAGTAATTCCTGGTTCATTCTGTATAATATATATTTGATGTAAAATGTTTCACTGTTCTATGAGTGTCTTAAAAACTACATTAGGAAAATGTATCATGATGCAAGAGATTGTTTTCATCACTCACCTTTTATTAAACTATTTTGGTTACCGCAATAAACAAGAAACAATTTTTAAGCAACTTTAGGAATAGGAAATTGTCGCATTGTTTTAATATAAATTGTTAACTTGTTTTTCATTTTTGATAGTAAATTAAGTGTACATATATTGATAAAAAGCATTCTGTGAATACCTATTTCTAAAAGAATAATCATCATCAAGACTTTGCCTTTCGTTTTCCGAGCGTTACGAAGTATATTTGGCTTTTTTTTTTAAATCTTGAAAGATCTTTTTCTTCCAGTCAATTTTTATAGTCATATTGTTACTGCAGGAATATCAAATTGTAACTCGAATGAAAAAAGTGAGTGAGTGAAAAAAGTGACTCCCACAATAGTCATGATACACTACAATTTTGTTGTTCTTTTTAGAATGTGTTATTATAGATTACATTGAAAAGTTATTTTTATACATTTATATACATATATTATTAAATTAATGAAATTTGTATTCAATTCTAGTTTAAGTTGTCCATGCCATTATAACTTTTTTGAAAGGTACAAAGAGTCCTTGAAATGGTTCACTAAAAATTATAAATTTAAAAGATTGACATAATGTATATTTTATTTGATTCAAAATTATTAACAACGTATACCATTCAAATATTATTCGTCCATCAAAAGTTCCATCGCAATCACCGCATTTACTTTGTAATTGTATTCCAACGTAAAGATCCTCAGTTGTTGGAGTTTTAGAATAATTGTTTTCATCTATGGAATCTGTTTTTGTACTAACTAATGGTCCAACATAACGAACTCGTCCGACAACAACTCGACCAGTTTTTGTTATAACTTTTACCAAATGACCTGGTTTCAAACAATTTGCTGTTTTAGGTAAAAAGGGCAGTGACATTTTCGACGGAATATAATCTATAATGAAAAAAAAAATTACATATACATATAATTTTAATTAATTGTTTTGTTTTTATTTAGTAATTTCGATATATGTACAATGCTTTACCCTTTTGTACATCATTTTCTGACATGCGCCTAAAGTTTAACCGTTTATTATTTAATGCATCATCTTTGAAATGATTGCCATCTAGTGATTTTCTAATAAATGAATCAGCTTCTTCTAACAAACTTTCAGTAGAACCACTTGATTCACCGTGAATTGTTATAATTGCTCGACTAGTATAACGATGACTGCATACACAATCGTGTCTAAGATCTGGTAAAGAGCTTCTAATTTTATTTGTTGATTCTAAAAATTTTCGTTTGCCAAAAATTTCATCAATATAAGTTATTTCTTTTATTTACCTTTGAATGTTACACGTGGTGTATAATTCATGCTTTCAGATGTTCGTATACCAGTTGCATTATTGTTACCACCAGCTCTTATTTGCCGACACATAACACAATGTACTGACGGAACACTACGAGATCGGTGATGTTTATCTAAACCACTAGTTTTAGAACCAATAGTATAGCTGCGACATGAATCTAATGAATCACCACGTTTTCCACCCCATGACTCTCCGGTTTGTATTGTTTGCGTACCAAAACTATTTTCATTGACAGTCCATTGTGATAAACCCGGAGATGTTATACTTGTACTAGGCGTTATTCTAAATAATGTATTAAAATTTATGGTACTACAATTAAAATTTGTATACAAATATTATACCCTTTTAATATATAGTCTGGTGTCTTCAAGAGATTGCCCTTATAATAACCGGATTTGATTTCATGTTGATGTTGATGTTGTTTGTTTATTTCATCTTGATTATTTTCATCCTGACATAAATGATCAGCTGAACGTGATAACTCTGGAACCATACTTGTAAAATTGATATCACTCAAGAGGATACGTCGAGCTTCGGTTGAATTTCTCTCGTTATTACTAGATTTTATTTATGAAATTCAAATTATATAAAAGTTTATACGTTTGTCTATAGTTTTCGATAGTTTTAATAACAAAGTATTACTGTATTGGTATAGTATAGCAATGGAGTGTGCAGGCAAATTATTTTCTTAATTTTGGTTATTCATATAAGTATGTATATTTAAGACATTACACAAAATTTCTAAATTTTGTGAAAACAAAAAAAATTATTCAAATTTTCACACCCATCATTAAACAAATACTGTACAAACTACAAATTTTTTACCTTCAGCTCAAATACATACCGGTTATGATTTTTTTGACATGATTTTCTCATAATTGGCACAAATTTTGACGGTAATGTACATGGTCCACCAATATGGTAACGATTACCAGCTAAATGACATTCAGATTTCCATAGTTCTGGTAATGCAGAAATTTCTGTTTGTGCAGAACTACTGCGTTTCGGACCACAATTGATTTTTCCATCTAGAAAAATTCGATTTCCCATATTTTCTCCTTCTAAATTACTAGTATCAAATTGTTGTATTCGTCTGGAATATTTTGATGCTAAACGAGATGGTATTGGACGTGTAACAAATGGAGGATCTCGATGCATCATTGGTCTATAAAAAAAAAATAATTAAAATTGAAATGGGATAAAAAAAAATGTAAGTAAAGATATCTATACCTATAAGCTGGTGGATTTGGACAGGTATTTCTTCTTTGATATAATTCAAAATTATTTTCTTCAGCTATGCCACATTTCGAAATATCCGTTTCAACTAAAATATTACAATTCGTCCACTTACGATATCCACGTTCAATAGCATAACATCCATTATCACCACTAGTGTTATTTTGATGATAAAAAAAATTATCACGTCCTAAAGTACTCCTCGAATCATGTCTTTGATTTTCACTATTATTACGTTCTAGAGTAGTAGATTTTATTACTGGGGTTATATAACTAAAATTTTCTACACCATCAATCGCTTTTTCTTGAGTTACCGTTGCATTATTATTAATTTTTGCTGAAAATTCATCGAATGTTGATGAAGTTTGCATTTGACCAGTATTTGAATCGTCATCTAAAGATGGTAAGGACGGAGAATCTTGATCAGATTGAAGTGATGAAAATTTTATTAAAACTGGTGTACCTGAACCACCACCAGCTTTCCATGGATCATATTCAGAGAGTGAAATCATTTCCTCTTGAATTGGATCCCGATTTGCATCCGATGAAAAAATCAATTCAATATCATCACATTCTTCTTTTGGTTCTTGTGTATTAACTTGATTTTTTGAATCTTGTTTTTCAGATTTTTCAAATACGGAATTATCTCCTTCAGAAATATCATCTTCTTCAATATTTATGTTCTCTTTTGAGGTTTGACTAATTATGTAATTTCCATCATTACCTTGGCGAACAGTTAGATTATCTTCATTTGAAATATATAATTTCTTACCACACACAGAGGTTGATGCTTGTGGTTGATCTGTATCAGTCGGAGATGTGTTCTCTTTGTTATTTTGTTCATCAGAGTTACTATCTACGACTTTAATATTGGACGTAACTTTAATTTTTAAATCAATTTTTGAAGTCATTTTATCACAATCTGTAGACTTATTTTTGTTTGAGCAATTTTTTGTTTTATTTATTGTGATTTCATCTGGAACTTTTGAGCTTTTATCAGGTTGTTCAATTGAACTATCACTATCTGTTGATGATAATGGATATGAATTAACTGTATAATTTTTTTTCTCAGGGCTTAAGAGATCAGATTTCTGAGTATGAAACGCTTCGTTTATGCGACTGTTGTTTTTAAATTGGATTTGTGGTGCCTTGGTGTTTTGCTTTGATTTTTTGAATAAATATGGATTTTTAAAATTTGAGGAAGTAATCGTAGTTTCTGTATATTCCGGTATGTCTAGTTGGAATTTAGGTTTTTCAGTTTTTTCGGGACTACTTTTTTTTAAACATTTATCTTTTCTGATAGAAGAAAAATTTGATTCATCATTTTTATCTGTATTATTATTTTGTAAATCAAATCTAAGTTGTTTTGTTGGTTGTGCTATTTTTGGTATATATGGCTTTCGATTCAGTTGTTGGTTTTGATTCTTCACTCCTTCTTGTATATCAGTTTGTTTGCTTATTTGAGTTCTTAAGCGTTGTATTTCAAATTTTGCTTCTTCAAGTGCTAAACGTAAAGAGACAACTGTGTGGTGCAATGCTCTAACTGTATCTAATGACTGAAATGATGTTGAAATATTTTCTACACGACATGTTGTGTGCAAATTTTGTTGTAGCTCGTTATTATTTGATTCCTGCTGAATATCGCCGGTATCCATCTGTTTATATTTCCTGCACGTAAATATTTAGTTCTGATTTTTTCCTCACTAGATCCGAACAATATTTTATTGAAGTTATTACAAGTTTCTGAGCCATGCGGAATTTAATCAATTAAAAAATCTAATACTTAATAAAATAAAAAGAAAAAAAATATTTGGAAAAAAAAATTATTATAATTTTTATAATGTTCAAACAAATCGGTATTATTATATTTAAACATTATTTATATAGCGATTATTTTCCAATTAGTAATTCTTTTAACAATATTTATAATATTGTTTGTATAATAAAAGGGAGGTGTGTGTTTGTAATAATTTTCCTCAAGAATTACTGCACCAAATTTGACAAAAATTTATATACTTATAAGCTTTATGGCTTATGAAAATGGTTTATCTCGATTTTGGGCTCGCAAAAGGCCCTAGAATCAGAATTCAATTTATATGTGTCATTTTATATTAGAAGAATATTACGTCATAAACAATTCCATACATACATATAAGAATGTATGTAAAAATATAATATTCATAATGTTAAAAAATTACTTATTCTAATCGAATAACTAACATTAAATCAATATTTATTAAAGTTAATTTATGCTAATTTGTGCTTTAAGTCACACCTTGATATTTCAGCTCAAAAATAAAATAAAGTAATTGTTTAGTGAAAAATAAAAAATGAACACCTTAATTAGACATTTTTTTGTTTTTTTTAATATCTTTATATTTTTGTTTAACATTTTTTTGACAGATTTAATAATAATACTACCATAATACCATACTTTAATAATATTTAGTTAATTTCAATCAAAAATGTAGCATCTCTTAGTTTATAACTAAAAATTTTTGGTAGCAAAGTTAAGTTCCAATAAGGGGATAATTAGTTAACTTCAAGCTGTTTTAGAAAATTCTTTGTGTCATAATGTCTGACCTCAGGTAGCAGAAAAGAATGGTAGCTAAAATTTGTTAGCCATTTTCGGAGTAGTACCATTAAATAATTTATATTTACAATATACATACTCCGGAGATGTATAATCAAGCATTGGTTTACAATGAAGATATTTGTTTATCAATGTTAAATAACGTATTGAACCAATTGGGAAGGCCATTACCTAATGAACCAAACCATGCATTAAATCGTGAAGTTCAACGAGATAAAAATTACAATGCTGATGCGTTGAATACATTTGTTCAACAAAATATTTTAAGCATGAATGAACAGCAAAAATTAGTGTACGGCACTATTATTCAAGTTCTTAGTTCTAAAACTGGTGGAATCTATTTCCTTGCTACTTCAGGAGGTACTGGAACGACATAGTTGATCCTTAATTTTGGTAACAATACGATCACGCAGTAGTATACCATTGGCAATAATCTCCTCTGGAATTGGAGCTACTTTATTAGATGGTGGAAGAACGGCACGGCACATTCAGTATTAAAATTGCCTTTGCATATGCAAATAACATAAACTCTAACATGCAATATTTCTAGATCATCTGGAAAGGCGAAGGTACTTCAGCAATGTGAAATTATTATTTGAGATGAATGCATATAAAAATCATTAGAGGCATTAGATCGTACACTGCCAGATTAACAACACAACCAACAACCTTTTGAAGGTGCTCTTATATTATTAGCAGGTGATTTCAGACACTTACTTGTCATCACCGATCAACACCAGCAGATGAACTAAACGCATGTTTAAAATCATCACATTTCTGGAGATTCGTTAAAAAATTATCACTCAATGTAAACATACGTGTACAACTGCACAGCTGCCCATTTATTCAGTTATTAGACATTGCAAATGCCAATATAGCAATTAACAATACAACAGAATTAATAACATTGCCTGACAATTTTTGTGTATAAAATTAGTCAGAAGAAGGATGTTCACGTGGTGGTGTTGGTAAACCTTCGGCATTATTTATATTTGCACACGAAGTATTTCTTTAAAAAAAATGTTTTTACCAAAGAGCGTTGCAATAGAATAGTTAGTAACATATTTTATGATTTCAAACTTTGTAGTCATTTAAAATGCAAAATATAAAGTTATTATTACGTTTTTTAATAAAGAACATTAGAATTAAATTGTACGATTTTTGATTTAACAAATAAAGTTTTTTTTTGGACATTTTTATTAACTGGATGTATATTCATATAATGTATTTAATATTTGGGTAACCCATGTTTTAGTAAGAAAAATAATAACTGAGAGAACAATTTTATTTTTTGTCAAAATTAGTTAAAATTACTGAAATTAGTTAGGGTTAATTTTATATGACTTTACATGAAAAACGGCAAGTCTGATATGAAAGTTGTGTCAAGCATCAACACAATAAAAAAAAAGAATCGAGATAATTAACGTTTTTTACAAAATTTTCAGTTTTTAAAAGCAAAATTTTAAGTTTATGCAGTTATTATTCAAAAACGGTAAGTCTGACACTCATTCAACATATACCGTTAATTAGGTGTATTAATTGTAAAAAAAAGCTATGAAGAAAATGTTGCTCTAGTTTCAATTTCTTCTGAGCTGTAGTGGATATTCTTTAGACATAATTTTTCTAATCCGATTTTCTTTAACCCTCTGTAGCCCAGGTAAATTTAAAGATAGCCAATATTTCCTAAAATACTCCAAGGAATCACCCCTTAAAAACTTTTTGCTCTAAACCGGACCACCCTGTATAGGACCATCAAACTTTCAAAGTTTATTAGAATTTTATTTGATTTTATCTAATAAAAATGAATTAAAGTTATAGATTATCTAACAATATTTTAAAGGGAAAAATTCAGGATGTACATAAATTGTGTATGTATGAATTGATATTGGATACAAGTGTATGAATTATGCTAACAAATAATTTAATTGACTGATGAGGATAACTTGTTGGTTTCAATTTTCTTAAATGTTTTATTTTCAAATTTGAACAAATTGAATATATTATACATTATATCTGAATTATAATTTCGAGTTGATATTCACTAATAATTTTTGATTTATTTGCAAATATAATAGGTACAACAGATATTTAAACTGCTATTATATTTATGTGCGGTTGTACATAAAGTATTTTTTACTTATTTTTTTTTACATTATAATAAAAAAAAACAAAAAAAAACATTTTTCTATTACTTACATCTTATGAATATTTGTAAGATTTATTTGATTGTTTTGAATATTTTTTTAATTATTTATTTTTATTTCTTTTCTTATTTATCTCAAACAGAGTAAATTTTTCTCACACGGAGGTACATACAAATATGTATATCATGTATATATATATGTATATATATCAATTAAGTTAATAATTTGTTTAATGTACGTACAAATTATACGTCATAATTTAGTTTTCATGTTATGTTAAAGGATATTACATATTGTATGTAAATGTATGTACGTACACTACACACATATTATGTAGTATGTAATATATGATATGATATTAAACCTTAATGTTTATTCACATTTCAAGGGTAAAATTTTTTAAGGATACACACACAATTTTTTAAAAATTCAATCCATTTTTGAATAAAAAAAATTTAGAAATGCACTTTAAACCTGCATAGAAGAAAAACATGTACGAGTACCTAATTTATATTTAATTTAAGCAAACTATAACAATTATTTTATATTAGAATGTTATATATTTAAATAGAATCAAAATCATGGAAAAAACTTTAAAAGTATTATGTATATAATGAAAATGTGATTAAATAAAAAATATGGAAATGTGATTAAATAAAAAAATACTTTTTAACAACCTTTTTATGATTAGATTTTTTGTTTTTAGCTTTTTTAAAGCTTTTGTTTTTCAATTTTTAAATTTTAATTTTTAGAAGTCTATTTTCTCTATTGAAAATATGTAATTATTAAATAAAATGTACATTAATTTATTTTTTTTAATATTATTAAAATTCATAAAAGTTTTCCTATTTATTATTTTTTTTTATTTGTAAAACTTTTTCAATTTAATGATTTTCAAACTAAATTGTTCTGAACCGAGTCGAGTTACCGTTGAAACTAAAGTGTTTTGTTTTCATACAAAATATTCAATCTAGATTTTTTTTTTGTTACCGAATATTTCTTGTCGTATATTTCAAAATATAAAAAATAATAAAGGTTAATAAAATAATGTAGTAAGAATAAAGAATGGTAAAAGCTATACAAACAAATTTTCAAAGAGAATTGATTAACCCACCACACGTTGATATGGTTATGAATTGTTTTTTTTTTACATGTTAAACTGTATATTGTTTTGCCATACATTATTTTAAGGACATGCGCTTTTTAAAAATTTCCCAGTTTTATATTTTTTGTATGATTGATAAAGAGATTGAAATGTCGAATTAAAATAAAATATAATTACAATACAATGTATATTTTCTGATGATTTATGTATGTGATAAAAATAAAATGATAAGATGTGGATTTTAAATTTTTTCTAAATAAGAAAGAGAGACAAATAAAATTAATATAATTTTTCTCGTTGGATCTAAGAGTACATATAGTAAAAATTCAATCGTTTGAAATTTTGTTTATTTTCTATTTATCTATTAATAACTCATCATAGTAGAAGAATATTTTGTTAAGAAAAAATCTAATTACAAGGCTATACTTATGTTACATAAATGAAAAATAAATATTATGTTACACCACCACTATAAAATAATTATGTAATACATTTTCATAGACAATATACTTTTTCTTCTTCAATGTTCTGCAACTTCTCCAATGAAAGTTTCAATCATATAAGAACGTATGGCCAATATAATTTAATTAATTATACCACACGAAAACAGACACTATATGTACACGTACAATGGTACGTGTACCAGTACTACATATTAAAGATACAACTACAAGTACTACATATTAAAGATAATGTAAATATACATAATATAATGTAATATGTAAATACATATAAGTATAAATGTAAATTCGTTGTAGAAAAATTAATTGATAAAAATTATAATTTTTAAACAATTTCTTAAAATTAAATTTTTTTATTGTACAATTAAATTTGTATTTGAAATTGTTTTAAAAAATAATGCTATCTATCTGTTAATAATTAAATGAGATAAGTGAAGAAAATAACGTTCTCAAATTGAAAAATTTAAATTTCTTAATTGAATTTGTTTTTCGATATGGCTATGCACTATGAGATGAGACAGACGTCCACGTCATAACTTAACAATAACATAAAATGTGTTGCATGCATATTTCAATTCATATTCAAATAAAAGTTCTTGGTTCTCTGATTTTTACATTATTTAAATTTTTTCATCTATTCAGAAAAAAAGGAGGGCATAAACAATTTAATTTTTTGTTATGATAAAAAACTTAAAATTTATATTAACCCGTTTTTTTCCTTTTTGTTATTTTTATTCTTTGGTCGATGATAATTGATGGCTACAAATGGTTCACTGGTGTCAACTTTGCTAATTTAGCTACTTTTTTTCGTATTGAGATATTCTACTATAGGTATATTAATTGTTTTATATTATGTACTTATTTTTGTTATAGCAATATGCTTTTTCCAAATATTTAAAGGAAATCCTTTGTTTATGAAGATGGGGTATTGTATTCTGCTTAAATGCGACCTTTTCAGATCCTTTGTAGTTCCCCGTTTGATTATTCAAAATTGATAAATTCTCTTATTGAATTTATATTGATTTGCGAATCAAGAGGTCGGGATTTGTTTACTTTCGTCGGGATTTTGTCTACTTCAGTATTTACCTGCTGATTAACTGACTTAACATCTTAATATTTATTTTGAAAAAAGGTATTAGACTGCGATAGCCCTTGTCAATTATTTCATATGAAGCTGGTTTTCCAATCCCATCCCAATTCAATTAAGAAATCCTCTGTTTTTTTTTACAACATTTTTAATAGGTATAGCACAGGAAAAAATCACTTGACAAAAAACTCGTTGCGAAAAACTTATTTGTCAAAAAGGGTGTACATGCACAATTTTTACTTTGCAAAACATTCGTTTGGTAAATTTTAATAATCCAATAACATAAATAAAATAGATACATACATATATAAATATAAATGTTCTGTAAAAAGTGTATGATTTTTTTTTTTTTTTTTTATTTTTAATTCATTTATTCATATTATAGTAAAATACAATACTTAAAATATACATTTACTAAATAAAAAAATAATAAGAATAAATATAGGATCATTCGGATATTCATTAGAATATGTGATGAATGAAACTTCAAAATATGGAAAAAACTAAAATAGCTTAAAATTAAAATTATAGAATGAAAAAATAAAATTTAAAATAAAATTTAATAATATTTAAAGCAACATTTAAATAATAAAGGAGAGTAAGCAGAATTAAATACAAAATTATAACAAGAATAAAAAGTAAAGAAATAACTAGAAGACTAAGTTAAAACTAAATCGTATTAAAAACAGATTCAATTTGAAGGTAATCCAGTTCAAAAAGCCAAAATCGAAGATTTTTGCAAAATGAAACAGGGGATCTGTCCGATCTTAAAGAATAAGATAACATATTAAACATTTTTGGAGCTATATAATCATAAAAGTGGCAAAATACGGGCTCTTGGAACATTTACAAGATATAAATTATTAATTCTAAGATGATATATAGTTATAAATCGGTGAGCAATATACCGGACCTATTAAAAAATTTTCAAAGTTTTAAACAAATGTAAATTCCTAAGTGGTAGAATATTTGTAACAAACTCTGAAATTCATCCAAATTCGGAATGTGCCAAATGCATAAATATCTACAATATTTCGATTTATCAAATTACTGTCTTATTTACTTATTCAATGTGGAAAACTATTATTATGTCAGGAACTGCCTTCTTAGCTCCATTTAATTTAATTTGTTACCAAATTACACTCTCAATTATTTTTTGTCATTTATTATATCCCAATGACAAAGTGTACTAGACCAGGTCGAAAAATTCATAAATTATTTTTTTTACCTCATCGGGAATCCAAACATTCGCTTTAAAGGCAGGCGTTCTACCTACTGGGTCATCCAGCGTGTGAAAATTTTCAAAATTTTATTAAAATGCATTTCATATCTGATCCTGTATAGGCATATCACGGTAAGTAATTTTTCTGAACATCAGATTATGCCAAAAATTGCAATTATTATTCTAATATCTTATCTAGTACAGCAGTTTTTTTTTCAAATAAATTATTACTAGGTCCTTTTCAAAACAGAACTACGAAATATAGAAATTATTTTATCAAACGTATATATTTTTAAAAACGACAGGTTCAGGGAGTATAAACTAAATCTATTGATTTATATATATTGTATAGATATTCAAAGTTAGAACAAATGTAAAACTGAAATTTGTGGCCAACTTTCACCCAGAAAAATAATAAAAATAAGGCATTAAAAAATACGAAAAAACACACCATCCAGAATAGTGCTGAAAAAGTTTACTCATCTTATCAACATTGAATCAAAATAAACAAAAAATATATTTTAATATGTTTGTAATGAAATGTGTGTAGTTGGATATTTTTAAAAATCTAGAATACTACACTCTTGAGTATTCTAGTTCTTTGGTTATTTTATTTGGATGAATTGTTATTGTATAAAGTTTTTATAAAAACTCGTTTTTTTAGCGTCAGAGTAAAATTTGTTATTGCATGCTGGAAATGAAGAGCATATTAATAATAATATATGCATTTATAAGGAACATTGGATTGAAAAAAAAAATCAAAATTAATATAAGTATACATAAATACAAAATATTATATTTAAATTTAAACAATGCTAAGGCTCACATTAATTAATTAATTTAATTGTATTATTTAATCAAATATTTACATTTGAAGTTTCCTTAATTTTACAGAGGTTACATATCATGTATATATGTATCAAGTTTTTACCTACATTCTATTATGTATACAAAACAGAAATATTTTTGTTTCATAATTTTAAGTTCAGAGAAAAAATTATGTGAGTTAAGATGTGGAGAAATGAACTATCTGCTGGGAGTCAGGATGATTCGGTTTTGTTAAATCAAATGAACAAATAATTAAGTCCTGCATATATAGATATCTGGTTTATGATTATGATTAGTATTCAAATCAGCTTTTGGACTGTATTCAAAAGTAATATATAAAAATATTCAAAGATCCCAAAACAAGGTCCTGAAAGAAATGATATTATTTTATAGAAATCTGTGGTGAATATACTGATATTATACCGGGTACTCCAGAGCATGCGTATCAGCTTTTTAAGAGGGGAAGGATATTAATTAAATCGAGCGTGCTCTATCGATTGGTGATATTTTTAACTTCCGGGAAGGACCGGAAAAGGACTTTTAAACTTCGAAATTTGCCGAAATTGGCCGAAATTGAGATTTTCAAATGGGAAGAGTTATTTTTTTATGCAAATTTGGATTCTACGACAAAAAAAAAGAAACTTTTTTGTTGTTTTCTCAGAAGATTTTTTTTTGTTTTCTCAGTATTTCTCTTTATTATTAATAAAAATAAAACAAAAATCCACCATACTTTCCTTTGGTAAACTAAAATTAATAATAATATTTTTTATAAATAAATTTGTTTTCCATGTTAACATATTTATTATCTCAGTTTTGGGTTTCTACAAAGTTTAAACTAAAAAAAAAAATATGACTACAAAGGTTTCTTTTTTTTTACGTAGAATCCGGTTCTGCAAAAAAAGATTACTTCCCCTCTCTGATACGCATGCTCTGGTACACCCGGTATACATATTACAATATATGTACAAACGATATTCACTGAGCAGAAAATATGAACCATATGGTGAAGGTGAATTCGTTTTTCGAAAAAAATTCTGCATTCAAAACTCAGATTGCAGTGCATTATTATAAATAATTTTTTAAAACTTTTGGGATTGGTCCGCGGTCCAGAAGTCGGGACCTTGAACAAAAAAATTGTCCAAAATTCAAAATGTCAATAATGTTCTTTACGTATCAAAATAAGTATAAAAAACATTTTTTTTGTTTTTTGTTTTGTTCAAGGCTGACTTCTGGACTGTCGGACCAACCCGAAATTTTTTAAAAAATTATTTAAAATAATTATTAATGAACTTTTCTCATAAAAATACAATTTAAACCCGTGATATAGAGTTTCGGCCCCAATTCCTTGGACCCCGGACCTATTTTCATCACATTTAAGGACCACTGTACTGATAGCAAAAAAAAATTCAAGTTTTTTGGTCCCGGTATTTGGGACGCCGGACCCCTTGTTTGCACGTGCTTATAAGCCGTGCAAACAAGAGGTCCGATACATTACCATAATAATATGATGTTAAAGAAATAACATATGTTTTTGAAACCAATATTATGTTATGTAGGTACATACCTGTAAAAAATTAATCATTCTAAATTTCTTTATTCTCCCTAATAAATTTAATACGTTTAATTTTAAAAAAATTCGTACACCAAATTTCAGACGCCCGTACACATGAAAAATCTCTAGTGGGCTAAATAAATAAACAAAAATCTCCCGTGGGCTATTTAAAATTACATTGAAAAAATTAAGTTGTTTTTTAAATGGTTTATATCGCATTCTTTTTTTCTCACAACTTCTTACATAAAAAAATATTTAATGCTTCTTTAACTGTAGATTTTTTTTGTAAATGGGTTAGTAAAAATATCTTGACTTCCAGTGAACCTTCTTTTAATGGATATTCTTTGGTTCCGGATTCATCAAATTTCTTAGTCAAAATATTTTTACTTTTTGCTGAAAACTGAAGTAGAAAAAAAGAATAGATATATAATTATTTGATAAATATTTATTGCTATCTCGATTTTGGTATGAACGCATTCACATGTAGAATTTCAAATGTTTTTTAAGAAAAACACATGAAGTGTATTCTTTTTTGTTTTTTAGTATAAGATTAGTATAAGTTTCTAACAAATTATTTGTATTTTAAATTTTTTTTAATAAAAATGAAACCCGCGCATATAAACAATTTTTAAACGTCAACGCAATAAATATTAGTCCTTCGCGCTTTGAGAGGAAATCATGAAATTTTCTTTGTTTGGATTTGTGTTTCAATTATAGTGTAAAATAAAATTCTCCAGACGTTCGTCCATGATGAGGAAATGCACTTTTGGTTTTCAGGTTTTTTAAATTTCATCAATTTCTTATAAGTACTTTTGTAATGAAATTCAACTTGAATCTGAATTAAAATGAAAAAAGTTTAAAATAAAATAAATTAAAAATACAAATGAAATACACTAAACGTACAAACTCAAAATTTGTAAACGACCCTTAGTACAGGACCGTGTGAAATAAAATGATTTCTACAAAAATGACTAAAACGCAAGAAATGATTCTTCTATAAAAAAACAAGGAAATTGTTATTGACAACACAATTTTTGGTTCGAATATTCATCAAATAAAAAAATATAAATTATACAAACAATAATAATGTTGTATTGACACTAGAATAATAATAAAAATTTGTTTATTTAATTATTTCTTTGCCAATAATTTTTATTCCGGCCATCTTGATATTTCAATAATCTGACAGGAACAATGGCAGAGACCTACCAGTTTTTTTTTAATTATGAACATGAAGATAGATTTCTGTCTCGTATAAATATGGGCAATGAAAGCAGTCACCCACTTGTAAAATTTTAGCATAAATTATTGGAAAATTCGGTGCCTATTACCAAGAATTCTCTATTTCTAATTTTTGCTGCGCAGCGGCAGAGCTACCAACACGAAAGATTGAAAAAATTGTCATTTTACTCATACTAATAAAAAAAATAATGAAAACGTCATAAAAATTATTAAATATATAAAACCAAAATTTCGAGTTCAAAAAATAGATCTATTTCTATTTTACTCGTCGACGAATGTGAATTACATTCATTGATACCAACATAAATTGGTCAAAATTGTTTTAATAAAACATTTTTAAAATTCAAATTCGAATAAAAATATTTTTAAATTAATTTTTTTTAAATTTTTCCTCCATTTTTTTTATAAACAAATTTTAAAATTTCAAAACACAAAAATTTGTTCGTCGTGATTGTGTCTCTAAACGCGAATTTTCGTCATTCGTCACTCATCATTCGTCGTGATTGTGTTTTCAGCGTAAATATTAATTTGATGCCGATACCGAAAGACGTACCAAAATACCACGAAAAAACATGCTTTGAAGCCAAACAATCAATTACCGGAAAAATACCCAAATACCACGAAACCATGAATTTTAATTTAAAGTGATAAATCGAAATGGCTTTTAAAGTTGAGATTAAAAGTTTTTGATTATTCAATTTATGGAGCATGAACTTCAAAGTAAATTAGTTATATGAATTTACTTAAAGCCTTTCTGGATTTGGACACGATCATAGCAATAAAATAAAATAAACGTCATTTTACTAAACCGAAACCGAAACAAATAGATATATTACAAAATTGAAAAGGTTGTATTTTTGAATTATTTCTATAAAGAAAAAGATATTTTTATGTCATAAGAAGTTTGATGTTTATTTTATTTTATTTCTTATGATCGCGTTCAACGCAATTTACGATTACGACGACGATCGGTGACTTTAAAGTGGTCTAGACGAACTCACTGAGTTTTTTATTTAATTCTGTTTACTGTTGCATAAGCCATTAAAAACTGTCATTAAACTGTTGTCAAACACTCAAACAGCCTTTTGCTAATTTGTTTTTTGTATGGCTAAAAGTGAGGAAGGATTGGCTTTCATTTTATCATTTCATAAAAACATATATTGAAGAAGATTCGTAAATGGTTAAACTAACTCCAGAATTAATAAATCAATCGATGCAATATATAAATCCATGTAGGGATAGAGAATTAGATTTGCGTGGCTATAAAATTCCACAAATTGAAAATTTGGGAGCGACATTAGACCAATTTGATACAATAGGTAATTAATCATGTTTAAAATAAATTATAATTTTTCACTTTAAAATTTCTTAATAGATTTTTCTGATAACGATTTACGAAAAATCGATGGATTTCCTTATTTACCCCGGTTAAAGTGCTTGTTATTAAATAATAATCGTATTGTACGAATTGACGAATTTCTACATGAGTCAGTTCCAAATATCCAATCAATAATTTTGACAGGAAACAATATACAAGAACTAGGAGATTTAGAACCTCTAATTCATTTAAAGAAATTAGACACTCTATGTCTGCTAGTCAACCCTGTTTCAACAAAAAAATACTATCGAGAATACTTAACTTTTAAATTTCCTACTTTGAAATTACTAGATTTTAGAAAAATTAAACAAAATCATCGCAAAGAAGCGCAAGAATTTTTTCGATCACGTGAAGGAAAAGAAATATTAAAAGATATATATAAAAAATCGAAAATTTCGTCCAATTCTTCAACAGATAATAAATTACAACAAATAGATATAAGTGCAGAAGAAATACAAAAAATTAAGGAAGCGATAAAAAATGCCAGATCATTAATAGAAGTGGAACGATTAACCCAACTTTTGCAGTCTGGTGAAAGTGAATTGATGGAATCTTAATAAAATGATTGAAATGATACAAAATAAAATTTGAAAATCAAAGAGCACAGTTTTTATTATTTTTAAAAATACATATACATGAAGATTATTTATTTGAATGTAAGGCACTAAGTTAAATTCAGTAAAACATCAATAAATATTAAAAAAAAGTATCACTATCATTGAAAAATAATTCTTACATTGTGTAAAATAATTAAATTGATGCAAGTTTTGATAACATAAAGGTCCAAACAGAAATTGCTAACTAATTTCATTTAGCCCTAAATTAATAAAAAATACATCAACATTATCATTCGAGGTTCAATATCCTTATTCCAAATATTTTTTTTATACGATATCACTAAAATAAAAAATAAATTAAAACTACATTAATCAATATTTAATTTAATAGAAGTTACTTTAATCTTTTTTTTAAACGATCATTGACGGCAATTTCATCCATTAATTTTTGCTGTAGAGAATTGATAAGGTCATTTTTTGAATTAATTTGTAATTTTAAATGAGCTATAATCTCTTCTTGCGCTTCAAAAATAGCCTAAAATATAATAATATGAAATATATTATGAAATTATGCAAAAACCATAAACTCTTACTCGACATTCTTCCATACTTTCAGAATATGATGGTGGTTCATCTAAACAAAAAAAATCTCGAACTATTTTGGAGTTTTTCAGTTCTTCATTTGTCATAATAGTATTTACAAATATTTGCAATCCTTGTACTCTATTATCTAGGAATACTGTATCAAAATTATCTCCGAAAAAATTCTTTCTGGGCAACTGCAAATGCATTGTATTATATGGAAAAGTTTGCTTCAGTTTATGAATTAATCTGACAAAATCTGTATAACGCCGAAGAACTAACCAGCAATCGTTTGTAAAGGGATTTTCAACTCTTAATTTATAAACAGTGAAACGAGCTCTTTTCTCTATTATTTCATATCCAACAATTGGTATTCTGACACCTGTAATAGTTACATGCAAATTAGTACATTTATTTCATATAAAATAAATAAGAAAATGTATATAAAAATAATAAATTATTATAAATTGCAAAATAATTAAGAATTTGAAGTAGAAATATTGCAAACCTATATATAAAATAATTTAATATATCTTTAATAATCCACGTAAAAATTCAATCAAGTTAAATGTTTCAAATAAATTTAAATATAAAAAAATAAAATCTATCTATATAAACTATCACTATCGTAAAAAAAAATTAAAAACTCTTATTACATACCAGTAGTATCTGCAAATCCATGATTTTCACATTCCGATGGTGACATCGTACTACTATTGTTACTAGAGTAGATTGATGGTTGTTGATTAATTCTACGTGATCCCATGTGTGAATTATTATTAATATAATCTGATTGATTGTTTTTTCTAATTGACAAGGAAACTTCATTCTCCTTAGATTTAACCATATTTTTTTCTATTTGTGTTGCTTGATCATAATTAACATTCATATTAATAGAGGAATTTGATTTATTAGTGCTTTGACCGCCCTGTTGAAATAGTTCTGTACAATGCTCTGAAATTTTTACTATACAGACTTCCGATTTAGTTTCATTATTACTCATTTTGTTATACTTTGGTAAGTTATTGATATCATCAAAAGATTTTGATCGAAGATGAAAATTATTGTTTATATACAAATTATCTTTTAGTTTTTCTTTTAAACAAGGATATGACATCGATCGTTTCAGAGTACAATTTCCATTGAACTTTACTAATTGCCTTGTTTGAATAATTTTATTTTGAAGATTGTTTTCGTGAGCTAAGAGAGATGCAGGATATTTTTGGTAAAGTTCTGAGTAGTTTTGTATTTTCGTGTTTCTTTGTGTCATTATGCAAAAACAAATTTAAAAAATTAACTTTTTTATGAAACTTAAATGAAAATATACTTCAAATTATCAAAATTAACTTAAAGCAATATTTAATTCAGGCTTACTACTTAATTAAAACAAAAACAAACGAATAAAATAAACTTAAGCACGAAACAAAAACATATATGTTTGAAATTTTGTATGATGCATATGTATTGTAAATATGTAAATGCAAAAGAAATTTTCATATCTAAAAGCAGTGTTGCCATTCATTTTTTTCGAACGATATCACATCATGAAGAGTCTCATTTCTGTTTTCACCACATATGCCACATATTAACTTAAATATATCGTGAAGCACTACACTAGATTTCAGGAAGTTATTTCATAAGTCACAAATGCTAATGGGATGGAAATCCTATAGAAATTTTTAATATGTATGATTTAGTGCGATGTAGAAACATTTAGAAATTAATTTATTCGTCCATCCTGAAGAAAACAAAAGTCGTTTTGTTGCTCTAGCGATATTTTCAAGGGAATTGGATGAAGTTTTTTTAAAAAAGCAAAAATGAAACATAAGTTATTTTGCATTTAATATTTTCAGAAATAAATTCGAAAAATATTTTCTGTTCAATCTTTTTGTCTGGAATGAAAAGAAAAAAGTATGAGCTCAAAAACAAATGCGACCAGTCACATTTTTTAACAGAAAAATTACTTTTTCCAGAAAACTATATAAATTAAAAAATAAATGAAAATAACTGCCTATTTGCTTAATATAAAATTTCCATATCATTTTGACTGTGAAAGATACAAAGAAAGGGACAAATATAAATAAAATAGACAACAACATTTGTTAGGAAAGCGCTTCCATATCATATTTCTAATTAATTGGTTTGATTAAATTGATTGATTCTCCACCAAGCCTTGTACATACTTAGGTTTTCGATTCGTTTTTACATATTCTCAGCGATTTAGACACTGGTTCTCACCAAACTCCATCTCTGAGTCTAATATTATTGAAATTAGGTTATATGACAAGATAAAAATTTTTTCGTTTTTAAATTACCCCTTAAAATACCCCTTGTAATCTGAGTTGAATATATATATATTTTGTTAATGTTTTGACCACACTGGCACACCATATTATGACCGTTCCCGTACGCACATCTTGTAAAAACTTATCCAAGTTTTTCCAAGTTTTTACCAGAAGTCGTTCCTGTACTGAGAGTTTTTTCTAAAAACGAGAGAAAACATATGTTTTAAACTTCGTTCAACAAAGTTCAACAATATTCTCTCGAATAAGTTTTTGCAAGTAAAATTTTAACTTGTAAAAACTTATACTTTAAATTTTTGTTGTTGTTTTTGTTGTTGTTGTATTTTTTAGGTTATGTTTTTATTTACTTTTGTAATTTCTCATATGTATCTGTTATGCAAAATTTTGTTTTTTAAATGAAATTTATTAAAAAAAATGAAAAATATAATTTAGTGGAGGATAAATTTCATAATTCTTTATTATTGTAATATATGTATAATTTAATTTAATAATACGGATACACTTGATAAGGATAAATCGTCAGCTAAGTCTCTATAACAGCAAGCTTCATGACCCGCAAACCATAAAAATACAGCTATATGTTTTTCTGAGCTACATTTTTTATCTGCACGTAGGTTTGCAAAACTTTCAAATGTTTGCAGTTCTTCATATAAATATTTGAAAACATTTGTGCTTACACGAAAATGTCTTACAAATTCCTCTTCACAATAACCTGGAACTATTTCTTCCAAATAGTTTCGAATGCAATGTCTTTTGTTTTTATGTAAAAAGTTCTCCAACAGCACTTGCTTTAGAATTACATTCCTGAACTCTTCAGTTTCGCTTTCACTAAAAAAATGTAATAAAAATGTAATCCGAATCGCTACTAAAAAACACCTCCGGAAATTCAAAATGATTGTTTATAATTAAATTAATTTCAGAATGTCAGATTGCTTGTCAGCTGTTTGACAGCTGCAAGTTTTTACAAGAATTGTGTTCCAGTACTTTTACTTGCAGATGAGAGTTTTTCTAACTCTTTTTTCTTTTTTTTTTTTTTTCTCTCTTTTCTCTCATTTGCAAGTTTTTGCCAGAAAAGTACGAGAACGGTCCTAATGTTGGTTTGGTATTTATTAGTAGTATCTACCCAGGTACCTAGTATATGAAGGCTGTGGTGTGGTGATGTGGTTTTGTTTTGACTAAAAACGTGTTGATTTTTTAAAACTGTCAAAGTTTGTCAAAACAAATATTTGAAATTATTTTTATTTTCATAGAAATAGAAAACCATTTGGAATTATGGAAATACAATCTGAAAAATTGGACCATGAAAATAAAGAAAAAAACTATCGAAATAAATTTAAAAAAAAAAGTAAAAATAAAAGATTTTTATCTAATGCTAAAGGATTTGGAAAACGAGGCATTTATGGCAGAGGAACTGTGATATCCGATGATAATTACAAATACTTTATAAATATTTTAGATTCTATGAAATTGGGATTTGAATCGCGTTTGGAAAAATGTTTGTATAAATATATTTTTAAAATATATTTTTAAACATATGTTTTTAGGTTCATTTGCGAATAGTGTTTTTGACCAAACAGTTGATAACGAAATTAATTTTGCATCAAATCAAATAGTCTGTAAAGCATTGGAGTCATTAATTGGGTATACTTCAGAACAACACTTCTTGAATTTTATGAAAGCATTTTCTACAACTTTGAGACCAATTTGTTCAGATTCATTTGCTTCACATGTTTTACAAAAAATGATAGAAATAGCTTTTCTACGTGCGGTAGCGTTTAAAAATTGTGAAAATTTGGTAGTTAAAGAAGATTTGGATGAACAAATTGTAAAAAAAAGTAAAATTGATGATTTTGATGACAAACTTTATAATTCTGAAGAAAAATTTAGTGATGGACACCGCAAAGAATGTAGTGATTTTGTTTTAAGAATTGGTAAGTTTTTACTAAACAACTTGGAGGATTTTATATGGGATGTTTACGCATCTCATTTAATGCGTACAAGTGTGTTATGCTTATCTGGTATACATATTACCAAAGTAGCATTTGATAAAAATAAAGATTTATTAAAAGATGTCAGTTATTATGAAGTGTCAAGTGAATGGTTCGAAACGGCAAAACAATTTCCTCAACGTATTGAATTATGGCCTCAACTTGCAGACCTTCCTTATTCTGATTTAACTTCAGCATTTTTATCAGCAATATGCTTATCATTAAAACACATTGATAAAAAATTATTAAAACACTTTGGCAAGGAGCTATTAGTGAAATCCTTATTAAGAAATAATAAAGAAGATGAAAAGATCGAAGAAAATAAAAATATCGAAATAAATGTAGATATCAATGATATATCTAAAAACAATCAAGATGTAAGCTTGCCAAATGTTTTTCATGCAACATCTTCTGTAAGATTATTAGAAACTTTACTCGTTTTATCTGGACCAAAACTTTTCACCCAACTGTATGCTATGTTATTTCCAGGAAAACTTGCAATTTTGTCTTTAAATAGAATGACAAATTTTGCTGTTCAAAAACTTATCGAAAATGTAAAAGAAAAAAGTGATTTTGAACTAATATTTGATGAACTATACAATCACTTTGAAGAACTCTTAAAAACTGGGCATACTGGAGTAATTTTTGCTCTGTCAGGTTCATGTTTTCGATTACAAACTAAACAAGGTGCATTTATTAAAGCAATTCAAATTGCATTACATACGGATAGTTCAAAAGAAAAATCTGAGCAGATTTTAAAATGTCTATTAAAATTAAAACCATATGAAGTAGTTCTGGAAGATAAATCACAATTTGTTCATCTTCATGGATCATTAATAATACAAAACATCTTGCAATTTAACAAACCAATTTTTTTAGTTAATTGCATTTTGAATTGTACTGCTGTGGAGTTGATGACAATTTTCAATACACCAAATGGTTCTTTTATACCACTTGCTTTTATGGAGAGCAAATTCATTGGAGAAAAGTCTAGAGAAAAATTTATTAGACATATGGAAGGAACTTACATTGACTTGGCAACAACAAAGTTTGGATCAAGAGTTATTGAAAATTTTTTTGAGTATTCTAATGAAGCACAACGCATTCGAATTGTTAAACAATTATCAGAAAAAATAAATCAATTGAATGGAACATCTTTTGGACGATTAATATCAAAAAAATTTAGAACTGAAACTTATAAATTAAGTCCAGATGAGTGGAAGTCTTCTTTCAACCGAAAGAATAAAGCGGAGAAATTATTTAAAGATATCATCAAGAAATAAAATATAACATAAGAACTTAGTTTTCTAAAGATAAATAAAAAAATTGATAAAGAAAATGTCGAAGCATTTAATTTTAAAAATTGGTTGAAGTTTTCTACACAAAATTACAACTATGTATGTTGCAATCGTACACAGAAACAAAATGTTGGTCTGATTTTAGATTTCACCGTACTTGTTCTTTAAATAATAAAGCTTCTTATTACATATTATTAAAATAAAACATATTCTGAGAAATGAAGCGATATTGAAAAAGTAAATTCATATGGCATGCATAATTTAAATATATATTAGAAGTTTTATATATATTTTAGAACACTTATTCGATTTCCATATTTACTCTTGATTCTTTTGTTTTTCCAATTGTAAAATCTTAAATCACTTGACTGTCAAATCAAATTTTAATGACATATCTCAAAAGTTTTATTTTATTTTAACATATATTTTTCATGAAATTTGGTTTTTACTAATTATAAAAATCAATACAAGAAATTTAAAATTTGACTAAACCAATAAACTAATTATTGTAATTGGTATTATAATTAATTAGTTCAATATTTTTTTCTCCACCATTACAATAGTACAAATTATGATTTAGATGAATTAATCGAATTAAGTTCTTTTTCACAATTCTTAAATGCAATACCAATTCCAAAGCCAGTACCTAAAAAATTTAAACGTAAATTAACAAGTAAATTTCACAATTATGCATTCAAATAAATTTTTTTCATATATATTTTAATAGTTATAATTTACCCAAAATAACAGGCCAAGATTTTCTACGAAATAGAAGCAAAGATAAAGTTGCACCTAGCACAAGTCCACCAGTTCCCTTAACTATGACATCAGTAAAACATCGATCAATACGCTTACCATATTCTTCTTCAGAAAATGATACTTCCGTGACTTTTCCTTTTTTATTAGACATTTTAACTTATTAACTTGAATTGTCTAAAAAAATTTCAATTTAGTTCAAAATTTTTTCCAAGATTCAGTTTTCTTGGTTAGTGGTTACATAAAAAAAATTCAATCGCAAAACCGAACTCATCTGGTTTTGTCAAAAAATATTTACCGTTTTTGTTATTGTTTTGCATTTTGCATGACATATATGTGACATGCAGGTGTGCTGCCATTGCTTGGAGAATATTTTAGCAAAACTTTGACGTTAACAGTAAAATAAAGGTCTATACAAAATAAATGACTTGTTTGGTCCCACAGCCACAATTATATTTTCCCAAGCCCAAGCCTTTTTACATAGGTATTTTCACTGATTTTTACCTTTCGCTGCTCGTTCCTTCACACACTCCGTCATTTAGTCAGCTAAGACCTTTCATAAAACGAAAAACTTCATTAGGTTTTTCTTTTCATACCTTATTTCTGAGAAATTTGCCACGTAATACCGTTCCATAATCCTTGCCGTTCTTGTTTTTTGCGTTGGACAAACTTAAAACGAGTACATGAAAAATGCACTTTCTTCCTTGCACGCTTGACCCTCTACAGAGGTTACAAGTTGTAATCTTGCAGAATGTTTCCTCAGTAGCAAATGCCCTATGCAAACCCCTGTATAGAGTTATAAGTTGGCCCTATTCAGTGATATTATCTTTTTAAGTTCGAAGCCTTACTATTAGTTAGTTACTTAAAAAAAATGAACAATTTTTGATATTTTTACTAATCAATAAAAATATTTTTTTAACGTCAAAAGAACGAGGTTTTCCAAAGACCATCTAAAAACTACGTTCTTTTTAAGGGTTGTGACGAAGATTTTATAGTTGTGTTCAGTAGATTTAGAACAGAATCGGACAGAACAGTTTTTGGCAATGACAGTTAACTGTCAAACATTTTAGAACCACTTAGATTAGATTAGATTAGATAGAACCACGTTTTTTGATCTTTTCTGAACTTTTTTGTTTTAATTTTTTATTGCTCTCAAATTTCTTAGTTTAACTGTCAAAATTTAAAGAAAAAACAACAACAAAAAAGTTTGTCCAAAACTGTTCTCAAAAAAAATCACAACAGTTTAGTTAGAAACAGTTTAGCACAATCTAATGAACACAGAACAGAACACTTTTGGATAAAAAGGAACAAGTAACAGAAGCTAATGAACACAACAACGTGTTCTTTTTTACTTTAGAACGTTTTAGAACGTCCTAGTTTACTGAACCCAACTTATATGATGTAACTACGTTTCTTTTTCGAGAGTCGAAGTTTTTTTTTTTACAATATTTATTTATTTATTAAACAGTGGACCTGCAGATAAATTTGCATGCCAACTACAGTACAGACCCTTTTCTCTTACGGGATGTGGGCCTTTAAAATATAAAAATAAACTTACAAAATAAAATATATAATATCTAAGAAATACAATAAATGGTATAAAAGAAAAAATTCACAAGTCAACAAATTATCAAAATAGAAATTAAAATTAAAAAAAAATTTTTTAGTAAATTAACAATTCAGAAATTAAAATTTAAAATTCAAAATTTTAGCAAATTAACAAATTATCAATTTAGCAAAATACAAACAAAGATAATTGTAAACTTATAAAAAATAAAGTATAGGTATTTAAGTGTAGAGTCTTAAATATTGAAAAATGTAAAGTAATGTAAAAAGGAGGTGTATATACAGGTGTAAATTGTAGGTAACCAAAGTGTAAATTTATAAAAAATAAAGTATATTCAAGTGTTATATCTTAAATAAAAAAAGTGTAAATATACTTACTATTCGCTAGAATAAAAAGTGATTTTAGCAAATAGTAGATAAACAAAATTATAAGAAAAGGTAAAAAGGTGGATAGGACTTATTCCTACTAAGTAACATTAGTAATATTGTTATGATAGTAGTATAACAATGAAAATGGTATTGATAAATTATATTTCATCCCAGATGTTGTGATGAAGCAGAAGGTTTTTTATAAGTGTTAAGTGTGTATTGGTATGGAATCGCAGAGCTTGTAGTGGGGAGAATGTGAATTGAGATATAATTGTGTTATTTGAAGGCATTCTGTTAGGATGTGTTTTATGGTTAGAGGTTCTGAACAGTGAATACATGTCGGAGGTGTGGATCTGTCAAATAAGTGTTTATGTGTAGGAAGGGTATAGCCTAGGCGTACTCTAGTAAGTTTGACACCTAGAGCTCGTGATCTAGTTTTAATTGGTCCTGGAATGTTAGCATTGGGATTGTGTAATCTGACAAAACGATAGGAAGAATTCCAGGATGTTTGGCGGATCAATACGGGGCCTCTGGTAAGAGGGCTTTTGGCCGCTATATTTGCTTCAAGGTCGGCTCTGGTGTTGCCATCTATACCAACGTGACCTGGAATCCATGCCAATCGTATCTTGCCATTGTTATGTGCTATGGTGTTTCTAATGTATGAAGACATGTACTCACTGTTGAAAGGATTTTTGATTGACTTAATTGAGCTGAGGCTATCTGTAAATATAATGGTATTCTCATGCAGGGTTTCAGCAGCTTGAATTGCTCTGTATATGCCAGTAATCGCAGCTATCAGAATAGAGCATTCCTCCGGTATAATTTCCGCCTTCCAAAGAGAGCCATTCCTGACTATCGCCCAGGCTACGCCATGAAGTCCTTTCGATCCATGTGTATATATTTCTGAGTGTGATGAGAGTGTTTGTTTGAATTGAATGTACAATTGCATGTACTTTTCAGAAGGTGTTATGTTTTTAGGGTGTAGAGACAAATGATCACGTATGTATGATTTCCAGTTGTTCCAAAGTGTGCTTGCCTATATGACTCTTGGGAGGCATACAGGTCAAGCTCCAAAGGTTCAACCAGAGGGATAATTTTATCTATTGAAGATGTTTTATTCGTGATGGCTTTATTTTGTAAAAAGTTGGAATATATTTTGTGAAGGGGGTGTTTCAGATCAAAGTTTGCCCTGGCAATCAGTCTTGCCGATAGAACATTTCTTCTCTCCTCTAAGGAGGGGAAGTTTGCCTCTATTCTCAAAGCTTCCAAAGCTGTGTTTGGTAAAGCTCCCAAAGCAATCCTAGCCGCCTGGTTAATGGCAGCCTGTAGTTTCCGGACATTTCCCTGTGTTGTGTAGCCGTACAAGGTGAGTCCGTTATCGACTTTACCAAATTGAATAGCTTTCGCTATTCTTATAGCTACATCGACCGATGGACCCACCTTTTTTCTGCAGATAAACTTAAGTTGGTTTGATTTGAGAAGTTAAGCTTTTAACATGTAAATTGAATTTCAAATTTCGGCTGAAGTGGTTGCCAAGGATTTTAATATTATCTAATGGGACTATGGTTAAATTATTGTGGGAAATTCAAAATTTGGAACAAATATGTTTTCTGCAGAAATGTACAGCTTCGGTTTTATCCGGAGCCAAGTTACCACCATTGGCCTCAGTCCAACGGTCAATACACTGTAAGGAGTTTTCCAAGGTGTTTGACGGAGTGTCTGAGATTCTTGTAGTGTAAAGTATGATGTTGTCTGCATATATGAGGTGTTTTAGGCTAGTGATTGTGGATAATTTAGTACTGAGGCTATTTATGTATATGTTGAATATGTGTATTACTGATAGTGGTGATCCTTGAGGTACACCTAGAGTAAGAGGTTGACAAACCGAGTGTTGACCACTGACTTGCACTAGGTGTTTTCTGTCTTTGAGAAAATTATTAATATTACGAGTGACAGATTGGCCTGATTGCCAATCAATCAGCTGTTTAATGACCGTCTCTCGTGGTACTCTGTCTGTTTCTCTAGATCACAAGAGAGAAGATCACAATGTTGCTTATTGTCCAATGCTTTTCCAACATCGAAATCTAGCTTATGAAGGAGTGAGGCCGTGCTATGTAGTTTTCTAAAACCTTTGAACTTCCGGCGTAAGTTTGTTTTCAATGTGCCTGTTGTGTCTCTGTGCACATGTATATATTTGTTAATTAAAATTAAAGAGATATTACGTGATCGACTTCTTATATTCAAGTGTCTTTTATTTATTCTTCCATCAGAATATGTACTTAATTCTAATTACAATACAACTATAACTATTACTTTTATATGTTATACTAATACGGTTTATACTTATAACTATAAAGTATACGTAAACATAATACATATACATGTATTAATATAATATATAACAGTGCCAGTAGAGCCTTTTGGCTACAATCTTTTCAGGTTGGCCCAAACTGATAAGTTGTTATAAAACCCTCTTAGTCTTGAAATGAAGTCCACCGAGGCATGTTTAATCATATGCCATAGGTGACTCCATCCAAGCCCGGTGAAGTACCAGAAAAGTGAGCAAGAGTCTCAAGGATTTCATCTGTGGTAATTTTGGCATCTAGTCTTGAGTTTTTATTTATTGAAGCAGGGAGGTCAAACTCTTGAGGGAGCGCTTTCCTGTTTGTATTATATTTAGAGGCAAGGAATTCAGCATTCAGCGCAGTGTCTGCCACTAGATCATCTCCTTGCCTGGATAATGATGTTACTTGAATTCCTTCTTCCTTAAAGTATAAAATTGGCTTTACGCCAAGTTTCAGAGATATTTTCGCCGTTCAGGCTGTTGACAAATTCCACCCAGTTTTGCCTTTTTTGTTTTCTTATGGTTTGGCGGCGAATTGCTTTTGTCTTTTTCAAATTTACAAGTCTGTCCGTCATGTGGAATCTTTTGTAAGATCTCCAGACACTATCTCTGTCCTTAGACAGCTTCTGGATCTCTGAATTATACCAAGCCAGTTTTCTACTATTATTATATTGAAATTTAATAGGAATGGCTCTGGAGGCTGCTATTCTTACCGACTTGGTCAGTTTTGCTACTTCCTTCTTGATATTTTGGGATATTAGTTTTGCATTAAGGAAATTAGTCATGGGTAATTGGAAAACGAAAAACGGAAAATGAAAAACGGAAAACGGAATCTGCCCTTGTCTTGTTATATCTGGGTTTAATTTTTGTGTAAGATTGTGTGCTGTAGTAGGTAACGTTATTAAAATTGGGTGGTGGTCATAACCTTTTGGGTTATAACCTACCTTCCAATCGAATTTATAGGCTATTGTGGTGTGTGATATTGTAAGGTTAGGTGCTGTGTGTGTGCCTCTGGTAGTAAAGGGGATACCGGGTTATTGAGAATACAGAGATCAGGGTTATCATCCGTCCAATCATCCAGTAGTTGCCCTCGTACGGTTGTTAGATGATCTCCCCAGGTCTCACTCCTTGCATTGAAGTCATCCAGAATGACATATGGCGCTGTTAGTTGATTTTTCAGATTGATGATCCAGGTGACTTCTACGCAATACCAAGTTATGTTCAAGGTATACTTTGTTGTTGTATTTTCATTTGTGGTTGTTGTTGAATTTGTTGTGCTTTGGGTTGTGATTGTACTTGTGTTAGTTGAATTTGTGTTGATTTCTGTGGTGTTTGTGATACTGTTTCTGTAGTGTTAAACTGTAAGTGTTGAAAGGCATAATTGTGGGTGTGATTATTTGATTGTTTTGCTTGTTTGTTTGAGTGTTTGTTATATTGCTTTGATAATATGCAAGAACAGCTTCTCTGCGGGTGCATCTTCGGTCCGCTTTGATTTTTAATATTTCTTTCTCTTTTTGAAATGTTGGACAATTTCTGTCACTAGAAGCATGTTCTGCGGGTAGCTTTTCCTCATCGCAGTTTACACATTTTACAGTAACGCAAATTGTGATGTGTTCTTCGTCTTTTTCATTTGTGAAAGGGACAGCACATTTAAAACATATCCCTTGCTTTTTCTTGCAATACTTGGCAATTTGTTTGAGTAACTGGCAGTTTAATCATCTTCTAGGTCAGTGCTTCTCAAACTTTTTTATATTGCGGCTCCCTAAACTTGAAAAACAAAATTCAATCCTCCCCAAAAAATAATACTAATAAAACACCATTTATCATTATATTTTTTAGCAATATTTTTATACAACTAATAAAAAACTAAATAACCATCAAAATTATTTCAATAATAATATGATATAAAATTAAAAAAAAATCTCAAATTTCTTATTTCACCGATTATTACTTAATGAGAGGGATGTGATTGCATATTATTACATAACTAATTAATATCCGAAAATTTCAGAAATGCTAATTCGAAGGTTTTGCTTCAAAGCGTTCGATGAAAGACACGATCTATGTTTATTCTTTATTAACAATTAAGAAAAAGCTGTTTCACAAAGATATGTTGTCGCAAGAGGCATTAAATTTAGCAATGCTTCTTTTACGATATTCTTGCTGTTGCCTTATCCAAAATTATGTAAGACTTTTTTCATGAAACTCCAATTCAACAGAATTATTTGATCTAATATCAATCAATTCTTCTTGAGCCACCAAAGTAATATGATCATATTTCAATAATTAAACAAATGGCATTTTTATCCAGTTCGTATCCAGCAAGAAAGCTTTGAGATCTTCCCTGAAGGGAAAGACTTGATTCATTAATTTTATCAAAAAAATTTGCTAAATATGATACAAGACACATCCACTTTTCATCACTAAAATACAAAGCAACATTTGGTTTTTTATATAAAAGAAATAGACGAAGCTTATCTAAGTTCTACAATTATATTTAAAACTTTACCCGTGAAAACCACCTTACTTCAGTATGATACAACAAAGCCAGATCTTCTGATCCCATCTCTTTACATAAAATATTAAATAATCTCGAGTTTACAGCACGATTTTTTACAAAACTAATTCTCCCAGTCATTGCTGCAGCACCGCCTGTGCAAACTCCTACACATTTTGACCATTCAAGTACATTCTCTGAAAAGAACTCATCTACTTTTACAAAAATATCAATTCCTCTTGTTGTAGTCAAAAGCTCCCGACAAAAAAATAAATCGTCATGAACTTCGTTGTTTAACTGATATCTTACAAAAACCATTAAATGTGTAATTTGTTATATCAGTGGATTCATGAAGTTGTATTGCGAAGAACTTGCTCTGTTTAATACGAGATATTAATTGAGTTTTAATATATTATCGCCCATGTTATAAATTCTTCTTTTCATAGTATCGTTTGAGATAGGAATTGACTTCAAAGGACTTGCAATTTTATCATTGTATCCCTAGGGGGTCCCCGCTCCCAGTTTGAGAAACACTGTTCTAGGTGACTGGTAGCTTTTCCTCACCTCCAATACCAAATAGCCTATTTTCACCTCTTTAAGAGGTTCAAGGCAGTCGACCATGATAGATACAGTGAGTTAACTGGGAACCTATTTGGGAACCTATAAATTTTCAGAACATTTTTGTTGTGATCCTGCATGTCCTTCAAAATCTCTTCGTCCGTTAGCGAAATAATATCCCTTGAAAAAATTATTCCTGGGAACGAATTTAAAGAGGCGTGAGTATTATATACTAATTTCGACATTACCTAATTTTTTCTTCTGGGTGAACATATCACCAATCCTACGATTAGGCACCTCAAGGATGAGGTTACCATCTCTATTGGGTTGCACTTTAAATTGGGTGAAAGTTTGCTGAAGGTATTTGTTCACTAAGATGCAGATCAAGCTACGAGGTGTGAAATTTGCATCTTTACATTTTATAATAAGGTATTTCTTTTCCAAATCAGATGGCTTCGCCTCAAGGCTTGGAAAGTTGTTAGATGCTACTTCCGAAGGGATTTATAACCTCCTCTTTTTCTTTTTACCCTGGTCTCCTCCTCCAGGAAGGCCAGCTCTGAAAACATGTTTTTACTCCCCATGGGAGTTTAATCTAATAGAGTTCACCACTAAATATCTTATATTTATATAAAATTAAGTCCTAAATTAACAATTAATATAGAATCAGTTATTATAATTTATACTGAGGAAAACACCTTGTGGAGAAATCCACTTAATACACTATTGATTAAGTCTAATTCCACTAAATGTCTAATAAAACTAATTATATCTAAGAATTTAACTAACCTAATTTAAGTTAAACTAGGTAGAAAGAAAATAAAAAGTTAGAGCAAGTTCTGAATTTTTAATTTCAGTAAACCTTTTGATTATTGTTTTTCACTTATTTTTTATTTAGTTTAAAATTAATGTAAATTTTCAAATATTATATTGAAGTTTATTTATTATTTTAATTTTAAATAAATCTAATTTAATCAATTATTATTTACACTATAATTATATATTAAACAAAAATAATTATATTATATATTAAATTCAATAAATTTTATTCAAATTTTATTTAATTTTAATTATATTTTCAGTAGGAAAAAAAAACACGTCTGAATTGAATTTTTTCAAAACAAATTATGTTTTTTAGAATATTAAAATCACATTTTAAAAATGTCAAATTGTAATTTCATAAAGATAATTAAACAACGTATTTTTGGTTGGTTTATCTTTACAGACGTGAAAACATACATACAGTGGAATTATGATAAAGATAATTTAAGTGGGAATAATGTTATAGATAGGATCAGAAATGCATTAGAAGAAAATTGCACAATAGTTGATACAATCAAAATTAAAAACAAAATACAGGTAAATGCAAAATTTTGTTTATAATTAATAATTTATTAAGATATACATTTTTTTTATATATATTTTTATATAGAAATGAAAAAAGCTCGTATGTTCATCAGGTGGTTCACCGTCAAATTGACCACTTTTTAATAAGCTGACAGGAACTTTTATCTAAATAAACAATTAAAATTATTGTATTTTAATTACTATTTATATCTTTATAATTTTAGACTCCATTGAAGATGAATGTCCACTGTCATACACTTTAGGTATCTATAATAAATATGAATGTGTAGTTACTTTTTTTTATATTAATACAATATTTGCCTTTATAATTTTAGATTATTTATCCAAAGAATTGTTAAAGTCACCAGTTCCTGCACCAAGAACACCAACACCATCAGCATCAACATCAACTATAAAATCTGGAAGAAAAAAATTTAAAAAAAATGCAAATAACTAGATTTTAAAACAAATTGAAATGTAAATTGTAATGGAATCAATAGGAGAATGTGTAAAAAACTCTAGAGAGACGGATATTGAAATCATAAAAATTGGATGGAAGATAACAAAAAATTCAAATGTTTTTTTAATTAACAATCAAAATATGTTTAGGAAGTTGTTTCGTTCATCATAACACTATTAAAACTCATCAGTAGGTATTTTTAGTGTTAGACTACCTATACAACTCCTATTTTCATTTTGATTGATTTTATAACTTATTAGAAGATGTCAATAGTACATCTGTGAGTTATAAAAATCGACCAAAATTTTAATGTAAAATGCAATTTTTATAAAATAAATTTATGTAAAATTAAAATTTAAAAAATTTATATTCACATAAATTTATTTTATGTTTTTTTAAACATTTGCAAGGGATAGTTAATAATATTTTAAAATATTTATTTTTTTTCGACTTGAATTGTTTTAAAATTTTTATTTTATGTTGAAATGAATTGTTTTTTATTATTTTTATTAAATTTAGTTGTTTAAATAAAAAAATTTTTGATCAAAATTAAATATCTTGGTTTTATTTATACTCACTTCCCTTTGTTTTGAAAATGCACTGCCGACTGCCGACCTAGTATCTATACTGATTTCTGATGCGTTAGGTCAACCTTCATAAATAAAGAAGTATTTTTAGTCTAGCCTAGTTTGTTTTTTTTTTAAAAATATTATTGCTATAGTTACCTCTTAAGGTCATTCGGTGCTGAGATACTTTACTAATTAACTGGTTTTTACTGGTGGTACTGGAAAAATACTGGTACTGTTAATATTATAAATAACTTATACTGGTACTGCTAATTAAACAATTCTTCAGTTAGAAATATTGGTACTGGTACTGTGGAGGGCGCAATATTGGAATAAAAACTCTGACAGAAAGTTAGCGTCCTCTCATTATATTTTAGGCAATTTCAATTTGATTAAAAAATATTAGTAGACTATCAAATTCACCCGACGTTGTTGGGCCATCACAAAATATTTCGAATTTTGAAGTATAGTGACTAAGCTCGTAATAATATCACCCTATGTGCATGTTGCACAATTATTGTTTCTGTCAAATTAAGGTGGTTATGCTGAAGTCCGAAGCGGAATTCCACGAAAAAATCGGTATACTGAAATCCGTTCGACTGCAAAGTCTGTACAGAAATCAAAATCAGATGTTTCGGTAGATTTTTTTTTTTTCATATTCATTTCAAACATTTTTATTTTAAATAAAAAAGGCGACATTCACAGTTTGAGTTTTTTTTATTTATTTTGTAAAATTTATAAATTTTTAATAGATAATCTATATGACATAATGTATATGTATATACAATATGCATACATAAATTAAAAGTAAAAGTTTCTTAATTACATATGTAGTATGTATATATATACAAATTAAAATAATAGTAATTTTTTGTTACATCAGAGAAAATTTAAAATTCTCTAAACTAAAGAATGTAAAATATATATGTATAGTTTTTAATATATATACATATTATGTTATAATATTAAAAACAATAAAATATATTATTCTTTTGAAGCGCTTGTTCCTAAATAAAAATTTTTTTTTTTCATAAATGAAAAAAAAATTGAAAAAAAATACTATTATTACATTTTCTTCTTCTCCTAATATTCTAAATACAAAAATTGTATGTTTTATAATTCATTTCCGAACCATTCTAATACTTCCGAATGAGAAATTCTGTCGTACAATTTTCAAATTATTTTCCGTTCCGACGAACTTCAGCATAACCACCTAAAGCTTCTTTATAGACAATATTTTTTGTTGTATTTGCAGGAATTAAAATAAAAATATTTTTTTGCTACTTACTGTCGAGCAAGCTACATAAAATTTACCATGAGAGAAGCATGGTTCCCTTAAGTCAATTGCTAAAACACTTAAAGTTTGCCTTGGGTTTTAGTTATAAAAGTAGCAAACCATATTTTAAGGAAATTGATGGCGTTTAGACTGGAAAGGGTAGTCAGATTTAATTATAAAAATAAAAACATTATTCTTAGCCGGGCATCCTTACATGTCTTTAGGAGCGCACTCGGAGTAGGTTGGATTACATAATGGATTTTCCAACTTTTGACTTTAATTTGTGGAGTGGCAATCCAAAAGGTTGAAGGGACTGCAAGTTGAGCAATTTATAGTATCATCATCTTTTCTTCGACAGACTCATGTTATTCTTTCTTCACTTTTTATTTTATTCAAAAGAACTTCGTTTATTTCAACCGTAGTATAATTTATTAATGTTAGAATCGCACGCTTGAAAATCCAACAGTGGGCATTTGGATTAAACTTTATTCATGTTTGAATACACATTAATTCCTGTAAAGTTCACGACATTCCATGTCATTAGTGATCTTAATTTCCCCAGGAACTTCCGCTATGATTCTCTCACTAATTTTTAAAAGAAGGCCAGCAAAAGCTTTTTCTGATGTATCACCTTTTAAATCTAGTCTCATTTTTACCGATAAAGGTATGTGAACCTGATTCAAAATGGGAGAACATTTAACTTCATCAGTTCTCGTTCCTTTCTGAACCACTGAAATAATTTGCCTAAAACCGAGAGCAAAATTTTGCTCCACCCATAATGCTGTTAATATTTTCGTAAAGTTCTATCTGAAGCTTCAAACAAAATTTATTAGCCATTGTACACTCGTCCCGAGGCAGTTTCTTTTTTGAGAGTACAAACTGTACTTTCGGAATTCGAGACTTTTCATATACCTAGTTATCTCACCATTTTTTTTATTTGCAACTTTCCGCTATCCCATACATTTCGTTTTTTTTATCGTATTCTATTTCTTACAGTTTAAAATAACATTTGTTTGACTAAAATTCATTTTCACAATTTTTGGCAAATAGCAGTGCAAAGAAAGGGAAACTGTAACTACAACATTGTTTCATTTTTTATATGAATAACAATTTCATTGTTTCTAATTCATTGTTAATAAAATAACCATATTTAAAAACTTTAAAGCAGGCAATATATTATGGTAAGACTATATGTATTGCTATGCTAGGCAATATAGACTTACACTGGTTATGTGTTTTCATCTGTATAAAAACTATAAAAAAATACAGAAACAAATTTTTGCGTTTTTTTGTATTAATTTTTTTCGTCAATTCCTTAAAGCAAGTTGAAGGAACGTAGGATAAGTAAAAAAATTGGTTCTTTTTGGAAAGAAAAAAAAAACAAAAACAATTTGAAGTCATCATTCTAAAATCGAAATTTTAATAAAAATTGTGACGAAATTGAAATTTCTTCTACATGCAAAAAAAAAAATCATTCGTTTCGATTTTGCATGTGCATTTGAAAAAAACAAAAACAAATCAAGTTACAAAAGTAACGTCATAAATTATAAGAAAAAAATCATATACAATTAGTATGTACATATAATATGTTCTATCGTTGCTACCTAGTACCTACCTGTTAATTGGATATTATAAAAATAAAAATTCGTGTATTAAAAATAAATGAAAATAAAAAAATTTGAAGTGTGAAGACAAAATAGCCCATAACTTTTGAAGCAACTTCAGAAGTATAGTCTTTCGAGGATTTTTTTTGAAGGAAATTAAATTTTCTTTAATTAGGTCTTTAAAAAAAATTATGTTAAGACTTGCGCTGTTGAGTTATAAGTTTAAAAAGAAATAAAAAATAGTAGTATAAAATTTCATTTTATGTCTTAAAAAATCCATTGGTTTGTGTAAATATGTATATAAAAAAATAACAATGAACAAAAACAAAATGAAAAAAAAACAAATCTCCTTATGATATGATGTAACCAGATGTGACTATGTGAGCAAGATACAAACATATGTACAATATACAAATATATATAAATGTATACAATGTATATACAAATATATGAATATATACCATACATATATTAATATACAAATTTTATCATAGATACATTGTATATATTACGAGTAAATACAAAAGAGAGATACAAAAAAAAAATAAAAAAAAAATAATAAACAAAATGTTTTTGATTATGTGCATACACAGCCAAACACACAGTGACGTCATGAAAAAATAATGAAAATCTAAAATAACTCCGTGCCCTGATAGCTTTTTGGAACTTCAAGTCTCCAGCTCAACTAGAAGTGGGAAATACTTTTTGGACATAAACATACATTCAATTTTATATATATAGATAGTAACTTGAAATTAAATTTCATAACTTTAATTTTTCACATCCAGATGGACGTTATTCAGCAAACTTTTTAATACTACATGGTATTTTACCTACAGCCAAAAAATGTTAACTTTAAAATTATTAAAAAAGTGAATACCAGATTTACCATTAAGAAGTTCCAATATGTACGCCCCAAGTCCCGAAGTCTGTGAGAGCGAAATATTGAGGCGTACAGAAAAAACTATATTAAATTTAGTCTCTATTTTTTATTACTGGAACTGTTTAAGATCCAAATTTAATATGGAATTTTATACAAATTATAAAATAAAAACTAAATAAGACAACTTCTGTCAAAAACTTTTAACTTGTATTTTCTTTTTTCTTTTTTGTAATTTAATTTAGTAATTTGTTTTAAAAATATTTTTTTTATTTATTTGGTATTTATTTTATATGTTAAAATGAAATGGAAATTAAGTTTGAATAAAAAAATAATAATCTAGAAAGTATTGTTAAAAAAAAAAAACAATTTTAATTTGTTTAATTGTAATAAAATACTATAATAAAAAAACACATAAATTTATAAATTTTAAAGTGTGAAATTATTTATATAAAAGACCAGAGTTGTATGTTTGTAAACGACGCTTTTTGACATTTTTTTTTTCCTTTGAATTATTTTTATTTGATTTTTTGATTTTTAAATTTTTAAATTTTTTCATTTCAATTAAATTGTGAAAAAAAAAGAAAAATGGATAAAAAATAAACTGGATGGAAAATAAATTATTAATTTGTTTTAAATTATAACAAAAAAGTGTTTCTAGAAAAAAAATTTCTTGGAGCCACTGAGTGGTTATGTTCGAAAAAAAGTTCGGTATCTTTTTACTCGGGACCCGTTTTTAAATGAGCTGACTTACTAGTATATAAAATAATAAACTACAAATTTAAATTTTGTATACTAAATAATAATCCATTTTTATCCATTAATCCAAAATTATATTCAAATTGACAGAATCTTTCGTTGTATTGAAGAACAAAAAATAAAAAATTTTTTAGTTAGTTTAACAAAAAATTATTTAAATTAACAATTTCAGATAACAACAAAAGTGTGTTATCAGACTAATTTTAAAAAAACATCGTAGGGAAAGCAGCTTCCCTTTATTTCAATGTTTGAATATTCTACCTCTGCATCTTTTTTACTTCCGAGTCCTCAAAGTATTCTTTAATAGAAGTGGTTACTTACGAAGTAGGTATTCTGAAATATATAATCTGAGAATCAACAACAGAAGATTAGCTATCATACCCCCTCATAATGTACATCATTTTTTAAGCTCATTTTTAGCAATTGCACCTCGGCTTTATAATTTATTACCTTCACCTTTAACTAACAATTGTTATGGTTCTAAATTACTCAGTTTGGTTAAACTCTGGCTTTTTAATTTCAATCATGATCAAGTAAATGACTTAGTACGCATAGTTACGTAATTGTTTTGTATTTAATTTTGTTTTTTTTATAAGATATTGGTTTTTATTTTTAGTTTTTTTTTAATAGGACTATAAGCTCTTATTATCGATTTTTATTCGTTATTATTGTTCTATTTTTATTTTGGTCAAATATTTTTTTTTGTAACTACACTCGCTACTGCATGCTTTTTGCATAGAGTGTTTTTAGCTTTTATTTTTATTGTTTGCTTAATTTAGTATATAATATTTTGCTTTTGTAGAACACTTTTCTTTTCGTTATTTTATAATTCTTAATATTTAATTATAAGTTTAATTGATATTTTACTCTCTAACTTTATTTTTGAATACAATTTTATAAGTTTCTTTTTTTCTTTTGTTCTTATGATTATATTAAAATAATCTTACTTAAATTTGTTAATTTTGTTAATTGTGTAAATTATAAATTATATTAATTTGTATTTTTTCATTTATTTTCTTAAATTTTTTTAAATATCACCTTAATTATTTTGTGTTAATTTTTTTTTTTTTTTTTACATATATTAAAAACCGCTTGTCTATAGAACAGTTATTATATATTCATTACACAATGAAATAAAAATAAATTAATAAATAAATAAATAAATAATTAAAAATAAAATAAAATATTCAACAAAGCTATTGTTTATTTGACAAAGTTTTTAGTTAAAATAACGAAACGAAGATTTGTTGAAACTTTTGTTAATCTGCATAAAAAACCTATTATTATAGTATAATTTATTAAACTCCTAACAAAAGAAACAAACAAAGATAAAGGCACCGACCTTTCTCAGTTCGAAAAAAATCCACACTCGAAGATCATGTAGTCACTCTGGACGATTTCGACACCAAAATCAAGCATAAATTTTCAACTTGGTTAATGAAAAGACCGACAATCGATAAGGAGCTAGCTGCTTATCATAACAACCTATATTAAAAAAATTTATTTCGTAATAAAGAAGATAAAATTATTAAAAATAAACCTGGTAAGGGATTTAACACTTTAGATATAAAAATTGATGAGATTACATTAACGTTAGAAAATCAAATAAATGATTATAAACGCTATATATCCCCAGTCGTTAATAAAATGGAAGTCCTGGAAAAATCTACAGTTGAAATCACCTCTAATACTGAGGAAACTCATGGTAATCATTCATATCTTCTATCTGCAATTATACAAAAACTTGACGAAAATTTTAATACAGTAATTCCAACTACCTTTAATACCTTACTAGAGGAAAATAACATTAAAGAAGTACTAAAGCTTCAAACGAATATTGATGATTTGAATATGACCAATGAAGCGATTAAATCGCCGTTTCAACCAACAAATTTAAATGGAAGTATTCCTCAATTAGTTAGGCTATTTGAAGAACTTCAACAAATTGAACATATAGATACAATAGATTTACCTGTGTATCCAATCTATATCTAAATTGGGAACCCAATGGACGATGTAGCAATGGGAACAAAGGTTAGATCGTCTTAAATCAGTTAATGCTTTAGAAACAACCTCTACTGAAAATTAAATAGTCTTCGTTAAAGAAACACTGCCTTCACTAGGACAGGATTGGCTGCATAAATTCATCAACCGCAATTTTAAGGTAAATGTAGTTCAATGTGAATTCATTACCCCTCAATATTTAAATGTAAAAAAAATGAAATAAAGCTGCTTTAAAGTGAAAATCCCGTCGCATATTGCTTCCGAAACTTCATCGCCTGTGCTTATTTCACTTCCTACCCCTCAGCCCTAGTCAATTCCTTCTCTATTTGACCCTTTGATTCTCCCTGTTGTGAAAATTACTGAAAACTCCGTAGAAAGTGATAATGGTCGCTATGTTCTTGTGCGTCTTAGGGACACTAGATTACTAGAAATTGTAAGATTATATTTGCCTTATCTCCATTATAAACCGGACTCAATCTGCGTAGAGGGTAAGACTAACAGTTCTCTTCGTATATTGATCCACCAAGAAGGGCTCCCAATCGAATTGGAAGCGCTAACAAATATTTACATGAGTTTGCATGAAAGCTTTGGTGTACCACCTAACAAAGTTATGTCGGATCTCATGTCATATAAAACTCACGTATCCTCTAAAAGAATTAGTCACTTACAAGGAATCAGAGAAAATCAGAACAAGTTTTTTCGTCTCTTACCCAAACAATCTGATTATGATAAAGTTCTTGAAGGCCCCCGTCAATGTAAACTTAATAAACTTTTCCATCTATTATCAAAGCGTTCGAGATCTAAGAACTAAAACAAGAAACATTTATATTAATTCTACAGTACTTGATTACGATATTTACATCTTAAATAAAACTTGGCTTACTTCATCCATTAATGATCTGGAAATTTTCTACTCCTCTTTTACAGTTTTTAGAAAAGATAGATAGTAATACCCCAAAAGGAGGTGGTGTTTTAATTGCAATAAAAAAACATATCTGCGCAAGTAAAATTTTTTTTTTAGAGTTTGACGATCTTGACATTGTCTTGGTTAAGGTAGTGTTTCAATTCAAACTCCAATATTGATGTATATGACAGATTCAATAAGGCTTTTGATGCTGTATCTAACAGTTATAATTCTGTTGATGAAATACTTTTTTTAGGTGATTTTAATCTACCCAATATAAGATGGATTTCCCATGACGAAGAATCATTTTTGATTCCAACTAACCTAGTTAGTGAACTTGAATGTACACTTATTGACTCTCTCAATATTAATTGTGTACAACAAGTTTCTCCTATATGTAACTTTCAAGAAAGACAACTCGACCTGATCTTCAGCTCAGATTGGAATAACGTAACGATGTTGGATTATCCTTTTCTACTAGTCAAAATTGATTCTTATCATCCTCCTGTTGTTATGTTTCTCTCTATGTACTAATTATCATCCTGACCCCGAGGAAGTACACAGTTTTCATTTTGACTTTAATAGGGCTAATTTTAATGATATGAATAATTTTTTTATTAATTATGGTTTCATTTCTTTATTTGGAAATAATGAAGTTGAAGCATTTTGACTCTATATTCCAATTATTAAATTTAAAGATCCTAATTCAAGCCCGCCTTGGTTCACTAAGGATATTAGGAAGTTAAGAATAAAAAAACCAAAGCATGGCAGAGATATATGAAATTCAAGAATCTAACAGATTACCATTCATTCAACTATTTTTTCTTTCTGTTCAAACAATCTGTTAAATAAGCTATAATAATTATGTTCACAACATTTCTTTGGCACTCATTAACAATTCTAAAGCCTTCTGGAAATTTATTAACTCAAAAAGGAAAAGCTATGAGTACCCAGTTTTCATGAAATTCAATGGGAAACAAAGTAATAACGCTAAAACCATCACCTTTTGTGAATTTTCTACCGCTTCTTACTCTAAAGCAACCATCGGCAACCTTTTCAACCGAAGGGCCAAAATAAATTTTCTGGGTAAGAGCATGGGCCGCAGTGGCTTAATACTTACTATTACATTTTCAACTGTTCAAATTTTTATTTTTTTACAGAATTTTGTAAATATATTTAACAAAAACGTAAAAAAAAAAAAAAAAATAGTGAATTGTGATTAATGAGTAATTTGGTATTGTTTAAAAGTTTTGACCAACTCGTTGTAGTTCATCTCCCCTCTTAATGGTTCCTCCTGCTCTTAATATTGCATGCAATTCAAATCCAGCATGTAATTCAACTTTGAAAACGTTCGTTCGCAGATATATGATATGCTTGTAAAAACTATTATCATCCCAGCATAAAATTTTTTAATAAGCTGAAAAGCAGAGTCTGGTAGATTAGAATAAGATGTTTTCAGCTGCGATGGGTCAAAAGTTGATTTTAAAACATCATTGGATTGTACGTCAATTAATTCCATTTCCAAGTAATTGGAAACATCGACAAGTTTAATTGCAAATAGATTTTGAAAAAGATCAATTTCTTTGGAACAGCTGTAAAAGTCAGAAAATCGTGTCGAAAACTCATTTTCCAAGATTTCGATATAATCGTGAAATTTGCTATTTGACAAAGAAAGATTTGATTCTTGTTCTAACATTATTGCACAAAAAGGCAAAGCATGTGATTTATTTTTAAAAATATTGTATTTAAGTAGTTTTAGTTTAAACTGAAAAGCTTTTATATTTGAATATGCTTCATTAATCAAAATTCATTTTATTTGAAGCTTTCGGTTTAATTCGTTCATTAAAGAAGTCATGTCTATTAAGAATGCTAAATCAAAAAACCATTTTGGATCCGATAATTTTAATACTTCCCTTTTGCTTTCAACCATAAGTATATGTATAGCTTCTTTCAACTGTAAAAACCTTTAAGTGCATTTCCTGCATTAAGCCACCTTACTTCGCAATACTAGATATTGGAACAGACAAATTAATAATAGTTGAGTGTTTTAATTAAGAATTTTAACAGTGGTGAACGAATAAAACTAATAGTAAAAAAAAACACAATGGGCCGCATTTAAAAACCGAATGGGCCGCATTTAACCCATGGGCCGCACGTTGCCGGTGGCTGCTCTAAAGTTTTCATGGTTGATGAAACAAAGTTCTCCCACGTGGGATGCCTATCCAAAAACTACTTTTAGAAATTTTATTATTGATGATAGTCTTGTGAACAAATATCTGAATAACCTGGGGAACAATATATTTCCTGGACCTGATGACGTTCCTGAACTAGTTCTAAAGAACTGCTCAGATGCCTTGACTGCTCCACTTTCTATTATATCTAATGTACTTCTATCACTTGTGGCTTGTTCCCATCTATTTGGAAAAAAGCATTAATTAAACCTACACATAAAAAAAAAATGCAAAAAATGAGATAAACAATTATAGACCAATTTCCAAACTTTCCACTATTCATAAAGTTTTTGAGTTGATGATTTTTGATTCTATTTACAATCATTGCACTAACTTCTTAACGACACATCAACACGGTTTTCTGAAAAAGAAGTCTGTAGACCAACCTTATAGAATCGACATTAACCTTCTTAGTCAATATGGAAGCGGGACTCCAAACGGATGTAATTTACACCGATTTTCGTAAAGCATTTGATGTTTTAGCCCATATTATTATTTTACTAAAACTCAAAAAACTAGGATTTCCTGCAAAATTTGTACAATGGGTCAACTCATATCTTACTAATAGGAGCTATACTGCTTTATTCCGCTCTTCATTTTCATCACCATTCATATCAAATTCTGGAGTGCCACAGGGGAGTCATTTAGGACCACTGTTATTTATTATTGCTATCAATGATGTGGCTTCTACAATTTGTAATAGCGATTTGTAAATTTACGCTGATGATATGAAGATTTTCAAAAAAATAACGTCGATGCAAAATGTTTATATGCTTCAAGATGATCTAGATAAATTTTATAATTGGTGCATTAATAACAATCTTTTACTAAACATTAGTAAATGTACACTCATGTGTTACACACGTCGAACCCAACCATTTAGCTTTAGATACAACGAAAACTTACTCTAACTCTAAACAACGAAACCTTAGAAAAGGTTAATTCAATTAAGGACTTAGCAGTTTATTTCGATGATAAACTATCCCTCAAACTCCACTACGATAACATCATTAATAAAGTTAGTTCGATGTTGGGTTTACAAGACGTTGGTCACAGGAGTTTAACGATCCTTACATTTTTTAATCATTTTATACATGCCTCGTTTGACCCCATCTTGAATATGCTTGTCAGGTCTGGTCTCCATTTTATAATTCACATATACAAAGAATAGAAGCTGTTCAAAAAAATTTTTTAAGTTTGCACTACGTAGTTTGCCTTGGGATGATCATACAAGACTTCCTCCATATGAGTATAGTCTAAACCTTGTCCATCTTAAGTCTCTGTGGAAAAGACGGGTAGTAGCTGATGTTTTATTTATTTTCGAAATTATTAAAGGCGGTATTATTTCCTTTTCAACTTTAAATAAAATTATCATTAACACAAATACTCGTTTACGCCACTCAAATCTCTTTACATTAACATTACACAGAACAAATTATGCTAAATATGAACCATTCTTTTTTCTTTGAGCTTTTTCATGTTCAAGTTTTTAATTTTTTTGTCTTTTTTGTACATAAATATCCTGCCAAGCCTTAGATGTAAAAGGACATTAGGTACATTTAAATTTGAACTAAATCGTCCTTGTTTTTCGGGTGTTTCAATTATTATTGGCATTTTTTCTATATCTAACAACACATCTACATCAACATCTACTTAAAAAAAAAATATAATTGAAAATTTTACATTTGCCAATAATTCGGTGTCCGGTGACTAGCAGTATAACCGATGATGGACACAATGCAAAGCAATACAATAACTCCTGTTTGCTTGTACCAATTGTTAGATCTATATAGCAATTACATATATAAATTATAGATTTTTTAATTTATTTATAAACTTATGCCTTTTAATTTGAATCTTTAAAAATTTAAATTAACACTGATAATGTAAATATTTTAAAGTTAAAATACAAAAACAAAAACTTTAGCGGGACAACTTTTCTTTTGAAATTCTTAACAAGTTGTTCCTAAAAATCACATTTCCATTTTAACATTTTATTTAGTTTATTTTTATTATTATAGCCATCTAGGGGGAGTAGTTTATATTATTTAGTATGAAAATGAAAAATAGTTCTAAAATTTAATAAAATTATTACTTAAATATAGATGGCAATAATTGTTGTACAATAAAGTTTTCTCTTTTCTAGTGCCAATCATTACAGGAGTCCCAATTATAGGCGCTTTTACCCTATGTATAGCTAAATAATTAAAGAAGTGCGTTATTATTTTCACAGTGTCAATTTAACTATTTGTAAACTTAATTTTACTACACGATTTTTCCCTCTATGTTTTCCAGTAATGTATTGCACACCGGTTAAACTCACTTAAGTATATACATGTAGTATGTACTGTACATAATTCGATATACTTAACGTATTCTTCTATTTATATGGTCAGTTATTTATTTTTGATAATATCTTATCTAATATCTAATGTTGATGTGAGGGTAAAAAAAAAAAAAATGAACAAGAGAAAAAAAATGATGAATGTTAACAAGTTTTTCTTTGTTTTGTTTTTCATACCTATAAACCTATAGACCAACTATATTTGAAAAGATCATTTGGAGGTGAAACTTCATTATTTTGTTGTAAAAAAATAACTTACGACTATAGTTTCAAAAATATTTGAAAAAAAAAGTAAGGTAAGTTGTTATTTATTTTGAAATTAAATTAAAACAGAATATAAAATAAAAACCTTAAGGCTAACTAAATATTATCAATTTAACACCTTCAAATTTCCATATTAATATCGGCAACGTTTATTATGAACTCTGCAAATTTTTTTTTTATTCATATTTCATTTTGTTTTGATTTCAATATTTTTTGTTAACGATTTGATTATTTATTCGATACCTATACTAAAAAGCGTAAAACATTTAAAGATAAACATAAAAAATTAAATAAATCAATGATAAGTCTAAATATTTAATATAACAGAAATTTGCGGTAGTCATAAATATAATATTCTTGTATAATTTAGGCATCGACAAATTTTTGAACTTTAAGTAGACTGGTTGATACAATTAGTTGATTTCAATAGCGGACGAAGATTAGTCCAAAAATTATTTTGCAATTTGTACAAAATCTTAAAAGCATACATCAAAACTGAAGTAAAATTATTTATTTATAAACTGTATGCTAAAGTTAAAAGCAGTGTTGTGCTATCAAAAATCATTAAAAAAATTTAATTCGAAATCTTATCCATCCTTGGTATTGCATATATGTATATGTATGTAAAGAATATACATTATTATAATTTATGTTCAAAATACAAAAATTCAAATGTTCAACATTATAAAAATGTGTGATCAAAATATTGTACTCTGATCTGAGTTTAGTTTCATATTTTAGATGCGGACATGAAAAGGGAGAAGAAAAATCAAATTAAATTCAATAAAATAAAAACAAAAAATATTTCGTTTTTTTAGGAATAGGACACAAAAGTGTTAAAATTATTTTCATAAATAACGAGGTGTAAGTTTTTTTTTATATCTTTAGGGCAATTGTATTTCATCTTATTATTTTATTTTTCAATAATTACTTATCAGTTATCTTCTACAGCTACTAGTAGGTATGTCAGATATTATTTATCTCAGTATAAGTTTATGTGTTAAAGAAAAAAGTATCAAATAAAATTATTTAATTTAAACAAGGCTGTATGAAAACTATGTCATTATGGTGTCAATGTTCTTAAATCAAAAATAATATTACAGAGTACAGAAATATATATGGATATTTATATATATATATGTATATTTATATATATATATTTATATATATATATATATATATATATATATAGGTGTGTTGTGTCGCAAGAATTACCTTACCCTCAGCAATGTAAAGGAAGGTTGTAACAAACAAAAAATTTTATGGAAGGATTCATTTTTAACCATTTAAAAATTATACCTACTTACTTAGGTGGCCAACAGACCATGTAGGTCTTGGGCCTGACCAATCAACGTCCTCCATTTTTGCCGGTCACGGCGGATTTTCTCCTTGGCCGGAGCATTTTCATTCATCCTCTCTAGATGTCCGATGCCACTACTACCTACCGACGAACCTATCGCGCACAAGAAGAGCTGGCAACACCTCTTCCCGGTCACTAGCCATTCCCAACAATCTCCTTTCACCTACTTTGGATGTTATTGGTGAAGCCATCAAAAACCAGAAAAAAAAATAACTATTCAGTGTTTCGGTTAACTGGCGTATATGCATCAAATAATTGGAAAAATCTAGATGGAACAAACATCAAAGAGATGTAAAATCAAACAGACGTAATCAAAGAGACGTAAAATAATGTAAAATTACTTCCTGTAACGGCAGGTTAAAACTTTTAGGATTTTGACTCTGTAATAAAAGTCAAGTACTGAACCCAGAGGGGTCTAAATGCGTAAAAATTCCGTATCTCATTTTATTTCTAAACTTCAGATTCAATACGAAAATAAAGAACAACATATATATATAAATGATGTGACCAAAGATATGTGTGTTAATGTTGTTGTTAAACAATATTCGTTTTAAAATTCTGCTTCTTTTTTGAGAGAGAATATAAAATTTTTAGATACAAAAATCGTTTAGCATTAAGGGCGGTTAGTCCATTGCTTTCAATATTGCAATTTCAGATAAATAATTCAATATATCACCAAATTAACACTCTTTCGGACGGGCAGCTAAATGTATAAAACAAAATGAAAATAACAAGCGACATGGCTTTGATCATAATATTTAATCTTTTATTCCACACTATCAAATATGGTTCGATGAGGATGTACATTTAAAATATCAACAATAATATTATGATGTGCAGATTGTGTGTTGTTCATTCGTTAAATTGAATTAAGCTGATGAAAGAATATGTAATATCATGATATTACTTCTTCACTGGAAGTAATATAGATTGTGTACCCCCCAGTTTGGATGGTATTGATGCTTTTTTCACTCGGATTTGCCAGTAATGTGAATCGTTACATAAATATCGTTTATCGTATGATAAAAATTAGAAATTTTTGTTTTAAATTTATTTATTTTTTCACTGTATATCTTACAAATTTTATGTAATATGAAAAAGAGATCAAGCAAACACCGACATGCAAAACTTTCCAGGGAGTTATAGTCTAAAATCGATAATATCCGAAGCTTTGCCTTATCACCTACTGTTTTCTTGATGTTTATCAAGGAGTTACTCTCGTCAATGGACAATCCAATTGGCATTGTAAAACTTCTTAGGGAAATTTAATATCACCTCTATCGCAATCAGCTTAGAGAGAAAAATGATGACCAGCTCACTTAACCATGATCTAGTAAAAATAACCAGACCTGTTTGATCTCTTTAAAAGTGCAGCGATTTTGAATATAACTAAGAATGCTGCCAAATGTTTGTATTTTTTTCACGATGTACAGTCTATTTTTCTTCTAGAGATCTGTTCAATGTGAATATGTATAAAGCTTATATCCGCTCTAAAAAGGAGTACTACAGTTCTTAAATAGATGAGATGGCGCACACGATCTTCGTTATAGGTTTCCTCCCTTGACAAAATTCAAATTTTATCCCTACGTCGATGACTACATCATCCAGGTAACTCTTATACCTCATAACACATGTCGAAAGGTTGGAGATATTTCTCTCTTTTATAGATATCTTATTGGAATTCTATTGAAATAAAGTCAATATTGCCTCCCTTCAAATAATTCAGTGCAACACTAGAGAGGCTTCAAGTGCTCGTTATTTGTCATGTTTCGGTTTCACAGTGGAGGTAATTGTCAAGTTTCTGGTCGCAATGGTTCCACATGTAGTTTATAGTTTTGTAACAGTAAATAAAAACAAAATAAAACAAATATTTATTAAAAAATATTGTATATGGAGTCAATTTTTTAATTTATTTTAAAATAGTTAACTTTTATTTTGTAGTGGTATTTTTGCTAGAAGTAAAAAATGGATTATCAAAATATTGCCATACTAAAGGTTTTTTTTTATTTAATTTATAACGAACACATCGCTGATCAGGTAATGTTGATTCATTGATATTTGTTATTGATATAAGTTTTGTACATTCTACAATTGGATAATCTTTTTTTATGCAATGTTGACGTAAACCAAAATAAAGCCGTCCTAAATAATTTGAAACTGTTGTATCAATATTTTGTAAACAATTTAAAAATTTCTGTTCACATTGGCAAGATAGTCTAAATAATTGATTTTTTTTTTAAATTTATTAATTATTAATTAAATTATACTTATTCAAAATTATTATTAATTGTTTGTTCAAAAACAGAATTTAATTATACCTTGGAAATAAATCACCGTTATATAAGCCATACAAAGTTTTATGATGTTCAATTATATTAGGACAATGATCATGTTCACGACAACATTTATCGACATCTTTTTGGCTTCCTAAATCTTCATAATTTTTTGCAGTATTACCAGGACCACACCATTTTGTACCAGGCATTGTTAATCCAGAACTATTTCTTGATGGTAGTGGAAGTATTTGATTATATATATCTTCATCTTCAAAAATTGCATCATCTTGAAAACAAAAAATTGTTTTTATTGTCAATAATGAAATAAATAAAAAAAGTTTATTTTTCATTCTATAATGCACAATACAATCTGTGTCGATGTTAAATTATAAACTATATCAGAAAAATATTATTGTGTACAAATTTTAACAATAATAATAATTGTTATATTGAATAGTACAGACAAATTATAAAATTAAAAATTTTACAGATTACACTTGACCCTAAATCTTAACTATTTAAAATTATTAACTTTTATATAATAAGACTTAATACGTGAACTTGAAATTTCCAATTATAGTTGGCTGGAAAAGCCAATTGAATAAATTGTTGAAACCGATGAAGCCAATCATTTTCTAATTCAATTTTTTTTTATTGTCAATTAAGTTTTTTAACTCCTAAAAATAGATTGCGTAACAATGTATCGGTATGGCTGAGCTCAATAATTTTTGTTTTTAGTTTATCTATACACTATATGGTTTGACCTAGTTTTTTAAAGTATTTTAATTAACTGTATGTTTAACTACTACTACATTATATTAGATAGTATATGTAACGAATAGAAAGGAGTCCTATCACCAACCGCAAAATAAACTTATTGTGATTGTTTTGTGTATAATTACTAACAAATATCAATACCGTTATTTTTACTTATATTTTTAACTTCTCTATTAACGGAATGTATTTGGTTCATTTTATTTTACTAAATTTTTTTTATTAACACCGACCACAGTTTTACACAATAATTGAAATAATTTTTTTTTAACATAATTTAACATATTTTAATATTTTTCTATAATTTTCTATTACATTATTTAAAATTAGCATAAACATCTTATATATAATACACAAGATGAACACACAAAAAAGCAAAAATAATTGAATAGTAAATTACACCACAAAAATATTAAAATTTTAGCTAATAAGTTCTTAAGCCAAAAATAAAAATATGCAAAACGGTGGTGAATACTTAAAACAATTAAAATAGGTACACATTCCATAAACAAAAAATAAAAAGTATACAAAACGGAAACATTTAAAATTAAATAACAAAATAAAAAATAGAAGTAATAACTCATATATTCAATTGTATATTTTACGGCATTGAATCAAATATTTAAAAATGAATTGTTAACGCTCTGTGTTACAAAAGTACAAAAAAATTTGCTCACTAAAAAGTAAAAAAATATGGGATAAAAAAAATACAAGCCATTAAAATGATCAGATTGTTTATTTTTATAATTTCGAGACTGAACGATTAACATCCTAACTGCTTCAACGGCTTGGACAATAATAATTTTTTTTTTTTTAATTTTTGGTATAGCAGCCAATCTAAACTTGGAAAACTACATCTATTGTAAGGTAAAACTTTGCCTTTATAATAGTAAAGTTGCATTTTATTTTAAATGACTACTAACATGTATTCCAAATTAATTTCAAAGAGTAATTGAAAAACTTTGTATGCACCTGGATACATTCATGACATAAGCGGCATTTGAACTCGAAATTATTCTTTTGCTATTACATAACATAGATAGGATAACATAACCACTACACTATCTTAGTCCATCTAAATTAATGTCTGTCTTTAATGGCGAATATTTTTTGATTATATGTATAAAGAACCAAATCTGGTGAATTAATTGTTTAAATACACTTCAGAATATATTCTACAATAAAATCCTATAAGACCCTCTTTAATATCTTATACGAAAACACTGATTTGTCGATATACTACGTTGAGAGTTATGGGATTTTATTGTATTAAGTTATATTGAAATTAGTATTCATTTCGTTATAAAGAATATGGTATATTATACTTTGAATTCATTACAAATCTTAATAAAAATAGCATAATTAGAGAGAAAACTTTTGAGGTTCTAATATATACAAGGTACTGTGACATCGTCTATTCTGTTTTTCATTAAATCAATAGTTTACTAGTCGACTTAAATGCTATATAAATAATAAATGTACAGATTGATTTTGCAGATTATTTAATTTGTTATGTTTCAGCTGAAAAAAATAAGGAAATAACAAACAACCTTAAGTGTAATTACATATTTTAGAAAACTGTATGTTTCTTCTTGGAGACTTAAGATAAATTGTAAAAATAATTTTGATTTTAGAGATGGGCTGAACTGTCACTTATAAATCCATCATTATTACAGTTCTACAGGTTTTTTTTCCATTTTTTATTTTACCGGAAACAATTTTGTAGTTTTCTTTTCGATTTTTATCGATTTCCCTTTTTTTTATCATGTCATTTAATAATTTCCTGCCTTTTGGTTAGCTTACATAAATATCGCTTTCATCAATATCGCATCAACTAAATTTACACTTAAAAAATATTAAAAATTAAGAGATCAAAAATTAAATCAAGATAACATTTTGAAATTATAATTAAAATTTTTATAAAATTCTCCTACTATATTATTAATTTGATGAAATATATGTATATATATATATATATATATTAATGATAAGACTAATTTAATTAAGTTTGAAAAATAAATAAAAACCTTATCAGTTTTTCCTATCATTAAAAGCTTCTATTCTATTTTCTTAAAAAATTTATTGAGTGTCTTAAAATAGTGAAATAAAAACAATTTAGCATCAGGCAGGAATATTTGTAATACAAACCATTGGGAGCGTAACAAAAGCTCATCTCTTAAAAACTTGTTTTTCAAAATATCGTTTTAATTCCAGAATATTTAATTTAATTATTTTTATTATATTGTAGTTTGGAATCGCAAATAGCAAAATATTAAAATAGCTTAACATGGTAGCACTTTTGTAGAAGAATAGTAGGTTAAGTGATAACCTTATCGTAATATTTTTGAGACTTAATATTGTAAGTAGGGTTTCTGAGCTGTTTTTAAAAGAGCTGTTTTTGAAATACTGCTTTACTGTTCTTCATTTGCTTAAATTTAAATTTGAAGAATCCAAGCAGGCCCAGGCATTGCAACAAAATGATCAAGTGTTCAGGACACTCTATGACTATATTGAAAAATCATTTTAAAAGCCATGGAGTTTCTTTTAAAAAGGCAACTGAACCGACTACATCAAATTATGGAAATTGCATTCGAGAAAAAAAAAATTACCTTTGATTTGGCTACTGATGGCATTTCGATTCGAGCAATTACAAGAAATAAATACATTCTCCAGTCAATAGCTATAAAGATGGACTTAAACTGCCCGATAACGAAAGCGGTGTAATGAAGATTTTGATGAAGAACAGAAAAAAATTACGAACACAATTAAATTGAAAGTTGCCAATGGAGTGACGTAGCATGACTGTCGATGAGTTTACTACTTTAAGAGGACAAAGATATTTCGGAGTTAACTTACATGATAAAACTGAAAATATCACATATAAAACAGGACTTAATTCGAATTTTCAGTTCATGTAGCTTTCTCGATATGGTTGAAATAATGAATCAACATATAAGCCTCTTTGGAATATCGATGAAAAGAGATTTGGTTGCGTCTACACATGATGGAGCTTCAGTTAACAAAAAGTATATTCGACATATCGATGCCATTGGCCAATTTTACCTTAATCATGGCCTACATCACGGAGTGTTCAGCAAAAAATTGGATATTGAAGACATGAGCGACATCTGTGATGATGATTATGATAAAAATGAATCCTTTGATAAAGGTACAGATGTTGAAATGATCAATAGTAAGAATGAAGATAATATCGACTACCATGACTTACTTAAGAACTTTCGCAAGCTCATCAAATACATAAAACTATCAACTGTTCGAAATCATGGTTTTCAATCAAAAGTCAAGGCTCTTTTTAGACGAGAAATTTAGCTTCATCTGGATGTCAAAACTCGCTGGAACTCAATTCCAACATCTGACAATATTAAAATTAATGTAATTTGATTAAAAGTAAGATTAGCAAAAAGTTGATGAATAATTTGGAGATTCGAATTGATGAACGTTGGAATGATATGTATTTATTATGCAACCTTAAGAACTCTACGATCACGCTATCCAGAGCTACAATAAATTTGGCAGGCATTGGGATCTCGACTGTTTTGTGTAAATTATGTTGAAATAATTGAAACAACTGCCGATAATTCAACAAGTGAAATTTTAACTCTACAAGAAAAACTTAATGTATTGCTTCAGAAAAATTAATCAGCAGCGCAGTAGCTCCTGGACAAGACAATTTCAAGTGATTAAAGGCTGAATTTACTCTCTTCAAAAATACAACCCAGCGTATAGAAATTCTTCAGAAGTTTTTTGATGCAATATTAACAATTAAGCCAATATCTATGTACGGGACGTTGAAAAATTATTTTAAGTGTGCGCTAACTTCTGTACAAAAATGAGATCACGCCTTTCTGATAAATCATTATCAGCACTTGCATTTTTAAGTATTATTAAGAAAAATGTTCCAAACTTCGTGATCTAGATAACATTATAAATTGGTCTAATTATAATAATTATTATAATAATAATTAAAATAATTATAATAAATGTCCTGTAATTTCTTTTCATATTCCCAATTGATTATTAATCCAATATTATTCGATTATAACATTAATAATATTACTAGTATAACAAGAGTTTTTCAAATTAAAGATTTAATATAATTTGATGTAAAATTTTCGTTTTTCAAACATTTTGATTTAATCTGTGGAGCGTTTAGTAGATTAAGTTTGTTAAACAGAAATTCAAAACACTTCCATCACATTTTAACTCTAAAGAATTTATATATTAGTTTAGTTAGGTCAATCTTGGAAAACTGTTGTGTCATTTAGGTACCCGATAAAGACCAGGTACACAATTTTCAGAAGTGATCTTTTCACAATGTAAGTTCAAAGGCGGGTGTACTTATTTGTTTACATTTTTATTGTTGTGCCTAATCTAATTTTATATAGGATTTTATCAGCGGTTTTACTTTAAGTTGAATAAAGAACGAAATTCAGTTTATTAAATTGAAAGTAATATATTTTATTATATTGTAGAAAATATGAAATTTTGTGGAATGGGTAACCATTATATATAGTAATAATGTATTAAAATTTGATCAGTTATTGTTATATCACGTTCTTCTTTATTTCAACTGTCAAACTTAAAACTACTGTTACATATAGCAATATCTTAAACTATGTTTACATGTAGTAATATACTTAAACTACGTTTACATATAGTAATCTACTTAAACTACGTTTACATATGTAACAGTTATCGAAGGATTGTGTATTGTACGTTTGTTTATATTTAATTTTATTAAATTATATTTCATGGTGTTCTATTTAAAATAGTATTGTAAATAAAAATTTAGATATAATTTTAATATTAAATATTTGCAATATTTGTAGGAGGGAAAAAGAATTTTCTCTTTAAACGGTTAAAACCTGGATAAATTGATAGATGGTGTGATTTAATTGATCAAAATATATATGAATAAAAAAAATACCGCCGAATGATTTTATGATTATATAAAATATGTATATTATATTATATAAAATAACAAACAATTTTAACTTTATTTGATGATAACATACCTACCTATATATAGAAAAAAAATTTGAATATAAGTTATTTCAATCTTTAAAATATAATTTTACTTATAATTGCTGTAATAAATGTGATAAAAGTTATTTTATAAAACTGTATGTTAGAGTAAGAAGTTATTGTATAAATAAAAATTTCAGTAAAAGTGTTAAAGCATTCTTCGTATTGACATAAAATTCTAAGTGTATCACATTTATGAAAAATGTTAAATGATAAAAGTTATAAAAAAATAATTTAGATATTTTTGAACATTCTTTTACACAAATATTTTGGAATTTAATTTTAGCTTGGTAAACATTTTGCAATTTCTTTCAGAAAGTTCATTTAGCAATAAAAAATTTGTCATAATTCAAAAATATTAATTTTAGTTTAACATTTTTGAAACACCCATTTTTTGTTTTTTTCTCACATGAAACTTTCTTATTACCATCTTTATCTTTTAATTTTTGGAAGATTTTTAAAACATATAATTTTTTTCCATTTTAAGGACAAAAAATTTTGGGAGCAATTGGAAGCAGTGCCTCTTCTTATTGTAGATATTCTTTGATTGAAACATTGGTAAATAGACGTAACACTGCTTGTGAATGCACATGTTCGTATTTGACGTACATACTGTCAAGTCGTATTACTTGTTCTGAACTATTGTATTGTTTTTCTTTACATGTCCTACAGCGATCATTACGTGCAATAAATATGCTCAGAGTTACAATATCACCGTATTAATTAGTATTATCAAGTTCAATTCAATTCAAATAATGTTTGATTATCAGATAACGAGAAGAGAAATGTATTTAAAAGTGTAATAATGTCTTAATTTCATTTTCACAATCATAACTAAGTTTTCTTTTGAGTTTTTAGGTTTTTCTTTTTTTGAATGTTTTGAAAATGTTTCTACCTACATTTAAACTATTACCATTCAATTACGGTGTATTATCTTTGTTGTTTTCTTAGAAATTGTTAAAATATTTAATTATGCTTAATTTATTTATTTATTTATTTATTTTAACAGTTTTATTTAAACAACTTTATAGGTCCTTTTCCCTTTCGAAATGTGGACCTTTTTATTAAATTATATTAATTATTTGTTATATATATATATTTTTTTTTTATATAATTCCAAGTCTATGGGATGAACACCCTAACTGTTTTTACACAGAGATGTGGAATACACAATCATACAATAGCTTTTCTGTAGAATTTTTTTTTGTGGTATATTTACTAGTTTAAATGTGAAAAACTATATCTACTGTAGAGTACTTCGCCTTCATAATACCATAGTTCCATATCCATTTTATTATTAGTGATAATCAAAACTCTCAACTATTTATCATTTATTTTATCCCAATGATAAAAAGGGTACTGAACCAGGTCGAAAAATCCAGAAAGCATTTTTTGTCTTCGTCGGGAATCCAGGTGCTCTATCTATTGCACCACCCAGCGTGATATTTGTTTATATTATTTTTATTAGTTATATTATATCTTTATTGATTATTAAATTATATTTATTTGAACCGATGTGGTTGTAGTGAAAATTACATTTTTAGTAATTTGCAACATTTGAAAAAAAACTTTCCTCGAGTTCTTTTCTCGGTTACCGAGGCTAATATCCTCTTATATATGAAGAATAATGTTTGTATGTATGTTTGTATATTTGTTCCAGAACTCCTCTTAAAAGGCCTCCCATAAACCTATTTTAACCAAATTTTACAGAAAGATGCCCTGTCATCTAGAATCGAGCATAGGCTATATGCTGAATTCCAAAATTCTGAATAGTTCGGGTATCTGTCACACAACTTCTGTCACCCATCAACTATATTCAAAAATCAAAGGTGTTACAGACCTAAAAATGTGTATTCTGATACTCTATCAAAATCAAATATAATATGTCTTTGACCGTTTTCCAAAACTGTGACTGTTTCGGGCAGCTGTCATACAATTTCTAATATGCAGAAAGAAAATCAATAAAACGATAATTAGAGAATCAGTAAAACCTGTAAGTTTTTTTTTTTTTTATAATATATATTTGACTGTTAATAAATGACTGACTGATGGACAATGAATATTCAAATCAAAATATCATTTTTATTTTAAATACCTATGTAGCTTAGCTATGTATCTGTGTAGAATAGATCAAATCGAAATATAACCTTGGTTTTCTTTGACTTATCTCAATTTATTTTTTTTTTAAATTTTGAATTTCTTATTGAGCAATTAATCAGTTATAGAATTTAACATATGAAATACGGCCTGGTCTGGCCACCCAGATGTAAATTAAATTTTGAAAGCTTAATTTTACTATGTTATTAGAATTTGAATATGACATCTACCTTAATTTGAAATTTAAACCTATTTAGGTAAATGTATGTATATTATGAGAAAAAAAAGTTTAATTTTATTTTATAGACAGGGTTTTTGGATTTTATTACCATATACAAGTACCTATATAATATATTTATTTGTGTATAAAACAAAATTAAAAAAACGTAAAAACTTTTATCGATTTTGGTATTAAAAAAAAAGTTTAATATTCTTTATCTGAAAATTTTTAGTTTATTTATTGTTTATTTTTTTATTGTTTAAAAAATAAAAAAAGTCATTCTAAAAAAAAATTTTTTTTTTTGTTTCTAATACGAGGAATATTTGATTTTAAAATTTGATTATGAAGTGATTTATAGGCAAATCGATTTATAAAAGGTTAATTACATGTATTGTTTTAAATTACATACATATTAGTTAATAATACTATAATAGTATACATCAGACGGACCAGTTTTCTAGATAGTTACTTAAAATAAATTTAACTGTTAAAGATTTCGTTTCAAAATATATTTTTGTAGATTACAATGTCAGAATGAAGTAAATTGATGATGTTAGATATATTAATTTTTTTTAAATTGTATATAAAAATAGAGAGTTGGCGAAGAAATAATGTAGTACATGGTATTTTTGAATTACAGCAAATTATTAATATTTCAATCCTATATAAGGTAAGACAATCAATGATTGGCAATTTAAAGGCTCTTTGAAATAAATTAAAAGGCGGTTTCAGACAAAAATCATATAATTATCCATATAAGAAACAGTTCATATAAAAAATTTGATTACTGGAAGAATTCTACGAAAATTTTCAGTAAAAACTTTGAAATTACTAACATGTCGAGTGCCAAAAATGTAAAGTGCACCGACAAACATATAGCCAACCAGGGTACATTTTCTCTCCCTAACCACAGATTCGAACAAACACATATGGATATTGTAGGCCCCTTACCAACATCCGATGACTGACCATCGTGGATCGTTTCACAAGGTGGCCTAAAGCATTCCCAATCAAAAATATGACAGCAGTGGCAGTAGCTAAAACATGAATACAGAACTACATTTCACGATTCGGAGTATCTGACGTGATCACAACCGACCAGGGCAGGCAATTCGAGTCAAATTTGTTCACAGAATTAACTAAACTACTGGGCTGTCATCGGATTCGCACGTCACCGTATCATCCAAAATCAAATAGCCTAGGGGAACGGTTCCATAGGCAGTTAAACGCGTCACTAAAGGCTAGCTGCAATAATTCAAATTGGACCATAGAACTTCCAATTATATTGCAGTCAATCCGTGCTTCTATAAAGGATGACTTAAAAGTTTCACCACCAAAATTGTTTACGGGCAATGTCTCAAGATACCTGGCTAATTTTGACAGTGGCAACGCAACACCAATGGATCAAGAGACTCTAACAACGAGACTTAAACATACCATGAACAAATTAACTCCTACATCCACACGAACTACTCCACGTAAGGTTTACTTTCAACAAGACCTCAAGACCTGCAATTTCGTTTTCGTACGTACAGACACAATAAAATCAGGGCTTACAAAACCGTACAGTGGACCACATAAAATAATACGAAGACTTCGCAGCAATTACATTATTGACTTCAACAATAAACACATTTCAATCTTAATCGACCGACTCAAGCCAGCATTCGTCGATCAGACTTGAAGCGATGAGTAGCACACCCAGTACATTGTAAGAAATAATGTAAATATAAATAATTTTTTTTTTTACAAACATTTACAAATTTTATAAAATTTTTTTTCTTTTTCTTATTATTTTTACTATTCGTATTCAAATTAAATTGTATCGTTTATACTGGGAAGGGAGTATGTAACGTATTCGCCTTAAGGGTAAATGTACAACAACAAAATGTATACTAGATTAAGAAATTATAGCTGATATGAAATTGTAAAATTAAGATAATAAAATCTTCCTTTTAAATCCAATACTCAAGCATCCAGGTTTGTTCTTCGCAAGAAAAATAAAATAACTATGGATCAACAAATATATAAAAAATACTGTTCAATAAATGAAACTCAACCCAATATTTTTCATTTATCATACTCCATCTGTAAATATTCAATACTCAATGGAAAATTGCGCATGTTAATTCTATTCCCGAAAAATATGACAAAAAACCAACCGAACACTTGAATATCCTGAGCATTCATGTAAACATAAAAATGATATCGAATGACCACTGATGTTGAGATGTTTGAGTTTTTTGAGGCGCTGCAAAACGTATTTTATAATCTCCCCAGAACATGATAAATATCTATAAATTGGAGCACTTTCCTTATTTTATAGATATCTGGTCAATTTAGGCACTTGTAACTTGTTCAGACTAAATAAAAACCTAAATAAAGGAACAAGAGAGGCATCAAGTGCCCGCCCTATACACTCAAAGTTGGCTATGGAAATTTGTTTGTAGACATATTTATTCAAAATACCCCTACTGATGAAAAAAATCAAAAAAATCTGTGATCAACTGTCAGAAACAGCTGTGGAAAACAGTACTAACAATTCAATGTTGAAAATTACAAAAAAAGTAGTGTTCTATTGGGTCAGGAAATGTTTAACCCCAGCATGCAAAAAAAAAAGGTGAATTAATAAACACGATTAAAGAAATTAGTAATAAAAAGATATAATACTAAAAACAAAAACAAAAATAAAAACCCATATACGGAAAAGAAACGGGAAAAACGGTTAAAAATCTAATAACTTTGAACTAAGAACAAAAATTAATAAGCCATAAGCTCACGAGTTAAAAGTTAAAGCACTTTAAAATCTTCAACAATTAAAATTTATATAAGAGATTTAGCCTATCTTCCAGCATGGAAAGGCTAAATTACAATTTTGAAATATCAAATTAACAAATTCTATCATGAATTACACAAGATTTGTACTGAGCTCAAAAACTGTTGCTAGGTTTTTCAAAGGCTTGCAAACGAGAAAACAATGACAGGACGAAGCAAAAATACAAAAGAAGGTAGATGACGAAGGAAAAATAGTAAAGATAGTAGTGTTTTTAGTGAGTTAAAGTTTTACAATTCTTCAAACAGCCTGAATGAAATAATGAAAATTTACTAAAGAAAATATGCTAAAACAAAATTTTGAAAAAAATAATTCAAAACAACATTTTTCAAAGAAAACTTTAAAATTTTAAAATATACCTAATGCAATTTTTATCCCCCTTTTCTTGTCCAAAATTTCCAAATTTAAATCGTTTCCATATAAACTTGTTTTATATTTTTGAAAAAAAAAAAAAAAGAAAATAAATAAATATCAAATTACTTCATTTATCCATCCATATTGTTACTATAACAAAAAAGGACATTTCTTCTAATTATAACAAGGTATCTACAAATAAATAATCAGAAATTATTTTTATCCAAGATAAGTAGAGTACCCATCATCATTCAAAGAAAATAAATTACGTGTATTTCTTTTTGGTTTCTCCTTTTTCCTATTTCAAAGTTGTCTTCATTATCCTTGTAGACATAAAAAAGGATATCTTTATAATATATATAAAAGAATATAATGCAACACAGGTAATTTATAATATGTGATTTTTATTAAATTTTATTATTATTAAAAGTACATTATTATGTACTATACAACTATACTTTACTATACTATAATATACAGTTACGAGAATAATAATTGTTTTACAATCATAAAAAGTAGATATATAGGTTAATATTTCCTAATTTAAAAATTTTCTTAATTGTTTAAAGAATTTTAAATAAATAAAAATTTGAAGCTAATTTGATTCTATTGTTCCTTAAGAATTCTTACCGTTATTGCCTTTTGTTAAAAACACAATAAAAATAACAATAAAAAATATATTGTATTCTATAATACAATTGAAATTTTTAATAAAAATAACAATAATACAAAACATTTGTAAATGACCAGCATTGACAGAGTTTCACAACGAGTATATAACATAATTTTGTATTGTATTTAAAGGTTGTCAAATTTTTAAAGGACATTTATTATCATTGATTAATTGAATTTGAAGAGGTATACAGTCATACAGAGCAGAGAGAGACACACATTCTCATAATAATTTAAATATATATATTATAAAATACATTTTTAATTGATAGAAATATCGTAAATAATAATATAGTTAATTCTAGGTGGGTACTACATCTTGTAAGGATGTATAGAAGCAGACGGAAAAACAAAATTAAATAAATCTTAATATAGGGAAAAGACGAAGATCAAATGGTTGGATAATATTAAAAGAATTAACTAGAAAATTAGAGAAGATAAATTAGGTAATATTTAGTTGTAAACTGGAAAACGTCTCCGAAAGATCGAAAAACATATAAGTATGTAGTTGTAAGGAGACCAAATCTAGCCCAAATCTGTAGTATCAAAATAGAAGAAGAGTCAAAAATATTGTAGTGTAAATATAATATAGAAAATAATCGAAATAGTAAATTAAATAAAAATAAGATATGCCAGAAGTCTGATCAACTTCATATGCATAGCAGTGTACATCAATTGCAGAAATCTAAATAAAATCAAATTGTAACCTTTAAAGTAAAATATAGAGGTGTAATGTAGTGTAAATATAACATGAATTACATACTTCTAAAAAGGTAAAAACCTAAATCTGTTTTGATTGTTTCACATTTTTGTAATTTTGTTTAAATTGTTATCTTGATTTATTATAGGTACCCAATAATAATTTCTTTATATAATTTATAAAAAATGTTATGAATTCTATTTAGGAATTGTATTATTTTAAAAATATCATCATTGATATTCAGCGCTAATTTATTTATCCTTTTATTTTCTATAAACGTAATAAGATTCTCCAAAGTCTGACCTAAGTCCTGATTTAGATTTTCGTTTATACATATCGGTTCGGTACCGTTAATATTCCCATTTATTTTATTATATTTTATTCTTGGTTTTTTTTTTTTTTTTTCAATATTATTTTATTTTATTTTTAATAAATTAAAATTTCATTACAATTACCAAACTAACTCCAAATTAAAAACAAAAAATTCAAATATTCATTTCTTATCCCAACCAGCAATTTAGATCTAATAAAGAACTAATAAGTGCTTAAAGAACTTCTTATAAGTCCTCAAGGCTCATAATTTTGTTCTATAAACTTATACAAAACCGCTTTGAGTATGTTACAAGCTTATTTTGGAGAAAATTATAGAACTTAGACATATTGTATAAAGATTTTATAAACGCTTTTAACACTTTTTTAAGTATTTTATAAGTGCATTATATAGCTGTAATAAGCCTAGTACAAAATGTTTATAAAGCAATTATAAGAGTCTTATAAGAATATCAATAAGACTTATATAGTGCTTTTATAAGTACATAATAGAGCTTGTTCAAAAATTAAAAAAAAAAAACAAATCATTTTTTTATTATTGTTTTTTATTCTTGTATATTTTATTATTTTTTTTTACACTACCAATTTAAACTTTTTATTATTAGATATTTTTTTTGTTATATAGTAATGTGTTAACATGATTTGAAATTAACTTACCTGGAGACTCGAACTATGATATCTTGAGCGAAACACCAACCACTACACCATCGACCTAGTGCGCCTCTTAAATTTCATAAATTTTTTTTTTTAATAAATAATTTTTGTTTCGTGTACTTATAACATTAATATAAGTCTCTCTTAATGCTTTTATAACAGCATTGTAATATATGCTCTTATGATGGCTCTTATAATAAACGTATTAAAACCAAAATTGATAGTTTTTTTTTTTTTTTTGTTTTAACTTTTTATTTTTATTTTTACTTCATTTTTGTGCTACAATTAGAAAAAAAGTCTTACAAAATCTAATATTTATTCTAAGTTTGACAATAACTAAACCTTAAAACTACGTTAAATTTATTTAGTTTACATCATTCTTATAATGTGGGTTAGTCTTTTTTTTCAAATTTTTCGTAAGTGTGGTAATTAATGTTTAGACGCAAGTGTTATTTTGCGCATAATAATATTTCATTTTTAATTTTTCAATTGGCGTAATTTTATAAAATGTCATTTAAAATTGTGCAACAAACCACATATATTGAAATTAATAATCCAGTTACTGTTAAGGAGACGGTGGTACCAGAAAACTGGGTAAAAGAAAATTTATTATTTTGGCCTAAAAATATGAAGCGTTCGCGGTTAGAAGAAATAAAATATATTCCTACTTCTAAGCCTATGGCAGATTGGGACATTCAAGAATGTATTTTAAAAAGATGGAATATCGCCACTTTGCAAGATTATCAGATATCGAAAGTAAGAAGTATAATTAATTATTCGATTTTTTCTATAAATAATTAATTTATATAAAACTTTTTAGACATTTCGGACACTGAAATAGAAGTTGATGAAAGTATTCATTATAACAAACGCCCAACAAGATCGAAACTAGTACCAAAAAACCACTATATTCAGAGCTATGAAGAATTTGAATAAGGAAAAAACATCTCTGAAACAAAAACAACTAATATTTTGAGAGAGCAATTGAAATATTGCCAAAAGCATAAACAAATTGAAAACTTTAATTTAATTTCAAACAACCATATTTATTTTATTTTTTTAAGCATTAATTTACATAAAAAAAATCAGTCATGTGTTTTAAGCTGCTTCCATGAATAAGAATTTCATTTTTGTACAAAACTACATTTTTCATTTTTACAATGATATTGGATTTTGTCAGAAACCATTGAAATTCTTCATCATATAATATATAAAGCCCTGTTCAATTTCCAATTTATAAAAAAAATGTTTACATTGTGACAAAGCTAATTTTAACTCATCACCATTATTTGGTTTTGTAAATTTTAGAAATGAAATATTTGAAATTTTAGGCTTGTTAACACCATTCCATTCACAAATTCTTTTTGCTGCTTGTTCCAGAATGTTATTACCATTTCTCAATAGATGTTTTATTTGGAATAGCTTTATTAGGAATTTTAAGTTCGATTTTTTAATATTTAAATTTAAAAATAAAAGTTGTACTTCTTTATTTTACAAATATCATCACCACAATGACAATAACATCCGATAACGTATCTCATAAAAGTCTTATAAGACTATAATTACAAAACAATTAATCCTATAACTTTATAAGCCTACAAGTCTTATTAATATGATATCTTAAGCGCTTACTCGGTTTAGCTTATAGGACTTTACCGAAAAGTGAATAAAAAGATCTTTGCTCTTTTACAAATAGCTCTATTGATATTATAAGACTTATCTTACAAGACTTTAATACTTGTTAGTTATAAGATTAAAATTATGCTAATAAAGCTTGTATAAGAGCTTTATAAAACTTTAAGTGTTTTAAAAACCAATTAGTCTTATTTATTGCTAGCTGGGATATTTTATTCTTGGTATTTTATTCATTTCTTCTTTGTTTGCTGGCTTGAATTTTATTTTATTTAGATTTCTTATTTCTGCAATTGATGTGCACTGCCATGTATGAAGTTGATCAATCTTCTGACATATTTATATACGAATATTGCGATTCTAGATATTTACTATTCTATTGCTAAAAAAGTTGGTCCACCTTCAAATTGATTTCAATAAAAAATTATGTATATATAGGTAATGAATTACTAATTAGTAATTACTATAACTAATAAAGTTACTGATTCAGTCTTTCATCTACTAAAGTTTTATGAGCAAAATAAGTAGGTGTCATGTAGGTGATAATGTCAGTGCTGAAACGGATTAAAATCAAACAAATAGTGGGCGAACTTTTTTAAAATAAGATCGTACAACATTCTATGTCTGTAATTAAAAGTTTACACTTGATGGAGATGGTCCAACAATTGACGTCAAAGTTTGTTGTCGATTTTTTATTAAAAAGCTTAAAATAATCTATCTATAAACAAGTTTTTTAAGTGAAAGTGCTGAGAAAATCACAGGCTTTTTGAATTGAACTTATTATTAGACTAACTTCCAGTTATTATTATATAGTGAGAGCCAAGCAACAATAAAACCACTACAACCCTTTCATAAAACTTCGATCTTGGTAGGTAGATATAAGATACTACTTGAGGATATCAATAAAATATACAAAGTAAAACACTGCTGGGTTCCTAGAGATTCTAACATATACGTATGAAAATGAGGTAGTTGATGGATCTGTTAGAGAGAGAGAGGCTGATATTAACGTCAGCTCAACGGAGATAAAAACATCCACATAACAATAAAAAATGTCTAAATTGTTAATTTTATATATCTAAAAGATAATTGTACAAAATGGCTATGATAACCAAATAAATAAATTAAAAATGTTTATTACAATATTGAAAAGATTAACATAAAACAGGTGAACTGTATCTGATAGGAGATTCGATCGTCTAAAACTTTCAGGAAAATGATATAAAGAGAAAACTAAAAAATTATTTTAGAAGGAAGCTTAGGACGATAATGGATATATTGATAGATCATTATTTGTTTAACAAACACGAAATTCGACTGAGACTGATTCTGTATTGGTTGTTGAATTTGTGATAATTTTGACATTGACCAAGACATGAAGCATATACAACTGTAGCAGTCTGAGCTTATATACAGACATCTACAAAAGAATTTCTTTTCAGGATATCTACATCACAGCTAAACGAGCCTGCTCTGCAGAAATAGGTATAAAAATCCAATTTGTATTGTAACGGGTAGCTATGAACACATGACCTAGTGTTGGAGTGATGATAGATTTCTGTGGATGTCATCCCTTTTTAAACTGACTAACTAAATTTTATCTCTATTGTATTGTATACATTAAATAACTTTTTGTTTTTAATTGCTCTAGATGTGACATTTTTGTTGTATCGACCGAAACTATATACCTTGTTGTTTGGTCGACAAAGTTTTTATGAGGATTTCTCTCTAGACTAATATGTTTCTTTACTGATTTTAAACGTGTATAACGTATCAGTCTTAATTTTGTTTTTCTTATTGACTTCGATATGGTTTATTCGTTATAGTTAATAGTTGTTTGTTGTTTATTGTTCTTTGCCAGAATATTAAACATATTCTGACACATTTATTGATAAAAACTTGCTACTTGCTGTTTGTTCATGTTATAAAACAGACAAACAGTTTGTTAACATGTTTGTTAACATGTAGATAAGGTGTTAGTTTTACTATCGTGTTTCAACTATATTTCGCAGGTTAATTTTCTGTGTAGTAAATCTTTGTCACTTATACACATAGTACAATATACAAGTATAAGACTTATTACAGTGTATTCGAAATTTAAATCAAAGTATAAAAATTTAGAATAATATGATTAACATTGCAAAAACAACCTCAATTTCATAGTGTAAATAGATCACCTTTTGAAATACAAAATAATGTCAAAATAGTGATCATTGTTGGCCACACTTTTTTTTTATTTCTCAATTTTTTTATTATTAAATCTATATATAGAAGAAATATCTGAGATCTTGACATAAAAGAAAATTTATAAATTAAAATTGGCATGAGATTAAAATCAAGGGGAAAATCTTATAATAAAAAATATATTATTAAGCAATAAATTATCTTTTAATTTGAAAATGGATTGAAAAAGATGAAAATATAAAAATACAAATTTTTATAAACGTCCTTTTCATTGTATCGAAATTAATAAAATAAAACAATAAAAACTAGAAAAACAAATTGGCTTCTGTCTAAGCTCGTTAGGCAAAATTAGTTCTGTATGAAATTACAATCTTAATCAGTATATATTAGATTGAACAGCTTAGAAAACTGCTAGATAAGTGCAAAGATAAGTGGAAAAATATAGCTTTTGTTGATTCTGGAAAGATAATTAATGCTAACTACAGCCTTTAAACACAAAACGCAAAAAAAAACACAAAAAAGATTAAATTAAATAAGAATAAAACAACTTAGAACAATGCCTCACAACACAAACAAAAATTATTCAAAAACAAATTCAAATTCACAAAACATACTAATAATCTAATTTTCTGTGTAATAATGGATTGTTAATCTGTTTTGTACTATGTGTAAGTCTTGTTCGTTTAGTTCTGTTGTTATTCTGCTTTTTTTGTAAGCTCTAGCAGTCCAGTAATATCTGTTATATAGTTAAAGGTTGTATAGTCTGCATGTTGGTCTGAAGGTTTGTCCCAGCATGTCCCAGGTAGGGTCTTTTAGCAATTGTCTTTTAGCTAGTTTGGCTTCTACTCGTTCTCCGCTATCTCTGAATGTCCTGGTACCATATTATTTTTATTTTCCCTCTGTTTTTATTATTATATCGCTTAGATATTATGTGTTCTGTGTTGTCTATTTTTTGTTTTGTTCCTAACTGCACTTATGCTATCAGTAGTGTATATAAGAGTTTGTTCATTTTGTTTGTCAGCTATTATTGTATTATAAAGTAGAGTGCTGTTGGTTGGGCAGATCAGTGTATAAGGGAGCAGACCTGGAAGCTCACATATACACGATGCCTTAAATTACGAACATGTAGTATAGGCATTGCGCATTACAATAGTAACAAACCAAAAAACACTAACAACGACAATCGTTAAAGATGTTAGTAGGTTAAACTATAGGTACATGCTGTTAATATGGAAATAAAATTGTAAACTGTACAGTTCACTAATTTTCAAAAACCCAAGTAAAACTGGTGAGTAGAAAAATATAAAAATTGTTAGTTACTAGTTACTTTTAAAAATTTTAACATTTAATTGACAATCAAAAAAGATTGTCTCTCATCATTCTACTAATATTTGCAAATCGGTTTTTTTAAAATAAATGCTTATATCTTCTAGAAAATATGTGCAAATGATAGCTAAAAAAGAGAGTCCTTTCCCAAAAGGTATAACAATATTGGGGTAGCTTTTTAGTAAAAAAAAATTGAGGTATAAGATTTTTGAAGAAAAATACGAAAGACTGTTTTTTTTTTATTAAAAATTTTCAATTTGACTATACACAATATATCCATAACCTTATCAAATAATGTACAGATATGTAGAGATATAACGTATATACAAAAATATTAAAACAATAAGGATGCTTTCAAATGTCCTTTTCGTCCTTAACTAACATTAACGATGTATATTTTTGGAAAGCTGGGAAAACCAACAAAATATAGTCACTTACTCCTACGGGCTATAACATGCTACGTGCTACTTGGGTATAACATTTGCTTTGTAAGAGCCATTTATTTATTATCATATACACATATATACATTTATTGTTATGTAAATGAATTGATCAACTCTGAATTTTTATTTTTCTTTTAATTTCGAAAAATATGTTTTTAGGATGCCTTTGAAACATCTCAAATTCCAATTTAATGTAAAAAATAACGTATTAAATTAAAATATTTTGTTTTTCTCTTCTATACTATTTGTATATGTTACGGTTAATGTCATAAATCCGGTAGTTATTAATAATAACCTCGTATTTTGGTAAATGTGATAAATAAGTAGAATTTATTGCATTTCCTGGTAATTATTAATAATTACCTGTATGGATTGGCAGATGTGATTAAAATTAAAACTATATCTTTTAATTGTCTTATATTTGTTATTAAAATTATGACAAAAACAAAAACTAAAAAACAAAACTTATATTTTTATGGTTAAATTAATCATTTATTTCTACGAAGTTAATTTTTATAGGAATTATTTATTTTTACAGGAAGAACTTTTATAACATTTGGAATTACACTTGATATTTGACTTTTTACATTTGTAGCGATTTGAATTACAATCGAATTTACAATTACAATATTGAAATCCTTGACAACCAATATTTGAATTTATTGATTTTTAAAGTCCCTGCTACTTATTTATTGAAACCCTGTTTTCGCAGACTTTTTGTGAAACATACATTTTTGTTTAAATATTTAAGTCTTTGGTCTCGACTTCCGGATCGTTGGACCTATTCCAAAAATTTTTAAAAATGAATTATTAATAACCTTTTTTCATAAAAATACAATTTAAACACGTGATATAAAGTTTCGGCCCAATTCTTGGGACCACGGATCTATTCCCTTCATCGTATTTAAGAGTCATTGTACTGATGATAAAAATAAATAAAAATTTTGAGGCCTTTGGTCCGATTTCCGGACCGTTTGACCTATCCAAAAAAAAATTAAAAATTGTTTATAATATTTATTACATTTATCTAAGGGTGGGAATTATTAAAACTTACCAGTCTATGTGATAAATAAATTTTGTCCAAATTAATCACTTTAACCTTTCTATTTGGTAATTATTAATAATAACCGGTTATTATTAATAATTACCAATTTATTACTTTAATCGCAACATATATACAAAATGTGGAAATTGCTTTTGTTAAAGGTTTATACTGTTTATACAATAATATTGGATGGATTAAATGTGGTGTATCTTAACTTTTGTATAAAATTTTACCATTTTAATTTCAAATGTTTATGCATTTCAAATTGAAAAACACCTTAACGATAACGTTATTTAATATTTTGTTTTTTTTTTTGTTTTCATTTCGGCACGCGATAACAAAAGATAAATATGGGATTGTGATTGTTTCTCGGACAACCAAAATCATACACACTTTAAAAATTTGATTAATAATCATACAGTTTCAATATCAGAATCGTACTCGTACAAAAGTTTTTCGACATATATAAGAATTTACTTAAAACCAATCTAATAAAATTATATAAATAGTATCTATAGTTCTTAATATTTATTCACACGTGTTATATTGAGCACTGGTTTGTATTACAAAAGGAAAAAAAAAACATTTTATCATTTTGCGTTTCGGTTTTTTCTATACCCAATCATTTAGCAATAAATCAAAATTTGATTTCTTAAGATAGGTACCGATAATAATATATCTATTTTTTCAATATATACGTATTCTATAAAATGATTATTGATTCAAGTTATAAGGTATCTACGTCGTATGTTGTATGAAAAATTAATATTTTAAAATTCTAACAATCACGCAATATATGTATATACACATACATATGAGTAGATATATAAATTTTTTTTGTATATTACTAATCAATAAAACGCTAAGAGCTATTTTTAAAACATCATTATGGTTAACATAAGAACAAAAATTTTGGGAATAAAAAAATATAAAATGCAAAAAGGTGATAAAATAGGGCTCCTATAACAGAAAAAATAACGGCAAGATGAAGAATTGTTCTTATCTTTCCAAAACGGTTCAAGAAAAGATTATTTTGACTTCGGTCCAGAATTTTTGAACTTAATTAATCTTTTATGTACTAATTTTATCATTTTCTGTATATGTGTTTTTTATATCCTCCTAATTTATATCCAGACAACAGTATACATTAAATTTTTATTCATTATTTTCTTTAGATATGTCATATCACATATTTTTATATATACGGCGGTCTCGCTCCGACCTATCTAATATTTGGATACATCCGTTTATGTGAGGAAAATAAAACCTGATATGGTTGAATATTGTAACAATTTTATTTTATTAGTCAAAATTGAAGTTTCACAGTTATTGAAGTTTCTAAAATTTAAATATAGTATAACTTTACCTAAGACATGGTAAATCTGACATGAAAGTTTTGTATTTTTGGAATTTCTTTATGGAAAAGTTTAAATTTACCTAATTTATTTTCTCCTTTTTAGTGCATTTAATGTTGCTACCAAAATTGTGTAAACCTTCAAAAAAGCAAGTTTTTAAAAAGTTTTTTTTTATTATTTACTTTTTAGTCATAAATTAAAATCTTCCATTTTTATTAAAATTAACTGTTATAAAATCTGTAAAATAAATATGAACAATAAAATTTTAATATAAGTTCGATTAAACACAATAAAATATCACATCATTTCAGTTATCTCTTTGTTGAATTAGTGTTGACGTTTCTTTAAAATTTGTTAATTTGTAAAATTATATAAATTCCTATTAATTTCGTGTATCTGAAAAAGAAATACTTATCTTTAATAAATCCTTTGAAACCTATATTAATAATATTTATCCTACTAATTAATTTTTTTTTCTACTAAAAGTCAAAAAAGCCAATTGCAATAATCCAAAAATGATAAAAAAAAATTTGACTCAGAAGAGAATAGAATCGATTTCCTAACCAAAATACAGTATATTATAATTTATTGCACATTTTAGCCGTTTGTTGAGTATGTATAAGTAATAAGTATACATACACAAACCTCACGGTATTAACATGTCGTATTAGCCAAATTAGCTTATACAACCGATTAAAATTATTTCACCAAAATACATACATAAAATACAAATTTATTTTGATCCCTACATCACCCAATACAATAAATAAATAAATAAAATTGCAAGCTAAAGAAAAGCAAGTAAAAAGTAAACGTTTCTGGGATAATATCAATGTTTTGAATTTTGAAAATTATTACTAAAGAAACAGTAATTTATGATACCCGCTTAATAAGTAACGTTAGTTATATGTAGATATGCAAAGCTGTAGTTGATATTTATGAGACATTATTTAAAAATATACTACTTCTAATCTAGAACAATTTTTTTTCATAAAATATGCAAAAAGAGATACCATGTATATTTTGTTTATAAATTTATTTTTGTATATTTCATTTCATTTATTATTTTATTTAGTTCATATAAAACTATTTATAATTACAATAATATTCATACATTAATAAATAATTAAAATAAATTTACTTAATATCTAATTTAATTCACTTAAAAATTATCCTTTACATGAATTTTAATTTTGTTTTTGGAAGATAGTTAGTTATACACATAATTGCAAACCTTTGTACATGATCATGTTTTTTGTTTTTTCATTTCTATAAAAATCTAGTCTATAAAGTTAGCATTATTTCTTAAATTATATTCATGTATGTCTCCTTATATACAATTTTATTACATAAATAATTTGGGTAAAACCCGTTTTCTATTTTAAATACAAATGATCAAAACATTCATTTTAATTTGTTGTTCAATATTTATAGCCATTTTAATGTGTCTAACATTATACATGAACAGAAGCATAGCGATTCAATCTCAGAACAACTCTCATAGACTTGTTCTGAAGTCTTTGCCATCTACCCATCATTTCAGAATTACACATCATAAATAATATAGCAGAACAATATTCAAAGTGTGGTTTGATCATTGTATTATGTAAATTGATTGCACACTTGATAGGTATTTTATTTCTAATTTTAGTAAAAAAATTTACTTTTTTAGCGATCTTTTTATAAACATAATTAATATGACTTTTAAAATTTAATTTACAATCTATTATTACTCCTAAATCTTTAATCTCTTCGATTCTTTCAATGTTTTTATTATTTTATTATTTCACTTTAATCTACAGGAATAACCTTACAGATTTTGCTTACAAACTACAGTTTAAAACTAATACTTATTATTATTATTAATATAGTAAAATACAATTCAAATTTGGACATTTTATGATGAGAAAAATATGGTGATTGTCCTTTTAAAATTTTGTTTGCTACAATGAAAATCCATTAAAAAATGGCATTTATTATATTATTTTTGTGAATTAACGATGGGTTCCGAAAATCCATAGTTCGTCCTATGAGAATCTAAATAAAGAAAATTTCTATCACCAATAGTATAAAATGGTACACATAGATATTATATAAATTTAAAATAAAAGGACAGTTTATTACAAACGTCATACGATAAAACGTCAAACGAGAACATTACAGCGGCCACATTTCGCCTATAAGCTTCAAGTGTTGAAATATCTATGAGTTGGCATTTACTAAATAACTCGTTGTGTAGGGTTGCCAGTTGAATTTGAACAGATTTTTATGAACTGATTCAATTATTTTTATATGCCTAGCGTAAAACGGCATCCAAATAGGAGAGGCATACCTAAACTATTTAAATCAACATTTATTTTATCAACATATTCACTTACATATTCCCCAGTAATATATAACAACGCATCATCCGCAAATTGTATCAATTTACCATAATTCACCACCTTCTCCATATCATATAAAAATCAGAAACAATAACACACCGAAGACACTTCCTTGAGGCACACCATATGACACCTCGATTGGATCTGACAAGCAACCATTGATTTTTGTTCTTTGAGTTCTTTCATTCTTTAAATAAGATTCAAACCATTCTAATTCTATATCACAAATACATATCAAGGTTACATAATAAAATAACACGATCAATAGTTTCGAAAGCCCGCCTTAAATCTAAAAATACGGCCACTATTACCTTGTTATCATGTACTGAAATTTTCCAATTTTTCATAACGAGATTTATTAATGCCTCACAGTTATGTCCTCTTCTGAATCGGGATTGTTATTCCGATATTAGTCCATTTTTTTCCAAATATTCTTCAAGCTGATTGTATGCAATTTTTTCTAAAATGTTAACTTCTGTTAGTATGGTATTTACTGGTCTGAATTCATTTGCATTTTTTGTGGTCTTAACTTTTCCTATTGGAACCACAATCGATTCTTTCCACATGTTAGGTAACATTTCAGATACTAGAGACTGATTAATTATATAGGTAATAGATTTTCACCAATAAACTCATAGGCCTTCAACAATAAACCTGCACTGACAAAATTAATATCACGCTTGTTATTTAGCAATTTTAATGTTTCTTTTATATAATTAATTGTTTTTGTTTTAAATTTAAATATACATGGCTTACTTTCATTATAACTTACATACATATGTTTCACATTTAATGCTTCCATTAATTTGTTGAATGCTTTCGATAAAAAATTTATTAAATTTATTGGCTATAATTTATATCATTCACTGTTTCATTATGAAAAATTATTTCAGATATTTCAGTTAAACCTTTGTTCAAAACAAAATTTTTAATGTTTTTCCACATAGTTTTTTGATTATTAGACTCTTCAATTTTTTTACTCATATAAGAATTTTTAGCTTTATTAATTTGATTTTTATATTTATTTTTCAATTTTTAGTATTTATTCCACTTACTTATATTTTTTTTCCATTTTGCTAGTTCATATTGATAATTTTTTTTATTTTTTGTTCATTTTTAAACCATTCAACTTTTGGAAATTTTATGTTATACCTATTCTACTTTGTAATTTTTTATTAATTCTTTTAAGTTAAAACTAAAACAACCATTTGCCTTACTATTAACATCGGTATATATACGGTCATAATATCATTTCTTGTTATATTATATAAAAAAAATTGTTTATTATATTTTAGCACTTTTATTGTTTTACTTTTGATTTAGATTTCGATTTATTTTATTAGTCTGTAAGAAACTTTATAATTTTTACAATTAATTTTAAAATTATCTACATATATGTTTTGTATTAATTTTTTAAATATACTAATTCTAAATTAATTTTTTATGTAATTTGGTAATTCATTGAAAACTTGTACTCCGCTGTACATGACTGAGTTTTGTGTGCTATTTTTTTGTATAAGGGTATTTTAAAATCTCCCCTTAATTGTAAAAATTATACTTAAGTTTAAACATCAGAATCAGTACGTTGTATTTCAATTTACTTCTAACATCCATCCATTTCAATGTACTTAGCATATCTTTGATACGGGTTCTAATACCGAATTTTAAAATAATTCTCATCGCTCGATTTTGTGCAATTTGAAGTCTGTTCAATTGTGTTTCATTACTTAGGAACAAAATTGAAGAGCAGTAGTTGAAATGTGGTAGTCGTAGTATCAGCGTATTATATATATTAATTGCACAATCTTTGGAAATTTTTGATCTTATTCTACCTAAAACAGCTATTTTCTTTGTTATCTTTTTACATATATATTTACAGTGCATATTAAAGTTCAGTTTTTCGTCTATAATTACTCCTAAGTATTTTATTTTATCAGTATTATCAGTATTCAATTTGTTCTCCACTTATTTCTATTTTTGGTTTTTGTATCGTACCTATATTGTTAAACATTTTGTTTTCATTATATTAAGCTTAAGTTTATTCATATTAAGCCAAATATATAGATTTTTTAGATCTTCATTCATTTTTCTTTCACATTCAGCTATCTCATCCCATCCTCAACCACGTATACCAAAGTGTCATGTGTGCTTATATCATTAATATATAAAAGGAACAACAATACACCCAGTGTAAAGCCCTGTGGAACACAAAATCTATTGATTTAGGTTTTGAGACAGTGTCATTTATCTTTTACACTGCCTTCTTTCTGTTAAAAAGTTTTTAAACCATTCAAATTCAACATTTCTAATCCCATACTTTTTTAACTTATTTTAGAGTATATTTCGATCTAGCGTTTCAAATTTCATTTTCTGTTTTGATATTAATTCTAATAGTTTCATGATCACTTATTTTTGAATTTAGATCAATATAAGCTAAAATGCCACTGTAGTTATTAGTTAATACCAATACCTAGTCTATAAATATTTTGAACTTTGAATAACTCTAGTATATTTTTTTAATAATTGTCTAAAAGCATTATCAATTATTATTTGCTCACTAAAATTTTTAATATTATTATTTAATTATCAGCCAATTTATATTAAAATCACCCAGGATTATAATAGTCTCATTTATTTCACTCAATTGTTCCATCATATTTTTAAAATGATTCAAAAACCCACAATTTATACTTAAATATTTGGGTCATCTATATAAATTAACCAAAACAAAAATATTTTTAACATTATATACTTTTAAAATAATAAATCAGCATTCATTATCCAAACAATCACTTTTAATTATTTCATAAATCCATGTATTTTTATATATTTTTAATAATAAATTAAAAGCCTTTAAGGTCATAAATTGTACGATGACTCTAACTAATTCTAATACATTATCAGCCATTGAATATAAAAACAAAGACTAAAGTTATGAGCTATTATTATAGCATAAGGCTTTTATATTTTTCTTTCAGACTTCATACAATGCGTATTTTATAAATTTTCATCTTGTTTATGGTGTTGGTGTATGTGTTATTTTATCACATTGTAATTGTGTCGCGCCACGGCTTCTCTCTTCGTATTTTTAGTCTCTTTAATTCTCTAAAAGAACTTATTCGAGATTGAAACCCCTAAATATCTTAAACCCCCCCAAAAGGTCATACGACTTATTCGATGGGTTAGTTTTCGAATACCAATTTACACGTAATCAGGCTTTTGATATTACCATATGTATTTTTTTTTCTCCTATTCGTATCTAGTCGCCTCCTGGGCGAAAGGTGTCTCGAACGACACAAAATGTAGAATAGCAACAGTTAAATAATTCATTGCTTTGTGGAAAATTAATGATTACAAGAAATCTTTGCTATCCCAAAACTTTATGGTCTTCTGAGGGAGATGTTGTATCGGAAGATTGTTACTTCGTAAAAGGCACATTCCTAGTTTTATATAGAAAAGTCAAAAAAAAAAATAGTTTTTTTTAAATAAATGCTTATACCTTCTAAACTATTCGACGTAGACATAAAATATGTATGTATGAGTTATAGACAAAAAACAGACCTTTCTTACAGTGGAATTTACAGTTTTATGATAAAATTTTGCGAGGTATTTGTTTTTTCAAGAAAAACTTTGAACTACAATATCTCCATAACGGTAGCAACATAATCTTCATCAAATAAATGTTAAAATGTGCTCCAGACCGTTATGTTTCTAGATTATATATATCTAATAGATGAACAGATATAGCAATTTTTATACAAAAACATCAAAATAACAAGAATACTTTCAAATGTTCATTTCGTTTTTAAAGGATAAGATACGTCACTAAAGATATATGTTTTTGGAAAGCTAGTAATTTCTATTATCCTTATAGGATATGGTAATTAGGTGCTACGCCGATAGGTACTACGCCGCAACATTTCCCTCAGAATCCCGAAACTTTATATATTTAACATCAAAGAAAGTAGAAAAAAGACAAAAGACAAAAAACAAGAAACTTATCATTATCTTCTCAACTTATCATATCTTCTCTTTGCCCAATTCATAATTTAAAAAAATAATAGTTAATTACATAATAATAATTAATTAAATATAATATTAGAAGCCTAATTTAATATTTTTAATCTTAATATTTAGACTATTAGACTAACCGAGGCTAAATAGCACTTCCACTTTATTTTTTTTAGTTATTATGTGTCCCTAATTAATTTCAATAAGAAGAAACGGTAACCAACATACATGGCTCAATAGTATTTAAATTCCCATTCGACCTATACGTGTTATTTGTCACAAAATATAACCACTGCAACATCGTAACGGTGGTCGGCATAAGATATAGATACTTGCGTATAAAAATATAAGTTTGAAATTTCTGTGATACTCGATGAAAACAACGATCCATCAATTATCGAAATCTGGATTTCAATTAGTCGTACTATTATTATAGTTGTACAAATTGCACCACAGGCAAACAACACGTAATTTTTCAATATTGAAATTTTTGTTTTTTATTTTCTTATCGTTAAGTCTTCTTTATTCTCTAATTCTTATTTTTCAGTTTTCAGAGAGATATTAACCAACCAATAAGAGGTTACTTGTTACTTTAGTATAATGGAATTTTAAAAATTGATTTTAATAGTTGTTTTTTTCTGTTTAATTTTTTGGAAACTTAAATAAATGATGTATCATCATTCATTGGTTCGTGGGGCAGTGTTACAAAATTTTTTTTGTTTTTAATTTTTATTAAAAAAAGAAAATTTATTAAAAGTTAATAGGAACAAATTGATAAGTTATAAAATAGATACCGTAACATATGATTAATTTTGTAATAACGATAATAATAATAATAAATTAAAAGAATTAAAAGTAACATATGTTGAGTTTACAGATATGTTACATGATTATAACAGCTACAATTTTAGTATATTATTAAAATGAGATTGAGTACCTACAAACAAAGGTATAAGCTGATTACATGCAAAAAAAAACGTAAGACAATAAATTTAAATTTTTATTAAAAATCTTCAAAACCTTGAGTTAAATGATAAGTTAAGTAACTACTTATTCAAATTTGCAAGCTACAATATTAGAATAAAAATAGTCACCAATTAGTGAAAAAAACAAATTGATGGTTTCAAATGATGTTAGTCTATTTAAGGTAATCGCTTTCCCATAATTCTGCAACATGCACAACATATATTAATAACAAATTGACAAAGGTCCAGCAGTGCAATGAAGTATAATTATAGATCTCATGAATGGATTACCATTTGGTTTTTTGATCGACTAGATATGATGAACTTCGGTGAACACTTCTTGCAATCAATAACATTGCAAAAATACAAAATTATGTACAATAATTATTGAGATTTTCTCAATTAAAAAATAAGTTAAAAAAAATTGACGATAAATATTCATGCTTGATACCTCAACTTAACTTATTCATCAACAATAATTCAACCCTCTTTTGAACATTATACAATAAAAATTACATTCACCAAAAATAAGACAAAAAATATTAAAATTAAAAATATAAATACAAAACTACATTCACAAATAATACCTGGAAACAAAAGAAATGTACGAAAGTACGATTTAACAATAGAAATGCAAATGCGTGCATGGATTTGAATCTATGTTGTCAGAAAATTTTCCAAACTTTGAAATTAAAGTTTTTTATATTGCGTAATACAACATACTGTTATATTTTTATTTATAATTAAAGGAAATTTAATTGTCTATATATGAAAGTCCGAAAGAGGGCTCTCCGCCGTTGAATAGTTCTAAAAGTTTTTTTATTAAAAATTTATTAAAACACCTCTTTCACCATTTTTCAAACAGATTTTGTTATTTCCTATCTCCATATTTAAACTTTAATAAAAAATAAAACACTAAACAACAAAGCATTTAGATATTACCATTGAGTACATATTATATTACTGTTTGATAGTGAAAATTCTATATCAATCCATGTAAATCCGTGTTCTGAATAAACTAAACGTTCTAAATGAAAACGTTAGATTTGGGTTTAACTTGAATAATAATAACAATAGGTGCTCCTAGTATTTCATTTATTTCATTTTGTAATGTTGAATAATTTCCATTAAATTTAAACAAAAAATATATGTTCCATAATAATGCACGAGGTCATCAAATGAGTTAATGAAAGTAAAAACGTATAAATTTAATTTTCTCGTTAAAGCAGGGATTATGTTCACTGGTTGGTATAAATGGAATAATTATTTTCCAAGCTAACCAAGTTTAATAGCTGAGAGTATATCTAGACAAAAGGCTAAATTGGAAGAAGCACATGGCCGCATGGCATATCATAACACAGGCCTCTTGATATACCTTAGAAATATTAATCTACATACAGATTTGAATATATCTTTGGTTATAAGAAGAACTTGAAAAATATAAAAATCCTTTGTAACCCTTTGGCGAGAGGTTTACAAAATTTTTCTATATCTTTTCTATATCATATTAGGCAGAACATTGAAATAAACGAGTAAATATGAAGTGTCAAATCGATGGACACTAGACTTTCCAACTTTTTAGATTGTAAGATTTGAATAAACCATATAAAGGTCACATCACAATTGTTATAAATTATTGTCATTTTCATTTAGAAAGATTCAACAAATACATCAGTTAAAGGGAGAAGAAAAAATAAATGGGAAATACATCAAATTGTGAGTTTGAAGTGTGAGCACAATTTTTTACAGATCCTAATAAAACTCATAGCTAACAATCATCATCATTTGAAACATCGCTTGAAAAAAGTTAGAGTATCAAATTTCGACGGTTCTATAAACAACAATAATGCCTTTCATAAAATTTAAAACAGAAATATTATTATATGCTACTTAATAGCACAAATAACGAGTGTAAACTGAATCGATGTGCACCAATTGTGTTGGTAAAAATAATTACCAAAATTTAAGTGAATTCATCAATAAAATCACTTATAATCATTATGGAGAAGATTTTATTCTCTTGAACAAACTATTTCTTCTTGTAACTCTTTTTATATTTTTTAAAAAGGATTTGTTATATACGTACGTACATACATATACATATGTATTTAATATGAGTTATGACTACATATTATTATCTTATCTCGTCATATCTATTTAAATTCATTATACTGATACTTATTGATTGTACAAGTAAATATGGTTATAAATGTATGATGCCTTAACAATTTAACATAATGTAATAATCGTATATATGTGTATATTTTCTAAGCCATCTAAATACAGGGTATCCTCAACTCAGTGATAATCATTGCATTGGGTAATAGAACTGGTGTTTTAAAATTAACAAAAAATCGTATGTGATTTCTTTATATGATTTATACAGGGTGTGTCAGATCATAAATATTCCTTGTAACGGTGAATAAAAAAAATCGTATGTAAAATAAAATTACAAAGTGACATTCCCATAATTTCTGAAGATTGTAAAATAGATCTATTCAAAATTAGGAATTATGAGAATATCCTTCTAGACTTATACTGCTTATATATATATGTAATATCTCGATATATTATTTTTTATATACTCGTATAATCAGTAGGAAAATATACAAATGACTTCAAATGTCAAATTTAAGAGTTTATTTATTCATTTAATCTTTGTTTTATACCACTCAGTAACTTAGGTAGAATCATCTTTTTGTGCTTAATAAAGTACGGTACTGCAATTTTATACACTAACTCATTAAATGTGGAAAACTACTGCTATTGTCAGGAACTAAGGACCCTAATTAGTTACCAGATTATATATACTCTCAGTTAGTTTTTTGTCATTTATTATATCTCAATGGCAAAGGGGTACTAGACCAGGTCGAAAACCAATAAAGCATTTTTTTTGCTTCATCGGGAATCGAATCTGGGATTTTTCGGTTGAATAAAAAAAAAGTAGATAGACATTTGAGCGAGCAATGTTTGTCTCTAGTCCTGCGACCACTTTTACACCACTTTTCGCAAGGATATCTGCTTCTTCAGAAGTTAGTTATAAACGAGTTTTAATTTAAAAATTGGATAATCCAACGCTTTTAAAACAACCTTATGGCGGTCTCAAATTATGTATAAAATATGTATGTATAATATACCTTTGCTTATTATATATATAAATATACATACCTTTACGCTCTTTTTTAATATGCATCGTAATGGCACAGATCTTGAAAAACAATATAGAATTTTTATAAAAATTAAATGTGAAAACCTATTAACAAGACTTTAGATTCTATTTTATATGTACATTCAAAAATTTAAAAAGAAGGCCTACCGTTCTTTATGTTATTTTGCTTTCAATGCACCATCCGAAAACTTAGCATCCGAATTAACCCCAATTTTGCTTAGTTTTTTAACTTCCGGTCCTTCCCGGAAGTTGATAAAAATCAGCAATCAACCCATCCACTCTAAGTGTCTGACCCACTGTTGTTTCTTGAATTTAGTTTTCGTGACTATACGTCTACTTTATAATTCATTCTACTTTATAGTTCATAATTCTGATCCGTAGAGCAGAACCAGGAGGAGTTTTTATTTGTCGAAAACATATATATTGTATACCATACTAGTTGAACCGATCTGAAAAATATAGTGCCGGCCATTTTTAATCCCGCTTGTCGAACTATATATACGTTCCAGTACTAGATTGAAAAAGTGGCATGATAGTGATTTCTTTGCCGAAATCAGCTACACGTCTGAATTAAACCAGAAGTGTTATTTCGAATTACCACAGCACATCTTGTAATTTCAAGTGTCATTTTTGATAATTGGATGAGCTTGGTTGGTAAAGCGGTAAAAATAGAAAATATGAATAATATAGAAAAAGAAGAACATGCATTTGACATGAATGATCAAGAGTATCAAAATAATCGAGAATGAATGAGTATTCTGCAAAAACAAGTTTTCAATTACATAAAGAGATATATTCAACGGGAAATGTCAAATTTGCCCCATTAAAGCTGTTAAGAATATGTATACTGGTGGGTGATGCATAAACAGAAAAACCTTCATTCTTAATCTCCCAAGTGATGTGGTGCATCTGGTGATAACTCAAATCATTCAACATTAAAACAAATAAACATTTAAATACAGCATCACTCTATAGTGGGTCTATATAATGGAAGCATTGTGGAAATTTGATCTAAGTCGCAAACCCTGATGAATGAAGTAAGTTCGAAATATCAATAAGAAGAAAAATGAATTATTAGTGAAAGAAAATTCGACTTTTAATTACAATTAACGTACATCTTTGACACTACAGAACAAATTCCAGCTTTGCCGAAACCACAAAACAATTTCCCTCCCAAACAGAATATAATAATCCTATAAGATTTTTTGTTCATTTCGGTAATGTGAATTCAGTCATCCCATAATCATCCAATGAAAAGCTTACCACTGATGAACAGGGGCACATCCTGTAGGTACATATAAATACAATTAATTTTCGTGTTAATAACTTATAATTTTACCCAATAATTTATTTTTCAATTTTCACATTTTGTTTTTTTGTTTTTACTTTGTTTTACTCCATTCGTGTAATTTTTAGACGTAATATAATAAAATGAAAATCCGTTGGAGGTCGCTTTAAAATATGAATGTTAATAAATAAATCTGAGTGCGATAAGTGATAAACTATAAGAAAGGTTAAACCTTCTCAATTTTCTTAAATTATTTTTTTTTTCAATTTTATACTCCAATTCGATACCAGGTGGAAGAAATTTACTATACAACATAAACATACACATAAATATTACATACCTATGCATCAGAACGTATAAAAATAAGAAGTCATGAAAGATACTGAAAGTTTACAAATATATTATAGCGCTTATAAAAGTAATTCATTTAAATACAGCATCATTATATATATATATATATATATATATATAAAAAAAAAATTTTGATAGACATTATGCTACTTTGTGATAATAAAATACAGGAGTGATAATCTGTATACTAGATTTTTTTTTTTACTTTCTAAGAGAATTATAGTTTTGAAATTGTTTTGAAGACATGCCATGCCGTAGTTTTTAATTGAAATATCGACAAAGAATTAAAGTCAATTGTTGAAAAAAAAAATTCTAAACATTTTTAGAGATTATGGGAAGAAGGCAAAATTGTCTCCATCCACAAAAAACTTGATTGCTTCACATATTATAGAAGTTGACTGCACCAACATTACCACTATTAAACACGACGTAGGTACAAGTACAAGATTTAAAATAAAAATATTATATAAATAAAATAATAAGACATGCAGTCGAGCGACAAGCGTTCTAAGAAAATATCAATGTGAATTTAAAGCAAATAGATCTACTATGCATTAAGTATTGTCATTGCTACGGTCGCGTATACAAGCAATTAAAAGAAATGTATATTGACTGTCCGATACATTAATTACTGTTTAATAGTAAAGTTTTCAATTTTTTTTTTTTATTTAAACTTTATTTTAAAAGAAAAATCAAAAATATAATTTCTTGTATTTAATAACTTTAATTTAATTCTATTCAAAATGATCATAAGCAACTAAAGTAAAACTGAAATGATAGAAAAAAAAATAAAAAACACGTGCAGTTTACTGAAAATAAAATAATACTTTATTCAAAATATAATTCATCACATCACTAATAAATAGCCAAATCTTCCTTCAACATCATAATTCAATTAACTTAAAAACTAACTTAAAATATCATAAAGCAATAAAATTACTAATTTTTCCATTTAAATTTCCATACTCTTCACAACTTCAAGAGCTCTAACCCACTGTTCCACTACATGTGGGTAAAAATTCATTTTGGAAAGCACATCATTCACTTCTGTTTTCTATACAGATTACCTTAATTAAGTGGGCTCGAGACTATTGTGGAATTAGACAACCTATCTAACAATACGATTTTGGAAAACCATCCAGAATCTGAAATTTTGTTAGCCGGAGATTTTAACGCTCATAATATTAACTGGCTCAAACATTCTAGTCGCAATACTCCCGAAGGCACGCAAGTTGAACTTTTTTCTAATTTACACAACTTTTCCCAACTTGTAAAAAGTCCAACAAGAACCCCGGACCGGATTGGCGATATAATGAATCTGTTAGACCTATTTCTGACCTCTCATCCCGAGAAATATTCCACCTTCGGTAATTCTGGACTTGGCAAATCTGACTATTGTCTTGTAAATGTCAGTTTCTGTACAAGCCACATTGACCAACCAAAATATACATCCCAAAAGATTGATCTGGCATTAAAATCGAGCCAACTGGAATGGTCTTAACAATTTTTTAACAAGCTTTGATTGGTCCTTTTGTTTTCTTGGCATTTAGAAATCTCATGGCCAATGAGTCAGAGGAATCAAGGAAGAATTACAACATCGTCAGGAATAATTGTAAAAAGGTTATTAACCAGCAGAAGTTTTTACATACTCAAAGGTTGAGGCAAGAAATCTTATATCTCCCTAACACTATCAGAACCTTTTTTTCCTTTGCTAAAAACGTCATGCATAAATTTTGCGAATCTTCGTTTCCGCCACTAATTGAAAAGGACAAAATAATATCAGATTCGGTTGGAAAAAATTTATTTACTAAATTGTTTTCTGCTAATTCCACACTTCCCCCAACGGCTCAAAATCCACCTTCAGTTTCTATAAGTAACTCATCCTTCGGAAGACTCTTCTTCAACTCGTGCCTGTCCCGATGACATCTCTGCTATGGTTCTAAGACATATAGTCTCCGCTATTTCATCCTTCGCAACTTATTCCATTTATCCTACTCGACAGGAGTATACCCAACACAATGGAAGATTGCGCATGTTAACCCAAATCCCAAAAAAGGCGACAAAAGCGACCCCTCAACCTACAGGTCTATAGCTATATTAATAATCCTCTGACCAAATATCTAGACAGCCAAAGTATTATCCACGATATGCAATATGGATTTAGAACCCACCGGTCCACCGGTCCACCGGTGATTTAATGACATACTTTAATAAGAAGTTAAACATCTGCTTGCACAATTGTAGCTCTGATTGATATTTCTAAAGCTTTCGATCGAGTATGGCATAGTGCATTATTAGCAAAATGTCAAGCTGTAGGCCTGGGTTCTTCTTCTTCGTACGATTCAAGCTTAGTTGATGGATTTAAGTCCGATCAATTCCAAATAAACGTTGGTATTCAGTTGGTGTTGTATAAAAAAAATATATATATATATATTTCTGCTGATAAAATAATAATAAAATAATATTTGACTAGTATAATGTATATATAATACACAAATATAAGCCGATATAGCCCAAGTAGTTAGAGCATGCAAATAACTTTATTGTAATTTTAATTGTAATAAATGTAAATATAAATAAATAAAAAAATTATTGATTTCCGTCAAGGTTTTGGCGGCTCAATATAAAGCGACAATATCCCAAAAAGTAACACATTTAATTATGCTAGTACTTGGACACACCAAATGCAACGTAACAGTGCGCACAAAGACTCTTTCAAGTCTAAAATTTTAAACAGAACAAATTAAAAATTGTATAAGACTATAAGCAATATAATAATATTGTCTTAACTTAAAACAAAATCAAATGAGATGAGTAAAATTTATTAAGGCATGCAGATTAAGATGGAGAGGATATTTATGTAGTGAGGATAAAGGATCAAAAGATGCCGAAATGTATATTAGACGCAGTATTTTACAATACTATAGGGCAAGAGGAAGATCAAAATCCATATGGATGGACAAAATCGATCACAACACAACTGGCGAAAAATTGGATGAAGGATGATGAACACCAGATATAAAGCAGAATAGAGGAAAATTGTAAGCTTGGCTGTATTAGATTCGATTAGGTAATTTCGGGAGGGGATCTGGTCCTTCTATAACCACACCTGCAAATGGGCTTATTGTGAGTACCCGTATTAATGCTACTAATCATCTGAGCCTTCCTATTGAAACTTCTGAGAGTTTTAGTTTCCTTTGGTGAGCGTTTTGGCATGAGTATTTTTGCTTACGATTTTCAGATCCAGAAGTTTTCAACTCTTTCATCCAAACTTTTAACTGCTTTAATGAAACATGATGACAAACTTTATAACAGATGATGATGATTAGAAAAGAGAAATTTAGAAATCATTCTCAGATTTCAAAAGGTAATAAGAAACAATATGAGTGACCTTTACTCGTATTTACTATCGAAATATATAATGATATCCATAGAGATCACCGTGTGAAACAATAAAATTAAAATAATAGAGTTAAAATCCATAATGAAGATAAATTTACTAAAAATATTGTTAACAAACGTTTTACACTAATATTAAATTTGAAATTTGGATTACATATTTATGAAAATCTTCGTTATACAATTCATAGGACTTGACTTGTATTCAAGAAACACATTAGTTACCAAGAATGTACAGGTGATTATACAAACTATACTTTTGCTTGAATTTCCTGTTGAACTATAAGTCCTCCTCACGTATATCCTGGTGCATGACTTTGTTTGCGAGGTACCACTGAAACCTGCATTAGAATATGGAAAGTTTTTGAGTGTAAACATTGGTTTTCTTTATAATAATAAGTTCAAATGGGCTCGTTCCAATTCACTTCGCTTCCAAACCAATTCAAGCCATCGTATTTGTTAACGTTGTTATCATTGTTTGAAGATTCTAATTTAAGTTTTTCTGGTAATTTGGTCACTTCTTCATATTGGACTTAATTCATCAAATAGCCTTATGTAGTCTGATGCTGATATTTGCTTCTATTCCTCTGTTTGTTGTTAATATTACACATACTACATATTACACATAACAACATATTACACATACAACATCAACATATAAGGCAGGAGAAGCTTTCGACATATTCCATTGCTTGGCATTCTATTTTGATGGTGTCTGTCTTTGTTAATTTGTACACCGGCTCTATGCGTTGCTTGTAGAAGTGGATCTGCATTATGGTTGGATTTCCGTCGGTTTTTTTACTTCTAAGAAGTTTTGACAGTAGTAATCTTCTAAAATATTCGCTCTTCTCTTTCCTCCCATCCTCTCTACATCATCCTCTGCATAGATTGGTTTCTATAACGTCCATTTTTGCAGCGTGTTCTCTGAGCGTGAGGTGTCCTGTGCATATACTTACATATATATAGCCTTAAGTCACCTTTGTTCAGCGACAGAATGACTTTGGTTTTCCCACATCTGGTGCTGTACAGACACTATGTTCTTGGCAATAATTTAGGCACCTTTTCGTGTTTAAGTAAGTACGGTACTGCAAAGTTATAATATAAGTTGCAATATTTCAAGCATTTATTTAACTGATTTATATACTCATTAAATGTGGAAAACTACAGATTTGTTAGGAACTAATCCTTCTTAAATAGAATAGCTCCATTAAAATTGTTACCAGGTCATACTTTCAATTATTTTTTGTCATTTATTTTAGCAAAAAATTGTGTTATCTGCTATTATTCCTTTATTTGAAAGAATTTCCCCTCCTGATCCTCTCTTTATTGCCATGATTTCGTATTGGACTCAATTTGTTTTTTTTTTTTATTATAAACCACCATCTTCCTGCAGTCTGCTCTATTGAGAGTTAGCAGAAAGTTGGTAATTTTTGTGTTTATTCTTGGTGCATATATTTTGGATACTCAATACGCTCCCATAGAACGTTTTCTATCGATAGTTTAATATTACCAATAGATATACCAAACGCCGGTTTCGGTCCATAAATGTTGCCCGCCGATAATCTGGCTAGTTCGTCAGCCTTCTCATTTCCAGGTAGGCCATTATGACCCAGTATCTAGATCAGTTGTACCTTATTCCGGAGCCCTGTTAGGTTTAGGGTTTCTGAACATTCCTCCACCAATCTAGATTTGACGAGGTCACTTTTAAGAGCTTTTAAGGCAGCCTGACTGTCACTAAAGATTCTAATGACTTTGTTAAACCATCTTTGCTCTTTTATAATATCCACTGCCGCGCTTGGAAGACTGTGCAGTGTTTTATAAGAAACACTCTAACTCGCGCACTTAGATCCGTAACGAACCCGTCAGTGAAAATTTCGGACGTCTTTTAAATATCACGCCAGGTCTCTCTTGTCAGAATTTTTACTTCATATCTCACCTTTAGGGATACATATGTATTAGTGATCTAATTTGGGATATTCTTCAATTATATTTTACAAATAATCAAAAAAAAAAGTCAAAAAACGGCATTTTACAAAAACAAAATTTTGTACCATAGAACCAATTTTCAATAATTTTCTTGTCAAAATTTAAATTATTCTTGCAACACGTATCTGAAAGACAAATGTTTCTAATACTCTAATTTACTTGTGTAATATATATATATATATATATATGATATTGGCAATAAACTGTCTTTGATTTAATTACAGAACCAATCATTCCTTATATAAATTTTATACCCCACCACACATAGCCATTAATATGAAATCGATTCGAATATACCTACCTATTTTTTTTTTTTTGCGTTTTCTTCCTGAGATTTGATTTATGTCTCCATAATTGTTAGTTTTAAGCTATAATTTAATAAAACTTTTTTTTTTGTTTTGCAAACTTTTTACATACATTTTTACACCTTCCACTATAAAAAAAAAAACACGAAAAAGAAAAATTAAAAGCAGGAACGCAACATCATCATAATTTATTTATGTTCATGCTAAGTGATTTTATTATTATTTTTATTTTTGTTTTCCATATTTTAAGTGGTAATTTTAAGGTTTGTAAAAAAATAACAATATGTAACAGGGATGAAACGCTATAATATAATATTTCAAATTTTGGTAGATCTGAAATATAAAAAAAATTTTTACATTTTAGTTCATTTAGTCAATCTCCGTAGATCAATCTCCGTGGATCAATCTCCGTTAGGTAATATATGTATATATTTTTTTTTTCAATTTATTTATTTTTATTATTTTAAAGATCTTTACAAGTTAAAAAATAAACTTAAAAAGAAACTAAACTATATTATTAATTATTTTAATGATCGCTGTAGGATACTCAAAAACTTACTTCTAATTGTAATAATATTTAATAATATTTAATTAAATGCTTAATTATTTTTATACATATGTATTGATTTCAATTTAAAATTTTTGTAAAAACATTTATAAAAAAAAAACAAATTAAGTAATTTATATTTATTTTAAAAAAAACTACAAACTAACTTAATATTAGAATCGTAAAACTAAAAACAGATGAGAGAATAACGAAAGTCTATATTTTCCTATCAACCTATTGTATCCCTATCTCTTCACCTAACCAGCAATATTTTTTGTTAAAAATTTGATCTTTTATAGTTAAATTTATGTCAAATTGTAGATTTTCGTTATTTTCATTTGGAAAAAATGTAATTTTAGTATTATTTGCTCTTCTGTTTATATGATATATAATAGAATAGTGACATTACAATCAGATTGTTCTTTGGAATCAACGAACTGAAATGTTTCCGGTGGTGTGATCCCACTATATTCAATATTGCTGTATAGTAAACATGATAAGTTGTGTTGTTCGTAATACAGTAATCCCCGGATAATGGCGCCTCCCTTAATTGCAGACAAAATTAAGCAAATTATAGGTTCCTAATATAAACAAGTAAAATTTCCCGTTTAAATGAAATCCCGTTTCATTGATTTACCCGTTTTAATGCTTCATTCATTTAATCTCATCTATACGAAAGTACATTAAAGTTTTTCTGATAAATGCGTCGTGATTTTTTTTTTTCATTTTTTATTCAAACCAAATATTTTTTCAATGTGTTATTCGTAAGTGTCAAATTTGAATTTAAATTTTAAAAATTAGTTGTCTTTGAGTTTGAAAAGAAAAGGTAAGATTGAATACAAATTACTAGTATGTAAATAAAATTTTGCAGTAAATTTTATATTTTTCAGAAAATGGGATCGAAACATTATGTTGCACTTTCTTTGAAAGAGAAATTGCTAATTATGAATTTATTGAACACCAAAGAAAAAAGCAAAAAGGAAATTTGTTTAAAATACAAATGCTCAATTTCAACAATAAACCGAATTATTCACAACAAGAAAAACGAATAAAAAATTCAAAAGACTATCAATTATCAAGGAAAAGGGAAAGACAAGGTGCATGTGGAAAAGTAGAAGATTCTCTTAATTTATGGTTCACCCAAATAAGACAATTTGTTTAATTGTTTAATTATTATTTTAAAACACTGCAATAACTAATTGATGCAATAATTTATGTTATGTTTTTGTTAATTTTTAGTTTTGTTAGTTTTTTAATAAACATGAATTAATTACACATAAGTAAGTAATTTTATTTAATTTTTTTTATTTTCACATCGTTTTTCCAAATTTCGTTTTATTGATTTCATGATGCAATTAAAAGGGATTTTCGTAATTGAGTTTTCCGGTTAATTAAATTGAATATTGTGCCATTTTTGCCAATGCAATTATCCGGGAATTACTGTATTTAAAATTCTATTGAAATGTTCTCTATTTAGTTTAATTATAAAAATGTCAATTCTATTAATTTTAGATAGATTATAAAAAAATTTATTTGAGTAATAATGTTGGTAATTAGTGTTTGGTTTTCGATTCTTATTTTAGGCGATTCAAATTGGCGATTCATAAGTCAATATTGGTCTAATTAATGACGTATAAGAGAAAGTTTTAACTTTGTTTGAAAGTAATTTAGAGTAAAAAATATGTTATAAATGATTTATTTGCTTTAAGAGTCTGACTTCTGATATGATCGCCAAATTTTAAGTTTTGATGTAAAGTAACCCCCAGGTATTTAACATTTTTTTGGTTATGAATTCTAATCCCGTCTGGCATTCGTAACGAAAATTGTTTCCAATTATGACGAATGTCTCGGTTTACTTTGTCTACCGTATTTCGGAATAGAATGATATTACATATTTATTAAAGTTAATTTTTAATTTCCAAAATTTACAGTAATCAATGATAATGTTAAACATGTTCTGAAGGTTTGTTTGACAATTATTCATTTTATTATTACCCACATAAATAATTATGTCAATCCATTAAAAAATTTAAAAGTTAATGCAGAGTTAATTTTACCATTTGATGTTACAAAAGACTTATTGCAGATCATGTCAGTTATAACTTTAATTAGATGATAAGGTAGTTTGTATTTTATTAGTTTATAAATCAGACCATTTAACCACACTGTATTGAAAGCGAAAGCTTTCTCTAGATCTACTAAGCAAGCTCCTACACATCTTTCCCCATTTAAGTGCATGAACAGTTGAATGTTAGTGTCTGAAACTGAATTGGTTACGTGGAACTATTTGCTTTTTTTCTATTTCAGTGTTTAACATGTCGTTTATGAGTGTTTCGTAGACCTTATTTATGTTAGGCATTAAACTTATAGGTCTATAGTTGTTAAGATCTGTGCTTATTTTTTTTATCGCGATTATTTTGCTTGTTTCCCAATATTTTGGAAAGGAGGATAGGTTTAAGTTATTGTTAAATATATAATACTGTTTTAATATTTTATCTGATAAATTTTTTAAAACTATATTTGGTATTTTATCTAAGCCTGATGATATTTTGTTATTCAAGCAGCGAAATTTTACTTTAATATTGTTAAATGATGTTAGCATTTCTTTTTTATCAGTTGTTCGCACTATTGTTATTATTGAAGTTAGGTAATTATCTCTATAAAACTTTCCACCTCGGTGAATTAAAGCAAAAAACAGTAACAGGGAAAACTACCCTGATATATTTTAATTTGAAAAAATTTCTATCATTAATAAATGATACAGCCCTGACACTTTATGTGCTTTACTCACATTTTTATATTTCTGATATTCATTTGGTTGGTTCACATAAAAAAAAAACCTGAATTAATTTATTAAATTGGATCTAATAGATTTTTAAATAAGCACAATTTTGTTATTTATTCATAAGGCAATAACTCAAACAGTTACATTTTTGACAACTTAACTACTACGGATTTATAATTTTATTGATAAAATATATATATATATATATATATATATATTACATTTAATTTGCGATTAGTTATTATTTAGCTTAAATAAAAATTATTAAAGATATTTCAACACAAAAATAATAATTGCAATTAAATAAAGTATGTAAGTATGTATGTATGTATGTAAGTAATAGGTGAATTAGCGGTGTTTGATTTTGAATTCATAAAGAAAATTTTTCTAATTTAATTATGCATCAATGTTTTATATACATATATATATATATATATATATATATATATATATATTACACGACTCTAATCACTATTAATTGGTACATTTAAGATATAATTTGAATGATATTTAATATTAAGTTTACATCACTCTTCGTCCTAATGGCAGGCATGGTTGATATTGGTTTTTGAAATTCATCCGGGAGTAATGCAATTCCATATTTTCGAAATTTAAAAAACCCTAAAGTTAGCTAAATTAATAATAATAAAAAAAAGCCAAAATACTCGATCTTCCAAGTGAAATGAAAAGAATAGAGGACGAGTAACAAGAGCATGATAAAACAGTATTGTTGTCAATCAAAAAAAAGAATAGAAGAAGTACAGTTCAGTAAAAATTAGAGTACAATCACAAGTTGTCAGAAAAGATAGGAAAAATTGCGTAAGTGTTAACATGCATAAACTTGAATTTGGATTTTATAAGGTAGGCTGATAAAAAATATCAAATGGTTAAATTTTGTTTAGTTTTCACACAAATTAAATTTAAATTTAAGAATCTAAAGAGAAACCCCTATTAACGATCTTACAAAAGAAAATCCGTTTATTATGGACCATAAAACGAGAAGATATTGGATGACGAGACAATGGATTCCATAATTCCTAGTGATGAGTTGAAACTCGTTGTCTGTGTGTGTAAGGCAAGGAAAAAATTTATAAGAAGAAACCATCCTTTATACAGATATAATTGACACGCTGGGTGGCTTAACCGAAAGCTTCGATTCCCGATGAAGCAAAAAAAATGCCTTTTTTTTTATTAGCCAAAATTTGAGTCAGAAAAAACTTTATACTTTCGTACCGCTGGCTTTTGGAAGAGAAAAGAAAAGGGATAGTTAGAGAGAAGAAAATGAGAATGAAGTAGGAGAAAAGTTCGGCGGGGAGTTGCGAGCTATGTTATTGATGTTCACTTTGAATTTTTGTTAATTAAACAAATAAAAACTATCCTTTCTAGGGAAGGCTTGTAGTGGAATGCGATTCCACATTCTAGAAGTTCTGACGATAAACGAATTTCCATAACCCGTCTTGAACCATCTTGGTATTTCCACGGTGTAAGGGTGAGCATTTGCAGCCTCTCGCGGTCCTCGACGGAATTGCTTAAGAGGCGGAAGTAATGATTTTAGTTCTTCCGAGAATCCGAGCATGTGTCTACTCCCACGAAATATCTATAAAATAGAGTTAGTGCTTCAACGATACGACGATGACTAAGTGGAGCAAGTGTTGATGAAACATTTACATCATCAATGAGGCGAATAGCGCATTGTTGTACTCTGTCATGAAAGCTTAAAGCACTCTTTGAGGCGCCCGCTCATATATGCGAGTTGTAGTCCATCCTGGGTCGTCTGTAGTTATTATAGTTTTATTAGTTTTTCGACCTTGTCTAGTACCCTAGACCACTGTCACTGTCACTGTCATTGGGACATAATAAATGACAAAAAATAATTGAGAGTGTATATAATCTGACCAACAAATTAAATAAAATTAAACTATTCTATTTAAGAAGGCTTAGTTCCCGACAATATCAATAGTTTTCTACATTTAATGAGTAGATAAGCCAGTAATTTGTTAAAATAAATACTCAAATTATTGTAGATATTGTAATGTAAAATTGCAGTACCGGAATTAATTAAGCACGAAAATGTGATTCAACCTAAGTTACTGTCAAGAGTGTAAAAAAAGAAAAAAAAATAATTACGTAATAATTTAATAGCTGATAAATTCAAGCCATATAAGTTTTGTCGGGACAGAAATTTAGCTCATTCCCATTCAAGTCCTCAATACTATCACAGTTTTTTGCTTTACATATTCCTAATTTGGACAAATTAGATCATAGCTGCTTAAAAAGTGAACAATTGCTATATTCAAAATTTCACTGTTACCGCTTCTTGGCCTGTTTTACATTAAGATGTCCTTGAAGATGCCAACTAAGTATAAAGATTAAGTTAAAATGTACGTATAGCTGGCTATATACTAACTCAAAAAAATTTTTTTTTGTATATTTACTAGTTCGGCCTAGTTTGCTAAATAATAATTTTTTTTTTTGTTTTTCCAGATAGAAGAAAATCATAAAAAGAGCCTTCTACTTCTGTTCTATGTGCCGGGGAAGAATGAAGTGAAGGGCTGTGCCGACCTTAACGCACTAAAAATTCCCACCCTTTTGTTAAAATTGAAACTAGTCTTTAAGACAGCGCTTATACTTCAATATATATTGACAATATTTTTTGATGAGAGAGAATATTGAAAAAATACTGATGTGTAAACACATATTGATATCAATATATGTATATTGAAGGAAAAAATAGAATTTATGCTATTTTCTTCAATATTTTTTGAGAGAGACAAAACATTCATATATGTTTTTTTTTATTATAATTTTTGATTTGACATTTGCTTTATATTCACAGGGTACTTGATTAAAAAAGTTTTTTTGCTTAAATATTAGTTTTGGTGATGTGAAATAAATAAGAAAAAAATTGACAAAAAACTGATGTGTAAACACAAATGTCTCTCTCTTCAATCTTAAATCGTCAACAAATGTTCAAGAATATTGAAGTGTAAACATTGCCTAAGACTAACCTTTAATACAATTTTGGCTCTTTTACTTCAGCTTTCTTTGACCAATCAAAATTCCATTCGGAATTATTATTGTAAGATAAAAAACTTTATCCTAACACAGTTCGAACGGTTTCGTCCGTTTAAGTCTTCTAACAAAGTTTTGACTGTCAGCTAAACGTGCAACTTCGACATTGACATGTTGAGAGAGACGACTTTTATGACGTACATCTAATTTGTATGACGAACAAACCATGGGGCATTAACAATGTTTCGCAATAACTTGTTTTGGAACGTTTGGATAGTTTGAATATGTAGTTGCTTAGCACAACCCCATATTTGCATACCGTATGCCCAGACTGGATTTAATATCTGCTTGCAGATCAAACTGTGTTATACGTCGAAAACGTAGATGTTCGCTCAATTAGTCAATACAAATGTTTTTATTTCAGATCCAATTCAAGTTTTTTTTCTTGCCGTGTTCTTTCCGCAAAGTCTAGATTTGCGTCAAGCGTTATACCAAGATATTTTGCAGAATTTTGATATGGTATGATGACATTGCTTAATCTTCAAATGTTCAATGTTCAATGTTCGACTCAATTTTTTTATTTATAAACATAACGTACGTGGATTTTGCTTCATTCAGTTTATTTCTTCACCTTTTGCACCAAATGGGAATTTTGTAATTGGCTTGTTGCATATTATTTGTAGCTTCATTTATATTTTTACCGACTACTAATATCAAAGCGTGTCATCTACAAAACTAGCTACCGTCGCATTTTCAATCTCTGGAATATTACTAGTGTATAGTAAATATAGTATGAGGTCCAGTACCCTACCTTGTGGTACTCTGCGTTAATATTTTGTAGAGCAGAGTAATCTTCTCCTTGTTTAATTTGAAATAATCGTTTTGATAAATATGACGAAATCAGTTCAACATATGTTTCAGGGAACAAGCGACGTAGTTTGTAGATAAGCCCTTCATGCCATACTTTGTCAAAGGCTTGCGCAACATCAAAAAACATTGAAGAGCAGATGCATTTTCCTTCCAATGTTTTTTCGATGACCTCAGTTATTCTATTGACTTGTTCGACAGTTGAATATTTTTTTCTAAATCCAAATTGATGATTTGGTATAATGTTTCCTGTTCCAATCAGAGGTTGAATTTTTTTAAGAAGTAGTTTCTCAAACAACTTAGAGATTATTGGTAACAATGAAATAGGTCTGTAGGACTTGGGTTCGTTTAAGGGGTTTTCCTGGTTTACGAATCATGATAACATCAGCAATTTTCCGTTTTCAATCTACTGCATTCATTATTTTTGTTAGAACTATTAAAGCTTTTGGTGCGAGTTTCTTTAAGATATCAGCGTGATCAAATCGAATACTGGAGCCTTGTTTAAGCTTTTAATTTCTTTTATTACGTGTTTTCTTTTAAATAGCGTTATTTTCCCATCTACTTGGATATTTTCTACCAGATTTACATCTATATCAGATTCTACATTATTTGGGTTGAATGTTTCATAAAGGTGATCAGCGAAAGTCTCAGCTTTTTCCTTATCGCTAAGCGCCCACGTTCCGTCACTTTTTCTAAGTGAAGTAGAATGCACGATCGGTTTTGTCAGCTTACTGGTTGCTTTCCAGAGTGAATATTTACTTTATTTAGTAGCAGATAGGTTTTGTAAATAATTCTGCATTTTCTCTTCTTTCAGCTGCTTTATTTCCCTTTTTAACTCTTGAGACTTGGAATTAAGGAAACTTTTATCAGCTGGATCACGTGTCTGCTGACACCTTCTTCTAGAATCTAGCTCTTCGTTTTTGCTTTATCTTTTCCAATAATTATTGACAAATGCTTTACCCTATATAATTTTTAATTCTCTATTATTATTATATAGATTACATAGATGATGCGATATTTCACAATTAAATGTAGCAAGCTTTAGTCTGGTAATAAACGTTTGATATGTTTCCTCTAATGTACATTAGCCTAACAGTAATAATTACTACTTATACAGTTATACTTTTCGTAAGTTGTTTATAATAACAATAATTATATGTTAAGAGTGTTTCGTTCATCATAACACTACTTGAGCTCATCATAGGTATTTATAGTGTTAGACTGCCTACACAGCACTTGATTTTTATTTTTGTTGAATTATAATTTATTATAAGATGTTATTCATACATCTGTGAGCTATAAAAATCAACCAAAATTTAAATCTCAAAGATTTAAGAAATAGCTTATATCATAAATTAAATATCAATATAGCAGTTATTTAATCTATGCTTATACTAACTAAAGAAATAAAAAAATAATAATAATTTTGTATATGAAAGGGAAAAACTATAAGAAAAGTATTGATTCCAATATCCTTCAAACTATGTACATACTTACTTCTAAAATTCTTGACATAGTTTTGATTCAAAAAACTTTTTATAATCAAAATACATTTCAACATTATGGAAAAAGTATAAAAATATTAAAACTAATAATAAAATAGTGTCATAATAACAGTTTTTAAAAATATTATTTTTTCTTCTGAAGTAACTGGAAAATATTATATATACTTATGTATACATGTATATTATATATGTATATGTCATTTTATTTACACGTTTTGTTAAATATTTTCCAATCTATGAAAAAAAAAACTATTTCTACATCAAAAAAGGCTAATGACTTTTTTAAGAATAGTATTTTTGTTTACACTGCCATTAGTTTTAAAATTTTTATTACCACGAACTTTTTGAAATTTATTTTGGTTATCACGAATCAATCGTCGTTCATTATTGCAAAAATAATGATCCATGAAGTTAATAACAAAAAAAAACAAAAGAAACAATACACACAAACGCAAAAACAAAACAAAAAACATACAACTGCGATTTTATTCCGTCTTAACATTTACCAAAAAAAAAGACAACTTTAAATTGACTATAGCAATTATAGTGAATCGGAGTTAAGTGCAACATTTCGTTAAATAAGTTATGGTTATTAAACTATATTTTATAACACTGAAAAATTTTTTTCGATAAATTTTAATAAATTTTCATTTAGGAAATTTTCACTTTTCGCATGAACCTTCGGACGGATATTACGTACATCAACATATAGATGTTAAATAACGTGGGTGCACCAAAGAACAGAAAAAAGCCTTAGAAAGCACCAATCCACATTTGGATTTGATTATAAGATCTGGAAAATATTGTTTAGGATACAAGCCAACTCTTAAATCATTGTGCGTTAAGGAAAAGTTAAGCTAGTTCTGATTGCTATATAAATACTTCATCTCTAAGAAAAAGAGTATTATGCCATGTCAGACAAGAGTGATCTACAACATTATAGCGGGACAAATATTGAATTGGAAACAGCTCGTGATAAGCAAAAACCATTGACTTACAATCCTACTGGATGATGAGTTATTGCACAATTAAATGAAGCAAGCCTTCGTCTAGTAATAGACGTCTGATAGGCTTGCTCTAAGTATAAATCTGACAGTATATGCCCACGGTAATATCATAGGCCAGTTTCTAAATAAACTGCTGCCAGACACAACCGATTACATCACTCCTAAACTGAACTTCAACAAAAAGCCTGAGGTAAGTTTTCCTGCTAAGGCCGATTGGAAGTGTGGTTTTAAAAAATGGAAAATGATAAAGGAATTTTCACTCATGGATCGAAAATGAACAGCGGATTAGGTGAAGGAATTTTCTCAAAATATTTTTCTAAAAATATCAAAGGCTTATGGTTTCCCTAAATACGCTAGTATCAATCACATTCATACAACCAAAAAAAAAGTCGCCATCTTCACGGATAGTCAAGCCGCTATCAAAGCTTTGGTGGCGGATACTATCTGTTCTAAGCTGGTGGAACAATGCCGAAACGAAATTGGAACCATAGATAACCGGTTCTCGATTTCTCTACTATGGGTTCCTGGTCACGGTAACACAAATACAAATGAGAGAGCCGATGAACTGGCAAGGCAAGGTTCCAATTTCGACAGGCCCCTTGAGGAAGACATTCACTCAAGAGTCGTCAAGGAGCGCATCCATTCATACTTTCTGGCCAGGGCGAATTAAAAGTGGCATAGACTAAATACCTGTACGACCTCGAGGAAAGATGGCCCTCGTAAAAGATCAATAAAACCCAAACAACTCTTAACCAGGTCCCGTACTGATATATCAAGAGTAGTAGCCATCAGTATGGGTCATTGGCCAATAGGAAGCCACGCTACCAAGCTAGGTATTCCTTTTAATCCCCACCGTCGCAGTTGTAAGAATGTAGCAGAAATTCTTCAACACTTCCTTTGCAGCTGCCCAGCATTAACTAGAGTCAGAATCCGGGCTTCAGGTGAAGCTTTCCCCAGCAATATAGGTTTTATCGGGGAAAGCAAAATAGGAGATCTGATCAACCTTCTCAATGACACAGGGTAGCTCTAGTACTGAGTCCCTGGGTAGAGTGAAAATGAGAGAATTACCCCCTATAACAACCAACTACAAGAAATAGGTCACTCGAGTCGTGGTATCAAAAAGGCACAATTAAGTGTTAATTGGTTTTTCAAAAGTAACTGGAATGGCCAAGTCTATACCTACCTACGTATGCACATTGGTAATTAGATTGACCCCAGAGATTCAAATATTATACGTTCATTACCGAACAACAACTGAATTTAAAATAAAACTATAAATTTCTTCCAATAACAAAAACAAAATGAATTTGCAATTTAATGATGATCCTTGGTTAGTCCTACAGGATATTAATAAAAATTAATCGAAAATTAACTGCAAGCAAATAAAGATACAATGACCTAGCTGTTTGCGATATCGGACATTTCATAAAAAGAACTATTTCGGACAAAAAATGGTTATTGAGTATAACTTCAGTGATTGCCGAAGTAGACAGAGATGGTCGAAGAGAATGGAAGAACTATTTCAGGTATAAGAAAGGTCCTTGAATATAATTCCAATAATCTGTTGAAGTAGGTACAGATAGGTTTAGGTTTATAGGTGAAAGGAGGGAATCAAAAATCCCTATAATATTTCTTAGTTATTAGGTCTTTATGGAAAACATTTATTAGAGATCAATAGAAAAGTTCTTTCCAGTCAGCTAAAGTCATGCGTCTCATTGCCCCAAAATGAGGAAGTAATTAATATAATAAATTTATACTGAGTGTTCCAGAGCATGCGTAAGAGAAAACATGCGTCAGAGGGAAAAAATCTGTTATTTTAAAATTTAAAAATTTGAACTTCGGGATTAAAAACCCTTTTCCAGTGCTTCTCGGAAGTTGAAAATTTCACCATTTAATAGAGCACCTTTGATTTAATTAATAAAATATTTTTATAGGAAACTTTGCAATTTAATGAGAATTTGACGGCATTTTTCTGAAATGAGAATATTCATTTGGACATATCTGTATAACAAGGATCGTAAAAACCAACGTACGTATCCAGATCCACATAAACAGTGTATATTAAATGTATATACAGTGTATATAAAACACAAAGTTTTATTTAAGTTACTTTTATTTTGATATTTTTTTTCTATCACAATCCACGATGTTTGTGAATTCCTATAAGAATAGATATTTAAGTAATTGGTCTAAGTAATAGTGTGGTTGTTGATTTTTCAAATTTGGCACGTTTCTTTTCTTAAAGTAAATATTACTCTAACACATTTCGATTCACATATTTTTAATGATGAAAGGAGCTACCTATAAGCTACATATAATCTACTGCTTCGCAAAAGAGCAATTAAAATTGAAAATTTCTGTTATGCTAAGCCTTAAGCGCTCCCTATCTTTAAAAAGGTGTAACATCAGTACTACGATAGGAGTCACTACAGGTCATTGTCTTGTTGGCAAACATGCCAGAAGACTTGAACTTCCCTCAAATAACTTTTGCAGAACGTGTAAAGAAGAGGAAGAGGATGAAATTGTCCAACATCTTTTCTCGATTTTATCAAAAAAGGAAAACCTATCTAGGAGTCTTTTTTCTGAACTCACTGGGCATCATTCTTGAAGGCACTAAAATCCAAGACCTCCACCGCTTTGTAAAAAAGGAAAGTTTTCGAGGAAAGTTACCGTTGTATCACAATGGACCTTATACTGGTCTTGTTGTATTGGGTCTGCAGTCGCTATACTACCTACCTACCTAATGACGTATTTTTCTAAAGAAATGTGCAAAATTATTGAATTATTCGATGTGACAGCTGCAGACTTATCGAACTGACTGTACCGACTGATTTTGAATTAATAAAGATAATTATTTTTAACAATCACATTGGATTCTAGTGATATATTAATTAAAAGTGGAATTCGCTCTTTAACTAATAAATGTAAGCTCTTATTTTGTAAATATCAGTTGTTCCAAAGCAACTTACTTCGTGCATTAGTGCTTGCGATTTATTATTGACAGGAAATTCACATTTTATTAAGTGACAATTTGATATATGTATATGTTAAATCTATTTACAAGGAAGCTATTCTAAGACTAACTTACTAACAAATAATTTATTTAATGACCAAACCAACTCGGTATAGTGGTTATATCATCTAACTATACTAATCAAAAGATAAGGGTTTTAAAATCTGCAGACACCTGCGAACATATCGAATTAGATTAAACTTTTCTAATCTCAGAAACGATGGAGTTTCATTTCATAGTTTATACATCACCGAAAATTGTCCTACCATTGCTTTATAAGTTTTGCTGGTATTTTCCTGATAATTTTGCATAACAAGAATTGTACTCAAGCTTTCGACAGAGTATAACTGAATTCAATTGAGTCAAACCGCCAGAGAAACACTAAATGTTGTTTTTTTATTATGTTCGTGTTAGTTCGTACTAGTTAATAGGACTAATACAATATTTATATAAACAAATATTTAAAAAAAAATTAAAACACATAACGTGCTCACCGAAGATATCTCAACATCAACAGGTATTAAACAAAGTCAGTCCAACTCTGTTTAAACTAATAATGGATAAAATAATCAGAAATATTGTTAACATCTCTTGCTGGGGTTAATCGATTTTACGATATAAGAATGTTAACATTTTAAGTTAGACAGATGACTTTGTATTACTCGCAGATGACCATGTAAATATGTGGATACACGTTAAGAGGTAAGAAACGTAGCATTGATGAAATCAAGGACATGTTTCACGTTCAATATATTGCCCCCTGGAGTCGAAATAGATGAAGAAACTAGAAAAACCATGTAAATAGAATGTCAACTGGGGAAGGTAGTAATGGATGACTAAATCATTATCAAACAGTCACTAAATTTAGAAGAAGAATTATGCAACGAGTAATTTTCGTCCTATTATACTTCCACCATACGAAAACAACGAAACAAATTATAGAAAACTGATTCCCTAACAATTTTTTTCAGTGTTTTATTTTTATAATTTTTTACATTTTTTAACAGCCAAATTTTCCCTTCCAAAATTAAATTCTTAATTTTATTTAATTTTTGATCTTTCACCACTCACTCATACTATAATAACCTCAAAATAACTATATATAGGTACACACTACACGAACATAATAAAAAAACAAACAAAATACACGAATTAGCTACCTAAATCAAATTAGAGGAGCGGAAAAAGAACAAATAAAAGGCTAAAACAGAAAAATTGCCAAAAAAAATAGTTTTTTTTTTTGTTTTTCTGATTCTATTAACTGATAACAACAAAAATAGTGTTTAGGTTAGTCTTTTTTGTTTTTCCAATTCCTACCATACCATCTCCCTTTCTCTCATTCTCCTTTTTATATAGTATTTTTTTTTTTTTTTGGAAATTTAATTTTCAAAATATGAACAGAGAAAAAAAAGTTTCATCTAGATTTTTATCTTCAATAAAACAGTGCCGAACAATATGAATGAACCGGATATTGTCAAAATGAACATAACCAAAACTAAATGTATTTAAAGCCTATCTAGAGAGTATGTTTATATGTATGTAAATGATTGCCAAATCATTAATATGGAAAGGGAAGTAAAGTATTTATCGAAAAGAGTGAAAATATGAATTCAGTATTAGAGAATTCCTCTATATATATATATATGCATGCATATATATATATATATATATATATATGGATATGTTTGGTATGATAAGTTCATTGTACTTGTACCTGGTACACAAATTTGAAAATAACTGATGTAATGATATGAAAAGAGTAGGAGTATTTATGTATATACACGAAATATATGTATATTTATTTACATTGATGGTTTAGTCAACCGTCATGGTACAATGATTATGTCCTGTTTTGACTATTAGCACAATAAAGTAATTTTAAACTTGAAATTTTCATTATACTGTAATTATATTTAGTCTGCATAATACAAATCCAGAAAAGTTGGATATAACTTTTTAAGAGCTAGAAGAAGGTTGCAGCAAACACGTAATCCAGCTGATAAAATATCCTTAATTCCAAATCTCAAGAATTAAAAAGGAAAATAAATCAACTGAAAGAAGAGAAAATGCAGAATTATTTACCAAACCTATCTGCTACTAAATAAAGTAAATATTCACTCTGGAAAGCAACCAGTAAGCTGGAAAACCCAATCGTGCATTCTGCTCCACTTAGAAAACGGCACTATGAAACATTTAACCCAAATAATATAGAATGTGATATAGACGTAAATCTGGTAGAAAATACTCAAGTAGATGGTAAAATAAGGCTTTTTAGAAGAAAGGAAATAATAAAAGAAATTAAAAGTTTAAAATCAAACAAGGCTCCAGAATTCCATTTGATCACAGCTGATATTTTAAAGAAACTTCCACCAAAAGCTTTAATATAGTTCTAACTAAAATAATGAATGCAGTAGATTGAAAACGGAAAATTGCTGATGTTATCATGATTCGTAAACCAGGAAAACCCCTTAAACGAACCCAAGTCCTACAGACCTATTTCATTGTTGACATTAATCTCTAAATTAAACGAACATTTAAGTTTTCGACGTATAACAAATATCATAGGGATCTCAGGGTTCCTCTCATAAAAGACGAAATAAAAAATTGGCTGTACGCCATAAATGTCATCTCTCTCAACTTTGTTAGAAGACTTAAAACGGACGAATCCGTTCGAACTGTGTTAGGATAATTTTTTTTATTTTACAAAAATTCCTAATGGAATTTTGTTTGATCAAAGAAATCTGAAGTAAAAGAGCCAAAATTGTAATAATGGTTAGTCGACTAGTTTTAATTTTAACAAAAGGATAAGAGTTTTTAGTCCGTTAAAGTCGGCACAGTCCCCGGTACTTCACTTCGTTCTTCCCCGGTACTTAGAACTGAAGTAGAAGCCTCTTTTGATGATTTTCTTCTCTCTGGAAAAAAAGTCTGCATAAAATATTGTAATTTCTAAATTCTATTATGCCAACATTCGTTTTTTTTTTTGTTAATATTCTGTAAGTATAACAAACCAAATAAAGAAGAAGAAAAATCAAATTTCATCGAATTTGAATGAACTTACCTCCCTCTCCTGCTCCTCCATCTAACTTCAATATAATCCCAGCTTAAAATTATTGACCGTGATACAGAAATCTCAACATGAGCCCAAAATCCTTTTTGGGCTTTAAATAAATATTAATATATTATAATATTTAAGTGCTCAATAGAAATATATATTTTCATTACGATATAAAATAGGAAGTTTGGTCAATTTATTTAACACAAATATAGATTTGTCATAGTATCTACATAACATACGTTATAGACGTAGAAAATAGCATTTAAATTAGAATATTACGTTTTTTTAAAAATTTTATTTTTCTCCTTTCATTTACCCTATAGTACAGTTATTCCAAGGCGTATATACCTAGTGACAAACATCATACGACTAATAAATCTGAGTAAAATGCTTCTCTATTAATTTTAAAGTATTGAAAGTTATGTACAGAATTTATATACCAGACACGTCTTCACAAACCAAAAAACAATTAAGATCCATTGTAGTAAAAAGGATGAAGGCAAATTACTGGATGAAAAAACTCAGAGATAATCATACACGATCAATTACAATACAATATAGCGATTTCTTTAGAATTTTTATGTATATACTAGCTGTACTCGACACCAACGTTACTTGTTTAAAGACCCCAAACAGCAAATACAACTTTAGCGACTTTTGCGAACGACACAGCTATTTTGGCATCTGACAACAATGAGAATGTTGCTTCGAATTTAGTACAAAATTACTTAGATGAAATATCGGGATGGACAAATACATAGTAAATTTGAGCAAATGAAGCAAAGTCGCATATAACGTTCACCTTGAGACGAGGGACTTGTCCTCCTGTTTTTTTCAATATCATGCCATAATTAAATGTGATGTCTTAAATGAATATCTTGGTATGCAACTGGATCGACGGCAAAAACACATATTTTTAAAAAGAATTCAAACATGTTGTTCAGGAAAATGTACTAGCTGAGCCTGTTTGGACATATATGGAATCCAACTTTAGGAATAACAGAGAAAATGTTTAATATTGAAATCATTCAGCAATTCCAGAATAAAGCAGTAACATCAATAACTGATACGCCTTGGCTTACTTTACTTATAAATTATCAATTTACTTGGCGCCTATACTTTAATTGATAGAAATTTAAGAATTGAGATGGTTGAAGAAGTAATTCAGCACTATATTCTGGATTATCTATATTCCATATTTTGGATAATGACCCAAAAATAATGGCAAGTACACTGATGACAACTTGAAATAAAATAGAGAAAACTTAAATTAGAATAAGATAATAATAAAAGTTGAAATAGTGTTTTTATTTATAAATAGTTCAAAAATAGAATTTCATCAACTAGGTTTCCTTTGAACCTAAGTTTTCTATCTCTTATTTCAATTTTCTATTGATTTCAATTAAATTTCGTAACATAAACAGGACATCGAATTATATAGCTAATTTCTTTAAATTTCCATAAATATTATACCCATATAGAGATTCCACCAATCTTAAGGAGATTCATCTAAATCAGCATTTGCGTCTGAAACTCATTTTAATTTTCGTTCACTTTTGATTTTTTTTGTGTACTTCATTTAAGTAGATAAGTACCTATAATAATTTATTAAATTTTTAAAAACTTGCAGTGGTTTTAGTGGGAGTGGATCCCACACTCTTACAAAGCACGCATGTATTATTCTTTGTATTGGTTTTCAAACTTTCCACAAAAAAAAAAAACAATTACATATAAAAACATTTAACAGATAGTTTACTAACAGACAAACATCACATAATACTTCCATTTTCAAACTAAAAACGCAGAAAAAATTCTGGGAACTTTAAATTTTCTCGGGCAACGCCGGGTAACTCCGCTAGTATATATATAAATGTAAGGCAAATCTAAGAATTTTTTTTTTAATTGACTCTATTCTGTTGATATGAGTGTAGTACTAAGGTGACCAGACGAAACTAAGCGTATTCAAGGTGACGACGAACGAGTGTTGTAAATAATGATTAATTTGCACATGGATGATTAAATTCTTTAGTTCCATCTCTTTATGAACCCTAGCATAGAATTTGCCTTGTTAATTATGCTATTGAAGTGTGGTTTAAATGTAAATTGTATATCATCGAAAAGGATACCTAAGTCTTGAAAGACTCCTGAAAAAACTCTTTTAATAAGTTTTGCATTAAAAGTATAGTTGATTACTAAAGGGAAGAAACTACGGGAATAGGAAATTAGAGCACATTTGTCAATGTTTAAGAGTAGGTCGTTGTAGCTACACCAACTAAAAAAAAGAGTCTAGATCTTTCTGAAGCAAGAGTGGAGTCATCAGATGAGGGCATTTTTTTATAAATTTTCATACCATCGGCATATATATAACAACATTACTATTCTTGATGATTTTAACTACATCATTAATAGAAATAAAGAATAGTAATGGACTAAGATGGTTGCCTTGTGGTATACCTGAGGTGGCGCAAAAAGAGTCAGATATATTTGATCTACAAATATCACACTATAAGTTGTTTTGGACAAAAACGATTTGATCCATTTTAAGAAGGTTTTAGGGAACCCTAATTCTTCGAGATTTAGAAGAATAACGCTAATATGAAGTAGGTAATAAGTCTTTACTTAGGTCAGTATAAATAACATCAGTTTGAGAACCAGCTTCCATGTAGTATTCAAAAAGCATGATTAAGATTCAACTAAGTTATAGTTACAGTATAGATCTTTTTTTCATAAATCCGTGATAGTTAGTTAGCTACTAAAAGGAACTAGAGCAAATGTTTTTAGCATCTTTCTTATGAATTGATCGCATAAATGAATTTTTCCAATATTCTGGAAAAATACCTAAAGTAAATGAGTTAAATAATAACGATAATAGGGTAAGGAAAGAGAAACAGAACTCTTTCCCTGGACCAGATAAAGTACTAAGATTAATTTTAATTTTTTAAAATTAATCTTAGTACTTTGTCTGGCCCAGGGAAAGAATCCCTATTCAACTTATTCAAATATTCCTTTATTTTTTTTAATGGAGAATTAGTAGACTAAATTTTTTTAGGATATAGTGACGGGAAATGGATCCGATTTACGTTTCGAATTGACAAATTTCCAAAAGGTCTATAAGCATAATAGCATAGTTTTATTTTATTTTTAGTGATAACCAAAACTCTCAATTATTTTCTATTATTTCTTTTATCCCAATAAAAAAGGGTAGGGTACTGGGCCATTTTGAAAGACACGGTAATCGAACCTAGGACTTTTCGTTCGAAAAGCAAGCGCTCTACCTACTGCAGCACTCAGTGTATATATATAATAAGTGACGAAATTAGAATTAATATGTGTATAATACATCCAAGATGCCGCAGTTTTTTTTTTCTTTTAAACAGGACGATATCCTCGTCAAAGAAGAAGGAAGAAGAATAGAATTATGTTAAATGAAATAACTTCAAAATATATCTTCGAATTATCTAGCTAGGCTTACAATTTACAAGTAACAAATATATAAATAGATTTAAATATATAATAAACAAATAAATATTTTGAGTTGAATATCGTTCTGAATCAATATAGTTATTGTACATTAATGTAAAAACCAAAAAATTTATTCCAAAAAATTTTGAAAATTTTGATTTTAATAAAAAAAAAAATCTGTATACATTTATTATAAATTTTCACATCCTTCACATCTAACTATCTATATACGTATGTTTAGAAAAACAAAAATGATTAAGATTATCGGATTAATCGTATCTATTTCGTATTATCATCGAAGCCATCAAATCACTTTTAAATTCCATATAAAAAAAATTTCGCCAAAATTTCACAACAGATAAAATTACTACCATTTATATATTTTCAATCAACTAATTTTCTAAATCCCTTGATCCTTTTTATATATATATATTGAATGGAAATCAAAATATGATGTATCAATGATAAGGTATATATATATTTAAGACAAAAAAGGGAAGATTTCTTAAATGTAAATGTTAGATTTGAGTTGAATTTGAATCTGAAATCTTGTAGGCGCCTTTTTCTCCTTGAAATCTTTTAATCCTATAATCAGTATCAAGTTGTTCATTCATTTTAAGTTATGTATTCAGTATAGAATATATATAGTTCTAATTCTTATAAAAATGGGATAATTAAAAAATAATAACAAAAAATAAAAGCAACTTATATTGAAAACTAAAAGAATTTTTGTTTTAAGTTTTTTGCGTGTTCGGTTCTTTCTGTATTCGTATACCTAAGACAATTCGGTAGCTGTGAATTTTCAAAAAGAACAAATTTTTTTTTTTTAATTTTGCTATACCTGGTTATTCAACAATTTAAATTTATTTTATATAATTTATTTATGTATATTTTGATATACCAGGTTAGGATGTAAATGGTCAATCGTGCACTGAATTTCAGTTGGGATCAAACTGATACAAAAATTCTGTGGCAACATAATAAACAAGCACATAAGTTGACATAATCGAAAAATGAGATATTATTTCCATCGGCATTCTACGTGCAAAAATAATCCGAATCTTTCGAAAGAAATCCCGAGGCTTTTGTAAATTTTATAAATTTATTCGCCTAAATCAGCTAACTCAGAGGACTATTATGTATTTCAATCGATCTCGATCGAATAGTTCATCATTGTAATTCGATTTAGATTAGAGTTATTTGATTGAAATTCTTACAGCCATTATGTACCTACCTATTTTGATAAAAATTTAATCGAAAGTGCAGTAAAAAATGGTACCAGTGTTGAATTCAAAATATTATCGATGAAAATAACTGATGCATATAGGTAATTGATGTATGTAGGTAAAATGTTTCATTATTTAAATGTCAAATTACAACTATTATTAAAAAACCGAAAAAAAATTTTTTTTTGAAATTTTAAAGTTAAAAAAATTTAAAATTGTGTAAAATAAATTTTTAATATAGAGAAAATGATTTTATATCAGAGTTATATTTTCAAGTTTTAATGATGAAAAAGGCTATCAGGTTCCATAATCAAAAACAACGAACGCAACAATATAACAACCTGTTGAACAACAAAACCGTATTAGAAGACACTATTAAATATACTCTTATAAAAACCATGATGCAATTTATGTCTTCTTATGCAAAGCATGCTGCAAAAACTATAATAAGAAATTAAAATTTGCTAATACAGAAGCTTTTAACCAATCCATGAATGAATACATAATGTAAAAATGTGCCTTTGAAGATTTACCCAAACATAAGCTTGAGATAGAACATTTCTTTAATGTACATCACATCGACATTTTACTTCTCTCCGAGACTTATCTTACAAACAAATATAATTTCAAAATTAATGGATATGTATTCTATGCAGCTAATCATCCTGAAATGAAAGGCGATCGGAGGAACAGGTATCCTCATAAAGGAAAAAATCCGCCATTATCCACTTCAAATTTGATATGTTGTATAAGGAATACTTCTACATAAGTCTTCATTTATTTGAAGAAGTTTTCTGTTTTTGTTACTCTTGTTGTTGAAATAAATGGCCACTTGGATGATGGTGCATAAAATGTGGTGTAATTTCAATATTATAGAATAAAACGGTGCATATATTTGACATTGTGGTAATTGGTTTTGTTGATTAATATCATTAATTTGTTGTGCAAGTTTTCGAATTGAATTTTGTTCCTAAATCCATAGTTATGGATAGCATTTTTTATGTGGGTTGTAATCCAACCAACAAACTAAAGAATAAACAAAAAAATAATTAAATTTTCATTATATACTTATGTATATATATATATATATATATATATATATTAACTATGTATATAATAATATATGTAAATAATACGCATAACGCATTACTTATAATGGTCATCAATAAAGATATTAATCGTCTAATCTAAGATATTATTTCACTAATTGACACAAATTACCAATCTTAACGACTAATAAGCTGGTTATTGTATTAAAAATGTTGTGTTAAATTGTTAAAAAAATTATGTTTCGTTCACAACATGAAGTCCGTTCATAATAAACAATAATTATAGTTAATAATTTTACAAAATTTCAAAATTTTCTATTTTATAAGAAAGATTTTAACTATGCTGGAAATTTGTTCATTTGTTTATTATTTTTATTGTTTGTAGTGAATTATGGGTTTTTGATTGTTGTTCTTGTTTTTTTTTTATTGATGAATAAACTATTAATTTTGATTGTTTAAGTTTAGAGAGACTTCATTTATATAAAAAAGTTTGTTTCAGTTTCTTAGATTTTTCTATTTTTCAGTTTTAAAGAGTTTTATAGTTTATTAGAAAAAGATTAATTGAATAATTTTCTATAAAGTAAAATAGAAAATTAAATTTTATTTAGAAATTATAATTTCAAATACGACCATTATTGTGATGAATGGCATTTTTGATAACAACATCAATGTTGTTAAAATAAAAAATATTTTTTTATTCTTCGATATTTTATTATTTTTTCTTTATTGTGCTTTCCCAACCTTTCCCATACCGATTAAGCCATCAACATTTTATAAAATTTATTATACATGGTTCCTTTAAAATAGTTTTTTTTTGCATTGATATCACGGCCTACATTATACTAATAGTCATGTACAGTCCTACATACAGTCTTATAAGAAATTATAGCGGTAGCATTACAAATCTTGAGATAACGCAAGAACTACCGGTTTTTTTTTAATTTTGCTCAATTTTGTTAATAAAGATCTATCTTTTTTACATCATTTAGCAAATAAAAATAATTAAAAAAATTTAAATTTAACTTTTTTGAAAAAATATCTTCCAACTATTTTTCAGATTTTTCAAACAGATTCACAGTATTTTTAATGTAATTATAGCTTGTTATTATTGTATGTTGTTATTGGTACACTAAAAAAATACAGTTGCCTATAAATATAATACGCGATAACCCATATTCCGAGTGGAAAAGTGTCCAGTTTTTGGCTTGGCATTTATGTTTAGTCAAATAAAAAAAATGTTAACTCTTATGTGAGTAACAGTTGCAACACTTCCGTCAGGGTAACGAAGTACCTGATTTAATTTATATTTAATTACTTAATACTTAGGCGGCCAACAGACCATGTATATAGGTCCTAGTTCTATTCTTTTCAGTCTCAGAGACGGCTTCTTTCCAGTTGAAAATATGATTTTGTTTCATGTTTACCGATATTTCATATATTATCGGCACCCAACTTATTTTCAATGATAGAGCTAAATATTCGGGTCTCATTTTAGACAAGAAATTAAGTTGGAAACCAAATATAACTGAAAGAGTAAAGAAGGCTACTACAGCAGTGCTTTACATTTGTAAATGAGGTATTGGAAAAACAATGGAGAATAGATCCACATATTGTCCACTTGCAACAGTTCCCAAATCAATACTAATGTATGGTGTTGTAGTGTAGTGGACTTCAGTTACTGACAAAAGTTCCTCTGACAAAATTTCAAAGATCAGTCTTCATTTGTATAATTGAACAACTCCTCTTTCGTGGTACTTAGTACATTCTTCTATCCCTTAATCTCTACCCAATGGATATTTATGGCAAGGAAATGGCATTCAGAACCGCAGTCAGTCAGACTGAAAGCCAACTCTACACAGTGGAAACTACAATTAAATGGCCACTCTTCTATTATGGGAATACAAAAAAATTATTCCAAAAAACCTATATCATAATCTTACAAAATACTTCTTTGAAATATCATATCTATCAGACCAGGCAAATCTGGAAGAATAATACGGGTCTGACAAAAGAGTATATGTGCATCTCTACACCGATGGTTTAAAACTGAATGGTGTAGGAGATGGAGTCTTCTCAGAAAACTTAAATATATGGGCCTATCCTTTAGCCTACCAAAACACTGTAGCGTATTTTAGACAGAGGTCATAGCACTTAGACTGTGTGATGAGTTCCACAGCGCTATAAGTTGAAAATATCTGTATAATACTCACAGACATGTCAGGCTGCAATTAAAGAATTAGAATTAGTAACCATCAAATGACAACTGTGTTGGACAAGCTAGCGGATCGTCTATAATACAAATCAATTTGTTACAGAAGGTACAATCTTCGAAATTAAACCCTATAATCATTTTATGGATCATATACATTCGACGAAGAATTTCCTTCTCAAAGGCACCAAGAACATAATCAAACAAAGGTTCGGGTCCGTAAAGTAGAATAGAGAGTATGAGCGGATTATAAATTTGAATATCTAGAATTGTTACAGCATAAATCAAACTTGCTTGTTGATGTATATCTTGAACATTTTAGTAAAATATATAACAACACTTAGCATTTACCATTTTCCCACAAAAATGAATGTTTAACTCCTCTTAATTTTTCCAAAACACACTGTTAAAAAATATGGAGAATCTGAAGCAAATGTTGTATCCACGTATAACCAAATAACTATATCTCAAGGATATTTGGTGTTGTCAGCTTTCCAAAAATACATGTATGTCTTTAATGTTCTTTAAGGACGAAAAGGAAATTTGAAAGTATCCTTTTTGTTTTAATAATTTTATATATAAACCGTTATATCTGTTGATCGAGATAACGGTCTGTAAAATATTGTATCGTTTATTTGATGATGATACGTGCTGTGGTTATGGAGAAAATGCAGTTCAAAGTTGAAAATTAACAAAAAAATTTTTAAATCTCTTAAATATTTTACTAAAAAAAATCTACCGCAATTATATACATACATATATATAATTTCATTCATCTATCATCTATCATCTATTATCTATCATTTATCATCTATCATCTATCATCTATCATCTATCATCTATCGTCTATCGTCTATCATCTATCATCTATCATCTATCATCTATCATCTATCATCTATCATCTATCATCTATCATCTATCATCTATCATCTATCATCTATCATCTATCATCTGTCATCTATCATCTATCATCTATCATCTATCATCTATCATCTATCATCTATAATCTATAATCTATCATCTATCATCTATCATCTATCATCTATCATCTATCATCTATCATCTATCATCTATCATCTATCATCTATCATCTATCATCTATCATCTATCATCTATCATCTATCATCTATCATCTATCATCTATCATCTATCATCTATCATCTATCATCTATCATCTATCATCTATCATCTATCATCTATCATCTATCATCTATCATCTATCATCTATCATCTGTCACCTGTCACCTGTCACCTGTCATCTGTCATCTGTCATCTATGTCATTTGCCCATCAATGATTGTCGTGTCATTCAAGTGTTAAATTTAGATGGCGCCATAGAAATTTTTGCTTTTATTATGTCTAATTAATTTCACTTTACAATTTGAATTTTACAGTAAAACGCGGATAATGATGGTAAAAATATAAAATGATTGTAAGTTTAGTTAGATTTTGTTTTCATTAAAAAATATTATTTGAATTTATTATTTCTATATTAATTTAAATTGAAATTATTTTTTTGACTAACTTATACTATAATTAATTGAATACAATAGAATGTCTAAGAATATTGATTATCTAGAAGTATTGAGGTCTTAGGATAATATATATGTTTAAATTTTCAATGATGGCTAATAAGATGTCGTTAAAATGATCGAGTAAATGGCCTTTAGGGAATAGAATATTTTGCTTCTTACTACAAATATTCTGGTTCATATGGTAATTAAAAGCGATCTAATAAAAAAATAAAGCTAGGTATGATAAATTAGTAAGCAAATACGTATTTTTCTTAAACTTGAAATGAAAACTCTAATGAAAAAAAAAATGCTAGAATTTATGTTGCTCTTCATATACATATATTATATAGGTACTTTATGTCTATATCGTATAGTTTAAAAGATATAATTAGTATATTAGTATTAGATATAATATAGTATTTTTCAAAATTATTACTATTTTGAATCTTGTTTTCAAACCATTACACGATTACACTGTACCCCTTCTTCAGTTCAATGTACCAACCGAACCATCCATGGAAGGGATATGGTTAGTGTAATGATGAAGCATAAATGTAGAAAAATACAATATAGTAGATGAGAACAACACCCAAATACTAAAACTCAAGCATTGATGAGTATATTAAATATTAGGAGACTCAAAAGAAGGACCCCGGCAGATAATATCAACTAAAATTAGTTGAAAAATTTATTATTGTTAAAATTAATGTTATTATGTAGTTTATCGCATTCTACCCACTCTTTCTTGTAAATAATAAAGAAACAAAAATAATATTGTTCCCTTCCAAAATACATTTTCAAAATTTTTGCTATGGGTTTTGAGATTATTATTAAAAAAAATATAAAATATTTATTTATTTTTTAATATGAAATTTATAAGATCGTAATTCGCAGCAAACTGTTAATTAAACATTTTAATTCTATTTTTGATTATTTGTAACGAATTAAATGAATTTTGATTGTATTTAGATTGAATGAATATTTAAAAATATTATTATAACAATATACACATATTATTTTAGGTATAGATATTTTATTATTAATAACTCCATCAAAAAGGAAGTACACATAATAAATTCTAAGACTATAAATTTTATTTTTACATATAGGAATATAAAATAATTTTTCATTCTTCATATAACCTGCAAAAGACCTGCAAAAGATCTGTAAAAGTAAAATTCATATAAAAATGTATAATGGGTTAACATAAAAAGTGAGTTTTAGGTGAGAAAAATGAAAATCGTTAGTGTTATATCATGAATAAAATCATTTTATATATCAATTTTAATTAGACTGCTTCTCGGAAACAAATTTTATTAAAAATAAAAAAGAAATATAATAAAAATTAATGTTTGATATTTAGTATAATTGGTCAAATATAGAATAAAAAGTTCGAATATAACTTTCTTTATAAAATGATTTAAATCACAATTTTAAATTAAAAATTTCATAATTTAAATCAAGGCAGTATATACAGGGTGTATCCAACATTAGTTTCTACACTATATTATATATAATTATTTTTAGACCTTAATTATAGTATAGGTATATAGCTAACTTTCCCACGGAACTTGGGTTCACGCTCGAATTTTTCTTCAAGACTGAGGGTTGAACACTGGGATGAATACTGTCACTCATCGCAATCGCGAAATCAGATAATATAACCACTAATACAAATACACCACATCAGTCGACCATATTCTGTATTCAATATAATTCAAAATTGATTATTGAGTATAATTCGGTAACATTTACTTATATAAAATAGAATTATGCTTTGTTTTTGATAATCAGATTTGTTTTTAGTGATATGTTTAGATTTATGGAATAAAAGTCGAGTTTCCTTTCACTAATCATTTGTATTTATTTTGCAAATATCGATATTTCGGAAGCAACTTACTTCCTTCATCAGTGCTTTGCGACCGACAGAATTATGCTATTTATTTAAGAAGGCTGCTTAGATCCTGACAATAGTTTATTAGTGTTTCACATAAATGAGTTGAATTCTATATGATGTACTAAAAAAACATTCAAAAATTTTAAGTTACGCGTTTGACAACTTTCCTATCAAAAGTTTTTTTAATCTCAAATTAGCAATGACTGGAGTACAGCGGTGGGTGAAATAAATGACAATACATTTGCCAATACTCAGAGCGAGATTTTTAACGGTGGTAGACCAGTTCATGAAAGTATTAATATCTGATTGAAGAAGTAAGGCTGATGAGTCATTCGATTTTGCAATCTCTTTTAAAATCTTCATATGATCCGCATAAATGATCTTACTATACTCTTGATTATACCGAAATTACATCTTTAATGGAAATTATAAAGATTAGAGGGCCCAAGTGGCTACCTCGAGGAATTCCAGAATTATGGTTGATCTGTTAAAGAGTAGGTATATATATAGAAACCTATAGTTTTCGCAGCTTCAACAACATCACACTATGTCATTTTTGATAACAACATCAATTACAGTTGTTAAAACAAAAAATATTTTTTATTCTTCGATGTTTTTAATATCTCTCCTTTATTGTCCTCTCCCAACCAATTTTTGTATATAGATAATGTAAATCCAGAGTTTTTAGTTTAATTACCGCTTAAAACATCAACATGGATGACACTACAACATCAAAAGTCTTTGATGTCATAGACATTGTATATGGATGAGACTATGAGTATGACATCAAATGCCTTAGCTAAAGCCGTGTAAATTATGTCAGTTTCAAGTACGACCACATTTGGATTCAGAAATGTGGAACAAGATTCGACCAAATTTGTAACCGTCGATCTATATTTTTCATAAAATCATCATGTTGGTTTGGAGCAAATAAAGCAGCGCAGTCAATGTATATCGTATACCATATACCATAAGTTCAAATTGTTTTGAGATGATTAGGTACCTATTAGCGTTTTTATTTTGTACAGTATATTTCGGTACATAGAGTGAAGCACATTAAATATTAAAAATAATTGAAAATAAATAAAGAAAGGCATGTAAAATATTGTAGACCCATCAGAAGCAGAAAGTTATATAACCACCATATCAATCGATCGAATAACACAACAATTCCATAATATACAACAATTCACATCCACATGATGGATTTAATATTTTGTTCATTCTGGCTTAAAATCGGCTCCTTGTAATTTTACTAAATATGCTTTTTTTACAACAATTATACAAATTTTACTCCAACTCTAAAAAATAAGTTTTTCTATAAAGTCATTCTGTTTATTTTTCTAATCACTGTTGTATCTTCATTACTTCAGTATGCTACGGAAACAAGAAAATTTAACGTAAGAATTTAAATTATTTAATTTCTCGCCAAAAAAACCATATATAGATACTAAGCACAGAGCAGAGCGCTAACAATTTAATCAAATTTTTAATCAGTTATATATACCTACTAACTAAGCGACAAATTGAAATATGTACTAAGTTAACTAAGTGGTGTGTGTGTTGCACAAAAGTATACTAAGCGACATATTTTTTTTGTTTTTGTTTGTCGTTTAGAACATTGTTTGTACTTAGTGTTTGTGGTTAAGTTAATATATTAAAATGCCGCTTAGCATAATTTTCTTTTGTTTATACACCTTTTTTTGTTATTTAAACCGAATAATTTACATCAAAGGAAACTGTGTGACTTCGTTAAAACTTCGTTAAGAATAATAATAATAATATAAAAACCTACCTACTCTTCCGAAAAAGTATCGTTATTATTAATTATTTGAGTTTTATTTTCAGGAAATAAAAATTACTTTACCTATTTACCTATTAGAAATTCTACATATTTAATAAAGAATAAAACAAATAGTACAATTTATATGTTTAAACAAAATCCAATTTGATTTTAACCCTTTCCTTCTAATGCACATACACATACTCATTCTATCCTACTAAAAATATTTTTCCAAAGAAAAACTTTTATAAATAAATTTTAATGAACAGACAAAATAGTGCGCAAAATCTCTTTAAAGTACCTATACATACATCAATTTTAATAACTTTATCTTTACGATCTCTGATAATAAAGATAACTCTTAAGTTTCTACACAACACTTTTTAAAATTTGTATTATATATATATATATATATATGTATGTATATATATGTACCTGTTCTACTCTTTTCCTTTTATATGCAAAGTAAATTTTAAGCAATTTTTATTTTTATTTTCATTTTAATTTCCATTATTTTATCTTATTGAAAAAATAAACAAAATAATTTTTACATGAACAGCCAATCAAACACTTGCATTAAATTTTATTCTACAGTATATAAACTTCATCTTTAACCATTAACCGTTATTATCATACATTTTTTTTAACTATTTTAAAAACATATCAACTATCATTGGTTGATTAAAATATGGAAGAGAGTACTGCTTTAAAATAAAAAATGTTTTCACTAACACGTTCACACTAATATTTTGGTTACACCTACTTGTTTATTTAGAATGGATTTCTAATAATAGGTGTTTAATATTAAAAAACAAATGGGTGTGGTTTTAAATGCAAATGTATAAAAAAACTTTAAAATTACGCAATTAAAGAATATATACTTTATTGAAAGTCTGCACACAGGTAAAAACAGAATTATTTTTCTTTTCAGGTAAACTTACTTAAGTGTTGAAATTGCAAATGAAACACAATTGGGGAGAGAATAGTTGAGGATACGGTTACTGTATACGTATATAAGAGTGTATAACAGAATATTTTATATGTGTTTGAAGAATATTTTAACGCAAATATGTCAACAATAGTAAGTATTTGAAGAATAATTAAAAATAAGATTGAAAAAAATAATGAAAATAAAAATATATAGCTACTTATATTTACCTAAGTTTACATAATATCAAAAAAATTTAATTTGTCGGATATTACATTTTGTTCATACTATTTATACAGACAGGTACATGCCTACCTATTTAACCTATACAGTATTTTGATACAGTTGATTTCGGAATTAATTGTATAATTCAAAATTTATAATAATAATTTTTATTCCTACATAGCATACATACATACCTACATAGGTACTAGGCCAGTAACTAATATTTTATGTTTTATTTATACACTTTCTTCTGATGTTTTATATACCTACATATAATAATAATCATATACTTTATTAGGAATACTATATGTTATATAAGAACCTCTTACTCTTGATCTCCCAGAACAAAATGTCCCCAGAACAAAATGTTTGAAGCGAATTCATATTCAAATTGTCTTTATATAAGAACGTTCAGTACACCTAATTTTGACATTTCTTTTGTCATTTAGATTATGTAGATATATAGACAAAAACTAAATCCAGATATAGGTATAGATATAGTGCAGTTAGGTATTCTGCTTTTAACGAATTTTTAAGGTCCCATAACCTTAATGATTGCGAATAAACGTAAATACAATTTCATGGTTGGCTGAATATATAGGTATATAATAATTTGATGGTTTCGAATAGACCTACACACGCATATATATATATATATACAAGAGTCAAAGAGTGCTTTAGATTTTTTTTTATTGTCGTTTTCGACATTCTCAATCATCTCAGGCTGACTGAACTCTATGATTTGATCCAACCGCCAAAAACACTTTGTATAGGTAGGTATACCTATTTTGTTTATTAATTAATTTTATACTTAAAATATGATTGCAATTTAAACTTAAATTTTATAAATTAATTTATATATAGGTACACTATACGAGCAATACGAGCAATATTGCTCACTTAAGAAATAATTATAGTAAATAAATAAAAAAAAATTGAATTTTTGGTAAAGGTAACAGTTGTATTCTTGAAATGATATCGTTATTATTTTCCCAGGATGAATTTGGGATTTTCATTTAATTGTACCTACCTAAACCTAACTATTAAATGTTTTTTTACAATATATACACTGTTATACTTTTTATATATAATATACGTATAGCCGGTCTTTTTGTAATAAAATTAGAAATTTTCCTGTAATTTTTTTTATTTTTAGTATTTTTCTTTAAAATTAATAAAAAAAAAACAAAAATCCTCCATATTTCTTTTGGTACCTACTAAAATTAATAAAAATCCTTTTTATAAATAAATTGGTCTTTCATCTTATCACATTTTTTATCGTTTTATAGTTTTGGGTACAAAATTTAAACTAAAAAAAAAAAAAAAAAAATTACTTTAAAGTTTCTTATCATTTCACTTAGAATCCGAATTTGCATAAAAAAGTACTTTTTCCCATTTGAAATTCTCGATTTCGGCAAATTTCGCCGAACTTCAGAATTAAAAAACCTTTTTTTGGTTCTTCCCGGAAGTTGAAAATATCACCAATCGATAGCACCCTCAATTTAGTTAATAAATTAAATTTTAAATAAACCGGTCCTTCCCCTGTTAAAAAGCTGATACGGATGCTCGGGTACCCGAAACATATACAAGATTCTGAATTATGAGAGACTTTAGTTGGATTCAAGAGTTGGATTCAAAATAAGAGTACCTATTCACTTTTTCAGAAAATGAACATATATATATATATGTGTGTATGTGAGATTCTGAGTTAGTTGGAATTGTAGTTGGACTAAAAATCTGGGTTATATACTTATACGCTTTTTCCAAAATATACCAAATAGTCAACAATACCAAAGCTGTCAACATTTTGCAAAATGTCTGTTTTATTAAGTCTCCAATTGCCAAGTGTACCATAGGTGGTTGAACATAACTCCAAAAAATTTTCAACATTTTTAATTACACATTTTGTTTTTCAAATCGATTCACGCTCATAAAATATGTATACCTATATAAGTACCTATATACATATATATGTATGTACATATATCTTTTTTGTCATCACTATCCTTCAAGAATAAATACACTTGGGTTTTAGATATACAGTTAATAAATAATGTTAAATAGGTAGGTACTAGATATAGTTAAATAGAATTTCCTATCCCAATTTTTATTTAAATAAATAAATATATATATAGAATTACAAAAAAAAAATTTATTTTATAAATAATTCTTCTGTTTCAAAATTAAAATAATAATTAAATATAAATAAACAATAATTAAATCGTAATTGCATTGTATATATGGTGGTAATCACTAAAAAATAGTCACAATTTTGTTTTGTGTCCAATTTTGTAAGTACCTATACACTATCTCTGTCATATATGTAGGTAGGTATAGTGATAATTTTTTTGTTGAATTGAAAGTGACAATTAATTTGTTGTCACTATTCATATATAAAAAAAATATATACAAATGTGTTAATTAAGATGAAGAAATATAATTAACATATTTATATTTTATTTTATTAACCGTTTTTTATTATTAATTTTACTATATTAATTATATTAACATAAACAATAGATAATGTTGTAAATAATAATCAAATAAAATAGGGTGAGTGCACTAGTGTACAGCCAAATAGAAAAATTTCTGCCTTTCTGTCTTCATATACCTAATACCTATATTCTATTGAAATTTTTTTTTTAGTTCGGATATTACAGTTGGAAATTTATTTTCCAATCATTTTATTTTTCAATTTATTTTTCAATTTATTTTTCAAACAAATAAATTAATTAAATTAACTTTTTTTTTAAACAAAATACTGAGAAAAATCAACTTGTGGCTCAGTCATTAAGTTTGGTTATATAGCCAAAAAATATTATTTATTTATATATTATTAATTATAAAATTTAATTATTCTTTAGATTAAAATTAAACTGAAATTCATCATCTCATCACTAATTAAAAAAAATATTACAGTATATAGGTAGGTACTTTACTTAAAACTTCATTCAAAAAATTAAAAATATGTAATTTAAATTATTTAATATTTTTGTTTTAAATTTAAATTGAAATCATCCATTATTAATAAACGTGTGTAAACTAAAAAAAATTACTTGAACCGAGAACAGTCGGGACCATCAACATTTTCTGTTTTCATACAACTTTTTACTTTTGGGACGTGGCGATTGTCAAACTCTGTGGCCGCTATTATTATACATACATACCCTAATTGATTGCCTCCAAATCCAATTTCATGGCCTCTGGATTGACCTCTCGACAATTTTTTTCTAATCTTCAAAACTACTGATAACTACATTCTAAAAATAATACTGACCAAATACTAAAAACAGTAAATTTTAGACTACGATTATCATAAATTCTCTCCTTATAATAAAAATGTGGCCTAAAACTTAAATTAATGAATATTTTCATATTATTTTATTTTAAAATGATAAAGATTAAGAGAACATTCTAATTTTATCATTTGTGATGAGAAAGAAACAAAATGCCAGATTAAAATTTTTGTATATAATTGTCGAAAATAGTAGAATATTTTCCTTTTACTTAAAAAACAAAACACAAATCATATTCAGTATCTTTTAGTGTTTTTGATTATTAACATTACAAAATTCCACTACAATAGATTTTTCTTTTTCATATTAAAGACACCAGACATAATATTTTTGTACATTTTACATTCCGTTATTTTATTTTTGTTTCATTCCGTTACTTTATTTTTATCAATAAAATTTCCTTAAAATAATAGTATGCATATACATTCCTACATATTGTATTAACTTTATATACAACCATTTAAAATTTTCGGATTAAATTTTCAGCTAAAAATTTCCACTGACATGACATCCCATAATAATTTGTATAACCGTCATTCAATTTGATTCTACCAAAGAATTTACATATATTAAAATAGGATTTATACATTGGGATTGGATTTGTCCTTGGCACACACAACTACTTATCCATTTATATCTGTCAAATTTGAATACATATATGTTCCAAAAACATGTTAAATGTTAAATACAATACATATGTAATAATCTAATTGGATAGAGTAAACAAATTCATGCAAGTGTGAAAATTTATTTTTATTAAAATGTTTTAAGTTAAATAAATTTTTTGTTGAAATATTTTTAGGATGAATGCAAATTTCCCGACAAGCAATTTTACAAAATTCGTCTATTTTTTTTCTATTCTTATAAAAATTCAAGGGAAAGGTATGCCATTAATATAATTTTTATATAAATTTATGTTGCCTACACGCCACACACGATACGACACGACTATATACATTGAAGAAGTTTTAATCGTGACGTGATTCGTTTCGTGATTGTGTTGAATTATTGCAACTGTATGATTTCAATGAAAGTTTAATTTGCTATGTGTGAGTGCAAATTTATATAAATAAAAGAAATGCTTTTCTTAAAATTTTATTTGTTAATATTCTCTTATACTCTTTTATTTTGTTTATTACTTTTGTATATTTACTCTTTCTATATCTACATTTGTCATATCATTCAATATAAATGCTAACGGGTGTGTGCAATGCTGATTGCTGACTAGTTGTTCTGTTGTTGGTTTTTGTTAGATCTACAGTGGTTGTTTATTTTGAATGGATTGAAATGAAATTTATTCCTGATCGTATTTGGTTTCATCACAAAATTTAATACTTTTCAGTTTATCGTTTTGTCTCTCGGCGTGAGGTCGGATAACAAAGATTTATTTTTATATATATATATATTTTTTTTTTAAAAACTAAAAGGGGAAAAAAGACGATATTATTTTTTTTTTGTTTTTTTATCTTATTATGGTGATACAATATTTCGGGGAAGAAATATATACTTGAAAGATTAATAAATATTTGAAAATTTAATAAATTTTGAAAAAATTAAAAAATTTATAAAATTTTGAAATTAGTGAAATTTAAAAATAAAAAAAATTAATAATCTTGTAAGAAAGAAAATAAAATGATTACGTCATTAATGAAAACTATAATATTAAAATAATGTATATTCAAAAATAGTAGGTACCTACATAATATTATATATAATTTCTATTTAAGGAAGCTCTTCCAAAATGTATTTCAATATTTAAAAAAAAAAAAAATTGATGTTTGTGTAATATTAAATTTAATAACATACCTATACCTATTTTTGCAATACTTTTGACATTTTATATAATTCGTTTTTTGAATGAAATTTTAAAACAATGAGTGAAATTATAAATTAATAAAAAAAAAAAAATATAATTTAATTTATTCATTGGAATACAATATTATTATTTAGTTGTTTCAAAATTTATTTTTATTTAGTATGTAGGTATATCTATATATTACATAAAGCTATATATATTATTAATTTGTAATGTTTAAATAGATCGCACATTGCTTTTACGTACAAAAAAAAATAAATATTTTTTTCATACATATACATATACTACATATAATATATATATATATATATACATATATTTATATATATATATTTACCATTATAAATAAATTAAGAAAAAAAAAAAATAAATACTTATGTAAACGTACTGAATAAGTTGTTCTATTTTGGATACTAAATTTTCATATCTGAAGATGTGTTTTCATTATAATTTCCCAGCAATATTTTTTATTCTTTAAGAGGTGAGTTTATATATATATATATACTGTATTTACTATATTATATTATGTTCTCATTAAAATAAAAAGTTTATTGCGTTAATTTTTGTTTATTTATAATTATTATAATATGAAAATCAAAGTAAGAACAAAACAAACAAAAAATAAAATATCAATACTTTTTGATTTGTCCATATTAATTAATTATGAGGCGCTGCCTGATGATTATTTATGAAAACTTTTAATTCAAATTTGATTTTCACAATTTAAAAAAAAAAAAGGAAAAACAAGAATTAGAAATTTAAAAGTTTACTATTACATATATTTATTTATTTTAATTATATATAACAGTTGATATGTAGATAAATCTGCAGGGAACCTCAGGTCATTTACCCTATCGGAATTTGGGAATTTATATATTATTACTTGCCATTACTTGTATAACTATTATTGTATTTAAATATTCTTTTTAAATAATAAAAGTTGTAAACTGTAATCCTGTATGTTTCAATAAGGATATATAATTAATATCTTTTCGGTTGATACACCATCATCGCAGAAGACTAAAATAACAACCGAAATTAATCACCAAGATATCAATCAAACTTAGTGAAACATATACCTATAACTACTTCATTATTGTCCTGTAATGTAGTCGCATCCGTGGAGTATAGGTCGAAAAAAATACCTCAGGCTCACAAAAATGCTTGAACCGGAGTATATTTTGTGTACGGGGGTTTCGGTTCGAAAGACTAATATGTATATAGCTACATATGATTGAATTAATTCATATTAACAACTTGAAATAACTATTTCTTTTTATTCAATTATAAAATAATGCACAATATATTACACAAAAAATTAAAAAAATAAATTAACAAAACAAATTTAATATTATTATTTTACATAAAATAAATTAACAAAATAAAAAAAATGTCAAAAACAATAAAATAAACTTAACAGAATAAATTAAAGATATATTTAGTAAAAATTCGAATCTATAAAATACAAAATTTTGCAAAACTTCCTCATTTATACATTTTTGATAATAAATTCCTATTTTCATATTTATCAGAAGATCTAATTGATAACATTCCATTCAAAAACTCAAATTTCATTGAATTTCTTAATAACTTTATACTTTAACTAAGTTAAGTTGACTAAAAACTCTTTTAACCTTGGCATTGCTGAACGGAAGAACTAAAAGTGATTGATAATATAAATTAAGCGAGTTCATCCAGAATTTTTATATAATATTATAGGTATACTTTGGACCAAAACTGAATTTTAGTTGCTGAGTATTTCAATCAATAACGGTTAAATTTTGGAAGAAGAAAATTTTATTTCTAACAAAATTGTGGCAATTAAATTTAAATCTTTATCGTTTGTTTAAACTATTTTAAACAGAATATATTTTGATTTTTTCTAACACTTTGAAATTTGGTGGTAGGGTGTAGGCATCTTCTTAATTCAGATATTAATTATTATTTCTTAAAAAATTGATGCAATTAAACTGTAATTGTAACTTTTTCTTCTGTTAAATTTATTTTATTCGAATTTTTTTAAAAAGTCTGATGGTTTATAGTGTTTGTCTTGAATTTCCGAAGGTTGGGTATAACATGCGTTGATCTATTATTATTTAACTGATGTGATGTGGAAATACGTCGTGAGTTATAGTGCTTTATTAACGACACAATCATGAATTATTTTATTTTGTCGTTATTTCCATTTTCATTTTGTTTTTGTTTTGCACTGCAAAATAAATTCTATATAAGTATAAGAGCTCATTTCAGTTTAAATAAATAAATATGACCAAATTTGTTAACTGTTAAAATATACAAAATGTTTTTAAATGATTATTTTTATATATTCATGATTTTTATATATCAAAATGTCAAATTATTATATTGTCATGACAGTTATATATTTTGTCTTGTTTGTAGTTAAGTGATTAGGTATATATTTTTTTCATTTAGTTATTATAATTTATTTTTACATCGCATTAATTGATCCAAAATTATGGGATGTAGTCACAATCAATATGCATATATATATGTAGATACTATATACATATATTGTATTAGGGGCCAGGGCGCTATTATGTTGCATTATGTTATTGTTATATAGTCTAACTATTATATACGTATATGACATATGTATATATATATACAAAAAGGAAGTTCAGAAATTTAAATATTTCATTTGTATTTCAGACACTGAATTGCACCTTGAGTTTGATCGATTTAGTTAAACGTAAAGATATAGAGTTTAAATACATGCGTTTACGAATATAAAATATAATTATGTAAAATTAGAAAGCTACGGAATAGTTTTAAAACTCTACGTTCATAGAAAAAATTTCTATAGGTATTAAATCAGTAAAATATCTGGGAGTCTATACCTAGATAAAAGATTAACATTTAAGGAACATATTAACAAAACCTTAGACAAAATAAATAAAACAATTAAAATATTATACGCCTTTATCAATAGACAATCTCATCTGTCAATAGCCAATAAAATAATAATTATGAAAGTAATTTTCCAGCCTTCATTGCTCTATGGGGTGTCCTTTGCTCCACAACATCGCTGCCACCCACATCAACAAATTGCAGAAAGCGCAAAACAAAATATTAAAATTAATGTTTAATTTACCTTTTAATTACTATATGAATCGTATATAGTTATATCGTATCGTATAGCTAATATGAAAATAAAGATTGATTAATAAGTAATTGGTATCATTTTAAAAATATGCTAATGCAGCTTATTGTGACCTTCGATGTGACTATACTTATATTTTGTTTTTTTATATATGAATAGCCAAAACCTACATAACTATAGAGGAATTTGCATACTTTCGTAATGCTGGAAAAAAGAAAACTGATTTTTATAAAAAAGGGAAAAAATTTCGCACGCGGAAAGTTACAAAAACAGTTGTAAATAACTTTTCATTAAATTATATTGAATTTTTAAAACTTTGAGCATCACAAATCTAATTTTAATCATAATTAACATAAGTATAATTGGATAAAGCTATGGAAACCAAATGCAATAAGTTAAACTGTCGTATATTTATTTTGTTTTTGTATTTATTGAATCTTTCTTTCTGTTTGAAATTAACAATAATATGTTTCGTAAGGTAAAAATAAAAATCCTTTAAGGATGTATTAAAATAAACGCTAGCGTACTAATTGTTTTACTTTTGTGATAAGACCATTTTTTTTTTCTGCTGTTAGGTAGACCAGCTAAGGTTTTCTTTTTTAGTCTGCTACTAAAGAGCTAAAAGCTCGTATAGAGTGTACCTATATTTTTGTTTTTTTTTTCACAGACTAACATTCTTTATTAAAAGAAACAAGAACAGTATTAAGTGCTAAATGGAAATATTAAAAACTAAACTATATAAAAATAAGGAGCTAGGGAAAAAAAATTTAAGCAGAAATGTAGGAATTGAATTTAATATTAAAGATAAACCAACAAAATAAAGCGAAAAAGTATAACTATAATAGGTATATAATAAAAATAGAACAAGAGATATAAAACTTTTTAGTTTTAAATTTTCTAAAAATTAATTTTTAATATAGTTTAATTTATGTTCTGGTAAGCTCTTAATTTCATCTTTGAATTAATTCTAGAATATGAAGCTACACACACTGTTGATGATAATTGCCTCAATCCCATTCAATTTCAATTCTGATTGAAACTGTAATTAATTTTCTATTCTAGTAACTATTGTAACCATATACCTATTTGTTTTGTTTGATTTTCGATGTTATGAATATGAATAACCTGTGACATTTTTTTTTAAATTATTTAATATTAAAACACTATATTTATAATGCATTGATTTCATCTGTGCCTAACTGGACAAAATGGATTTTTTATGGATTTATTTTGTATTTTCTGTAATACATAAATATTTTTATATATAGATATGAAAAGTATTCCTTCATATTCCAATACCATATATGTGATTGAACTACGGAACAGACTATAGGGTATTGATATTTTAATTTTTTCATGTCAATTTTTCAGAAAAAATTAACGCAATATTATCCGCCTATATAAGCGATCTTCCATTTAGTTTTAATTCTGTTTAAAGCTGCTGATATAGCAAGAAAACAGCGCTGATCCTAGGGAACTCCTATATATTCATAAACACAGAACATATCAAAAATATAAAACTTTTTCCCCCGCCCTATGGTCCACTGATGTATACGCAGGCTGCAGTATGATGACGATGATGATATTTTTTTAAATACTGCACTGAGAGTTTATACACATCAGAGATTGAGAATAGGTGATCATGAAGATGATATACGTGAAATAGAAAGAAATGTATATATATATATATAATATAGGATTACGTAGTACTTTATGCGATTGTTATTTTTTTATTTTTATATCAACTATAGTAAGGCATGCCTAATTTTAAAATATACTATACATATATTTTGAGTAACTATATAACTTCCTTCTTATCTGGGAAGCATTTAGCTCCTATGTATAGCTATAATAGAAAATTATATTCTCGTCTGTAACTTCAATGTAGAACTACTAGGTACCTATAATCGAAAAACCTTTATCACTGTTCCAATCATCATCAATGTCCCAAGTGTGACTTGAATCGACAGCCTTCGTGTTAGAAAGTAAATTTAGTTAACATAAATTAATAATATTTAATGTTTGTGTATTAGAGTGTATATATATATACTTAATATATATACTGAATTAATATCCTAAACAAAAGAAAGGCAAAACACGAATTTTCCGACGGCATAATTTTCAATACAAATTTATATAGTAATCCACAATAGAAACTATACTGAGTTAACTAAAGGTGTACCTACCTATAGTAATCCACAATTTATTTGTTTGGTTTCGTTCTTTAAAATTATATTTTCAATAATTGATTTAAATTGCTTTATAATACTTAATTGTCATCAAATATTTGATTCAAAAATATATAATTAATTACCTAAATCTGTTAATAGTACGTTTTCAAGCTCTTGATTGTAGAAAATGAAGTGAACTTTGAAAATCAATTGGATTTCTGTCAAACAAAATCCAGAATGTACTGGATTTTTTCATCTCTTTTCCAGTCCGTCCATGAAATTTCGATTGTTTTATTGATATTCAAAACTGTTTTCCGTAGCCCCTACTTTTTTATACACTTAAACAAAAGAAATAAATTAAAACTTAGAAAATGATATTAAAAATATATACCTATTTACATTTAATTTATATATATATATTTGACACAAATGCTGATTTAGATGAATCTCCTTAAGATTGGTGGAATCTCTATGATGGGTGTAATATTTATGGAAATTCAAAGAAAATAGCTATATAATTCGATGCCCTGTTTATGTAACGAAATTTCATTGAAATCAATAGAAAATTGAAATAGGAAAAGTGAGGTTCAAATGAAACCTTGTTTATGAAATTCTTTTTTTGAACTATAATTGTGACTTATGAGTTAACAATTTTAATATCAAAAGTTATTTATAAATAAAACACTATACTAATTTAAACTTTTTTATTATCTTATTAATTTAAGATTTCTGGTAAAAACCAGATAGGTATATTGAGAATTTTTTAAATGCTCTTTTACAACAGCTGGAAATATTGCAAAAAGAATTCAGAATTTAATATGACAAAAATCTACATCTGTAGTTAAAAAAGCATGTCCAGAATCAACTTCTATCTTCTTCTAAACGTGTTGATTTCCTGCGTCTCGATTTTGTAATTATATATATCATATGGTAATTATATTTTCAATTTAATATCAACCATCAGCTATAGATATCGGACCGGTTGAAAATATTCTAGTTTCTAGCTGACCTGCTAATGACACGAAGGGTAATAAAGTTTCACTGTTTGGTGGAGCAGTTCCTTTAATATAGGCTGAAATCTGATTTCTATTTTGTATTGTAAATTAATTATTTTAATTTTTTAAGCTATAATAAAATTTTTCAGATTCTTCCATATTCTTATAGGTATATTTTATATGCAAATAATAAATGTGTCAAATCATTACGTACCTGATTTTCAAAAATTATTGTGAACATTTGACAATTCACTTGATACATGATAATCAATTCGATTTTTTAGCTTAAATAGGTTTTCTACGTTAGATGAAATTAGATTTAAACTTTTCCGGGAGGGGATCGCTCCCCTATACCACCGCAGCTGCAAATGGGCTTATTGTGAAAACCCGGTGTTTGTTAGTTATTTTCTACGTTAACTTTAACTATAAATAAAATCTGTACATGAATCATCGTTATATCGTTGGAAAATTGAAAAGAAAACTTATACCTAAATTGTAGTTACAAAGAAAATGGAAAATTTAAAATAATTATTTTTTTATTTAGATATATATAGGTTATGTACTTTAAATTATAATAAATGTGAGCATTAGCTGTCACATCGACCAAATCGGAAATATAAAAAAAGAAATAAAAAATTTGCTTTTTTAACTTGAAAACACTGGGACTTCATAAAGTCTATGTTTTAATATAATGTGGAATCAGAGGCGTTATTTTATTTTTAAAGTCTTATAAAGTCTAAGTAATAATCATTTTATTTGAATATAATATAAGTAGCTCAAACACTGGTCACTGTGTATATATATATATAGTAAATGTACTTATTATACCGGTCCCTTAAGGAGAAACAATACGTTTAGGTTCGACTAATAAGACAAGTCCAAGCATTTTTTTAGCTTTTTTTTTTATTTACAATCAAATCATTTTAATCCAATTATAATTCAATTTCCCCTAAATAAATAATATTATGTTAAGACTAACAAGAAAAATTGAATTGTACCCTATTCTGTCTCTTGAACCTAAGTATATGTAATTTACGTGTACGATTTTATTAAAAAAAATACCTTTATATTATCATTATTATTTTTTATTGAATATAATTTAAATTATACATAATGATTTAAATGCACTAGCTTAGCTGGCCTGGCAGGGATATCGGCATTTTTACTTATAACTTTAAAATAATTAATGAGATTATAAAATTAATAATTAATTTTTAAAATAATTTATATCACATGAGATATATGTAAGTAATCATCAAATAAAATATTATAACAAGGCTACGTTGTGGTTCAATGTCGTTTTTGTTTTTAAATTTCGTTTAACTTTCTTTGTCATTTCATTTTCTCAAGGCCAACGTTTTAAATGGTGTTGATAAAATTATTTAACGTCTTTCGGTCTTTCTTTGAGTTTTTACGAGTAAATACGATTTTTTTCAAGTTTTTTATTAGATGCTATAGTGATGTATTTATGAATTGATCTCAGGATTGATCATTTTATTTACTTATATCAACTTGGATATTTACATCGATATAGCATTATTATTTTATATCTGAAGATTGATATCGATGCTATGTTGTATTTAAAGACATGTCCATGTTTCTTAAATTTAAATTATTTTCAAGTTTTGTTTGATGCTCTGTAATATCTAGAAATTGCTTTTATTTGTCTGAATAATTCGTAAATTCAAAAAAATGTTCCAAATATAAACAAACTCATTTTGTAAATCATTTCAGATACCTACCTTAATAAGATTTTGATGGCAAGATAAATTAGGAGATTTCTTCTATTTATATAAAAAACAAGTAATTAGTGTAAACATTAAAATATCGCAATTAGGACACATTGTATACGTATTACCAACCCACCCACTTTTTCATAGTAATTTTCAACAAAACTCAAAATTTAGTCAATAACAAAAAATGGATATGCGAAGTTAAATAATATATAGGGCGCCATTAGATCCACCTCAGTTTGTTTAATTTCAATTTATAATTTTTCAAAATGTAACTAACTATTCTTATATAATGAAAATTAGTTGAATGTAATTTAATTAAATATTACAATATATAGGTAGATATATATCGTTTCCATAATTCCGCCAGGTCAATTGATCGTAAATACGTACAACATAAGTTTACGTGTACTAAATTTTAACAAAAAATGGTTTGGGCGGAATAAAGTGGATAGACGAAGATATGTACTTTTCTGTTACCTAATTATTTTAGTATCTGAAGTCCAAAGTTTTGATAGGTGACATTATTGATTAAGAATATACTTTAGTGTTGCTTTTTTATTGACCAAAAATATTATTTTCTTTTTATTTTATTTAACACAAGCATAGATATTACAAAAAAATATTTTTCAAAATTAAAATAAAATTAAAATTAAAAAACAAACATAATCTTTAACTTAAATATAAAAAATAAACTAATACCTAGCCTATCTTAAATTAGAACACTGCGCCGTTTGATTTGTTGGCTATAAACCAAATAAAAAAATAAATAAATAAAAAAAGATAAGTAGAGTAAGTTCATTATGAGTAAAAGTTATTGTGAAAAATAACAGTAAGAGTTAGGTAAGGTTATAAGGCAAAATTAGACGCCCTTACTGACAAGACCATAAGTATTAACTGAAATTGTAATCAAAAGAGTTCTCTTTAGCTGTACAAATGTATGGTATTGAGTATACTCGAAAAGAAAAGAAATGGAATAGGCACTATACAAATTCAAGTTTAAGCAAAATATAGGTACCGATAATTTTAAAACTTAAATTGATTTGCGTGAATGCTAATTATTACAACTATTTTCTATTAATAGTAAAAAATTTGAATTATATTTAAATTTTGTTTTATTTACCACATTTTCACTTTTGTTATTTGAGTTTTTGAATTTAAAAAACCATCTAAAAAACATATTTTTCTAAGAAAATGTCAATCAAAATTAACCTAGCTGGTTGCACTTCATTATTGAATAGGATAGCCGTCAATTTACCGCTCTAATTTCTAACAGAATATTTTTATAATCTTATTTCAAAACTATACTATATTATTTTTCCCGAATATTTTTCTCCTCCGACTCCCCGTTTCAAGTTTGGTCTGCTATAATAACAATAATAAATAATAATATTGCAAAAACTAAACTAATTATTTATATGTATCAGTAAACGTAATGTCTAAATCTTATAATTTAAAATTTATTTAAAATTTCATAATTATGAACTTCACATAAGTATATTATCTTCTCTTAGATAGTCAATTTAATTATTTTAGCCTTTTGTTCAAAATTTCCTACATAAAAATGTCAAAAATTGCTGTAAAAATTAAATCATTTATTATAAAAAAATTTATATATATTTATGGATGTATGTATGTAGGTATGAAATAAATTTAAAATTCTTCTCTGAATATTAATATTGAAAATATCATATATCGCATTAGATACATAATATGAGTACAGACTTATTTTCTATATCACCAGTCTATATATATATATATATATACATTTTAATACGTATGTAAATATAAGAAAAACTCAATTTTCCACAAAAAAAAAAAAAAAACACACACACCAACAATAACAAAAACAATGCCAAAGAACAACAAAAAATCATTTTGTGCTATTTTCGGGACTTAAATTTTATAAATATGAATGTATTTGGAAATGAAATGCTAAAAGAGAGAGAGAAGAGCTGTTATGGCTGTTTTGGCTGTTTTGGTTTTAATAATGAATATCCCCAAAAATAAACAAAAAACTTTTATTATAAAAGAAGTAAAACAACATTAAAAAAAAAATTATAAAAAGATATCAAATTACCACATTACACATGCGTAAATTCTTTTCAATTTTGGATTAGAATTCGATATTTGATGGAATACAACTGAATACATTTTTATTGAATAAACAAAATAATCAGTGTCGTAGCTATTTTATAAGGGTGCTTATAATTTTTTTTTGTAAATTTTAATTTTTGCTTTAATTTAATTCGTAACTACATACATATTGTCTGATGCATATTTTGGAATGTTAAAATTAGAATTATACATTTTGTAAATGTTAAATTTTATTTGTGTATGTATATATGTGTACTATTTTATAAAAAAACTAATTTATATTCAAATATTCATTCATATCTCTATATAACTTAAAATTGTTTAGTTAAGTATAAGTATATCCTTAATAAAAGGGAAAAAACCAGTTTTATAATCAAAAGAAAAGGTTATAATATTTATAAGAAAACTACAATATGAAGTAAGGCCTCTTTTTATTTATTTGATTTCGTCAAGAATTGGAAAAAAAAAACAATTGTCCCATCTCTCATAAAAATCAAAAAAACTGATTTTATTTCGTAAAAAATCAAATATATCAAATCGTTTTCAATTTAAAATGTCGATTGTATCGAAAATTCACTGAATGCTTTATTTGACAGAATATTCATTATTAACCCATATGATGTCAAACAACTTTCGAACATGTAACAACATCATGTTAATATTTTTTGTTTTGCATTTCAGAATGTGACTGACATATTTTTAATGTGTTTTCGAAGAGTTCGGATGGTTTTTTTTAGTTTAACTAAATTTAATAGTATAAAGAAAATAAAAAAATATATCACAAACAAACCAGTTTTCAAAGCTATTGAATTCTATACAACTTTTGATTTTAGTATTACGTTTTTTATTCAAAAAAATCATATATGTATGTACCTGAGTTCTTACAATTTCTATATTGCATTTTGTGTATTAAAAAAAACTGTTGCATATACATAGAAAATCATACGAAGTTTGTTGTTAACTACCGGAGATACGGCAGAATGTATATTCAAAATTAAAACAAAATACATTCACAATAAACTTAAATTTGTACGATAACTCATTAGTGTCTTATATGATAATATATCACTTATATATATTAGTTATAAAATTTCTACAAGACAACATATCTTATATATAATACACAAGATGAACAACGTGGGGAGTAAAAAAACAAGAATAGCTGAATAATAAATTACAATTATTAAAAAATATTAAAATTTTAGCAAGTCCTTGGTGGTGTGGTAAATACATTTAAAATTGTTACATCAAATAAATTACAGTTATTTCCGAGTTGAGCGACATCTATACTCTAAAATAAATTTCAATCACAGACAATTTTTAAAAATGCTTCATAAAATTTCTTTCATTTTAAATAAACACACAAACTTATTATTATTATTTAGGAAAAAGTACAAAAAAGAAAGCACAAACAAAAATTTAAAACAAAACAGAAAAATAAAAATCAGATCATACTCTTTAAAAATGGTATAATCAATGTTAGGTTAGTTCATTTGCTTCTGTTATATGTATTTAAAAAAAATATACACAGTGAAACACGGTTATAGTTATTCCCTAAATTTCAGTAAAATTTGTGACTATAACTGTTTTTTGCTAATGGGGTAGGCGTAGTAAAAAAAATTGCATTATAAACAAACTTCAATAAAATATCTTTCGTATAACTTTATTTTATTCATAAATAGCAATTCTGCTATTAGATCACAAAATATACATATTTGTAATAAAGAATAGAAAACGGTAATACACAAATCAGTTTTTAATAGAATAATTCACTTTTGACTTATTTTTTTGTTTTATTGAAAAAATTTACGTTATATTTTAATGTGACTATAAACGAATCGTTTGTATGAACTTATGAAGTTTCTTACTTTCTTTCAAAAAAATTGTTGACACGTTTTTGACTATAAATGAATTAAAATACATACAAAAATATTATAAAAGATGATGACAGTAAAATTGTTGACTAAAAGCGAATTGGGCCTATAACCAGTAGTGGCTATAACCGATTTTTACTGTAATTGATGTCAAATTGATAGAGATAAGATTTCTTTTTCATGGTACATTTTAAGATTAAAGAGACATAAGGATAGGCTAATAGCAGAAAAAAGTTAAGCAAATCCAGTACTATGACAAAATACTAAAAATAGAAAAATACATTCATTTTTTACTCTTTTATATTTTATTTCATTTTTAAATCACTTTGTTGAAGCTCTCAATTAATTTTACTCCCCTATTATGGAATTAAGATCTTAATCTTTTAGTCTTATAACTAGCAGTTATAAGAAAGTTTTAAGAAATCGGTATTCTACAACATATTTTTATAAGATTAAAAGACTTCAAAAACATATGATCTTATAAGTAGAGTGATGGCGAATAATTTTAAAAGACTTTAAAAGATTTTGCTATTCTGAAATAAAGGTTGTAAGGCTAAAATAACTTAAAAAATCTTTTACCTCTGGATCAGCTTGTTAATCTTAAAAGTAAATGAAAAATATTTTAATAATAAAAAAGTGCCATCAAAAATATTTCAAATAATAACTTTAAAAAAAAAATAGGGAAATATGGAAAATAGGGAAACTGAGGAGAAGTAAGTACATGTTATACTTATACCGTCTTCCATAAGTTGCTATAAAATTAAGTGAAGTGCAAAAATAGTTTTTAATAATAATTTATTTTTCAGTCGTGTTCAAAAACATTTGTACAGAAATTTAAGAGACATTGGAATACCGTTTCAACATATAGTTACATTGCAATACCGTTTTAATTTATAGTGGCAAAAACCGATTTCCAAAATATTGGTATTTAAAAAATAAAATATCCTTAAAAATAGTCCGATTATCAAAAAAATAATATTATTTTAGTGGAACACATCATCATCAGTAGATAACATTGTGTTCATAATAATAATGATGTCCTAACGACCAATTACCCCTCCCGTGCCGCGCACACGGGGATATAGGAGTGTCGTATACAAGGTCATCACAGTGCTTGGAAGAATAAATCTCTTCTTATTAAAAGTATAGAATGATTTTAATAAATTAAATTATTCAGTATGTAATACTGGGACGAGCATACACTCAATAAACTTTCATTAATTAAACTTTAATATTGATTATTATATTTTAATTTTATTTAAAAAAGAATACGAGCACGTGATAACCCTTAATGAAGATGTGTTAGTAGGCAGAGAATTGGGTCAGGAAATGCTTAAAACAAGCATGTAAAACAAAACAAAAAAAAAGGGGAATTAGTAAACACGATTAAGAAAATTAGTAATTAGTAATAAATTGATAAAATACTAAAAGCAGAAACAAAAATAAAATCCATAAACGGAAAAAACGGTTAAAAATCTAGTAACTTTGATTTGCCTTCCAACATGTCAAGGAAAATCAAAGAACAAAAATCAATATAAATTTTGCAATTTTAAATTATGCCGAAGAAGCATTAGTCAATTTATTTAGGTATATAAACTAAAGAAATAAAAAAAAAAAATAATAATAATATATATACATATACATATATAAAAATACAACACATGCAAAACGCAATTAGTCAAAGACACAAAAATGAAAATAATAATAATAAAATTAAACATAATTTATATACCCTTATGTATACATATTAAAAGTATGAAATACTACTGATTCAACGTGAACAACTACGTATACTACATGTATTACATGTCCTTCAAAAACTTATGACCTGTTTGAATAAAGCAGATTCTTTAGTTTGGACTTACTAATGTGAAAATATAAGACATTAGAGTTATTGTTTACGTTACGCAACATTCTTGTAATTGGCTCATTCTTTCCATAATCTGTGCGATGAAACTTTAAACGGAAGAGGGCAGAATGCCTAAGAGAACGAAAGTTGATATTGAAGTTTATGTGTTCTAAAATACCAACCGAGTCAACTGCACCTGAGAGAATTTGGTGAACTAATATAATATCAGCCACTTCACGACGATTAAAGAGACTTTGCAGACCTTGAAGTTTAAGGCGGTCTCTGTAAGGGGGTAAGTTAGGAGTTAGTAGGGGGTTTGTCCATGAAAGACTACGAAGAGCGAAACGAACGAATCTACGTTGAACAGATTCAATCCTGTATATGTGAACTTGATGAAAAGGTGACCATACCTGAGACGCATATTCAAGTAATGGTCGTACCATAGTTAAATATAAAGCTCTGGTAAATACAAACATATGGGTCGGAAAACTCTTTTGACCATCTTTTGATAAACCCAAGAGCTGAATTAGCTCTACTGACAATAATATCTACATGAGATCTGAAATTTAGTTCGGTGTCTAATAGAATATTTAAGTCTTTAGTGGATGTGACAGTAGAGATAATAACGCCGTTAATACTATAATAACGCGCTGATATTGCCATATCGATGCTTTGGCATTTGCTAGCGTTTAGTTATTATTACAACACCAAATAGCGAAGCTATTAACGTCACTCTGAAGAAGATGAGATTCTCACGGAGATGAGATTTTTTTAAATATTTTCATATCGTCAGAGTACACTAGAATGAAATATGTTCGACTACCTACACAATACAGTTCAAATATGGTTTGTTTTAAATCTACATATTTTTGTAAATTATTTTTTTTAGTTACTAGCAAAGTTACCCGACGTTGTCCGGGTCTGTATAGGTATTTGGTATTGTATAGTTTTCGTTGATTGGAATTTCGTATAAGCATAACTGGAGCTCCTACTTTTGGTTCTGGCTGATGAGAAATTAATCTCAAAACTCTTGTCAAATTTAACAAATTTATAAATTCCGTTGTGTTGTTAATATCGTAGCTATTTCAATTTTACCTAATCAGATCTGTAACACATTTAGTTTTTGAAATATATCTAATGGGTGCTGAGAGTCATATGGCAGCTATAGTAAAACCAGTACGAATTTTGGAAATCGCCGACATTCGTATTTCTTTATATTTAATGAAGTACCTAAAGATCTGTAATACTTTTGGTTTTTGAAATATTCTTGATGGGCGTTGGGAGTTGTATAATATAACTACCTGAATCTGTCATCTGATAGCTTTATAAAGCAACGCATCGGGTTCCTTTTTCAATCTCTGCAAAACTTCAGAACTCTTATCTTTAAAATTGTGGCATATATAGCCAACAAACAAACAAACTTTCCCTTTTATATATAAGTATAGATAATCAAGTTGAGTCTGCTTGAAGAACAACAAGGTATTTAAAGTGTTTTCTTATCATATTTTGATGGATATTATTTATTTAGATTTATGCGTGATTCCAAAAAATATTGGTTTTTGGTATTTGTTTTCTACACCTTTTATAAATTTAATGATTTCTTGTGATATATTTAATGACATTAGTAGTATTATATGCGATATCTGGTAGGTCTAAAACGACCTTTGTTACATGGACACACAATCTATAAAGCACATAACCATATGGTTATAAAATTATAATATTGATTTTTATTAACTATACTTGTTTTTAAGAAATCGATGTTCTTCTTCACACTTGGGATAAGTAAACTCAAAATATTCCCATCATGTTTAAAAGAATAACTTGTCTTTTGGTTTCTTTATCTCGGAATTTTATTTGTTAAATGTCGGAAAGCATCACATTATTTTTAAACTTCTTAGACACTTCCACAATTCATTTAATTTTGTATTATAATAATTCATATATTATACATTTATTAAATATATAATTGGTGAGTCAACGGTAGAAATTCTAGAGTTTAAATTGAATTGTAACATGTAATTCCTTACATATGTAGGTATAAAGATAAAAAAATTTTCATCAGTGACTTTATCTATGTATAATATTATAACGTTAGTACTGGTAACTATCGATTCTGAGAGGGTCTTGCTTGACACTCAGAAGACCTATTCTTTGCTACTACATATTCTTTGCTAGACATATTCTTTGCTACTACCTATCAGATCTGGTGAAAATTAAGCTCAGATAGATTTGACAACCTGACAGAGATGTAAAAGGTTAATTTTCTTCAAATCCACAGATTTGTTTAGGACGGATAGATTCACGGACTTAGACATATGGAGAGAAGTTACAACTGAAGGCCAAACGGACGTAATAATTAGCAAATCACCAGCGTTTATATATAAAATCTTATGAAATTAAAAATGTGGCATATGATTATTGCCTCCCTCTACTGTGTCATAAACAAATTATCTAAACAAAACTTAATTGGAATATAAAATATAATTTTTTGTGCGTGCTATTTAAATTATTAATAAATTATTATTATTAACTAATTTATATTTAATTCTTTTAAAAATAGATATATAATATTAATAGAAAATTACCCATAGGGATTAATTTTAAATTATTTCATTGGCCTGCATATTTCCAAATTTTATTATAATATTTTCAAATGACAAAAAAAAAAAAAAACAAAACACTTGTAAATTTGAAATTAACAACAAAATATATAAAAAAATTAACAAACATGTTATTTTAAAATTTAAAAAAAAAAAACTATAAAAAAATCATACAATAAGATGGAGAATAAAATAAAAATTGTCATTTTAATCATAAAAACCGAACAACTATTATTATAACTAATTTAGAGATTATTAAAACTTTGCTGTTTAGTCAAAATTGTTCTAATCTGAGTGTTTTTCCTATTATTTTCCAATAAAAATTTAAATAATTTCATTTTATATATATAATATATAGATTATATATATAATATGTTTTGTTGTTATTGAAGTACAAAAAGAATAACACTTTGTTTTCCCCCTTTAAATATATTTTATTCAACATTTCAATGTTTTATAATGTTACGAATTAGGTATCTATATAGCTATTAGCGATCATCGGTTTTTCTATTTATAAGAAAACCGTAACAACAAAAACAACAACAGAATAATCTAAAGAGATTTGAAAATCGTCTTCATTTTAATAATATTATATTGTGTATAGGGTTTTATTACAGTTTCATAAATTTTAGCTTACATTTTAAAGAATAACACGAGTTTTTTAGTCCATAACAAAATAAAATAAAAAAAATTCTGTTTTTGAAATGTTGCCAAATAAAAAAAAAATTTAAAAACATTTTCGAATTTATTCAGTATAGATATAGGAAAGAAAAAGATAGAACGAGTATGTCATAAATATTCGAATAAAAAGAAAATTTGCGCAAATAGCTTATGAAACAAATATATATGAATGTATATATGAATCAGGCACGAAGCGTCCATATATTGAGTTGAATCAGTGCTTCCCCAAACAAAATATTATTTTATTATTTTTTACAATTCAATATAAAATATAATATATTTAATATAAAAATTATTTAATTACAAAAATTCAAATCGAATGAGAAAAAAATTTGAAGCAAAAATTGTATGCATATATATTAACTATATGTACGCTTAGAAAATAATGCCTATAAAAACATCATTATTTTCTATTATTCTTTTTAATCGTACAACAAGAGATATTCAAAAACAACAAATTTAAAATATTTGAAAATAATGCCTATTAAAAATTATTTTTCTCTTACTAAATAGCTATAATAATTATACATTGCATAAAAATATAATGACAAATTAAATTCTCATTTACAATATATACATATACACTCAAACACACTGTTTTGATTTAATTTCCTAGCAACAGCAGGAAATAATAAATGAAGCGACAACAAAATAAAATTTTAAAAGAAAAAGAAATTGAATGAGTCACTGAGATTCATTCCAAATCTACCTGATATAATTAGAAAATATCTGAATAAAAACAGATTTTCTAGAGAACAACAACAAAATATCGCATGACGCAAAATGAAATTACATATACAAAAAAAAGTAGCAAGGAATGAATTAATTTTGTGCATTATTGTGGTTGTTGACTTGAATGAGAATTAATATTTATAAGTCTCTTCACGAGGTAAAAATTAAACTTAATTCGATTAACATATTATCGAATAATAAGGTTTACCTCGCGAGGATGTTTTTTGTTGTTAAAATTATTATTTGATTATTATTTGCAGAGCGGCTGATCTTGAAATTTTGATTGTGTTTGCATGAGTGTTTAATACTAATTTGAAATTTGAATAAAAAACCTTATATAATAATGTCTTTATATAATTAGAGACCTTATATAAATAATGTATGTAGTTTTGTGTTTTTTTTTTTTGTAGATTGTATAAGAGAATTGATTTCTTAAGTAATTCTGATGTAGCTTTTTATTATTGAAGGCTACATTGTTTATTTGCCTTAGCAATAATTTTGTTTTATGCAGTCTTGAAACAATTAATTTGTTAACAACAACAGGTGTAAAAAAAAACAGTTTATTTTTATTTCTTTTTATAAATAATTAAAATAGATAATTATTGTATAATTATTGTGTTATTGAAAGCTTAATGAAAAAATCATTTTCTGCTAGAAGTTTTGAGGAAAAACTATTTATTGTTAAAGAGGGTAGACCATGCAATAAACAATAAAATGATGTAATTGGCATTTTTCAATTAAATCTTATGATTCGTATATGTGGTATTTTCCAACATTCCAACATTCCAACATTCGTATATGTGGTTGTTACAGAAAACTCAATCCGCACTTTTTTGATATTGTTTTCTTAAAGTCAGAGCTTAAATTGAAGTTATATTTTCTGATGGAAATTTTACTAACAAAAACTGTATTTTCGAAATATTAACATTTTTAATTGAAACAGAATTAAACAACTCTTTTAATGAATATCCCAAACTTTGTAAATTGATAATAACGCTTCCTATAACAACTACTTCAGTTGAGCGATCGTTTTTCTACCTAAACGGCATTAAAACTATACTTTGAGAAATAGATGTGAACAATTTTAATTGGCGAGTTTAGCAAAAATTTCAATAGAAAAAGAAAGCCAAGCAAACTCATGTTTCCTTTTGTAGTGCTTCCCCATAGTTGAAAATTCCACGCCCCGTCCTTGATATATATATATGTATTTAGTTTTGTGATAGAATGAAAATATATAATAAAACCGAATTTTCTCCGTATCATGTACAAATATATATACATAACAGCTTTTATTTAATGCCAATTCGTGACACTAACTATAACTATATATCACTATAATTGTTTTGCTCTATTTTATTTTGTATAGAATAAAATTCTAAACTTGAAAAGCTTAAAACAGTTTAGAAAATTTTATTGATTCTAGATTTGAATATCAATATTAGTAGAACCCGAGATTTTAATAAAACCAATTTCTTTATATACTTAATTTACATTGTATTACAATAAAGGGGAAATTGGGCTTGTGAAAAGGGCTTACACTTATTGTTCTATTTTTCAGGGGAGAACGAAGTGAAGGACTGCGCTATCGACTTTAGCGAACTAAAAATCTTTGTTAAAATTAAAACTAGTCTTTTAGACTAAATCATATTAATACAATTTTGATTTTATTACCTATCTTTGACCAATTAAAGTCACATTGGGAATTATTGAGAGATAAAACATTTTATCCTAACACAGTTTGAAATTTCGACCCTTTAAGTCTTCTAAGAAAGTTTTAACTGTCAGTTAAGCGTAAAACTTCATTATTAACATATTGACATAGAACCATATGTCAAGGGATCATTGACATGCTTCGCAACACTTTGTTTTGGAACATTTGGATAGTTTGAATATGAAGTTGTTTAGCACAACGTCAATTAGCATACCGTATATGCCCTGCCCACACTGGTTTTAAAATTTGATTGTAGATCTTTGTTATACGTCGATAGCGTAGAGGTCCGCGCGATAAGCCAATATAGCTGATTGTGTTTCAGTTCTAACTGAGCTTTGCATCAAGTGTCATACCAAGGTGTTTTGCAGAATTTTTCGACGACTCTATTTTTTAATTAGTAAAATTAACATATGTGAATTTTGACTCGTTTAGTTAATTATCTATATATTATATCTTTTGCACCACATAATTGAGATTTAGTTGTTTGCTTGCTGTAGTTTATTTGTTGCTTCGTTTATATTGTTAATTATACCAATCCCTAATACCGGAATATCATCTTCAAAATTTGCTATCGGTATAGAGCAAATACAGGATGGAACCCAGAGTGCTCCCTTGGAGTATACTCCTGTATATGTATATGTTCACGTAGAATAATCTTTCCCTTGCTTAATTGAAATACTCTTTTTGATAAGTAAGACGCAATTACTTCAAAATAAATTTTGGGTAGATTACGGTGAAGCTTTTAAATAAGTCCCATACTTTGTCAAAGACTTGTAAAATATCAAGAAACACTGAAGAGCAAATGCATTTTGCTTCTAATGTCTTCTAATGTCATCAGTAGTTATTCGATGAACTTGTTCAACAGTTGAGTGTTGTTTTCTAGAACCAAATTGGTGATTTGTTATTATATTTCAATATTTTCTATTAGTGGGTTGTAATCTTTTAATGAGCAATTTTTCAAATAACGTGAAGATTACTGCAAGCAGTGAAATAGGTTTGTAAGACTTGGCCTCATTCGGGGACCTGGCTTATGAATCGTTGTATAATCTCTACTTCCTTTCCAAGTATCTACTTTGTGTGGATTTGATTTTATTTTCTTCCACTACGAAATTTACTTTTAATAAATATATATATATATATATATTATATAAATATATATATAATTACATATCAGTATTTAATAATAATTATTCATCTCTTCAGTAATCAAAACTCCAAAGCCATGTTTTCAACTCCTTAAATAATCCAGCACAGTATCCCATCTCTCTAACATTTTGTGACAATAAATTATACGATCTAGGTGCAATGGTTAAAAATGAACTTAGAAAATGTTGAATTCTGGCGCAGTGAAACATAAAAAAAGTTACTATTATTAACTCGAAGCTTATACAACAATGAATTTCTATAAGTAAAATAACAACTTTTACGAAAAAATTTCTTTAGTATACCCGAAAGAAAAAAATGTGTTTAAGTGAAAGAATTTTATGAGAATACAACAAAACCTAAAATTGTTTATTCTACGAGTTTTTTTTAAATTGTTCTAATTAAGCATTTCTGTTACGTAAGTATAATGAACAAACCAAGTAGTCAAAAGTGCCCAGTTAACAATTCCATATTGCAATTTCAAATGAAATAAGGCATAATATATAGAAGTGCGAAGTTTAGGTTAACATATTATATTTGTCTCAAATGATAAAATTGTCTTACTACCGTATCAAAATATTTTCTCAATAACTTAATATAATCCGAGCAATCAAATTTAGAGCTTGAAGTCACTTCAAGATTTTTAAATGATTTCACACATTCTATAATTTAAAATAACCTGATTCATGTTTAATCTGGTCTGGTACATATAAATGTAGGAAGCTGGTTATTTGGAACACTCAACTTAAATCTCTTGCAACTCGCTCCATGATAGTATAAGTTATCAATCACAGTCACTTCACAACCTAGACTAAAAAACAGGACCTTTGTTTTGTCACTGAACAGAATTTTATGCGCAACAAACTAATTCCTTATTAATTCCAAATTTTGATTATAATATTACATACATTTTCTAGTATTGTGTTGCTACTCTACTGTACGAGTAACCCTCATCATCTGGAAAAGCAATTAATTTACCTTGAACAACTCAAAGGCTTTACAAACCTGAAAATGAGTATATTTAGATATATACTCTCTCAAAAATAAACAAAAATATTCTTTACAATTTTCCAAAAATTCGTACTGGTTCGGGAAGGTGTCATGCAACTCCTAAAAACCATTGATAAATGTCCGGGTGTTAAATGCAGTTTTGGCAATTTCACTTTTCCACCTACGCAGCATATTATCCTAGAGCTTTATTTTTGAATTACAATGAACGTCAAAATTTGTACCATTTGAAAAATTGTCCATTTTTTCAATAACGAAACTTCGATGATGACTGCAATAATAATCAGTATCGTAATGGAAGGTAGTAGGATTCAAATCAGCGCAACGTGCAGTATACGCTTGGAGCGAATATTGCGTTTTCGATAGAATCCTCTAGTGTAGCTCTCCGTTGGTCAATTATTTAATTTGAACGGACTTGACAGTGCGTAATCAATCGGCTTTCAATCTTGATTCTCGTTACTCGCCTGCTTCTGAAGCTCTGAAGTAATGTTTTTTTCTTTCGTGTTTCAATTGTATAATATTTTTAAAATTTTAATATTTTATTTATTTTAATTTGCACAAAATCAATATGAATTTCAACAAATGAACAAAATTATTTTTTTTAATTTTTTAATTTTAGAATTTCATTTTTGGATAGAAAAAGTATGGAATTTACTAACAGTTTTTTAGTAAATATAAATTTTTTTGAAATATTCTTGATTAGTTGTAAGGCAGCTATATCCAAACCAAGCCAAATTTTCGAAAACGGTAAAAGACATGTTTGTTTACTTTTAAGAGAGTACCTAAGCTCCAATTTTCATGTCCATAACGCTTTTGGTTTTTTGAAATATTTTTGACAGGTACTTGAAGTTGTATGGCATCTAGCTAGAAACCTTCGCGGGAGTGTACTCAACACCTTCTCAAAATTTCATTGCGATCGCGCAAATGGTGTATAGTAATGCTAATGCATAAAGGACAAGCAGACAGACATCCATTGATTTTTATGTATATTCGGGTGTTCCAGAACATGCGTATCAGCTTTCTAAGGAAGAAGGAACCGTTAACATTTTAAAATTAAAAAAAAATTTATTAACTAAATCGAGGGTGCTCTATCGATTGGTGATATTTTCAACTTCAATATATAGAGAATAAGTTTATTAGGTACACTAAAATAATTCCTACTATACAACTTCATAAAACCTAAGTGGCTGATAAGCCTTAAATAAAGAATTTATAAATAAACTGATTAAAGTTCTGCCAACTTAATTAGAATATAAGTAAAACTTTCCACCTGACATTGAATATTTGCATTATTTTTATTTTAATTATAGTTAAAAAATATATTTAAAATTTTAAGCAATATGCAGAAGTAGCAACACATGAAAATTACAAAAATAAAAAGAAAAACAACAAAAAATGATTTACGGAGAAATACAAAAATTAAATTTGAAAATATTTATAGAACACATTAATCTATATATAAGTAGTTATGTATGTTAAAAAAATACATATGTATACGTGGATTTGAAATAGTTTGTTGACTTGATGAGGAAACAACAACATTTTATTTTAAATAAAATAATTTAGAAAACAAAAATATGTATAGAAAATAAGAAAAATAAATTTAATGATCACTTTAATAATTAAAATATATATTTATGATATTATTATATTACATATTATATTAAGGCTTATATACTTCGTTATGTAATGACATAAAGTGTCGTAACTTATATGTATAAAGACAAAGTTTCAATATTCAATTATTCATATTATATAGTTATGTATGCATATACATTTATGATTAATCAATTTGACAACCTATTTAATTAAAACATTTATTTTTAACTTTGTATTAAAAATATGTATTGTAAAATATTGTAATTACAAAAAATGTAAACTAAATTGAATTAAAATAGAAAATTTATGTTCAATTATAATAACATACAGTGTCTTCTTAATAAGGCTCGCCTGATGCACGAAACAATTAGTCGTATACAGCAAATTCTAAAACTACAGAGATTGCATAAAAAATTTAACAGAAATATTACATTGTTTGCCCCACACACGTAAACGATTTGTCGTACAACATGACAGTTTATTTTTTAAAATTTTGAATAGACAAGAGTAGGTATAAATTTTTACAAGTTCTAAATGCATTTTCAAAAATGTTTGAGATAACCTAAATTTCCTAAAGATTAATAACATTTTTTATGATGAGCAATATAAAGAATGTTGGCTTGAGAGTAACTCCAATACAACAGTGACTTGTCTAAATTTAACTAATTTCTTCTCCAAGCATACTCAGATGAGAAAAAAGTTGTCACGTGCATTTTCTTAGACCTGCAGAAGACTTTCGATTGTGTAGATCATGAAATTCTATTGCACAAATTTTGTCTTATGAATTTTACTGATTAACAATTAAAATTTTTCGAGTCATAGTTAAAAAACTAATAAAAATAATATAATATATAATATACAAAAATATATACCAAATAATTACTATAATTTAATAAAAGGCCCACATTTCGAAAGGGAGAAGAAACTATAAGTTGCCCTGCAGATTTATCTGTAGGATCCACTGTTAAATAAATAAAACTATTATTTATCATTATTTAAAATGAGTATAATCAGAAGAATAGAATAATTGCATGTATAGCTAACTGTACTAAAATCTATAATGAATTTCAGTTGAACTGAAAAACATAACCCACGTGGGCCTCTTTATATCTAGTATGTAAGTCTGAAAACTGAAAGTTCCTTATTTTTTGACGTTGAATCCGAATTTCCATCGAAACCTTTTCCCATCATTTGAAAATCTCGATTCCGATGCATTTACGGTTTAAAAAACCCATTCCCTTTCTTTCCGGAAGTTGAAAATATCACCAATTGTTATCAAATGCAACCTAGATTTTTAATATTTTTTTTTATTATAACTATATAACACGGGTGTCGGAGTAGATAGCCTGTCTTTCAATCGCAAGATCCCATCAGGTTCGAATCCTGATGCAGCAAAAAAAAATACTTTATGGGTTTTTCGACCTGGTCCAGTACTATTTGTCATTGGGATATAAATTAAATGACAAAATGTAATTGAGTTTAATCTGGTAACAACTTAAATATAATAGTAGTAGTTTTCTATATTTAATGAGTTAAAAGCCAGAAATGTTATTAAAAAAAATATTAGAGCAAAATATGTAAAAAAAACTTGCAGTAACTAAAAGTATTATAACAGTACCTATATAGGTACTGTTATAATACTTTAAAAATTAAGCACGAAAAAGTAATTCTATCTAAGTTACTGTCAAGAACATAAAAATATATATATGTATAGGAATTATTCATTAATTATATATTTTCAACTTTAATAAATTTGAATATTTTTATTTATTTATTTATTTATTTTAACAGTTGATCCTATACAGATAAATCTGTAGGCCAATTTTATAGGTCCTTTTCCCTTTCGAAATGTGGGCCTTTTTTATTAAACTATATTAATTATTTGGTATATATTTTTTTTGTATATTATATATTTATATTATTTTTTTTATTAGTTATATTATATCTTTATTAATTATTAAATTATATTTGAACCGATGTGGTTGTATAGAAAATTACATTTTTCAGTCATTTTCACCATTTGAAAAAATTTTCGGTTTTCGCGGGTTTTGAATATTTTTAATAGAATATGTTTTTTTATAATATGTAGTATTTATAATATCAGTCAATTTAAAATTAATATATTTATATATATATATATGTATGTACAATAGAAATTATTTTCTAAATTATATGTTTTACTACGTCCACGGTTAGATTTCAATAGAGATGCCAAACCCTTTTTTAATTTTTTGTGGTAATTATTAATTAAGTGGTAATTCAGAAATTTATAGTTCAGTGTTGCCGGCTGTAAAATTAATTATTTATTCCATTTTTATATAAATATATATATATATATGTATTTATTTTACGAAAAAAAGGTAAGCCTCCCTTTTACCTTCTATACCATTATAACTGCAAAATGACGAAATTAACTGGGCCGATACTTTTAAATACCTAGGCATTACCTTTGATAAAAGGCTAACCTTTCAAAAGCAAAAAACTATCACTATTGATAAAGTTAATAAATGTACTCGCATGTTGTATCCCTTTATTAACAGAAAATCAATCTTATCCACAGAAAACTTTGATTGATACTTAACTTATTAAGGTAATTTTCCAGCCAAAAATGTTATATGCGGCACCAGTCTGGGAAGATTGTTGAAGATTAATATTGGAAAATTACAAATTGCGCAAAATAAACTTTTGTAACTTGTACTCAATCTTCCCAGAGGGTATTCAACCCAAAAAGGTGCATGATAAAGCCAGCATGAACACAATTTTAGAAAAAATAAGTTATTTAACTTTAAGGTTCCACTCGGAATTGTTCATGTCAGAAAATCCTCTGATCAGAAATTTAAATTAAGTTAAAAAAATTTAGACTAGTTTAGTTCGTAGGTTTTACTGTTTAAGTTAGTGCTAAGTTTTACAAAACAAAAATGCAAAAAGGTTTTTTCTTCCCCAATTCCCCAATTTCTGCTCGTATCTAAACTAAATTTTTAAATAAAAAATATCAAAATACAAATTAATTGTAGTAAAGATAATTATATATGTATCTTAAGTAAATATAGTTAATATTAATAGGTATATATATATTTAATTTTATTATTCAAAATATTCATATTTAAAATCTTTTCTTTTTTATATTTTCAGATTTTCTAATTCTTGCAAAATTATTCTTTTTTGTAAGTGCAATAATAAAAAAAATATTTCCAACACAATAAAGAAAAAAAAAAAAAATTTTTTTAATTAAAAATAAAGTAAACTGATAAAATTTGTAATTATTTTATATTCAAAATCAAAAAGCTCATAAAAATTGAAAAAACAAAACAAAAAAAGTGATATTTTTTTACAAATATTTTATTTGGTGATTTATTTTAATTATATATGTTTATATATTTTAATGTAATTAAAAATTTATTAGTCAAATAATAAAAAAAAAAAATTAAAAATTTTTAATAATTTTGTGATACTCAATTAATTATATTAAAATATTTTACATTTTAAAGTAAAATAAATAAAACAAAAATAATTAAACCACATAACTTAATTTACAACCTATAGTAATAAAATACAAATATAAAATTATTTTATACAAAAAATGTTACAACACCCGACGGATTTTTATGATTTATCAACAGTCACTAGTCGCCATACACCACCCTATAGTCCAACTGGATTAAGTTCTGTTCATCATAATAATAATAATAATAGCAATACAAATAATAATAACACATCTAGCGGGCTGGATATGTTAAATGGTACAACAACTGCATCTTTAGGTAATGGTTCAAATGGTAGCAGAGAATCATTACCTAGTTTTGGATTTACTCAAGAACAAGTGGCATGTGTTTGTGAGGTAATATTAAAAAAAAAAAAAATTAAATTTTATAAATAAATTAATTGGAGAAAACCATAACTTCTTATCTAAATCATAATGATAATCGGTGACAGTTGACATAACTCCAAACTTTATTAACAACTTATAAAAACAATTATAGCAGATTTTTCTAACAATATGACTGTCTACAATACAATAGTTTTTTCTTCTAGACACAACAAGATTTGACTTTAAAATAATTTGTATAATGCCTAGCGTCAGCTTGTAGGTAAAGTAGGTAGGTACGAATTACTACCTAAATCGGAACACTTAGACCAAGGAGTTTTATAATTTTGAGACATTTTAATAAGCGCTTAAGAAATATTTTATAGCAATTTTGAATCAATTTTATATATTTATGCATTTATGCAAAAGCCTAAACGGTTCATATGCGTAATTTTCACTTTCTTATCATTTTGATGCTGTGATTTTTGTTTTTCTATGCTCTTGACAGTAACTTAGGTAGAATCAACTTTTCGTGCTTAATGAAAGACTGTACTGCAAGTTTATATTACAATATCTACAATATTTCGAGCATTTATTTATCAAATTACTGGCTGATCTACTCATTAAATGTGGAAAATTACTGTCATAAACAAAAAAATAAACTGATTAAATACTTTGTGTATCCCAATATCGATATTGTTTTGAAGACATTTTCATAAACTTTCTAGTACGCTGATAACAGTTTTCAGTTAGGATTTTAAGTACAGTTTCGAAAATATTTACATTTAACTGGACAAAAATAAAATATTCATATCAATGTACCAAATCCACTCTTGTTTCTTACATCAGTCCATTTCGATCTCACTTATAGACAATTATAAAACACTTAATTAATTATAAAAAAAAAAAAAACAATCTTTCTTTCGACATCAGTTTTTGTCAATTAATTATTTCATTTTTACATTTATTATTTAATGCTTAACTATTTCCGGCGAACATTTGCCGGTCTAGCATTAAAGAAATATTCTTTTCTTTTCATTAAAATATTTCAGTGAAAATACAGTTTTCGATTCACCTTTTTTTTTAGACGACAGTAAGACTTCGGAAATTAATGATCAATAAGACTTCAGATCATAAAACGTTGCCTAAATTCCCAAGATAGTTCTCTAAACTTAATAGCAGTTGGCTATGAATTCCATACTGCAACTGGATACTGAAATCTATCGTATTTAATTTATTGTTACTAGATAATGTAATTTTATACTTCATACAATATAAATTATACTTTTATATTTTCCAAGTAAAAATGCCATAGTTATGTTCAAAGGTGATTAATATTATGCATCTATTTATTTTCATATTATGGCCTAATTTTCTGGGTTGTTAAACTTAGACTATTTTCTTATATCTGTCTTCATATTCTTATTCTTATATTATAGTTATTCTACTTACAACTACTAAATCACATTGGTAGCGTTCAGTGAAATTAACCGATGGATCTGAAATCCACAGATCCATGAATCTGTTCACTGAACGGTGTGGTAAATGTATCGGTTAATGTATCACGGTTAATGAAAATGGATCTGAAAAAATTCTAGATACATTTCATGGATCTGACTTTTTGAATTAGTGTAAAAATTGAGATTATTGAGTAAGATTTATGTAATAAAAATTAGAACAATTAACAATGATTAAAAGGTAGTCTGACAGGTGAAAACAATTAAGTTTTGTCTTTGCATTTGGCATAAGACTATCAAAAGATTATACTTATTTTCTATACTTTTAATTTCAAACAGTATATATTAATATTTTTTGCTGATAGAGATTACTACAGCAAATGCTAATACAACGAAAAAGATGATTAAAATTTGTTTTGAGGTTTTACTATTATTCACCACATTAGTGAACATTGGAACCACATTGATTTCATTCAAAGTTATACTTACCGAGGTGAAAAGTTTAAATTTTTTGGTTCCTCTTACTTCTACTTACTTTTATTCACCTAGGTGGAAAGTTTTCCCGGACATTATTAGCGTATTTAATATATGTATTAGATATCTACCTATACACAAAACTATTCAGTTTACTATTTATTTATTTATTATTTAAACACTTTGGGAGGGACTAGATACTTAGAAAAAAAGTTATTTATTTTCATATTAAAAAACTAATTTCTCTCAGCTCTCCATTTTTTTCAACTGTCAAAATACTATGAAACACTTAGAAATTATATTTTATTTTATTTATTTATTTAAAAGTAAAATCTGATATAAATAAGTTTTATAAATTTATTTTATAGTAGTATAATCGATTTTAAGTTAAGATTTTTGTCGATTTTTATAACTCACATATGTATTATTAACATCTATAAGTGAGTTATAAGACCAATCAAAACAAAATCAAGAATTCTATAGGTTAGGTAAACTAAGGCCCTATTACACATCAATGAATGATCAATCAATGGTCAATCTATTGTCAATATATTGACCGTTGATTGATGAGAAATGATTGATGGTGGTTCTATTCTATATTTTTGTCAAAATTCTCAAATTTTTAGAATTAATTTATAGAATTACGCCAATACACTGAAGAAGGCAAGATATTATTGCCGAAATATCGATATTTGTAAAAATAGACAAATAAATTTTAGTAAAATAAAAGGAATTAGTTATGCGTTTTTCTTTCTTTTTAATAGGTAAAAAAATGTTCAGATATTATTTTTTGGGAAGGTTCAGATAATAATTATAATGTAATTCTAAAAAGCACAATTTTTATATTAATTTTAATAATTATAGCAATTATTGTAAAAAAACTATTATTCAAATGTGTACAAAAATAATTTGTTGATTTTTATACACAACATTAACTTTAAAAATTCAATTTAAATTGAAGTCAAAAACATTCCTCCAGAAATTATATTTTCAATATTCATATATGTTTCGAAATTATCAATATATTCAGAACACTTCCACAATATGTCCTTGCAAAATGTCAAAATATGGATAAAAAGATTGATGAGGTTATTATTCATATTTTGACATTATGTCAATATATGCACAAATAGATGAAAAGAATGATGTGTATTAGACACCTAACACTACAAGTACCTACTGGTGAGTTCAAGTAGTGTTGTGATGAATGAAACAACTCCTAAAACTTATTGTTGTCAAAATCCGCTTAAAAAATTATTTCAACACTAAAAAATTATAAAATACTAAATTTACAATAATATAAAAATTAGATTTTCCCTAATTTACTTTAATTAATATTTACTTTAATTGATATATTCAATTACGGTTGAATTTTAAAAGACGTTATTTACAGTTTACACTATTTACACTCTGCAGAAAATCAGAAAACTGAAAACAATAAGCTTTTTGGTAAACGGAAAATAATTCATTTTTATAATTAATGCAATATTTAAATGTTCATAGAAAATAATAAAATAATAATATATTAAGACAAAAAAGTAAACTGAAAATTCAATGTAATTTAAATATATACGTATATAAATATTTTTAATTGTCAAATCAAAATTTTGTATTGTTTATTACCAATTTAAATCGTCAAATAATTGTCCATTTGATGTCTATTAGGGAACGAGAATTACAATCAGTGTATTTCATTTGGCCTACACCCTATACAAAATTGTTAAAGAGACTAAAAGTAAAATTTGTATAACAAGAAAATATATACCTTATTTTGATTCTTAACCCACACATATTACATAAATAAAAATATTTTTAGGTGTTACAACAAGCTGGTAATATTGAAAGATTAGGTCGATTTTTATGGTCATTACCACAGTGTGATAAATTACAATTAAATGAATCTGTATTGAAAGCGAAAGCTGTTGTTGCATTTCATCGTGGTCATTATAAAGAATTGTATAGACTATTGGAACATCATCATTTTTCACCCCACAATCATACAAAATTACAAAATTTATGGCTGAAAGGTATGTAAATTCAAGAAAATCTTTTATTTATATTTAAATTATTAGACTCTTACCCTTATATTTTTTTATTTTATTTTTTTTTTTAAATTCAATTTACCTTCAAAATAATTGTATATAACAACATAATACATAAAAAAAATAACTAATTTAATACACCTGTTTAAACACAAAATAAAATTTAAAAATTTGAGTTTTTGTTTTTCTTCTTTTTAGGAATTAAAACTACTCATATTTCAATTTTTATGTTTTTTTAACTTACCGAATTTAATTCTTTATTAGAAGTTGTTTTGTTCTCATTTGAAACAAATCAAACTATGATGAATTTGGAATACAATGAATGAATGCGACACATTATGGATAAATTACGACTATCGTCACATTTCGTTTTTTTTTATGTTTTTTCTTTTGTTTTTAGTTAAAGAGTTTAAATGGACTAAAAAATATTCTAACCCTGTTGAATTGTGTATTTTCTTTTTAAATATTTATAATATCAGTTAGAAATTAAAGTTTTATCTTCTCTCAAAATATTTTTTTATTTATTTGATTATTTAAACTGAAAATTCAAATTTTGAGCTTCTAATAAAATATACAATAAAATAAGAGTATGTGGATTTAGTTCAAGCATTTATATATGTATCTCTCTATATCTTATAGACACTTAGAGAGATAAGTATTGTGTGAACTTACATATAAGTTTTAAAAGAAGAAAGCAATAAATTTTAATTCAAGTTGTGATGGGGATGTGTCAAATCTTAATTATGTATGGTGAATATTTAATATACATATGAACAAAATTAGATTTAAAGAGGCTTTAATGAAAGATATATAACTGCATACATTATTATATTGAATTATTGGTTTTTGACTTTGTTATTTATGCTAACCTTTTCTAAATTTGTTATTTTTGATTTGAAATTAATAGAATGGAAAGCATTAATTTTCGGCTATTATAAACGTGTAACAAAAATAAATCAAAAAAAAAAACTCTGATTAGACGTTTTTGAATGCCCTGACACTATTGACACTACCAAAATTTCAAGTAGATCACAAAATAACAAGAAATGTTCATAAAATATTCATCAAAAGGAATAGTTTGTTAGTGAGATAACCTCTTTTATATAATATACTAGCAAAGTTACCCGACGTTGTCCGGGTCGACCACAAAATGTATAGAATTTACTTCAATGAAGTTTGATTTATGAATCTAATTGAGAAAAATTGTTTTATCAAAAATATTCTAATATTTTTTTTCACTATACGATAACAAAATCAACAATACTACAACTTAAGCTATACTTATATTAAAATTATTTCTTTGTAAACAATATTTCGGGTTTTTTTTTGATGAAGTATAAACAAACAAGGTCCTTGCTATTGCGGTATTCTTGAAATAAACATATGTTTGCCTTTTTCACCATCATTTTGAATTTTACTTAAATGAAATGAGGATGCAAAGTTCTTATTATTAATAGTATTTACCATAGTTCTGGCTGCTTCAGATTTTGCAGAAGCAATATTGGAGCTGCTACTTTTAATTCCAATTAATGAGGAAGAAACCGTATCAAATCCAACGAATAAAGAAACTCTGTTCGGTAGTTAACAGCTTCATTTTCATTGATAACTGTTTATCTATCGACTATCGATTTGTATATATGGACCCCCTGGAATTCTCTGCAGTATTTTCTGATTAATAAAACGAGTTGTCACATTTTTTGTATAGCTAATTCACATGGCCATATAAAATTTTTATACTGATTCCTAAAATTCGGAAATACTTTTTGAGTCAATTCTTCAATACTTTGTATGATTGTACTTATCGTTGCTATTTCAATTTTGATATTTAAGTCTTCTGAAATTTGACCTTCACCGAGCTGTGCTAAATTCATTAGCTTATTACAAATGTTATTTATACGAAATCGGTTATTACAAACGCCCTATTGAATATCTATGTGTAAATTTCCATGCCTGTAACACAATTGGTTTTTGAAATATTCTTGAGACTTGCTAGGAGTTGTACGGCAGCAATCCGAACCAGTCCAAATTTTCGAAATCGGTAGCAGTCGTATTTCTTTATTTGTGAAGGAGTATCTAAATGTCAATTTCCATGCCTGTAACACAATTGGTTTTTGAAATATTCTTGATAGAGGTGCTAGGATTTGTGTGGCAAACCTTTCATTTGATGGCTTTGTAAAGTACCGCGTTCGGTTTCTTATTTGACCATAAAAAACTGTTCAAAATTTCAAAACTCTATCCTTGAAACTGTGGGCGTGTATAGCGAACAAACAAACAAACAAACAAACTTCCTCTTTCATAAGTATAGATGTATGTACAGGATGGAGATGTACGTTTTAAAATACGTTGTAAAATCTTTTAAGAATTTTTTTTTTTGCGGTATTCTATGAAAAAAATTATTTTTAAAAAGATGACATATTTTTAAATTTAACTTGGGCCCTATAATAGCCCAAGGTTGAAGTAAATTGAATATTAAAAAAATTATGTTGCATATACTTTCATCAGACTTACCGTTTTCGAGTAATAGAAAATTAAATCTAAAATGTTGGTATAAAAAACTGCGATATTTTTGTGAAAAACGAAATGATTATCTCAGTTCGCTAGTATTTATTTTAATGATTTTGATGAATTCAACCATTTTACAATCATACAACGTCATAGACAACTTTCATGTCAGACTTATCGTTTCTCAGGTAAAGTCATATTCAACATTTGGATAATATTTAACATTTATATTTATTTACGGTTAAATATTGTAACAATTTTATTTTATTATTCAAAGTGACTGAAGATTTGCCCTGGGATTAGACATTTAATTAGATTTTAAAATCGGTTTTCCTTGTGTAGCAAACTATACATATATAAGAATAGTAGTAACTGATTGTATTTGGACTTTAGAGATTCCGGTTATGCATTTTAATCATATAGGCTTAAAAACCAAAAAAAAATAATAAAAATTATAAAATTAATATACAAACAATAACAACGTCAAGGATATTATAGTGCTCGTAAAAGTAACAATAAGTTAAGTTCAATTTATTCAATTACTTAACTGATGTGTACATATTTTAATAATTCAATCGCAATCGTTGTATTCCAAAAACATAATTTAAGATCATAATTGTTTACTATTGCTCACAATTGAGCATTCCTTTAATCCTAAACAATAAAAAATTTTCCCAACATTGAAAAAATCTATATATATCTATATATATATATATATATATATATTAATGTACACAAATAAAAAGCCATATAACAATACATATCCTTTTTCCGCTTTATAGTAGGTATTTAATTTATTTTGTTTTTGTTTTTGTATTTTTTATTACCTTGTTTTTTTTTTTATTTATCTTTATAAATATTTTTACTTTAATGTAGCACATTATGTGGAAGCCGAAAAACTTCGTGGAAGACCTTTAGGTGCTGTTGGTAAATACAGAGTACGACGTAAGTTTCCTCTACCAAGGACTATTTGGGATGGTGAAGAAACTAGTTATTGTTTTAAGGTAAGTTAACACCATATGTATACCTAAAAAGTAGTCGTCAATCGTTGTAAATGGTAAAAAAAAAATATATTTTTTTTTGTTTATTTAAAATAAAATTTTCTTGGCTTCCTAAAGTATTGTAAAAGTTTTAATAAATTTATGTTTTCAATGTTATATTTTTAAAAAGGGAAAATATCGAATTCTTTGACTTATTTTTAGATATTTTGTTATAGCTATATATATATATGTAAATTATTATATAATTTACTTTATTTTTAAAATAAGTATTCACTATAGATTAACAACATAAACATACAGGATTTGCAAATGAAGTTTGAGATTATTGTGAATTTTTTTTTGTGAACGGTGTCTTTAATGATGTTTTTTTTGTTTATTTACTTGTGTGCGTGTGTGTGTGTGTATAGTAAATAAATTTTAATTAAATTTTTCTGAATCCAATATTCTTGCTGAAGTATCTTAAATGCATAGTTTTAATGTGGTATTACGTCTTAGTGGATTATGTCATCTGACTACTAATCAGATGTACTAGTAATCAAATCCACCAGATTCGAATGGTCATCATGACAATAAACATTTTTTTTCTGTTTTCCATTATTTCGTGAAAATTGTTTGAAAATAATAATTTGGTATGTTAATAATGATGATGATAGTGTATTTGGATTGTACATGTAAAAGAGAAAATTATTAGGATCACCATTGATATGAGAAATATATTAAGTAGTTATAGTACATATAGCAATATATTAAAAGTATATTATATGAAACTATGTTAAATCAAACATTTCCTTTTTTGTGCTTAACAGCAACTATACACAAAACAAATATTTTTTCTCAACGGTTACGTTTTGTTATTATATCTAATTTTGAAAAAGCAAGTATAAAAGCAGCATCAACACATTAAAAAAGAAGAGAGAAAAGGGTTTCAGTTTCATTTTGGCCAAACTACTTATAGAAGAGGATAAAATAATCTTTTAGTTTAAAATTAGCATTCTCAATTAAAAAGTCTTTCTTTCATTCCTTGTCATGATTTCAGTCTACTACAAAAAAAATTATCGAAACAATTCGATGAAAGTAGTGCAAAAATTGGGGAGTGTTTTAAAATAAATTAAATAAACCACATATGAGTGTCTAAGAACCATAATGGCCTAATCCACATACAAAAAATTTTTAGTTTGTTTCGATCGGTTATGTATGTCCCCTAGAATCACTGATTTTAATTTCCCATTTCAGAAATAGTTTTTTCTTAGTTAATTATCACAATAATTGTTTTGGCTTTTTGAAGTTTTGAAATTATTCAAAAACCATAGTGTCACATAAATTTTATGATTTTATCAATATGCTTCAGTTATTCAATCACTGACGATAGTTTAACTTAAAGTTCCTCTCTCCTGCAAGTGATTCTTGTAAAAAGTGTAATTTGGTAAAAAAACCTGGAGTGGTATTCTGTATTGTGATAAGCTATAGTCACCCTTGCGACAGTCAAAGATGATCGAACAATGATCTTACCGTCATTGTTTTTGATTTGATTAAACCGGTTCCGACACCAATTCTTGTACGACTAGTGCTTATTATTATAAGCGCCAACTATGGAATTAATGTCTAGGTGCACATAATTTAGGCAAATGAGATAATAACTTAAATTTATATGCGGTAAATTTCTTTAATTTGATTTTATATTACTTAATAGTTTTATTAATAGTTTTCCGTAACTATTTCCTTTTGCAATAATCGCGCATCTATGTATGTTTGGAATGAAACTATCGTTTCCAGAGGTGCATCGAATTTATTTATGTACTCTGATCACAGTGGCGGACATCAAAACAATAATATTAAGAATTCTTTATTTTGCCTTAAAATGGTTTCAAATGACACTTTATAGTGTTTACAAAATTGTTCATAAATTTCTTGTTTCGGGTCATTCATACTTACGATGTGACGAAGATTTTGAAAGAAACAAAAAGTTTTATGAACACATTTACGTACCCAATGACTGGATTGAGGTAATAAAAATTGCAAAAAAGAAAAATTCCCTTTGAAGTTATTAAAATGAAAGCAGAAGATTTCATTTCATCGTAACAAATGATTCATTCAATACACCACAGAACCAAAGATAGCAACAAAAATACGGTTAATTGGTTCAAAATAGTATTATTACAATTCGAAAAAAGATTGCTATCAACATTTTTTTTACGTATTCCAATGACCCAGAAGAAGAATCTTCTATTTTGAACATTGAGAAACGATCATGACCCATTCCCGATTATGAATCAGAAATCTGGACAATCCAAACTGGAGTAGAAATTTCTGTTGCAAAATCAAAAGGTTTGATAGAACTTTTAAAATTTATTCCACCAATTCAGCATGAGTTTTACAAAAGTCTTCTAACTCAAAGTACAGTTGAAGACATGATTTGTACTTAGTCGAAAGAGGAGTAAAAAATCTAAAATTTATCTATTCATATGTTAAGTTATTGTATTATTAAATATTATAATACAATAACTTAACTATATATTAAAATATTATTAAAAAATATTGATCTAATCTACCATTTGTTTTTTGTATTTTTCATTTATGCACAATGCCATAGTGGCCTAACCCACAAAAATTGGCGTTTGTTTTAAAGCCGTAATAACAATTTGTTCATTAAAGTACTGAAAAAACTAAGAAAAAAAGATTTTTGATGGAAGTCGTTGCCCAAAAAATCGATATTTTATATGCATTTTAAAATAAGGTAAATTTTAAAATGTATTTTTAGCAATAAAATGTTTATGTGGATTAGGCCACTATGGTTCGGACACATGGAATTATGGGTTGTACAAATTAATAGGCATTTTAGCATTGGAAACCATTAAAATCAGATCTGTTTTAAATGAAATGGAGGTTAGGAGACAAAAGAAAATAAGAAGAGAGCATTACATCAAGGAACAAAATTTATTGAAAACAATGGAAGAAAAAAAAAACAGTCATATTTAGGATATCTCAGGTAGGGAGTGCAATACCGGAGCGAAAAATTAATACCGGTATTTCGGTATTGAAAAATTGAATATCGGAATGCCGGTATTGAATACCGAGACCACTATTACATAAGATAAAAATCAATATTAAGAAAAAAAAACCCATTTGGTTTATTTTAAACTAAAACATTAATAAAAACAATTCATTCTTTAACATATAAAATAAAATAAAAACATAAGATATTAAATAAAATAAAGGTTACAGGGTTAAGTAGAAAAATTTAATTATTTGTTTTAATGATTGGAAGTATGCTCTTAAAAAACACAATGTATCAAGGCTTTCATAATTTAAGTTGGAGCGAATTTTCGTGCATATTTGTCCAGCAGCAGAAAATGCTCGCTCCGATTCTGCGCTTGTTGGACGTATTGTAAGAAGAAGATCGTAAATTTTCTGGGTATATACATTCCACTAGTACTCGTCTTTAAATAATGTCATTTCTCTTTTTATAAGTTTGACATTATCTTGAATTGTATCCAGTTTTTTTCCGACTTACCGACCGACTGACCGATGCTAATTAGCCCGTTCAGTAGAAATGAACGGATCACTGAAATGAACGACATTTCCCATCACTACTTTGAAAGCGGAATGAATATGAAATTGAATATATCGTTATTCGTTATTATCCAACCGCAAAACCTACTACGATTATTATTTTGAGTTTATGTTAGTTACTTAATTTTAGAAACTGGATACTTGGGTTATTTCAAAATTACTGAATTAAAATATTTTTTTGTGTTCTGACAACTAAAAATTAATACCGAAATATCCGCGGTATTAATGCTTTAATACCGGTATCGAATACCGGAAAATATTCTCCCGGGATCCCGGGATCCCGGTATTGCACTACATAATCTCAGGGAATTAGCAATGAAATATTTATAATTTTTATTTATTCAAAAAACTGTTTGTTTATTCAAGTTCGAAGTTATTTTGTTGTTATTGTCAAAAATTCCAATTTGTTAATTGTTTTTATTTTTTGTTTGTTTTTGCAAATTAAAAAAATTGTGAATTGTGATTGTTAGGGCTGGGGTGAGAAGTTATTGGGGTGCTCCTATATTAAGGATATTAAAGAGGTATATAGATAGAGACTTTTAATAGTTTTAGTTACTTTAACCCCAATTAACCTGCGTGTATAAACGAACATGAAGTACTACGAAATGCCTCTTAAGCACACATATAAAATTTCTTGTAGAATTATGAAAAAGAAGCCTGTTAATAGTAAAAATTTAATTGCATAAATAATTAATATGTGTAAAAAAATTATATTCAACAAAATAATAGTCGGTGCTATATACAACATGTATCAATTAAGTTGTAGTATATTGCAACAGGCTATATCTATTAGTCTTAATTCGTACCGAAAATGCATATGCCATTTGGTTTAAAGTATGTACCCCACACTTTGGTGCATTATAATATTTTATTATCAAAGGTTCTTTTTACTTACAAGAGTGATATCATGAGTCTCAATATAGAACCTACAAGTTTTCATATTTATTATTCTGATTTCGTACAGCTTCTAGATTTCTATTATTCACAATTAAATTTATTGAAGTAGCAAAATTAAAGAAAAAACACCTGTATGTTCTTCTATTTATGTTCCTGGTGGTAACACTACTTTGTTTAACCCTCCTCTTGAAATATCATGACTCTAGTTCTGCCTTCATAATATAGCAAATTATGCTGCAAGATCTTTTACAAACTCCTTATTGTTATCACTGACATCTTGTTCATCTTCCTCTTCTGAAGCTGCTCAAAGGTGTTCGGAATCAGAAGATTCCCATTCATTATTATACTATCGTTATCAACTTCAACAGCATCATTTTCATCAGATTAACATATTGCCGGACCGGACGTATTTGCTCCTCTGTTATTATATATTTTCTGCAATTAAGTTACAATTTACCAAATTGGAATATTCATGAAAGATAAACAAAAAATTTCTAGACTTAATTTTGTAAAACATTCTTTTGAAAGCAAGGAAAAGCGAAAATACTGAGGAATTATAATATTTTGCATTACACTTTCTGTTAGAAAAATGTACAGTTAGAATTAAAAATTTGCACTTCTTCTTGGAAACTATATACCCTACTATTGTAAAGCAAACCTTTTTTTTATAAATTTCTATATAATATTACTTTTTTATAGTTTTTTCTTCCACATTCCAATATATGTGCTTATAGGCACATCTCAGTACTTTATGCTGCATTTTTGTAAAATGCCTAATACAAAAGTATACGTACCTTATTAATATATATATATATATATATATATATATTTGTATAAGTAATTTTTTATAATAGATAAGAATAATATTTTAAAGAAATTAAATTAAAATTAAATGATATGTGCGTTAAAGGCACGTCGTCGTACGTAGGTTAATTAGGGTTAAATAAGTAATTGATTTTCAATTTAAAAATTAGTTCATTTTCCAAAAGCGAAAAAATGTTTTCTAGACTCACTGTGTGATCTTGTTGCAGATGCCAACATTAAGTGCGTCCATCACTTTGTAAAAAATTTCGAAATGGTTTTACAAGTAGGATTTGCGCGCGAGGAAACGTTAATGATTCTGTGGTACCACAATGAATGTCTCTGGTTTAAGGTTGTCAACATTAACAGCCTATAGACCTACATATAATGTTGGAAAAATACAATTTCTCTTGTTTCGCTTTGGAATTGTTTAAAAGGAGCTAAATAGCATTAATTTTAAAAAAAAACAATAATCCTAATAAAATCATGTTTTGAAAGTCACACTTTTCGGGCCTTTACAATGACCTGTTTTTTTTAGAATGAAATATTTAAAATATTGATATTATTGTAAAACCTTCATACATCTCCTGGACTACAAATCATTTAGATAGATGATTCTGCGTTTGATTTATCAGTATTGTTTCCGGGCTCGGGTGGCTCTCCAGTTGAACAGACTCGAAAATGTTTAATGTCTGGTACTGATATTTTGTCTCTCCATATTTCAGATTTGACCACGAACATTTTTTTAGTAAAGCATTAACTTCCGTTCTCTGAACTCAACGTGTTCGAACTCAATATAGCGATAGAATTCAATATACAATATTCTATGCCATTTCAACGTTATTTTTAAGATCATATTATATTCGATCAGGTTTGGCTTACATTGCACATAGATTCCACGATTCTTTCACGTAGAACAGAAATGTCGGTATGAACGACATAATGAGTCATTTACATTAAAGCAAAAAAATCATTAGAAATGAGATTCATAGTGTTCGAATATTATATTTATCTATATTGGTTCAAGAGGGTTTATTAAAAAATCAAATTATATCCGTAATTACACCATTATAATAGAAACCGGGGTTATATTTAAATTATATAATAGAAGACAGATAACATTCAGGCAAAAGGTGGATTTAAGCTAATCAATATTATCGGGAATGATAATTTTTATTGTCACTAAAGAGGGAAACTCAAAAACAGTTTTAGTACTTCGCACACCTGGGATCCTGACAGAAGTTAATTATTTTCTAAATGTTTTTTTTGTTTCTACAATATTTTTAGGATTCATGGCTTCACCCTTTTTTCTCCAAATTTTTGATGGTCCAATGAGGATGAATATATTAAACTTATTGTGGTATGACATAATAATCAAATCATGATTGGTATGTATTTTTGAGAAGTCCAATCGTTTTTTTTTTTTAATATTAAGGGTTTTTTCTAGGAGTATGAGCATGAAAGCCATTTATGTGCAACAATTTTTGAATGGTACGACGGCTAACGGCCTGATTGTAGTTTTCAGAAACGACTTCGTCTAATGACGTGCTACTTGTTTATAATTTTAATTTACATTTATCTTTCTTCACTTGGGATTTATTGTTTCAAGTCGCCCAGATTTTTTTTTGTATTCCATAGAACCTGTCGTTTTGAAATTATTCACAATGTGTTGCACTGTAGTTGTACTTATCCTCATAATTGATATTCTATGATCAGATTTCTTAAATCAATACTGCTTGCTGTTAACCATTTTTAAGCACTTAAATCAAAACTAAAAACAATTTGAATCTTCCTCGTTGACAACAGCATAATGCAGAAAAACTAAAAACAGAAAAAAATTGTTTTCAAATTTACTTTTTAGCTTTTCTTTTTTTGAATTGGCGCGGACGATTAATTACGTCGCAAAAAACTAATGGCAAAAAAAATTAAAATTCGTGTCACACGTCACTTATTTATTTTTTAAAAACAAATTTTCCACCCAACAAATTTTTTAAAACGTTAGTAATGGTCTTTTGAAAAAATAACTTTTGCATTTGTTTGGAAAGTATGAAATCTTGACAATATTTCGTTGGCTGTATGTACAGTTAATCATTTCACAATTAGAATTTCTCAAATAATTATATTTAATCTGTAATTGAAAAAAGTACGGTACAATTATTTGAACTATTTTACAAGCCATTTTCATTATTATTTTTTTGAAAGTTTTAAATGATAGATATTTAAAAGGAGACGTAGCGAAATTAAATAGTTTTTCAAATTTTTTTAATTTTCAATTAGGAGTTTCAATTTAAAGTTTCACTAGTAATTTTAACATTCAAAAATTTGAATTTATCTAATTGTCGTAACTGACCCATTCCCACAATTAAATTTACATTTTTTTTTTTAATAAATGATTGCATATAGGGTTGTTGTCTAAGATAAAGAAAAAAAAAAAAAATTATATAGTGCCAAGAATAAATTGAAATGATGGAAAACAATAAAAAAAATTGAGTAGATACGATTTTTTATTAAACTTCCTGGAATTTCGAGGAACGCGCTATACTAGTTTGAAATGTAAAACAAAAACAACTATACAAAACGAGCTTAAGCCCATGGTTGCTTCGTCGAACACAACATCTTTATAGATCGTAAATAGATCTTAAATTTACTAAAATAATCATTATTACATCATTATATTAAATAAATATATCTATAGTTATAGCATATGTTAATTATTTCTGTATATGTATATTGTATATATACGTTTTAATAATTCAAAAATGAAATTCATCATAATAATATTTGCTGGTTTTTAGAAGCAAATGTTTCTACTTTCATGATTCTCTTAAACTACACACAAAATGTCTTTTAATTGAATACATTTTTGTATGCATGTATGTATGTACATGGTATTATTTTTTATATAACATATGTAAATAGTGTTCATGTGCTCGATTTAATGGGTGTACATAGTCTCTTATATTTACTAAATTTTATTGCGTCAAGTTTAATAATGATTCAAAATTGATTTCCGGTTTCATTGTCGCGTTTGAACTAAACAATATTGTGTGGCATTTTGCAATTAAAAATGAATTTATTCTAAAAAATGTTTATTTTTTTTTTTATGATAATATAGTTTATAATATAGATTATAATATGTAATAGATTTAGTTCACTTTCATTAATTACAAACGAAATCATTAATTCGCAACATCTGCATAAACTTTAATGTCGTGTAATTTATATTCTATTTGATCTATTTAGTTATATATGGTTATATGGTTATATATATTTTTTTTCTGTTTTTCGAAATCGAAATTAATAAAAATTAAAGTAAAAAAATGGAATTGAAAGATAGTTTAACATTAAAAACAAATAAGAGTTAAAAAAAAATATTAGTACATAATATATGTTTTTTGATATTTTATAATTTAAAACTGAAGAAATTACCATTGATATGAGTCCAAATGATATGCCAATCATTATATTAGGATATACGATATACCATTGATATGCTAAAAATATGCCAAAATCTATGAAATATGTATGAAACTGGTATATAAAATAATGACCACTACTTAAGGGTTTATTTTACAGTTTCACATTTATTTTCATTTACTTCAATAATCATCAAATTTTACCACCAATTTAAAATCTTCAAGGTCTTTGGTCTTATTTATATTCCAAAATTTTGATGAATCGTTGATCGATAAAATATATCAGTTATATTATATTTTCAATAATATTTTTGGTATGATATAGTCTTTCGTATATAATATTTATTTATATTAGTTATAAAAAAAAATCATTATTGGCGGTGTCTAGACGGTCAGTGAACACTGTCAGTTTTCACTGAAATACATGGTTGCTGTTTGAGAAGAATAAAAAAAAGCTACAATGCTTTTAACTTGTCGTCAGTTTTTCGATTTCAATCGTTCCGAGTTTCATAGCCAACATTTCTAATCTTAATGTAAAAATATACAGCATTACCATAAACACAGAAAAAAGCGTATTAGAGAAGCAAAATTTGAATTTTACATTTGAATTAAGGCATTTAATAATAACAACATATACCTATTCTTTCTTAAAACGAACCAAACAAATAAAAAATGCTGCAATTTCTAAAAATTTCTTTTTATTATTGTTTAAGTTTCACTTCCACTTGTGACATAAAATGACAATTCTCATAGTTTTCGCCATCTATAAATTTTTTCATTCAAAACTGAACGTGTAGATATTTCTCAGTTTTAACTGACAGTGAAAACTAACTGAATAACTGATCGTCTATATAGACACCGTCGTTCTTAATATATAAATTTAAATCATAAATTTTTTTTTTATTTATTAATTCTATCAATTTCAATAATAGGAAAAATCTAGATCAGTTTTAAGAGAATGGTATGGTCATAATCCATATCCATCACCAAGAGAAAAAAAAGAGTTGGCAGAGGCTACTGGATTAACAACAACTCAAGTGAGTTCTAAGTTTTTCTTCAATTTTTCTATTTACTTATAACTCTTAAAATTTAGGTTTCAAATTGGTTTAAAAATCGTCGCCAAAGAGACAGAGCCGCTGAACACAAAGAGTAAGTATATTTATAAGAATTTTATTTTTTATTTTTTAAATATTATTCTTTAAAAATTAATATAATCGTCCTGTCTGAACTATCTCAATATTTAGTTTAATTGCTAAAATTCACGTATTAAAAATTTTATACTTTCCTTTTCCTATGCTGGGGTTGCTAAGGAACAAAATTAGAAGTGTTGATTATAATGAACAGGAAATTGATGATAATTTTTTGCATTATGTATTAATATTCTAACACACTTAAATATAAAATTTTAAATAGACTGATTTAAATTCAGAACTGAAAAGTGTTATGTACAGTGGAGTGTAAAAATGGATGAATAATAATTTCATCAATGATCAATTGAACCTTTATCACCACTATATGACATCTAGATTAGATTAAATTGGATTAAATAATTTTGGGAGTGAATATGGCGCTGTTCCCAGGTGGTGAAGTCTGTTACGAGTAAGCCCTTCGTATTCTCAGAGGGGATTTACAATAGATTCTCTATTTCACTATTTCACATATTCTGCACAAGTTGTTTTCGATTAGGCCCATTAAAAATGCTTGTTTACAAAGGCATCAGTGTCCTCTTATTATCCCTGCCATTCTATTATATTGACACTTAGTTAGAAGAAATTTAGTTTTCTTGAGCGAGTGTTTTGGTATGAGCATTTTTGCTTGGTGATTTCGAGGAGCGTTGGGTCAGAAATCTTCAGTGTTTTGTTCCACTCAAAATTTTAACTGCATTATAAGATATAACTGTAAGAAAGAACAAAAACAACAAACTATTAAAATTTGTTAATATCTAATTCGTTAATCTCTCAATGAGTCTGAGAATAAAGTCTTGTAAATTAAGCAAATTTGCTTTTAAACGGCTTATGGATATTATTTTTTATAATTGTTAATTTAAATTAATTTATTGTATTCACTTTTTGTGTATAATTCGTATATATCATCAGATCTGGCAAATTATCTACACTGTCAATGTCAATCAACTTTAATTAATGTTGTTTATGCTCTCAAAATTATGCTTGTCCAACAAAAAGGTATCTGTGCCTATTGAAATGTACCTTTTTGAGCCAAATGTAAAATAACAAGATGGCAAAAAAACTTGCTTTGCAAATTCATTCATGATCCGAGTTTCACGAATGCGGAATCACATCTCTTCCAATTTATACAGTCAAACAATAACAGTACTTGTTGTAATCTGCAGATATTCAAAACAAACATTAACCACCGTGTTTTACTTCAATTCTCTTTTAAGTTATATAATACTTTTCTTCCTCCCTTTCTCCAGCCAAGGGGTCTGTAAATAATAAAGCGCCTATATTTACACTATTAAGCGGCTTTTTACAGATCACCCTTACGAAACGAGGAAACTGAACTGTCAAGACCAGAAGATTACATCAATATGCCTTCGATCTTAAAGGTTCGCTTATCTCAAACTCTTTTCCAACTCTATGCCTCACTGATGAAATTTCAACACAATTTTCCTTTTTTAAATCACAATCTATCCTAATTAGGACAATAATTTACAAAGCATGCAGATCATGTAGAATCCTATGATGGTCCAAGGTAAGAATTTAACAATTTTTCCAAAGCAATGGTGATGTAGAAATAAATAACAGAAGGCCTTATTCGTTATTTTTTTGCTTACCACTGTATACATGTTGATAACACAGTATCAAATCAAACAGTCAAATACCCAAATGTCTTATGTTTATCTATAGATATATGTATATGTATACATATATTTATGCCTTCCAACTTGCAAAATAATCCTTTTTGAAGAGTTTATTTGTTTTATTATTATTTGTCTTAAAAAAGGGAACCACTATGTTCACTAAAATACGCCAAAATACTCAAATGGACAAAAATAAAAAAAAAAATAAATAACTAAAAAAGGATGGTATTAAAAATTTTAATTTTTCTCGGTCTTCCTTTTTGGTTATAAAATAACAAAACAACATATAAAATTTACAATTTAATTTTTGTCTAGATACACATCCGTATTGTGTTATAGTCATAATATATACACATTACACACATACATTATATTCATTTTTGAATATCAAAATAAACACTCGACAAAATTAAATCTATCAAAATACCATAAAAATATACCCAACATATGAGTAAATAAAAACAAAAGAAAAAAATGTTAAGCATATGCACACTGTATAAATACATATTTATCGATTGTTGTCGAACCAAGTGAAGTTTTTCATAGAAGACTTTGTCTTAAATAATATTAACATGATTACGATTATATTTTATTTATATAGTATTTTACCCTGATTTAAGAGCAGCCTCGATCTTTCAAATCTTCAAATAAAAAATAAAAATGTTTAAAAGTTGAATAATTGACGGACAGATTTGGTTAATTCAAACATTGTTTTAGGATATAGAGGTATGGGCTAAGAACCGTATTAGGAAAGTAATAAGACCAAACGAGCTAGTTGAATCTTTAAAATCGAATGAGTTTATTTTACAAATTACATGTCTATATTTATATTAACATATTTCTTAATTCTAGCAAAAATTATTACAATAAATATGCTTACAAATTATCTAAAACTATGCCATATTTCTCAATTCAATCTTTCTAGTATATTGTACCGTTTACCGAGTTTGTAAAATTTACCTAAAAATAAATTATAAATATTGCATTCTTGCATTATTTTGTTTACGCTATTGTTTACAATTTTTATTTTGGGTTTTTTAACCTTGAAAAAGAAAATGATGACCATTATGTTGATTTGGAAATTTGATTTTTAGTTTAAGACTAATATAAAATACTAAAGGTATACTATACAATAATCCAATAAATCCATTTATGTTAATTCTAACCAAATTAATTAATGATATACATATTAATTTGATATATATAATAAATACTAAATACACATGTATATAAGTTTTATATTATTTTTGTTTTCCGCATTATATATTTGCTTTTAAATACTGGTGACGATCACTAGTATTCCGGAAAATTTTGTAAAGGGACTGTATTGCAAGCCATACATACAAATTAAAACCTATCCAAAATTTATTATAATATACATTATATATTTTGAATTACCAAATTTATTTAATTGAATACATTTGAGAATTTCTAAATAAAATAAAACAATTACCGAAACTAATCAAAACAAATATAACTAATAGGAACATTTTGGCGAATTTATTTTTTGAAGTTATCAAACAACCGATTGCTATATATAGTATACACGGCCATAAATATTTATAAATGTATGCATCTTTATTTTTTAGTAATTTATTTTTCAAAAAATCAATCTTAAATCAGAAGTGATTCACAAGCTTTTACAAACAAAAGAATTTTTGTTTACATGTATTACATGCTAAAACTTAACTTTTTTTTATTTTAAATTTGTATTCATTTTACAAATAAGCATAAATAAATTGTTTTTATTCTGATATTTTCAAAAATACAAATATAAACCCATAAATTATACTCTTAAAAATGGTGTGGATTTAACTACAATCAATGTAGTTTTTTACAACGTTTTTTGTAGAGAATTCCGATCAAGCGAGTGAAAACACGCTTTCGAAGTGTACTTTTTAAAATAACTCAAATAAAACGCGTGAAATCACTTTATTATAGTTAATTTAGACGATAATGTTTAATTTTCAACATAAAATGTGTTATTTCACTCAAAAAATTTCACATTATTCTTTTGATCACACATTTTATGTGTGAATTAGCACTAAACGATTGAAATATACCACATTTTGCAGTTGGTATTTACGCATTTAATGCTGTATTCCACGCCATTTATTGGAAATGTACACGTTTTGTTTTATTTGCTGGAATTACGTCAAATTATGCGTGGAAATACACAAAAGTAATGTAGTTTATAATTTATTAGTATTACCATATCGTTTTTATAAAAACTTGAAACATCGAAAAATATATAAATGGATATGATTCAAATATATAATAATACAATTTTTATAATAAATTAGAAAAGTTTGTAAAATCTGTAAAAATCTTAAAGGACGTGGCATTTTTGGGAAACAAACTGAAACTTTGATTATTGTACAAAAATATGGTAATCAAATAAATCTGAAAATATGGCAAGGTTGCCCACTACTATACCATACTTGATAGTTTACGTTGAATAACCGTCACCATAAATTTCAAACGTGGTGTTAATTAAATGTTATATAAATATAGTTGTTTGTGTGAGACAAAAAAATATAATTATATTTAATAAAGTATAATTTTTCAATAAAATATTAAATTTAAAATCATTCTTTATAATTTAGAATTTAATAAAATTAGTAATATCTAAATATAATAAAAAGCTTAATTGAGGTTGTATGTAATTATTATTATAATTATTATTAAATAAGATACTAAGTTTAAGAAATGTATGCAATTGAAATCACCAACAATTCTACAAAGTTTATGAAATAGTTAATTGAAATCATTTTTGAAATTATATTGAATTAAGTAGTTAATTAGTGTTCATTTATAAAAAATTTATTATTTAGTATATAAATTATAAAATAAATTATGTATAAATGTAATATTTGTGAAGTAATTGTGTAAATTATTTCTGTTAAGCTGAAAAATATATATTATAATTAAAAAATTATTTTGTTTTAGAATTTCACTTTTTTTGCAGGGAAATACAGCATCGTTGAAATAGTTGAAATTGGGATTGTAAATCACACTTCTTTTGTAGAGAAGTCACACTTTTTTGTTGGAAATCACTCAAAATGTGATAGTAAATTACACTTTTTTGTAGGGAAATTCACACGTTTAAGATAGTAACATTTTTATACATTTCTAGTGTGAAAGTTGACAAAATTATGGTCTGTTGAATTTCACTACATTTAATGTGAAATTCAACAAAATTTTTTAGAGTGTAGTTAAATAAAGAAAAAACTGCTAACATTTTTTATTTTTGTTAAATTTTCCAAAACAAACGTTTCAATCAATAGGAAAAATTATGTCCATTCAATAACATGTGATTGCAGCCAATTCAAATTCTGTTCAAAAGATATCATTTCCAATCACTTACCCATTTTTCTTATTGAACAAATTTTTGTATTTTTGAAATTTCAAAATTTGTTTATAACAAAATTGGAGGAAAAATTTTAAAAAACTTAATTTAAAAAAATTTGGCGCGGTACTCTATCGTTTACACTTTTTGAGGGAATATAAAAAATGGCTGTTATGTCCTATAAAAAGTGTAACAGAAATTAAACTCACGCCATAGTTTTAATATTTGTTCTCGCGCCATTTTAAAACTATCGCGTCGCTGTCTAAGAGAATATGAGTGGTTAATAATTCCACTATTTTTCAATTTGAAATTGATTACTAAAATAGTAAAAATATAAAAATTGTACTAACACATTTTTCTTTATTAATTTAATACTAGTGTTCGCCCGCTTCTAAAAATTCGAGATAGTTTAATAGAAAATCGTACTCAATATGCCTTTCGTTATGAATTATTTTCTATCATTTAAATTTATCGATGGACACTGTGTTTTTTATTGATTTATCTTTATCTACTCATCCATAGCATAAATTTATTTAAAAAAAAATCAATTAAATTTAAATCGGCGGTGTTGTTGTGGCAATTTAATAAATTAAAATTTTGTAAAATTCTTATACAAGCAACACACTTTGAATACTATGAATTACACACACTAAAGATCATATTTAATGTATATATTAAAATCAGTTGTATTATTAATAATTTGACGATCCCAAATTAAGGTAAACTCAAGTAAATATATAAATATATATAAAGCTATTTCGGATTTCGTTAGCAATCCATACCTTATATAGGTTGATATATAGATAAAAGATCCTAGGTTGTCTCTTCTATGTTAGTTTCCTAACAAAGTTTTCATTACATATTATGGATAATTTATCATAATAAGAAATAATTATACTATATATAAGTACCTATGTATATCATATTTATATCATATACTAAAAATAATTTAACAAAAAGAGAAACAACCGTTTACAAAAAATTAAACACAAAATTAGTTAGGTTATTATAGTTTAAAAGCTAACCGTTGTTGCCGTAATGCCGTAACCACTGGACCATTTACCGCTTCAATATTAAGCTTATAGTTATACAATACTACACTTAAAGAAGTTATTCGGTTCTATTTATAATATTATATTTTTATAACAACCGGAAATTTAAACTTTTTGTAAAAATTTATCAATTCACCGCGATCTTAAAAAAACAAAGAAGCACAAATGTTCTTAATGTTTATGTCAAATTGAATTGAATTTTGATTTAAATAAGTATCTATATGTATACATATTATGTTATGAAACTTGTATACATAATTAAAAATTTTCAAATTTGAATTTAATGGAAATTATACAGGGTTTTTTTTTATGTCATTTAAATTCTATATGTCCTTTATTCATTATAGTACAAGTAAAAGGTCGGGGTCGAAAAATGTCGTTTGATCAAAATCTGGTTTTAAAAATATTTTTTTTTTAATCTAGTTCTTTCTAAATTATATTCTAAAAAATTCTGTAAAAATTTTCTATATGCAACAGCGGTTACGCAAAAAAATAATTAAGGTAAATATTCTAGAATTAAAACGATATTTTGGAAAAAAAAGTGAGATATAGGCAAACGAGATTTTAAGAGACGAGAATTCGTTACTCATCCCTACGTAAGACATGCAGTTATGATACATGCAATAAAATTCAGAATAAAAACATTAGTCATCAAGTAAAAAATTAATACAGTTGGGAGTTGGAATATAAAAAAAGCATTCAAGATGTATTTTCAAGATATTCAAGATGTATTTTGATGGGGAAAAATATTATAAAATATATAATAAAAATATGTAATAAATATGAGATATTTCCATATGGAAAAACAAGGTAAATAGAGTGGGAGCAAAATGATCATACCAATTCCTTGTTGAAACATTGTAAAATTTGCACGACCCTATCCTACAACACGAAAAAAAGGAAGAAAAGTGATTTAGTCTTTCAAACTGTGGTTTTTATAATGTTTGAATTTTTCCTTTTTATCCTATTGTCATGTCAATAACTTAGGTAGAATTCTTTTTTGTGCATTAAGCAATAAACACAATCAATAGCGCTACAAGAAACTGATACAAAATTAAACTACTAAAAGATTTAAAGTTAAAAAAATATTTTAATTTGCTAGGTAGCTGTATATCCTTATTGTATTATTGTTTGTACTTAAATACACGGAGGCGTTTTTTTTTAACTGGTCTAATTTTGTATTAGGATCATGTGGCGCTACCGTGTTTAATGCTTTAACTTTTACCATTTTCACTAAATAAAGTCAAATAGCTATATGTGTTCAAAAAACTTGCATGTGTTGGTTTACACAAAACACAATAATAATATTCGAGTAAATCGTAGAATACGCATTCTCTAAGTATTCATCTTAATATATATACAAAAAATAACATAATTAAAAAAATATAAAAAAATAACATATAATTGTTTGTGTGTATGTTTCAGCCCAATTGATGTATTTAAGCGGTTTCAATACATATCCGTTACCCAACCTCAAACAATTTATCTAATTATCTAATACATATAATCAAATCCTAAGAGTAAGAATACTTGAGTAGTTCTATCAAATTGCGTACCTTTGTACCATATTTAAAAAAAATAGGAATTTAAAGAAATTGATTTAGCAAAGTTCACAGTTGATGGCTTGAAATCGACTGCGACAGAAAAATATCCGAATATGGAAATCCAGTAATTGACTTTTCTGGAGATACTGTTGGCGTAAAGGACCGCTTTTTTAGCACTTTTAAGTGTCAATTATTGTTATAATAATAAGTTTGTTTAGTAAAATTAGAATAGAATTGGACAGAACTCTTTTGGACAGTGACAATAAATGTCAAAATTTTAGAACTATTTAAAACAGACAAATCTACTGAACACATTATTTTAGTCTGTCAAAATCTACTGAAGTCATTATTTGACTGTAGAACTTTAAATTAACGGCAATAGTTTTTGTACTGATACGGTTTTTTGTAGTTTTCTTAAGAAACTACCGAATAGGTTTCAGGCTCCCGGTAATTTTTTTATAAACATTTTTGTGAAAAAAATCAAATAGGTCTGATTAGCCTTATTACAGCAGCTATACTTTGGTGACATTACGGTGTAGAAGGCGCGAAGGCGTGGTAGTTTTTTATAAAAGAAAATTGATAAACTCAAAATTTCCTTTGCTTGACCACCGTTCAAATCTATAATAATGACATGCTGATGTAGTAGCAGCACACTGACATACGAAACACCCTGTGTAATAGTAATAAAATAGGTTATTTTAAACTTTAAATTTAATTTTAAATGTATAATTTAGAAACTAAAATTATTTACATTTAATCTGTGTTGCCGTCAGAATATTATCTTATAAACAAAATCTTATGATGATAAAAAAAAACATATCTGATAACTATTATTGATAATAAAAACAAACACCTAACAACATTTAAAAATAATTTATTGAAATTCGATAATCAATTAATAAAAATTAAAATGTTAAATAGATTTCATCATCATTTGAAACAATTAAGTATATCTAAATATATTTGGATTATTTGATAAAACTGTTTCTAAGGTCAGTCCTCCTCAATATAAAATAGGAGATGTAAAATTTTATGTTACAAAAATATATTTATACATAAGCATGATAAACTTTAATATATGTGTATACATAGATATAAGTTTGTTTTTTTTATTTTCTATAATCGTCATCGTACTCGGACAAAACACATTCATTTCATCAAAAATAAAAGATTAATTTTAAGTTCAGAACGGGTTAATCGTTAATCGAACTTTATATTTTAAATGTGTATATATGTACCACTAATCTGGGTATGGATATATAAAATCCACTTTCATTTCCATGTAATATTATTATTAGAAATCTGCACCGTTTACGTTCATTCAATTTATTTAAAATCCGTAATCATAGGGCTAATTATGACAAATATGAACCCATCAATAGAATGTTACTTATTGGTAAGAAACATAAATTCAACATTGACGTTACACTATAAAAACATTCCCAAAAACAAAAATTAAACAATTACTATTTTTAGGATTGATATTCTTTTTTTTTGTTTTGTTGTTTTGTGTAAGTATAATTGATTAATGTTAGTTTTAATTTTCAATTTGATTTGTAGAAAATATGAAATGATTTTGTTTTGCAATCTGTTTGTGTTAAGCAGTAAAAATTTTAAATAAATAAAATCCGCGTCAACCACATTTGCATTCTGTTTGCCCAAGATTTCTTTTAATACACTGGTTACTTTATGGATATTTTGTATATCCTGTCATTTGTAAATTTGTAATTTATTATTTTAAATATTAAAATCTAAAACGGATTTCATCTTCTTTAACAATTTTCCGAGTTTTATATTGAAAAATGTCGTAGATGTCTGTATAGAGAATCGCCATTCAAAATCAAAACTGAAGTTTTTGGAATTCTTAAATATAATTTCAACTTGAATATGTAGAACCATTTGTTTTTTTTCGTGTTAGCTTGATCTAAATATGATGTAAACTGTTATGTGAAACTTAACTATTGACGCGTAAAATCAAAAACATTGATAATAAAGAAAAATTAAAAATTTAATATTAAGAATCAAAACTCAAACCAAAAACAAACATTTTTAGAACATTGAAACATGACATTGAAAATAAATAAAACATAATTTACAATTTGAAAAATGAACATTATATTTTAATTTGTTTTGGTCCCCTTTGGTTTCTTAAAAAAAAAAAAAAACATGATTCTTCTTCTGAAAAACGACAAGTTGCTTTCTTAACCCTGTTGCGTTAATTTGAAATTAAAATTCAATTTGTAACTTACTGGGCTTTTATTGATGAGACCATCATAATGTATTTAATTTATTTAAATTTTTGTAAATAGCGATAATCTTGAAACAAACGGACACAAAATGCGATCAAGACTATTTAACATAATGAAAATATCCACCTTTTACCATGGATGATATGGGAACGTGTCTTCATATATTTTTTTATTTGTAGTATAAAATACGAAATTAATTGAAACTAGCTTTAAGGATATCAGTTCTGGCACAAAGTTCCAAATGGAAGAAACACACAAAATTCTATTCACTCTAATCTAGCTATGAATAATACACAATCTAAGAATTCCGACATGGTTCGTGAATTCAACACGAACAGTAACAACAAATCCATAATAATTAAATTATCATGACTAAAAGCTGTTTGAAATGTCAACTGTGCTTCCACCCCCATGATCAGATAATATGAAACCTAACAAATTGATTGACTTTGTTAAATACATAAAATTAGTATAACCAATCACACTCAATTCACTGATTTATATTTACTATTCATTGTACTATATCTTTTGTGAGACATGACCCCATTTGAAGAATAATAAATTTTGTGAGACATAACTCCATTGAAATATGAATCCTGAGGATCCCAAGTTTAGAAACTGTGACATTGCTGAATAGTGGGACATATACACATAGAATATTGTACCCATCTAGTATCCATACCCATAGCACACTTCAGGAATGTTTCAAACACAGTTGTGTTATTGACCTTGAATATACGTACTAAAATAAATACGTACAAAAATACGTAAAATACGTACTATAAACATATAGGTACTCTATCGAAAATAAACAAGTACGCATTTCATAGTTTGTCCTACACAACTCCTTGCTTACTTACTTACTTGTTGGGCGCTACAGACCTTGAAGGTTCTGAGCCTGACGCAAAATTGTCCTCCACTGACTTTGGTCACGGGTGTGATCTCTCCAGTTGGTGATTAGAAGTTTTTTTCATATCTACCAATACTTCATCTCTCCCTCGAGGGACTCTCTCTCTCGAGCGTACCTGGGGCTTGGTTTCGAAGAGTTTCCATACGCTCTACATATGCTAGCCAATGAAGACGTCTTATTCTGACTTTTTTTTGGCTAGGTTCATGTCGTTGAACATCTGGTACAGCTCGGCATTGTATCTTCTTCTCCAAAACCCTTCGTCAGACAACTCCTAGCACCCATCAGTAACATTTCAAAAGCCAAAAAATCTGATTATCACTAATCAAATCAGATACTCTCTCAAAAATAAACAAACATGTGTTTTACCATTTTCCGAAATGGTTCTAAAAGTAACTCTTATAAATATTTGTCCGGAGCTTACTTTAGATTAGCGAAAGAAGAATTTCTAAATGCTGATTTCTAATGGTAAAATTGAAATAGTGACGGTACAATCGAAAGAAAATAATACAGTTACTGCTAACTACAGAACGGAATTAAAATTTGGTTCATAAATACAACTTTATAAGTAAATTTTGTACAATATAATATGTTGAAACTGAATAACGTCGGGTGACATTACTAATAAGTATACTAAATAAATTATAAAAAGTTATAATTAATTAAAAATCGAGTAAAATCGATATTGTGACATTCAGTAGATGCCAAAATATAAAATTTGCTAAAAAAAAAATGTTTAAATAGAAATTTACAAATATCGACACCACAACATATTAATTTCGTTAAATATAATTTAACTATCAATTCTCAAATCTATTTATCTCTATAACCAATTTAAATTCTTGATATGTTTACACCACTATTAAAAATTGGAATGTTTAATGTTTTGATCCCTATAAAAAAAATCTATCACAGATGGTGGTATTATGGAGAAAAATTAAAGAAAAATAATAAAAACAAAAAATAAAAAATAAAATAAAAATACAAATAACATCTTGTGTAGTAGTACCTTATTCAACACGCTTACGATACCCAATATTACGCTCTATACAAAACAATAAGTGTACATATATGTATATAGATATACCAAAATCAATGTGAGAAATGAGACCATAAAAAACTGAGGGGGATTTCAATCTTCATTTTTATCTTATTTTTATAATCTTAAAGGTGTTGATCATAAATTTTCATTTCGAACATTTAAAATTCCTTGTTTTTATTATTTTTATTGTTATTCTGATTCTTTTTTTTTATATTGAATGCTTGTTGATTCCTGGATGGCCTCTATGGTCTCTTAAAAAATCAAAAAAAACAAAAAACGACACAGAAAACTTGTAAAAATGTTACGCGATAACTGCCTATTTAGTTAGTTAGTATAAATATGGTATTAATATGATAAAAGGATGTGTTGTAAATTAAATTTAGTTTCGTATTTCTTTAACACTTTTAAATGAAACAAGTATGGTTTTTTGTTTACGATTTCTTTTTTAATTATTGAAAATTTCTAAAATTGCATTTACAATCTTTAAATTATTTTTAATTATTTATTTTTTTTGTTTTTATTTCTGATACTTCCAAGTAGCATACTATGGTACTATACTATATTTAATCGTTTTATTTCATCCCATCAATTCAGCAGTTAACAAAGAAATTGCTAATAACCGAAGACATACACAAAAAAAAACGTTGAGAAATTGAAGAGACTACTCGCATAACATATAGAAAAGAATCGAAGGAGTTGGTTTTCACACTTAGACCTATTAAAGGAACTTTAGGACAATAAAGAAGAATAAAGTGTTTAAATGTATTCGTTTATTTCCATATTCACGTATCTTTTACAACTTATTCGAGGTCTTGTTACACATTTTTTATACTTTGGGGACAATTTTTATTCTTCTTCCGATGTTGGTACAATTCAAATTCTTTTACTTTATAGTCGATGTTTATTATTATTCTTCTTACTATTCTGATCATGAAAATGTATTTAAATTGATTCACTGCTTCTATATTGGAATTGCTTTTTCGTTGATGTTGATATAAGCATTGTTAGATTGTATTCAATCATAGACCTTCAAAACTAAATTGGTATACCATTGATTTGATTTTTATCTATCATTAGCCCAATGTATGTGACCTTGTTTTCCAAATAGTTTCAGTCAAAACCTATTGTGTTTTACTAGAGTTCGACTGATGATATTCAATCGATCTTTATTACTTTTACGTACTGGAGCGTATATAATTAATTATTTAAACTTTCTTTTCGATAACATCTTGCTTCTGAAGTTTTTCCTATATAAGACGGATTTTTAGCAATCTATTGAATTTTTAAAAGTTGCAAAGCATAAATACAATAGGAATAGGTAAAAATAGGAACATTTTATTCTGCTTGTCAATATTTTGTTCTTCATATCAATGTTTTTCTATAAATGATTTTTTTGAAAAAATGGGCACAAAAATTAGGACTGTTTTTTTACAGACATATAGTACTAATATATTAGGTAATTGCAGGCAACTCTCCCAAAAACATTTTTCTTTTTAATTATAATTTTAAGCCGTAAAAAAGTACAAAACAAATAAAATTTAATAATCTACTCATTAATTCGAAAGTTATTACTTATACATTAATGTTGGTACTTATTAAAAATGTACTTACTAACAGTATTGCATGAAACTAGTATGAAAATTCAAATTAAAATAAAATTCTTTTGTATCCTTATATTTCATCCTTGCCTCTACCCACTATCAAATTTTTCTGTTTTTTCTGTTATCACTTCGGGAAGGTAAACGACTCAGGGAGATTTGTTTTTTTATGTCATTCAAATGTTTCAACAATTCTATAAAATTGTTCACAATATCTATAACTGCGTAAATTAATTATAGTTTAATGTAAAAATGTTTTTTTTTACCATTCATTTTTTAATATGTAAACTTTAGCATAAAATAAAAGGTGAATTTTTTTACGGTGTTTTGTTCCTATATGCATTTTTCTATTTAGACTTGATCTTTTAAAATATTCTATAATTCCTATTCCTCGTTTGATTGTATAAAATTGAAATTCTATATGTGCTTGGAGGCCAGATATAGCCATAATAATAGCGTTCTATTATTGGGGTAAGGGTAATATCAATATTCTATTCCAGAGAAGAGGAGATTTACTATTCCTGTAAACGAAATCTGTATCTATCTGTGTTGGACTTATTTACCATTCTTGAACAGAATTGAATCCAATTTGAAATAAAATGTTAAGAACTTTCCTAAATTTTAAAGTTTTCGCTATTGAATTTCCCGGATTCAAGATACTTAAAGAAAAAACATTATGGATCAGTTGGATTTAATTTTAAAATTTCTTTGGATCCATCAGTTTGTACAGCAACGTTCAAATTTTGTATATTATTACTTTTCATTGAATTGGACACAGACTAAATTGTCTGATTTCACCTAGTGTTTGGATAGGTTTGTTACTATAGTCTATACAGTAAAAAAGGGTAAATCAAAAATTAACAAAATGTATACATAATATCTGTATAGTTACGGTTATACGACAAAGAAAACAATTTAGCGGGTATTATTTATTTTAAAGGCAATGCAATAGTGCATAATTAAGGTGCAATGTACGAGATTTAGCTGTAATAGATCCCGTAGCTAAAGAATTGTGGAGTCGTAACACGTAAAATACTAGTTTTATAGTTTAAAATGAAAATTTTAGTATTTCAACAGTAACTCAAGATATAAATTTAGTTGGTTTACCGTTAGGTATAGTGAATATGTATAATTAATTTTATATTGACTCCATTTAATTTTTTCTCTATTTTCTTTTATATATGGGTATGTATTTTTAACTCTAAACAAAGATTGAAAGACAATAAATTTATTAATTAAAACCAATTCTGACAAAATTTATATTTCAATAAATTCATAACAAACCGTGTAACTATGTTATTATTAAATATTAATAAAAAACAAATTCTATTCTATGGTAACCTTCAATTCTTACATAAAAAAAATAAATAAATAAACACCACAAAATAAACATTTAATTTTTTATTTTAGTATTATAAAATTCAAAATTATTTTTTTACCATATACTTTTCTTTAAATAAATTTAAATATATGTAATTCAAAACAAAAATTAAAAATATAAATATATAACTACGTTCAGTATACATATACATATTATGTATATTGTATATACGAATAGGAAGATAAAAGAAAAAAAATTTATTAGTTATCTTCAGATTTTATTTCTGATATACCACTGTACATCACATCGCATACTTCATACATCTCATATACCACCACTGTAAACAAATTTCTGTGGTGAGGTGACTCTAGGTAGTATATTTTACTTATAAGAGTATCAAAACAAAAACAAAAAAAAATTCTGATTTCAAAGTTCAAGTTTCGAATATAGGCAGCCTCCCAAGTGTCGTCTAAAACTTATGCAATAAAAAACACAAAACAAATCAAGAATATCTTGCAACATCGAGAACCAAAAAAAATAAATATATACTTATAAGTATATATATATATATTTTTGGGAAGCCAATAAATTAATATTTTAATCATATTGAAAAGAAAAGAATTATTATTTAAAGAATTTATAAACGATAAGAAACAACAACAAAAAATTAAATAAAAAAAAACATAAAACAAAAGATTTTAAAGTTTACATATTATTATTATGTATATAGGTACATATATGTATATAGGTACATATGTACATAAATAGTTACTTCTGTCGTCTGTAAGGATCTAAATTTGTAAAATCTAAACATTTGTCCCTTATACTATCTTGCACACAATTAATTATTGATTTTAATTTTGTTATTTTATTTTATTATTCCGCTCTGAAATGCTTCACGGATGGGGTTACAGGACATAATGATAACAATTTTTTTTATTTATTTATTAGTTTAACTAAACTAATTTAGAATAAAATGAAATGAAACGGTTTCTTGAAACTCACTGTGATAGATTGTGGGATAATGTAAATTATACTTAGACAATCTCTACTTTTTTAAAGTATCGATGAATACGATTTTATATAGCTATAATTTGTTCTAAAAAGATAAATAAATAAACAAATAACTATTTCATTAGAGCTTTATTATTAATCGCAAAGATTTTACAGTATATTATCTGATATTTCCAAATATTTTTACTCAACTATATACATTTAAAAATTATCTGAGCTTTAAACTTATAACTATTTGCCATCATATCTCATATTATATCCTATGTTTTTTTCTGCCTCTCTGGCAGCTCGTTTGTTAACTTCTGGTTCTGTTCTTCAGTTTGTTGTTAATATGATACCTAGGTGAGAGAAGTTCTCAACATATTCGCATGTTTAGCCTTCTGTTTTGATGGTGCCTGATGTATTTACGTTTTTTATTACTCATGACATTGGTTTTGTCTATTTTAATTTCTAAACTAACTCTACGCACTGCTTGTTGCAGTAGATCTTCTTTGTGTCATATATCCTATGCTTTCTATTAATAATTGCAATCCATTGGGGTAAGATTGGGCAAGGTTGATAAACGATATAGAAATTTTCAAACTAAATGATGAATAAATTTCGTATTAACTATAAATAGTTGGGAGGTACTCTTCAAATAGAGTCTAATCCTATAATCCTACCTATTAACTTTTTATTTTTTTTATATTTACAATGTAAATTCGTATAATTTTTATTTCAATTTTAATTATTTGAATCTTTACTTTAGTTTGTAATCTCCGCTCTATTAACATTTTGAGAGCCATATTGTTATTGGTTATTTTTAATTCAAATTACTCTACATACTAATTACATAGAGACTTGCCATCTTAATATAATGTTGCGAATATATAAATGAATATGTACATATAAGAGTCAAGAAAGATCGAAATTAAAGCAAATAAAAATCACTGAACGTTTTACTTTTCTTTTCGTTTTTGTTCTTTTTTATGAAAGAAATAATGTTTATGTTAACAACTGTTATTTATTTATTTTTTTTTTTAATTTTTAAATAATATGAGCATAACACAAATTTAAATATGAAATAAAAATTCCAATAACTATAGTTGGTACACAACAATAGACAAAAATATATTATTAAAAAGTTTGCAAAAATCTCCAAGTGTATACAATCAAAAACTTTAATCATTGAGGAATCATTAAATGTTTCTACTATAGTCCGCCATTTGACATTTGATATAAGTGCATAAAATAAAAATCCAGGAATCATTTTAATTTTTTCGTGCATGAGAAAATTCGTGCCGGCCCATTCAAACATTATATACCTAATTTCTAGTATAGTGCAAATAGCGCCTAAAACTAGAAAATCTATTCCTGTTATTTGACCACATTGCATCTTATACCAGCTCGATTTAATCATTATTTAAATATTTTCCGTCGTCCAAACAGTTGCTCAACCGAAATTTGAAAAAGTCATATTTGTTCGCGTATAACGCTTTAAAAAATCAAATTATCCTCCATCACCAAAAAATCTCTATCTTCCATCTTTGCTATAGTTGTTCTTAATCATGATGTATCTATTGATTTGCTCTCTTCTTTTCCCTTTTGAATTGAGCGAAATTATTTTCTCATTTAATACATTTAGAGATCGGCACACTATGCCTTTATTATCGGCAAATTAACCACATTACGCGTAGATCTTATTGTATTCACATACTAAACTCCATTCATAAGAAATTCATCGAGCAAAGGACATAAATATTACACTTTATTCAATGGCCAACTTGTCTATCAAACCTACAATAATTTTGTATAAAGGAACTCTTTCCTAGTGTATAGGTTATAGTGGGTGAAAAACAAATGGCGCTACACTTCAAATTGAATCTTGAAGTATTCTATACACCTCTTATTCACTTTACAATTTCTCAGTTTTAGTCTAATTTCTCAGCTGGTCTATTATTATATGAAGTTTCATATAAATGATCTTTCGGGGAATTCAGTTCTCAGACATGTGCCCCAAATATCCCACCCACCTCGACGGTATCTTGCAAATTTGGTACAGTTCTATCTATGTCTGTAATTATACAGCAAGCATAGTGGTACCACCCGAAGATTAATAAACGGAGCTTATCTCTCAAAAATGTATTCATTTATATTTATGTAAGTGGTTAATTCTGTTTCAGAAGTATATAATGTAATTAAATTAATTATGCCATATTACTTATTTACTTTCTGGGCAACACAGGCCATAAAAGTACTGCATCTAGTCCAATATTATCCTTTACTGATAGCGGTTACGATCAAAGTTTTTTCAGTTAGAAATTTAAAGTTTTTTTTCCATATCTTCCGATACTTTAACTCCCCAAGGAAGATGTGGTTTCGACGACCTGTTCCCTATCAAGGTTTAAATTCGACTAGTTTTAGCATGAGCATTTTCTTCCATCTGCTCTACACGGTTTAGGCAGGGCAGGCGTGTTAATTTAATTTTTTTTCCATGTCGTTAAAAACTGATATAATTCGACGCTATATCTTCTCATTCAAAACCCTTCAAAACCCAGACAAATGACCATATATTCGACACAAAATTCTTTTAAAAATACCAAATGCAATGCTTACTGGGTTTTGGTAATGTCCAAGCTTCAAATTCACTACTATAGAATATGAAAATATAATAATATATTCTTTTTTATTAGTCTTTAAATTCAATTGACGATATTTCAAACGTAATATAAACTTTTAAAGATCGTTAAATTCTTTAAAAAAAATAAAAAAGCAATTTAAACATAACTAATTTTTTTTGTATCAAGTTTTTATACAGATTTATATCTCATACTTTTAACTTTGTTTAAAGTAAATAAATTTAAGTTGTTAGCAAGTTATAATCATCGTATATGTCACACCTCAAGTTATCAACAATTAATTTTTTTCTGGTTTAATGAGTACCAAAGTTATACTGTATCTGATCTGATCAAATATTTATAAAAATTTAATATTTTTTTTTCTAAATAATATATTTTGAATTACCAAATTTAGAATTTTTAAAATGTTCAAAATTATAATTAAAGTACAATTATTTCTACATATAGAATAACGAACGTGCCTCTTTGAATAATAAATAAAACAAAAAAATATTAAAAATACCAAAAAAAAAATAATCGTACCTACAATCTTATACAAAATATGTACATATGTATTGCCCATATATATATACGTTACTCAAAAAATTTGTATTGCTAACGGTTTTTGTTAAAGAAAATTAAAATTAATATTATTATATTTTATTATTATCCTTGAAGTAAAAAATTAAATTAATTTAAAATTAGGGATAAATTTTGTGAGTATTTTTTTCTGCCAGAATCACATTGGGGCGAAATTTTTTGCAAAATACCTCGAAGATTGAAATATTTCTGATGTACAAGCCATAAATACCCATAGTATACCTATAGTATTGACCATTGATTGAAGGGAAATGATTTATGATGGTTCTATTCTCTTCAATATTTCTGTCAAAATTCTCATCAATGTTTCTGTCAAAATCAGCTGAGGCAAAAAAAAAGTAACAGTAAAAGTACATTTAATATGTTTTTATTAATTTAAAATTTGTTTATAAGCGATATTTTAAAAAAAAACCCGGTTATTGTTATTTTCTATAAGGTACCCTTAATTTATTTGTTCTTCAATATAAAAACGAATACCATCAAATGTACGAACTATACTGGCAGCCACGTATAATTGACCATGACCAAATACACGTTATGATCAAATACCAATTTTATCTAAAACGGAAATCGAATTCGTCTTATAGAAAGTTGGTAATAATGTGCCAGCATAGGTCAAATGAATTCTGGGTATTAAAATACATTGCCCATAAGCACGCCCAGTTCAAATTTCGCAATCTATGGTATTAAGGGTACATTCTTTTAACATGCATTCGTGTTCCATTAACTAATGCATTACCATCAGTATTTAAATTTCGTATAAGTAAAACAATTGAATTTTCTTTTAAAATTAATTTGTGTGAAGGCAAATCATTTAGTGCCAGAGAATTTAAAAACTCAATGGATAATAGATTGCGTTCTCTTTCATATTATCTGTTATAATTGAGTACTGTAAATTTTGAAGTATTTTTGAATTCATTAAAGAGCAATCTTAATTTTTTTTGGAGTTAATATAACGACTCGTCTTAACTGATGATTGAACAATATCGACAACGTTACCCTAAATATTATTAATGATAGAATCTGTGCCTACTAAATGATTTAGAATATCAATTCTATATTGACCATATTTTTTATTCTAATTCATATCTAATAATATAGTGCGATATCTACATTTCGGTTGACTTATTTAGATTATGAAAATGTAAATTAAAACGGCTGCTTCTGCTTTACATTTTTTTTGCATTTGTGAAGATGTGTGTGTATACTTTTATATGGGTAAAATTTTAAATTGAAAATTCTAATTGAAAATTAAAAAAATTTAAAAAAATATTTAATTTCACTATACGATTTCTGTCAAATATCTATCAATTAAAAAAAAAATAATGCGGTTGAAAAATGGCTCCTTGTTTTTAAAATGGAAATTGTTCAGTATTTTTTTAATTTACAGATTAAATATTATGATGATAATAAATAATTTAATTTAAAGAATAATAAATGGTTTGCAATTTTCATTACCCTATTCATACATTTTTTTGTTTATTCCGATCTTATTGACTTTATTCCGTTTGACTAAATTATATTCGATTACTTCCGAAACACCCTGCATAATATTCTTTCCACATTTTATCGAAAGGTAAATTTGAAAATGTTTAATATTGAAAATCCTACTGTCAATTTATTGCACGGCTGCTCATCTACTTTATTGTTGGTTTAAACTTATAAAACTGAATTTAGATAAATTTAAAAACAAAGTGACAAAGTGACATATAGAGGTATTTTAAATGATAGTTTAAAACTTATATAGCTTTTTGAAAGCTTCTTATATAATACTGTATTTATATACTTTATGTAAATTTGATTTAATTATTTTATGAATATTTTATGAATATTTTATGCAAAAATAATATGTTTATAATACAAAAGATACAAAATTCCCCAACATGAGTAAATTTTAATTGAAATTAAATCTGGCCTGGCGCTAAAAATAATAATCTATAATACGATATTGCTTTTAAATTATTTTGTGTTCGTCTATAATAAAAAATTAAAACTTTAATATAGTAATTGAGAATAACATTGAAAATTAAATTTAAAATATATATGTATATACACAACATATACATAGATACTGTATTGATCAGTAATGATCATCATTTTGATTAGAGACCTAACCCTTGTCAACTTTTTTCCTGGAAACAAATCAAAATCTTAAACTAACCATTTATTAGAAAAGGTTATATTACCTTTTCTTTTTATTATGCATACATATACATAATATATGTTTATATTTACATATCCACATAAAACAATAATAATAATGATGAATATGTAAACATGAGTGAGTATATTTTGATTTTTTTTTCAAATATTTATAATGAATATTGAGAACAATATCTAAACAGGTAATGATGATAATTTTATTGGGGAATTTTAATTTTGAAATATTTAATGTGGACCCGTACGATATAAAAACGTGGGAGGTATTTAAAATTAATTTAAATTTTTTTAGTTAATAAGTATTGTATAAACTATATATATATTATTACTGTATACATATAGTACTTTCAAATAATCTAAGTAATGAATTCTGTTGAAGTTTGAATAAATTCTAATCTAATAATAATCTACAAAATTCAGAAATAAATAAATTTACTTGATGTTTAATTTTCATTCGGGAATCAGTAATTGGTACGATAGTGTTCACTACACATATCTACATTTTTAATTTTGCAATTGAAACAAAATATTTGTGCTCGTGTATCCACGTTAAGAGATAAGAAAAGTATAGCAGTGAAATCAGAGATGCATGCGACACTCAAGATATTATATATTGGAGTGGAAATAGACAAAGAAACTGGAAAGACCGTGTAAATAGAATGGCAGAAGATCGACTGGTGAAGGTAGTAATGAATAATCAAATCAATATCAAACATCTACAAGGAATACCTTCGAAAAGATGGTATGAATATTGGACGTTGTCATCATAAAATTGAGTATAAAATATTTATATTGAAAAATTGGCACTCTAAATGTAGAAGAATATAAAAGAAGAAGAAGCGAAATATTAAAATTGTATTGTAATATTTTTGTAATTAAATGAAGAGGTTCGGAATGCCTTTTAATTGACAAATAGTTACACAAATATTTCTTGCTATACTTAGGACTGTTTTATAACGAAAAAATATAATTCCACTTCTCACCCAAATATTTTTGTATAATCAGTTATGTTTGAAATATGGACAGAACTATAGGTTTATTTTAGAACGTTTTCTATAGGTCTGTTACAGTTAGTCTAATCTCATTTTGTTAAGAGACATTTGTGCTAATACGATTTGGCAAAATACAAAAATTACAAAAAAATGTAACTTCACAAAATCATATTTGACATTAAGATAATCAAATCACGTGTTTTTAAATTTGTCGCTCTACTTTATTCGAACCCTTTATTTAACCGAACCCAAATGAAAATATGAAAAATAAGACAAAAATCCTTTTCTTTTATAAATATAAAAGTTTTAATTTTTTATCAAATGTTTTGGTATTAAGCTTAATCCCAATTGTCTGCATGCCAATATTAGTATTTAAATGACATTTTGCTAATAATTTTGTTTTTGGTTAAATGAATATTATGTGAAGATATTTTAGGCTAAATACCCATTTGTTGAATACATTCTAACATTTGTACTGCTCCCAGCACTGGCATATAGATTTATTTTATGTATATACGTAATATAGATATATACTTTCATTTTAATGAAATGCCAAAACTAAATTTGGTGGTTATCAGGTAGTAGCTGCTTTAAGTAGTGTTGCCAACGAAAGAGTGATATGTCACAGAAATTCAAACTTTCCCCGCTTAGATTATATTTTCTCTTTATCAATTTATTTTAAGTTTATATATCTACTCTCTAATTGGTAAATCTCCGAATGCGTCCAATAAGTTGATCCTTATATGAAGTTGAACTTATATCTTATATATAATATACAAGCTGAACGATGTGGGTAGTAAAAAAGCAATAATAGCTGAATAGTAAATTACACCACAAAAATGTTAAAATTTTGCCAAGTTCTTAGTGGTCAATACTTAAAACATTTAAAATAGTTACGACATAGAGCGACATCTATACTCTAAAATAAATTTCAATCACAGATAATTTTTAAAAAGGCTTTATAAAAATTCTTTCATTTCAAATAAACGCACAAACTTATAGAAAAAAGTACAAAAAAGAAAAGACAAGCTACACAGAAAAACAGAAAAACAAAAATCAGATCATACTCTTCAAAAACGATATAATTTAATGTTAGTTGATTTGCTTCTGGTATTCAAAAAAAATATATACAGTAAAACACGGTCATAGCTATTCACTAAATTTCAGTAAAATTTGGTACTATAACTGTTTTGTGCTAATAAGCGTAGTCAAAAACAAATTGCGTCTTTATAAACAAAATTTAATAAAATATCTTTCGTATAACAATTTGAAACTTTATTCATAAATAGCAATTCTGTTATGTAATCACAAAATATACATATTTGTAATAAAGAACAAAAAAGACAATAATTGGCGTTATATTTTAATTTGACTATAAATGACATCGATTGTATGAACTTATGAAGTTTATTACTTTCTTTCAAAAAAATTGTTGACTATAACAGAGTTGTGACTGTGAGTTGTGACTATTTTCATACATTAAGTACGGTACTGTAATTTTAAATTACTTACATGTGGGAAGCAACACTACGATCGTTATTTGAGTGATAGAGCAAAGCAGGTTCAGAGAAAATGTAATTAAAATAGTTCGTCTTCTTCCTCATACACACAGGTTCGCTGCCATCTGAATGTCAACGTTTTCATCTGAATGTCAACGTTTCTCTACGCAGTAGAGTGAAATTTCATATATATATCCATTAATAAATAAACAAATTAAAGGTTGTAAGACATAGGCTTAGAGCCACATATTTTAATGATCTTTTCTTATATTTAGTGATCAACAAAATTATTATTTACTATAATATAGCTCACGTGAATTGATGTTTTTAATAGTTTTTGGTTCATTCTAAGTCGTCTTGCGCAACTGTGTTGCATGTATTAATTCCAATTTTTCGATATTTTTGTTCTCGATTGAATTTAGCAATTTCAATTTTTTTAATGATTACCAAAATTTATACTTTATTTTTAATGGCCACTAAATCATACTTTAAATTAATTTCAAGAAATAATGATATTTCTTGCATTTCAAACAAAAATTAATTAAAAAAACATTTGTATCCTAAGCAGGATTCGAATGTGCAATTAATTCATATCAGTAATCACATGATGATTCAAAAATTAATGTGCAATTAATTTTCATATCAGTAATCACATGTTATAAACGCGAAATTGTAACAGCGGCATAATAATAATGAGTGCTCTATCAATTTTTTGAAATATTAAATTATTTTTGTGCTGATGGCATAGAAAATATAATTTTATATATACTTTATATATATATATATATATACTTATACCTACAACGATCGTCCAAAATAGCTTATCAAGCTCTCTGGCTTAAGAAATCAAAGAGAACATGATTTGAATTCACTTTATTGTGAGTCTATATCTAAACGGTTAAGTTAAGTAATAATTTTGTTTTTGTTTTGTTTTTTATAATTCAATTTTTATTATATTACATATTTGTTTTCTTTTGAACAAGGGTTCTCCTATTCATGAACAACTTTCTACTTTAAAAAAAATGCAATTCCTCTTACCCTGTTCTCCCCACTCAACAGTCAGAGACATATACTCGTATAGATTGTATATATTTGTATGTCATTTAAATATAATGAAATTTGACACTCAATGTGTTCCACAATTCTTAAGTTGATTTTATTAACAAAGTAACATCTATTTTTTTTTTTTTTGTTATATTATTTTGTTATTATTTGTTGTATCCACGTTAGAAAGGTAAAAGTCATTGAATTAAAAAAAAAAAAAAAAAAAAGATCAACACAAAATCTCGTTCATATTTTGTTTCTTGTTGTTTTATTTTTATTTTCTGAACTTATGCACAATAGAGAGGAATTCCTCTACAAAATGAGAAGTAAAGCAGCTTGAGTTCACAAAAAATAAAGAAAATAAAAAAAAAATGTTTGAATAAAAAACGATGTTTGTAATCGGATACTCTACCAAAAAAAAAAAAAAAAAAGTTATTACTAAGAAGAAAATATGAAGTGAAAATTTATATACTTTTTGAAATGGAAATAATATTTGACTAACATTTGAATACAATTCCAATACACGTTCGTGTACCCGTACTTCTAATTAATAAAAAAAATCCTTAGATAATAAAAATAATAATACGTAAAAAAGTTATATTGTTGTCTATATATTAATAGTGAATAATATGTATTATGAATAAACATTAGCCATACATATTATTATATAAACAATTCGGATCTATTCTGGGGATCTATGAAATTATTCGGTCGTTTTTTTTTTGTTGTTGTATAACTTATTGTGTGGCGTGATGCTTATTATTTTGCTGGTGTTTAATTTTTAATGACTATTAATTTACATACAGGGTGGTCCAGTTTAGAGCAAAAATATTTTAAGGGGCGATAGCTTGGAGTATTGTAGGAAAAAAACTGTTCTAGATGAAAGGTCTATCTTTAAATTGAACGTGGGCTGCAGAGCGTTAAAAAAATCGGATTAGAAAAATTATGTCCTAACAATATCAACTACAGCTCTGAAGGAATTGAAACTAGAGCAACATCTTTTTCATAATTTATTTTTAATTTTTTTTTAATATCTATGTACCATATTTTTTTCAACAAATTCGTATTTATTCAACAAATTTCTGGCTTATGTGGAATTTCTGTCATTAAATGTGGAAAACTACTGCTATATTGTGAGAAACTACGCCCCTCTTATATAAAATAGTTTCATTTTATTTAATTTTTTTTTTTTTTATGTTCTTGACAGTAACTTACGTAGGAATCACCTTTTCGTGCTTAACTAAGTACGGTACTGCAATTTTACACTGCATATATCTACAATATTTCGAATATTTATTTAACAAATTACTGGCTCTACTCATTAAATGTGGAAAAACTACTGCTATTGTCAGGAATTAGGCCTTCTTAAATAGAACAGTTTCATTTTATTTAATTTGTTAACAGATTAAACTCTCAATTATATTTTGTCATTTATTTTATCCCAATGACAAACAAGGGGTACTAGACCAGGTCGAAAAACAAATAAAGATTTTTTTTGCATCAGACATTCCAGTTTTCATTTAATTTTCTTATACATTCATAGTTATATGTTTTACAATCATTTAATTTTCTTATTTGAGAAAAAAAGAGGTAAAGAAAACATAAAAAAAATGGAATGAAAATTTCGGTAATCCCGAAAGACATAAACAGCCCCAGTCGCACGTTCCTCTTGATAGTGTGGCAATCGAACCCATTAAAATCCATTTAATATTTAACCAATCTGATGCGTTATATCAACTAATGAGGTGATATTAAATTATTTATTGTAACAGTTTCCGTGAAGAAATGCTATCATCATGACAATTTCCATGTGAGAACCTGATTAATTTAATATTTCTCAAAGCAAAATTTTCGGGTGGGAAAATTATTTAAATATATTCAGTTTACAAAAAAGAAAATTATTGATATAATAATTTAAAAAACAAAAACCATTTTTTTTTCTTTTTTTTTCTATGCATAGCCAAAACACTAGGTAGGGGACCTTTTATACCGATTTACGTTTGGCTAGGATGGTAAAGGAAAATTTGGAAAGAAGGATGGTAGAACGGAAGGAGAACAATTACGAACGAAGGTGTTAATGTTCGTCTTGAATTTATTTAGGTTATAAATATAGAATTTGTCATGTTTCGGGAACACAAGATGGAATTTGATTCCACATTCGGGATATTGAAGTTATAAACGAATTTCCATAACTTGTCTTTTGCCATCTAGGGATTTTAAAGGTGTAGGGATGAGCACATGCTGCCCTTCGTGTTTCGTGGAGAAACTCTTAAGTGGAGGTAATATAGATTTAATTTTCACTACGAGATATCTATAAAAAAGTGAGTGAGCTCCGACTATACGACGATGTCCAAGAGGAGCAAGATGGGCTGTCACATTTGGGTCATTGATTAGACGAATAGGCCATTTTTGGACTTTATCCAAAACGCAATACTAGAGGCGCCAGCCCATATGTGAGAATGGTACTCCATTTTGGGTCATATGAAAGTTTTATAGATTTTCAAGAGGTCACAGGGTGAGAAGTAACCATTATCGTAGAATTTTCCATATTAGGTATACTGATCAGTTCATAGGGGATCATTCTTTTAAATCAACGAGCATTATTGTGCTATATGAAGAATTGTTCCCATTTCAAAGTTAATATCCAGTTGCAGTCGCTGTTCGTATTTTACTGCATGTTTCTTCATTTCATACGAGACAAGTGTTTCAATGTGAAAGCAAGAGATCTTTATTTCTTTTCTTTATTAACAGTATTTATAATGAATGAAAAATTGAATATAAAATGTATAGTTTGGAATCAGGTTAATGATATCAAACACTAATTCTAATTCTAATATCCTGAGGGACACCAATTGGACAATTTTTTTACAAATTAAATCAACAAAAAGCAATACAAAATTTTAAATTATCAAGTAAAATATATAAATTAATTTTATCTTTGATTTAAATATATGTTTGCAATTAGAAAAACATTTAGTACCTACGGTATACTTGGCAACTGGATACTTAACAAAAGGACATTTAGCAAAATGGACACTTTATACTTGGACTTGGAAATGTAAACTTTGATTTGGTATATTTTGGAAAAAGCGTATAACTCTGATTGTTAATCGACCTTGTATAAAGGATCTTGTAAGATCTTGTATAAACATAATATATATATACATTTTCTGGAAAATACCCTTATTTTAAATCCAAATTTAAACTCCTAATTATTTTTATTACATATAAAGGGTTTTTTACTTGGACAAACTTGAAAGTTTATTTTCTTCAAGAGTACCATTATACCAGTACGGCAAAGAAATGCACGCACACAGGAGAATATTGATTTGGTATAACAGCAAGTGTAAGAGAAAATTCAAATATTAAATGATTCCAGAACTGAAGCCATTAGACCACCATACACGTTGTTTATTTTCTGATTTGAACATTTTTATCGAAAAATTTTATTCACTGATGAAGCTCATTTTTGTTTAAATATATAGTTATATATTTTTTTTCTCCTATTACTCCGCGTGGGAGTGATAGTAAACCTCCATTCCTCTCTGTTCCTCTCTGTTGAATTTTTTCCTATTTATCTGTGTGCTGATCGGTTCTTCTCCACTTATCATCCATAAATCCTCGTTGCTAGTTCTTGCCGGCTAGAATATTCTGCATATAATTCTCAAGCTCTTGTTGATAAATACTTGGAGCTTCTGTTTAATTCTGACCGAAGTAAGCCATGTTTCACTGCCATATATTAATGTTAACTTTACACATGCTCTGAATGTGGTTAGCTTTGTTGTTCTCGATATTTGGTTGCTCCGCCATATCTTCATTAGGCTTCCAAATGTTCTTCTTGCCTTATTTATACGGCTGTTGACATTTTCTGTTGTACCTCCTCTTGATTTTATGATGCTCCCCAGGTAGTTGAATTCTTGTGTGTATTCTATTTGTTGTCCACTCACTGTTATTGGCTAACTATCACTGTTGTTTGTCCCCATTGCCTTGGTATTCTCGATATTTAATTTCAATCCCGATTTCTTTGCTTCTTCCTGTAATCTGTTGACTTTGTTCTGTAGGTTCCTTTGATTTCTTGATATGAGGCATACATCATTTGCGTAATCTAAGTCTTCTAAGTTTCCGAAGAGATCCCATCCTATTCCGTATATTCCAGTGCAAACTTTTCTTAGAATGTCGTTCAGTATTGTGTTGAAGAGAAGTGGTGATAGTGGACATCCTTGTCTAACTCCTATATTGGTGTAGAATGGATCACTGATGTTACCTCTGTGAACTATTGTCTCTGCATCTTTATACATGGCTTTGATGATGTTGATGATTTTTTCAGGAAGTTTTCACTTCTTTGTAAGTGTTCTCCATATTGCGCATCTCTTGACTGTGTCGAATGCTTTCTTAAAATCTATGAATAGTAGATATAGCGGGGCATTCCATTCTACTGATTGTTCAACTATGATCCGTAAAGTATTTGACTGGTCAACACAGCTTCGGTTTGGTCTGAAACCTACCTGCTTTTTCCGTAGTATTGGTTCTAGTACTTCTTCTAATCTTTTCCTTATAATAATTGCTATTATCTTATGAATAGTATTTAGAACTGTGATTCCTCTCCAGTTGCTGCAATTTGCCAAGTCTCCTTTCTTTGGTATATTGATAATCATTCCTTTCTTCCATGATGGTGGTATGTTCTCTTCTATCCATGCTTTTCTTATGTGGAGTTCAATTGTTTTGCGAATAGGTTTGGGTCCAGTTTGGCTATTTCTGCTGGAATGCCATCTTCACCTGTTGCTTTGTTGTGTTTCAGGATATTGATTGTAGCTTTGATTTCTTCTATATTTGGAGCTTGTGTAGATATTGACAGTCCCTCACTTGGGTAGATATTGGCATCGTCTCTGTTTCTTATGTCTGTTTCTTATGTCCATTACATCCAGATAAAGTTACTGTATGGTGTGCAATTCATACTGGTATTAGAGTGATTAGTTGACATTTCTTTGAATGAAATTGTTGAAGAGTAACAGTCACTGGAGAACGATACAAAACAATATTAAGTGATTTTTTTCTGCTGTGTTGTTGGGATTAGATTATTATAAGGGAAATAGATTAGATTATTATAAGGGTTTCAACAAGACGATGCCACCTGCCACACAGCCACCTTAACAATCGATTTATTGAAAACAAAAATTTGGCGATAAAATTATCTCAAGAAATGATCCAGTTAATTATCCTCCCAGGTCGTGTGATTTAACATCTTGTAATTTCTTAACACCTTCGGGATATGTTGAGTCACAAGTATATGCTGATAACCAAACAACATTTGAGCAATTAAAAATCAACATTGAACGTGCTATTGATGAAATACAGCCAAATTTAGGTGGAAAAATTATGGAAAATTGGGTTGACAGATTGCTGTACGTATGAAGAAGTCTTGGTGGTCATTAAAAAATTTGTGCCTCACTGAATAATTTTTGTGTGTTTTTTTATTTTTTAAATTTTAAATCCTTATTGCAAAACCCTTTACATTTCAACAACAAGGCGCCTATAACTGTAGGGGTTTTGTCCCAAACCATGCTTAACATATTATTGAAATTTTTATATTTTTAGGTACATACTTCGTGTATGATAAAAACTGATTTGTCTAACTACAGTTGTAAAATTTCGACAAAAAAACCAGTTCCCATTGAAAAAATTTCAAGTTGACTATAATTCAAAGACACAAAACCGGGAAATTTTAAATTAGTCAATTCTAATTCAATGACTGATTTATATATGTAAGAAAATATGTCACAGTTAAAATTAGTCAACCTATTAGGTACACACTTTAGATGACTTATGTGAGTCGAAACAACACTAAACACCTACAGTATTATTAATTTTTGATTTACATAATTAATTAATAACATTAATTAAAGTTTTGCTGTTTTTTTCTTTATCTCAATATTAACAGATATGACATTTAATTTATTTATTTATTTATTAGTTGACTTGTCCTTTTCCCTTTCGGGATGTGGGTGACATTTAATTGTTTTCAATATTTTAACTATACGTTCATCATATATGTAAAAAGTGTCAATCGGATAAGATAAAGAACATTTAATTTTGATTTAATTTCTTCAAAACCAAAACAATTTAAAATTCAGATTTAAATTTTTAAAAAAAATCATGTTGTTATGGGCATTGATCAATCGTATATGATAAGTTCACGCTTCTTTTAAAGAAAATCACTTTTTTTTATACATATGTTGTCCATTATGGTTTATATATATACAGGAAAAGACCTTTAACACAATATCTCAATGAAAATGAAAAAAAAATTCATATATTTATATTAAATGTTGTGAATGTTGAGTTTGTGACGAATCTGTTGTTGATTTTTATCTTTTTAACTTATCATCAAACATTAAAAATCTCAATACTTCAATCTTTTATACTTTATTTTTTGTTTTTGCATTACTATTTCGAGCAGACAAATATATTGTATATATGTAGATACTCAAAAAATTAAAAAAAAAAAAAAAAAGTAATCATAGAATGATGTGGAAAACCATCATGCTATGAAGATGTGGCGGCGACCATTTTTCAATTTTTTTCATTTATTTTTTAACCTGTTGTCTTCTTTCTTGCCAATATTTTCTTTTCTTTAAAAGGTTTTCCCTCTTGTTTTGCCGTACACCGGTACACATGATGAGTATTCTCAGTGGGGATAAAAACCTATGAAAAAATATATATATATACTATACTCGTATGTTCAATACTGAATTATAATTTTGCAACGGAACACAACACAGTCCATTATGTTTTAGGCACGTTTAAATTTATTCTTATAAAATGAAAAAAATGTATATGAAATTTATTAGTTTAAAAACACAATTACAAGTATCGAAACCATATATGGTATAAATCTATATTATTTCAAAAGAAATTCACAAGTAAATTCGTTCAAAGCCATGCACAGTATTTAAAACATATCATTATATACTGATAATTGCCGATTCAGTGAGAGTCTACTAATATACACAGAAAATGATCAGACATATTGTCTGATATTGTAGAAGATATCACAAAGGAAATATCTTATATATATATATCGCGCTTAAGGAATTGTTAGTAGAATAGGTATAAGGATTGTATTCCAGTGTGATCCAGTTCCAGTGAAAATTTTACATGGTGATCCAGTGTACAGTGACGGATAACTGCGTCTTTTACCCTACTCTAATGATGATAACAATGTAATTTCAAAAAAATTATAAACTTGTATTTTGAAATTATAATTTTGTAATTATTTCTTTATTTGTTTGTAAATTCTCAAATGAGCCCAATTGCTTGTACATAGTGTATAATAATATAATCAGTATAAACTAAAATTCAAAATAATACAAAATAATATAATTCAATGTAAATAGTGTAGGATAACAAAAAAATACAAAAGATTAACAAAAAAAATCTTGCTTTTATTTTTTTTTGTTGCAAAATCATTCAATTTTAAATATTAATAAAACAAAGATAAGATGAATCAATAAACTAAACCTACAATATTTACTTACTTAATAGTAAATACTTAAACATAGTCAAATTAATAATACATTATGTACTAAATTTTCATCCATAGTTTTGCTGATGACAGCACTCTAGTAGCATCATATGATTTTCTAAAAGTAACCAATGCTCTAGCTTCCGCAGTCACCTCCAAAAGAACAATGATGGCCGGCGCACTCAATCACGACCTTGCCAAAATTGTCGACTGGGGTAAAGCTAACAGAGTCGAGTTTAACATTTCAAAAACTCAAAGCTGTCTTGTTAGTAACAAGCTAACAACGTTCGAACCAATTCTCCGGCTTCAAAATGAAGGTATCCAGCGACTCAAAGATCTGAATGCGAGTGAATCAACATATGCACTTGAATGAACATATTTTCGATATTGTGAAAAGCGCCGCAAAATGTTTAGGCTTTTTGAGCCGCTGCAAAACTTATTTTTCATCTCGCTGCAAAACTTATTTTTCACCTTTTAAAAATCTATAAAGCATATATACGACCCAAGCTCGAGTATAACTCACATTTATGGGCAGGTGCACCAAAAACTACTTTAAATTTTTTGGACAAAGTTCAAAACCGCGCCATTCGTCTTATAGGCGACATAAATGTGACTTCATCCCTTATACCACTTGGTCATCGTCGTATTGTTGGAGCACTTACTCTATTTTATAGATATCTGCTTGGTGTTGGCACTTGTTCCGAGGAATTAAAATCACTTCTTCCTCCTCTTAAGCAATTTCATCGCACAACACGAGAGGCATCAAGTGCCCACCCTTTCACAGTGGAAATTCTGAGATGGTTTAAGTCCGGTTATGGAAATTCTTTTATAGTAAGAACATCCCGATTGTGGAACCGCGTCCCAATCGAAGCATTCCCAATGAGAGAAGGAATTTTATTTATGACTTACAGAGGTTTAAGACGAATATTAACAACATTGTTCGCTCTTTTCCACAAAACTTTTCTTCTTCCTTTTTCTTTCCTTTCCTCTAACTATCCTTTCCTTTTTCAAATAGTCAACGGTACGCAAGTACTTAAAGGTTCAAAACCTAAGTTTTGGCTATAATATAAAAAAAAAAAAAATAATCTAATTATATTAATAATATATTAATATATAAACGCAAATAATGTTTGTAAAACCTCGGTGAATTAAAGCCAAAAGCAGTGACAGGAACCTAAAAATTTAAATGTTAAGCTTTTTCAAAATATTACCGCAAAAAATCACCGATTAAGAAATAAAAAATTACTATTTTTTCGGCTCATCTTTCAAATAACTCATTTTTTATAGATATAGTGAGAGATATAACATCATTCAAGTTCTAAATCCATATAAAAATACTATATATTTAATATGAAAATCAAATAAGATAATCTGAATAATATCAAAACATTATAATATGAAACTTTCTCAAATTAAAAGTATTTTTTAAAGTCATCAAAACATTAAAACTAACCAGAAAATAAGGTACCTATTCGCAATTTTCAAATTTCCCTGGTTTGTGTCTTTGATTAGCCACCTCGAAATGTTTCTAATTATGCATGTTTATACGGGTAGAAAAGTGGTAGAAATCTACCATTATTTATATAAGATTTTTGACGCTTAAATTTTTTTCTGGGAATATGTCAGTGTCAAAATATTATTATTTTTTATTCACAAAAAAAAGGAAATTCTTAACAACGTAAATTTCTAATCGAATATTAATGAAATAAAAAAATATGAATTATACAAATAATAATAATGTTGGAATAGTTGGATTGACACTAGAATAATAATCAAAATTTGTTTATTTATTTCTTTGCCAATAATTTCAATTCCGGCCATCTTGATATTTAAATAATCTGACAGCAACAATGGCAGAAATCTACCAGTTTTTTTTTACGTATATGAACATGAAGGTAGATTTCCGTCTCGCATAAACATGGGCATTGACCAATGCAGGCAAATCTTTAAAAATTCACTATAGATTTGCCAAAAAATGAAAAACAACACAAGCAAGTTTTTTTTTTCTAGTGTTAAAGTAAAAGTTTTGTATAATAGTGAAAATAGTCGAATATTTTAATTTTAATTTTACTGATATGCTTATCTTATACAGATACACATATTTCGTCTACCACTTGCAGACTTCTTCAGTGTTTTGTACTCGACTACAAGAAAGATATTATATAGAACATGTCAAGGACAATATTGACCATTTCAACAAAAATGTTATAAATTCGAACAAAATTTAACTAAATGTAAATTTAAATTGGACTATATGTTTTGCTTTGCAGAAATAGTTTGTTATATTTAAATGAAGAGAAAAGAAATATTTTTTTAATGCTGGATTGGCGAATGTTACGTCGGAAGTAGAAAGTACACATTTATTTATCTTCTAGTTGTTTTTAATCTACTAGTTTCTTTCATCTCGCTAGAGATTGAATTGTACAACTTGTACGCTCTAATTATATAGAGATATAGAGAGTATCTAGTCCATTGAATCTGATATTGACAGAGATATTTCCTGTCTTGTGTACCCATGATATACATTGTTTTTTCTCAATACGATGTTTGTATTTACATTTTCTATGACCATTAGATGTACCTGTGTGGCAACCTCCAATCACCAACCTAAGTGCAAGATGTTGTACCATATAAAAAAATTCAAATTAAACAAAAAAAAAACAATTTCTTAATCGCTTTTTTTTTAGCATAAAAAGATAATGAATTGAGTATATAGAAAGATAATGTATTGTTTAAAGTTATTGAATAAAAATATCACCAATCTGAAAGCTGGTAGTCTATGACTATATCTAATAAGTAAATCCATTCAAATATGTACTTTGGTAATGATTGATAAATTACAGACATATACAGAGACCTGAAAGACATTAAAGGAAATAGAGACTCACTCATCTCTGCCTCTGGTATATTACGTGACAGTGTGACACCATATAATGGAAGCTAACTTATACATTATGAGCACAGTCAAGAAATCTATGAAGTATATATAGATCATTCTTAACACATGTAAGAGTTGGTATAAGACTAACACGACAGCAAGAAAATCTAGATACTAAAAACTAGTGTAATAAAATCTCTGAGATTGATTTCGGAACAAATCATGGTATACTAAAAGATACAGGTATACATACATATTAGTTTGTTTGAAAAAATGGAATCACATACGCTTTCAAAAGATTATACATAAAAAGAAACTACGTGGCCAACGATTGAGTGGACGTCATTCAAAGTGATGGAAAGAAAACTGGATCTTTTAGTCTGCACATCCGAGTGAAGACACTTTCCTAAAAAAACAACAAATAGGTTATTCGAGTTGTATAGCGTCAAAATGGCACTAAGTTACAATCGTTTTTTCAGAAGCAACTGGAATATTCTTTTCCTAACCACATGAAGAGAAACAAGCTTTTTTTATACAATTTTTAAAAATGAAAAATGAAGATTTCTACACAACATGTGTTTTCGCGTTGAAAATGTCTTGTAATTTTTTTTCAATTTAAGCAAATCCAAAGAATTTAAAATAACTTTTTATTTTACAAAATAGATAAATATTGATTTGATAAAATTCAAGTTCCTTAAAATAATGTTTTTGACGAATATTTATTTTAATACAAAAAAAAATATGTTCATAATATACATATTCATATATGTATGTACGTTCCAATAAATATAATAATAATCAAACAAACTTACATACATACATTATGAAAAAATAAATTTTCTTTTTCTGTTTGTTTTTGTTTTCTTTTAATTTTTAATGGCGTATCGGATATCAAATTACTTTTATACTAACCTAGAATTCACATGCTTATATATTATGTACAATATATATATATATATATCTATAGCTATATCTATATATATATATATATACAGACATACAATATGAATTTTAATGTTACGTTTAGTGTACATATTATTCTCATATCTTCTACTGCTTCATCATCTTATTGCCCTTTTGGTTTATATATATAGGTATATATATATATTTGAGTTTTAAATTTTTCAGGCTGTTCAGTTTTTAATTTTTTGATTTTTTTTTTTTGATCTTTTGTTCATTTATTCAATCTTTTATCTTGGTACCTAACTTAGCCACAAATAATATTTTGTGCGGTTTATACGGGGGCCGTCATTAATGTCAGCGTATTTATTTCGTCGGTGTGGTCACGTTTAATTTCCATAATACAGTGTTTTTATTTTTGTTATTGTTTTTGTTATTTTTTACATTAAGAGCAAAAATTGTTTTTATTTTTGCACTGCACTATAACTAAAATATCTTTTCAAGAAATGCTTATATCAGAATCAAACAAGACTGAATAAAAACTTTTTCAATTATTACAAGTGATAAGAAACTAAACTTTTTATGTATAATGGAAAAATAAAATATAATTTTTAGAGGGAAATAATATGCAATGGAAAATGTGCAAATGATAGTCAGGATTAAGATTAAGCTCATAAATGGAACACCATTCAATTATAAATATAATCTGTAGTACCTAAAGCCAAAAATTGATTCAAATATGGTTTTTTTTCTTTTTATCATTTATATCATTTATATTATACCTACGAATAAAGAAGAAATAAAGTTCCTTGACATAAGAGAATGTGTGAAGTATCAATGTGTTAGACCACACTAAAATTCTCTCTTTCTTCTTTCTTTGAGAACTGCTTCAGCAGACAATCGCTAGAATTCTAACACAGTTCGTTACAAACACCGATTATATTCTTCTATTCCGATTCCACCTAAAAATAATTTGATTGATCAGTTATGAACAATATATATATTCTGTGTATAATACAAGATATAGAGAGCCGAACACACTCAGAAATTATCGTGATTACCCTCATTATTATCATTCTCGTCCTGAGAATCGAACCGGGGGAAAAGAAATTACATATTATACGTAATTTTCTCCTACAAGAAATATGTGAGCCAAATATCAGGATCGGAACTTTTATTAACAGTAGATTCTGTGCACGGAAAATATCAACTATATATAAACTGAATAACTATTTTGAAATTTTCATTTTCACCATCATCGTCCTGAAATTCTAATAGTGCGGTATTTCAGACAACGTTTTCTTCTGCAAGAGATATATGGATAGGTAATACAACTCTGATATAGAATGCATAATACTCCTTTTTAGGTCACGGCGGTCCTGTAATGAGCTTGTGAGATCATTTAAAAATCTAAATAAAAAATAAGGTGAAAAAATGATGGACGAATTTTGTTTTATGAATTCCATATAAGCGCATATGAAATGCTTTCAATTACCCCTAATAATTGTTATGTACTAAAAACATAAAAATAAGTCATTTGTAACTTTTAAGTGAATGTAAGTGTCATTATACTCACTCTTATAATTGTTTTATATATATATATATATATATATATATATATATATTCATATATACCTAATTTAAACATTCATATATTTCATACTAGCGTATATATAGAGGATAACGGTTTTATTATACTTTATACTACGACACAATTATATAGGTATTTATATTTTAAATATTCGAGTGCAAATAAAGGACTTTCATATCTATAATAATAATACATACTTATGTTTAATTATCAGTATAGTGGATACAGTTTATATTCTACTTGTGAAACGCTCAAAACATCTATTTTATATTTTGATATTGCTCTTTTCCTGTTATTTTATTGTTTAGTTTTTTTTTCATTTGAATTGAAGCCATTATTATCCGTTTTGTTTATTCACCTTTATTATATTATTATTGTATGATATGTAATGCCGTTCCCTCTTTGTTCAAAATATAGTTAGCAAACTTTTATTAAATAAAATTAACAGTGACGTTAAAATTTCTTTTTTAAAAAGGCATGCAAACGTAATAAACAAAAAAAAATGTATACAATGAATTTAGTTGGTTGGTATGTATAGTGTCTTTAAAATACAAGGGGATGAAAAAGTGTTTATACTGATTTTTTATTTTTGTTTTTGTTTTCTTTTGCTTTTGAATTTTTTTATCAACTGTATTTCGACCTCAATACTTATATTCTTGAAAATATATTTTGCTTTTAAACTTGAATAAACTATAAATTTGTAATTGATATTAGGTATGTATCTGCATTTTATACATATACATAGTATGTATATATAGATTGTTGTAATTTTAACATCAAACATACTTGACTTGATTTAAAACCGCGAAATATGGTATTTCTTTTTAAATTTTCTCACACGATTTTTATTGTCTATAGTGGAAAAAAATGAGAACTCAAATTTATAGATACAGTAAAAATCATTATTTTTTTTTTTTATTAATTAAAATAGAAAAAATTTTTTTTAAAAAATGGTAAATATTTTTTTCCGTCGCTTTTAAGGTGAAAAGTTTTGTAAAAGACCCATAAGTGGCAGTCTGATCGAATATGAGATTTACACATTAACAATTTAAACTGTATAAAAATTTCAATCTGTATACTAAGCTACTCATTAAATTTAGCCTATTAATGTTTAAAGTGTGGTAAATTCCGTTATAAACTGAAAAAATATTTCATCCAATCTACAAAAGTTCAAGAGTTAATCAATTTCAATATTAACAGATTTATTGCAAATGTCCCTTCTGATCCCCGATCTTCAATTAGTCCGAGGTGTGAATTCGTGTATTAAGGTACACCAATTTAATATAAATAAAATTTAACTGAAAAAAAATATATAATATAATATATGTTGTAAAATGCTTCTGTGTTAATTTGTTCAAACGTATCAAAGAGTCCATGTCGAACAGGACGATCATTATATTTTGTGTGTGTTTTTTTTGATTTTAAACTTTTGCAATTATTATGTATTCAGCTCAGAAAACTAATACCAGTTTGAAAAGAACTCAAAACTCCTCGTAATAAAAATCTTCACTTTCAAGCTTTAATTCCTGTGTTGAGACAATTCTAATATTTGGTCAGTTGAACCATAATACCCCCTAATGGTGAATTTTAAAAAATATTACATAAAAACATCTGTTATTTATAAACAGATGTACTGTAGAATATTCTGGTCGTAAAAAGTTTTAAGCGTGGAAGCTATATATCAAAGACAAGTGGCATGCAGTTTCACGGTGTGCAACGTTCAGAAAGTAAGTATGTAAGTAAACAGTTTTTAACAAGAGGTTTTAAAGCAGAATTAACAAAACTAAATTGAATGTGAATTCGAATTAACAAAAAAAACATGTAAAATATGCCAAGCCCATTTGAAAGCCAATTTGAATTAAAATTAACCCTAAGTGGAGCTCATTTTTTAAAATAAAGTTTGGTTCGAGAAATTTGTTTGTTAACAACGTATTAAGGGATTATTATTATCATTATTATTCTATTATTTAATCTTAATTAAATTAAATGCTAAAATTAGACAAAAAATGATAAATAAATCAATAAATTAACAGTTACATTTTTATCTTTTAAAATAAGGTATAAATCAATATATTTGATATTTAATATTCAGATTTAAGTTCGAGTATGATTTTTATTAAAAAACACGACTGAAAGAATTGTCGAGTTTATGGCCCTTTTCCACTATGGATATAGACCATCCTCGACTTTCAAAACGTCTTGAAAAAAGTTGAAACACCATTGTCTTGTGCTTACATTCTCGTCAAATCAAAATTGTAAAACAATGTGCGGAGTTTAAAACCGCTTAAATTAATACACGGCGACGCGAGAACTCAAATGTACAAAGAAGGTATACCGAGAGATTTCTAAAAGACATTTGTTTGACGTTCATAGTAATTTTGAAAATTTAAATATAACATAAAATAATCAGTTGTGAGTGTTTTTATTTGTTTTAAAAACAAAAATAAATTTTTCTATAAATTTAGCTGAAATTTTTTAATAAATTAATGCTTAAATTTTCTTTTTTAGATGCACAACAAACATCAACTTATAATATCAATAAATATGTTTATTATTATTAATTTTTTTATCTTATAATATTGAAAAAAACAAATGTTCGTAAAATTGAAAGAAGTGTGCACAAACGTCAAATAATACATTGTGTGTAGACATATCAATTCAAACACAGTCATGATTTTGATATTGTGATAATAAAAGCTTAATAAACCGTCGTCTCATACAGTGGTATTTTTTGACGTTTCGAAAACAACAGCATGTCTCCTATTTTTATAACGGTAAATGATAAATAAATGAATTTTCGTTTAAATACGTTTTAAAACAATCTATACTATATTTCATATTTCTTGCTTTCAAATGTACAAAATTTGTTATGTCAACAGCTATATGTGAGTAATATTGAAGTGGTAGTTGAATGTACATTGTATATGCGCGTTAAATGAAGAGTAGGTTCCAAAAAATGTATGGTGTTCTTACTTCTGCTTAAAAATCATAAACACCTCTCAGTCTATTTCACCACTGAAAAACTGTGCAGAAAGAATGTTAGGTATTAGGTAGGTAGCTAGAAGTGACCATTCTAGTTACTTTTTGAAAAGCAATTCACATTTAATTGTGTCTTTTTGATACCACGATTCAAGTGACTTATTTCTTGTTGTTGGTTGTTTTATCACTCTCCTAAGAAATTCAATACTATAGAAGCACCCTGTGCGATTGAGAAGATTGATCAAATACGAATACTGACTGAGTCATCCCTCACACTTCGAAAAACTCCTATCGACATAAGATGGAATCTTTCATTCCATCTCACAAAAAGGTTTAGTAAAAGAAACTTAACACATACTTGAGATTGCAAGAGTAAACAGATATGCAGAAAAACCATCACTAACTTACTCAGCATACGCATAACATACAACAAAATTCTCTCACTAACCTAACTTACTTATCAGCAATCTAAAAGAAGAGTAGCATTGGGATTTAGAAAGATTTTTCTCCCACTCAGAGTGAAAGTGAAATTAAAAAAAAAAACAGGATTAGACATAGTATAGGAGCAAAGCCAACCAACTCAAGATTATTCTGGGATCAACTAAATACCCAATTCATCCAATAGAAAAATCATATATATATTAGATCATTTCCAGTTATTACAACAATTTTTATATAGGACAAACTATAAGAGAAACATGGAAATACAACTGAAGAAAAACCTGAAAGAAGTAGAACTTGCTAAGCAGAATTTAACTGAATTCAGATCCGATATAACAGAAGACATCATTCAAGAGAGACATATAGTATTTCCGAAGAACACAATGTAATGGTAAATTATACATAAAAGATTCGAGGAAACTAGACTCAGTTGAAAGCATCGAAATTTATAAAACTAAGAATTACTTAAAGCTATGAATCACCCTCCTAAATAAAGAGCAAGAGACAATTGATATTCTTCATTGTTTAAATTTTTAACAATTAATAACAAAAATTTAATATATAATATTATGAATAATAACAATATAATTACTCAGGCCCTTTAATAATACTAATAATAAATAAGTAAATCCCTTGAATCAAAAATATCAATAATTCCAATTGCAAGAACATCTAGATTTGTTCTAAAAATAATTATTCAATCTTATATATTTAATTACATTTAATTTATCTATTTCTTTTAATTCATTCTGTATTTCGTTCTAAATTTTACAAGCCTTATCATATTTTGTATCTCAGTTATTGAATCTTACTCTTCATAATCGTTTTCTAATTTGTATCCTCATTTCTTGTTACATATGCGGATATAACGTGTCTGTTTGACGGTGGTTCAATTTTATTTATGATTCGTGTTTATATTGTTTTGTCAATGTACAAATAACAATGAAATATTTATTGTTTTGTCAGATGTTGAGAACTCCATCGATATTAGAAAAAAATTGGCGTAGCAGTGGAAATTTTGAACACATAAATATAACAAGTTAATAAATAACTTTTGTTTTCTATATATTGAAGTGTGCATATCTTCCCCATTAATATTAAAAATGTTCTATATAGAGTCTGCAATTAAAAAAATCAACAAATTTCCTTTTACTCTAATTCACTCTAATATAAAAAACACTTTAAAAAAAATAAATAAATATAGGCTGGTATGTATGCCTAACTTAATCTTTCATCAACTTAATTTTTTTACTGTTAAAAATCTTTATAAATATATGCAAATACATATTGAGTTTGCAAATGACCTTTCGAATTTGATGAAAAAATTACTAATATGTGCCAGGTACCACTAACAGCATTAACAAGCACACCAATACCCAAAATTTTTCTTTAAAGTCAAAAACAAAAAAAAAATCTGTACATATTATATACAATTGATTTGGATTTTAAATATAGAGAGAAAATTGAATCATTTCAAAAAGCCTTAAAAAAAATTATGAATACATCAAATATATAGTTATCTTCTTGTATACCTAAGTGTAAGAGGTAAAATTAAAAAGGTTCTTTATTTTTAAGGCTTTAATAAAAAAGAGCATTCCCTATATAGAGATAATAATTTTTTTTGAACAATAAAACTAACACATCTACATATATTATATATACCGGGTGTTTCCCACATCAGTGCACTGTGAGTATTGGGCCTATATTTGTAGGTATTGTAGGTATATTTGTAGGTGTTCTGGGTAGGTAATTTGTAGGCAGGTATATTAATTCTAAGGTTTTGACATCAATACGATGGTAGGGACTATCACATGACACTGCCTTACATGCAAACATGCCAGAACGATTTCTGCAGAGTCTCCAAGGATTGAGAAAAGGACGAAAAAAACCTACATCTTGTTTGACCTTGTTCCGCATTAATTCACAAAAGAAAATCCCATCTAAGAGCTTACTTTCTAAGCTACCTGGGTAATCCCAGGGAGTTCAATCGAAATAATCTCAGAACCTTTGAGTTGTTCCACATTCCTTTCCAACCTACTGAATATGATAGATTTGAGCCAATCACTAGAATGCTCCGTGAAGTAAATTCTAACTCTAGTTCTTTTGATCAACAACTAAGTGTTTTGACTGCTAAAAAACGATTACGTTTTAATACACATACAACTGTGAGACTAACTAACAACTGTTGTTCTTTTTAGCTTTGATACTTTCGGTATACTTTTGGAAGTATTTTTAATAAATGTGTAGCTATTAACATAGGTATTAGTTTATGACTTTTACCCTTCTATACTAACAGCTACAGCATGTATCTGGTTTAGTTTATTTTTAGATTTTTCTAATCAAAGGTGGCGGTGTTTTACTAACCCTACTGGATGATGACTTATTGTACAATTAAATAAAGCAAGCCTTCGTGTAGTAATTGACATCTGATGTGCTTGCTCTAAGCATAAATCTGACAGTATCTTTGAGGTACCAAAATTAGGTGCCTTCATTGCTTTGTGAAAAGTTTAAATTTGTTTTGACGAGTATTAGGATCCGCGCGAAGAATCCAGATTCTTTGGTATCACAATAGAACTCTTTGATCTTAGTTGACTGACTTATGCAGCCACTCGTATCCACTTACCTAAGATAATTCTCGAACGATTTTCAACATATAAGGAGGGTTTGAAACAAATGTTTACCCTACAGGAAATTCAATTCAAATTTTTAAACGGTTTTTGTTTTATGTTCGTGTCAGTAATTTATTAACTATATTAATTTTACATATTAATCTGACATACACGTCAATATGTTGAAGAATCAGATTCATCTTCTTACAAGCCACTCATTGTGAGCCTTATTGCAGGCGCTCCAACTAAGAGATACAGATGCCCATATACATGGTTATTGATTGAGGAAAAAGCAATCAAATTGAATTTGTGAAAATAAATCAATCCTGAGTATGGATTTTTCGCTTTTGGTTGCCACCTTCATCGTTGCGCAATACACTCTATGCCTCTAATACATCGCAGATGGAACCCGATTGTTTGAAAGGATTGCTAGGGTTAACGTGACCCGTGGTGAAGATGAGAGTGGGAAATTCTTGTGGTAGAGATTAAGTGACAAGCTGAATGCAACAATCATTAAACACATTACCACCCCATTAGACATTATGTAAAGGTACACAACATTAAGTTTGATTCATATAGATTTTGAACATCGTAATATTAGAAAAGTCCCTATGATAGATAATTCGAAAAATAATAAAAGTTATTCAAAACAAAAAAAAACTGAGTGAAAATTTTTAAAATTCTTTGATTAAATTCTTATAACTGGGGAAACTATAAAACCATTGAAATTTGTTTGAATCCTCATTTTAGAGCTATCGATCTGCTCTTTTAAATTTAAACTATTTTTCCTTATTATAATAACTCTCGGAACGGAAGTAGTTATGATATGATCCAATTTATAAAAAAAATGGAAAAAGGAAAATCTTTATATATCTTGGGAACAGTTCGTCAAACTCAAATTTTTTTGGAAATTTTAACTTACTAGTGCAGGACCAAATAATAGTTTATAGCCTGAGTTTCCCTATTTGATTATTTTTAACCAAAATTGACTATTATTTTGACTTATAACTAAATTCAAATATACTTGGTTTCTGATTTAGTAATTTTTTTCCATTTCCTTCTATAAATGTAAATTACACTTCTTTTTATTTGGTAAATTTGAATTATATTACAAAATTTTGCTATTCACAATCTGATTAAAATTTTTATCGTGATAAATTTAAAATATGTTCACTATAGATATCATTACGCCTTCTAATCGTATTGAATGGTACCATACGGCATACATACGTTAATAATTTCAATACGTTATCTATCATTTTAATTTTTGACAGTTACATTCCTTCCTAATGTTTAATTGGTTAACAATGTTATTAAAAATGTATCAGTTATAACTCCCGAAATTTCTTTTACAAATGAAGAGGGTTCTATATTGCCTTTGGCTTTAAAATTTTCTAATTTAATGGAATGTGATATTGCGTAACAATAATAGCAATGGAAGTTCATTTCACTTCATTTCTTTTATAATTTAAATGAAAATAGTTATTGATATTAACGAATTTTGGGATAAAATCAGTACTCTAAAATCTGATTTAGGCAAATATTCTTTCACAGAAGTAACTAACTTTGTTTTTAATTTAATATCATTGCCGCATAGTTAAGCAGCTGTTCATATAAATAATAACTGAAACATATAATATGAAAAATTTTGTGTTAATTTTTATCAGATTTGGTTATTTTTTTTTAGTTTGATTTGTACCTACTAATTGAGGGACACACACTGTATATTTCTATACTTAAATTATCCATATACATATATTATTTTTATCCTTAAATATATTTAAGAAATGTATGAGTTGAGACTCTTGAGAGTTCTTTTTTTACATTATTAAATGTACCTACATCTCCCTACATAATGTGCATATATTTATGTATATATATAAAAACCTATAAACAAAAATTTTTTCGAAAAATATTTGTTTTTAAATGTATCATACATGTATGTTCATTATTATATTAATTCATACATAAATATATTTATATACATCATTTATAAATGTGTGAACGCATGTGTATAGCGAGTAACGATAGCGACATTATAAATATAGAGTTAAGAGAATAAAGCAAAGGTATCAAATTTCATCGCATAGAAATAAAACAAAAAAATTTTTTATTGAGAATTAACTCGAAAGGTTTATTTTATTTTTATTCCTGTTCTTTTTTTCTTTTTTTTTTAGTTTTCTTTAGTAAGATTCTAATAATTATTGTTCACTGTTCACTCCACTCTAGCTTGAAACACATATATATTATGTAGTTTATTAAAACGTCTTATATTATCTCTATGACGAGTACGTATGTAACGTCAAATAGCCCATCCATATGTTCGTTAAACAAATGTATATACATATACATATTTAGATACATGTATACGAAAATTGTGATGAGGATGATATTTTTGAATTTTAGAAGATCAGTTCAATTTAAAAACCCTTTGCCTATTGATTAAATAAATAATTTATTTTTTGTAATTCGATGATAAACTTCTATTTGGAACATTATGCATGTTTATACGGGTAGATAAGTGGTAGAATCTAGAAATCTACCAAAATTTATAGGTGAGGGTACATTTCGGTAAGGGGTAAGCAAATCTACCAAAATTTAAAATTTCTGGTAGATTTTTGACGTTTACATTTTTTTTCTGGGAATATGTCGTCAGTGTCAAAATATTTTTATTATTTTTTATTCACAAAAAATAAGGAAATTGTTGTTGACAACATAAGGTTCATTCAATAACATCTGATTGCAATCAATCACAAGCAAAAGCAATCCAAAATGTTCAAAATATCAGTAGCCAATCAAAATCCTGTTCAAAAAATATCATTTCTAATCACTTACAATCCATTTTTCTTATTAAACAAATTTTTGTGTTTTTGAAATTTCAAAATTTGTTTATAAAAAACATGGATTAAAATTTTTAAAAAACTTAATTTAAAAAATTTTTTATTTGAATTTAAATTTTAAAAATGTTTTATTAAAATATTTTAAATTTTTTTTCTCAAATCTTTTTTCAAAAAAATAAATATAATTAATTTTTGACGAATACTTTGCGCCAGAATAATTTTCAAAATTAAACTTTGACATTCAATTCCAATCAATGATTGTGATTTTAATTCTGAGCGCAATCAGAAAATATCAGAAAATATCATTTTCAATCACGTCTATTGAACAAAAAAAAATCAGTTTCAATCACAAATTTACCCTCCAAATCGTGATTGAAAGTGATTGAAAAGTTATTGAACAAATAAAAATGGTTGCAAGTGATTGCAATCGAAAACAATTTCCTATTGAATGAACCTATAATTTTCGGATCGAATATAAATCAAATAAAAAAATATAAATCGTACAAATAATAATAATGTTGAATTGACACTAGAATAATAATAAAAATATTTATTTCTTTGCCAATAATTTCAATTGCGGCCATCTGGATATTTCAATACTCTGACAGCAACAATGGCAGAAATCTACCAGTTTTTTTTTACGTATGAACATGATGATAGATTTCTGCCAAGTATAAGCATGGGCATTAGCCTTACCTATAACAGTCATATGAGCGCCTCTCTATTTAAAAAGCCCCGAAACTATTTTGTGCTTCGTTAAAAAAAGATTTTATTTGTATGGAAAAACGAAGATTTTCCCTACTAATAAAATCTTATTTTAACGAAGCAAAAATTAGTTCCGAGCCTTTTTAAATGTAGAGGCGTTGGTCATATGATATTATATGAAACTTCGTTAAATGCTCGATAGCCAATACCAACCAATTCAAAACCTTAACTATCAAAACTTATAAAACATTGAAAATAAAGTTGAATATATACAATTTATTGTTTGTTTCGAGTTTTGATATATCCAAACATATCTTGGTTTTTATAAAAACTTGTTTTCTAGCGTTAGAGTAAAATTTTGGTATAATAGTCGAAAATAGTCGAATATTTTCCTTTTAATTTTACTGATATGCTTTTCATACAGATACGCGTATTTCGTCTACTACTTGCAGACTTCTTCAGTGTTTTGTACTCGACTGACTGACTGACATTATTGCAAATTTTTTATTTTATTTTCATCTAAAGTGAGTTGGCAGAGTGTAAATTTTATAATAAATCTTGATTTTGAATCCAATGCTTAAATCACTATTAAAATTATTTTTGATATCTATAGAGATTTTTTTTTCTTCCATTTAATATTTACAATCTGAATAATTAACAATTCAATAAGTTAAATAACAGTTAAAGTTAACAATTAAATAAGTTAAATATTTTTTACTGGCTTGAAGAGAAGTATCCTATGGGGGGCTTCACTCTTCATTTATTAACTATAACACTTCACTCCATTATTTATTATATATTATTTATTATATTATTTTATAGGTCGTGTTGGATTTTACATTTTAATCTTCTAGGGCCCTTATAAGATTGTTTTCCAAGATGATTGGATTTTTCCATTTTACTTTTGTACTTTTAAAATGTTTCCAATTTACTTTTGTACTTAGAGCAGTATTTTGATGTTTCATCATGTACTGAAGAAACCTGCAAATCGCTGTGGATTAAACTATTTGGCACGAACTAAGAATAGCTTTGTACAGCACTTTGTTTTCCAAAGACAATTCTGATCTTTTATCCATTAACCAATATAGGTTTCTCAGCGTTTGTCCCAGTTGTGCGCGCTTACAAATTATGCGCTTCTTCCATGCCTATCAAGATGAATCCCCAAAGATCTGACATAATACTCGTGCGGTATGATAGTATTGTTCAAAGTTACTGGGGAGCAGTTACCTTTCCTCAGTGTAAATGTAACATGGGTTGACTTGTTTTCATTGACTTTTATTTTCCAACTGTGAAACCAACTGCTTTGACTGATATTCTGCTGAAGAAGATTTGAGGCTCGTAATGAATCGATGTTTGAAGCCATAATTGTTGTATCATCAGCAAAAGTTGCTACTTTCACATCTGGTGTCGTTGGCATAAGTGTCTTGGCCGTATAAATTAGGTAGAGTGTGGATCAGAGAACGCTTCCTTGGGGCACGCCAGATTAAACGTCGAAAAGTTTTGTGTGGAAATCTTGCTGTCTGATATAAAAGGTACGATTTTCTCTATAACTTCTCAGCAGTTCGTAGAAATCGCACGGCAGATCTCTTTTTAGCTTACATAATAAGTCTAAATGCCACACCTTATCAAAAGCTTGACTTGTATCAAGAAATGCGGCAGAACAATATTTTTTTGCTCCAAGTCAGAATTTATTTCATTAACAACTCGATTAACATGTTCCTCAGTGCCATGCTTTATTCTAAAACCGAACTAGTGTTTTGGTATAAGTTTTTTGATTTCTATAACTGGGTTGAGTCTTATTAAGAGTAGTTTTTCAAATATTTTGGACAATATTGGTATGAGGCTGATTGGTCTTCAAGATGATGGTACTTCTGGTCTTTTTACGGCTTTGTGTATCATGATTATTTCTGCTACTTTTCATTGTTATGGTAAGAATCTTTTCCTGAGTACTGCATTATATATATTTATGTTAGTAACTTTAAAGCTTTCATTGGCAATTTCCGTAGAATTCTTCCGGTAATCAATTCATGGCCAGGTGATTTTTTTGGGTTGATTTCGTTTTTAATAACCGCTACAACTTCTGGTATTTTTATTTCTTTTTTTGCGGGAAAGCCCATGTTTTACCGAGCATTCATAATACCTATACAGATAATTATATTTTAATTATCTATCATATACAAGCAAACGTGTGAATCCAAAACAACATTTTCTAAATACATAATATTTAATTTGTATCCATACATACCACATCGTATTCATTTATACATATGTACATTTATATTCCTCTAAAGAACTAAATGAAAAATGAAAAAAAAAATTGAAGAAGCTGTAAAAATTTTGGATTAAAATCACCCTCAACATGGGAATATCAGTTTTCCTTTTGAGAATTAGATTGAATCTACAGAGCTATGTTTTCTGTGTTAAATCAATTTTATTTTGAAATAAAGAATTTTATAAAATTTAAATATTTATGAGTACAAATTTAATTTTTATTGTCCTGTTTCCAGTTTTTATTACTCGAGTTAAAGTAAAAAAAAAAAAAATTTTTTTGAGCTGAAAAACAAAATTTTTAGATGGTGTCATATACAAATTAGATTATTATTAAGTGATTTTGAATTATGTGTTGTTATTTTTGGTATCTTATTTTGAAACTTAAAGAATAACTCCCTGGAGATTGTTACCATCATATCATAATGTTTATACACACTTATAATTATTTGAAATATTTCATTATTTGCTTATTTGTTCATTTGACATAAACCACATAAACTAAAGATAAATCAACTTTAATAAAAGAAGACAAAATAATGTGTTTTCTCTTTCTCCATTTTTATTTTTTTCTGATGTGATGCTTTAGAGAAATATAAAACTATAGATTTTAAATTAAAGTTTATTCTTTTTTAAGTTTATTACAATTTTGTAATTTGATCATTAATTAGTTAAAAAAAATCGAGGTATATCAAGGTTAAAAATTAAGTTGTATCTTTTGCTCAAATTTAATGACAAATTTTTATATTTTTCTATATTATCTTAACATTTTAATCGAAAAGGTATTATCAATTTTGGTCTGCAAAATACAGAATACTCTACACAAACTATAGAAAGTTTTATATTAATAAAAGACGATATTTTAAAAACATTTTAATTAATATTATTTATTTATGTAAATAATTAAAAAATCTGATAAATAACATAGGGTCAATATAAGAAAACCAAATCGATCCCAAATAACAACTTTTTCAGTACAAAATTTTGTAAATGAAAATTTTATATAGACTAAATATAAAATACAAAAATTAACGAATATATTCTGCGTTATGCGACAATAAAGGGGTAGGTTTTAGCTTAATTCGTTGTCGTCACGACACTAGGTCATATATAGGTTCATAGCATCATCACATCACGAAAGGTTCTCTACAACATAATTCCATAACATGCGATGTGAAGCGGTTGCTGCATAAGGAATTGAATTGATTAAAAATTTATTGGACCTATGAATCTTATTAGATTTTTTTCAAAATTTCGCTTTTTCAAGATATCGTTTTTTAAAATAGTACTTTTTGTTTTCAAATATTGCTTTGTTTTTGGTGTTTTTTTTTATGTAAAATTTTTAATTTAATTTTTGTTTTATGAATTATTTACAATTTTTTTCGTTAACTGATAGAATTTAATTTTATAATATAAAAATAATTAAGGTAAATATTCTAAAAAAAAATAGATTCCTTCTTTTTGTATCAAACAGTGGCTACATATAAACGTTAAAATAATTAAGTTAAATATGCTGGAATTGAAATGAACTGGAATTGATTTTGAAAAAGTGAGATTTTGAAAAGGGTGATTTTAAGAGACGAGATTTCGTTACGTTCCCGTACACAGTACGCATGTACACAGAACAAAAAATAAATATTAACTAAAATTATTTACAAATAAAAATTAAAAGAAATACTGGAATACATAAATGAATGAAAGTAGTATGAGATGATGAATAACTCCAACTCTCCAACACAAAACTCCCAAGAACAAAAACCTCAAAGACCTATCCAACACACAACTTTCCTTAATGGAGATTTTTTTTGGGAATTTTGGAAAAATAATAATAGCGAAAATGAACAGTTTAAAAAATTCGTTTAAATCAAGTATACATAGAACTTTTCACAACACAATCTTAACATTATCACAATATTCACTACAATAGCCACTCCATACTACATAACCCTACCCAACAAACAATGAGAATCGCATAATTAATGCGGAAGTATCCCCTAGAAGAATGTATTTGTTCGCCGCGAATTCATATTTTATTCTTCTGCGATTCATTAGTATTATGAAAAGGTTGACATCGCCGCGATAATCGTAAATTGAATCGCATTAGCTTCCCCGAGAAGAAGAAAATACGAATGTTTAGAAGACTAAATAGCGAATGTTAAGAAGAAGATAATATGAATTACGTACATATGTTTAGAAGAATAAAAATAGAATTTTTAGAAGAAGATAATATCTGTTCCTGGGACTTATAAACTGTAGGAACTATAAAACTAATAATTTCCAATAAAATTCATCAAAATTTAATTATTAATATTTAGAAACACGAAGGGCAGTATGTGCTCATCCCTACATCATGGAAATTCCTAAATGGCAAAAGACAAGTTATGGAAATTCGTTTTTTGTTTTTTTTTTGCATTTCTATTTATTATTTTATTTATTTTTCTCAAATGGAGCAATATCTACTCATGTTTATAACCTCAACATTCCCAATGTGGACCAAATTCCATTTTGTGTTCCCAAAACATGATAAATTCTACATATGTATATTTATGACCTAAATAAGTTCAAGACGAACATTAACACCTTCGTTCGTAATTGTAATTACTAGAGTACTAGGTAGCCCTATGCACTACCCGAATGATATGTAATATTTTCTACCGCAAAATATTTTTATTTAATTATTCTTCACAAATTCATAAAAAACATTTAAACGGTAAAAAAATATTTTTTACTGAAAATAGTGAAAATTAAAATTATGCCTACTTAGTTATTTTTAATTATTTTAATATTAAGAAGAAAAATAAAGGTACCTTGTACCAAATAAGATATAAATTTATATACTCTCTGCTTGTACCTATTTATGCTCTAATATTATTATATATATATTTATATATACATAAGTATATGTATAACTATGTATATTATATGACCGTTGTAAATTAAATACAATATCATGGTTGCAACTTGCAGATACAACAAAATAAAATGTTGAAATTAACTATTCAACTAAGAAAGTCCATCACCAAACAAAAATCGATCTTATTTCTGATAAAATTGAATTAAAAACAAGAAAGCTAATGGACAAGTGCTTATAGTAGCATAAAGGAAACATATAATTCTGTGGTTTTACAACGAAAGATGATAACTGCATTTTTGGCATTTCTTGTAAATCGCAATTGAATAAAATTTAGTATAGAACTTGCTATACTTTTCTAGTTATTTTTGCAAAATTTGCAATATTTTTAATGAAAATCTTTTGAAAATGATAACTTCAGTTATTCAGTTTATACAAAAAAAAAATGTATAATACGCAGTAAATAATTTTTCAAGATACATGGAAATATCTTAACATGTAATTTTTTTTGTTTTGTACTTTTCGGTAAGTGTTCCCTCCATAACTGCATAAGTGAAGTTATATGCTTATGTTAGAAATATTTTCAACGGCAGTTGTTAGTTATTAAGTTTTGAATTCATAAATTACTTAATATTATTAAAAAAAATTTTTTTTTATTTGAAAGAGCTTAAAATTTTATATAAAATGGTATTCATAACTAAAATTCGACAAAATTGCAGTTATCATCTTTCGTTGTAAAACTAAAGAATTATATGTACATATTATTATATATGTTTCGTTCCTGGTATAGCGTTAATTTGTAAAACATAATTTAATTAATAACAATTGTCAATTAGTAAGAAAACTAGAGAGGATTTTCCAATTTTCCTCTCAAGCAATTCAAAGCAGAGCACGTATAGCTAACTCATAAACAAATATACACCAGAACACCACTCCCGACACGCATTCATTGTCCCGAACACCCCACATTAAAACATATCTCATTACACATCCACACCGCTACAAGCCCTCCTATATTCTAAATATAGGGGGATTCCCCTTCTTGTGCGCATAATCCATATCTGTATCTGCATCATTTAATTCTTACCTAAGTTTCTTATAAGAGAACGAGATTAGCACAAAGTTCCTAACATTTTATTTATTATCATTCCCAAATATATATTTATTGAAAATAATTAATTATACTAATCTATTTATCAATTTTTTTCCTATTACAGTGGTACATCAGATAAAGCTCACTTAGATACATCAAGTGATTCTGAAATGGACAGTTCAAATAGTTATACAGGACAATCCCAACCGACTCATGCACAAACACAACAACAACATTCTCATCATCAGTCATCATCAAATAATAATAATAACAATAATAATAATAGTACATCAAATCATCATCATCATAACAATCATAATTTAGTACATTCATCTTTAGCCACAACATCAGATGATGGTGGAGGCGGTATTAACACTAGTAATAGTAGTAATAATGGTCAAACAAATAATAGTGGCAATAACAATAATAATAATAATAATAGTGGAAATAATAACTTATCTCAATCTCATCAACATCATCATCATCAACAACATCATCATACATCGATGTCAAATTTATCAAACAATAATTTAGCAGCTATTAGCAATTTAAATGCATCTTTAGTAGGAGTAAGTTCAAGTGCTGCTGCTGCTGCCGCCGCAGCGGTTGAATCAAATAAATCGCCATCATCAGCTGCTGTGGTAGCAGCAGCAGCAGCTGCAGCATCAGGAGTTGGACAAATGGCCCCGCTATCAGCAGCTGTTGCATATTCACATTTACATAGTGTTATGGGATCAATGCCACTTTATGATATGGGAGATTATCAACATTTATGATTTTAAATATATTTTTAGTTAGTTTCTCTATTTAAAAGCTATGACTTTATATAAATAATATAAAATAACAATAATTTGTATGTATTTTTGTTTTTTTAATTTATTTATATTATTTTTATTTTATTTTTATTTTTATTTTTTATTTTTTAAGACTATAACTATAAGTGTAAATATTAACCTTTAAAATGAATTAAATTTTGAAATTGTTTTTTTTTTTATATTTTTTATTTTTGTGCAGTAACAAAACAGTTTATATAGATACATTACACGCATAAATTTTCTATATTTAAAATTAAATTATAGAATATTGAAAAAACTTTATATTTTTTATAAGAAACGTGTGCACACATAAAAACAAACAAAAATGTATTTAACTTCTAAAAATAGAACAAAACGTAAATAGAAACAAATTTATTTTTAACTATAATTTAAAATTAATAAAATTTAGTGCATTTTTATGAAAAATTAAATTATAAAAGTAAATAATAAAAATAATTAAAAAAAATATTATAAATAAAGAACTACGTATACCCATAACATAATATAGATGAAAAATGTAGAGTATCTTAACATTTAAATGTCAACTATTAGGAAATAAGTTAAATTAAATTACTAATAGAATCAATATTCTATAAAATAATTTAAAAATCAAATTAAAAAATATAAGGTGAACTAATTGCATACATTATTATTATAATATATTAATTATCAATAAAAAAACAGTTTTGCAAAAATGACCCAATCACACTAAAAGTTAGAATAATAATAAAAATTTTGTTAAGAAAAGAAAATATATGAATTACAAAATATCAAAAATGTAAAAAAAAACACTGCTAAAAAATTACATAAATAAAATACATATTACAAGAGTCGAACGTACATACATAATGTTTTTATTATTTACTAGCACCAAATATTTCAACATTATTCCAGCAAGATTGATTATATATACATTTGCGTTTTATCTTATAATAGTTTTAGATGCTCAACATCCACCTCTAGTTTTTTTTTTATTTTTTAGGGGACTAGTTTTGTTTCGATAAAAGTATATTTTAAAAATTTGTATTTTTACATTGTTTTTTTATTTTATACTTTTTAGTTTTAAAAAAAATCTATAGATATTATAATTTCAGAAAGAGTATCTCAGTGTAAATTTTCATGCCTGTAACACAATTGCTTTTCGAAGTATCGGCAGCAACCCGAACCAGTCAAAACTTTTGAAATCGGTAGAAGTCGAATCTCTTTATTTCTGAAAGAGTATACAAGTGTAAATTTTCATATCTGTAACACAACTGTTTTTTGAAATATTCCTGAGACGTGCAAAGAGTTGTACGAGAGCAACCCGAACCTGTCTTTTGATAGCTTTGTAAAATACCGTATCCAGTTCCTTTTTTGATCATGAATAATTGTGCAAAATTTCAGAACTCTATCTTTAAATTTTTTAAACAAACCTATTTTTTTTTCTTTTTGCGTTTGGTTTTAATATTAAGAAAAAAATACCAACTTACCAACCTACATATAAATAAATAAATAAACAAATCAGTAAACCAATGAATAGAAAATCTGTTTAAAAACTTGTTTCGAAATTTTTGTGAAATTTTGTGAAATGTGTGGGGTTATTTCGAAACAGTTTACAAAATTAAAAATTTTTAATTTTTAACTGGAGGGGTCATAAGTTTCTTCAGTATGTTGTAGTTTCGAAACCAAAATGTAAATAAAATCAGTTGTTTATGTTTTTTGTTAGAAGTAGCTTATATTTTTCATAATATGTATTTGTAACCAATCTTTTAATCATTTCTCTTTTTTTTCTTTTTTATAAATTTGCTACAATTATTATTAATGCGATAATTTTACCCGCCATTTTTTTTAAATTATATCTTGTCTTGACTTAACTATAAAAATAGTGAAAGTTCCTCTACTTGTTTAAGCAAAAGTTTCTTAGTGTGTGGCGAAGAGAAAAATTAATTTAGAAATAAGTTTTTAAACAGATTTACCCGTATATGGGGCCTATTTCATTTTAAATTTGTTTTCAAGGAGAACAAAAATATTTGTATTTTTCATTTGTATGGATTAGTAAAAGCAGCTTAAGAATATAAAAAATCTTTATATTTTAAAAAAGCTTTTGGTGCTTATCGCAGGTCTCACTCAGCTCGCTATGTGAGTCCATAAAAAACTATTTTTTATTGAAATTAAAATTTAATTAAAAGGAAAAATAAACCTCTTTTTATAAGAACTCATATGGGAGATTCACTTTTTGAGTAACCCTGTAAGTGCTGCGATACCAAATGAGTCACTATCGGACAAAAAATATCCGGGCGAAAGTAAAAAGTGAGAGCTGCGATAAGCAAATTTATCTTTATAAATCGAAGGGTGTGTGAGGGAAAGAATAGCAAGAGGTAACAGGCAGTGAAAATACTAATGTACCAAAGATCCATTGAAAAGCAATTGGCATGTACCTAAACAAATACGAAGATTCTTGGCCCTCGTAATTTAATTTTAATATTTATGGAGACTTAAATAAACCTGGAGTGATATTTTATAAAATTATTATTGACAGTAACCATGATGAAAAGTAAAAGTAATGAGTAATCATAGTTATTGTTCTTCACAATTTTCGTTTTTTTTGTATGATGATCATTCGAAAAACAGTAGCAACATTTAAAGAATTATCTATAAAAATGTTTTGTAATTGTTTCAATGGAAGTAAAAGAGAAAGTTATATGCTATTCACACTACGAGTGTATAACATGTTATCGAGCTCGGATAACTCGTTATAGAAATAGTCTTTCACACTACCAATAACCAGTTTCCATTTGACGTTTAAATGTAAATAATTTAATAATAATTTTGAAACGCGACACTTTAATTTTTCAGGTTTTCCCGGAAAACATGTTATACAACATGGCTGGTGACTACAAATTAGTTTTCGTATTCAATTTAAAATAAAAATTATCATTATCACAGTGTGCAATCAACTTACAAAATAATAAATAAAAATTGTTGACTATTATTTGTGGATATATACAAATGCCACTAGGGGATTTTTTAATCCAATGGTCTGAAACATTTCAGTCTCCGCTATAATATAATAGCTTGATGCTTCCTTTATTATTAATTGAAGAATTTCTAGAGATAATATATATACACGTTTTTCTGCTGTTTATTTTAGAATGTCCCATCAGATGAAATGTTTGAATTTTTTATCATTGTGGCACTTTGGACTTATCACGTTCAATATGTGTTCAATGGATTAGCTACGAAATTCCTAATGCCAAAAGCCAAATGGACTAAATCCAAAAGACAAAATCCAGAATTCCAAAGTCCAAATAAACAATCTCCAAACACGAAAAAATCCCATTTTCCAAAATCCAAATTTTAGTAAAAAAAACAAAAGTTATTTTCAAAGCCTGCCGCCCTGAAACCCTTTTTATTGAAACCCTGTTTTCGCAGACGGCAAGTAAACGCACAAATAAAAAAAATTAAAAGAAATTAAATTTTGAAAAATAGGATTTTGTCGTTTTACCTTGTTCAATTACTAGAGGTTCCTTATGTCGATAATGTTGGAGCGTCTGGTGTAAAAATTACATATAGTCATGATCCTAGAACAATTTCATGAGGAACAACAGAACAATGTAAGAACAATTTTTTTCTTAAACACTCCAAGAAATCAGCCTTAAAGGATTTTGTTTTATCTTAGAGCGTACCACACTGCCACGTGTACGCATTATATTATAAGGTAACTGGTAACATTTTTTATTTCTCCATATAATCATCCTTCTCCGAATGTAAATAATATACCTATTGTATATAATATAATATCTATGTAAAATGATATTCTTTTAACATATCATATCTCATCCTTTAAATAATAACTCTTTATTGTTTATTCAATAATTTATATAATAATATATATACATATTGTTGTTATACATATTTTTTTGTTTTACCTTAAATATATCCTTTTTGCAATGACAGCAGTTATAGCAAATATTAATCTAATAAAATTTCACATAAACACGTGTCACACTGTTGATAACTAAAGTTTTACAGATTTTTTTTTGGCATGTACACATGTACTTCTTTTAAATTAAACATATTTACGACAGGTAAGTACTCGTAAGTACTACATTTTTCACAGCATTAAAAAATAATCAAAATTAAACATTTTAAGATGAAATATGAAGCGTTGTTTATAGAATACATCAATTAAAAGTATCCATAATGACCATAATTATATTAAAACTACACTAATATCCAAAATAATATCATCATGACTAACATAATGTCAGTCACGTGCAATATATTGTAACGAAAAATGCAATATCAAGTATATTAAACTATAATAGGGTAAAAACCACATAAAATGCGTATATTATTATAATTATTGTACGGTATTATAGTAAGAGTTTACAAATGTAAGACTTGCATTTTTGCTACATATTTCATAATAATTGTTCTGAATGTTGATTTCTTTGAATGGTGTAAAATGTTATTTTCAATAGATTTTCACAAAATCCTTATTTACCTTTAATTATAAGTTTATAAAATTTTCATTGAAAATTATACTTTGTAATAATATAATAACAGGTTTGTAATAATTTTGAAGAAGTTTAAATTTTAGGTTTTAGATAAATTTACATATATGTTGTTTATGTATGTATAAAATAATCAATCCTAATCAGATAAAATTCAAAAGTCTCTAGATATTGTATTTAAATTAGTTTTAAGTATATTTAATTTGAAGATTGTATTTTTTTTATTTTGTATTGTAAAACAAAAAAAAACAGGAAAATAAACAATGTGTTGATGTTTGCACTAAACGAATAAATAAATAATAAACATTTATTATAAATGTTACTATATTATTCACTATTAGGCAATCTTATTAGCGACCGTAATTTTTTACGTAGTTTGTTCGACATCACAATCACAACTTTTCAGTTTGGTTTTGGTTTTGAACTTTTGAACTTTTTAATTTTCAACCAGGTTGAATACATACTTATATCGTTAATCTTACCACAAATGTGTAACCACAATATAACGGTACAACCAAGTTTAATACAAAGTTTGATCACATGTACTAAGCTATTATACATTTGAATGTAAACTCATCGGCCAAGACATCAATTTCAAAATTTTCTAGCGATAAGAATTTCCATACGCGGTATTTTTCGACCGCATCTCAACTCAAAATCGCAAACTAATTGCTATACGAAAACATTAACGGCTAAACGCCTGCCTTTATGAATTTTGTTGTTCTGGATTATGACAATTAAATTCTTTAGTTTTTTTTTGTTTTTTGAAAATGAATCAGACTTTGTGCCTATGTAAAGATCAGAAAAGTTTTCAATATAACATGTATTTGATCATAATTTTCAATTAATCATGTATTTTATAGGATATAACCTCATGTAACACTTTTTTGCAGATGTCTCTTAATATTTTTGTATTATTATATTTAATGGTACTTATATGTATAACTAAAATTTATGTCCTATATTTTCATTTTGATCTGAAAGAAATTGCATCCGTGCAGCAACATGCATAGAACATATAACACAAAACTACCATTCACCCAAATATATGCAATTTAAATTTTGAAAATTTATTTCGTTAAGTTTTCCGCCCAAAATATATAAAATTCGAATTTATTTAATTCTTTGTAACTATGTACAGACTTTCAGACATTTTAATAAAAAAAAAATTATATCAAATAAATACTTACCTGTCCGGTTATAATTATAAAATATTGAAACATTCTGAAATGATATCCCTTACGGTTCTCCTTCTTCAGCAGCAGAATACACATGCACGAAATTTTTAAACCAACGGGTCAATTATGGGAGTCAATTGGTTATTGACTTTTTTCTAATTTAAAAAGTCAACCAATTATGAGAGTCAATTTTTTCTAATAAAATTGTCTTTTCCAATACTGCCAACACAAGAAAATATTTTAATGTCAAAAACGTAAAATTAGTATATAAAACATGTTTGAATTTAAAAATTAAAGTTTTTTTTTATTTAAAAGAATTAATTCAGTATTCGAAACGATACTTTTAATTTGACACGATGATTTCTGGAAGACTTTTTCTACGATAGCCATTTTAACTCACTTCAAATTAGTCAAGCGATAAGGTAGAAGTTTAAGCCATTCGTTTCGTAGTAATTAAGGTTGTTTTTATTTTTTTTTAGTTTTTCAAGTTATTTTTAATATAAAAAATGGATAGAGTAGAAAAGTGAGTACAAATAAAAATATGTTTGTATTGTAGTGAATTGATTGGTGCTTTTATTTTTTATTTTTGCTTTATTTAATAACTTATATATATATAACTCTTATTGGCCCTAATGACCATAACCCAAAGATAGTTGGAATTGCTAGCTTTCTAAAAATATATATCTTTACTGGCGCATCTTATCATTTAAGGACGAAAAGGACATTTGAAAGTGTCCTTGTTTTGATGTTTTTGTATAAAACCCGTTATATGGGTTGATCTATTAGATATATACATATTCAGTTATATATTCTAGAAAGACAATAATATGGAGCTTATCTTAACATTTATTTGATGATGATCGGTGCTACCGTTATGTAGATATTGTAGTTCACAGTAGAAAATTCTTGAAAAAAATACAATCTTTATTTTCTTTCTTGAAAAAACAAAAATACCTCAAAACTTTACCATTAAACATTCACAATATTTATACAGTGTTGTAATGGTCTCTTTTCGTTCTATAACTCATACATACTTTATGTCTACGTCGAATAGTTTAGAAAATTTAAGATATTTATTAAAAAAAATTGTTTTTTTTTTTCATTTTTTTTCTATATGAAAGTTTTCTTTCAAATCGATCTATCATATTTCTATTTTTCTAAAACAAACTAATGCTACAGCTTCCGCAGTCACCTCCAAAAGAACAATGATGACCGGCGCGCTCAATCACGACCTTGCCAAAATTGTCGACTGGGGTAAAGCTAACATAGTCGAGTTTAACAGTTCAAAAACTCAAAGCTGTCTTGTTAGTAACAAGCTAACAGCATTCGAACCTACTCTCCGGTTTCAAAATGAAGGTATCCAGCGACTTAAAGATCTGAACATTCTCGGAATGCGAGTGAATCAAAATATGCACTGGAATAAACATATTTTCGATATTGCGAAAAGCGCCGCAAAATGTTTAGGCTTTTTGAGTCGCTGCAAAACTTATTTTTCATCTCGAGACCTTTTAAAAATCTATAAAGCATATATACGATCCAAGCTCGAGTATAACTCACATTTATGGGCAGGTGCACCAATAACTGCTTTAAATTTCTTGGACAAAGTTCAAAACCGCGCCATTCGTCTTATAGGCGACATAAATGTGACCTCATCCCTTATACCACTTGGTCATCGTCGTATTGTTGGAGCACTTACTCTATTTTATAGATATCTGCTTGGTGTTGGCACTTGTTCCGAGGAATTAAAATCACTTCTTCCTCCTCTTAAGCAATTTCATCGCACAACACGAGAGGCATCAAGTGCCCACCCTGTCACAGTGGAAATTCCGAGATGGTTTAAGTCCGGTTATGGAAATTCTTTTATAGTAAGAACATCCCGATTGTGGAACCGCGTCCCAATCGAAGCATTCCCAATGAGAGAAGGATTTTTTATTTATGACTTGCATTGGTTTAAGACGAATATTAACAACATTGTTCGCTCTTTCCCACAAAACTTTTCAACTTCCTTTTTCTTTCCTTTCCCCTAACTATCCTTTCCTTTTTCAAATAGTCAATGGTATGCAAGTACTTAAAGGTTCATAACCTAAGTTTTGGCTACAACATAAAAAAAAAAAAAAAAAACTAGGAATGTGCCTTTTACGAAGTAACAATCTTCTGAAGTAAATGTAACACAAGCTTGTGATCAAATTTATTTAGACGTGTATTACAAATTTTTGGGGGGATTAATCCGCATCTATCAACCTCCACGTGGTCCTCCCTGGTAACTGGTAAAGCAGGCTAATAGATGAAGCGTGCAGGGAGTAAAGAATTGAGTAGTAGAGAAGGCCTGATAGCATAGCTATCTAGACTTCTTCATACCAATCGATTTCTTGAAGCAACTGCCGACGGTGCTGCTTTGTACATCTCGAGATTGGCTTCTCAAAGGCTAGAAGACGAAAACTTCGAAATCAAATGGCCCGATCCCCCCGGTTGGGGGTTGGTCGTACGATTAACACCCGAACACCGGAAAACTATACCGTTATGAGATCTTCAAATACGCCTCGGATTACGATTGATTTAAACAGAAACCAGACCCGGCAAGGAAATAAGGAAAATGATTTAGGATTAGCTACATGGAATATAAGATCAATGATGCAAGCAGGAAAGATATACATTATTTTATAGTGGTAATACACAAAGATCAGGACTATATGGAACAGGGTTTATCATCAATAAGGCAGCTCCAAAGAGCATATTAGGTTTCACCCCAAACAAGGAAAGAATGTGTACTATAAGAATTAAAGGGAAATTCAACAATGTACCAATTATTTCAGCATATGCACCAACCGAAGACGCTGATGATATGGAAAAAGAGGAATTTTACCTAAACCTGAGTGCAATATGCGAAAAAATACCCAACTATGATACAATAATCATACTAAGAGATTTTAATGCAAAAATAGGTAAGGAAAAAGAAATACAAGAACTAGCTTGGAAATTCTCTTTACATGATGAAACCAGCGAAAATGGACATTTACTCCTGCAATTCGCAAACGAAAATGCCCTAAAAATCAAAAGTACATCATTCGAAAGGAAAAATATTTATAAAGGCAAATTCCAGGAACAAATCAAGCAAACCAAATAGAAAAAGAGAGGAGTACGTAGAACTAAATGAGATAGTGACAAACTCAAAAATAACGAAATAAACGAACAATTTGAAAATGAGATAAAAAACCTCCTTCCTGAAAATAATATTAGAATTGAAGAAGTAGATATAGACCATGAATGGGAAAAAATGGAAGCAGCCATAGTCACAAGTGCAAGAAATGTAATCGGTAATAAAATACAACAAAGAAATTCAGAATGGTTTGATAATGAAAGCAGAGAAGCAATAAGGATTAAAAATAAAGCCCGATTAAAACTTCTTCAAAGATGTACCAGAGCAAATATGGAAAATTATAAAGAAAAACAAAAAATAGCCACAAAAATTTGCAAACAAAAGAAAGGGATTTCTCTAAAAAATAAAATTTTAAAAATACAGGAAGAACATAATAGGGGAAATATTAAAAAATTCTTTAATAACATCAATAGACAAACTAAAAGCTTCCAGCCAAGACTAACATCATGCAAGGATAAAGAGGGTAATCTATTGACTTCAGATCAACAAATTATAGATAGATGGGCTGAGTATTACGAAGAAATATTAAATAAAACATTCGAACAAAATCAAACAGAAAATGATGATATATACACAGCCGAATTAATTATAAATGAACCCTCATTAAATGATGTGAAGAATCCTATAAAGAAACTAAAAAATAATAAAGCACCAGGGGAAGATTCGATAACATCCGAACTACTATATAAAGGTGGGGAACATTTACATAAGAAGATACATAAATTAATATGTGCAATATGGTTTAATGAAAAAATACCAGAAAAATGGCGTATAAGTGTACTAAGACCAACCCATAAGAAGGGAGATAGAACAAACTGTAATAATTATCGAGGGATTATGCTACTAAACACAGCGTACAAAATACTGTCAAATATAGTATACGAAAAAATCTAACCGTATGCTGAAGAAAGGCTTGGCGAATATCAGTGCGGTTTTCGTAAACAGAGATCCACTGTTGACCAAATATGTTTATTAAAACAAAACATGGAAAAATGCTATGAATTTGGTCAAGACTTACACATTTTATTTATTGACTACAAGCTAGCTTCGATAGCATTAACAGAAATAAAATAGCATACTCATTAATAAAACTTGGTGTACCTCGCAAATTAGCTAAATTGGCCATGGAAACCATGTTCAATTCACGAGCAAAAGTTATGATACAAAATACAACCTCCATAGATTTTGAAATTAAATCGGGAGTACGACACGGAGACGCGCTGTCAGCTTTGTTATTTAATATGGTCTTAGAACAAGCCACAGAGGAAATTGATAAAGGCGGTAATATATTCACAAAATCCTTCCATATTATCCCCTACGCTGACGATATAGCAATTGTAGCTAAAAATTATAGGAAAATGGCAGAAAAATTTATTATACTAGAACAAAAGACAAGACAAGTTGGTCTGAAAATTAACGAAAACAAGACAAAATATAAGAAAACGACAAGGAAAACCGATCAAAGAATACCACAAAATATTACCATCAACAACTTTAATTTTGAAGGTGTCATAAACTTTAATTATCTTGGTGTACTAATAAAAATGACAACAGCATGCACTCGTGTATACAGGAGCGAATAAATGCAGGAAATAGAAGTTACTATGCTAATAAAAAATTACTACAATCCAAAATTCTTACTAGACAAACAAAACTTGTAATATATAAGACAATAATTAAACCAATAGTAACATATGGATGTGAATTCTGGACACTTACATTAAGGGACGAAGAACATTTACGTATATTCGAAAGAAAAATAATCCGAAAAATCTTTGGCCCAAAAAGATTACAAAACGAAATTATTATTAAAGAAGGAATAACGAAGAAATCAATAATATAATACAACATGAAGATATTGTAAAGTTTGTAAAGGCACAACGACTAAGATGGGCAGGGCATATGATAAGAATGAACGAAAATCGCTCTCAAAACAAGACCACTATATAATAGAACAAGAGGCAGACCAAGAATCAGATGGAAAGATAATATCAAAAATGACTGCCAAAAAATGAATGTACAAAATTGGCAGAGTTCTGCGGAAGATCGATTTACATGGAGGAATATGACGAAGAAGGCTCTCGCTCACCCCGATCAGTAACGCTAAATGAAGAAGAAGAAGTGTTACAAATTTATTTAGACGTGCAGCATTTTTTTTTATCGTGTAAGTAATGAGTCTTCAAGAATATGGCTGAATATTAGCTAAACTGGCCATGGAAACCATGTTCAATTCACGAGCAAATAGAATCTCACCTCACCACACATATATATAAATGTGATTAGCAGTGTTTTTGTTGGTGTTCTTGTTTTCGGTTTTATCTATACGGCTCTGACAAATTTTTACATTAAAACCAACAACAATTTGTCACCGATGAAACAATAAGTTATCCGCGTCATGTCCCCGATAAAATGTTCAAATATTTAATAACACAGGCGCTAGTATTGTTTTTTCTTCAAATTTTGACAGTTAAACAAAGAAATTTGAGAGTAAGCAAAAATTGGAACAAAAAAGTTCAAGAAAGATGTTCAGGGTGTTTCCAAACCTTTCGGACTTACACTTGATACTTGCACTAAACCTGTCAAATCGCACTAAATTTTTTTTTTATTTACAGTAAGTGGTAAAATATTTCTGTCCGGGGTAAATATTTTTTTGTTGTATTGTTGTACGCAATAAATATTTAGTAAGAATAAATTTTAATTTCAAAATCGTCAAATCGACTTTATTACTAATACATGATTAAACTGAAGAAATGATACAACACGAAATGTAAAGAACATTGTAAAGGGAAAGGATATTCGGTTAAGAGTAGTAAAGAGTAGTAAAGACAATTGTTTGAACAAAATATTTAAAGTAATTTTATAAACGGTGCACTTACAAAATAGGTATGTAATATGATTAAAAATTATTTAACTTTTAGGTTTATAAATATTTTTTGATTAAACAAAGATTCGTTTAAATATATTTTTAAAAAAATAGAATGTGATTTTCATAAGATCCTCCACCATTACTCGAAATTGTTATTTATTTAAAAATGTAAAAAAAATTCAAATTTCACTTTAAATAAATAGAAAAACAGATATTTGATATTTCTAAATAAGTTTGATATAAAATAAAAATAAATAAACAAGTATGTAATATATTTAACTTAGTTTGTTATATACATTTTATAAAACGCTAAATTAATGGCGGATATGAAATGCTATAATTTGTATTAAGGTCTTTTCTACAACGTTCTCAAAAATACCAATAAACTTTGCCGATTTATTTTCAAAACGAGCATTTTCAATAAAACCAACTTCATTAAACCAATGAATATCTGAGCGATTGAAACGCCGTTGTGAATAATAGGAAATGTAAAAAAATAAACACGAAATGATAGATAAATAATTACTCTGTAATGTTGTCATTTTCAAGCTTTAGAGCTTTCAAGGAGCGTTTTTACCCTCAAATTTCAAGTCAATTACACAACATTTGTTGATTAACTTCAGTGAATCCAGCATCAAGTCAATCCACGTTTATATAAGCTCGAAGTAGGCTTCAAGTACGCTTATAGCTGCGATATAAACGCGGTTTTAGTCCTCGATATAATATTGCAATTGCAATTGCAATTACCGACGAAAAATTCGCGACGAAAAAATTAAAATAAATGCGCTCTTGTATATTTGCTCAAAATTGCAAATACAATCTCTCAAACACAATTTCGTTGTCGTCGAAATAAGTTGAATTCGACATTTCTGACAACCTTTTAAACATCAAAAAATAAAAACAAAACAATTATTCTGAAATAGTGAAATCTGGCATTCGAATAACAATAATTGCTTGTTTTAAAAGTTTATGTTATATCTAATTATAAAATAAGTTATAATTTAATAATATAAGTTCAAGTTTTATTATTAGCATTATTAAAGTTTCATTATTAGCGTATTAGTTATTATTAAATTAGATTACTAAAAAATTAGTAATTATTATTATTAATTGAAATTCAGAAATTTTTTTTTCTGTTTTGTTTGTTTATTTTTATTTTTCGTTTCGCAACAATTGTGTTTCATTCGACGAAAAAGGGTTGAACGAATAGAATTTGGTTGGTAGTCGGTGATCGGTTGTCGCAATTGTGTTTACTGCTTTAAGAAGAAAAACAAAAATAATTATTTATCGCGGATCGTTTTTTTGGTGTCCTCGATAGTTGACGCTATTATAGACCACCAATTAAACACAACTATTATTGAAATTCCAATAAAAAATTAAAAAAAAAACGTTTTTCATACTAAACTTTGAAGTTCCGTTTTGATATTAAAATTATATTTGCGCTAAAGGCTAATTTTCATGAACAGAAATATCAACTATTTTTTAAAGTATACACAGAAGATACAAAAACACATGAACAAAGTGTTTTGTGACAGAAAAAAAACACTAAAATATCGGACGAATTAACTATAATTGTAAAAGTGTTCAAAAAGTATCCGATTTTTTAGCAAATAGGTAAAAATGTGTATCTTACACAAAAAAAATCTGACAATTTTATTATACATGAAATGACAATTTTATTCATCTTACTACAATTTTAAATCACAGCTATTGGCGAATTTTGAGGATGAACGAACTAGAACACCAGAATCATATTCGTCATGCTCATCTCCACCAGGACCAATAAAAAAAAAACACCATCTGAACACCAGGACCATCGAAAAACAATGTATGATGCAGCTGAGAAAACTAAACTTATGGAACGATGTGTTTCAGCTATCGCACAAATCAAAGACGCAGATCAACAAGTTGACATGGATGGGGCTGAGAATACTAAAAGAAATGTATCTGAAAAAATTTAAGGAGCTGAAAAAGTGAAAAAGTGCAACAGTAATATTTATGGAGAGCTTGGCTTTCGTTACTTTTGTCAAAAGTTGAAAATAAATTTGCCGCTAAAAATAACGTTTGTCTTTTTACTGAAACAAAAAATAAAATTTTGTTATTAATATTAAAAATAAAAAAAATCGAATATGTTTTGATAGTTATTTATTCAATTAAATAGTTGAATATGTACATATAAAAGTAATTACCTGTTTTTTTTGTGCAAGCTTTTCTTCAAGAGTCATTGCACTTCGTAAAATGTCCTCCATAGCTAATTAAATATTTTATTGTTATATTTTTTTATTGTTATAATGAATAATTTTTTCATAAAAATTAAACTGGAAATTATTTAGGTAATGTAAACAATAGCATGTCAAGAAAAGAAATTTTCAAACGTCAATCTCGCTATAAATTTTGCCATAAATAAATCATTATTTATCTCACTCTTTCCTAATTATAACATTAAGTATACTTTACTCTTTCTAAATATCGGATGAAATTTTTCCATGAAAATTAGCCTGTATATAATTATTTACAATGTGTATAATTAATTGTGTTTTCAGAACTTTATTATCTATTCCATTAGATAATTTATGCCTATAATAATGTTTCTCTTATTGGGAGTATTTCTTGGGAGTAAACCACAAATTCAATAAAAATTTATTAAAATTTCTAAATTATTAAAACAGCTGTTGATGAAGTTATTACATTTAATATGATTTAACAAAATCATAACCAATCATAACCTTAACTATAATGGTCATACCTATGAATCATACCTAGTCATATCAAAACGTCAAAACCAAAAATTAAAAGAAAAATATAAATTTTGTAAATAAATGGTTTTGTTTTTTTGATTTGAGTTTTGAAATAAGTCCTTAAAAGTTTTTTTTTTTTATTTTGAGATTTGAATAAAGTTCTTAGTTAAAAGAAAAAATAAATGCAATTTTCCTTTTAGCTTACAGGTTTCTTATGATTTGTACGCTTCTTCTAGTATGCTTATGACTTAACGAATGAAAATTTTGAAGAGACAACGAATGATGGTTATATTTATATATAACTATTATAGTTGGTTAAATGGTATTTCTTGTTGGCGTACAATATCATATGACATCAGTTAGTATTCTTTTTTAACTTCTCTCCGTTACAACAGCTTGGCTTTTATGTGCGTATTCTCTTGAATACCATACTGCCTGGGATATGTTGTTAATTTAATAAAATAAAATGAAAGCGTCGCAGAACCATTTAATATTTCAATTTGCCAAAAAAACAATTAAAATAACTAAAAAATAATAACAGAATTCAAATTAAAAAATACCAAATAGCGCTATAGTATTTAAAATACCAAATATAATTAAAATGCGTTAAAACACAGAAAAAATGTTAACCAAAAAAAAAAAACATGTCAATATATTGGTTTTACAATAGCGAGAAGCACTTTATATTTAGCTGAAAAATAAATCTATTTAAGAATACGAGTATAGAGTTTTTTCTTACATATTTTATCTTAAAAGCAAAACACAGCAGAAAAATAATATTCGTGTAAAAAGGCCCAATGATGGCTTATGAATAATGACTATTATAATTGGTTAAATGAAATATCATGTTGGCGTTCAAAATCATATGATATCATATGATATCTTATAGCCCTAACTATAATAGTCATTTGATATCATATGATATTTCGTTAAATGTTCGATATGATTCGATATGATTTAAGCAAATCACAACCAATCATAACTTTAACTATACCTAATCATATGAAAACGTCAAAACCAAAAGATAAAACAAGTAATATAATATAAATTCTATAAATAAATGATTTTTTTTTATTTTGAGTTTTTTTTTAAAGTACTTAAATTTAAATATTTTTTTTATTTTGAGATTTGAATAAAATTCTTAGTTAAAAGAAAAAAAACTCAATTATATTTTTAGTTTACAAAATTACTTAATCTCTATTTACAATGGGGGTTTTTACACGAGTATTATTTTTCTGCTGTATGTTTTTTGGTTTTAAGAAAGAGGTAATAGACGTAAGAGAAAAATTCTACACTCGTATTATTTTTGTAGACTTATTTTTCATCAAAAAATAAAGTGTTTCTTGCTGTTGTTAAACTAATACATTGAGTTTTATAGTTTTATCCATATATTTTAATTTTCCTTAAAAATATTTGTCAAAATTATATAATCAAATACATACTAGATTAAAAAAAATTTATTTTAAAATAATTATAAATATAAAAATTGATTTTGATTTTTTGACAAAATTTAATATACACTAACAAACACTCAAAATATGGTATTCAAAAGAATACCCGTATGAAAGTCAAGCTGTTATATTGTAGAGAATTTAAAAAAGAATACAGCAGAAAAATAATACTCGTGTAAAAACCCCCAATGCTGTCGAAATTGCTTATGATTTATACGGTTCTTCTCGTATACTTATAACTCATAAAAATAAATCTGAACTCACAAACTCATATTTTTGCTTATTTATTCACTTTAAGTCATTTGGGAATTAGTGAATTACATACAGTATGTGAAGCACAAAATATGTTGATGAAAAAATTTCTCCAAGACGCAACACAACTATCTCCACAAAAACATTAGTTTTTATCGAAGAGGGCGAAAGACAAAGTGAAAAAACATGCATATGCGAGTGCAACAGTTTTGTATTACACTATTGTTGCGTCCAGGGATCAACATCTTGAATTTTTCTATGGATTAGTGAAAAAAAATTTTACTCTGAACTTGATAACATCAGGTAATGACAGTAATGAATATTTGACAGTAACGAATATGTTTTTTTCGTATTTGAAAACATGCCCCAGAGCTTATTTTTTCGTGGTATTGTGGTATGGCATTTAATGCCAAAGTAATATTTACATTTATTGTTTACATTTATTTAGTTTTTGAAATAAGTTGTTTGTTTATTATTTAAAAGCTATTATTTAAAATTAATATAATATAATATAATAAGCTATTATTTAAAATTTAATTAATTAATTTCACCTTCTTTATTTTAAATTTAATTTTTTTTTTTGTCACAAAATTTGAATTATAACAGTTGTTTTGAAATATATTATGTACAAAATACCAAAAAACGGTTGTCACGTCGATACTATAAAAAAAATATTCATTAGATAGCAGATATCTTGAATATATCAAACGCACTGCGAACATAGTTACATGTAATATGTTCCATGTAAAACAGTAAAACCATACATTCTAATATATTTTTCTGCGGTGCATGCATCAGTCGTATGTCGTATATTCAAATCACGTATACTTCATGTAGATTTATATTAATACGGTTTTAAGGAAAAAAAACTTAAAGAAATATTTGCTGTCAAATAAATGTCAATACTTTGCATCTTCCTTAATACTTTTATTATTTTTCTTTGGTTAAAAAAAGAAGCATTTGCTTTGAAAGCTTTTAGCTATTTCCTTAAAAAAGCTAAATGCGAAACAATTTGATTTGAACATTTTTAAGATTAGTGAAAAAAATGAATCAGCTGTCACAGTGTCAGGTCAGCTGTCAGGTCAGCTGTCAGGTCAGCTGTCAAAATTTATTAAACTTTGAATTTATTCAACCACTTGTGTAGTCGTGCACTAACAGTCGGTGGAAGGTTGTTTGTAGTTAGAAAGAAATTAAAAATAAAAATCTATAAATTTTTGTCATTTCAATTAATTTGCATTTTTTATAGTATTTAACTATTTAATTGATTTTAATAAAAATATATAAAAAAATAAATTGAAAATAATCATCTTTCAAAGAGTAATTATTGCTAAATTTAATCAGATATGTAATAAATAATATATATTAAGTAATTTGAATTTACTTTCAATAATGGTGCGATGGTTCATAATTTAAAATAATTTAAATATTTAATACAATATTAATGTATATGATTATATCAATATATTCAACAGAAAAATTAAAAAAATTAAAGTGCGTCAAAAGTTTTGCAAGTAGAATTAACAGAGCTGTATAAAATATAATTTAACCTACTAGAGTTGCTACGTGTAAAATTGGTTGGGTTGGCAAGAAAAATACGAAAGTAGATTTTATAAAATATTTTCCTTTTACCTGGATATAAAGATTTTAGTAATCTAATATAGATTTTTTACTTATTAAAAAAATTATTAGATAGAAAAAAATGGAATTATAAAACTTATAGAATAATAAAATCAAAATTATTTTTAAACTAAAAAATTTGAACAAAAACGTACAAGGTGTAGAATTTCTATATTTGTGTAGATAGGTGAATGTATATTATATAAAAAGTATGCGAATGCAAAATTTAAATATATATGACATGCTCAAATAAGTATGCTGTAGGGTAAATGTGTATTCATTGTATATTCATAGGTGCATAAGTGTAAGTAAGACTGACTATTCTGAGCCATTTAAAATAGGTACGTGGTCATTGTATAAGTGCATTATTATTATGGTTCGGCTCAATCTAAACTAAAATAAAATGGAAGTAAGAGGAGTAAATTGGAATTTTTATGAAAATTAACTAATAAATTAGCAAAATACAAAAGAAAAAAGAACCTTCAAGAAAAGTAAAATAAAAAGCATAAAACTGATGAAAGCTTTTAGTATTTTGAATTTTGATCAGCATGATTGGGAGGGGGGTGAATTATATACCAATACAAGTACCAGTGCAAATATATAACATTTGTATAATTTTGTATTACAGCTATAATTTGGAAGATAAAGAACTTTTATTTTAGGAAACTCCTTGTCGAAAACTACTTTCAAAAAATAAATTCAAAACTATAAAAAATATATAGGTGTAATTTATAGATGCATACATATAATTGATTTATATTAATGTATTTGTGTAACATATGTTTTATAATTTGTTTATGCAAATCTATTAATTAAACGTTTGCATTCTTATTTCTTTTTTTCTCTAGTTATTTAACTGCTGCGTCAACAAAATACTACAAATTTTCATGCTAGAGTATAGACTATATTACCTTATAATACTCATGGAACGGATATCTACCTAAATAATAATTATATATATAGATGAATGAATGTGCATATATAAATATACATCTATCCATAAATAGATATTTCTAGATATGTGTTTTCTATGTGTACCCCCATAAATAGTTGTTTTGTAGATATATAGGTATAATTATTGCAATGCGTTAATTTTATAATATGTATCTATTATTAGTCAATATAGTACATATATGCATATATTAATATTACTAAATCTGTCTAGCCAGACATAACTTTTATTTATATATACATACAAATATCTTGCTAGAAACAATTTTATATAGCCCACAATTCATATTATTAAATTTAAAATATTTGACAAATAAATTTAAAATAATTTTCTTTTTTTGAAGTACATATAGATAAAAAAAATTAATAATGTTGAAAAATAAAAATTATGTCTCATATAAATTGATTTGATGGATGAATGTGCATTCTGCATAAGCAAAATTATATTATTTAAATAAAAGATGTATTAGTAAAATGATATTATTTTAAGCTCTCACCTTGTAACTTTTAATCAGTGCAAAATTCAAAAAATCGGAAAACAAAGATTAAATTTTTGTACGTGTAGTATTTGATTTTTTTGTTTGTTTTTTTTTTTTGGCTTTATATATTTATAGAAATATTTTTCAAGGCTACAATCATAATATTCCAACCATCAAAAAATCACAAAAGATAAAAAATATACACATGTAATGTACATACATAATACAACTAGTCACACCAGAAAGGAAACCAAAAACAACATTTTTGTAAATTTTAGAAAAAGATAAAAACTAAAAAAAAAGAGATTTCATTATTTCTACAAATAAAACAAAAAAATTCAGAACTAATACATAAAAAAACTAGCTTTTATAGCTTTGATCCTATTATTCAATACACACAAGAATTTATATGAATTTTTTTTAGTTTAAAAAAGTTGAAGAGCTTATTTTTTTTTCTTTTATTTTTATTTAAAAAAAAATTTTAATGTGTTATTTTACTTTATCAGATCATAATCAAATAATATAGTATATCTACGTACTCGTATAAAATTAAAACTATTAACCACAACCTGTCTTCCAAAATTTACAACACGACAAAAACTGAGATATTGTGAAGTTAATTTTAAAATAAATGCAATAATCTCAAGCACGGCTATCATTAGTTAATAATAAATGAAAAATTAAAAGACTTAATAAATTTTTCATATCAACATTTTCAAAATAAATTCAAGTAAACATATTTTGAGCATAATTTAAACATAACTAGAAGTAAAAAAATTTTTTTATAAAAATTCGTTAAAAATCCGTTGCAGTTAGTAAAGCTTTGAAAGTACCTACCCGTTAGAATATAAAATGTAAGTACACTTTAATTATAATATCTAAATTTTATTAATAATACCTTTACAATGTAGTTATATAGCCATGTAGTTACATTTTTGATTACTTAATTAATATATGTATTTTACAATTTTATGTGATAAAAGGACATCTTAATATTCTTCATTTAAAGCCAAACTTAGTGTTGCAAAAAATAATTTACTGAGAATAACTATCTGGATTTTTTTTCACATCTTAAATTTTAATTTTTCAATCTTTGAATTATCTTTAACATATTATAATGTACATATACATATGTAAGCCATCAGTTCTAGCCCAGAAGCAGGTACTTTTATTAATTTACAACTCATAACTAATACTGTAAAATCAAAATCAATCATCAAAATATATATATGTAAGTAAGTTCACCTGGATGCAATTGTTGAAAAGTTATAAACCACATTTTAAAAATTGATACCTACTTTATTTAAGTTAAAGCTGTTCTCTTTTTAGTTTACTACTCAAAATAGGTAGTTCAATGCCTAACAAGCATTTTATATAATTTTTATGTTTCAAAATTCCTCGTAATATTCCTATGAATACAAGTATGTAATTTTGTCAACTTTCACTTTTATTAAAATTAACGTGAACAAAATTAAAATTAAATTTATAAACAAAAAATTTTTCTTGTGAAATATAAACCTCCTAAACAATTATAAAATTTTCTGTTTGAAAATTTTATAGAAGCTAATTTAAAAAATCTATCTACAGATTTTGTAATACATAGTAAAATTAAATGCAAGATTAGATTTTTAAGAAATTTTCAAATCACCCACTTTTTTAATAATTGAGTTGAACGTCATCTTTTAGTTATTTACTTATAGAATAGTAAAAGAATTTATTTGCCCAAAATATTTTTTTTAGTTTTTTATTCAAAAATTGTAAATTATTGGCCTCGATAGCCGAGTGGTAAAGTACTCGATGGTGAAAATTACTGAAAATGTAATTTCCAATACAACCACAACGGTTCAAATATAATTTGATAATTCATAAAGATAAGTATAATATAAATATTATAATATTCAAAAATATATAGGTGCCAAATAATTAATATAATTTAATTAAAAGGCCCACATATCGAAAGAGAAAAGATCCAGATTTATCTGTAGGAAAAATAAATGAAAATAAATAAATAATATGTAAATTATAGGTACGTATATTACATATATATTTATCTGTAGGAAAAATAAATGAAAATAAATAAATAATATGTAAATTATAGGTACGTATATTACATATATATTATATATATATATGTACATACATATATTTTTTTAATACATACTCTCGAATTTTCTTCAATAAATAATTTATTAAAATACTTATATATTATAACAATAAGTTATTTCATTTAAATAAGAAACTCTAGAAAACAGAATTGTGCTTCTTTATGAAAAAAATATATTTCTTAGGTTTAGGCACTAGTTCGGACGAAATAAAATTTTACAAACTTTAAACATTTCCACCGAGAAACCAGAGAGGCATCAAGTACCTACTGATCAAAGTGTATTTTTCTTTCCCTAATCCTCAATTAATTCAATTTGTCCATTCGTGTATAAAGGTATCGTTTAAAACCTAATCTTTGGTTAAATAAAAAAAAAAGAGTAGTAAGTTGTATAAATACCCCACCTATAGAGGGTACACAGGTAAATTTTACGCAGGAAGTTAAATAACTACCTGACCTGACTAAAATTTTAGACTTAAAACTAAAATGGAATGAACCTTTATAAGAACGAAAAGATAAAGTATTGAGAACATACTGGTTCTGTAGAAGTCTAATTGAAATAACCTCTGTCTCCAAAATAGTTCACTGTCCATACACCTGTATAATAATACTAATGGTCTGGTCACATACGTGTCCAATGTCGATAGTATGATAGTATTACAGAAACTTACGCAGATACAAAGCCAATATAATATATGTATCACAGGTGGCGCTTTGAAATAAGTTCGATTGTTCGAAGTTATTTCACTTTTAAATAATAGAACTCATTTTGCTGCGCCATAACAGGCACCACAAAAACAACAGCCTTACAGATCCCAAAAAATATAAATATCTGTGAAGATACACATACTTTATAAATATCGAGATAAATAAGTAGAAATTCAATTACTAACTATTCAATGCGAAATCATGATAATAAGAAAAGGAGCGGAAATTCTTTGAAATAAAGGAATAATTCCGAATAATATATTCTTTTGCTGCGACAGCCAAGGAACTATTAAAACAATAAACAACGAAATAGCAAAAACTAACTATTAGTTGTAGAAAGATTCTCTCAGAAAATTAAAGGTATTATTTGCTTGGATACTCAGTAATTCGGCAAATGAATTTGGAAAAAGCGATTCAAGAAACAATGATCACAGAGTGTGAGAGCAATTGGACTAACTGTGGGATTATAATCTGAAAACAAATTCCCTAAAATGGGAGATAGTTGGTTATCTGAATGCTCTGGAGCTATCTAAACGAAAACCTTCTAGGCAGACCCGAATGCGGAAATGACGAAAGTCATATCGCTAATCCGATTTAAGACTATAGTATGTATGTATGTGGGCCATTATACATGAATGGTAGGTTTGTTGAGAAGCAGAAGTGAAATCGCTGAGAGCGTGTACAACGGGTAACGTACAAGTGTGCAGTGATAAATTACTTTTGGTTTTTATCTAGCTTCTCGTCTTTGGACTTCTACATTGTTACAAACAATTTGATCGTATGACGCTTGTAGAACGATCAGTTTTTTATTTTTATTCTAAAAATGAAATACATTTTTCTTATTTATTTTTAAGTAAATTCCACCCGGAATAATTTATTAATTATTCTTATTTCTAGGCAAGTTGTTTAAATATATAGTTATGTATATTATGTAAAAAAGAAAACAGTAGTTCATTTACCTTTTTATTTTCTATAAAATTTCACCGATAAAATGTGAAAAATCATTTTACTGCAAAATAATTCTAATGCCATAAGTTTGATGGTTCTCCAAATTTAATATGATTTCTGAGATTTTTAAATAAATTTTGTGTTTATAATGAAATTTATCGAATCTAGTATAAGACATTCTACATACATATAGATTTTCAAGAAAAGGTTATAACTATTATTAAAAAAAAATTATGGAATCTGACTTAATATCAGAAGAATGTAACTATTTATGTATGTTGAAATACCTCTAATAATAATTCTTCAACTGCCTATTTATTTTTGTATTATTGTATTATACATATATTATTTTTGTATGTATGTAAGTTGCTCTAATAAATGAGTGATAAGTATTGATATATATATATCAGACTTAAAAGTAATATCGAAGCAAAAAAAAAAATAAAGAAACAAGCTGTGTGGCGCAGAAGATAGAACGCCTATCTTTCAATTGAAAGGTTCCAGGTTCAATTCCCGACGAAGCAAAAAAATGCTTTATGAGTTTTGTGATCTGGTCCAGTTCTATTCTATTTCAGACGGCCTAGTTCCTGTCAATAGTAGTAGTTTTTAACATTTAGTAATTTTGATTAGCTAGATATTTGATCAATAAATACTCTTAAACCATTATAGTAAAATATGCTCTCTTAAAATCTTAAATAAGTGCTTTTTAAATTTATTTCAGAAATCAGGATATCCAGAGTGCCTCATAGTTTTAAATAAAAAGATAAATATTTATAAGCGATCTTGTTTAAAAATAATGCGTAAAAGTTTGTGCCAGAGGAAACAAGAATTAAAGTTTTTTTTTTAAATCAAATTAAAATATGCAAGTAAAAAAAACTGGGTAACTTCTTAATTTATAAAATTATACTTATCATGAAATATTCAAATATTGTCACATTATTTTAGGAATGAAGCTACCAGAAAACCAATTATCCCATCAGCATCACACGATTATTTTACGGAAAATTTAACTGTTAGAACTCAATCGAAAACTAAAGTTTCAACTGGAAGTCGCAGAAATAATATTAGTAATTTTATTAATTTTAATAAATATTGATTGGAATAAAAACATAATAAATTTTTAGTTGGTTATGTTCCTCGTGCATCTAGACCAGAAGTTGTAGCACCTCCACTTACAACAAATTACAAATTGCAGAATGACAGTTTAACAGCAACGATAAATAATGGTCAATCATTGTTACCAAGTATTCCTTTAATTGATGATGATGTGGTACCATGTTTTACTGGTGGACTACCGATATTAGATATACAAAATTCTAAAGATAAATTAAATTCAAATTGCATGGTTACTGAAAATAAATTACTGAAACCTTCGTTTTCACCTTCATATGAATCTGGTAGATCTACCAAAGTCAGAATATCTACATTTTCACCTTCATCATTACCTAAAAAAGAAAAATTGAATGTAACTGACGAGATATCACGATCGAAAAAAAAAGATAGAAAATCTGTTACTCAATGCTATAATATCTCTTCGATCAGATCAAATAAAAAGGAAAAAAATTCTAATCAACAAAAAAGCTTTGTCAATAGTGGATTACCAAATTTATTAGATGATGAATTTGGTTTCGGGCATGAATTATTATCTGAATCTAGTAACGATGAGGCTGAAGTTGAATCTTGTAAACCTCCAATCTCATTAAATGAATTTGGATTACCTATTTTGAATGATAATAATGGTGTAAATAATATATTAAATAATTCTAAAACAAATTACAAAAACAATTCGTTTGAGTTGGCTTCTTCTAACTCAAAAATTAGAATGAATGGCAATGATAATAATCAAAACAACTTACTACAATTTAAATCAACCAATAATTCTAGAGAGAAAAATTTAATTAAACTTCAAAATAGTTATAGTTCTTACAATAATCACAACAACACTAATAATAGTAGTAGTAATAATAATAATATCAACAACAAAATCAATAAAACGAGCAGCAAAAAAATCAGTAAAAGCAACAATAAACATAATAATAATATTAATAATAATAAAAATAATAATAATACCAATGCGAAACACGAACCTGTGATAACAAATGAGTCAAACTTTAGATATGATTTAAATTTTAATAAAGAAACTGTTACAGCGTTAAAAAGACATTCGTCAAGATCGCCAGAAAAAGATCAAGAGTCACAGATAAAAAAGAAAAAAAAAGATAATTCTAATTTTATAGTTAATAAGAGCGATATAAATATTAGTAAGTTGCGAAAAGATAAAAAAAATAAAATCAATAAATTAGAAAAAAATAATGAATCTAGCAGTATATTAATAAAAGATTATTCTTCAAGTCCATTAAACTCACATAAAAAAAATATTGAAAAAATAGAACAATTAACAGAATGCAGTAATAATAAAAAACAAGAGCTGAATCCAGAATCATTAGGAACAAAATTTTCTAATTTTAATAATCATAATGAATTTATAGAGATTTCACACAAACCACCTTCCAACAATATGAAAAATTCCAATTTTAGCAATTCTTTCAGTAGTGTTCAAAGTAACAGCGATTTCCATGGTCTGCCAAGTTTAACAATTTTGATTGACGATGATGATAGTAATCAATTTAATGGCGAAAGGGTTCAAGACAAATTATCAAAATCTGCCATCATTAAGCCTTTTAATGAATTTGGAGAATTACCTGATCTATCATGCGCAATTGGCAATGAAGGAACGAATCAAGAAGTAAATACAAAAATATCATTTTCAGTTCATGAAAAAAAATTACATGACACAAATAGAAAACCAAAAGGTGTTACAAAAGAAAGATATGGTACCAATAAACATTTCGATATTTTTTCTTCTTCATCAGCAACACCATCCGAAATTAGAAAAGAACCTTCCAAAGTAGTGGATTCTCAGCAACATAAACAAGATATAAAATCACATGAGTATTATCCAACAAAGTTGTTGCAATCTGAACAACAAAACTATATAGAAGAATATTCTACTGTATTTAATATAAAGAATTCAAATTGTCTTGAGACAAAAAATTATAATAACCAGAACCTAAAGTTAAATGAAAAGAATCACAAACATTTCGATTTAAAATCTGCAAATTACAACCACAGCGTAAAGACAAATCGTGATGATTATATTGCCATTGAATCTATAAAACCCGATGATCATTTAAATTCTCGAGGGACATCAGAATCGGTAATATAATAAATTTTTAGATTTAATTAATGTCTCGATATTATTATTTAATAATTAATGATAATAAGTTCAAGTTTAAGTAATGGTTTTATTTTGTTTTTCCAAATTAGGAAATTGGTATCTTAAGTTCATCTGATTCTAGTTCAAGTAATAAAGATTCATCAAGCTCTAATTCTGATGATTCAGATGATGATGAATGTCAAAAAAAATATTCTAATAAAAATAGACAGTTATATCAGAATACAACTAATTTAGAACAGCATCAATCACAAAACCAGCATGGAGTCAATCAATCGTCTTACTATAATAAAAATTATAATTATCAACATCAACATAATGGAAATCGTTTTAATAATCCTAATTATGATGCATTTTTACATAACGACTTAAAACTTTCTGAATCAGATTCATCTGATTCAGAATTATGATAGATAGATTTATAAAGTTATAATTTTCTAATTTACAAATTTTTAATTCATTATTTTTTCAATTTCAAATAGTTAAATTACATTATTGTTGAAATATAAAAACAAAATTTAGATTTATTTTAATTTTATGTATAATTATTGAATTTGTAGCTTTGAAATCAAAAATAAAAGGAATTGATAAAGTTATCATGCACCTTCCTTGCCAAAATTATATTTGCATAATAAAACACATTCAATTTGCATGCTTAATTCCAATGTATTTTATCTAAAATTCTTATACATATATATCTCAGTTTTTTATTTTATAGTCCAATATATAATAATTTATTTTCTATTTTAAAAAAATTTATTAATATTATCAATAATTTATTTATTAAAATCTATAACTTTTTAAATATTTGCTAGAGTGTTAAACCATCAAACTTACCCAATAAGTGCATACGTTGCTAAAAGAAATGTATATGTACATGAGAAAAAATGAAAATGAAATTATTACTTTAAATTGAAAACAATCAATTGGGAAATGTTACAACTTACAACCCACGATATAATTATGTATAAATGTACATATTTTGAAGTAGATATACGTTTTCTATAAGGAAAAGGAGAATTTATTGTACCGTATAAATTGTACTGGGTTCTCTTTTTTTTTTTATTTATTACAATAATAAAGCAAATTTTTTATTTATTAACAAATTCCTTGCATTTAGAATTCATTATTATGTATGTATGAAAAGAATTTTTTTTTTCAATATTGGAAATAAATTAGTATTTTATTTGTTAAATTTTTTCGTTTAACATGTGTACATTAAAAAAATTGTAAGCTATAAGTTCTTAAAAATACATTTAAACAGTTAACTACAGTTAAAATAAAGAAAAGGCTGTAACATAAATAACATAAAATATGTACGTGTTTATCGCATGAGTCACATGTGAAATTCGCTACACGGAATTTGTTTTAAATCGCAGGGGTACTAAGTACTGGTTAACAAAATAGCGAAAGTAACTGACTGAAACGAGTTATTTAATTTTGTTTTAAAAAATTCATTTTATCAACTTTTAGAAGTATGTATGTTTTTTGATCACTTACATTACAAATTGCGAATAGTAAGCAAATAGCAAATAAAAAAAATGATGTAGGTAGAACTCTAATTTTAAAAATTTGTAATTGTAAATATTTTTTTGAAAGTCAGAAATTCGTTAGTTTTTCCAACATATTTTTGACGTTAGTTTTTGTTGAAAAATTCCGTTAATTGTACATACATACATACATGAACTTAAAAAAAAAATAAACAAGAAATTGCGTACATATTTTGTATAAATATGTCATTCATATGACAAAACAATATTTAGGTGATTGAATTTATTGTTTCAGTCACTACATACTCTTTTCATTCAATTTATTTTACAAAATATTTTCTATACGTTTACTACGTAACTTATCAATTACTTACAACGTAATCTCTAAAGTTACTCGAAACTCAAAAAATGTTTGGGTTATGTGCGACCGTTTGATACGAAAATATGATTGATAACAAATAATACAAGTGACTCTTGCAATAGACATAAGATTTTGTAAAATTTGGTTTTGTTAAAATTTATTACATAAAAATAAATAAATTTAACGCACATTTATCAAAGCTTGATTTGCTTTTTTTTTTAATAATTATAAAAAAATAGTTTGTAAAAAGTTACTTTTGTACAGATGTAAAACATTTATTCAATTGATCTGAGACATATGTATGTATAAAAACAAAAAAATCACACTTGGAGCAGAGCAGACACTATAAATTAAAATTCAGTTTGACAAAATAAAATACTTTGTAGAAGAATCACGAATCGTATAAAATCTGTACACTTGAATTAACTTGTTTTTGCAGCTTTAGAAATTTCAGGGTTTTCCCCCTGTCTAACTCCAAAATTAATTCGAAATTTCTTTAAGCATTTCTCATAACAATGAACATTATTAATAAAATGTTAATATATTTGAAACAAATATATTTTTAAAAGTAATTTTTGAGAAAATATTTAAATGAATATTTTTTGAACATTTTTTTTCTTGCCTGAAGGAAGAACAAATAGAATAGAATTAAACTTTCATAAAATTCAAGTAAAAATATTTAAAAATCTGGTAATACTGATTAAAATTACTTGAATGAATTTCAAAATCGTGGCTAACTTAAAATTTTAAATTCGTTTTATATGTCAAAAGTACCTCAAAAAGTGCAAAATCAAAATGCAAATGTAAGTTGCTTTTGATTTTGCTTGATCAAATCAAACCATCGAAGTGGAGGAAATTTTATATGTAGTATTAATTGAAGACAAAAACAATTATGCCTTTTGCTAATCAACCGTCTGTCCAAATAACGGAATTAACAGATGATAATGTAAAATTTATAGTTGAAGATACTGATCTGAGGTAAAGATTGTTATTTTAAACTAATAAAAATCAAATTTAAATTTGAATTGCAGTGTGGCAAATAGTTTACGCCGGGTTTTTATAGCTGAAACACCGACTTTAGCTATTGATTGGGTTCAATTAGAATCAAATTCTACTGTATTAGCCGACGAATTTTTAGCTCATCGTATCGGATTAATACCTTTGATATCTGACGATTTTGTTGAGAGACTTCAATATACACGGGATTGTATTTGTTTGGATTTCTGCCCAGAATGTAGTGTTGAATTCACTTTAGATGTCAAATGCACTGAAGAACAAACGAGACATGTTACAACTGCAGATCTAAAATCATCAAACCCAAAAGTTGTACCTGTAACATCCAGACATAATAATGACGAAGATAATGAATATGGAGAGAGCACAGATGAAATTTTAATTATTAAACTGCGGAAAGGTCAAGAGCTAAAATTAAGAGCATATGCAAAGAAAGGTTTTGGTAAGGAACACGCCAAATGGAATCCAACCGCTGGTGTGTGCTTTGAATACGATCCAGATAACACTATGCGTCACACTCTATTTCCTAAACCTGATGAGTGGCCAAAGAGTGAACATACAGAATTAGATGATGACCAATGTATGTAACAAATTTCTTAATGAAAATTTTCTAAAAATATTTTTTTTTTAGTTGAAGCTTTATATAACTGGGAAGCAAAACCAAATAAATTTTTCTATAATGTAGAATCATGCGGATCCTTGAAGCCAGAGAATATTGTAATTATGGGGGTTCAAGTACTCAAGAATAAATTGTCGAATTTGCAAACCCAATTAAGTCACGAATCACAAAATGATGCTTTAGCTGTTTAATATACATATGTACTTTTATAAATAAAAATAAAAAAATCAATTTTATTTAATATTCATCATCTTCACTATCTTCATTTTGTAAGGCAAGTTGTTTTTGTATCATCTCGGCATTTTGCTGAGCAGTTGCAGCTTGTATTGTTGACCATTGGGCCATGTCAGCTGCCTGTTGCTCTTCACGTGCTTTAGCAAATAGCTCTTGTTGTTGTCTTAATAACTCTTCTTCAGGAATCCCTAAGTGTTCTAATCTAGTACTTTGTCTTCTGCGCTTTGCAGCTACTTCCTTGCAGTCGTTCAATACTGCCTCCGCTTCAGTTTTGTAATCACGAAAGCCAAGACGATCTAATGCTTCTAGTACATGTTCAGCATTTATTGTTTTCTTATTTCTTTGATTGCAAACCTTTAAAAACAAAATTTGTAATATAAGAATAAGAGAATTATAGTCAAGATTTATTCAATAGTTTTACTTCGTTAGCTTCTGATGATATTAGATGAATAAATTCTGTGCAACAATTAAGTATTAATTCGCGACTTTCATTTGCTACACGCACAGAAGGGACTAATTCTTTAATAATTTTATTAATACTTGCTCGAGGTAGAGTAAGTTCATCATCATCGGGTGGTGGACATAATTCATCATGTGGACTTGACATTGAATTTCTGCTATGTATTTTTAAATAAAATATAATTTGTTGAAGTTAAAAATATTCATTTTACTATGAATTTGTTGTTTTCACCCAGTAGCAATCAAAATATAGCAATTTTGATAGACAATTATGTTGATACAAATTAGATAGTTTGCTACAGGTTTCTGCAATTGAATCATAAATGTATACAGTATACACGTCAGAATAAGAATCTGATCAATGAGCTGGTAAAAAAACTCAAGCGGTAAACACAATTGCGACCACCGACTACCAACGAAATTCGCTAAATAAACAAAACAGAAAAGCAAATGGCGGAATTTCAAAATAAAAATTCAAAATATTTTGAATAATTTATTAATTTATTTGTAGCGTCATCAGATACAAATACATCACTAATAAATCAAAATTTATATATGTATCTAAATAAAAAAATAAATAATTATAAATTGTAGAACATATATAAAACTTTTAAAAAACCAAAACAATTATACATTATAATATCAGATTTCAGAATGATTGTTTTGTTTTTATTTTTTGATGTTTAAAAAGGTTGTCAGAAATGTCAAATCCAACTACCAGCGAAAAAATAGAAAGTAGTCTTATTTCGACGACAACGAATATGTGGTTGAGCGATTGTAGTTGGAATTGTGAGCATATACATAAGAGCGTATGTATTTTAATTTTTTTGTCGCGAATTTTTTGTCGGTAGTCGCAATTATGTTTACCGCTTTAAACCTTGAACAGAATGAGTCATCGCGCAGAAATACTACTTTAAAAGTTGAAACATATGAAAACATTTGCAAATGCACAGAATGAAAAGTTGTCAACGCAGAAGTTGAAAAGGTTTTAACTTCAACGCAGGAATTCTACTTTGACAATTAATAAAAATATTTTTCATTTGAATGTGTATGTAACAGTGAAATTATTGTGTGACTGTAGTACAACACATTAATACAAATTGAATTGATATTCATAAAATCAATTTTAAAATAAAAAAAATTAAGCGGCAGAGCTCAGATATAATATAATAAAATTAATTTATAAGTTTATAACATATATTTAACAATTATTAATTTTCTTGAAAGTTTATTTTATAAGAAAAAGTAAACAAAACAATGTCACTTAACGCTTTCAACGTTTTGCATTCTGTGCACAAAGTTGGACTGCTGCGTTTTTGACATTTAGAAAATTTGTTGGTTGCGTGTTCATTCTGTTCAAGAGGTTAAACTAGTTTTAGCTTAAAAGCGGTAAACACAAATACGACCACCGACCCCCGAGACCGACTACCAAAGAAATTCGCTTCGCTCAACTATTTTTCAAATAAAACACAATTGTAGCGAAATGAAAAATAAAAAAAACAGAAAAACAGAAAAGTAAATGTCGGAATTTCAAAATGAAAAAATCATTTTCAATAATTTATTAATTTGTTTGCTTCGCATTGCATAGCATAGATATATAAAATATAGATTGGCAGCTTGGTATTGCTTTCTCTTTATCTGATACATTAGCATATTAATTATTAAATGTCAAATTCAGCCAAAAATGAGCTGATGTTTTTCAATATTTCAGCTCAGCTGATTTGATTTTATAAATTTAACAGCCATTTCTTAATATTTTGATGGTTTTGTAGAATAGATTCTTTTCAATTTTTTCTTATTGAATTTAAAATTAGTTTTGTCTTTTAACATTTTTATCTAAAAATATTTACTAACTATTTATTTTTTATAGTTTTTCTGTTTTAAATATATCATTTATGCTAATACGATAATTTGAAAATCATTTTATTTCATTTTATTAATTGCAATTTTAGAGCATTGGAAAACGTTTTCAAAGAAAAATAGAAGGGAAAACTTTAAATTTGATGGGAATGATAAATATTATATACATGCATATAATACAAGTGATTAGATATACATTGATTAATTAATAATAATAATAATAATAATAATAATAATAATAATAATAATACTTATAAATAATATAAATTTGTATACATATCATCTAATATGTTTTAATATTATCAATATATATGTAGACATAAAATTTCACGGGAATGTATAAATAATAGAATCTATGTGAATTGTTTTGTAAAATATATATAGCATACGATAAAGTAAAAGAATTTTTTCCCACTCTTGGTCATTTTATTTAGTTTAACATCAAACAACTGAAATAGATCTATTTTTTGAACGCGAAATTTTGGTAATTCGTCATTCGTCACGATTTACATATAATCTCATGTATTTGAAAGCGAAAATTTCATCATTCGTCGTGATTGTGTTTTCGACATTAAGTATAATTAATTTTTTCGTCGGTAGTTCAATTGTGTTTACCGCTTAATGTGTTTTATTATACAACTTTTATGCAAAATATTAAAATACAAATATTTATTTGTGGTAATATTTTTTCTTCCAAAATTTGAATTGGTCACACTTTACATGTTTTAACAACTACTCTTTTAAAATAATTTTATACACAAACATTTCTATTTCAATCTGCTTATACTTGATTTTAGTGAAATTTTGTTACATAAACTAAACGGGACATCAAATTATGAATATTAACTGTAAATTTCCATAAATATACTAATAGCCGTTCCACCTCCACCAATCTAAAGCAAATTCATCTAATATTCTAAATCAGCATTTGCGTCAAATATTTTCTAAGTTCGTAAAGTTTTCATTCATAGGAAAACCTTTTTTATTTGATGTTTCTTTTTTAATCAAAAGATGAATTGGGTTATGCAAGTCCATCGAAATGTTTCGATGAACAAAAATTCCACAAGTGGTATACTAAATTCCGAATTCTATTCAAGCACTGCAAAATGTCAATTTTATTTCAAAATTTTTTTTTGTATATGTCCATCGAATTGAAATGAAACAACAAAAATCAAAAACAAAACAATTATTCTGAAATCTGATATTATAATATAATTGTTCTGTTTTTTTTAAAGTTTTATATGTTCTACAATTTATAATTATTTTTTTTTTTATTTAGATACATATATAAATTTTGATTTATTAGCGATGTATTTGGATCTGATGATGAAATAAATTATTATTTTTTTTATTTTGAAATTCCACCATTTGCTTTTCTGTTTTGTTTGTTTATTTTTAATTTTCGGTTCGCTGCAATTGTGTTTCATTTGACAAAAAATAGTTGAGCGAAGCGAATTTCGTTGGTAGCCGGTGGTCGGTGGTCGCAATTGGGTTTACCGCTTTTCTTTCGGCACGAAATGTCATTCGTAACCCTTGTTACTGCCTGTTCAGACCGGAGTAATTCTTTATAGACTCCGCGTGGAAATCGTGTGAAATCCGCTTAGTTAAACTCCCCCAAGCTTAAAAATACGTTATAAAATAAATATAAAAAACATTTTAAAAAAAAGCAATAATAAAGAACTAAAACTTAAAAATCTAAATAAATTTCTCCATATTAACATATTTTTTATTTTATTTTTATTCTCCTTTTAATTTTATAAGTATATTGCTTATTATATTGATATTTAGGCCGGAGCTTTTTTATTTTTTCATTTCTATCCTTTAAGTGTAGAAAACAACTGGAATTCTTCTGTGTAAGTACCCAACAATTTACTGACAGGACAGACCCATGTGAACGCAGAAAGAATTTGAGACATGAGTTTTTTTTATTTTAGAGTATCGAAATATCGAGTATCCGTCTAAAAAAAAACAACTTCCGAGTTCTGAGCGGCGTGTTATTTGCTACATTACATCCTGCATCACATAACGTGCTAAAGAATTGAGTTGAACACATGCTTTTGCTTTCACATTCACTTCAGCTCAGCTCTTTTACTTTAAATTGCCCAGTCGTTAAGTTCAGTTAATTTTTGTGGTGATTTTGGATAATCAAAAGTCGTGATGAAGGTGGACATTGAAGTTATTAGGTATGTGAAATTCGATTTTGGATAGATGATAAGTCTTTTAAATTTGATTAAATTAAATTTGATAAAATTATGATATGATGATTGTTCTCAAAATATTCCTGACTCAAATGGGATGACATATAAGAACGGCCAACTGAAGTTTACTAAAATTAAAAATAATTTTTCCCATGTACATATATGTATATTGGAATAAGTATTTTTTTGTTAATCAGTATTTTTTTATTTTCAGACTACAAATATACAGGTAACGTAAATGGACCTTAGCAAAGTAAGATTTGGATACCGCGCTTATTTTTATAAGCACGTAACCATCATGATGAAAAATCTTATCTGAAAAATTATTGTTGATACATACATTTTAATTAAACCAAAAGGATTCTGAAAACTTAAATTGCTATTTAAAAAAATAACTATCTATTAACGAACAATATACTTGTATATATTATATTTACGAGTGTTTCATTTCAGATTTCATACTTGATTATAGATATGTATATGAAGGATATACATCTGATATTTGATGCAAAACATGTGATTTTCAGATCATTCTGGTTAGTTATATTTACAGTACATTTTGTGATCATGTATTTGAAAAGAAATCTAGGTTTTGAAATTCATACTTTTAAATTAATGATAAAACTAATTGATTTTAAAATGTTGATGAAAAAAAAATTCTGTAAAAATATTGATGAATACATCTTTATATTAAACCAAAAGGATGCTGACTTCTAACATTTAGATTAATTTTATTAAAACTAACAAATTTTCATTTAAAAAAAAAAACTTATTTCAGATATCTGCGAAGAGAAAGAAAGATGGCCAACGCAGCAATAACCGACATTTAAAAAAAAAAACGTAAGAATACAAACGCAGCAATAACCGGCACTTAAAAAAAAAACGTAAGAATACAATAAAAAGTAATAAGAAAAACCAATATTTGGGTCTTGGCAAAATATGGCTTTTTATTGCAGCCAACAAAATTTTTTATATATGTTCAAAAAGCTAGTTCATATTTAAAAATATTTTTTTATATTTCCATTTTGAAAAAATATTCAAAATATGATACTAGACTTATAAAAAAAAACTCTGTTGAATCTCAAAGTTTAAGCGCTCTTAATAACTTCTTTTTTTTTTTTTTTTGTAAAAATAGTCATATTTTGTGAAGGGTTTTTTATGATGATACAAATTTTTGGTATAGTTCATTTGAAAATTCATGAAACTCAAATTTTTCTGAACCTTATGTTGATATTTTTTTATTCACGATTTCCAATTATATAAATTGATTAAAAAATCTTTTTCCAGGTATAAACTGTGAGCTAGAATTTTAGAGGAGTAAACAGTGAAAATGTGTAAGTAGTTGTGATTGATTATATTTGTTTTAAAACTACTTATGATGATAAAAAAACCTATCAGGTTCCCTCTTCTGATAGAACCCAATTTTATTCATTGATGTTAGAACTTTCGTCTGAATAATTATTTTATTTAACAAGAAAAAACTTTTTCGGCAGAAAATTAATGTTCTTATTATCTTTGCAGTGAAAATGCATAGCGATGGATTAGCATGTCCATCCAATGAATGGAAAATGCATCGTGATGGATTAGTTATAGTTGAAAAAAAGTTATTGGATCGAAATCGGAATCAGAACTAAACAATAAAAACGTAAGTAGTTCTTATTAGTTTTGGTTTTAAAATTATTAGATTATGATGATAAAAATGCCTATCAGGTTCCCTCTTCTGATAGAACCCAATTTAACTCATTGATGTTAAAAATTCCGTCTGAATAATTATTTTATTTAACATTTCAAGACATTGTTGATAAAGAAAATTAATATTGTTACTTTAATTGTAGCGCAGATGCATAGCGATGGATTAGCTTTAATTTTGTGACAAATTTTTGAAACTAATCAAAAAAGTTGAAATTATTAGAAGAGGCACTTGAATAATATCTAACATCCTCAACCTCGGAAGACAGATGACTCAAACTTAAAATTATAGCAATTTCCGATGTTTATAAAGTATCTTTAAAAGAACTCAACTAGTTCGAAGTTGAGTTCTTTTAACTTCATATATTTTGGTCGAAGGCAACATTTTTTAGAAACAATTTTAAGCTAAATCTTTTTAACTTATTTTCAGTTAAATTTAATGGCATGAAAAAAAAGTTTACAGTTGAAAAGTTATTATGAGGGCAAAAATTTTCCAAATGTATTTAAAATTTCAATGCAGTGATGTCTATATAAAATAATGTTCTGTAATTCAAACCATAGAAAAATAAAATTAAAAAAATAAACATTGCAAAAACAATTTTTTTTTATTTTAATTCTCCACATGAATATATAACAATTTTTTGCGTTGATGTTCCAGATTTGCTTCCACATTTTTCCATCTTTCTAACAACATCGCTTCCACTTATGACATGACCGAATACAACATGTTTTCCGTCAAGCCATTCAGTTCTAAAATAAAGAATTTGTTTGATTTTAAACTTAAAAAATTTTCTTTAACTTGCTTTGTTGCACAAATAAAAAATTGTGAACCATTTGTATTGGGTCCAGAATTGGCCATTGATAATGTACCGAAACCGGTATGTTTTAAGGTAAAATTTTCATCTTGAAATTTTTTTCCATAAATGGATTTGCCTCCTGTTCCGTTGTTGTTTGTGAAATCTCCACCTTGACACATCTGATATAAAGTAATTAAAATGTGATTTTATAATATACATATATATAAAGCAGTTCAATTTTACAAATTCTGGTATAACTCTATGAAATGTGGATCCTTTATAACCAAATCCTAATTCATGCGTACACAATGCTCTAAAATTTTCTGCAGTTTTTGGTACTATATCTGCTCTCAGGATCATTACAATACGACCAACATCATGACCTCCTATTCTTATATCAAAAAATACTTGTGGATTACGTTTTTCAGATTGTGAAATTGTGACAACACTTTTAGAAGTTGTAGATTTCTTAAACAAAATGCAAAAATTATTTTAGGTTTATTTTAATAATATTCTTACTTCTGATTTTTCACACTCTTCGCCATTCTCTTCCACTTGTTCATCATTTTCCAGTGTAGCACCAGCATGTTTTTGTAACCAATCATCATCAGCCCAAACAGCTTTATAGCTTCCTTCCTTAACTCTAACAGGCTTCGCTAAATTTACTCTAATGGTTCTGCCACATAATTCTGAATCATTCTAATGAATTTAAAATTATAAAAATTAAAATTGTATTCAAATTATTAATATATGTACCATATTATCAATAGCTGAACCAGCGTCTTCAGCTGATTCATATTCAACAAAAGCAAATCCGCGATGCTTCTGTGATTCATAATCTACTGGAACTGAACATTACGAAATTACTTTATATGTTATAAATATTATATGTACAATTAAATAAACTTTTCTTTTTGAAATATACCCTGAATGTCTGAAATATCTCCGAAAGGAATGAAAGCATCATTTATTAATTTTTCTGTTACTTCATCCGCTATTCCACCGATATAAATTGTTCTTTTGTCATTTGACATTTTTGTTTTTATATTTTAAAAAAACAAGTACAAATCAAAAACTTCAACAAATCTACACTCCACTACTGCAAACTATAATCTTTGCTCTTTTTCTTGAGTCTTTCTCTTTGGTTTGGGTTGGATTTGATATGAATAGCAAAAGCAGTCAAACAATTTTCGACTTTTGTAAAAAAATATCATAACCACAGCCTACATTATAATTGTTGTTGTTTCAATTGTGTGAAAAAGATTTATTTATGATATAGCACAACTACAACATGACATGGGCCATGGTCATGGTTATTTGTAATGTGGTAGAATAGATATGTTTTGTTAGAAATGTTTATGCAAAATTTTGATATTTTGTATGGTGATCATTTTAAAAACTAACACAATTATTATAACAAAAAAAAGATTTTATTATAACAGAGAAAAGAAATAAAAAATAATATTTTGTATGGCACTGAGCAGAGCAGTGACATAACAACGAATTTATTGTCTTTCAATTTAATAAAAATACAATACAAAAGTATTAACATGATTAACATACAGTCCTAAATCCTAATATAAACGAATAACAAAATTCGAATGGAAACAGCTGAATATCTGACATTCTGACATTTTAAGTCGTGTCGTTCGTCAATTTAATTTGTCAAGCAGCATAATTTTATTTTGTAATTGCTTAAAAACATACATAAAACACGAATTTAGATTCTATATTTATATATCAGATCATAGACAGATTATTGGTAAAGCTGACAATATAAAATTATGTAAATGTAAATTTTCAAAAATAAGTAATTTATAAAGGCTTTAAAGGTTTCCGCCAACATATAGGTTTTTTAAGCCCCAAGATAATCTAATTGTTATCCATAAGTATACACAATTGTTAAGGAACTTTTAGATAAAAGTTGAACAAAATGGTTTAAAAATATGAATTGAAAACACCATAATCGGTTGAATTTCAATATTTGTATTATAATTACAAGCTATTTAATTTTAATATAGATTCTATGAAAAAAATTCAGGAGTATGAGTATAATTGGTAAAGTTCCGTTCCAGTCCGGAGAGCAATTAGAATCTTCAACATCATCATCAAATACATCAATTGAAAATCAATTTATATCTCCTGATGATGTGCTGCGTTTAAGCAAAATAACTGATGATTATTTGTGTACAGCAGATGCTAATGTGTACGATATTGATTTTACACGATTCAAAATTCGAGATTTAGAGAGTGGAGCCGTACTTTTTGAAATTGCAAAGCCATCTAATGATCAATTTGTACTATCATCAACATATCAAAATTTTAAAGTTGATCAAGAAAAAAATATACTTGATCAAACTACTCAAGCAACCGAAGACTTAACTTTAGATGAACCGGTTGATCCTAATGCTGGTCGTTATGTTAGATATCAATTTACACCAGCATTCTTGAAGCTTAAAACTGTCGGAGCAACGTAAGTTTTGAAAATTTTTGTGAAACTATATAACTTTTGTGTTTTTAGTGTTGAATTTACCGTAGGACAAAAACCTGTTAATCGGTTTAGAATGATTGAAAGACATTTTTTCCGTGACAGGCTTTTGAAGACTTTTGATTTTGAATTCGGATACTGTATCCCATACTCAAAAAATACATGTGAGCACATCTATGAATTTCCAAATTTGCCTTATGATTTGAGTAAGGGCATATGAAACTTAATATGAAATTACAATTTTCTACTTGATATATAAATTTACAGTTACAGAAATGATAGCAAGTCCATTTGAAACACGCTCTGACAGTTTCTATTTTGTTGAAGACCGTTTGATTATGCACAATAAAGCTGATTACGCTTACGATGGAGGAATAATAGTCTAATTTTTGAATTATTCAAAACACGTTAACAAATTTGTACTTCAGAATAATAATAATAGAGCTCACATAAATTGATGCTGGTAAATATTGGAATTGTGAAAAAGTTATGCATAAAAGTAACAAAACTTAGACAACTTCAAAGCATGGAAAAAATATGAATAGAAAATGTGTTTCTTCATTTTAGATTTTATGTTTTATAGATATTTTATGGTACTTTAGTGTTATATTGAGAAAATTCATATATGTTAAAAGAAAATAATTTTAAAATTAATTATGATTAATTAAAGAAATAGTAGTAATGCACATAGTAGCTTTCATTTTTAAATTGCAAAGGATAAAATTAACTTTGTATATGATTAATGTATGTAATTGAATATATTTTCGAATTTTTCACAAATACATTAAAATATTTTTCTGTTCAATAAGATAAAACGCGTAAATATGTATTTTAATAGATGCTTATATAATGAAACCAACTTTCCAGATTAATTGGCGTATCTATTGCAGCACAAACTTATATTATCCGGTTGACTATCAAATAACTCTGTCGGTGACTGTAAAGAGAGACTGCACGCTCAAAATACACTTAATAACGGCTTGTGCACACTAAATATAAATCGGTAATTTAATTAGATTACGAAACAAATTTTCGATGGCTCCAGCAAAAACTAGCTTTAACTGAAACAAGTCCTTCAAGTAGTTTCCTTTTATTGCTAAAATAATCTCTAACTGTAATGTAAAGTGTGCACAAAAAATTGAAATACACCATAGATAGAAAATTATAATTTATTCTAAAGTAAAGATAGAATATTTTTTTGTTTATTAATTTCGAATGATTGTATGTATAAACAAAACACTAGTTTGTATACTAGTACTAATTTTAATGCGTATTTCTACTTAATAAATCGTTTTTGCTGCCGTATTCGATATATATCATTTAGTGGAGGAGCTGTAATTTGATTTTCTTCATCACTATCGTCACCACCTGGCAACATACGTCTTCTTTTCATTGAACCACAATCTCCAGAGTATTGACTTTCATCTATTATCCAATGAACCGACTTAGAAAGATCAAAAAGTTTAGTGTCACAACCATGATCTCCAACTGGCACAGGTGCTAAAAAATACAGCTATATTAGTTTTGAACATTTTACAAAATACAATATAAAAAATACCATCTGGCAATTGTATCCGAGTAAATACGTCTGATAACATGTCAATTGAGACAAATGGGCCTCTGAAACATACTGGTGGAGGTAAACGAGCACATAAAGCTGCCAAGGCAGGTGGCTGAGGAAATGTTCCTCCATCTAAAGGATGTTCATTAGGATATGCATTTGATTTTGGTTTAAAGGGAATCATTTGTGAGAAGTCGGGACGTGGTAGACTGACAATGTTTTCAATTATAGCTTCAGATGAAATATTATTTTTGTTGGCAATCATCAAACCAATATTCTTAAAGATTAAAAATTATATAGAAATAAAATAATAAACATTATAATTAAATTAACTTACATCACTATAGCCAATAGATCGTAGCTCCATTGACGTGCATGGGTAGAGATCTAAAAACTTATAGCGATCCACTAATTGAGCCGTTTCCTTTCCTTCATATTCTTTTAACTAAAAATTATAAAATATAAAATTTATAAATGAAGTTTTTTAATTACTTATTCTATATTTGGTTCGTTGGGGTCATATGTGAGAAAAACCTAGCTTAACCCTTGTATTTACGCCTGTTTCCCGCTGTAATCTCAGCTATCTTAATTCTGAAATTATCGAAATGTCGTCGTCTTAAACTGAAGTATATCTGTCAATTTCTTAATTCTGAGAAATTTTGTTGCTCTTTGCGTTGAACAGACGCAAAGTACATAAAGAACTGAAATTTACTTATACACTCGAATAATCAAGTTTTTTTTTTAAAAATGTGATACACCTTTCTTGATTTATTATTCATATTTATTACTTACATTTTCTAGTACAGCGCAACGTCTTCTTTCTACTTTCACTATACTTGATAAATCACCAATATTCGACTCGAATTCTAAAAATCGATTCCACACATCTACAGACAGTTGGGGAGTTAAACCTCCTGACGATAGAACTCGTTCAAATAAAACTCTGGTATTATTGTCTTCATTTAAATGTGATAAATAGTCTATATAACACATTACATATTCAGGACTACCACCAAATCTTTTTAAACCCAATTCAAAAATTCTGAAAGCAATGTCTTTATCTTTTGAACAATAATATTCCTACAACATTAAAATTAAAATAATTTTTAAAAACAAAAAATTTCATTTAGTTAATCTTACCATTAATGCTGCAGCTACAAAAACGTGATATCGAGAACGAATATCTTCTCTTGCTTTTTTAAAAATCCCTCTTGCTGATTTGATACCTTCAGCCCTTCTTGCAAATTTCATATACTGAACAAAAGCCTTAAAAAACAATTCTTGAATTACATGTATGTAACGTTTTTATATATAATATTACCAATGTAGGATCAATATCTGGAATGGACAAAAATTTATTGTACATCTGGTGAACCTTATCATATTTTAATCGACCCTCCTCAAAATCAGCGTAAGCAAAATATAATAATGCATTTCTGCTCAGAACTCCACTAATGGCACGATCTAAAATATTCGCCGCTTCATCAGCAAAAATACGAGCAGCTTGGACGTCCTGAATAATAAAAACACGATAAAGCATTTTTTTTTAAAAAACACATGGTATTTAACTAGATATTCAAATATATAGATTAAATAAACGTAAAGTTTTGTAGGTATCATAAGTTTAATAAAGAATTTTTCTGCTTTCTACAACATTGTAAGAATATAATCATATAATGTTAATGCGTAAATGCAGGTAAATGCATAAGGAGAATTACAAATTTAATTAATTAATATACACTCTCTCGAAAAAAGAAAATATTGTATGCATGATCCTTTTTGATAAATATACTTATGACATTTCTTAAAAGACTATTCAAAATATAAACTTATATAAATAAGAAAATCCCTTAAAATATTAATAATAAAAAAATCCAATACCCCTTTTTCTGTTAAAAGTTTTGCGCTTTGATCTAGAAACTGTGCAGCTTGATGCCATACTGCCGGATGATGTGTTAGAACTAATAAACATTGTTCAGTTGCAAACATTACTCTTCTTGTCACCAAAGCTGTATCTTCAGACCTCAATGGATTAGATTTCTCAAAATTAATGTATTTACGCCATAGTTCAATCTAATAAGATTTTTTTATGTTAAATTTCAATTAATATAAACTTAAGTCATTATTTACCTGAACTTTTTCCTCTCTGGTTAAAGTAGGAGGTATAGCTGGTAAGTTCCTGTTTAATCCTTTAGTTATAATTTCCAATTCCTTGGCTACTCGTCTTGCATTCATATAATCTCTAAAAACACAATTTTTGATTTATATAAACAAAATTAAAAACAAATTTACTTTGATCTTTCCAAACTCATTTTTTCCGATATTATAGGGTTAATGTTTTGTTCAAAATTTATATATTCTTTCCATAATGCTTCTATTCCAATTATTGGGGTAACCACCGCCTTTTGATAAACTTTTCGAACAGCCGTAATTTTTTGATTTTCCGCGTAACTTCCTACGGCTTCCACACTTTTTAAAAAATGAATATAATCCTGCCATATTGCAAAAGAATGCAAGTCCATTCCAATTTTTTCCAAAGCAAAATCATAAGCTTGTGCTAATTTTTCTCTAAAAATATTGTTTAAATTGTAAATAATTGATTATATTACTAATTTGTTTGCAATATACTTGTGTGTAGCTAGCCCAGCTTTAGTTTCTTTGACGTATGTTAAGTATAATTTCCACAATTCTATATTCAAAATTTTAACTAAACATCTTTGGAATAATTTTTCTACTCTTTCAAAGTTTCGAGCTTTCATTTCTTGCTCGATATACATTTTCCAATATTTAGCTGTAGTTGGAAACACATTAACCAAGGACTCATATAATGACCTGACTTCATTAACGTGACGACTTTGTGTTTCTCGAAGTAATACAGACCATGATTCTATGTCATAAGGCCGTAATTCTACCGTCTGCTGAGCTCTTACCAATCTTTCATGACCCCACTCCTGAATATTTAAAATTGAATTAAAATAACTTATTATATCAAATAATTTATAACTTACAATATCAATTTTAACTTGTTCCTTAATTGACATTTTTATATGACAGATTAAAGTATTAATTTATATTTAAAATTATTATTTCCATAAATTTTTCCCAAAGCGCGTAAAAACAAATATGTATATTAATTCTTTTGAGTTTTGACAGCTTTTAGTTTTGCAAGCTTAATTTTTTTATTGAATGTCAAATTAGATTCACTTTCAAACTACACGTTGTTTAGATTGGGAATTGGGTATAGGTAGGCGACATTTACCCGCTATACATGATAGCTTCAAGTAACCTTCAAAAAATAGAAGATTTAAAATAGTAAAAAAATTAAAAAGTTGTAATTGTTTTATTTAATCTTTAAAAATATTTATATAAAGTTTTACAAATTTGAGGCATCAAAATTTATGTCACCAACAATATATATGTAAGCTCAAGCTATTTTTAACCTGACAGTCCCTCAATTGAATACACAGCTAAAAATTTCAAGAAGAATTCAAGTCAAGTACTCAAGCTATCATGTATACGCAGTAATTTACACGTAAGATTTAGGTGCCTATTACACATCATTCTTTTCATCAATCATTCATCCATATATTCTAAGTTTATTCACAATTAAATTCACGATGAAATCCATTTAGCATTTAAGCTACGTATGCTGTTAGTATGCTGTGCAAAAATTTAACATTATTTCATGTAATTTGTTGTTGTCGAAAAATGATAGTAAAAATTTTGCTTCAAATTTAGCTTTGTAGTACATTGTTAGTATGCTGAACAAAAAAAGAAATGAAGTTCTTGGTTTGACCGCCAGGTATTAAGGATCAAATTTTTGCTCCTCATTTATAGAGCAGCGGGTGACCGGGTATATAAAAAGTTTTTTCGGTTCGAGAAAATTTTGACATTAGACAATAAGCAACGTTTGATTTTGTAAAATAAAGTGAATAATCGAAGTATACATAGTAAAATAAAATCAATCAAAATAACATAAATCTTAAAAAATATTATTTAAAAATATTTTTTTAAAGGTTCCATTGTTAAATAATATTTTTTAAATTTTGCTACCGATTTTGCAGTAGTTTTTGTATTCATTTTTTGGCTTAAAGCTTATTAATATTATATTAAATTATTAAATAATGTCAAGTCAAATACAAAACACAAATGATTAATACAAAAATGTATTTTAACAATTTTACGTACATAAGTACGTACGTACCGATAATTAAATATTTTTCTTTATATACGTCTCGCTTTAAATTTTATTTTCAAATAAAATATTTACACACACATATAAAAGTGATACTAGTTGAAAAGTTGAATCGTCTGGTTAGCCCCATTAGTATATTCGCCAGCTAAAATTTTACCAACAAAGTGATGAACGAAAATGGCTTCCGCAAAATTAGTTTATAGAAAAGGGGGAATGAAACGAAAGGAAAGAAGTTGAAAGTTGATCCATCTGGAAATGGGCATTTCCTATTAAAGTCAGTTGTCACTTGTCAGTCTCAGCTTCGTAATTAGTTAGTGAGACAATTATATGTATGATATATATCTAAGCTGAAACATACTAAATTATTGACGAAAGTATGAAAATGATAAATTGAAAATTAGATTAAGTTTTGAATTGAGAAAATACTCTCAATATTAGCGGATGAGTATGATAAGGACAGTAACAGTAGTCCTTGGGTAATTAAATTTTTATTTCATTTTTATTCATTTTGCATTTTGTATTGACAATGAAAAATTTTGTTTAATTTAGAAAATGTGTCAAATTGGTCAAATCAAATCAACTATTTTTTAGTACTAATTTAATTATTTATTTGACGATAGACTACGCTGATGTACACCATTGCCGCGTTGATTGTAATATTATACCTTTGTTTGGTAATATCAATACTACGTTTATATTGCTTTAATATGATATTAGGTGACACACATTTGGGAATATCACAATATCAGCAATATCACAATATCGATAGTACATGTCTGTTAGTAGTATAATTCGACAGATGTTACTGAAAATACATTTATTCAATTCACTTTTGACAGTTTTTATTTCATCATTCACATTTCATATAATCAAAATTCAGGGGTGGCAGGACGTAACATGTTACAAACGTTTTTTTCTGTAACAAAACACCAGTGTCACAAATTTTTTTTGGCAGCATGTAGTTTGAAACGCTACTTTGAGATTGAAACAAAAAAAAAATTTACGAAACATTTTTGCAAATTTTCTTTTTTAACACACGTCAACTATTTATACCGGAAATTTTCATTTGAGACGCTCAGTAAAAATTAGCGTTTCAAATGTTACGTGCTGCCAAAAGTAGCGAAACAAAATTAAATCTGGCGAAACAATTTTACGTGCTACCGTTTTTTCAAAAATAGCGTGACAACATGTTTGTAACAAGTTACGTGCTGCCACCCCAGAAATAGTATTATTTTTATAAATCTTTTTGATTCTTCATACTCGGCTAATGCCCTGTACTCGGAATTAATAATTTCAACCTTTTCTAAAATTTCTGATTCTGGAAACAAAAGTATTAGTAAATTCAAAATGCTGTTCGTTTTCCCAGCTAAAACATGTTCTGTGGAAAATTTAGGAAGAAAATTCAAATTTTTAATTTTCGAAATCAATTTTAGTTCTTAATCCCTAACCATATATTTTATAAAACTCACGAACGCAAGAAAAAAATCTGTTTTGATATCCGTTGTAGAAATATTTCGCATCAAAATTTCTACTTTTGAACCGCAATATAAATCGTCATCAAAAGGATAAATATATAATTATTTGATAAATATTTATTGCTAACTCGATTTACATATAGATAATAACGCATTCACCACATATAGAATTTCAAAGGTTTTTTAAGAAAAACACATGAAGTGTAATTTTTTTTGTTTTTTAGTATAATATTATTTTGTTTCTAGCAAATTATTTATATTTTAAGATAAAAAGAAATTGCTATATTTCATTTTTTCGAATATTACAATGCTATTATCCATTATTACTTTTAACAAAATTTTAAATTTCTCGAATAAAAATAAAATCCACGCATGTAAACAATTTTTCAAATGTCAACCTTTTTTGACTGGATAACAAATATCAGTCCATTGCGCATTGATAGGAAATCATAAAATTTTCTTAAATGGTACTTGTGTTTCAATTATAGCAAAGAATATCCATTAATAAGAAGATGCAAAATTGTAAGAAATAGATAGTATTGATAATAATAAGAATTTAATTTGTGAGAGAGAGATCAAAATTCAAAAAACAAAGTGGAAAAAAGTTATTTATTCTTAGTTGTCAAAATTTGCAGATGCGTTACGCCTAAATTTTTTTATCTCTTATGAAATTGTTTAAAATTTTTGTTAGAACGCATAGCAATAAAAAACATTATTTATTCAAATTATAAATATTCATATTATTAATGTTCCAATTTTTTACCTATGTATTTATAAAATTACCAAAACGCATTATATTACTTATAATCATTGTAAATTATTTTTTAAAAGTTAACAAATGTTAGTCCTTTGCGCTTTCAGACGAAAATCATAAAATTTTCTTTGATTGGATTTGTGTTACAATTAGTGTAATAGTGTAAAATAAAATTGCCGTCGTTCGTCCATGAAGAGGAAATCCGCCTTTAATAGACTTGGCGTCAAAAAATTTTTTGCTCAAAAAATTTATACATATTTTATAAAAATAAAATTTAACTCGCGGAAAAAAATCGTGCTAGCCAACTTCGGCTGCATTTCCAAATTCATATCATTATATATTTTTAATATATATGATAAAAAAGCAAATATAATTTAATTTTTTCGAATTTACGGATGCTTAAAATGAAACTGTATTTTCATTACCATAGCGAGCTTCGAAATTCTCCAATTCAAATTAATATGATAATGTACTACATTATTCGACTATTCTACAAATCGCTGATTTCGATTCCAATAAATACAGTAAGTTAAATAACAATTCTATATTTGAAAATGTTTTTTAATTTATAATTCCTTTATAATAAAATACAAATTTAAAATTTTCTGGGAGTACTAAATACCAATTGAAAGATCACAATACTTTTATCAAGCTGAAAGTATCAAACAAAGTACAATATGTAGTATCAAAAATATCACACTGATAGCCATACAGCATTCGTTTTCCTTGCCCGTCTAGACAAGTACTTAACGTGAATCAAAATCGAATATTTCAAAAGATCTACTGACTGAACTGAGCCTCAGCTAATGACCCCAAACTAAGAAGAATTGGGTAGGGACTTTCATTAGGTAAATACACGTTTTTTTATTGATATTAATCAAAATTTTATCATCGTTAAAATTAGTAATTATTAGTAAATTAAGTATTTAAAAAAGTACATTTAATAACTTTAACTTACTACACCACCTATGTGTGTGTACATATAATACATATCATCAATCAGTAGATCAATATTCAGTAGATATAGCCCAGCAAGCAATTTGTTTCCCACTGTGTAGAATTTTTATCGCTTCAAATAATTCGTATCGTGTGTGATAATTTATTACTGTGCTCTTATTGGGGAAATAACTTCTTCTGGCAGAAAATGTGAATCATAATCATAGGCATCGTATTTTCTTAGAGGTATTTTAATAACGAAATTGAACATAAAGTAATGTTCCCAATATTTATTTAATAACAAAATATATCTAAAAACTATAATTTTTCATTGGCTTTGGTAGATAATATGATAACTTGCATTTTTATTGGAATATCTGGAGTAACGTGTAGCGGAAAAACTACATTAGCTACACAACTTTACAACTTCTTCAAAAATTTAAAAGTTATACATTATAAGAACACGAAAACTATTCAGTTTATAATAGAAAATTGTTTCATTATTTCTCAGGATGATTATTTTTTACAAATTGACGATTTGAGACACAAAAAAGTTTTTGGACTTAATCATATAAATTGGGATTGTTTAGGTGCGTTAGATATGGAAAAGATGATAAATGATTTAGAAAAATTACAGACTCATAAGTTACATACTGTAAATAACGAGCAGGCGGAGAACAAAATTCCAAAAGTAAGAATTATATTTATAGAAGGCTTCTTAATTTTGGAACATTCCAAGCTTTCTGAAATAATACAAATTAAGTTTCATTTACATATACCAGTGGAAAAATGTATTGAGAGGCGAATAAAAAGAATTTATAATCCACCTGATATAATTGGATATTTTGAAATATGTATCTGGCCGAGTTATTTAGAACATTATACGAAAATTAAGCGTCTAACGGATTTAATTCACTTAAATGGATATGCATCAATTACATCCTTGTTCATGATTGCAAGGGATTTTATTTTGGATAAATTATGGGAAATTTGAATATTGAAAAGCAAGCATGCAAACGTATTACATTAGTAAGTAATGCCAACTTATAAGCTCAAAAGATAGTACCAATCAAAATCTTTGTTTCCGCGAACCTTCTTAACATCAGTTCATTGCTGCGAATTGGAACTGTTTCTATGCTGACATTAACAAAAACGCTATAATCTCATACAAAAAAAAATATAATGTAGTTATAAGTAAAAATACATCTTTTTAGTCAGTATAGTCAGTAGTCAGTAGTAGTCATAAGTAAAAATACACATTTTTTCCAAATTTAAATATAACTTATCGGCATTATAAGTTTTTTAAGATCTTATAATTTAAGTAATATTTTAAAAATGAAATTTGAACTTTTTTTATCGATAACATTTTTAAATATTCCAATAAAGGAAGTACCTACAAATATTATTTGTTGGTTTAATTATAAGTAATAATCATAATCATATAATGCATTATAGTTTCCGATAAGAAACTGTAGCACACTCAAACTATTATACACCAATCTCTTTTTCTGTTGTGCATTATTATACCAAATACTATATAATATAAAAATATTATTTATTATACCACGAGCCCCACTAAGGTATTAATGCAAGAGACAACTTGGATTTCTAAAGTAGATAGTGAAATATTTAACTTAATATTGACAGATAAAATCAATTAATTTAGAAACAAGCAACAATGCTAAACTATAAAATTCAAAAAAAATGCAAATTTTAATATTCAAGCTAGACGGTGTTATTAATAAATTTTTTCAGATCTATTTTCATTAACCGCAGTACATTAACCGGTACATTTACCACACCGTTCAGTGACCAGATCCATGGATCTGTGGATTTCAAATACACCGGTTAATTTCACTGAACATTTGTATACGCTAGTTTTTTGAAACAAGGCATCCTAAATATACAGGCATGACACTTACTTTTTTTTGTTAAGATGGCACTTTAAAGGCCATAGGAAAATGTAAACAAAGAAACTATATGATATATTTAAAAAATGTATAAATCTTGGTGCAATATTTTGATGAATAATTATTGCAAAAATAAAAATAATGATAAAAGAATTCATCAAAACAATTTTGTCCCATCAAATTCATCTAAATCCATTAAACAAAGAAAATGGAACACTTTAAATTAAACATTCATTTCTTAACTTTTCATATTTTTTATTTTTTTTCTCGTAATCTAAGCATGAACAAATTTGTTTTTCTTATTAAAATTAAACATTGTAACTTTTATACATAACTAATATTTTTTTCTATTAATATAAGCATAAACAATTTTTTTTTCTATTTAAAATATATTTTAAAATATAATATAGTCTTTTAAATATATATTTAAATTATATATTTTTTATTTGCTTTTTTCTATACTTCACCTACATTTTGATTTTATTTCTGTATGTTGATATATTTTTTGATTTATTAAAGTTAAAAGAAAATGAACCGGTTTTTTTTTTATTTTTAAGTAAATTATAGGTATGTAATCAAGGCATCCTAAATAGGATGAATTTTAGAATTTAGGATGTATAATATGATATGTATACATATAATATTTGTAACAATAATTTAACAATTATTATTAAACCACATTTTAGAGTAAGCATTTATTTGATAATAGAATAAATAAATTGTTAAAAAACAATTTTGTCAATAAATTGTTTTATTTCCTCTAAGACATTTATATTTTTACAAAGTTCTTTCTTTTTTTCAAAGCTTTTCTCATTGATTTTTTTTTGCATATTTTATTTTAATTTGTTTTACTGTTTAATTTTTTCATCATTTTCATTTATATTTTGCTATATAAGCATTATTTTTTCTTTATAATTATTCTATTTTGTTTTATTTTTAATTTTCTTCACTTTATTAAATATGTTATTTCTTTTAAAGATTCGTTTTAAAGAGCCTAACTTTTTCAACAACTACCTATGCTAGTTTTAAATTTTTATTTAACTATATTTAATATTTTTTGTTTTTATAAATTTTTAAGTTAAGTCTTAAATCTTTAATGTAAATTAGCTTTTGGTTTTGATGAAATAAAGCGTTTTTTATTATATTATTACATTATTATTAATTGCCAATAAATAAATTAAAAAAAGAAAAACTTCGAATCACTCCAAAATTCTTATATGAACTGAAAAATCTCATGTAAGAAATTTTTTTGTTTACATTTTCATGTGACCTTTATGACGCCATATTGAATTGAATGGTACAGCCTGTCTATTTAGGAGGCCTTGCTTGAAATCAGCTTCACTCAAGTCAATCAAAAATTTACTTGACTTGAAATTTTAATCGAAAATCGAAAGCTTGAGTTGAAATTTAATGTAAAAAATTTATGAAGTTTTGTTTAATGTTAAGAGTGAATTTAAAAAAATACATAATAAGACTTAAAAGAGTAAATAAATCAAATTTTTTTTAATATTATTATTTGCTTTTAATCTTTAATTTTATAGAAAGTTTTACAAATTTTAGTCTACATAAAATACATATGTCAAACTCAAGCTATTTTCAAAAAGACAATAACTCAAGCTGATTAATGGAATACACAACTTGAAATTTCAAAAAGAATTTAAGTCAAGTACTCAAGCTATTATGTGTACATAGTAACAGTCAAGTCCACACTATATAATGTAATTTTTGGTAATCAAAATTTGGTGCTCAAGGTTTTGGTCTAAGAAAATAAGCAAATTTATTTTAAACCTTTACTGTGTCTACATTATACAAACATGCTGTATTCCTGAAGGTAACTTATCAACTTATCATTTTGAATTCAATTTTTTAGTGATAACATCGGGCATTAGCTATTTTTTTCTATCCTATTATGTTTAGTTCACTGATTCAGGAAATTTTGTTAAAAGAGAATTCTTATGATTGCGATTCATTGCTTCAGAACATTGTGTTCCGAACAAAAAAAATTTAACAGCAGACATTAACATTTGAATTTGATTTGAATTAATTTTAAAATTTTTCAATCTCAATATATCAAATCATTGTTATTCAAATAAATAAAACTATGAAATAATAAATAAAATTAAAACAAAAAAAAATATTTTTATAAATTGTTTTTTTTTTTTTGTTTATGCTTTCTAAATTGTAATGTGAGAAATGTCAAAAAAATTAAAAATGACAGCAAAAAAAATTTTTCCGAACACAAAGTTAAAGTTAAATCAACTTTTGTTCCGGAGAAAAAAAAATGTTCCGAACATTTTTGAAAATTGAGAGAATTCAAATTTTCATACAAAAAATATGGGCGCGCATGGGTTCGGAACATACGTTCTGAATCAGTGAATCAGGCATTAACACACAAATTATAAGTGCACAAAACGACTGCAGTACTCGTGTGAAAATACCCATTGCGTGCTTCTACGATAGGCAGCCTGGCTGAATATCTCTGAAATTAGAAATTCTTTTAGGGTGACGTTGACATTGTCAAAAAATCTCTTTAGTATTATTGTAATCAAATCGTTCTTTCGAGTGCGATTAGAATTATATACATACACATAAAACAAAAATTAATTTACCGGCATTGTTGCGAGCTATTTTTAAAATAAATTAAAATGAGTACTGCTATGCCTATCAATCCTAAACCATTTTTAAATGGTTTAACTGGAAAACCTGTGCTAATTAAATTAAAGTGGGGGCATGAATACCGCGGGTATTTGGTTTCTGTTGATGGATATATGAACATGCAGTTAGCAAACACAGAAGAACATATTGGTGGGCAAGTTACTGGTAATCTCGGAGAAGTTTTGATTCGTTGTAATAATGTCCTGTATATAAAAGGAGTTGATGATGATGACGAGGAAGGAGAAATGAAAGATTAATTTTTTTTTTGTAATTGTATTTCTCAAATAAATGTAAGGTAAAATTACTTTTATTTTAGTCATTCCATTAAAACAAAAGTTTTAAGTATTTTGGTGGTTGGACTTAATTTAGGTGAGTTCATAACAAAATTACGATTCCTATAATTCAGATGGTTCAAAATTCAGGCAAATTTAAATTATTCAGGTAAATTAAAATTTAGACAATTTATAATTCTGAAAATCAAATTTCAAAGTATCAGAATTCTTACTTTTTTGCCATTTTATTAAAATAAAATAATAGTTGGTTATACAGTGTTTTGATTATTTAGCTACATATCGAGGATTTGAAGTCGATGGCTCTCTCATGTTAAGTATATATGAAATAAAATTAGTATGTCCGGATCTTAACACATTGGTTAACAACAATGTTTTTTTCCTACCCGTAGCAAAATCAGGTTTTCAATAATATGAGGGGGTATGGTCCGACAAAAAAAAGTTTTTTAGCAACATATGCCCCACTTAGCATAATTAAAAAAATTCAGATTTGAATTTTTCGCGAAATTTGAATTGTCTGGATTTTGATTGTCCAAATTTTGAATGGTCTGAATTTTAAATTATCTGAATTTTGATTGTCCCAAATATGATTATCTGAATTTTGATTTTCTGAATATTGTAGTAAACCCATTTTAAGTGATTTTTCATTAAAGAATATTTGAAAATTATGAAACAATTTCAATTTTACAAAATACATAATCTAATTTGATTAATTTACAAATCAAAATTTGTACTTAAAGCAGTTTAATAGGAATTTGTGTTTGTATAACTTTTTATACTGAATGTATAATAATAAATAAGAGTATTTTTCATTTCACAAAATAAGAGACTTCAGCCGAAAAAAATATTGAATATAAAATAAAACAAGCTGTTTTCAATATTTAATGGAACCCTAAAACATGTTGTTTACGTTAAAAAAGTAAATGATTTAAATTAGCCCTATTTAGTAAATTAACACTTATATATTAATATGTTGAATATCACAATTATTTACACACAAACACCGAACTTAAATTTAAACAATTTAAGCAAAAACAGCGTGACTTAATATTATTGAAATAAAATTTATTTGAATATTAATTTATTACTTCTGGTTAACAAAAATCTATGTCAACATTATTTACATCCTAATGGTATAAAAAGATTACTTTAGTATTTATGAATTAAATTAAAAGTTAATTTTGTTGGTAATACTGTTATTGAAAAATGAGAGGTTACTGTCCAGTCCGGAGGGGACGGCGGACGTTCCTCCTGTCTCGCAATAAAAATAGATAACCAAATTTTTTTAAATAGTTTAACAATGTCTCACGCCAAGTAATATTGTGTGTTTATTTATTCGGCTTATATCGGTATTAGTTGTATAACATCCCGTTAATAACTTAAATGTTATAACGGAAATAGTTTTGTTCAGAAACTTAGGAAATAATATGAAATGATTGCTTTTCACTGATTTTGTCTTAACTATTTTTTTCTCCTATAACTGTTTGTAACTATTGTTTCGTTAACATTTATTCTTTTTACATTTTTATTATTATAAAATCGTTTATTGATACTTCACGTTAAATATTTTCGTAAGATTGTGTTGAAAAATATTGGTACATAAAAGCTCAGTATTTCAGTATGAGTTAACAATAAATTGTTAAAAGTATAAAAAACACTTCCATTTTATTAAATTTCAATTTAAAATATTCCTATAAAAATTCATATACATATTACTTAACACATATTTGTTTCATTTTGCGGTTGAAATTTATAGCGGTTTTTAGATTCTTGCATATCATAAAATGACCGTCAGTAACTAAGTATATAGTGAACCATCAAATGTTACAGATTCGATGTTTAAAGTTGGTTCTCATTCAACTTTTAATAAAATAAATCTTATTTTATTTTTCTTAGCATTATTTGAGAGGGTATTTGCTGACGACGATGGATTTTTGGAATATATAAGAATTACTTTAGTTTTTACGTAGGTGTATTTGGACAAAATATTTTGCAGTTACAAGGAATAATGAAAATTTGATAAAATATGAATGCCACGTTAAGAACATTACATATGACTCATTAATTTCATATCTTTACTTGAACTCGACGACGATAAGTAATTAATTTTATCCGAATTTCAAAGTTATTTTGATTACAATAAAGAATAGAGAATAATATTATTCTGGTCGTTAATATCATTATTATATTAACTCTTTAAAGTAAGTTATATTACATTCTTAACAGTTTTATTGTTAGTAACTCTATAATATGGAGTTCTATATTTACAATTCAATCACTTATTTTAGTTAGTCTTTTTGCTCCTCTATTCGGCGGTCCCTTAGGCTTGGCAAATTGTACTCGTGGTATCATGGCTTTTGGGTACAGTTCGTCCAACAGAAAATTTTCATTTATTTCTGAAGCATCATCAATTTCTATTTTTTTGCTGATTAACACATTATATTGCGTGAGACGATCCACAAAAGCATTTTTACAACTGGAATACAACATTTTTTCTTTGATCGATGTAACCTTTGCGGGTATTGAATATATAAATAATTTTGACCTTCGCCATTCTCCTTCGTGATAATGTTCAAATGTAAAAACATGATATCGAGGATTTTCAGCCAAAATTTCTTTATACAGAAATTCAACTTCAATATTCTTAGCAATCGAAACATCTATTACCTCTTTTTGAATATCCACGTAAAATTGAATATAATTATAATAATTTTCGGAAAATTTACGTATTGCTGTCGTTGCTTTTTCTGTTACAGCAAAATCCAGTCCTCCAAAAGTTCTTACTGCCGAACTTGTTGAGACATTTCTATCAATTTCTAAATTTTTTATCTCATTTGATACATCATTTTCAGTCAAAGAGCTGTCTTCTACTTTATTTTTAAAGTATTCTGTTAAATTGATTTCAGAAATCATTGTTGCATGCATTTCTTCTCTGATATAAGAGGTACCGAAATTTGATTTAAGTGTAGCTTTTGTAGAAGCATACATCATTTTATTTCTTACATTTGCAGTATCTGGTATCCAAGTAAACAATAACCAAGCATATCCAAATGACATCTTATCATCAAATCTATAAAGTATATAACATGGAACATCTTTCTCAATTAATTTACTTAATATATCGTCATAATCTTGTTCCCAGTTCCTTTTACCAACAACAAACTTTGCTGTACAACAAAGTTCTTCATTATCTATTGAAACTTTTATTGCACGAAATTTTCCACTTTTCGATTCATGAAAAATTTTTTGTAAATTTTGATTAGCTTGTATACCAGTTTGATGAGACATTATTTAATTTTTTTTAATTATTTGAAATTTATTTACTTTTACACTTTTTTTTCTCTTTAAAGAACTATTTATTTTATCTTGGTTGTCATATATCTAATAAATTTTAACTATCTTCCAAGTAAAAATTATTTACACTGGATTTAGTAAATAGTTTAGATAAACTAGTGATTTTGGAAATGTTTTGGAGTATTTTAGTCACCACTTACACATCACAGCTTTCAGTCATGACATTACTGAAGTTGAGTGATGATTTGGAAGATTGGTGGAATAAAACGCAAATTAATTGTGAGGTTTTGCTCATAAACTTGAGCAAACACAAAACCAAATTGACAGCATCATGTATATTTTTTTTTTCGATTTTTTTTTTTAAAATTCAGTCCATGTTGTTTTTTCTTATGGTAGTTGTTATTTATTAATAATATTATTACGTCAAAATGTATGTAGCGTATTTACATAAAATGTTTAAATAAAATGTAATGTAGCGTGGTTACACTGCAATTAAAATTAGAGATCAACGATTTAACTTGTTTAATAACTGGTGTTGCGACAAAATAAATTGTTAGCGATAGCTGATAAGTTATATGTTGAATTCTGGAAGCAATTTAATTTGTCGAGTCAAAAAGGGGTAAGTACATCGTTTGTACTGACTCCCGGAATAGCATACAAGGTGTATCATTATCTAATCCGACACATCTTAAGGTAATAAGTATTCAAGATCTAATTCACGAAGCTTAATTGCTCTTTTTTTGACTACCAAGACCGACTGGCATCTGGGAAAATGAGCAAATTGATATTCTTACAAAATCTACCACGTACACCAATACTGATCCGCAGTAGTTGCTGGTAAGTGAAAATTATAGAGGGTTGATACAAAGAAATGGTACACACGTGCAGATGAACCCCGAACCGTCGGATAACAAAATAAAATAAATCAAAAGTTCGGAAAAATTTTCACAGGGGATGGAACTACAGCAATGTAGAATAATGTCAAGATAGAAAGTTTAAGATAAAAATATCACAACACGGTGAAAGTAAAATCGCCGACGCAGTATACGACAATCATATAAAGATATGTACAGATGGGGCTGAGAAAGGTGAAAATTGTGGAATTGGTATCCACTGTGCAGATCCAATGTGAAATCATGGCAATTAGACGCAGAAAACATAATTTTTTGCTATGATAGCCAAGGAGTCATCAAAGCAATAAATAACGAAAAAAACGAAAGCAGCAACGACTATCTACTGCAGAGAAGCACTAAACTCTTTAGGAGTGTCAAGTTAAGTTTTACTCTACTGGATACCAGGCCACTCCGGTATCCCGGTAGATGGTAGAGGGAAGCGAAAAAGCGGACAAACTTGCAAAAGAAGGCGCTAGAGACAATGAGTCTGAGGAGTTAGTGGTTGGACTAACAATGCAAGCCATGAAAATAAGCACGATAAAGTGAGAAAAATGTTCACAGCGGAATGCCTGAAGAAGCTCGAAGTGGACAATCCAGACGAAAGTTTTCTGGTAAATGCCGGATGCGGAAAAGACGAAAGTCATTCTGCCGCTGAATGGAGCCGATCTAACGCTATATGTTGGCGTATGTACGGGGCATCTCAGGCTCAGAAGACACGCGGCCAGAATGAGACTTATAGGAAATAACATGTGTAGAGGGTTTGTAGAAGAGGGGGAAACGGTGCTACACGTACTTCGCATATGCCCAACGCAAAGAACGAGGAGAGCAAACATCTTGGAGGGTTACTACTGGGAGGACTTCTCGGAAGTGAAAAAGAAAACACCGGCAGAAATGGTTAGATTCATAAGAGGAATTAATTGGCTCAGTGATGGAGTCTGCTGAGAGGGGGTATACTGAACCGCGAGGCGTAAGTGCGAAGGGGATAAGACAGTCGGTTGACGAATTCTTATTTCCACCCTGTTAACCAACCAACCAACCAACACAAATCAAACGGTCAACGGTAAAGTGGAAAACTATTGATTCTGTAAGCCGGAAAACTGGATGTATAATTACACTGACCGGACCGCACAAGAGCGCTTCAGAAATATAAGAGGAATACATGGTGCCGGGGTTTTGAGTACCCTCGAAGAAACCCATCGAATTTAAGTGGCCTAATAAAATCTAATCTAATCTAATCATCCAAATCCTTCTTCAAATCATTTAATTCTCTTAAAGATTTTGTAATATTTAATAAATTTCTAACTTGCTTTGCTGGTACATATATGTTAATTTTTGTTAAATTTTTTCATGTCAAGGGTCAACACAAAGGCTTCTAAATAGACAGGCATTACAATTTTTTTTTAAAAATGGTGCTAAAAAGGTAATAGAAAAATGTAACATTTTTCAGTTCATATAAGGAAATTGGAGGAATTCGAAGCTTTTTTCGAACTTTTAATTCAAAATGTAATTGCAATTTTAAAATTTAATTAATTTACTTAAAAAAGGAAATTGAAAATAAAGTGTGCTTAATTCAAAAATATAATTAATTTACTTTAAAAAACTAAATTGAAAAAAGTGTTTAATTCAAAAATCTAATTGAAATTTTAAAAATCTAATTGCCTTACTTGAAAATATTAATTGCAAAAAAGTGTTCATATATAAGTGTTCAGTATATTAATTGGAAAATAGTATTTTGTGTTTAAGAAGCAAATAAAAATATATAACATAATGCCAACATTCCGTGACTTCCATATTGTAAAAAAAAATTTCTTAAACCGCCTTTAAATTTAATTTTTAAAACTTACTTGTCTCCTTTGTTGTGTGGATTCCATTCTAGAGCTCTTGCAATATCACTTTCTGATTTCCTTAGTGTATGACTTAACCATTTCCATTTTTTCCTATTTATCTGTCTGTTGATCGGTTCTTCTCCAGTTATCATCCATAAATCTTCGTTGCTAATTCTTGCCGGCCAGAATATTCTGCATATAATTCTTAAGCACTTGTTGATGAATACTTGTAGGTCCTGTTTGATTCTGACCGAAGTGAGCCATGTTTCACTGCCATATATTAATGTTGACTTTACACATGCTCTGAATATTGTTAGCTTTGTTGTTCTCGATATTTGATTGCTCCGCAATATCTTCATTAGGCTCCCAAATGTTTTTCTTGCCTTATTTATACGGCTGTTGATATCTTCTGTTGTACCTCCTCTTGATGTTATGATGCTCCCCAGGTAGTTGAATTCTTCTATGTATTTGATCTGTTGTCCACTCACTGTTATTGGCTCACTATCACTGTTGTTTGTCTTCGTTGCCTTGGTTTTCTCGATATTTAGGTGGTTATGCTGAAGTTCGTCGGAATGTGAAATTCCGATTGCATTCCGCATTTGGTATGCTGAAGTCCGAAAGTATTCCGCAGTCTGCAAATGTCATTATTTATCCGAAATTTTAAAATTTATGTATGCTGAAGTTCGTCGGAACGGAAAATAATTTGAAAATTGTACGCCGGAGTTTTTCATTCGGAAGTATTAGAATGGTTCGGAAATGAATTATAAAGCATACAATTTTTGTATTTAGAATATTAGGAGAAGTAGAAAATGTAATAATCGTTTTTTTTTCAATTTTTTTTTCATTTATGAAAAATATTTAATAAAAAAGCGCTTCAAAAGAATAATATATTTTATTGTTTTTAATATTATAACATAATATGTATATATATTAAAAACGATACATATATATTTTACATTCTTTAGAGAATTTTAAATTTTCTCTGATGTAACAAAAAATTACTATTATTTTAATTTGTATATATATACATACTACATATGTAATTAAGAAAGTTGTAACTTTTACTTTTAATTTTTGTATATATATACATACTACATATGTAATTAAGAAAGTTGTAACTTTTACTTTTAATTTATGTATGCATATTGTATATATACATTATGTCATATACATTATCTATTAAAAATTTTTTACCAACTAAATAAAAAAAAATTGAAAATAAAAATCTTTGAAATGAATATGAAAACAAAAAAAAAAATCTTCCGAAACATTTGATTTTGATTTCTGCACAGACTTTGCAGTCGAAGGGACTTCAGCATACCGATTTTTTCGTATTCGGATCCGAATTTTTTTTCGGAGAAATTCCGCTTCGGACTTCAGCATAACCACCTTAATTCCAGTCCCGATTTCTCGGCTTCTTCCTCAAATCTGTTGACTTTGTTCTGTAGTTCCCCTTGATTTCTTGATATGAGGCATACATCATCTGCGTAATCTAAGTCTTCTAAGTTGCCGAAGAGATCCCATTCTATTCCGTTTATTCCAGTGCAAACTTTTCTTAGAATGTCGTCTAGTATTGTGTTGAAGAGAAGTGGTGGTAGTGGACATCCTTGTCTAACTCCTATATTGGTGTAGAATGGATCATTGATGTTACCTCTGTGTTGAACTGTTGTCTCTGCATCTTTATACATCGCTTTGATGATGTTGATGATTTTTTCAGGAACTCCCTTCTTTGTAAGTGTTCTCCATATTGCGCATCTCTCTACTGCATCGAATGCTTTCTTAAAATCTATGAATAGTAGATGTAAAGGGGCATTCCATTCTACTGATTGTTCAACTGTGATCCGTAAATTATTTGATTGGTCAACACAGCTTCGGTTTGGTCTGAAACCTGCCTGCTCTTTCCGTAGTATTGGTTCTAGTACTTCTTTTAATCTTTTCCTTATAGTAATTGCTATTATCTTATGAATAGTATTTAGAACCGGGATTCTTCTCCAGTTGCTGCAATTTGCCAAGTTTCCTTCCTTTGGTATCTTGACAGTCATTCCTTTCTTCCATGATGGTGGTATATTCTCTTCTATCCATGCTTTTCTGATGTGGGGTTCAATTGTTTTGCGAATAGGTCTGAGTCCAGTTTGGCTATTTCTGCTGGAATGCCATCTTCACCTGTTGCTTTGTTGTGTTTCAGGAAATTGATTGTAGCTTTAATTTCTTCTATATTTGGACCTTGGCAGTCCCTCAGTTGGGTAGATATTCGCATCGTCTCTGTTTCTTATGTCTGCTTCATTATTTCACAAAATTCCAATTAGTTGATAATTCAAAGATTTTTAATTCAAAGTTTTAAAAAAAACTTCAAATCCCTCTAAAATTCTTATATGAACTGAAAAATCTCATATAAGAATTTTCTTTGTCTACATTTATCTGTAACCTTCTCAACGTCATTTTGAATTGAATGTTGCGTTGTCCATTCAAGAGGTTTTGGTCTTTGACAAATATCTATTTCAGCCTCGTTAGAAAATTTGACATTTACATAATGTAGTTGTGTGGCATAATGTAGTTAACGTATTACTGGTTGCGCTGTAGGCACCTTTACCTTGCGGTTGTATATTTGAATGTGTTTGTTTATACCATGAGTTTACTTTTGACATTTATCGAATCGAAATTCAAACATCGAAAACAGCAATAAGCAAACCACATGTTATATTTACAAATTTAAATTTTCAAACTTTAAAAAGAGAAATTTTAATTTTACTCTTTATATAATGGACAATGAAGTGAATAACAAAAAAGACAAATCTTTTAAAAACAAAATTTCAGTTGGAGCAGAAGTTTTTCAATATATAAAAAGTGTTAGTAGTAACAATAAAGAAGACCAAATAAATGGATCTATTAATTTGTTGAGATGTCTTTTCAATCATAAAGAAAATGAAGCAGTATGTTTAATGAATTTTGTAAAAAATATTTAATAAAGTGTTTATTTTGAATGTAGGATTATTCATATTCCTTAAAGCGCTTAATTAGGGGTGTTGGCTCATCTACTACACAGTGTCGTGCAGGCTTTTTCACATCTTTAGTCGGTTTTTTACATTTTTCTCCAGATGTTAATTTGAACTCTGAGAAAATTTTAGATTTAGCAACTAAAGAACTGTGTGTTGGAAAAGAAATTACAAATAAAGTAAACTCATTTTAAATTTTAATATAATAAATGAAGAAAATTAAAAATTTATTTCATATTTTAGGATGACAATGATGCTATTTCGGGTCTCATTTTAGTATGTGGAGCTTTGATAAGAAGCGGAAATTTAAAAACAACAAATTTCAAAGTTATTAGCCGCATAACAAGTATATTAATGAACTCGTCTAAGCATAAAGCGTATCATGAAGTGTTGGCTGTCAAATTTATTGTTGAAATGTTGCAATCTGTAAGTACATACATTTTATATTAAGTATATAGCATTTTGAATTTTCCATTTAATTATTTATGTCAACTTTATACTTAAATTTAGATTTCTGAAGAACAATTTGAAACTTCTGTTTTATCTATTATAAAAGAAGAAATCAAAAATTGTGATGGGATATATAGTTTACCTATTATGTACGTCTTGATCGAAATTCAAAAAAACTTTGCATCTTTGAAGACGAAACACGAAATATTTTTCAAACCCTTAATAAACGTAAAAAGTTTTGAAGCATTGTCTAACTGTCTATTTAATAACAGCACAGTTATAATAATGAAATCAGTTATTGAAGGAATTAGTATGTATTTAGCTAACAACAAAGATTTGGAAAATTTTTGGAAAAAATGTATAGAACCTCGGTTGGTTAATTTGACAAAAAATATGGAAATTCACTTTGTTAAAATAGCTACAAATATTTTAGTTAATTCGACGGAACAGATATCATTTCTTTTATCAAAAAATTTTGTTAAATCAATAGTTAATGGAGTGAAATCTATTAAAGTAAATGAAACTAAAAATAAATCTATCTATAATGATTTTTTCAAAGCATTGGTCATTTATTGCAACAAGAAAGAAATTAAAAGCGAAACAAAGTGTCAAATAATTCAAAAGCTAATTTTGTACCCAGGAATAGTAAACATTGAACAATACACTGGTCAAAAAATTATAAATCAAATTATTTCTAAATGTGACGAGAATTCAATTATAACTCTGTACGAAATATATAAGCAAATATTTTTAAACAGAGTACTTAAGAATACTGAGGATGTGTCAATCCAATGGTAAGATAGAATTTCTACTTATTTTAAATTTAATTAAAAAAATATATATTATAGAGAGGATATTGTCTATTTAAACAGTAAAACTTTTTTTTATCAGAAAATCACAAAATCAAATTTTGTATTATATATTCCATTATTTTTTTTATAAATTAGATATTTTCAAAATATTACGAGGGAAAATAGAAATAAGTCTGTTAATCTGTAATAATCTGTTAATTTGAAAAGTACTCTTAACCAAATAATATTTTGGTGTTAAAATTTAATATTTAATTTCAGTTTTAGAATGATTGACCTGGATTAGCGAGAAGGGATAAAATAAGTTTTAAAAATACTTTTTTTTATGATTTTAACTCTATAGACGTAAATAAAATTTAATTTCAGTATAAAGTTATTTTTCTTTGAAAGTGTTGAGGCTTCCTATATTGATTATCAAACAATTCCTTATTTGTCTCGAATTACTCAGAGGTCGCTGCTGCTTGGTTACTCGCCAACTATCATGTTTATGAAAATAATTTTCAAAAAAGTACATGAAGTGTATATAGTATATAGAGATTATTAAACATAATTCAGCTAAATATTACTGTTCGTTGACCTTAGTCTTGCTTTTATTTGTTGTATTCCTTATATCTAATTTTAGTTGGTTTATTTTAGTGCTTATCGATGGCAATTGTTCGTCGTATCTGTATCCATATCTATACTTCCTCTTAATCACCTCTTGTTTGTTGAATATTTCGCTACCTATAAAATATAAAAATAATGAAAACGGATTAATTTTGTTATGAATTAAATTCGAAAAATTAATTTTTTTATGAAATTAACAAAGTAAATTCTCTATTGTAATCCGAATAATAGCTTGTTCCTTGGCTGCAGATTTATTAAAAGAAGTATAAACAAAATTATTTGAATAATAAAAAATTTATTTTAATATGCTCATATTTCGTTATAAATGATTTTTTTCAGGTTACAGTCAGAGAGGACTCATGCAGGTTTTATGATGCAATACTTAATGAATCAGAAAATTGTGCAATGCTCTTACAAATGGATAACTCAAGAGTTGAATATAATTATGACTTTAGCATTTTTTTATACAAATAATTCACTAGAAATTGTGAAAAAAAAAGATATCAACGAACTGTTAATAGATGATGAATTAGCCGATCAAATGAAAAATATTTTTTTCCGTAGCTTACAAAATAAATTTGCAACCCTTAAAAATGAAAAAAAAATACTTTTGCATTTAGTAAATTCCTGCAATAGAGTTTTAACGAAAAAAAATTATAATGAATATTTTAGATTTTTGATAAGTGAAAAAGTGAGAAATACATGGAAAGAAATGTTTATCGAAATTGAAAAATTAAATTCGTTTAATCTAAAATCGAAAACTTTAAATACTCAATTGGATTATGTATTTAATATTTTACTTATGCACATGGGATTACAACTCTTCAAGAATGCAGAAATGGCTGAAACGGCAATAACTGATTTAGAAAAGTGTATGCTGAAATCGAAAGAAAATATAGGGAATAATAAAGAAACTTTAGATATTATACAAAGTAAAAATAAGTTTGTTGAACCCGAATGGATTGAAGTGGTTATTGACTTATTTTTACATCTTTTATCACAAAACTCAAATTGTTTGCGTAATATTGTGAATAGTGTGTTTCCGCATCTCTGTGAATTTTTAACACTATCATCTGTGCATCAAATTTTGGAGATCTTTGTTATGCAAAATGGATTTAATCCATTAACTGATGATAACACAATAAGTGTAAATGATGATGAAGATGACGAGAGTGAAGTTAAAAGTGATAATGGCTCAGATAATACCACTTCAGATACAAATGAAAGTAGCAGCATAGGTGAAGATATTTTAGAAGAACCGACAGAAACAGAAAAACTTCGAAATGTCTTGTCATTAGCACTTACCAAAAATGGTAAGTTTTTAGTAAAAGTTAAAATTTAATACACAAATGGGGAGTTACCGTATATCATATTGTCAAAATAATGTAGCGCTCTACATTGACATTTTATATTTAAAATGCATATTATTAAGTGGTGTGATATCAAATACATTTATTTATTTTGCTTATTTAATATTATTTAATTCAACATTAAACATTTTTTTTAAATAGAATTGGATTGTGACGGAAATTCGATAGATCTGGATGATTTGAGTGAAGAAGAAGGTCGCAAGCTTGACGAAGTTTTGGCTGAAGCCTTTAAAATGAGAAAAAAAAGCGATAAAGTTATCAAAAGCTCAAAGGAGTATCATACAGAATTCACCACATTAATGCATTTTCGAATACGCGTTTTAGATCTTCTGGATATTTACATACAACATAAACCAAATTTGTTAATAATTTTAGAAATTGTGATAACACTTTTTAATTCGCTTGTTAATTGTACAACTGCGAGTTTAATACCGCTTGAGGCAAAGATTGAAAAAATTTTAAACAAAATAACAAATTTAAAAACGATTTCTAATGGTAATACGAGCGATCTAAATTTATTTACATATTTTGAAAATATTTTGCATGAAAAAAGCAAAGGACAAAAGAATGAATCATATGATAAAATTCGGTCTAGATGTATCATATTTTTAATTCATGTAAACAATTCTATTTTAAATAATACTTTGAACAAAAAATCATTTGAAACTAAAATTGTAAATGAATTAAATAATGGTATGAAAGATTTTTTAAAATTTAGAAATCCAAATATAAGCTTTATCTTATTCAAACATTTGTTTAAAACATCATGGGAAGGCGTTTGGAATGTTGCAAACACAGCAGTTGATAATGGCTTATCTTTATCAGTAAGAACATATAAGAGAATTCAAATTTTAGAATTGTTGGATTTGTTATACAAAAATAATCAACTTCTCAATCAAAATGAAAAATTTGCAAAAAAATATTTTAACCTTATTGAAGTAAAATTAGCAGATCATTTGAAATCTCTAGTGTCTCATGACGAGGTTTCTTCCAAAGAATTTTCAAGTTTAATACATTCTTTTATTAATGCTATTAATTTTCATAAAAAAAAAAACTTTAAAATAGCAGTTAATGAGAATATCTTATGTGAACATATTCAAGAAATAAGAAAGAAAATAACGTTGATATCTACAAATGATTACTTAAAATTTTGTTCAAACTACAATTTAACGGCAGTTTCGAATGATGAAATTGATACGAGTGAAGATGTTACTCACAAGGAAATGATAAAAAAAAAAAGGAAGCAATCAAATGTGTCTCCTGCTGTACAAAAACAAAAGAAAAAAAAAATTTAAAAAAAAAAAAATGTACATATAAATCTTAATCAAAATGTCGAAAAGGGTTGAGAGATTGAATCAATCGATTTGAATAAAATAAATCGATAGTTTTGCATTTTACTTAGTTTTTTTTTTTATAAATTTAATATTTTATTGTTTTATTAATTATCAAATAATAGGTTGGGAATACTACAAAACTAAATAATAAATAATTTGAGACATTACAGCGAAAGGATCCAACACAAGTATGTGCATGTGCGGTTGTTTTGACATTTTGGAGAAATTGAAATAAAGTAAAAATTTGAAAAGGAGGTGAATTTATAACCATCCTTTGTAGAAGAGGAGGAGGTATCTTTGAAACATTTGTCCACTGTTGAAATACCTTAATTAATTTTTGTGAAGATAAAATTTAATTTTTTAAGGAAACCATATTTAAATTTATTTTCGAATGACATATCATAATTTTAAATAATCTTTTAGAAGAGGACTTAAGAAACTTTTATTTTCGTAGTTTGTTCAAAGCAACTTTTGAATAAAAATTGAACCAGGGATTTGGTCGCGAAACAAAATCTGATAGATTTATTCTCTTCTATAATTTTTTTGTTTCGACTTACCAAATCTTTTATATGTAGGTATTTTACGTATGGGTGTATCACGAAATCCCAGAAGTCAAAATCTCGCACGACCAAAAACCATACGTAATATGGTATCTAGAACATCCGGAAATTTCCTGCACAATTAATTGTGTATCATGCCTTATCAAAAAGGTTTTTCTATTTTAGTTTTGAAGTCTACACTTTCCTGTAGTTAAAGAAATTTACTCTTTGAGATTTCAATCGCAACTCCTGTATCACTGGACCCTATAATTTTTTTTCCTTTTCCTTTGAAATTTTTTGAAAAAAATGGAATTTATACCCTTATTATGATTCTCGAATCCAACGTGTAAGTAGGCAAATTCGTCGTCATGCGATCATAATTAGCGGAGCGAATGGAATACGTTCGACAATTTGGCGAATGAAAAATTTAAGTGACAACCGTAGAACAAAAATAAAAAGAAAATTTTTTTTTGTTTTTATTTCAAAATATATATCTTTAAATTTGTTTATGAAATTTATTAGCACAAAAAAATACAGTTTCTTTCTTTTTATTTACTTTTCAATATTTAATTTTCGAGTGTTAGGTTAGCAACGACTTTTCCAAGCGAATGAAATAATTCGCGAATTATGATCACATTTACGCGAACGTTCGACTAGCATATTCGCTTCGACTCATATTCGATTCGAGAATCATGATAAGGGTGTTAAACACAACTACAAATAGAAAACTTATTGAAATACCTAAAACTAGAATGACTAGAATATTCAAAAAACAAAAAGCTTAAAATGTAGTGCTATAAAACTTTGCAACACTGTTTAAAATTAAAAATAGTAAAAACTTGGAAATATTTAAAAGCAAACCTAAAAAGCATATTAGCATAATTTTAGAAATACATAGTAAAAAAAAAAAATTAAATTTTATTATTTTGGAAATGTTTATTTTATAATATGTAGATCATTGCCTTGTATATTGTTAACAGGCCAGTATATTAAAAAATTTGAGTAAAAATAATATCCAGCTTATGTGTACATCAAATGGGAATTTTTCTTTTCAAAAGATATTACTTCTGGCAAAGTTTGGACTAAACTTAATTTACCAATATGGAAGGGGAGTGTTTAAACTATTTATATCTAGTGCCGCATTAAAAATTTTTAATGTTTTCATTCATAATTTTACAAATTAAAAAAATTAATAAGAAAAATTATTCTACATACATGCTTTCACTTCAACTTCTATTAGGAAACTACAAAAAAATCTCTTTTTATTTTGATTTCAAACAAAATTGCTTACACACAAGGCTTACTTTGTTCAATTAAGTTTAATTTGATAAAACAAACATAATACACATAAAACTTATTGAACACAGCAAGCAAAAAATAATATGAGAAAATATAAGAAAAAAAATAAATCGTAAAAAATTAACGTTCAATTGTTATTGTTTATTGTAATTTTAGACGAAAATAATACGAAATGTAATGTTCGGAAAAAAAATTTAATATGGAAGCCTGATACAGTATACAAAGCAATGTGTAGTGTAGATTATAAATTAATGTTTTGGTTTAAGTTAATATTTAGTTTTCTTTCATTTTATTTTATAATTTCTTATATACATATATAATTTTATAATTATATTGTAATTGTAAAGTTATCTGAAATTTGAAATATTAAAAATTGCCTGAAATCTAAGATTATCTTAAAAAATTAAAAGTTCTAAACTATCTACACAATAAGTTGGAAATCTAGTAGGACTTTTTTTCACAACAATATACATTGTGGTTCGATTTAGGTGCTTTAATTTTTTAAAAAAGTGATGAAGAAGTTCTTGCTCTAGTTTCCATTCCTTCCGCATGCAGTAAAACATAAAATATGTTGCATCCTGCAGTGCAGTCACACTAAGGGAAACTGGCGTTTGGTATTCCAGACCTTATGGACACGGTAATATGATAGGTCAGTTTCCAAATGAACTGCAGCCAGACACAATCGATTGTATCACTCCCAAACTGAACTTCAACAAAAAACCCGAGGTAGGTTTTCCTGATAGGGCCGATTGGAAGCGTGGTTTAAAGAAAAGAGAAAATGATGATATAGTAATTTTCACTGATAGATTAAAAATGAACTGCGAATTTTCTCTAAAAATATCAAAGTCTTATGGTCTCCCTAAATATGAACTTTATACTTTCTGGCCAGAGCGAATGAAAGGTGACATATACTAAATACCTGTGCGACATCGAGACAACATCAATAAAACCAAACAACTCTTAGTCCTGAACACTTTCTCTGTAGTTGCCCAGCATTAGCTAGAGTCAGACTCCGGACTCTAGGTAAGGCTTTTCCCAGCAATATAGGTCTTATTACGGAAAGCCAAATAGAAGATCTGATCAACCTTCTCAATCACACAGGGTGGCTCTAGTGCTGGTCCCTGGGGAGATAAAAAATGAAGGCTTTCAGCTGAATCTATAGTTTCCTAGAATCTCCAATATAATTTACCATTAATGATTCTCTTCTGATACTTTGGATCTGAATTCTGTTGAATTCTTCTTAGCTAGTTCTGCTTCTTTCAGGTGTTCATTGAGTCCCGTTTGCATGTTTCTCCTAGTTTGCCCAATATAAACTTCGTTGCAATTGATCCTTATATATACCTGATTTTTCCATTTGTTCGATTGAGTCTTTCTGGCAATTTCAAATATATGCTTAGCCTCTTTTACCAAACCTTTTTGGGGATGGGAAGTGTTAACATTAGATGGATCATGTGGTTGAAAAATGCCATCTTATGTTGATCGGAGTGGTTGAAGATACCTGCGGGATGATCCTGTCCGTATCCGTAGGCTTCCTATAAATAGGGACGAGCTTCTAGTTCTAGGGACGTTCCTGTTTTGGTTAACAGTAAATCTTTAGTTTTGGCACAATTTATGCTATTTAATCTCACGGGAACGATTTCTGATGATTTATATATCATTCTCCTTCTTGTCTCAAACTAAATCTTGTAAATTTTGTGAATATGAGTCTTTACCTATTTATGATGATAAAGTAAGCTGTACAGAAAATTGTTTCAAAATTGAGAGTGTTGATTGTTTTAAATATCTAGGTATTACTTTGGATGTTAAGCTAAGTTGGAAAGAACATACCTCGTATTTAACTAATTATTTAAATAGTGTAGTTAGGCAGCCTTATCATCTCAGCCTTTACCGTAATCATACGATCTTAAAATTGGTTTATAATGGTTTATTAAAGTCTAAACTGAATTATGGTATTTGTTGTTGGGGTGGTACATATTTCAACAAAATTGAACCATTGCTGATCAAACAAAAACATGCTATACGAATTATTTATAAAGTTAATTGTAGGACTCCAAGTTTTATTTTATTCAGAAATCTAGGATTACTTCCTCTAAGACATTTATATTTTTACAAAGTTCTTATAACATTTTTTAACAATTCCAGGTATAATACTACAAGGTTATCGTTATATGGAACATACAATTTACGTGTCAACACCAGAAATCTAGCTTTTATTCCTATGATTTATAAATCACACTTTTGTCATTTCTATAATGTTACTACACCTCGTTTATTCAATAAATATCAAATTTCTTAAAGGAATCAAATCATGGCTACTTTCTTTTGATCATCACCTTTTAGATCCATTAATTTGAATTTTTGTTTTTTAATTGTATGATCTGATTTTTTCATTGATTTTATTTTGTATATTTTATTTTAATTTGTTTTACTGTTGAATTTTTTCATCATTTTCATTTATATTTGAGTATATAAGCATTATTTTTTTTTTATAATTATTCCTATTTTGTTTTATTTTTAATTTTCCCCATCTTATAATATGTTATTTCTTTTATAAAAAGTTTTTTCGTCACACTTATCTTTGGATAACAGATTGAACCTAACTTTTTCATTTAATCAACTAGGCTAGTTTTAAATTTTTATTTTACTATATTTAATATTTTTTGTTTTTATAAATTTTTAAGATAATTCTTCAATATTTAATGTAAATTAGCTTTTGGTTTTGACGATTTTTTAGCTTTTTTATTATTATTATTATATCTAAGAACGGTAGTTTCTTTTTCTATGAAGTTCTTTAAGAGTAGTTAGTGTTGATTCTAAGTCCCTTTCCCTTATTACAGCAAAAATATCATCTACCTTTCCAAAATCTTGGTAACCGTTCTTCTGCTGCTAAATTTGACTCCCATTCATAAAATCCAAGTCATAAAAATTTCACTGATGAGTGGAGAAAACCTCTCTAGGGAAGTAAATTTTTTTTATTTCAAACATATGTACATACATATTATAATTTATTTAAATTTTGTTTTTCGTTTGTAGTAAAATTCTTACAAATTAAAAAGAAAGAAAAACGCATAATTCCTTTTATTTTACTAAAATCTTTATTTGTCAATTTTTACAAATATCGATATTTCGGCAATAATATATTGCCTTCTTCAGTGGTTTGGCGTAATTAAATTTAATTAAGGGCTATATTAGTTATTATATACTTGTTTTTTTGTTTGTTTTGTTTGTTTATGGGCAATAAAAATTACAAAAATTAAATTAAATTTACTTATCTTCTACCTGATAAAGAAAAGATTTATATTTTTATTTTGTTATGAATTTAAATAGCCACGTGTATCCATTACCGGGATCATTATTTAGAAGAGTGCCTGGGGGTTGTTTTATGATTTCCAGACTTTCGCAAACGTCTAGTTTTAACAACGTTGTTGATTTCTTTGATTACCTCTAGGTCATCTATGTTGATGCATGTTCCTCGATTGCGATTTTTTCTGCTACAGTAGATTTCAAATTAGATATTTTTTCTGTTTTCTTAGCAATTTTTGCTTCCTTTAGATGTTCTTGAAATCTTACTGTTGAAATCTTACTGTTATTTATCCTTTTCCATAGGAACTGTCAATAATCTATAAATAACTGTCAGCTTCCTGTAGAATGCGAATTTCATTTCAGTATCTCTCTTAGATACTAAAATATCTAAAAAAGGTAGTTGATGATCCTCTTCAATTTCTGCTGTGAATTTTATGTTCTCGTGAATATTGTTAAGGTTGTTCAAGATTTTGTCTAATTCATTCCGGTTGATGATAGAGAACACGTCATATACCTACCTTATCCAATATTTTGGTAAATTTTCTTCTTTGCGTAGTTTATCTTCAATTTTTTGCATGAAGATTTCACTTATAAATGGAGACAGTGGATTTCCCATTGCGACTCCTGTTTTGCCTTTATAAGTTTAGTGGATTTGACAATAATGCGAAACAGCTGTAATTTGGAATACAAAATCTATAGAAAGTCTACAACTAGTGACGTAACCATACATGAAAATTCACATCATCCAGACCGATATAAAAGGGCGGTTTACAATAGTTTTGTTGTATATAGATTATTAAACGTCCCATTGAGTATATCACAATATAACGACGAGGTAGAAACACTAAAATACAAAACAGTAGTCAACGGTTACAATAGCAACATAATCACTAATTTAATAAGGAAACATAATAACAAATATAAGAGTAACAAAACAATCAATAAAACAATTAATGAAAAAACTAAATACATATCAGCAAAATTTTCTAAATTCATCCCACATGCAATAAAAAACACAATAAGTGAATATAAATACCAAATCTCTTATAGGACCAATAACAATTTAGGTAATAAACTCAGTGAAAAAAGCGGAATAGCAATAGAAGAAAATAAAATGCGAAACATGCGACAAATTCTATACAGGCCAAACAGGTAGGCCATTTCTCAAGAAGCATCTACCTGTTAAAAACATAATAAACTGCACATCAAATTACGCTACACACATAATACAATAAGGTCACGAATCTACATACATGCATAAATGTCCAAAAGGTAGAATAATGGACACTCTTGAAGAGTATGAAATATACAAGAACAACAACACCGAAATCTTGAATGACAAACTTACATTCAAGAGTAATGCATAATACACATGACACTTCAATAAAAGATGGTCAAAATAGATTGTAAAAATTACCAAAATTTGTTTAGAAATATAATTTTAATTTTTATATAAATATAAGTAATTATAATAACTTATCCACTGTTTACTGAAAATGACAACTTCAACGTGGTTGAAACATGTCTAATTTTTAATTTTAATTTTAATTTTTAAATTTAAAAAAAGAAAAACGTCCACAAAGACGAAAAAAAATAGGAATACTGGGAAATAAGGCTGTAATTGGCATCTGTTCGTATCAACATCGATGACCTAGAGGTAATCAAAGAAATCAACGACGTCGTTAAAACTAGACGTTTGCGAAAGGCTGGAAATCATAAAAAGACCCCCAGGCACTCTTCTAAATAGTGATCACGGTAATGGGTACACGTGGCTATTTAAATTTATAACAAAATAAAAATATAAGTCCTTTCTTTATCAGGTAGAAGAAAGTAAATTTAAAATTTAATTTAATTTTTGTAATTTTTATTGCCCATAAACAAACAAAACAAACAAAAAAACAAGTATATAATAACTAATATAGCTCTTAATTAAATTTAATTACGCCAATACACTGAATGAAGAAGGCAACCTTTAATTGCCGAAATATAGATATTTGTAAAAATAGACAAATCGTCGCCTGAATTCTCTTTTGTGCTCGCAAGGTTATATAACTAGTTAAATACGCACAAAGAAAAGAATTGGTCTTAAAAGCTATATTTAAGCTAGCTAAATTTTAACCTGATTTTTTTTGATTATTTAACTAGTTATATGTTAAATTTTAGGTATATAACTCAGATACTTTTCGAGATATTTGATATTTTATCATAAAAGTCATAGTGGACATTTTACTTCATACCATATCGATCACAGAATTGATTTCAATGTGCTTGTGGAGCAAACGTGCATTTTGCTTCTATTACTATGGAGCAAATAAGAATTAAAAAGTCTGTAAGGTTAAAATAAAAAAAAATTAAATTTTTTTTTTGCTTCTTTATTTTAATTTTTATTTTGTAATTCATTAATTATATTATTTTTATCAATAGTATAATAACATAACAGCCATTTCACAACATTTTTTTTGAACTGAACCAAGAAACAAGAAATTAATTTGAAACTTTTAATATAGTTTTGAAATAGTTTTGATCTACTGGAGGTAAAAAGGTATTAATGATTTTAAATCCTCTGTCTTTTCTTTGGACAGCAACGGTCACTTCTGTAGGACTGGGAATTTAGAAAGAAACAGATTTAAAGGTGTACCCAAAACATTTTTATTTTTTATTTTTTTATATTAACTTTTTTAAAGTCCTAGCACAAAAAAATAACATAATAAATAAATAATATATATAAATATCATATAGTTATTTATTTGTGGTCCAAGTTTGAAAAAGAATCCGATTAGAAAAGGGTTCGATTTTTGATATCGAACAATTTTAGTTTTTGAAAACGAAAATTTCATATAATTTAATTTTGTTGCAGATGCGTTTTATGATACGCAATCTTTTTGTACCATTTCGTTAGCTAGATCGTTTCCTCCCCTTCCTGTTTGTGCCTCTGTTATTATTGCACAATATGTAATTTTTTCTTTTCCAGGTATAATTATACAGTTAAGTTATATACATTTAATTTGCGTTTGTAAAAAAATATGGAGGAATTACATTTTAGTACAGAAATTACATACTGTAAATCAATGATACTGCAAATGATATAGTGGATTTGGATCCATATTTGTACGATCCAAATCTCTTTCGGCTTTCGCCATTTTTTTTTGCCATGTGTAAATCTTGAGAATGAACCTCATCAGCCGTAGGATTGGAATTTATTTTGAACAAAACATATTTATTACATATATATTTTTTTTTGTACCCAAATGTCAAATTAAACTCTTCATTAAAATTTTTACGATACATTTATTTTTAATGGCATAAATGTTACCTCCAGATAATAATTGTATATTTTGGCCAGCGATAAACCTGCTTCTCGATACTTTCTTTCACTTGTACGATATTTTTCCAATTCCTTGGACCCCGGACATATTGTCGTCATGACGTTTAAGGGATATTGTACCGATAATAAAAAAAAACATTAAGGTCTTCGGTTTATAAAAATTTAAATATGTATGTATAGTATAAATTGGCACTTTTTAAAATATTTTCATTATTTTCCAAGATTAAATTTTTTTATTTTCAATTGATCGTTCAAGAGAAATTTTATTTTACAACGTTGTGAAAAAGTCACAAAACGTGAAGACCCATATTATATTTTCTTGTATATCAAAATATTGCTAAAGGTTTTGAATATTTGAGGAATAAATAAATAACGATGTATGTATGTAAATTACTTAATTTAAGGTATATATTTGTTGTAGTTACAAAATAAAAAGTATGTACATTATATCCGGTGTTGGGACAAAATTTATAAGACAAAATTGCATATGAACAAAATTACATATGGACAAATTTCATGACAAAATTACATTTGGCCAAACTTTCATATTTAAAAGAATTTCATATGCGTGTCATATGCTTGTATTTCATTTGCCTGCAGTATCATTTGCCTGTTTTTCATTTGACTGGATTTCATGTAGAAAGTTTTTATCAATAAACCAGTATCAGAACAACATCTTCTAGGTGGTGACAGGTGGAAAGTGCCAAGTTCAAGAATTTGAGCAGCCTCCAGTAAAAATAGTTCCAGATCCTTTCAATGCATCGTGCTTAAGAGCCATTGTACTAAAGACAAGTTAAAAAAAATCAAAAAACTAATTTAATATTTAGTCGAAAGCACTGATGAAGGAATTCAGTTGCTTCCAAAATATCGATATTTTCAAAATAAATATAAATGATTAGTGAAAGGAAACTCGAATAAGAAAAATATTTAATTTATATGAAAAATATTATCAATTAATATTTAGATAAATAAATCGATATCATATATCACCTTTAAACGAATATAAATAATATGCAATTATGCATACATATTTGTCTATCTAGTTCTAGTATATAGTCTATATTTACTGTTTAAAAAATGCCAATAATTCATATTGTTAAACCACTTTGTAGAAAATTTCTTTTATACCAGTTCTTTTGTTACACTTTTTTTTTTTTGTTTATCATTTGGTGGTTGGCATGGTACATACATCTATTTTAGGAAAGCAAGTCATAAAATTTTCAAAATTTTCCATGAAAACCATTTAGTTTTTGTTTTTATTTTAGTAAAGTAACAGTTTTAACTCTAAATGTATAATAAAAAGACAAATAAGTTATTATATTTGTAAAAATATTATATTAAATAATAGAAGTATTTATAAGTATTTATTTATATGTGGCTTACTTGATTTTGCCAATAACTTTTTACTTAAAAAAAGGATATTGATTTGTTTCAATAGAATTTAATCAAAATTCTAGAACTAAAACTTAAGGTGACTAAAATTAGTGTTTTAAATTTCCTTTAGATTAAAGATATAATAAAAAATTAAATAAAATAAAAATATTACTACAATAATTTATATTATTACATATTATTATAATTATTAGATTTAATTTAACAGTAAACAAAATTTAGATCAAAGATCAATAGTTATTTTAATAGCATAATATTAATAATTGATTTTATAATTTTTTATTATTGTAGAATTACAAAATATATGCATATACGTATGGACATTAACTTCTTTAAAGTTTAATTCAATAGTATTTAATCAAACATAATTTTTTTTTTAAATGGTTTAAAATATAAAAACAAAACAATTTAAATTTTTTAAACTATGTATGTAATAATATACCTTAATTTATTAGTTTATGAAAACAATTTAAATTTCTCCAACGATTATATTAAAACTATTTTTTAGTTATGGATACTAAACTAGAACACTAAATTTAGGGTGAGATATCTTGCTATTGGAAATTTATAGTATAGTACTTAATATAAATGTAATGAAGAATTTTTGTATGTACCTACTTCAGTTACATATGTATATAAAAATCAATTTATGAGGTATGCTATATTTTTTAAATAGTACATATATATACATATGTATATTAAAAATGAGAAATTACTTCTTTATTTTTTTTTTTTTTTAGAAAGCGGAATTAAATCTAAAAATTTGAATTAAATGTCAAAGCCAGTTAACCAAATTGTTAAATTTATAATTTGTTCCAAGTGTTCAAAAGTACCGCCTATTGAATCGGTTGAAATTAATAATACAAAAAAATTAGCACAATCAGTACAATTTGTTGAATCAAAAATTAATACTCATAAAACATCAGATACAAAATTACCTATTTTACCTACATTAAAATTACCAAAACAACAAAAGTTATTAAATAAAAATATAAAATTAAAATCATCAATAGCTTGTTGTAAGACATCTGGAAATCTAAAACCATCATCTGTATCAAAACATCAAATAAAAAACTTAAATTGCTGTCCAACACCTAGACCCCATCATCATATACCACATAATTGCTCTGAAATAAACACTTTACCTCAACTGAGTCATTCTAAAAATTGTTTTGCTTGTAATATTTGCTCAATTTTTCAATCACCAGGTTTTCATCATCATCATGATAATCAATGTTTACCGATTTCAAAATTTTGTCAACATTCTACATGTCGTTACTGTAGAAAATCAACATTAAAACCGATAATATCACCATCGAAACAAAATTATTTAAATCATTTCCCATCAAAACAGCAAGGATCAAAAAATATAATAAAATCAAAATTAGGAAAAGCAACAAATGCAACACTATCACCAATTGCAAAATCAAAAACAATTATTGAAATTCTTTTATAAACATTTTTATGCTCAACTTAAATTTTTTATAAATTTTAAGGAAAATTAATTAAAAAAAGAAAAAGAACAAAAAAAAAATGAACAATCAACAGGAAATGAATAGACCATCAAAATTTCTTCCAAGTGATAAGACAGAAAAGTATAAAAGAGAAATGAATGATGTTTTTGATTACAGAAACTTAGAGATAGTAGGAACAGAAATATCTTTTAATAGTGTTAATAATCGAAAATCTAGTGCTGAAATTGTTAATGAAGCTAAGTCTGTTTTAAATGGCGAAGGTGGTAAGTTTTGTAAAAAAAAAAAAAAATGGACAAAATATTATCTTTTAACCAAAATCATTTTTTTTCTTTTTATTAACCTTACTGTCAATATGTAACTTGGAGAAAATCATTGGCTAAGAATACTATAAAGATAGACGTTTTCAAACACCTGCGAGTTTTCAAGTTACTTTTTCAAAATTCGTTTCAATTTATTGTATTTTTACCTTTTTATTCATATGTTAGTCCCTATTTTCAATTTGAATTTTTAAATTTTTGAATTTTTTATACGAATTCAATCTCTCAATAATTTTGATGTGTTCTGTTGCTGCTCTTGATTGTATATTATTGTTTTTCATTTTTTGTTATTTAAAGTTGTATAATTTGAAATTTTTTTTGAATTGATCGGTACCAAAATTTTAAATATGGATAGCATTTTCATCGAGTAGGCTTTTAAGAAACTTTTTTTTTTATTTTTCTCAATCTTAATACATACATTCCCAACAAACCATAGGAAGAACGTGTTCTTCAAGAAGAAACATTATACAAATCCCCCGGGTGAACTTTATGCGAATGTTCGCCTGGAAGAATTAAAAGCGAATTAATTACGTTTCATTAAAAGAATGTTTATTTTTGTTTTCTTCATTTTGAATATATTTTTCATATATGTATTTTTTAAAGTGCACCTGTTAAGTATAAACTTAAAATTTTTTTAAAGTATGTCCTACATAAAAAAAAATAAAAATAAAATAACCTTAAATATTTATAATAAATAAATATTTATAATTAAATTTTGATGAATTTTATTGAAAATTATTTTAAGTCCCTGGAACAGATATTATCTCGGGGAAGCCAATGCGATTCAATTTACGGTTGTCGCGGCGATATCAACCTTTTCATAGTACTAAGGAATCGCAGAAGAATAAAATTGGAATTCGCGGCGAACAAATACATTCTTCTAGGGGATACTTCCGCGATAATTATGCGATTCTCATGGTTTGTTGGGTTACATGTAATAAAAGGATTTTATAATTGTTGAATTGTTCGTGTATATGTTTATATATTTACTATTTATTATAATTTATCCATAGATATATAAAATATAAATTGGCAGTTAGAATAAAAATTTTCAGCCACGTCAGCTGTTTTTGAAAAATCTGAGTTCCAATAATTTAGTTTCTACTGCAAATAATTCCCTTGAAAATGGAAACTTCACACCAATGTAATATGAAATTTTACTTTTTAATTTTAATAATTGGATTATTTTTAATGTAAAATCTCAATTAATTTAAAATAATTTAGATGTATATGTGTACACTCATACAAAATTCACAAGAATATATAATTAACAAATCAAAAAGTAAAGTTAAAAAAGATGTTTTGATACGTATATATTTATGTTCTTGATAAGAATTATATAAACATAATTAATTAAATTTATACATGTACAGTTGTTTGATGTTAAACTAAATAAAATGACCAAGAGTGGGAAAAAATTCTTTTACTTTATCGTATGCTATATATATTTTACAAAACAATTCACATAGATTCTATTATTTATACATTCCCTTGAAATTTTATGTCTACATATATATTGATAATATTAAAACATATTAGATGATATGTATACAAATTTATATTATTTATAAGTATTATTATTATTATTATTATTATTAATTAATCAATGTATATCTAATCACTTGTATTATATGCATATATATAATATTTATCATTCCCATCAAATTTAAAGTTTTCCCTTCTATTTTTCTTTGAAAACGTTTTCCAATGCTCTAAAATTGCAATTAATAAAATGAAATAAAATGATTTTCAAATTATCGTATTAGCATAAATAATATATTTAAAACAGAAAAACTATAAAAAATAAATAGTTAGTAAATATTTTTAGATAAAAATGTTAAAAGACAAAACTAATTTTAAATTCAATAAGAAAAAATTTAAAAGAATCTATTCTACAAAACCATCAAAATATTAAGAAAGGGCTGTTAAAGTTATAAAATCAAATCAGCTGAGCTGAAATATTGAAAAACATAGCTCATTTTTGGCTGAATCTGACATTTAATAATTAATATGATAATGTATTAGAGAGAAAGAGAAAGCAATACCAAGCTGCCAATCTATATTTTATATATCTATGAATTTACCCAACAAATCATGAGAATCGCAAAGTTATCACCGAAGTATCCCCCTTGTTCGTCGCGAATTAATTTTTTATTCTTCTGCTATTCATTGGTATTATGAGAAGATAATATGTGTTCAAGGTACTTATAATAATTTCCAATAAAATTTATCAAAATTTAATTATTAATTTATTTATTATAAATATTTAAGGTTATTTTATTTTTATTTTTTTTATGTAGGACATACATTAAAAAAATTTTAAGTTTATACTTAACAGGTGTACTTTAAAAAAATAACTGAAAATATTTTCATATAGCTACATTATACATATATGAAAAATAGATTCAAAATGGAGAAAACAAAAATAAACATTCTTTTAATGAAACGTAATTAATTCGCTTTTAATTCTTCCAGGCGAACATTCTCATAAACTTCATTCACCCGGGGGATTTGTATATGTTTCTTCTTAAAGAACACGTTCTTCCTATGGTTTGTTGGGAAGATTGAGAAAAATAACATTATTTTTTTCTTAAAAGCCTATACTCGATAAAAATGCTATCCATATTTGATACCATATTTGATACCAAGCTTTGGTACCGATCAATTCAAAAAAATTTCAAATTATACAAATTCAAATAACAAAAAATGAAAAACAATAATATATATTCAAGAACAGAATACAGAAACAGAACAAGTTGACCAGGTTATTTGTGATGTTAGTTTGGCCGGAGTTATCCGGCTGGGGATGCTTATCCTCCTTCATTTTTATTTCCTTCAAGTTTTTGTTGTTATTTTGTATTAAACTTCACTGTATAAAAATTATTAAAATATTCTTATTTCGTTTGTGTTTGTAAATTAAGTTAACAAAAATTTTTACAATATGCAGGTGTTTATTTTTCTTAAATTTTTTTTGTTTTTTCAAATAAAACTAATAATTTCTAAATATACTTGAGTATTGTTTTTGTTTTTTGGTTTATTGTAGCAAAATTTTAAAATTTTTTGTTTTATGACTTTGTTTTTTTTTTTGATCCCAATGAAAACTTATCTCGATGAGATTCACGTATGGGGTCTATTAAATAGTAACAAAAAAATGTAAAATTTAATGAAAATGTAAAGTGGGTACATTCAAGTAAGTAGAAATAAAACCTTATTTTTGTAGACGTGGCTAATAAACGCAGACGATCAGTTTATAAGGGAAACCAATAAACTCTAAACCAATTTTATTTAAAACTGCCTCCCTAAACCCCAGCTACTTATTTATTGAAATTCTGTTTTTTTTTTACCTAGAATAATCTCATCAGCCAATTCGACCTCACCTTCTAAAAATAATATCACTCTGCAGACTCCCATTTAAGTTTTCTTAAAAAAAATTTAAAATGGTAGTTTGTTTTATAAAACAAACATGATAGGATTAGGTTTAAATAAAGAAAATAAATAAATTTTCTGTCGTAACGCAAGGTCGCATAGGTTTTAAGTGTTATAAATATAATTGAAAAATAAATTTCTTCCAAACGGAATAAGAATTTTACAATGATTGTGGAAAATATTTTAATTCACTATTTTATTACATTAAATTATGTACACTTTATAAGACCAGAAACATTTTGTATTAATAGATAAAAAAATTTTGATTTGCTAAATGCTGTTGTGTAATTATATAACTAAAAATTTTAATTACTAATACGAATATAGTGCGACTTGTTTCTACACGAAGACCGGTTACACCTATGGATCCAAGACGACAGTTATATGGAGGTAAAATGGCACCACCTGGTCGACCTCCAAGCTCATTTAGGTACAGTACTGCTAGTATACTATATTAATTAATTTATCAAAAAAAGAAACATAAAAATTTTTTTTTCACAGTTTACGCTATTTACAATTCGAAAGTGGAAAACCATTACCCCCTTTGGAACCCATATATCAGCAGTCGTCTCCACCATCAGAGCAAAATGAAATAACGGAAAAAAATAATTCAATGCATTTTAGGAGATCAGGATCACTTGGAACATTACTGGAAAAAGAAGATGGTTGCTTAATATTTTCTAATAATTCAAATTTTAGAGGAAATAAGAAAAGCAGTCCATCACTATTAGCACCACTGCAACTTTCTAATGGTAAGAAATTAAAAAAAAAATTTTTTAATATGTACCCCGAAAAGGAAAAACAAATTATACTTTTGAGTCTGAAAAATAACTGATTTGTAACTGAGGACATCGTCAGTGAAAGTCTAACTTGTATAACGAAATAAGTGTGCGACGTGGGATACCTTTGTTATGGAATGTTACCGAACCAAGACTTATTCGGGTATTTTTCAAATTTCTCGTCGAATATAAGTTCGAATATTTATCTGTAAAAAACTTGCCTTCTGAAAAAAATGTCTTCGTCTCTAGCGAAAAAAATTCAACTTCAGACACCTGGTTCCTAAAAAATTAAAAAGTTTTGATAGTTTATTGCAACACTAAGTCTATTTCCATCTGTAGGTTTGCTTTGGTTATATTCTTACAATGATAATGATTATATCTATAATCTGCAAATGGAAAAAAGTACGGTACAAATGATATTTCAAAGTGTATTAGATATTTCAAAGGAGACGTAGCGAAATTAAATATTTTTTAAATTTTTTTTAATTTTCAATTAGAAATTTCAATTTAAAATTTCACTTCATGTGTAAGTCATTTTAACATACAAAAATTTTAATTTATCGAATTAAAAAACACCCCATTTTTAAATAAATTATATAATACGTATGAGGTTGTTGCTTAAGATAAATAAATAAAAAACATAGCGTCCACGACAAATTGAAATAATGTAAAACAATTCATAACAATTGATACGATTTTTGATCAAACTTCCTCGAATTTCGAGGAGTGGGCGAATATTAGTCGTTTCTGTGACAATAAAAAAAAATTTCAACTCTGATGACCTTCAATAATATAAAGGCCATTGAATATTTAAAATTATAAAATTATGTGGAGAGCTAATGAATATCTCCAACAATTAATTAAACATTCAAATTCGTTTCATGTGATTTAATTTTATGTTTATAAAATTAAAACCACAAAAACAAGAATTAAATTAAAACAAATGCAGGTTTGAACCACATCAAATCTCCTTTTGGGGTTAAAAGTTAAATTATATACAATTTTTTTCCAAATACAAAACCATCAATTGACAAACCATCCAGTTTTCCTCTTTTCGATTTTGTAGTAGAATAGGTGTCTCATTTTGTATACAACAGCCTATCAAAGCAGATTTACTAGCCAAAGTATAATAAATATTACTATAAAGTTGCTTTAAATTGAATATTACAATTCATTGTTCACCGGCCATTTTTAATACAAATTCAATATTTAAACAATAGAAATAAGTTCCAGAGATTCTCAGAATGATTCAGAGATTTCATTAAATAGTTTTAATGAAAATCAGCAAACAGTAAAACAAATTAACAATTTATTTATGCGAAGACAAACCAAATCATTTGATATGCCGCTTAAACCATCAGAAAGAATTGTTCTTGGTGAAGAAAGAAATATGACTGAAGGTAAAAATAAATTTTGATCAATTGAAAAGAACTTGGATTTATGAGGAAAAAGAACAAAATTTTAATTATTCAAATTTTCTAATTAGGAAACAATGAAGTAGATTATTTTAAAACTGATGTCCGAGACCTTGAATGTAACAATATTTTAATAAATTCATCTTCATCTAAGGCACGCTTACAAGTTAAAAGTAATTTATTATCTCAGTCGACTTCAGATACTCTTCTTGAATTATTAAAAGGTCATGCCGGCATTAAAGATTGTAATGATGAAACTGTTCAGCATATAAATGCGGTAAGCTTACTTCACATAAAAATGATTTAGAATAACTTACCGTGCAAAATAAAATTTTCATAAAGTTATATAATATATTAAATAATATAATTAAATAAAATGTCGGATGTCTTTAATATTTTAGTTTCTTTATAGATTTTGATTGAATTATATACTCGTGTAAAAGGAGCTGTAAAAGGTGACTGGCGTAGTGCTATTCTTGGTGGTCTATATGGTTTAGTTGAATGTTCATCTCCCAAAATACTTTTGGCTGTTGCAAGAGTTGTATTAGCGGTTAGTATGAAATATTAATTAAATAAGTTTTTTGATACATATTAACGAGTCTATTACACAAGTCATTCACTTCTTTTTAATATATGAAAATAATGTAGATGTGAAAAAAGTGAGTGACTCAAAAAGGTACTGCTATTGCTATATACGATAGGCGCTATTATTTTATGAAATAAATTTTAATATTTTAACAATTTCACAGTTATCTGTTACAGGAAGTAATTTAACAGGAGCTTGTAAATTGGTATTTAAGGTTGCTAGAAATGAATCATATGATTATTTATTTTTGGAATCCGATGTTCCCGAATTATTAATTGATGGTTTAGGTCGAGCTAGCCCCTTGGATGATGCTGAAGCATGTATTTATGGTTATGGTGCAGTAAGATTTTTATTTAATGCAAGTTCAAATATGAGTCAAGAGGAAAAGAAAAGAATAAATAATAACAGTTTTCGACCTAATGTTAACAATAATCAAACTTTCAGTTGTCAAATTATTAATAAAAAATCGAAAAACTCCCTAGCTCTTAGATTATCAAGAGCTGGTGCGATACAATTGATGGTATTACATCTTCAGATTCTTAATGAAGCTGGTGCAGACAGATCTTTGATAGGTCAGCCGCTGCATGCTTTATATCAATTATCTGCTGCTTTAAGAGCAATGGCTGGAATTCCTCAAATAGTTTTTGAAAGCGGCATACAACATGAAAACAGTTTAAATGATTCCAATTTTGATGAAAAAAGCAATAACAGTTTTGAATTCATGAATGAAAATGAGTATAATATGATTTATGAAGCAAATTTCGAAAGGAGTGATACCACAAAAAGAGAAAAAAATTTGTCTTCAAAAATGAGAAAAGAAAATAAAGGATTGGAAAATATAAATTTGGAATTAGCTTGTCCACATTTAGTTAAAGCTGCTGAAATATCATTAGGAGAATCTGAAATTCAAGCAAATATTGTTAGAACTTTGAGGTAAGTTTACGATTTTACGATACGTATTTAAAATTTTCTCTCTATGTAGAGTAAAACTTATTTCTATATCCAGTTTGTAAGAAAATAATAATCTGTATATTAATTTAATCTTTCAATACACATCTTATTCAAGAGAAGTTATATTTGTTGATACAATTTTAAAGATTTCTATCCCCATGACACATAGGGATAGAAAAATCAAAATAGTAAATAAAAAGGCCTTCGTAACATTAATATCACTAGCTTACGGATAGACAAAATAAGACATTCACTACTATTACAAACTTAAAAGACAAGATATATGGGATCCGAAGTATTATCTCATCAAGACTATACTTATAACGAGAACAAGAGTACTAAGTGTAAAGTACTCCAGGATCCAGTTGGGGAGTAGCAAAGCTATTCATTGCTTTCTGATGGATATGGATCACCTAAACAAACTTGTGCGTACTAAGTACACAAAAACAACAATAAAATACGTTGTTGGACTGCCGACACACACGAATTAACGGTCACATCGTAAATGTCTTAAAAAAAACTTCAACCTGCTATAATGTGAAAAAACTAAGTTGTCAATTTTATCCGTAAAATAAGTTGGCAACATTGTGTAATGAGAGCTCTCTGAGACATTGTGTTTTAATTTATTTGTAATCAAGCAAAATGAACAGACAGTTTTTTTTAAGACTGTACATTGGATTTTTAAACATTTTTGTAAACCTAGATACCTGTAAAACCGGTCGCGGAAACATCGTCAACAACAATTGTGATCATGTAGACAATGCCTCAAGCTTTTGTGAGTTTTCGTAGCCATTTAAGATGATGTAGACGTTGTATTCAACTTTGTGTTGAGACATTTACGATGTCAAGGTAACTAAAATATCATTTTTAAAAAATTTCCACAATTTACCTCTAAGCAAGCTGTGTTAGATTCTCATTCTAAGGTATTCTTCTACACTATCTATAGCTTTTTTGCTGACCTTTACATTCTGTTTCTTTTTCAATGTCTCAAAAACGAATTTCTGTAACTTGTTTTTTTTGAAATTGTAATAACGTCCGCATATTTCATTCTTTCATACCTTGTATATGAATTACTATATCCTTTAAAAAAATTTCTCAATCAAATTTGATACAAATCAATATTTGTATTTTCTCATGTATTTGTCATCTTTTATAGTAGTTTTAAACATTTTGTGTAGAGTTTTTAAGCTGGCTTATACAGTGGTTTGTCATGGGTTATGAAAAATAGACGTACTAAGATTTCGTGATACTGTTTATTATGTAATTTTGGCCTGAAAAACACTTGGTAATCACCATAGTATCTGTTCACCATTTTTTTGCAGTTGTACATATCGTTTTTATGTGTGAATCTAAATACGAAGAGTTATTTACACCTTGGAAGCAATATTCGTAAATGTTTTAGGAAATTTTTTGATACATATTTTTTGCCAAAATCATCATATCATTTGTCAAATTTGGCTCTACGACAATTGTATTACTAATTATATTACGTCAGAATTTATATATACATAGATAACTCACGTAGAATACAAAATGTTAGTCAATTTTGTAAATTTGAAATCACCCCAAGATCGTATTCGGGTCATTTCGTAAAAATATAACGTATTTTTAGTTTGTAAAATCAAATTGAACGTATTTCTTTTTGTTGTTTTTTGTATGCCAGTTATGTTTATGTATGCATCTACATGTGTGTATATTTCTACAAAATTTGATTAATTTGTTTAAAAAGATATTTTGGTTATATATTTTTTTGTTCTATTTTGTATGGATATAAATGGCTGTATGTAAATTTGTACAAATTTGTGCTTATGAATATGATATGAATGTGTATAGCTACATTCCTAAATAATAATAAAAGATCAGAATATCGATGTAGTAGCTAGGTTCTATTGTAGGATTGAAATAAGTATATCATTAAATATGCAATAATAGAGTCAATGGTATAGTAACAGATTCTAGAAAAAAATCTAAAAATAATAGTGATAAAAGAATAAAATTTATTAGCTCTGCATTTGAAATCATGAACTGTTTACGGAATACCGTTTTGTTTATTTCTTGGTTCAAAACCAAGAGTAAGTTTATTTCTTGGTTTATTTTTTGAAGAAATAAAACAAAGAAGAATCCATTTTTGATAGATTGTCTGTTTGTTCTTTTTGTTTGTAAGTAGATATATATATACATATATAAATACATGTATATATATTGATAAATAAAAATAGACAAAATTAACAAAATCAAAAAATTTCTTTGCTGAAAATTTTTAACAATATTATAATTACATACTCTTCTTTGCCTAAGTACGCATCGAAGTTGGAAAAATTGAATAATATGATGATACTTCTTTTGTTGTTATTATAAAGTTCTTATATGTAAATTAAAAAAAAAAAATTATATATGTACATATTGTGTATACATCGACTGACATACAAACAAAAAAAACGAAAAACAAAAACCAAAATAAAAATAAAATACGATCAACTCAAAAGCTGTGTAATTTTTTTATTCTACGTGAATTATCTATATATGTATATATATATAATTTCTGATTAGGTACTACCGTACTATAAACAAATCCCATTATTAATTAAATCAAATAGCAATTGCACTTTTGAAAGAAAGTGTCATTTAATACAATTAAAATATTTTCAGTGTTTTATCAGATCATGATGTTTGTTGTAAGGTTTTAGCAGACTATGTTGGTCGTATTGGTATGTTGTTGGGACCATGCTATGCAAATCAAGGAAATAATTTTATACCAGAACAACCTCTTGGGTTCCTAAGCCGTTTGGGTTATATACTGGGTAACATAATGGCTAAATTTGATACTGCAAGACTTCAGGTATATTAATAACAAAAATATAAATATTTTAGAAATAAATATCTTAAATGAAAATAATTTAATATTTAAATTTTGATTTAATCACAGTTGAATTTGAACATTCAACATAATTAAAAAAATAATAATTTTCCTTTCAGTTTTATCACAACGATGTGGCAATGGAATTTTTATTAAATACTTTAGATATTTATTCCAAGCAAAAGTTAACTTTAGAAAATGATAGTGAGGATACGGTAGTAGAAGCTTTAATAAAAATGATACGAGTTATTGCCAACATGAGTGTAAATGCCGATGTTGGTTATGGAATAGGATCTAAACCTTTGCTTGGACAAATTTTACTTAGAATGTTAGCGAAAATAAATGAAATTCCACCTGAAGAATTGGTAATAATAATAAAATACAATAAGCTTTTGAAAAACGCATATTTCTTAGATGCATAATAAAATTAATATTTTTAAATTAGCTTTTCATTAGTTTGCTCTTTTTTATTTTTTTTTATTGATTAAATGGAAATGTTGAAAGAAAAGTACAGAATATGGTCTTAACCTATGCCACTGAGCGTACCATATGAGAGCCTAATGTACTGTTGTCCAGTACATACTGGTACAGCTTCTACTATCACCAAATCTTCTACTTCCTACTGTGTCATAAAATTTAAATCATTGAAAAGTTCCGTGAAATTGTCTTTTATATGCTTATCTCTGCCAAAAAGAAAACTGGATAGTGCTTAATTAAAACTATCATAGTTTTTGGCCATATCATTAAAGCACAACGAATTGCTTTTTAAAGCATCTACAGCTTTGACCGTGCAACCCTTAGATTCGATCTTGACAGATACATACAAGCAACTGTCGTAAACAAAATGATGCGAAAGGAAAATGTTGCATAATTGCCAACCTCTGAGAGCACTAAGAGAAACCCCATGAAATTTGATTTTACAAATCGTCGCATGAGATTCATTTTATCCCATGCGCCATTAATATATTTTGAGTATATCAATTTTGAATGTTTAGAATGAAAATACTAAAAAAGCAGCCGAAAAATATTTAAATTTTTTCTATTTTTTATATTGATTTAAATTGAATAATTTTTTTTTTTTTACTTTATTAATAAAATAGGATACATTAGAATTACCAAACTTTATATTTATTTTTACCTGTGTTTATTACAAAATCACCATCAAGAGTAACAGCATAATTTTTGTCCGGCAGTTCAAAATCAGAATATTTACTTATATGAGTCGTTATATTAGAAAATATTTTGTTAAAACGGACGTTTTTCTTTAACTGCTTATATTAAGTAACTGTCACATCAACACCAAACACATATCTTTTTTGTTAACACATTTAAATGCATGCAGTTGAATGTGTTTAGGGTAAAAATATCCATATATACTAGAAAAGTTAAAATCAGAATTACTATTAGAGCCCGCTTCTATTTCGCCTTGATTTTGTTTAACTTTTGAAGCGGGAAAATTATGATATTTTTCCATATCTAAATCATTCTCTGAAAAGTCTTAAAAATTTAATATTCCATGCTAATAAAATAAGTGATTAAAGTTTATGCATAATCCAAAACTTGTAAAATGCTCATTATCTCAAAAATTACATGCACTTGCTTTTATGGTTTCACCAGTTTCCCTTTAAAAGTTCACATGTTACTGATCAATGATTATACCGTAATTTTCTATGAACTATATTTATTAAGCTTAGACTTGCAATGGATGTAGTACAATATAGTTTTACGTAAATTCTATATTACTTTTATAAATATCCTTGTCATTAAGATTTCTTGTGCGTATTAGGACAAAATAATGTTAACGCTGTTTTGGTTATTATTTTGTTCCAAATCCATAGGTGAAAATAATACTAACAAAATTATTTTGGTTTCAACATGGCATATATGATCAAATTTACATGTTATGGCTTGTGGGATAAAAATTTGTTACATACTCGTAAAATAGATGGATATGGTACAATATCAATACTCATTATCTCAAAAACTAAAAAAGATAGGAACAAACGAATCAGAAATTCAGAAAGATCAGACCTTAAATTTAACAGATAGGTAAATTTGCCATAAATTGGCATATGGGATAAAATGCCGTTACAGGTAATCACTTCGGCTTAAAAATCTGTAATACTACAGAGCGCGGCACTGAATTTATATTGATTCATAATTAAAAACTTTAGTTATTTAAGTTTAAATTAAAGCAAAATTTGAAACAATTCTTAAAATAGGTCAGTTACGTAATTAAATATATTTTATAAAAAATGGTTAGTTAAATATGAAAAATCAGAACTTTTTTTTTATTAATAATTTTTTATAAAAAATGTTCAATAGACAATAACTAAATTAGATAGAGAAACCCGAATTAATTATTTACAATTATTGACATTCCTTTGGTAAATATATCATCCGCAGACCTGATCCTGAGTCGTGTTTTCAAATAAATCCGGCAAATGTCAAATTTAAGAAATATGCCTATAAATATTGAACAAAGATAAGAAAATCAAGAGACGACATGTAACTCTTAATATTTAATGTGGCACGTGCGTAGATTACAGAGAATTAAATCTTATCAATGATTTAAATGGGCTTCGAAATTTATTTTACAAAAAACTTCCAAAACTCTTTCTCAATTTGTTATGCGAAAAATTGCAATTTACTAAAACAAAAACAAAAATTCAATCGGATATAGTATAATAGCATATTCATGTTCACATATACTTACGTAAAAATGTTAATTGATGTCTTTGATGAAAATTACCTACATACAATATGAGTTATATTTTTTGATGTTATACACTAATATTTGACTTTTTTTTTAAATTTAGATAGATGATATTGAAGAACTTTTACAAGCTATTATGGGAGCATTGCACAATCTATGCTTTTATCAAGATCGAATTTTTGAAGGAAAAAACGAAAATGAAGTTATTCCAAAAATTGAAATGGAAGAAAACAATCTTGATGTGACATGTATGAATAAATTAATTCCAGAGATATCAATAGCACTATGTGATACCCTTAAAACAGGATCTACACGAATTAAAGCTGAAGTATCACGAGTTTTGGGTAACATGACTAGAAATACAATAGCAAGAAAAGCATTTTGTACAGCAGGAGGACTAAAAGTTATTGTTCAATATCTAAAGTCTGAAACTTATGAACTGAAATCAACATGTTCTGGTGTTTTAGTTAATTTGTTAGGTGATTGGGAGCGTCGTGTATCATTTTATGAAATAAATGGACCTTTAATTTTATATGACATTTTGGAAAAATCTACTAAACAATCTGATTGGTTATTAGCTGGAATTGTATGTCAAGCATTTTGGAATTATTTAATTGATAGTTGTGATATTGTTAATGCTCTTGGAGAAATTGAAACAAATAAAATATCCGCTCAGTTAGTAACATATTTAGATGAAGAGAAAATATTTAGAGGAGAGCAACCTGATCTGATTTGGGAACAATTTGCTTGTGTTGCAACTGATCTTTTAGAAAGAATTCAATCCAGTTTAGAACAGGGGAATGAGTAATTTAACAATGAAGGTATATTATTGAAACATTTTAAATTATTTATTTATTTTACAATTAAAATTAAAAAAAAAAAAAATATTTTACACATTTGATATTATATAAATTTTTTAACAACTATAAGTAGAATTTGTTAAAACATAATCATCACGTTTTATCACAAAATAAATATTTGACATATTATAACAAAATGCGAAAATTGTATTTTTATTTGTTAAATATACTATTTCCAGAAAAGTTTATTATATCAGGACTTATTTTTTTCATCCAACCGACTATTTATTTTATTTATTTGGCATTACAATGTATTTTTTTTTATATTTAAACTGTTTAAATAAATAAAATTTTATGGAGAAACGTTGAAAATGTTACGCAAGCTTCCGTGTGAAATCCACGGTTGTTACAAAACCAAAACCACGATGACTTCTACGATGTAATATTACATATTACATCGTAGTAATGATTGGAAGATACATTACATTTCTATTCCAATTCAATATTCGCCAAGCAAAGACGTGTACGGTTAAAATTATATTTTTTTATATATTATTACAAAAAGTGTACCGATAACATTATTAGTAGTGTCAGCATAATTATTTAACTTTATAATTTCTGACCTATATTTATAATTACTTCACCAATAAAAAAAAAAAGAAAAACAAAATAAACAAAAAAAAAAGTTTTCTTTTATTTGGGTACTTGTGTCAGCATAATTTTATAATTTCTGATCTAGTCAATAACAAATATCAAAAATATAATAAAAAGTACGTAGTATATATAATTAAATAAAATAATTAATAAATAAAAATAAAAATTAAAATGGAATTCAAATGCAATATGGAAAACTGTACAGCCTACGATAAGTCCTCAAAAATGGTACTCTGTAAGGCGTTTTGTAGCAGAAAATTGCATGGTGCATGTATAGGTGCCCCCAGAGATTGGTACCATCCCTCCCTTGAGGAATACTTCATCTGTAATGATTGCCAAAATACTGATTACTTGCTGCGAAAAATGTATGATAATTTGGCAAATTTAATTACACAACTCAACCAGGATAAGGATGGATTAATTTCTAAGCAGCTTTCATCAATTAATTCAAATAGTGAAAGCTTTGATGAAACGGCGAGTTGTTTTGACACCCTGACAAATAAAAGTCAGAAGAAATTTTGCCAGGAATAAAAGATTCAACATTAAAAATGGGCTCTCAGCATGGATTCAAAACTTTAAATCGTGAGCCTATTAGCAGATAATCAAGTGACATGGATGAGCTAAAAAAAATATAAAAGAAGTTACATCTAGTCAAAGATTACTATCTGCCAAAGTGGATTCACTCTTCACCTTAACAGATAATGCTATAACTTCTAATCAACAAACAATGGCATTACTAAAGGAATCTGTGTCAGACTTTGTCACCAAGGAAATAAAAATAAATTCTAATAAATGGATGTCATTCCAAAAGAATCCAATAAATGTCGATATTACTTTAACTAATGTTGACACCCCGGGGGTTGAAAATTCACCTACGCTAAATGTTACATCCTCATCCCCACAATCTCCGACGAAAGCAAGCCGGTTGAATACAAAAATAGTCCTGTCCCCTAAGATACACAAATTTGGAACAACTTGGTCCACAAATGAATGGAACAATAGGATCAAGAAAATAAGCGTCCCAAACGAACAACCTGTGAATTCTACTTATTTGACAGCCTATTTTATAAAAGGAGCACCACATTATGCTGATGAAACATGGATATGCAACCTGTTCAAAAAACAATTTAAAATAACAGGTTGTAGCTGCAAAATGATTTCACTTAACAAGCAAAAAAAATTCAAATCGTTCCAGCTACTTATGCCAATTAAATATGAATGGCTCTTCTTCCAAAAGAAGAATGATACTTTTATTTGGAACAACATGATGATCTCCCGCTGGAAAAGTAAGACAATTAAAAAATTAAATACAGTCAATAACAAAAAACCAAAAACACATTAATAAATCCACTACACACAAATATAAACCTCTCACTATACAAAATAATAAAACAACACCCAAAACAATAAAAACATCTATTAACAACGAGGCGACTAGTTCATCTTCTATAAGTAACAGCTTCGTGCCATTTGCCCATGCGCACCCCTCATTTCGTAATTTAGATTCTAATTCAATTTACACCTATTCTCCTACACAGAGATCAAATACTTTCACTTCAAATGACCTTTCGCGACCTATTCCATCACAACCTAATTCCAATGTTTATTTTCACAGAAAACATTTAAATCCTGCCGAAACTTACACTGCACCTACTAATGAATCTCAATCTTTAAATTTATCAAAACCTACTCCATCATTAAGTAATCCAAACGTTAGTTTTGGTAATAAATTTACATCATTAACTTCGTCGGCACCTATGTCATCATTGACTAACACAAATAAGAGCTTGCATAAAAAGAACGATGCATTATATCCTAATTTCAAAAAAGGGGAAAATCTTATAGATGCTCATTGGGCATCAGTTAACTCCTTCAATAATTGATCGCCCTGCATCATCAAGTCCTGTAAATAACTCAGGCAGTGAATTGTTTACTAGCAAACTTGTAATCCCTGGCAATACTCAACCATCTTCATCGAGAAATTCCTCACCCAATTTCGTTAATCCACTTATTCCACCAATTGTTAGATTAACTCAAATTTCTGTTGAAGAAGAGGAGGGCAAATATGTTCTCGGTCGACTGAGTGATCCTAGAATCTATGAAAACGTTAGGTTATATTTGGCTTACCTACACAACCAAGATAATCATGTTTGTGTTGATGGGAAGACCAAAACTAGCATAAAAGCCTTAATTCATCAACAAGGTTTGCCAACAGGGCCTAACGACTTAAAAAAATTATTTATCAGGTATCACGAAGGCCTTGGAATATCGCAAAAAAAGTTGATGGCAGATCTTGCAAAATACCGCAGCCACGTTGAAAGTAATAGAGTAAACCATCTTCAAAGATCGCGGGAAAACCATAATACACTTTATCGTCCCTAACGAAATTAATTTAAAACAGTTGGCAAATTTTCCAAAAAACAAAACCTTAAAAAATATACTACCCTTTGAATTATCTGTTTATTATCAGAACGTAAGGGGGTTACGCACTAAAACGTCAAATAGTTACTTAAACTCAAACATTTTGAACTCTGATATTTTTGTTTTAACTGAAACTTGGCTACATTCAGCAATCAATTCTCTGGAATTATTTGATCCCTCATATGCAGTATATAGAAAAGACAGACACCATACCCTTGTTAGTAATTTAATAACCCCTAAAAGCGGCGGAGTTTTAATTGCGATAAAAAATATCCTAAATAGTTCTGCTATTGTACTTCCACCCAATATGGATGTAGAACTAATAGCGGTAAAAATTGAATTTCGAAATAAGTTAGTTTTTATTATTTCTTGTTATATACCACCAAATTCTCCCCTTGAAAATTATATCAACTTTATTAGTACTATTGATTTTATTTTATCCCTATTGAATCCATCCGACGAAATTGTGGTTTGCGGTGACTTTAACCTTCCAAATATCGAATGGATTCCAGATGATGAAGAACGGTTTTTAATTCCAAGCCACAGTTCAACTAAGCCCGAAGTTGTGTTAATAGACGGCTGTAATGCTAACTCTCTACAACAGGTTTCTACAATTAAAAATTGTCTAGATAAACAATTAGACCTTATTTTCGCATCAGACTGGAATAATCTTATAATCAATGAAACTTCAACAGCAATCCGCGTTAGTATTGATAACTATCATCCCCCTATTAGCTTCAGCTACCGCTACGATAACCCCATTAGTGATACACCGACTATATCTTATCGTTATAACTTCAGTAACACAAACTTCACAGGTCTTAATAACTTTTTATTATCTATTGATTTTAACATATTAATGAACAATGTGACTATTAATGTAGCGCTTTCTAAGTTTTATGATGATTTGTCACATGCTTTTTGCTTATATATTCCGTTATCCAGAGAAAGAAATCTGAATTCCAGTCCCGTTTGGATTAACAGGGAATTAAAGTTATTAAGGAACAAGAAAAATAAGGCATGGTCAAAATATTTAAAAAACAAAAATGAAAATACATATCATCAATTCGTAATTCTCTTTAATTCTTATAAATCCCTTTTAACCACTAATTATACAAATTACCTTAACGACATGGCATTTGAATTTAAAAAGAATCCTAAGTTATTCTGGAAGTTTGTCAATTCAAAACGTAAGTCAGATCAATTTCCAAATATTATGGCTTACGAAAACATAACTTCTAATAATTCAAAAGTAATCGCGAACCTTTTTAAAGATTTTTTTTCAAGATCCTACATAAATAACTCTTATGTATTAAATATGAACAATTTTCAGGATTTAGAAAATTTTCCTAGAATCCCGCTCACGACGATAGACTTTGAACCGAGTAAACTGAAAAAATATTTGGAAAAACTTAACGATGATTCATTTCCTGGACCAGATAATGTACCAGAAATTATTTTAAAAAAGTGTTCTGAATCTCTCTGCACTCCTTTATCAATTTTATTTAAACTCTCACATTCTCAAGAAATCTTTCCTGATTTTTGGAAAAAATCGTTTATTAGACCAGTTCATAAAAAAGATTCTCAGAATGATATAAAAAACTATCGCCCAATTGCAAAACTTTCAAGTATTCCGAAACTATTTGAATTAATAGTATTTGACTCTATTTATGATCATTGTTCAAACTTACTGTCCCCTAACCAGCATGGTTTTATGAAAAAAAGATCCACAGTAACCAATTTAACAGAATGTTGTTCTAAATTCAAAAACTATATGGAAGCTGGGTTTCAGGCAGATGTCATATACACCGATTTAAGTAAGGCCTTTGATCTTCTTCCTCATTCCATTATTATACTAAAATTACAAAAAATGGGATTCCCTCCTTCTTTTACCAATTGGATTAATTCCTACTTAATTAATTGGAGCTACAACGTATTATTTAGATCCGCTACTTCTGAACCTTTTGAAGCTAACTCTGGCGTTCCACAAGGCAGCCATTTAGGTCCGCTTCTCTTTATTATTTCCATTAATGATGTAACTTAAGCATAGTAAAATTACTATTTATGCAGATGACATGAAAATTTACAAAAAAATTACATCAGCAAGTGACACATCCCTTCTTCAACAACACTTAAACTCTTTTTTAAACTGGTGTAAAATTAACAATCTGACCTTAAATATTAATAAATGTGCTTTAATGACTTGCTCTCGCTCTTCTGAATCATTAATGGTTGATTATACTTTTGAAAATAAATCTATTGAACGAGTCTCACACTTTCACACAAGACCTTGGTGTACTCTTTGACAATAAATTATGTTTCAAACAACATTTAAACGTCATAATAAATAAATCTAACTCCATGCTAGGCTTCGTCAAAAGTTTTTCTAAAGAATTCAACGATCCATACGTCCTTAAATCACTTTTTACGTCTCTTGTTCGACCAAATCTTGAATATGCCAGTCAAGTGTGGTCGCCTCATTACCTCAATCATATCCAAAGAATTGAAGCTACACAAAAAAAATTTTTGAGATTCGCACTGCTTAATTTACACTGGTCAAATCCAGTTATTCTGCCACCTTATAGGAACCGGTTAAAGTTATTGGATCTTAAATCATTAGAATCCAGAAGGGAGGTTGCTGATATCATATTCATTATTAAAGTTTTAAATAATGAAATTGATTCTCCTTATGTTAGAGATATGATCCACTTATATATTAACAACAGAAACCGCTTTAGATCGGAAAATATTTTTAGTCCAATATTTCATCGTACCAATTATGGTAAATATGAGCCTGTTAATAGAATGTTTATGCTAATAAATAAACAAAAACACCACATCGATTTTACATTAAACGCAGCCCAACTAAAAAAAAACTGCACTTACATATATCTTAGAGTTAGTATAATAAATTTATAATTTTCTAACATTCTCTGGTAATAAATTACAAAAATGTATAAATATCAATATTTTAATATTAAGATCTAGAATAATATTAAGCTTAAAATTATATTTTGTTTGTTTAATTTTGTACACTTATGTATATTATAATATGTTTGTACTAAGCATAAATAAATAAATAAATAAATAAATATGAACAGGAAGTTTGAGCAGCGTTTGCTACTACATCTGATTCTGTAGAGTTTGATCTACGACAAGAGGAAGGGCTGAACTTGGGTACGTTACAAAGAACGCGTTTACGATTGACCATATGATCATGAAACTCTAATTAGATTTTAAATTTATTAATATCGGATCTCTTAATATAAACATATTTCAGCGCATATATTATAAATTTAGAATGTATTTTAAAATAAATCCAGTTTATACCATCAATTTTTAATTTTAAGATGATTTTATTGATTTCTCCTAATATAAAATTTGTTCTGCTTTGTTATAAATATTTAGTATATTGTTTAAAACTATTAATTTTTCATGTCTGAACAATTTTGCTTGTTATAATATTCACATCGATTTGATTTTCATTTATTTAATTATTTTTTTCTTTTACATAATTCAAAGTCTATGGCATGGACAGTCTAACTGCTTTTGCATAGAGATGGCATACATAGTTATACACAACAGTTTTTTCTTTATTTTATTTTTATGATATATCTACTTAAATGTGGAAAACTATGTCTATTGCATTGCAGAATAACTTCGCCTTTATAAATTTATTTTTACCGATAACCAAAACTACCCCCAATGATAAAGGTATTAGGTCGAAAAACCCATAAAGTTTTTTTTTGTCTTCGTCAGAAATCGAACCTAGGACCTTTCAGTTGAAGCAGGACCTTATTTGTGCATAAGAGCCATTGTACAAAAGACAAGTTAAAAAAAAATTTTTTTTAGCGTGGGTTTTGTGAAACGGGATCTATTTTTGCTCAATTTCTTTTCACTCAATTTCTCAATTTTGCTCAATTGGCTGCTCAATTTCTTAAAATTGGCACTTTCCACTAGTCACCACCTAGAAGATGTAGTTCTGATACCCGTTGATTGACAAAAACTTTATACATGAAATTTTTATTATGAATATTTATCATATCCAGTATCCAGCATACTCAGCCAAATGAAAAACAGGCAAATGACACGCATATGTAATTTTTTAAATATGAGATTTTGTCTTTTGTAATTTTGCCCTATGTAATTTTGTCTTATGTAATTTTTTCATGTAACCATTTCATTCAGCAATATCCAGTATGTGCATTTACTATTAAGGCTTCTCATCGAAAATTTTCTTGAAAATGTATAATATATTTTTTTTTACTTCAATCGAACAGCGTTGAGATTTTCCTTGAACTTTGAAATGGTTGCAAGGGAAAGTTTGTTACAACAAAATAGGGATTAGGATAATAATCACTATTTGTCAGATTAGATTTTCTCTAGTCTATAAAATAAGGAACATTCACTCTCACCTCAGTTATTTAGTAAAAATAAGTTTTTATAATTTGTTCGGTTGCTCCAGCAAGAACTACGTTACGATGGTATTTTTTTTTTGTTTTGAAATTGGGGACCGCGACCTCTTAAGATCTATTGTACTTCCCCGTCCATTTCAGAATTGCAGATCTATGTCCTTGATAAACGCTTGCCTTGATGTCAAAGTCAGAATCAGGCGATTTGTATCCCTGGCAGTGTTTGTATCTTTTACGAGCTACAGCGTCGCAATCAAATAGAATATGGGAGGAGGACTCCTCCTCTTCTAAGCAGAATTTGCATCTGTCTGTGCTCGATCTACCAATCTTGAAGAGATGTTTCTTGAATGGACCATGACCTGTGATAAACCATGTCAGCATTCTGACATTGAGTCTAGTCTCCCTGATTATCTGATTCAATCCATGAATATTTAGCTTGAAAAAGAATTTAGACTGCGTAAGTCCTTGGCAGCTATCCCATATGTTCTGGGTTTCTGTGGATTCCCACTTGGAAACAATTCCTTGTAGATACATACGTATCAAACCGTATGTATCTGTGGTCTGATAATGATGGAATCGTTGAGTAATAACATATTTTTATTTTTGGCTGGCCATATATATATAATGCATAATGGTATAATATTTATCAAAACACTATTCTTTTGGACACATTTATACAACCGAGAAGAAGTAGTAAGGAATAGATTGGTATCAAAGTTTTAGAAAGATCCAGAGCTGTAGCGCCGATGAAGCAAGTGTATTGTGAAGTATAGTAAAGTCTGAAACACTATCTATACAAGAAGATTTATCTCAAGCCCTCAAGCCTCAAGACCTCAAGAAAACGGAAAATAAAAGCTTTTTTATAATAAGTATTATTAATTTTGTTATGAAGTGACCATTTGATGGAACCGTCTCCCATAAATTAATTTTCATTTTTCAAAATTTTTTACTTGTTATGTATATGTTTATTGTTTAATAATATGTCTCCCCTCTGTATAGTAATTTATAAGATAGTTCCAATAAATTCATAGATATAAAAAAAAAATGATTATAAAGTAAGTTCGCCCTCATTATAGTTCATAAGTATAGTTCCGTTGTATTTTAGAGATTATCAAATTATATTTCCAACTACTAGTAATTTATCAACGTTATCCATTGTCAGAAGTGGCACACTCTTTTGTGTTAGTAGTCAGAGGATATAACCACTACACCATGACGACCTGTGAGGATTATTTAAATTGTACTAATAATCTAATAAAATCAATAAAGGTGTCCAAATTATTCAATTGAAAAATATCTTGTTAATTTTTTTGTTACAAAATTAAAGACTCCTCTTGTTTAAATATTTGAAATATTATTTCAAATATTTAAAATACCATTTATTATTCGTATAACAGAATTTACAGTATGTAATTACTTTATTGTCATTACAGTTAAAAATTGTGCGCACAACCATATTTACACCTATAATTTTGTATCATGGATTTGAAAAATAAAAAATACACAACAAAAGTGTTAAACAAAATTTTTCTCAACAAGAAACCAACAACTTTTATTTTAAAAATTTAGTTAAATTTTTAAACTAATAAATTTGATTAACATTAACAATTATTATTGTTTAGACAAGATATATAAAATCACACTAAGTGTATGCATCAATGTAATTTTATCCAGTAGTGCTCTGAAATTGTATCAGAATAACTAAGTATGTACATATGGCACTGCTAAACTGTAAAAAAAAAATTATTTGAAACAAGCTTTTAATTATGTAAAATATAATACATATTATGTAAGATGTATATGTAAGTATAAATTCTAGATGATCTGAACTGTAAGATAATCAGGCATCAACTTCATTAGAAAATTATATATTTAAAAAACAATTTATCATTAGTTTTAGTTAAGAATTAATTTCTAGTATAGTTTTCCAACATTTATGTCAGTAAATTCAATGCAAATTCTTATTATTATAATTTAATAAGGCAGTAGAGTTTCAATGAACTCCTAGTACTGATTAGTATAAATAATGAGATATTAGTTCAAATCTATGGTCTAATTCAAATCTAAAACTAAATACTGAAATTTTAAATTGTTTCATTGTAATAAATTGCTTTAGTAGTATATAATGTACTAACATTCTAAGTTGATTAAATTATCTAATAAAATTTCTAATATTATAGTTATTTTTGTTTTGTTGAAATTTGATGTACATGCATATATACTTTTCTATAATTCAAATAATTGTATCAATTATGATGAAAAATTTGAGAACACTATCGCTGAACATTTCACATATGACAATATCTTGATTAATATGCAGTTTTGTCTACCAAATCATCTTGAGTTTATACGATTCAAAATATTAACTAAAAATGATTAATAGTGTAATTCTTACCGATGTTAGTATTTGACGATCTATATTACACATACCGCAAGCTGAGAAATTGGGTCTATCCGCTAGTAATTGACGCCAAAAATTTGTTAACTGAAATTTAAAAAAATCATACATATATATGCATAGTGTATACCTATACATATTTAATTTAAAATTTAATTATAATTATAAGCAAATTATCACATAATTGAAAAAATAATCAACAATTTAAAATACATAATAAGTATATGAATAAACATATTGTGGTTTTGATTACTTAAAATTATATTACATAAATTATTCATATAATATATGTATTTAGTTTTTGGGTGGGGATGTAGGTTATGTTTATAATTAAATTTGTTTGGTTTGTTCTGTTGTACGAGCAATAATAGGACGATATTACTTTTTATTGTTCTCATTTTACTCAAAAACCAATTTAGTATGGCCGACTTTATTTACTACAAGACACTACAGGGAGCTCTATTGTACTTTTCCGGTCGTTTGTTATTTTAGAATTATCCGTCTATGTCCTTGATTAGCATTTCGCAATCAAAGCAATTTGATGTCAATTTCAAAACTAGGCAATTGGTATTTCTAGAAATATTTATTTCCTTTGGATAGCTTTGGCGTCGTAAACTAATATAATAAGAGATTTACAAATCTTGAACAGATGTTTGTTAAATGGACCAATGACCTGTAATTAGCCATGTCAGTATTCTGACATTGGATATAGTCTCATATCCGGTTATCTTATTTAATCGGTGAATACGAACTTGTTATGTTTTAAGTTTTTGTTTCCCCATTTGGAAACAAGTTTTTGTAGGTGTTTGAACGAGCAATACTTTGCTCCTGGTCCTACGAATTAACTCTTCGTTTCTGTTTTTCATGCTTCCTCATTACCTAGCATTCCTTCATGTCCAGGAGTTCACATAAAAGTAATTCTTATTCCTTCCGCTAGCCTTATTAAGTTTCTCTTCAGAATTACTCCATTAATTGCTGTTGTAATGTGGAGTGGTTTGTTTTCCCTTACCATTTCTATAGCAACTCATCAACAAACTAAAATTTAAAAAAATCGAATAGTTAAAGATAATTTTATATCACCCACACTATACTTTTAAGAGACTTTTCTTTAATATTCTCCATGGGATTATATGCTAATTCTAAAATAAAATTATTTTATCTTAATAATATGAATGATTAAATAATCGGTTTGCAATAGTTTCTAGTTTTTTTTTTCTTTATTTATTACAATTCTTACTTATATCTTAACTATTAAATTATTCTTTTAAGTTCAACCTTGACCATAATTTCGATCTTTATTAATTGATATCTTTAACACACCCATATTAATCTCAATATTTTTCATTGAAATATTTCTACTATTTCAACACTACAACTTTTAGAGATACTCTCTTTCATATTTAAATCAATTATATCAAGTCGTATTATAACCAGATATGTTTGAAAATGTTTTAATTTTTTCATCAGAAATTATTTAAATTTAACAAATAACAGTAATATTACCATATTATATAATACTTACACTATAAGCAGTTGCAGGATTATTACAATTTCTTGCAATTTCACATACAATTTGAACCGTTTTCTTAGCCTGAAATAAATTTAGTTAAAGTAATTTAAAAATATTTTTACTTGTGTAGAGATGCTTAAAATCCTGGCGAAAAAAATAAAGTAACAATAATCTGAATTCCAGGGCATCGCAGGAAATGAAGCTCCGGATGAAGTTTACAGGACCAGTCTGTGCAACTGCTTTTAGCACAGCCAAAATTCAGATTAAAATATGGCTGGAGCAAAAAGGTGAGGAATTCTGGTAACCTGGTAACCGACAGATAAAACTGATCATATCAACCCGCTCGATAATAACTGGCCATTGCGCCAAGAAGAATCTACATAGACAGAAATACAACGTGGACAGAATGTAATGTAGAGGAAAAACCTATTAAACATCAGTCGGTGAATCGTGAATATGATAGTTCTACTCGTATAGAAGACTTTGTCATCTGGGAACAGTGTTCCCCGAACTTAGGAATTTACCGTAAATATCATTCAAAATCAATCAATGATAATATTTAAATTTGGACTCTTTTTCGCTTTGAATTTGTTTTTAAATCTTTGATTAACTTTTTTGTATTGAATCCAGATTTAGAAATTAATTGTATCATGTTTTCAAAAACAAACCGACTAATTTTTAGGTTGGTAAATAGTAAATGAGTTGTATCTTGTATCTAAAGAATATTTCTAAAATCGCATGGTATGATATATAGCTTATATATCAAACCATGCGATATTAGAAATATATAATATAGGTTTATAATATTGTATAAAGGCATGTATGATATATGTATAATATAATAGGTATAGTACGATATATGAAGATTTTAAAATAGCATAGTATATTATGTCATTTATAACCTTATAATAAATTTTTAATAATTTTACCCACTTCAACGGTTGTAACATGACATGGTTCGACTATCAGCAGTAAACGAATGCAATGAAAGCCAATCCACATAAACTGCAAAAATGAAAACTTTGGTTTTTTTTCCATTAGTTCTAAAAACAAAAAGTAAGCAGTTCCTACTAGGTGTAATAAACAAGATACCAACACGAACACTACTGCAATTCCAAAAGCTCTGGTTTAATTAAAATAAAACAAGTAAAATAAAAATTTAGTTTTAGCTAAATTTTAAGTTAAATATGTAGGATTTGTAATGGGAATTGGGAATATATTTATAAAATTAAAATTGTATTTGTGGAAAAAGTAGAAATCTAAGAACTTACGATGAAACACTTTGTACACCTTTGCCCAAACGTTCATGAATATATGCTATCCGATCAATTCGATTTGAAAATTTATTTCCTTTACCTAAAATGAAAAAGTACTGATAGCTAAAACTAAATCTGAATCGGTAAAATTTAATAAAAATGAAAAACTAATTTTTTTTTTTAAATTAAACGAAATAATTTAAACAAGCAAATTTAAAAACTATAAAACATGCTTAAGATCTACGTTAATATATTTGTCAGATTAACAGATATAACGGTTTATATACAAAAACATAAAAAAAACAAGTATGCTTTTAAATATCATTTTCGTCCTTGCAGAAACAACGGGTACGGTTAATTATTTAACAATGTAAAATATTTTATTACTTGCTCGAAGCATCTTTCAATTGTAAGACGATCTTGCAAATATTTCTTGTAATAATTTCTCTAGACACATACAAAAAAGGCATAATTATCCTAGTAATCATCTGTGGTTACTATTCTGCGAGGAAATGTGGACCTTCATCACGTACGATTTAATGCCTTGTATTTCACTCCAGTCCAGGATCTATTGACTAATAGTCTCTCTCATCATAAATATTATATTTAATAACATAATTTATACAATTTCATGATATATTAAAAAATGAATGGCACAAATGAAATTTAGTATTATTAATGATATAATAATTGTATCAACTGTTAAGTAAAGTTAACTGGATGTAAGTTGTAAAGTTAACTGGATGGATAGGTGGATATATTATGCTTGACGGAACGTTGCAACATATATAAAAATATTGCAATATATTACAAATTGCTTTAGTTGCTGATTTTTTTTTTACTTTATTTTGACTTCTAATTTATCGTTGTTATAAGTTATTTCATAATGAAATATTAGAAATTAAATACAAAATGAAATAAGTTCGATTATTTTAAACTTCTCGAACCTTCATTATGAAATAAATTCGATAAATCTAAGTTTTCAAACTATTTAATTTTGTCGTAACGAAATAAGTATTGTTTGATTTTATTTTAAAAATATTCTCATTATATCGGGTGTTCCAGAGCATGCGTATTAGCTTTGAAGAGGGGAAGGGGAGCCGTTATTTTAAAATTTAAAAATTAATTAATAACTAAATCGAGGGTGCTCTATCGATTGGTGCTATTTTCAACTTCCGGGAAGAAACGGAAAAGAGTTTTTCAAGCCCGAAAATCGCCGAAATTGGCCAAAATCGAGATTTTTAAAGGGATACTTTTTTATGCAAATTCTGATTCTGCATGGGTGATAGAGCACCCTCGATTTAGTTAACAAATTTTTTTTTAATTTTAAAGTAACGGCTCCTTTCCCTCTTAAAAAGCTGATACAAAGCTGATAAAATTGTAATAACATGAAAAAAAAAAACGAAAAATATGAAAATAAAATTTGAATTTAATATTTATTTTATTTAATGTAAAATTAATATTATATGATGATGCAAAATAGTGATGCGTGACGTGCACTACAATATCTACAATAATTTGAGTATTTACTTTAACAAATTACTGGCTTATCTACTCATTAAATGTGGAAAACTACTACTATTGTCAGGAACTAAGCCTTCTTAAATAGAATAGTTTCATTTTATTTAATTTGTTACCAGATTATACTCTCAAATATTTTTTGTCATTTATTATATCCCAATGACAAAGGGTACTAGACCAGCTCGAAAAACCAATGAAGCATTTTTTTTTTGCTTCATCGGGAATCGAACCCAGGACCTTTCGGTTGAAAGGCAGGCGCTCTACAAACTGCGCCACCCAGCGTGCACTTATTTCCAATTTTTTTGTTTTTCTTTTTGTTTTGTTATTATAATATCATAGTATAATCTTTCCCTTTGTTTTTTGTAATGATGAAGAATTAAAATTGTTATTTTTTTCAATTATTTTGTTTATTGTTTTTTTTTTTTTTTAATTTAGTTTTAAAAGTTATGAAAGGTTTTGGCAATACACCTCTCAATTTTCTTTGATTTGTTTTATTTTAAATTTTTGTTTCATTTAAAAAAAAAACAACAACAAAAAAATGTTTCAAATTAAGATTTTAGCTAAAATAATTTATATGTACGAATAGAGGTATATTTGTTTACTTCAAGGCTTCAAGTGTGTAGAAATGTATGTTGTAGAAGAGTGATGCTACGTTTTTGTTATTTTGTCATTATGATTATTTTTATTCTATTTTGGTTTTCGTTGTTGCTTTTTTAATATAAGCTATAGGCATACAATAGGTATCGGTTAAATTTAAACCATTGATTCTTGTTCTTCTTTTTAATGTATGTTATAATTATGTATAGTATATATATTCATGAACAACGAAAATGAATTTTATGAAATGAAATAAAATTTTAAATACCTATTTTTTTATTTATTTCTTAACTTATAACTTAATATCGAAAATGTTAAAATAATTTTTTTTCCCATAATCAATGAAACTTTCATTTCCTTTCAAAAAATTCCTCGGAAGACTATACGCCGATCAATGGTTCAAAAGTTATGAACAGTTTTGTAAATACACTTCCTATTTATTTGCAGTAAACTTTTTTATTTTGATTTTTTTTCCAACACGAGTTTTTATTTTATCCATCAAAAGAAATATTGTGTACCTAGAAATTATTTTTTTTTTAATATTTACAATTTCTTTGCAATTTTTAGATTTATTTTGGTTTTATTTCCTATTGGCAAGTGCAAAATCGAAACTAAATTATCTATACTAAAATTGTTTTCGTTTAAAGTTGTGGCTCATAATCAAATATTAATTATTGTTCAATATTCTATTTATATACGTGTTAAGCAAAGGACATAATAATTTATATATATATATATATATATATATATATATATATATATATATATATATATATATATATATATATATATATAAATATACTATATGTTTTTTGGAATTAATTAATAAAACTTCTAAGATCTTAAAATTTATATAAATAAGACAAAAAAGAAATAAATTGATAAAAGTAAATTTAATATCACCCTAGCAACATTGAGATTCTGCAACTTCATACAAACATATGACAAAAAGCAAATGACCTAAGAAAACTCTAATGAAGGAAAGAAATGCTAGAATTTATTTTACTGCCGTCATTTATGGCGGGTTACAAAGCTAGTTTTTTAATAAAACAATGCGATCTGGTTTTATTTTTTATTCTTTATATTTTATTCTTTATTTATTTTATTTGTTTATTTATGCATTTAAGTATTTTATTAATTAATTTTTAGAAAATAAAAATTTTAAAATTTACATATTAATCAACTTAAATTTTTTTGAAAAGAACTTAAAATATCAATATGGTCTCAATATGGAAAAAAATTATTGGCAAAAAATATTGATTCCAGTTTTAACCAAAGAAACAAAACATACTTACATTTTGCCGAAAAGGATGTTCTCCAAGGTGTAATATTCGTGGATTTCGTAATGGTTGAAATATTCTTAACAGAACTCATTGGAATAGTTAACGGGGGCATAAATGTGTTACAACCTTCTTTGTGGAACAATTTAAAATATGTTGCATTCCAATCGCTTAATTCTGAATTATTGAACTGGTTATTTATTTTGCCATTTCTAGAGTTTTGTTCTAATTCCAAATCTTTATTTCCTGTAATATATTACAAAAATTGTTAATTCAAATGAATTATTTTAAGTTTAAGTAAATATAAAATACGCATGCATACATGTATATGTAACATATTTTATCTTACAACTCACCATTTTTTAAAAGAGAATCTGTTAGCAATAAATTCAAATATTTATATCTATTCGCTAAACCATATCCAGAATTAGCGAAATGTACATGAAAAGTTACCAAAATGAAGTATAATGAGTAAAATGGTATGTACCAAAAAATGTTTGCTTCTGCTGTCATAAAAAAAACAAAATAAGATGAAATTAAAAGAAGTTATTATGAAATTAAAAGAAGTTTATAAACAAAAGGGTTTCTGAAAAATATTGTAGAAGTTTAATAACAGGCATTGGAACACATGCTTTGCAAGTACTCCCTGCCAGTGCTATAGGCTAATAAATTATATGTATTTTGTACAATGTACAATTATATAAAATCGTCGTAAAATCTGTTGAATTAGAATATATTTGTTTGGCCGGGCGCTTTGGGTTGTATCAGGAGTGTATAAGGACATCTTTGAAGGCCTAATTTTACACCTAATTTGTTATTTATACAGTTATCTACCACCAAATTTTTATTTATTTATTTATTTATTCATTTAGCTCAAACATCATACATTTTTTTTTTTGCATTACAAAATAGCAAATTCAACCCCGAAATTAAAATTACATTTAACTTAAAACTAATAATTCAACTAATTTCACATTAAATTCAAAATATTCGTTGTATTGCTTCAATTCTATTGAGATCAACGTCATAGAAATGTAATCAAACTTGAATACTCCAAATTAGCTGTAAACAGCCATGAATACAAAGGATTTGAAAACATGTGGATCGTTAAATTCCTTTGACAAACGTTTTATAAAACCTAGTATAGAATTAGCTTTATTGATATAATTACAAAAATGCGATTTAAAATTAAGTTTGTCATCAAAGTAAACTCCTAAATCTTTAATTGAACTTGCTTTGGAAAAATTTATATACCATTTAAAAAGAAAAATTAAAACAAACTGGATTAAGTCGAGTTGTGTTGAATGAAAATTATTATGTGTTTATTATGTGAATTATTAAAGAAGTTATCTAAATCATCTCTTGCAGGGAATAGAGAATCTTCTAAAGAAGTATTTTTTTTAACATTTTCATGCCCCCGGCGGGTTGGGGTACGAAATATCCGCAGTAAGGCATGCTTGTGGTAAAAGTCCATTAAAATCCTAGAAAAATCCAGAAGCGACTGACCCAGAATGGGCGGCTTTCTGGTCTGCGACTGATCCCAGAGGGACGGCAGGAATAAAAGGTACCGCCTTGTACAAGGGAAATATTATCCTTAGGCTAGGAGATGGAACTCCGAATTAAAACAAAAAAAAAAAAAGTATGCAATGAATAAAACTCAAAGATTGTATACCCCAGGTGGTAATCCAGATCTTCTGGAAAATCCACCCTCTTTCGAGGCAGGTCTCACGGGTTCTGGGGGAGACCACTTATTGCAAAACCACGAAAGCATGGCTGCTTTAATTGACCCATTCAGAAGAAAATCTGGGGTCCAGAGAACACCTCCAGCAGGGTCTCAAAATATCTACGAAAACATGTCCCAAAAAGACAGCTATAGAAAACCCGACGAGGGTAATAATAACGAAAAGGCACTTGAGGCAAAAAATAATCAACTTAATGCCAGAGTTACAGAATTAGAAATCTTATGCAGGGAATTGAAAAATGAACTCTGCATAATTAAAGAAGAAAATGTGAAACTAAAAAATTCACAAAACATGTCTACTAAAAGAGTAGTACTAAAAACTGCTGAAGAATTTCATACAGATGATGAAGAACTAGCTCGAGAAACCGACTGGATCTTTAAAACAAAAAGAATCTGTAAAAAAAGAAAAGCAGAAAAATCACCTACTTTAAGCCCAGAAAATGTTGCGGACAAAGTAGAGAAAAATGTGCAAATAAATGAAGTTGCGAAAAGTAAAAGAAAAGGTAAACCTCCTCCAGTTATACTTAGTAATGTAGTAATAATAATATCCTCAAATAAACAAAAAATTAAAAGAAAGCAATATTAAATATAAAGTTAATATGCTTAACAATAAACAACTAAAAATTAATGTTGAAGAAGAAAAAGAATATAGAGAGTTGACTAAGGCAATAAATGAAGCCAATATTGAATGGCACACTTATGAAAATAAGAGCACCAGGCCTATTAAAGTAATGGTTAGGTATTTACATCCGTCATACCAACCTGAAGATATAAAAAATGAATTGAAGGATAGAGGCTTCAAAATTCTAGAAGTCACAAATAAAATAATAAAGAAAAAGGAAAATAACAAAGAATCTACCGTACGTCTTCCTCTCTTTATGCTAACATTCGAAAACTCCGAAGATATAAACAAAATATTCAAAATTGAACTTATCCAGCACATGAGGGTTAAAATGGAGGCTATTCGTAAAACGACTACCATTCCTCAATGTAAGAGATGCCAAAGATTTGGCCCTACACAAAAGTTTTGCCAGCGTCTAGCTCAGTGTGTTAAATGTGCTGGCCCCCACTTAACAATTTCTTAAAGCCTAAAATATTAAGCCTAAATGTGCTAATTGCCTTGAGGCACACCCAGCGAGTTATCGTGGTTGCCAGGTGGCTAGAGAGTTGCAAAAAAGAAAGAAGCTACAAAAAAATGCCCCAAAACAAATGCAACATAGACAAGAAAAACAAAAGACAAAACCTAGGCAACCTAGTGCACAGAAACAGAATTGCATTGAAACTTCAGAGATACCTAAAACTTTTACGTCGAAAAAAGTCGTAGAAGGCTTATCATATTCACAGGTAACACAAAATAACCTAAGTCAAAAAAGAAACCCGAAAGAACAAAATAAAGTTTCTACACAAAAGTTGACTGAAAATACCATTATGCAGATGATGCAAAATATGATAAAAACAATGAATGAAATCTCAACAAGCAAACATAATGAAATATATATGTATACACCAAAAAATAAATCCGCAAGGCATGGTTAAGAACGCACTTCGTATAGTCACGTGGAATACCAATGGTATTCTGAACAAGAAAAATAATTTGGAAATTCTATTGAGAACACAAAATATTGATGTATGTCTCTTGACAGAAACACATATGACAGATAAGTCATCGCTTAAAATAAATGACTATACATGCTACAGCGCAAACCATCCGAGTAATACACCCAGAGGTGGTAGCTCAATTTTAATAAAGAAAGATATTAAGCACCACGAGGAACTTAGTCTAGAAATAGATGAATTCCAACTAATCGTGCTACGAATTATGTCTGTTAAACAAAGCCTTTGTGTCGGTGCATTATACTGTCCACGCAAATACAACATAAAGAATAACATGTTTGAAGAAATTTTTAAACTACTTGGCGAAAGATTTATCCTGGGAGGTGACTACAACGCCAAGCACATAGATTGGGGGTCTAGAGTAACCTCTACGAGAGGAAGAGAGCTAAGAAAAGCTATAAAAGAAAAAGGCTGCATTTACCAATCTACCGGTAAGCCTACCTATTGGCAAACTGATAGAAATAAAACTCCTGATCTGCTTGATTTTTATATAACAAGAAAAATTTCACCCAATTATATTAAGCTAGAAGATAACCGTGATTTGGACTCAGATCACTCTGCATTCATACTAAGTCTATATGAAAAGGTTATTAAGAAACAGTCGAAACCTCTGCTAACGAACAAGACAACTGACTGGACTAGCTTTAAACAAGAAATAGAAAACAAAATAAACATAAAAACAAAACTAAGATCCAAATGTGATATAGATTCTGAAGTAGAAAATTTTATTAAAATTATTCAAAATGCTGGATGGAATAATACAAAAAATTGTGAATATAAATCGGTAGGATTCAACTAACCTAGAGAAATATTAAATATGATAAAAATAAAAAGAAGAGCTAGACGCAGATGGCAACAATCGCGTGATCCGGCAGACAAAACTGTGCTAAATAGGTTAACTCAGAATCTTAAAAGAAAAATTAAAGATCTTAAAAATGAAAATTTTGAAAAATATATAAAAAATTTATCAGCTAAAAGAGAAAATAACTACTCGTTGTGGAAAGCAACAAAGAGTACAAAAACCTCGATCTCTCAAATCCCGCCAATCAGAATGAAAAACGGTGAATGGGCGAGAGATAATAAAAATAAAGCTGAAATATTCGCAGATCATCTTGAAGAAATTTTTTGTCCAGACGAGACAGATTCGGATGATCTCATTGAAGAAAATAATAATTGGCAAGAAAATGTTATATCACCATTTTCAGAGAGTGAAATAGTTGAACAAATTAAAAAACTCAGAGATAAAAAAGCTCCAGGTTTTGATCTAATTACATCGGAAGTCCTGAAAGAACTTCCGAAAAAAGCTATAACAATGCTAACACGCATTATAAACGCTGCTATAAGAATAAGGTATGTGCCGAATATGTGGAAAATAGCAGAGATAATTATGATACCAAAGCCAGGTAAGCCCATAAATGAGGTCAAATCCTACAGACCAATATCATTACTACCAATAGTATCAAAATTATTTGAAAAACTATTATTGATTCGAATGAGACCGATCATAGAAAATAGTAATCTGATTCCAAATTATCAATTTGGCTTTAGATCTAAGCACTCGACAATCGATCAAATTCATAGAATAACAGACATAATAGAAAAAGCTTTAGAGGAAAGGAAAGTATGCTCTACCATATTTCTAGATGTAGCCCAAGCTTTTGATAAAGTATGGCATCGAGGCTTAATAAATAAACTAAACAATATGTTACCTAAACAATACGTAGATATACTCTCATCATATCTAGAAAACAGACTATTCAGAATAAAACAAGACGAAGAGTATTCTACTATTAGAGAAATTAAAACGGGTGTGCCTCAAGGTAGTATTCTGGGTCCCATACTGTATTTGCTCTACACCAATGATTTACCAGAAATGGAAAATATAACTGTAGCTACATTCGCTGACGATACTGCGTTGATGGCAGTAGGATCAAATATTGACGAGGCTACAATTAAATTGCAAAGAGCAAGCGACAAGCTATACCTCTGGACAAAGAAATGGAAAATTAAACTCAATGAGTTAAAATCAGTACATGTAAATTTTACAAATAAAAAATTAGAAAATCAACCACCATTGGTAAATCTGAATGGGGTCAATATACCCCAAGAAAACAATGCTAAATACCTAGGAATGACATTAGATGTCAAACTTAGATGGAAAGAGAACGTTAAAAAGAAAAAATTTGAACTTGAAAATAAGTATAGAGAAATTTACTGGCTCTTAGGTCGTAATTCTAAATTACCTATACATAACAAGATTTTGTTATATAATCAGATACTCAAACCGATATGGTTGTACGGCATACAAATATGGGGATGTGCCAAACAAACACATGTACTTTGTATACAAAAATTCCAAAATAAAGTCTTGCGCAACATGGTAAATGCCCCCTGGTATGTTCGCAACAGTGATTTGCACAGAGATCTAAAAATTCTTTGCATAGAAAATGAAATAAAAAGATATGCAACAAAGCATATAGCTCGTCTGGAGGGACATGTTAACGTTGAGGCCACTCAACTGCTAGATAATCAAAATGATGTCAGAAGGCTTAAAAGAACTAAGCCACTAGATTTAATACGATAGAATTTCGTAAACTTTTTTCTTTAATAAAATCAAAATAGCAATAAATTAATGGTTAGTCCGACTAGTATTAATGGGAGGGGTGTGGTTTAGTCAGTAAAAATCTGGCACACAATGGAAGCTACGGGGCTCATTGTGTCTATGAAGATTCCCACCAATCCACGCAAAAAAAAAAAAAAAAAAAAAAAAAAAAACATTTTCATGTCGTCATCAGTAAATTTGCATTTCACTACTAAGAATAAACGAATAGACATTATTAATTGAAATTGTAAAAAAAAATGGCCCTAAATGGCTGCCTTGTAGAGCTTCTGAATTAGCATAAAAAAGTTTCAAATTAATTTTTCTAAATAAAACACTATAAGATCTAATTTTAGCAATTTCAGAAAAAAATTTGGTACACCAAGTCTGTTAATTTTAGAAGTATTATTGAATGCACTAAAACGTCAAAAGCTTTACAACACGTTGAGGACACGAACATGTTGATAAATGACACAACGACTAATCGATATTACCTCAATAATATGGTTCGCCTTTATTTTATTTTTCTTATGACTCTGCAGTTTTAAATAATTGAATGAAGCAGCACAATATATCTGCAAAGGTCGCGTTTACGTATAACACCTACCATAAAAAAAACATAGCGTAAAAGGACATATATATTCAAGATTTCAAAAGCTTAAAAAAGTAAAGCTGTCGTTAATAATATACCTGAATTATTAGTCAAATTCATCTGTTGTGCTTTTCTATTCCAAGTCCAGACATCTAAACCTTAAATAAATTAATTAAATTGTTTTTTTAATAAAATTTTAAAATATTATATCTTACCCAACATCATTGATATGGTGAAGATTGAACACCCCAAAATTCCATATGCACGTACCTGCTCCTTAATGCTATTGCTATATATTGCTAAAAACTCATCTGCCTTTAATTGTATTGAAAAAAGCATTTATTATATGAATAAAAAATGATTTTTTTGTTATCTTATTATATACAAAGATTTTCATAACCAGTTTTTACTACGTTACGTATTCGTTTTGGTCTACGTTACGTACCTATACGTTTTTATGAAGTAGGTAAGCTTGTGATTGAAACTTTTTATTTTAAAGTGTGGTTTAATATGTAGATTTCGATATTCTCTTTTCTCACTATTTTTCTACATTCTTAAACTAGTCTAGTCAATAAAAATTTACAAAAACAGATATTTCATTGTATTTTATATTTAGTTTTTATATTTCAATTTCAATTTCAAATTTTATGTTTCAATTTTAATCAATTTTAATACTTACAAATTCTTGACTTCATTTTATTTACTTCATTATTTTATAAATATATTATCTGAATTATTTTTACTGGTACTTTAAATTTTCAATTATCCAGTACCATCAATTTTTACTGGTACTTACAAAGAATTAATTACCAAGTAATGGTACTGGTACTTGAAGCTTACAGGTCTGCTCCAAAGTCAGTGTTTTCGATGTAACTCTTAACACCTTCACATTCAGTAAATTGAGTTCGATTTGACAAGTTAAGATTTAAATCAGATAAACCCTTCTCCACAGATCCCAAACTAATATAAAATTCTTAATAAAATATTTCTCACCGTAAATTATGCTTTTTTTACGTTGTAAAATACGACTGCATATTTATTTTTATCAACATCAGCTTGAATTGTCTTTTAAATCCATATTGCTTATTGTTTGTCAATCTATTTTTGTACAGATATAATTAGTAAGTTGATTATTTACATAACTTTCAATAATATTACTAAATGTAGTGAAAATGAAGATAGGTCTGAAGTTATTTATATCTTCTTTGGATCCTGTATTTTTATTAATCAGGATAACTTTATTCATTTTCATACAATTTGGCATTTTTCCTTCTCTCAATGAAGAGTTTATTATCTTTGTTAAATAACCGACTAGTTTAATTTTACATTCTTTAATAAATGCTGGTAATGAATTCATCTGCTCTTGTTAATTCAGAATCTCTTTTTTGGGGATTAAAAATATCTCAAGAATTAGATACGAAATCTCTAATACCAAAAGCCAAATGAACTGAATCCAAACGACAAAATTCCATTTTTCAAAATCTAAATGCGACAAAATCCAAATTTTAGTAAAATAGCCAGGTCTTAGTAAAAAACACAAATTTATTTTTAAAGTCGGGGACTGCCGGCCCCAAGCCACCGCTACTTATTTATAGAAACCCTGTTTTCACAGATGGGCAGGAAAGCCCAGACGACAAGCTTTTAGTAAAAAAAAAATTTATTGCTAAAATCGGAGGCTGCCGTCTCCAAACCTTCGCTGCCAACAAATTTTAATCAAAACAAATTAAAATTATTAAATAAAATGATACTACACTTTTTATACAAAAAAATAAATAAATAAAGAAATTTAAGGAATAAAGAGAAAAATCGCAGGCAATTAACTTTAAATATTTTAAATTGTCTAGTTCTCTTCTTATTTATTTTCCATTTTATTTGAATTTTTTGTTATATTTGGCAAAATTATGTTTGAATTATGTCGCATTTGAATTTTGACTTTAGGGAATTTGAAAATATTAGGGATTTTGAAAAATAGGGTTTTGTCGCATTACCACATCTCAACAGCCTTTTACTATTGTGTCGCCTAATTTGGAATAATACTTGTTAAATTCATGAATTTTTGCTGTTTTGATTTCTTTTATTTATTTTATTTATTTATACAAAAGTGTATCTGCAGATAAATTTACAGTTGCTTTTCGTTTTCAGAATGTGGGCCTTTATATAGTAATGCAAATATTTAGTACATGTTTTTGTATATTATATTGTATATTATTTTATTGGTTTTTAATTATTATATGTTTTATTAAATTATTATATTTTATACTAGATCCTATGTGGTTGTAATTGATTTTCAGTAATTTTTATAATTTTGCAGCTCTCACGGTGGGGTTTGAACCCGTCCTTCTCGGTCGTTACATTGCTATACTCAAGTGCTTTACCACTCGACTACTGGCAGGTCACATAATTGATTTCATTTAATACTATATTTTCAAAGAATTCACTCTCTTGTTAGGTCCATTTATAATTTTTTTAATATAAGAACCAATTTCTCTTTGAATTACCAACTGTAAAAATTGTTTGCTATCATATTTACTTTGCAGTTCTATAAATATTTCATGTTCTTCTTCATCATCTCCAATTTAAGATGACATAAATGCTTTTGTAATAAAAAACAAATCAAACACAATGAAACTGAAAACAAATACATTTTTGTGACCAAAACCCAACAAGAAGAAATAAGTCGAATGTTAGTTTTGTTAAATTTAATAAAATATTCACAAATATAACTTAGTATGCGAATCAAAGAATATCTATTAACAAGAATATGCACTCCCAGTTTACGTAAACCTAATACAATTTTTAACAAATACCAAAAGAAGCAAAATATCATTAGTTAAAAGAGGTAAAATTTACATTTACTTATCGTATACCAAATTTATTATGAGAGAGAAAAGGTACAGAACAGATGTTTGCTTTTTGTTTTGCACTGTAAAAAAATTTTGCGTTCCCATTATTCTTCTTTGGATTTGTTTTCGTTCCCATTATTTATATGATGCAAGGTGGCAAAAAACGTTTGTTCTAATTTAGAGTGTTCTCTTATACGATGATTAATTCTGATCTTTTATTATTTCAATATTTTCGTTTAAACATTATTATTTTCTTATATACCTATTCAAAGTATTAAATTAAAATTACATTACAAAAATATAAAATATTATTAACATTTTTGCCAGTAATAATATGGAGTTACAAACATTATTATTTTTTATTGATTATATTAAATTATAGTAAACCTAAATATTTATTATATTGGTATACGATTATAAAATAATACTGAGGACAACATCTATTTACAAATCACAGAATTTAAAGAATATGATAACGCTGTTTTATTTAGGTCTCCTAAAAATCTTATGCGTAGTTGATATAATTTAGAAAATATGTAATATTGTTAAATATTTCAACGAAATTTTTGTCGAAAAAAATTTGGAATGTAAAATATTTGAAAAATAAAAATTATTTTTATTACGAGTGTTGTGATAAATCAGACAAAAGTTTCCTTATTAAGTTATTAAAGTCACAATTTATACTCTTATAAAAAATAATTACTCTCTATAATAAAAATGTAAAAGAATTTAATGTAAAACATAAATTGCTTAGTGTTACCCTACTAGTGTGAATGCCACATCTTATAACCAGTGAATAAGAGCGTAATAATTTTGGTTACACCACGATCAAAAGTACATATGCTATATACACACATATTTGTGTTCTCTTCGCAAATGTAATTGAAGATATACACTATTTGAAGATATCATAAAATATTTATAATTTTGTAGTTTAAAATTTTGTATTTTCTTGTTTATTTTTTTCAGATTATAGTAATAAGAAGAGTTTAAACTAAATTTTAATTTTTATATTTTTGTAAATAGTTAAACCATTGTGTGCTACTAGTATTATTTCAACAAATGAATAGATAAAATAAAATACTTACCTCATAAATAATTTGATTTAAATTATGTGTTGATTGATATCCATTTAAGCCGCAAAGAACTGCAGATAAAGTCGATAATACCACAACAGACACATCCAGAGCTGTAACTACCTTCGAGGTGTTTGATTTCATTCTATAAGAGGCGCTTTTTATGTCCATCAACATAATACAATTTTCAGGATTTTTTTTTTTTTTAAATTTGATTTTGTTTTATAAGATAGATAGAGAAAAGGTAAGCAAAGAAAATTTATAATTTTTTTTAAATGCACAAATAAATAAAATAGTATATTTGAAAACATAATTTCGAATATTATTTATACAACGTTAAAAACAAAAGGAGAAAAAAAATACACACCTCTAACTTGCATCCTAAATCTTCAACTACAATTATATTAAGTATAGCTGGAAATTTATGTAAAAATAAATTTGTAATACGTATATGTATAATACTATTTTAAGTGTAAGTACTAAATGTGGCAAGGCAGCAAACCGTTGCTGTCACTGCCACATGTAGGTTCATAGCTACTACATGTAGGTTCATACTTTTACCTATTCTCCGAACAAATCCGTTACTGAGACTAATCGATGGATATTCTGAAACAGATGTCTGTCAGGTTATCAAACATATGCCCCCCATTATTGACAAAGTAGATGTAAAAGGATGTTTGAGTTGTTTTTGGATTATTTATTGAAGTTAAATTCAAAAGTTAATTTTTTTGCCATAATAAGTAAATGAAGCAGTTCTGGGTATTAGAAACACTAAACGTTCACCTTTTTCATTTTTTTTGTATGCAACATCAGTTCTGGCATAAAAATGAATTTTATAATTTCTAATAAGGGACATTTTTGGCGAACACGAATGTTATTTTTTCTATAAAGACCCATGTATAATGCCATGAGATTAATGTATACTATTTATATTTGGAAACTTTAAATTTTTTTTTGTTAAACACTCTCCAAATATTTTCCAATTCTTATATTAGAAGTAGCCAATTTCAATTTAGAAATTTTATAAACGTATGTCTAAGAAACATCGAGCATCGCATCATCAAAGTCAAAAGTGATTAGAGATGCCGAAACAAACAAAAACTTGGCATTATCGAAATTATGTGAACTAAAAAATTTTGTTAATCCTGAAATACGTTGGTTTAGTAATACATATATCTAAGAAATTGCAACCTCGTAAATAAGATACATAACAAGTAAAGAATTAGTTCTATATAATGTTTTTTGTTTTGTTTCAGCTTCCCAATTACTTCTGGCACTATGAATTTATCACATTTTATTGATTTGATGAGGTTTTGCTATTTGGTTCTTATATATATTAAATATATAGTTTTCTTTTATGGGTAAAGAACTTGGATATATTTTTCTATAAATGATTTATTTCAAAGATTGACATGGGCAGAACTTTTTTTTTATTTCATAATCCGTATTTTTTTATGGTATTTTTTTGAAAAAGCATAACATTTAAGTTTTTGTGTTCCTGTCACTGCGTTTTGCTTTAATTCACCGAGGAGGAAAGTTTTACAGTGATTATCAGCATATTAATAAATTAAATACATTATACATTATTATATGTGTGTCTATAATATTATTTACAAATTTATGACATAAAATGTAGTAAGACGTGCTCGTAGTTGCAGTAAAACATGCGTCGGGGTCTTGCAGATTTTTTTACTTGTCACCATGAATAAAAAATCTTGCGCAGGCGCGCAGAAAATTCTTTAGCAATCATTCTTGTTAATAGAAGCAGGCACATGCACCACAATAGTTATATTATATTATTTATAATTATATTATTATATATTTTTAGATGTATTTAATATATTGTAATATATTTTATATATATTGTTTTTTAAATATATTTTTAGTAATTAATTTTTATCTTTTTTATATATGTCATTTTTATTTTTTAAAATATGTAATTTCTGACGGCATCTTTACTTTTTTAAATTACATGTTTTTTTTTCTTTTTTTTTTTTTTTTACACTCTACAGTAACTTAGGTAGAATCACCTTTTCGTGCTTAATTAAGTACGGTACTGCAATTTTACACTACAATCTACAATATTTCGAGTATTTATTTAACAAATTACTGGCTTATCAACTCATTAAATGTGGAAAACTACTGCTATTATCAGGAACTAAGCCTTCTTAAATAGAATAGTTTCATTTTTATTTAAATTGTTACCAGATTATACTCTCAATTATTTTTTTGTCATTTATTATATCCCAATGACAAAGGGTACTGGACCAGGTCGAAAAATCCATAAAGCATTTTTTTTTTTTTTTGCTTCATCGGGAATCGAACCTGGTACCTTTCGGTTGAAAGGCAGGCGCTCTACCTACAGCGCCACCCAGCGTGTTAACACGTGTTACACATATATATTTTAAAAATCATTCTAAAACAGATGCGCTAACATATCTGCACATTCTGTCCGACGCTAACGCGAAACCGATTACTATGAACATCAGCGATTGTCTTTTACCAGCGCAGAATTTTTTACGATATGCAACCACGAACAGAAAATCTTTTTTATTGCGCATTAGCAACGAACACGCCTGTAATGTGCATGTTTGTTCAAAAAATTCAAACTGATAAGATCAATAATTTATAACAATTTCATTAGTCTATTGGAAGTTTTAGTAAGAAAAAGTTATTGCCTATACAATTTACCTCTTTTACATTGAATGCGTCTAATCTTTAACGTAATTATTTATTATAAATGTTATAGGTAAGAAGTAGAAAGTTTTATAGTATCGGGTTACTATCATATGCCTGCATTTCATTTGCCTATATTTTCATTTGCCTGCATTTCATTTGCCTGCTTTTCATTTGCCTGCATTTTATTATTTTAAAGCAGGCAATCATTTGAATGGATATGATAAATATTCATAATAAAAATTTCCTGTAGCAAGCCTTTACCAATCAACGGATACCGGAACTACATCTTCTAGGGGGTAAGAAATTGAGCCGCCTCCAGTCCGGGAGAAACGGTCCGGGTCCCGTTTCACAAAGCTCTCGATTTTTCCGAGGTCTCAGGATTTGGGGTTGAAACTTAATATCACATGCCTAAATTGTATTTTTCTGAAAAAAGGTTCTTAATAAGTATTACAAAAAAATTCAATTTTTTTCGGATAAATTCGATAGTCCAGAAGTCGGGACCTAAGACCTAGATATTTTTTTTGGCATCAGTACATGCTTTTAAATGTGATGAAGACAATAGGTCAGGGAGTCCCAGTATTCGGGGTCGAAACTTAATATCACATGTTTAAATTGTATTTTTCTGTATAAAATTATCTTATTTTTGAAGTCGGGGGCAAATTATAGCTTGTAATATTCCCTGGGACCCCGGATATATTATCTTCATCACATTTAAGGGCTGTTGTACTGTTTCCAAAAAACAAAAGAAAAAAAAATTTAAAGGTCGTCGGTCCCGACTTCCGGACCGTCAAACCTATCTAAAACAATTTTAATTTTTTTATAATATTTATTAAGAACCTTTTTTCAGAAAAATACAATTGAAGCATGTGATATTAAGTTTCGACCCCAAATCTTGGGACCCCGGACCTATTGTCTTCATAACATTTAAAGGCTATTGTATTGATGTCAAAAAAAAATTCAAGGTCTTCTGTCCTGACTTCCGGACCTCTTGTTTGCATCGTACTAACTATCGTCATTGTACTAAAGAAAAGTTAAAAAAAAAATCGAGGGCGGTGAAACGGGACCTAGACCTATTTTTGCTGGAGGCGGCTCAATTTCTTGGATTTGGCATTTTCCACCAGTGGCCCCTAGAAGATGTAGTTCCGGTATCCGTTGATTGATAAAGGCTTGCTACATGAAATTTTTATTATGAATATTTATCATATCCAGTCAAATGAAAAGCAGGCAAATAAAATTCAGGCAAATGAAATACAGACAAATGAAATGCAGGCAAATGAAAAAATAGACAAATGAAAAAAAAGGCAAATGAAAAAACAGGCAAATTATAAAAAAGCAGGTAAATGGATACTACTGGCAAATGAAATACAGGCATATGACACGCTCCCATAGTATCAATATAGCCAGATACAAAGATCCAGATAAGAGAAAAAACTAAGAGAGAAGAAGAAAACATAGTATAAATAAATAAGTATAGAACATAAATAATTTCATAATAAAAATAATTGCATATATATTTACACATATAGTTTTTAAAAAAAATTGGCTTACCGAATCGGCATATTGGAAGTTGCGTCAAATAATAGTCCACGATATGTAAGGCATACTAAATGAAAAAATTGTAGGATACATATTAGTTAAGGGTGTGTGTCTAATGCATTTTTTGGCAATTTAAATTGGAAATTTTTATCTTTGATTTGTATGTTTTGCAGTCAAAATTGAGCTGATATCAATTAGAAAAACTTCGAGTTGGCTAATTCCAAGATGAAAACCAGAGTAATTTCAAATTATTCAATTCTAATTCAAATTATAATTTATATATAAATATCTTGTCCAAATAATTGGAATTAGTCATCTCATTAGGCACACACCCTGAATAAATTTTAAAATATATACATATACAAAATATATATACCATACCATAATTAATTAATTATTAGTGAATAATTTAAAAATTACTCTAACTATGCTTAAATAATGATTTTATTAAAATCGATGTATTCTTTTAAACATTTTTACATTTTTCAAGCGTAAATTAGATTAAATTAGATTCTTATAAAGAAGGGTTAATATTATTTTAATTAGGTCTTCCAATTATCCGGCATTAATCCGGATCCGGATATCGAATACAGAAAATTCAAAATATTCGGATATATCCGGATATTCGGATAACAAACAAAACATTAAGGAGACATTTAATATAGATTAAATCCAGTATTAATGGTGTTTTATAATTCATTTACTTAGTTTAATTTAATAATTGAAAAATAACTGCATTTAACGTTTCGAAATTTAAGCTAGTTTTAATTTTGGTCCTTTTCCGGCATGCTATTGAAAAAACACGCTCCGTTGCAGTAGTTTTTGGTTTTATTATTGGTTGGCTTGGGTTGGCAAAACCCAAATTAAATTTGTAAATTATTTAATTAAATTTTTAATATTATGTTGGTACATTGATGTGTTTCTAATGTAAATAAATAATTTATATTTTATGCATTATAATGATGTGAGTATCCCGTTTAATCCCGTAATTTTGTTTATAACAAAAAAAAACAATCTTTTGTTTGTTAAAAAAAATATCCGGATTATCGGATACTAAATGAAAATTATCCGAATTATCGAATAGTCAAAATTGATCAGATAATCCGGATATCCGAATTGGAAACCCTAATTTTAATGCCAACATCAGAATGATTGTGAAATCTGTATCCCTCTGTAATCTAATCTATGCTATCTGTAACCTGTTGCTGAATCTGGATATAAGTTCAATATATTGAATATTTCTGTTTGAATAAATCCTATCCAAAGTGATGTAGATGTAATCGTTTGTTTTTGAGCAATTAAGTGAAGGTATTTATAAGAAAACAAAAAAACAAACTTGCAACTAAAAAAAAAACATAAAATCATAACTACAACTTTTATAATAATGAATGGATATTGATGAATGAATCAGCATTAATTCTTAACTTTATTTCCAGCCATGAACAATTCTATTTATCAATTTCTTTTGACACCAAACACTTGTCAACTATTTTAGCTTTTCGAGTTAATTTACACGTTTGTTTTTGAATTAAAGTGATCAAGGTTGCAGTATTGTAACTGAATAACTTATTTATTACTTAATAACAAATTTATTATCGATTAGTATCAAATTGACAACAGTTTCTGTACAACAAAATTACAACTTATTTTTTTTATTTTATTTTCATTTAGTTAATCTAACTATTTTCCAATTATTATACAATTATTTTTATTTTAATTATTCTTTTTTTTAATTCAAAATATTACATAAAACTACATCTTACATATTCTACTATTTTCTTTTTGAATCTATCTATTCGTTGTTTCATTAGTAATTTGAAAAGGCAATTCATTGAAAATCTTCAAACCTTTATAAAGAAGCATATTTTTAGTTTTTCATTCCTAAATAAGTTTAATCTAAAACAATTAACATCTTAATTTATAGTTGTGAATATCTGCACATACACCAACTGACCACTTAGGATATTTATTAACTTTAATTTTATAAACAATTACTAATACATTTATTATAGGTAATTCTTTGGTTCACACTTAACCATCTTAAGGCATCTAACATAAATTTACTTGAAGTATATGAATTCACTTTTAAAATTATCCTCATTGCCTTATTCTGCAACCTTTGAAGCCTAATCTTGCTGGTATTATTTGCCATAAACAAAATGGTCGAACAATATTCGAAATGAGGTTTTATGATTGTGTTATATATCGTTATTGCACTTGCCAATTATAATCGTTTTCGAATTTTTTTAGATATTTTTTTACAAATGTAGTCAACGTGTTTCTTAAAATCGAGTTTATTATCTACAATAACACTTAAATATTTTATTTCTTCTACTTTTTCTAATATTTCTTTATCTATTTTAATATACTCATTTGTTTCTCCATAAAGCTAACTTTGTTCATTAAAAACCACACACTTAAAGTAATTAAATCAATGTCAATTTTTTGTATACATTCTTCGACAGTATCACCAACAGCATAAAGTAACACATCATCTGCAAACAAAACCATTTTCGACACTATAACTAACTCTATATCATTAATATAAATTAAAAACAGCAGAACACCAAGCACGGAGCCTTGTGATACACCAAGCTTTACGTCAACATAATCAGATAAGTAATCTTCAAATTTTGTCCTCTGTTTTCTGTTAGACAAGTACGAACGAAACCATTTTAACTCAATATTTCTTATACCATAGCTTTCCAATTTCAGCAGTACTATATTTCTGCCTACCGTTTTAAAAGCGTTATGCAATTTGCTACTAAAAATATTGGCTTTACTATTACTATCTAAAAAATAAGTTGTAGCAGTATCGTTGAAAATTATTTTATTGCTAAATATGTCTTTTTTATATTTTAAAAACCTAACTTTCCGCTTCGCTTTATTTTTTTGGGATAACTTATAGAAATAGAAATTTAGATTAATGCTATATGATTAATTCACTCTTTCAAAAAAAAAGAATAATATTAAGAAGGAGAGCTATTTATAGAGTAATATTATCAGTGTTATAAAGGATTAACTTACAATAAATAAATTAATTTTTATCCATTAAAATTTATGGGATCCAGCCACCGAACATCTAATAACAAAAACTGAAATATTCATGAAGATGAAAAAATTTAACGGTAATAACCGGAAATATAAAAACAAACGATTAAAACTTTGTAATGTTTTTTGTAATCAAACTAACAATAAGAATCAAAATATCTATCTAGTGGATTATTCCACATTAAGCAATTTAATTTCATGTAAGGCACCATATATATAACATAGCAAAACATATGTAAAAGTCCAGTCAGCATGTACTGTGCAACTACTGTGTAAACAACAAATTTACAATGCAAAACTGTACACCACCAGGGTATCGGAAATATAAATTGCTAAAAAAACTTTAGCAAGTTAATTTAATATAAAATTAGTAAATTAAATTATATTTTGTATTACTTGGTGGTAATCTGCAAAAATACAAAACGGAATTACAGTGTAAAACAGTATACCAAAAATTCAACAATTATAACCAAACAAAACAAAAAATCGATTTTTTTTTAAATGATATACCGTCATTAACCGGGAGAACGTTCTTTGCTTTCTCTTAACTGTATTTACAAAATTTTCTAAACGAAAATAATAATAATTTATAACGATTGTGACCCTTATGGTTTATTCAAATCTGACAATCTAAAAAGTTTGAAGGTCTAGTGCTAGTAGTCCATTGATTTGACACTTCACTTTTGTTCGTTCATTTCAATATTCTGTCTTACATGACTGCTTAGCGACTTTTGATTCACCTTACTTGTTACAAGAATATTTTGTTAACCTCTCGCCAAAAGGCTTTTTTCAAATTCTTCTGTAACCAAGGGTATATTTAAATCTTTATGTAGATTAATATTTCTAAGGTACAAAGGGGCCTAGGCTATGATACGTAAAATTTTTGATTGCATATGCTTTAAATTGTTTCAAAGTTACGATCAGATGCTGTTCTCCATAACTGACACCAATAGGACCAGATTGGTTTGCATTGCAGTACTTTGTATTCCAGATCTAGTGTAGAATTTTTCCCAATAAGCCAATAAATGCAACTTGCCTTGAGTTTTAGTGGCTCTTTTTTGGCGATGATATGCTTCTCCCAAGTTAATCTTTTCTCTATGTGTACTGCTAGGTATTTTACCTCATTAGCTTGCAGAATAATTATCCCATTTATCTGTGATAAAAATGAGTTCGGAGTTATACGGACATAAATATGTAGTTCGCTTGGGCCTACATTATTCTCCGTATACATAAGTGGTTTGTTTAACCTAAATTGAAATGACAAACCATACATGTATGCAGATGGCCTGGCTATAATATATGCTGAAACCACCAATAAAAAACTAGAAGAAATGATAAATTAACTCACTCAAAACTAGAAGAAATGATAAATTAACTCACTCCCAAACATAAGGAAAATTTTCGAAACCCTAATCAATGACAAAATAAGCGCACATGCTGCTGAAAATAATATATTAGTGGACAACCAGTTTGGATTTAGGCACAAGCTACTGCAACTCATACTATCACGAAATTAGTTTCAGATGTTTGCTGGAGTGTTAATAAGAAAAATGCTACCGGACAGCATTTAATAGTATATGGTTTGACGGACTTGTTTACAATTCACGATATGGTGTCGGACAATAAATTCTACATTTCATCTAATGATACAAAAGCATGCGTTAAAATACCTAACATCGAAAATGGTCTTCAGCAAGGCACGGTTAATTCACCTATCTAATTTTCATTATATATTAATGAATTATTAGAACATTTGAATACATTCAAAGCGAAAATTTCTCATTAGTCTTTGCTGGTGATATAATAATTTACGCTAGTGATAGTAGAATAGAAAATATTAACATAACTGCTCAAAAAATGTTTAACGTTATAATTGATTATTGTAAGGTCTGGCTATTAAAAATAAATTACAACAAATTTAAAACTACCCTCTTTCGAAATACCTACAAGAACCTTAATTAATTTAGAAAAACATTGGAGGAAGTTTAACATTAAAAGCCCTACAAATGATATTTTACCAAACAAAAAATCAGTTAAATACCTAGGAGTTCATCTTAATATTATAACTTAAATTATTCCTAACAAATCAAGGAAGCATTATCTAAAGGCACTATGGCAAAAAAATATTTTATAATATAATACTAAACACCAGAGTGCAAATCATTAGCTATCAATCTTTTATTAGACCCATACTCACTTATGCAGCACCTATCTGGAACAAAATAAGTGCTAGTCTAATGGAAAAAATGAGGAAATTTGAGAGAAAATGTATAAGAGTGTGTATTAATGAATGTAGGAAACCGGAAACAAATTACGTACATTTTTACTCAAACAAATACAGATACAAAAAATTAAAGTTAAAAAGAATCGATAATTTTATAATTAAGTTGATTCACAAACATTTTAATAGAGTTTAATTAACACTTCTCAAAATGGTTTAATATCTCATATATTCTACCATAACGAGGAATATATAAAAAGAACATTAAAATCAGGGTTTATAGCACCCGAACATTTTATCTACATAGATAAAGAAGGTTTCATTCAAAACCAAAGCCATGTCCCAATACTATTTCACTATAGTAGACGAGCTACGTGAATTAAAATAGAGTTTGAACCAAGTGGTATTGACATTGGTAGCTTAAAATTCGATACTTATATTCGTATTAAAGAAATGTTTGATTGCAGAGATTATTGGTGGTTAAAAAAAAAATAAACAGAATTTAGTAACTTTTACACTTTAGGGTTATTGTAGGTTGGTTAACTTAGTTGTTAAGTTTGAATTTAAGTTTTTATCTCACAATCTAAAAGAAAATGTATTGATTTTTTATAAATTTTTTTTTACAATAGTTGAAAATAGAAACTGAAACTTAACTGTTCAAATTATCAAGCTTCATACTAAAACCAAAAATGATAACAAAATTAACAAAAAAAAATAGAAACAATATATGTTTTTTTATGTAATGTTTTTTTATATTAGATTCTAATATAGTTTTGTAAACTTTTTTCTGGATACTGTAAATAGAAGAATTAATAATAAGTAAAAGAAAAAAAAAAAATTATGAATTTAATTCTGGCGGCGGGACTAAACTTATTTATATTTCCATAAAGATCAATATATACGTACATGTACTAATTATACATATATATATCCAGTTTTAATAGAGTTTTATTTAAATTTCAAGTTAATTACTACAATTTTTTTTCAACTTCTGAAAATCAATTTTGACTATATGTATTTACATTTTGATGTTGTTGTATTAACCGACAATTTCTTCTGGGTTATTTAAATTTTCCATTTTAAGCCATTACAGGCTCCTATTTAATACAAATATCATTTGAAAGTGCTATTTATATATGTATCTTTTGTATCCTTGTAACCGCGTGTTGTTACAATTTTGCGTGATTTTTCAGACTATCGCATTTCTTCGTATCGCATTTCAAATCACTGAAATGGGATGCGAAATTGTTAAGCGGGTGTTCAGCTAATTCAATAAAATTTATTAAACATTTTAATTTTTAATTTTAAAATAAAAATAAAAACTCAAATATCAGAAATATAAAAACTCCTACCCATTGTTAAAATCAAAATCAAACTGTACACAGAGAAAACTTTACTGCGTTGTATTACAATGCATCCTTTATCATTTCTTTTAATTTTATAAGGTGCTAAACCAAAAATTTTTGAAGCAAAAAATATACAAATTGTTTTTCTAGAAATCTCCATTCTTTAAATTGGTACGCCGAAATAATCGTTTTCTAGGATAAAACTACTTCTCCGTTTAATATTCAAAAAATACTAATTTATGGAAAATTTTTTTGTTGTTATTTCAAAATGTTAGATGATCCAATATTTGTATTTTTTAATAAATATATTATTGTTGCCTATGTATAGGAACATCGCAAAATCTTGAATAACAAAATCTTGTGATAACAAAATCTAACTTTTTTTTATTTAAATTTTGTATATCAAACTTTTGTTTGAACATGAACATGAACAATATTTTTGGTGACACCATTGTTCAGCACGAAAAGATGTGTTGGTTTTCCAACTCGTGAATAGGCTACATATAATTGGTCATGAGCAAAAGGCGAATTTTCTAGGATATATTCGTTTGTTCTTGCGATTTATTGATGGTTATCGCAAATACCAAACGTATTGGAAACTGTAATCGCTTGAACTGAAAAGGCATATCGTTGTATACAAAACATTTTCAGCTTCCAATTTTCCGTTCTATACTGTAGCTTCAATGAGAATTCCCATAATTTTTTTTTATGTTTTTGGCAGTTACTTAGGTAGAATCAGCTTTTTGTGCTTAATTAAATACGGTACTGCAAGTTTATACTACAATATCTACAATGTTTTTGGAGCATTTATTTGTCAAATTACTGGCTTATCAACTCATTAAATGTGGAAAACTACTACTATTGTCAGGAAAGCCTTCCTAAAGAAGCCATAAACCTTCTTAAATAGAATAGCTTTATTTTATTTAACTGGTTACCAGATTATGCTGTCAATTATTTTTTGTTATTTATTTTATCCCAATGACAAAGGGTACTAGACCAGGTCGAAAAACCCATAAAGCATTTTTTTTACTTCATCGGAAATTGAACCAGGGATCTTTCGGTTGAAAGGAAAAGCGCTCTACCTGCTGCATCACCCAGCGTGTTTTATAACTAATATCGTTCCATTGCAAAGTCTTGTTGCATTTAGATTTCGTAGCAAAATAATTGGGAATATTAACGATCTTCTTCTACTAATGTGTCAGTTGATTTAAAAGGAATTAATTCGCCAGGCATTGCTTCCAGTATTTTAAAATTGATCTCATTAACATAAGAAGCATTTTTAACAACCAAAATCGCTCATTCGCTGAGACTTGATGGTTACGATAACTGGCGCTTATATTGCGAAATAGATCTACCGAACGTTTTCCCATATACACGCTGTGTGGCGCTGTAGGTAGAACGCTTGTTTTTCAATCGAAAGGTTCCAGGTTCGATTCCCGATGAAGCAAAATAATTCTTTATGGGTTTTTCGACCTGGTCCAGTACCCTTTGTCATTCGGATAAAATAAATGACAAAAAATAACTGAGAGTAAATAAATAATCTGTTAGCAACTTATATAACGAAGCTACTTTATTTGAGAAGGTTTAGTTCCTGACAATAGCAGTAGTTTTCCACATGAAGTCATGAAGTCATATGAAGTCATTTGATGTCGTGTTATCAAATTGCTTATTTGATAAAACAAACGTAGTCAAATCGTTAATGTTATATTGTTGTTAATATTATATTGTTTATATTGCGCTTCATGTCTTTATTTAATAAGTCACTTGCCAGTCGATTAGGTGAAGGCATACTCAAATTTTTGAATGACTCATTTGAGATGAGTCTTTGATCATTACCAATGCTTCGTTGTGTACTGGTTGAATATGTATGTTTTGATCATTTGCTTGAAGTCTGTGTACAATATCTTTCTCATTGAATCTTGAAATTTTTCCTATAATTCAGTTTGTTGGAAAACATGTGGGTTTGTTTAGAAAACATGTTGTTAATAATATCGCAATTAAATGACGAAGAAGCGGGAAGAAAACATCAGTACTGTACCAGCAAGTGTTAAGCCCCATTGATTGTCCCTTTCAAGTAATTGCAGTTCTCGGTAAGCGTCATGATTGCTACCCAAATCAATCAGAATTTTAGAAAACGGAAAAGGGTATGTTTGGTCATTTTTGGGAGAGTATCTGAGTACCAATTTTCAGGTCTGTAACACCTTTGGTTTTTAAAATATTACTGACAAGTTCTGAGAGTTGTATGACAGTTAGCCACTCAGAATTTAAAAAAACGGCAAAAGGCATGCTTAGTAATTTTTGAGAGAATTCATCTTATGATGTAAATATAGTTACGATACGTCTGGTGGTTTAAAAGTTACAAGATGACAAACAAAAATGCTTAGAATTTTATATATAGAAAAACATATTTATTAGCTAGTATACCCATTAGAGACAGATTGTACAGTTTTATAGACAATTTACGTAGAACATACGTGGAAACACATATAAGCGCAGAGTTGCATACGTGGAAAATAATACGGTAATTGGACAACTTCACGTATAAGTTTATACCCAACAATATATTATTAATACGCACCTCAGTGAATTAAAACAAAAAGTAATAACAGGAACCCACCTTCACCTACGCGAAGCATCACCTTCACCTACACATTTACGATGATCAGTTATAAATCGTTTCATTTTCTTTTGATTAAATCGATCATTTATTATAATTTTCGTATGTATGAAAATATTTTCAAGGAACCATAGACGAGAAAAATTAGAATTTTATGATAATGATAAAAATTATAAATATATATATGATAAAATTTTACCGACATGTCAATTCATGGATCATTAATTTGATTATATTGTTATTCAAAATAAAAGGAATAAAATAATTTCCTCTTTCCACAACACTTTTGTTTGTGTTATTTATTTAATTTAAAAATAAGCTATATCAATCATGTATCAACATAATTACATACATATTGTATCAACACATCTTTTTTGACTTTACTTTTTAGTTTTAATATATATATATATAAATTTTTATTAGAAATTTTGAAAAAAATTATTAAAAAGTAATTGAGATTTTGCATTAAAAAAAATTTAATTATTAAAAATTTAATTTTACTCTCCAATTTTTCATTTGTACGACTGAGAAGTTTTCATTTACATTAAATATCTCGTCGATACTCGACGAAAATCTTTAAAAAAATGAAAATAAAACTATTAAAATAAAACAGGTTATTCTCAAAGTTAGCCTATTAATGCTAGAAAATGATTTTTATAGCTGATTTTATTGTTTTAGGGGCACAAGTTTTTATTTCATTTGGAATATTTTTGTATGTGTTGACTGAAGAATTAAGAATGCTGTCTTGACCATAAAATTTGTTTCACAGGTTACTTATATGTTACTAATTAGCTGTGCATTTCTAGTGTTGTGTTCGTGTATTTGGTTATTATGTATTAATTTTGTGTTATAAGCTATATGTTCATTTTCAATGTTGTATATATGTAAGGCTTGCACCATTCTTTAATAGCAATTAAGATTTTATTTTTCCTTGTGAATTAACGCAGTTGATGCTCTTTTTTCTATACCATACAAGTTTTTAATTGCCCTATTTTGTAATCTCTTCAGCATATCAATATTTTTAGAAAAAGTGTTACCCCATATTATTATTCCATAGGTAATGGTTGAATGAAATAGGCTGTAGTATAGCGATCGCTTTATATTTTTTGGGATTCTATTTTGAATAATTCTCAGGACACCAGCTATTCTTCTACCTTTTTTTCTCATTTACATGATGATTCGACTTTAATTCAGAGTAAATAGTTACCGCCAAATATTTGATGGTTTGCACATCTTCAATTTCTATTTTATTGCTTTTATTATTTAAAGCTTTTTTCAGTGTAAACAATAGCTAGGTTATCTGCGTAAAAGAATGTTATACCTTTTAAATCAAGCTTAGTAAAGCTGCTTATATATATAGCATGAAAATAAAGATGGTCCTAATGAACTACCCTGAATCACACCATATTAATGAATAACGAATCCCAATAGTTTTTCAACAAGAACATTGAAAAATAAAATCAAAAATATGTATTTAGAGAGTTATGACTAATATTAAAATTTAAATTTCTAAATTCTAATTACTGTTTTGAATGTTTTTGTCTGAATTTTTCTTATTTTCATATTCTTTATTTAAATACTATATTATTTTTCTTTTCTTTTAAATCACTTGAATTATATTTGAATTGTATTACAATGTATAAGTACTACTACATTTATTAATTGTTTGAAATCTTTAATTTAAATTTCTTAATTTACCAAACTCTATACGAGCTAGAAAGCTCCTTTTAAGATAAGTGAATAAAAAATAAAATAAATAAATATTCCACTTCAACTAGTTCGCTTATGTGTTTTTTACATTCTGACTTCTGAGTACTGTTTTTCTGTCATTTAGACAGAACTTTTAAAGTTGTTGTTTATAATTGTTTTCAATTTTTCCCGTTACAACGTTTATTCCCTGTAGCTTGGCCTGTAACAGTTTGTACTGGTTTGTACAGTTGGAAGGACCAGAAAAAGGTTTTTAAGCCCAAAAATCGCAAAAATTGGCCGAAATTGGCCGAATTTTTTGTTTTAGTTTAATTTATGTAGAAACCCTAAACTTAGATAAGAAATATGATAACACGAAAAACGAATTTATTTATAAAAATGATTATTATTGGTTTTAGTACCAAAGGAAAATATGGTAGACTTTTATTTATTTTTATTAATTTTAAAGAAAAATAATGAGAAAACAAAAAAAGTTATTTAACATAAGTTTCTTATTTTTTGTCATAGAATCTGAATTTGCATAAATAAATACCTCTTCCCATTTTAAAATCTCAATTTCGGCCAATTTTGGCGAGTTTTGGGCTTAAAAAACCTTTTTGCATTCTTTCCCGGAAGTTGAAAATATCACCAATCGATAGAGTACCTTCGATTTAGTCAATAACATTTTCTGTAAATTTTAAAATAACAGCTCCTTCCCCTCTTAAAAAGCTGATACGGAGGCTCTGGCACACCCGGTATATGCACATTCCCACCAAATACTACTTACGATATAACATGTTTTCGTCCAGTAATATGCCTGAATTCGCGTGTGTAGCCATATTAATCACTCTAGCAATAAAAGAAAAAAAAAATAGAAAAAACCAGTATAAAAGAATGGTAAAAAAGTCAACATATACTGGTAGGACATTACAAATTACAGGAAGAACTAAAAAATATTTACACTTTAATAATTTTTTGAGAATAATTAAATAATTTTTAAAGAATTCTTGGATAAAATTCGCAAGATTTCACAACTACTGTTGCACCGTTATTGAGTTCTTTGAGATGCTCACAAGCTAATTTGATTATTATCTTCTTCTTTTATTCTTTTATTTTTCTTTGTGGCATTTGAGCAGTTATTTGGCTTATCTGCAATCTAAAATATAATTGCACAGTTAAATATACATATTTATAGCTTACATAAAATTTTAGCTATAACCTATTTTTAGGCCCACACGGTACACATTGTGCAATCAATACATTCAAAAGTTATACCATAACGAAGAATTTTGTAATGCAAGATTTTGTAAAAATGAGTTTGTGATTCAAACCCAAAACATTAAAATACAACAACAAAAAATAAACCATAATATTATCTTCTTGAAAATATTTACAAAAACTTTAAAATATATTTTAATAAATACTTCAAAAAAGGTGTTTGTTGGCAAGTTTAAATATGTGATTATTATATTTAATATTTGATAAATAAATAAATACATTTATAATTATATAGCACATTAAGTCCTATCATAATGTATATTTTAAAAGCAGAATACAAAATATTAAAAGTAGAATAGAACATTACATACTTAATTTTAATATGAAAACCGTAATTGTTTGCAATTCAATGAATATTATGTAAAATAAATAAGTTTGCAAAAATTTTAGTTTCTTATGAAATTTATTACAGTAAGAAAGCATTATTGAAGTACAGGAAAACTACTGAAAGGAATTATTAAGTTGATGCGGAAATATTTTACGGACGCATAATAAACAATAATAAATACTAGCTATTCCCGACGTAAAATTTTACGGTCAAACATTAAAAAAATATATATTTCCTCTTCATCCTCTTCATTTAAGTATTTAGCTTTTGGGGTCCTGTTATTACTTTTTGTTTTGATTCACTGAGGTGGAAAGTTTTACAGATATCATTAGCGTATTTTTCTTTTTATGTTCTTGACATTAACTTAGGTAGAATCATCTTGTCGTGCTTAATTCAGTACGGTACTGCAAGTTTTTAATACTACAATTTCTACAATATTTCGAGCATTTATTTATCAAATTACTGCAACTCATTAAATGTGCAAAATTACTAATATTGTCAGGAACAAAGCCTTCTTAAATAGAATATAGTATTAATAATATATTAGATTGTTGGATATAAACTTATAAGTGAAGTTTTCAAATTACCGTAGCACTTTTCCTTTTTAGTATTATTTTCTACGTATGCAACTTTACGTTTAAATTCTACGTATTTATACGTTTCTCTATAAAACTCTACAATCTGTCTCGAATGGGTACATAGTAGTATGTATTTTTTATATGAAAAGGTACAAAGGTAAGCTGATGTAATAACTTACCTAATAAACGTACACCGATTATTTTGTCGATTTCATGACGACAATCTGGATTCATCATTTCATTGTATGAATATTTTTGATATTTATATTTTTTGGTATAGAATTCACCTTCATCATAATTAGTTGTATTACATTATACATTATTAAATTCAAATCGATTACCTACACAAATACGATAAAGATTGAATTTGTTTCATCTTATACATTTTTCTTAATACAATTTGTTCATGTTGTATAAAAATTACAATTTTTAATTTAGATCTTTATTAAAATAGAAAAATATGTATTTATTTTTGATCATTTAAGCCCTGTTGAGACTTTTCCAGATTGCATGTTCAAGCAAACTGAGTGAACGATTTTGTAACCAATCCCAAAAGTAGAACAAACTAGAAAGAAATTATCTGGCCATCAAAGATTGAAAATCAGAGATTTATCATCTCTATCTCATCAAGAAAAGAAAGAAAAAATAATGTAAAGGAATCCCAATATAACTTAACCGATAATAGTAAACGGTATATGTAATGTAAAGGTGTAAAAATCTCATGTAATACAATAATTATTATTTTGCCTTTTGAAGTTGTTACAAATTTAAACAAAATATAAACAAATTTTGTTGTTCTTTTTATTTTATTGATAATGGAACATAAGGCCTGAAGTTCATAATCTTGAGATCCATTAGTTGACCTGACCTAAAAAATTCTATTTTGATTTTTTATCCTTTAAGAATTCGTTCACCTGTGATTCCTTTCACGTGTCTTTCATTTTTTTTCTACCTAATTTTGTATAACGTGTTGAATTTGTGAATAGTCTTTTTGTTTATAACCGATCTGAATTTCCATTTACGACTTAAAACATTTTTCAAATAGTTCAGATATTGTATTCAAATTCAACTTAAGTTGTCAACTGATTCACTTACCCTAAAATTCAGTTTATATTTTTACCACAAGGAATTTTGTAATTAAAATGTTTATGTTAAAATATAATAAAATTATATTATATTTACATTTTATGATAAAACTCTATCGTGTAAATAATTTAAATACTAACTCATTGAAAAAAAATAAATACAAAAAAAAAAAAAAAATATTAAACGGGTCGATATTTTTATTTTATTTTTATTTAAACAGTCTTTTATGAATAAATTTGAATTATTTTTAATAATTAAAATTTCAAATATTGAATACTACATTTACGCCATAAAATGTGATTTAGTCTCTAAACTAATGCATTATTTCTTATTATTAACTAATTTTTAATAATAATTATTAAAACAATATTTTCAAATTAAAAAGATAAAGTTTAGTTTTGAAAATTAAAGATAAATTACAAGTGTTATCAGTAACATTAAATCCGGCAACCGAGATACCTACAATTTTTTTCCTATTTTTTTTATTTTAGTCTTTAAATCTTTCTATGATTTAAAGACTAAAATAAAGATTTTAAAGAAAGGTGCCAGGTTCGATTTCCCATGAAAAACAAAAATACTTTATTGGTTTTTCGACCTGGTCTAGTAGCCTTTGTCATTGGGATATAATAAATGACAAAAAATAATTGAGAGTATAATCTGGTTACAAATTAAATAAAATGAAACTATTCTATTTAAGAAGGCTTAGTTTCTGACAATAGCAGTAGATAAGCCAATAATTTTAAAATAAATACTTGAAATATTGTAGATATTGTAGTGTAAAATTTCAGTACCGTACTTAATTAAGCAGAAAAAGGTGATTCCTAAGTTACTGTCAAGAGGTCGCATTGAATTTTACTTTTCAATCTCCTGGGCTTGGATCTCTGATGAGATTATTTGCCATGATATTTTGGATGTATTGATTACGTACTTTGTGTAATCTTTTCATATTTCATCGTGACCTGCAAATCGTTGTGCATCAAATTGTTTGAACCACGAAGCAGCGAGCTCCGTTTTTAGGACTTTGTTCTGAAATCTTTGAACTACATCAATGTTGGATTTCACTGCAACGCCCCAGAGTTGGATTCGACCATATAAGTTTAAATAACTATAATTTTGTATCTATATTTAAGTAATTAAGATACTATAGCATTACATGTATAAACAACTCATATAGTAGTTTCTTAATTTTATAGATTAATCCTTGATATTGAAAGTTTTACAGATTGTGCTACATTAAGGAAAATATTTCAATGAAATAATTATTTTCTTTGACTCAATCAAAAAATCTATATTGATTCAGAATGATATACAATCTAGTAACGCGCAATTAAAGGTTTCATAATTTAGTATGGACAAAATCCAGTTACGGAAAAGATCTAAATTGATCGACCCGATAGTTAAAATTAGTTTTAAACATTTTTTGTTTTGCAATTTTGAAAAACAGACTATCGAAAATTTAGGGGCTCAAGATCGAAGACTGTTGATTCTCACTACATATTTGAAAAATAAAATTAAAACAGATTTAAAAAAAATATATAAGTATATAATGTGATGAATTGATCCTTTTTGAAAACTAAATTCATCATTTTATTCTTATGTGTTTTTTAACGATGCTACACAACCCAATAACTGGAGTGCCGCATTTTCAGATCGTATTAAATATCATTTTTATAAAGAAGAACCTTTGTAACCATTAAATTTGACTTTGGCATTATTTATTTCTTTCTGAACTCAATGTGCTTCTTTATCCACTTCAATCTCCTATCTAAATACATACCCCGGTATTTCATTACGTTGACCTGCTAGATCACTTTATAATTTAAATTTTAAAGACATAAATAAAATTTTAATGGATTTTAATTTTAATATCTTAAGTGTGAGTGTTTTATGCTATGTATTCGATCGGTTGATCTTAATTCTTGCATATGTACATACTTATATGCAAATTCTATAATATGAAAATGTGATGAATTGATTTTTTGAAAACGAGAATTATATCAAGAACCATTAAGCTTAAATAATTGTGTGAAGTTCTATCAGGGATCAAATTAACTAAACAATTTAAAAAAAAGTTTTAAATCAAAATTTCCCAATTAATTATTACTTCCATTACATTTGATTATTATTTTATTTGAGATAGAGATACTTAGGTATATAACTATCGATTTAAGCTTGAATTTTAATCAGTATTTAAAGTTTCAAATTTATGGAAAGACTTATTATCAAATTTATATTATCTGAAAAATTTTGTTTCAAATTAAACGAAATATTGTAATGACATCTAAAAATACATATACACTTATATATAACAAGAAATAAGTATACATTAGGCATATATATTATGTTTATTTGAAATGAATTTAATTATCTATATTTTCTTCAAATATCTTTATTTCACATGCATTAAACCTTATTCTAAACAATAATTAACAATTATCCTTTTAAAAAGCAAATACTTTCCATAATAAACTTAACAATCAGAATTCACTTTGTTTGCATCCCTATAATAAGCTATATAGAAGATAAACATAATAACAAAAATTTACATACATACATACATATACCTACCTTATTACATATATTTATAATATTATTATGTGGTTTTTTGATGAAAATTAAAAATGAAGAAGAAAAATTTTAATGTCAATAAATGCGCATGTCTTTTCAGTTTTTTAAAGAGAAAATTACATATTGTTTATTATAAGTTGTACCACTATTAAAAAAAGGATATTTTTATTGACAAAATCAAACAGCAAGTTTCAGTAAGTAAGTTTTATTAAAATCTTATTTAGACAGACATATTGATTATTTATAATTTGATAGAGCTTTATGTTATTTTACATTAATAATAATAATATGTACATAGATATATTTTATTATGTATAAAATAATGAATAGACAGACAAATATTTACACATATACAATCTACGTTTATTTTGTCATTTAAATCTTTTAAATTTAATAAAACATTAAAATCCCAATTCCTTTCAATTGACATTTCTGTATCAGCAACCGTTATTTTTTTTTTTATTATTCTTTAACTGTATTTTTATTTTTATTTTTGAATTAATATTACACTTTATAGTACATAAATAGTATTTGTGCATAATAATGATCAAAGTTTGGTTTTTATTAAATAAAATTAACAAAAATTGTTAAAATTATAACAAATTTTAATATAAGTATAATAATTTAATGTTGTTAGGAAGAGAATACCAAAACCACTTTAATAACAATAATTATGTATTTTGTTTTTGGGAAATTATTTATATTTCCCTCTAACAAAAATTTTTGAAAAGGATTTTTCTTAAATACCTATAAAACAACTCCTTTCAATAACAATATATGATTTTGACTAGAACCATTCTATAGATTGGGAAAATGATTCTTTTTTCATTATTAAAGGAAATACACAAGCTAATGTCATACAATTAGTCGCCTTAGAAATTTCTTACTTGAAGGACGTGTCAAAAAACTAGAATACGTTATTATTATTATTGTTATTATTATTTTATTTTCAATAATTGATTTTCTTTTGGCAATAAAAAATAAAACGTCTCCAATAAAAGTTGTGTGTCCGCAAATATAAAAATAAACACACATACATATTTACTATACATATTATTTTATTTTATCTACTTTTCTTTTATTTTCATATTTTCAAGGCATTTGAAGCTCTCGAAAGATATTCATTAAATATATTTAAAAAAAGACAAAAAAGATATATATATATATATATATTTATATATATGCATACATATATATATATATTAAATATAGTGATTGTTAGTTTTAAAAATGATTATTTAGAAAAAAAATTTGAATAGTTTGTATTTTTATTGAAATGCTTTTAAAAACATATTAAAAAAAACAGTTTTACGTAACTTAGTTTATTTTAATATTATAATAAAAGTGTTGTGCTGCATTTGGGTAAACTCGACTTTTTTTTCTATAAATAACTACATACGTGTCAAGGAAAATATTTTATAATATGTATATTTTTCGACGTGAAATTTATTAAACAAAATTTTTTTGTCTTTAATAATTTTAATAGAAAAATAATATAGTGATTTGAGAAAGATTACGTATTATTTTTTTTTTTTTGCAAATACAAGAAAAAAAATTTATTAAAATTAGATTAAATAGGAAGATATTAACAAAATTGGAAATATAATATAGGTAAAATTTAAATAAATTTTATATAATACTATTTATAAGAATTATTATAAAAAAATCCTAAATAATATAATTTAATTTAATTAAAAAAAAAAACAAAATGCATGAAATATCTAAGTATGTTATATAAACAAATTATGCAACTAAATGACGTTTAAGTTATAAAGTAACTAAAAATGTCCTTCGATTGAACGTCAATTTAATACATAATTTTAAAAAAAAAATTTCTAGAAAAAATAATTTAAAATACAATAGTTCTAAATTATATAGTTTAACCGAGTGAAAAAGTTAGTCCCAGTCCTATGATCCAACAGGGATTAGTTAAAAGATCTAAAGTAATGTAAGTGAATTATTATATTTACTTACATAGATAGCGCAACAAGAATTATGAGCTTCTGGTCGACTGAAAAAATTTTCTCCATTGATCTATGAGTAAGGGAGCTGTTCTCTATATAAAATCTCAATAAAATTATAGTTAAATATTATATTATTTATTTCAATACGTATATTTGATATATAGTAGAGATATAGCTAAAATATATCCTGACAATGTACCTCTAATAATTTCTAGTTAATATTTATTTAAAAATATATTATTTAACTCGAAACTAACAATAAGAAACTCAACAAAATTTAAGATACATACTATAGTCATTGTACCATATATTTCAATTCATAAGATCCGTTATTCATTATGTTTCATTATGGTATTGTTAATATTAATTTTAACAAAATTTGTTTTAACGATATAAACATAACAATTTGAATTTGAATTTAATATTTAAACTGTTGAAAATTTTAAGTAAAATTAGATAAAAATATTCTAATCCAGAAATTAACGGTATATTTACCACAAATTGGACTCAGTTTAATTAAGTTAAATAATATTTGTGTATTTATATATACGCATTATATATAAAGTATTCGTAATTTTAGATATCCCAGTATATTTTCTTAATACTCTTAATTTTATATATATATATATATATATATATATATATAATGAAAACTATTATGTATATAATATATGTTATGTTTTTCTGCCCTATAGGGGTTAAAAGTTTCATAGAGATGTTCATTTATTATTATTTACTAACTTTATTTATTTATAAAGAAATTAAATTGATGAATAGCATTAAAATATGGTGCAGCATCCTCATTGACTATTATATAATATAATGGGGTCTTTTAGAAATAATCATTCTTTGATTGAAAAGACCGGTGAAAGAAAAAACAAATTTAATGACAGAAGGAAATTCGATAAACATATACAGGACACAATGATATTATTCGCAGAATGGGTTAGATTAAATGAGGTATTTTTTAATAATATAACCCATTTGTTCATGCTATTATATATAATTATATCGTACAAGATTAAACTTCTAATTTAAGTTTCTCGTCTAAATTTTTAGGTCTTCGTTATTTTGTTTTGTGTGTTTCTTTTGATTTTCGGTTTCTTTTTATTTTTTTGGTTCTTACATTCTTACATTATAGAATTGATTTTAATAATTTGAACATAGATTTTTCCAAAAACAGATAATTTTTTAAATATTCCAAAACTATGGAATGAACACACTAACTGCTTGAAATTGTAAGTCGTATGTCCTTTCAATAATAAATTTTAATTTTGCAAATTTCGGAAACATCGTATTTTCTTCATCAGAGCTTGCGACTTGTATTTCAATTAATTTCAAAGCTAAATTGAAAAAATAGTTTTATTCTGAATTTGAAGCTGAGACATTTTTATTAGTAGTCAAATGACATATTAGGTACTGCAACATGCAACAAATCAGTCGGCTAAAGTGAAAATTTTGATCTTGTACTATCTAACTGGAAAATTAAAAGATACTTAAGTCTAAAATTGTCAATGTTGTATGTGCAACAATGAAAATGTTGTAATTTATGTAAATCAATAAATATTTTTTAAGAATTAGCCAAAATATTTAACTTAAAAAATAAAACAAACGTTGTTCAGCGGGACTGTACCATCTCATTTGTAACTATATATAGGGGAAAAAATACCATTTGATGATTACGCATGTTATGCATAGGGTGATACGTTGTAAGAAACAAAAAATTTTAATTCTTTTTTATTGAATTTTACCAGTAATTCTGAAAACCTTTCATGTCCATTTTTTCACAAAGAAACTGTTGAGAGAGAATACAATGGAAATATTTTGGGTCTCAGTAAGCTTATTTGACATTAAGCGGTTAAGATACCACTCTGAATATTTTGTATACACCTTTGATTAAAACTAAATAGCTCATAATTTCGACCTTGAAATTTCTTTCAAAACGATGTGCATAAATTAGGAACATAGTCGAACACGATTTGAAACAGGGTAATAGGGTTGTAAAAATTTTTTTTTTTATTTATAGTAATAATTTACGATAAATTAATCTAAATTTTTATAATTTACGTAAGAAGTAAGATTTTTCAATTTTTATTTATCAGTAGTTAATTGAAAAAGCAAGCTGTATATTGTTTTTTTTTATAAAATTATACTTTTTTTCTAAACTACTTATACCTACCTGACATAAGTATTTGATGTCAGTTGATACATAATATTGCTACGATAAAATTATGCTTACTTTTTATTGCATAAGTCACCGATCATAGATTTTATCGAAAGATTGTGCCACGTAGAAAAATTGTTGAGCCAGTATAATTTTTTGACGCCCTTTTCAATAATTGATAAATTGATTCTATGACGGATTATAGAACGATTCATTGTTTAGATATATTACACTGTAAATCTCATATATAGTGTGATCAAAGCCTCCTTGAAGATTTCAAAATCGAAACTTGAAATCAAATTGTTGTCAATTGTTCAATTGTTCCTTGGTTATAAGAATAAATGCAATATTACTTATATACTTTATAATATAGTCACTTAATTTTAAAGTTGATTGCCTTGTCGTATGCGTTTTAACCATTCCTTGATATCCAGAGCTAAATAATTTAAATAATTGAATCATTGTTTTATTCTGGATTATATTCGCATTATAGGTAGCAATTTTTATTTATGTTTTTTATGCGTTCAGCTACCAGAGTTATATCCATTTCCATCTTTAATTATATCTACATTTAATGACAATTTTGACGCTTTTAGCTAATTGAATTTAGAAATTTGAGCTAAAAATAATTCAATGAAAGTTCATGGCTATTTATGAATTCAAGGATTTACGAATTCAATTTTTCAGTAACAAGTAACTACATATATAAATTTTCAAAAACATTCATTTAGATATGCATTTTCATATTGCATAAATGACACAAGAAATTTTACACATTTCATTTATAGTTTATGCTAGTGGTGTAGGTGAATTATCTAGAATAAAAACTATTTTTAATATTCATGTATTAATTTTGTTTCAAATGGTTTAGATTTATTTAGTATTAGCAAGTATTAGCGCTCTTTTAAAAAAATTTTTAACTTTAAGTTAAATTCTGGAAAATTACCCAAATGTGCGAATTTTATTTATTAATGATTGCTACACTAGATGATTACTTGCCAATAATAATATATTTCGATATAAAAATGTTACACTTTTTCTCTTGATTTTAAGGATAAACTTTTATAATAATAACAATACCAAAATATCGTGCAGCCTTAATTTAAATAAATATTATTTTTAGATAAACTATAATGGCACATAACACGAGAAAAGTAATATTAGCTCTTACATTCTTCATAGTATATACTTTAGCTGATAATGAGCCTCAAGTTCCATTACAACAATTGCATACCACACCGGAAAGTGTGCAAACACCAAATTCAGCTGTACCACCTCAACTTCCATTTACATTATCACAATTGCCGTCAACAGAAAATCCAGTGACTATTTCAGATCAAACAACATCAGATAAAACATTATCTTCTCTTTCGCCGCAACTATTTTCACTTTCACCCGTGTTATCTAAAACACCTTCAACACAAATGTTAATTGATACGACATCGACACAAACAGCCATAACTACAACAACGCAAGAAATAAATAGCGAAGCAATTCACGAACCAATTAATGAAAATTCAATGATAGGCACGTCTAGTCCTGACAAACGTGAAGCAGAAGGCATTCAACGGGCACTTGATTGGTTAAAAGAAAAACGCGCTGCGGATTACGGTTGGAGTAATGATACTCATATGGTGATACTAGCCAAAGAATTGTCTGGTGGGAGAGATCCGATTGATAGTGATGATCATCTACAACAAATTCAAGAATTAGAAGATTTGTTATCAGTTAAAGAAATGGAAATTGAGATTTTATCAATGTTGGACCGCCACCACAATGCCTTACCAAAACCTGTTAATCCAGATAAGTTAGCGCGTTACACTTTGGCTTTAGCATCTCTTTGCAAGGATCCCAAACGTTTCCATGGTCATGATTTAGTAGCTTTATTACAGCATCATGAGCCTGCTTTAGACAATGAATTCGCATTAACAACCCTAGCAGCTTGTAGCTCAGCAGCTCATGTTAGAAAACGACAAATAAGACGATTACTTGATATAGCAAGTGGAGTAACAGATCAAACAGTAGACACAATTGCTATGGTTATACTTGCTTTAAGATGTATAGTAACTGATCATAGACATAGGCACTTACAACATTTTGTTCGTAGACCAGCTAGAGGTTTAGCTAGTTTACAAGATTTAAAAGGCAGTTTTGGATCTTTAAGAAGTACCGCCTTAGCTATGCAAGCACTTCAAGATCTTGAACCTGATCCCTGGAATCGATCAGCTGCATCGAAATGGATTCTTGATCGACAAAGAGGTGATGGTGGGTGGACAGAGGAGCCATTGAAAGATGGTCAAGATCCAAGCATTGGTGTTGGATTAACTGCAGATATAATATTAGCTCTTGGTTGGAAAGGATTGGGAGCAGTTAGAGCTTTACAATGTGATCATGTAATTAGAGAGAGTAGTGATACTCCTTCAGGTAATATGTAAATATAAATAATTATTTAAATGCACTTATACCCTGATTGTTCAAAAATCAATGGTCATTTTATTTATTAATGATTGCTACACTAGATGATTACTTGCCAATAATAATATATTTCGATACAAAAATGTTACACTTTTTCTTTTGATTTTAAGGATAAACTTTTATAATAATAACAATACCAAAATATCGTGCGGCTTTAATTTAAATAAATATTATTTTTAGATAAACTATAATGGCACATAACACGAGAAAAGTAATATTAGCTCTTACATTCTTCATAGTATATACTTTAGCTGATAATGAGCCTCAAGTTCCATTACAACAATTGCATACCACAATTGTATTTTTTATTTATCAGCGTACCTGCAGATAAATCCGCTAGTCTACTTCAGGTCCTTTTCTTTTTTGGGATGTGGGCCTTTCTTATAAAAAAGAAAACTTTACAAATAAAAAGAAAAATAGGAAAATTAGTTACAATTCATTGTTAAACTTAAGAGCTATCTTATGTACTACAAAATAAAATTAAAGTTGCATTTCAATTACTTAATATCTAAATTCTTATTGGCTAACTTAGGTAATAATGTAGATGTTATGACAAAAATTAAAAATCTGACCTTATGATAAGATGATAAGATTTATCTCATCACTTTGAGTGGTCAAACTACAAATATAAATACTTTTTTAAATCTCTCCAATTCAACAGTTTGCTTCTGAAACTTTAGTAAACGTACAAGATTATGATTTAAAGCTCATTATAAATCTTTCATTATTTTTTTTTGTTTTTTCATTTTCTTAATTTCTTCAGCTACAGCTTTCAAGTATAACTTTTTCAAGGTTACAATTTAAACTTTCCTCAAATTTTATAGAAATGCAATTCTTCTATCTGCCCGTCCATAATTTTAATTTAATATGTACATAGCTTAATCTTTGATTAATTTTTAATTTTTAAATATTTTGTAGAATAGCTTTTGAAAATATTACAACTGAAGTTTAAGAAGCAAAAACAAGTATTCAATAATCATACTGTCGTGAAAATCTAAAAACTTGAAAAGTGAAAATAATAGTTCCATTTTGTCATTTACATGTTAAAGACAACTTATTCACCAATTTTTTACCGCACTTCCTATTAACCTGTGAAAAAACTTCTATATAAACATGATTTTATTACCTGTCTTTTATTGTCTGACCTTACAGTCTATGAATGATACATAGTATATTAAAATCAACAACATTTTAATTGATTTTTATTAAAAAAAAACCCAATTTATTTTGGTAATGAAATTTGAAAAAATAATTGACCTCATTATGTCAAAATGACTTAAAAATATCAAATTTAACTTTTGAGCGTATAAGATCATTTTGTCCTATATATAGTTGCCGCATCTTTTAATGCATATGCCAAAAAAAAATTACTGTTAGATATACATATAATACACACATTTTATCTTGTTCTAAACTCTTCTTTAGAAAATGGTGAGCCCAAATTAGCTGTTCCTTATGGATTAACTTCATCAGCTGAGGAATCAGAATCAAAAAATGTCACTTACACTTATACTCTATGGGTTGGATCAAATGTAACTGCAGCTTATTCGCTTACATTAACATCACCCAAAAATACTAGTTTTTTTCGTGCCATGACTCAAGCTGCAGAATGCGATCCAAGGTAAAAGATAATATATTATGTATTATGAAATTTTATTTGTTATCATGTTAATTTTATTTTAATTTTCCTATTAATAGATTTGCCTTCGAGGCCAGAGAATGGCCTAATGGTCATTATGTCCATACATTAGCTGGAAAAAAAGAAGAACCTAGAGGGTATAATCTTAAAAGAAATATGCACATAAACGTATCTTTTAATTCTTTGATTCATACAGATATAATTATTGGTTACTTTATCGATTACCTGAACAACCTGATCCAGAAAGTCCACCAGGAAATCAATTAATAGCTCCAGTTGGTAAGTGAAATACAAAAATTAAATAATAGAAATTTAGTTGAAAATTAAAATTAATAAATATATAGAAACATAATGTATATGTACATAATCCACAACAGTTATTTAGTGTGTGTTTTGCATATCAAACAAACGCAAATGATTTTTAAGGGTTTTAATTAAAATGCGTTAATACGTATACTTTAACATTATTAAGTAAGATATGCTAACATCTCAAACAGAAAATACAATGTGCAAGTTCAAAATATAAAAGCATGTAAAAGAAAATTACCCAACCGATATGGTGATAACATGTTATCTAAATATGAATCTCGCTCATTGCAGTAAATGGGGATTCTGAGGGAGATGTTGTATCGGTGTAGGACCTAATGACCATATCCTAAGATATTGTAGTCCAAAGTAAACATTTTTGGAAAAAAAACAATTTTTATTCTCTTTCTTGAAAAACCAAATACCTCAAGATTTTAACATAAAATATTTTACCTCCAGTTATTATAATATTACCCCCAATATTTATATACTGTTGGAAAAATATCTTTTTTTCTGTAACTCATACATACATACTGAATATATGTATATATATATATATATATATATCTAATAGATCAGTAGATATAACGGTTTTTATATAAAATCATCAAAACAACAAGGATACTTTCAAATGTCCTTTTTGTCCTTAAAGGAGAAGATGCGCCACAAAAGATATATATTTTTGGAAAGCTAGGAGTTCCAGCTATTCTTGCGATATGGTCATTAAGTCCTACGCTGATACAACATCTCCATTAGAAGAGCCAAGTAAATTTTTGTTTTCTTAAAATTAGTTGTCTATCATGTCACTAAAATAGTATGGAAAGGAAAAAAAACTTATTGTGAATGATTGTTGCAAAAATTGTGCAAAAAAAGCAAAAGTTCTACATTTAAGATGTTCATGTCATAATCTTGGAAATTTTAAAAGAAAAAAAACCAAATGCTTCTAAATAACTGTGGTTGACTGTATAAAATCTTTCCTCTTCTAATAAACGATCTTACTAAAACAATTATATTTGTGAATTATGTCTTTCAGGAGTTGATGAGCTAATGGTAGAAGATGGAGAACACTATTTGTATTGGTACAAAAAATTGTAAAAATAAAAACAAAAAAATAGTTCGACAAAAAATTCAAAAAAAAAAATACAAAACGACCTTACATTATCATACACGCTAACTTTCACACAACCAAGCACATAATTTTTGCTTAACAACTGAACTAAAATAACCAAAACTTTTCTTAAATAAGATTTTTTATGAAATATTGAAAATAAACTAAAAAAAAACTATTTCTTCTTAAAAATGTTAAATACCTACTTACTGAAAATAAAAACAGAATTGCCAGTGATGTGTTAATTTTACAACACACTTTTATCAAGCTTAAAAACTCAAAATACTTTTAATTGTATACCTATGAATTTTTAACATCGGCAGCAGCAGTAAATGAAATAAATAATTTAAAAAAAAATTAAATATAAAATGTGAAAGATAATTTAACAATAATAATAAATACCTATATTATATATAATATACAAGCAAATCTAGTTCTACGGATTAAAAGTTTGATTGTGATACAAAAGTTTGTTTTTTGAAATGGAACAAAATTATAATACATATTATATAATACATACATATAATATTATAAGAAAAGAAATGCTGTTATCAACTATTAAACTTTTCAAAATTTAAAAATATTAATTTGACTACCGAAACATAATAATAATATACATATATATATAAATATAAATAAAATAAAAGTAAATTACATAATCCATAATCCAAATACATACATACATAATTAAAATCTGCATTTATGTACAACAAAATTATTATGGAAATAAAAACTTCTAATAAAAGATTCGGTAATGTTAACATCTTAAAAAAAAAAAACAATCTTGACAGTGTAGTTTAATTTTGTTCTTTTACCTACATATTATATTAATTTATTTTCTATTATATTATATTAGTTAGATACATAATTTATTTATGTATAACATTTTCATTTTCATTTTCATATATTTTATCATCATTTTAATTTATTATTTGTTTGTTACTTTGGTTTTTAACTTGTTTATTAAATCAAATATAATAAATTATAGTCTTAGATTTAGAGATGATTTAAGATTCGCATTTGCAACTATATACAGTATACATCACTAACTTATACCACAAATTGATAATATATTTGATTTGACTAGTTAAAAAAAGTATTGGACTATTTAAAATAGTTGACTACGCAACTAAAGAACCTTAAAATTTAAAATATAGTTGAATAGTTGCTTCAAGATTAACTTGCAATAATTTTAAATAATTTTTAAATTTAATAATATTTTTCATTTATGCATGTATATGTACATTATGTACGTATATAAATATAAATATACCATTTTATACAATTAATCATAAAAAAAATTATAATAGCTAGTTTTAAAACTAACAAAAGCTTACTTTATATTATATTATTAATTAATAAAAAAAAAAAAAAAATGCATTATAAGGAATTATAATTGTAAATAACAAAGATAACAAAAATATAATTTATAAAACTTAATATTGAAATTTTTGTATTTATCCCAAGCCAATGCTTATTTATTTTATTATAGAAATAGTTGACTCCAGGATGGATTTTACTTCCGATTGCGCACATTTTCTAAAAGAAGTGCATAATTATTCATATTTAACAAAATTAGTAGTGTTAGCACCCACTTTTTTGTATGTCATTCCTAAATTGAAATTTTGTAAAATTTATAGCAAAGATGATGTACAATGATGATGATTTGTCCACCATCTTTGCTTATAGTATGTACATTTACATATATGTATATTATCACATATTATACATATTTTATTATTGGTAGCAGATAATCATTGTTAAAGCTTTTCGCAGGCAACATTTTTTTAAAAATTTATATTTTTCTAATACGTAATATGTATGTATTTAATTTATACTCATTTATCATCATTTTTTTTAGTAACTCACAACAAAAAATATTTTGCATCGCAGGTTTTACGTAATAAGTAAGACGTAAGACACAATTTTTAGCAACAATTCAGAAAATGTTGCTCAATGTTTTTTACTTCAACAGAACGCTTTTCCGCTTTAAATGACAACTTTTTAAAAGCGAAAATTTTTCAGTTCAATTCAAATTAAATCATTTATGTTCCAGTACAGGTAGGTTAGGTGGAATTTAGTTGTTTTTAAAAACCCAATTTTTAAGTTTAGCCAAACATTTTTTAAATAATATCCCTTTACACAAGAATATACAGCTTGGACTAGATTTATCCCACTTGATGCCGTAACTAAAGTGACCTATTTTATTATTATTACTTGCTCATCAGTGTCTGCGATTGATGTGATAACAGGGTTATCAACAGCTTATGATTTATATTTTTAAGTGATTTATATTCAAGCTTATTAGTTTATTTATTTTGACAGTGGATCCTACAGATAAATCTGCAGCCCAACTTTACAGGTCCTTTTCCCTTTGGAAATGTGTGTTTCACTACACTAATTAACAGGCCGAGACACAAAATTGCTTCAATGTGTTAGTGCAGTACATATTATATTTTAAACGCTTTTTATAGTGGAATTTTAGTACAAAAATTCATGAAACACTTTTTAATTTTTTAAGATCTGAATACTCCAAAATATGTAAAAAAAAAAAAGATGGAATTTTAGCCCATCCTTTCTTTCACTTGATTATCTACCTTGCCGTGGTGTGAAAGCTGAGTACGGTCAATGATTCTCTGGCTGGCTCTGAACTTGGTTTTTTAATCCAATTTATCTGGTAGTTCCTATACCTAGTATAGGTTCATATAAAGCTCGACCTAACATCAAGGTCAAAGCAAAAATTTCGGCCAAACGAACTGCTCAAGCTTCGGTTACAGAACCCGGCAAGAGCAGTAATGCTGGCCTTGTAGCTCAAAAAGCTACTACAAAACCTTCCTCTTGTATGACATCAAGCTCACGGAAGGTTGTTCCATCCACTTCGGTCACGTCTACCGCTACAGCCATGGTCTCAGAGCCCGGTACTAGTGGTAAACCTGGCCATATAACTCAGGATGCTACCCCACCCCCGGTAAAAATCTGGACAAACTTTCGGTTACCGGTTACGAAACCTTTTAACGAGGTGCTGAAAGATCACCAAAATCAAAAATAAAAAACACGCGCACATATGACGTCAAATAACATATCACTTCGATGTATTTATTGCAACTAATTAATTAGTAATCACTTGATTTTTACAGGTATGTACCTCATAACATAATAATGATTTCAAAAACATGTTATTTCTTAAACATCATTTTATTTTCTGATAAGGGAAGTAAACATTTTATCATTCATGTATTTTCAATATACAATTTTTTTCAGGTATTGAAACAGGTAGTTAAAAAGAATACCAAGCTGTTTTTTGTAAGAATGACTCGATACATTTTTAGTTTCTTAAAAATTAAATTGTGCATTTTAATAGTCAATGAACTAATTTAGGTTTAGGTTTAGGTACCTGTTAATTTTAAAATTTGAGTATTAATAATATTAAAATTTCAAATTTGAATAAATAATGTTTCTTATTGCTATGCATTTTTAACAAAAATTTTAAGCAATTTGATTAATGATTCAAATTTTTAAGTATAACGCATTTGTAAATTTTGAAAACTAAGAATGAATTTAAAAATATTTCTTCCATGCAAAAAAATCGTTCGTTAATTTTTTTCCACTTTGTGTTTTGAAATTTTATCCCTCCCTCACAAGTTAAATTCTTATTACTATCTGTTCACTGCTGGCTATTACAGGTACGTTACGTAGTACGTACAGACTACAGGTACTATCATAATTTGATTTTTGACGGAAATTTTATTCGGTACTAATTCGTTTTATTCTCTCATTTCAACGAAGATATTTGCAATATTTCTATTTAATTCTGTTTTAGTTTGTTGAAAATCTAATTAGTATGTCAGTAAGTTTTCGTCAGTATATTTTTTAGTAAAACAAAATAAGGTAAATAGCCAAGATATTTTTTATTAAAGTGAATATTTTTTTATTATTATTCTTTTTTTAAAAAAACTACATTATAATGTAATTTTTTACCAAAAACATTTTCCTTTGAACGTCTTGTAAAACTTTTGAGTATAATGGATATTTTTATGTATCAGGTTACGCAGCTTGTTGAATATCGAAAAGAATGAATTGTAATATTTTTAAACTATTAATTATGAAAAGCCTTTTAATTGAAATAGTTATAAGATAATAAAATATAAATTTCTGGCTGATAGCAATCAAAAAGGAATTATGTGTCAAAGTGTAACATCTGGTGACTTTGATGTACCATTAGACACAATTTGTACATGTGGAAAACGTTCTTTCGAAATTTTTACACACATTTTTTTCAACTTTTGGTAATATTGTATTGTCTAATATTATGTAGAATGGAAAATAATAAAGTATGTGAAAATAAAAAGTCATCATTAACTTTTGATATGTTAAAATTTAAATAAATTAAATAATTTATTATTTTCACTTGTTATAACCAAAACTTGTTATAACTACATAATTTTGCTGTTGTTTTTAAATGGATTTTTTTTTGTTTTATTTATTTGGAAAATAATATTTTGTATTTTATTATTTTGATCAAAGATTTTACTTTGGTTTTATTCAACGAATTAGAATTATTCTAATCCGTTTGTTTTATTCAAAATATATTTTCAATTTCAAAAATGTTGACAACAAAATCAATGTGTACTACACTTGGTAACGCTTACCCTAATTTAAATTTATTCAAAGAATTATATATTTATGAAATTTATTTTAATTTTGTGTTAGCTGTTACTGTAGTGTTAGTACTCTTATGGTGGATTTCCTCTTCATGGACGAACGTCCGGACAATTTTATTTTACACTATATTTGAAACACAAATACCATTAAAGAAAATTTTATGATTTTCTCTCAATGCGCGAAGGACTGACATTTGTTATGTAGTCAAAAAAGGTTGACGTTTGAAAATATGTTTACATGCGTTGATATTATTTTTATTCAAAATATTTTAAATTTTGTTAAGAGTACTAATGGATAATAACATTATAATATTCGAAAAAATAAAATATAGCGCTTTGCTTTTATCTTAAAATATAAATAATTTGTTAGAAACAAAATAATCTTATACTAAAAAACAAAAAACTAAAAAATTACACTTCATATCTTTTTCTTAAAAAACATTTGAAATTCTATATGTGAATGCGTTCATTCATAAATCGAAATAGCAATAAATTTTTATCAAATAATTATATATTTATCCTCTTCTTTTTCTTCGTCCTTCAGCCAAAAGTTAAAAATATTTTAACTAAAGGTGGATTTCCTCTTAATGGACGAACGTTCGGACAAATTTTTTAACCAATCAAAAAATTTTATTTTACCAACACATACACAAAAAATCCTCTCCGGGCATTTTCTTCATCCAATTTCTTAGTACATTATACATATGTTAATAAAAACAAAAAAACTTGAATTCTCCATTTTTATCTTTTTAAGTAACTGTTTCTAAATTTTGGTTATTTGTAGTAATAATATAGTTTTTATTAAAATTATGTATTATGTAGGTATATTCATACCTCTTTAATGACAACATTTTTTATTTTTAGTAATTTTATCCACTAAATGCCACTTACTATAAGGAATATATCGGAAACGAAACAGTATATGAGGGAGGTGTATTTATGTGTTCTAACTTACTAACCACAAAACTTTTTATTAAACACGAGTGGTTTCTGCTATATCGTGCGAAGTCTATGTCAGTACGTAAATTACTATTTTTTAAGAAACTTTAAATTTGACTTAACCTTGAAATATAATTTAACAGGGCCCCTAGTCTTTTTATAATGAATATTCCTTTCCTACTATGTATGATGTATTAAGAAGAAAAACAACAAAAGAAAATAATAAAAATGTATACAGTCAGTATATCCTAATCCCATTTTATTTAAATCAATTTGAGTAAAGTTTGATGTTTTTTTTCTCCTATATTAAAGGCATTCTTGATGAGGTGCGTAAGAAAGAAAGAAAAAAATCTCTTCCAATTTGATTGCAAATTCTCTTCTTCATGTTAAAAACAGAATGTCAAATTATTAAAAATTAAAACTGTAACCGTACGGCGTACATGCTGACATCGCTGAAGAATTATATATAGATTATAAAATAAAAAAACAGAAAAATGTTATACTCATTCATTTGAATATATAAATGATAATATGAAATAATTACCAAGGTGTGGATTTATTTTATTCTTGGTGTGGGAATTATTTCATTTTCTTTTTTAGGAATTTTCTAATTTTATATTAATAATATAAGGGAGTTATTTCATTGGGTGTTATTTAATTGGGAGTTACTTCGTGTGGGAGTTATTTTGTAGAGCCGATAATTGTTTAAGAGGAAGTTTTAAATTATATCAGTTTTAAGAAACCTGAGTGTTTTTCACCCTTGCTTATATGGGTTTAAACACAAACATCTATTTTGGCAGTGAAATAATCTTTTAGCCCACATAAAATTTAAGGGACACCCTTTTTTTCCTTGCCAATCACCACCAGCTCATAATGATTCGATACATAAAGTAAGTTTCATATATAAAGAAGTTTTTTTTGCACAGTAGTCCCAGTTGTCACTCCGACAGATTAATAAAAATTAATCAGATTATTAATAAATGAGAAAACTAAAAAAAAATTTCAATGCGAATGAATTCATAAAAAAATTTAAATAAAATTATTTGTTTACTAACTGTTATACCAATACTTACTTTTTTAGAAATATGTGCATCAACGATAAACAAGAATCTAATAAATATTTTAAAATACAAAAAGCAAAAATCTTAACCGCACAATGTTAATTTAACTAAATGATTTCCGCTTTTAAAAATTAAATTTTTATCATACAAAAGAAACGAATTCGGAGGGAATATCATTTGATAGCGACTACTAGAACATTTTTCGTAATGCTTCATTGGCTTTCCATTCCATCGATAAACAGATAAATATACTCTGGTCTGGTACAAAATATCAATCTTAGATTTTATTTTTTTAAAATTCAAGTATTTAAAAAAAATAACATTCGTGAATTATGTAAAATTCAAATTACAACCTTCCAGTCAGTATCCGTTTGCACAGTTATTACAAGCTTAGTGGAAATCGTCCATTACCACTCTATAGCATGAAATAACTTCGTTTTACTACTTTACGTAGTAAATAGTACCAAAGAGTATATTAATTTATATATTTTTTGATTGTACATTATGTATATATGTTATATATCTTATTATCTGTGAAATAATCGAAGATATATTGCAGATAAGGCTTTGCTTAAGGGCATGGACAGGGATCCAGTAGCAAAGTTACACAATCTGCAAACATCAGAAGAGTCTTATACGGCATCGAAAAAAGAAACATATAGAGTCCTCTTTCGAACACCTTAGACTCCAAGATGCGCCTCTAGAGGATACTATTCAGGAAGTCACCATACGAAACCGTTCGGTAACACGTATATGACAAGAAAGATAATATGGCCTGATGTCTTAGACTGGGCTATCAACTCTTTCGAACCATACAAAGCTCCTGGGCCAGATGGAATCTGACCTATTATGCTTTGAAAAGACAGGAACAGCAAAGGCAAATGGCTCTCAAGAATCTTCACAGCCTGCATAGCCTTTGCATGTATTGGATGGGAATCAGTGAGGGTCGCTTTCATCGCTAAACCACTGAAAAGAAACTATTATTGTACTATATATTGGATGGGAATCAGTGAGGGTCGCTTTCATCGCTAAACCACTGAAAAGAAACTAACTCCCTACTAGCTTCAGACCTATCAGTCTCTCTTCATATTTGCTAAAATGCCTAGAGAAACTGGTAGACAGGTATATTAGGGATGTATGTTTGATCAGGATAGCCCTGAACCGTAAACAACATGCCTATCAAGCAGGTAAGTCTACTGATTCAGTTTTTCAAGAAGTGGTCTCGTTTGTAGAAAGAAATAACAGTCAGTGCATTCTTAGACATTGAAGGTGCCTTTGATAAGGCAACTTTTAAGTCACTTCTAGATGGAGCAAATAAACAACACACAACTGAGATGGGTAGAAAAGATGTTGGAACAATATCATCTGTTCATCCAGGTAGATGAAACTACTAAAGTTCAAGTGAAGACGGTTAGAGGATGTCCAAAACGAGGTGCCTTTACTATGGAACATGTTGGTAGACATGACGAACTCCTAAGTATACTAAACACGGTTTTGCAAATGTTAGTATTCTTCTATATATGAGGCGTCTATGCACACACATACAACATGCCCTTAACTTAACCACCGAATGGTGTCAGGCGAATAAATTAGCCATAGATCCTAATAAGACACATTTAGTGGCCTTTGCCAATAAAAGGCGACTGAACAACTATGTTCTACCCTTCATTGGAGGAAATAGCCTAGAACTTCGGGACGAAGTAAAATATCTAGGGATCATACTTGATAAGAAGCTCAACTGGGCGAAACTAATCGAGATGAAATGTGCTAATGCTGTAACATTCCTATGGCAGTGCAGATGGGCTTTTGGCAACAATTGGAGCCTAATACCGAAAATAGCCTTAAGACTATACAAAGTGTGCATCAGGCCTATTGTTAGCTATGGGTCCATTGCATGGAACATTCACAGCAAATGCCATAAAAAAACTAGAAGCAGGGGTGGCAGCACGGAACTTGTTACAAACGCTTTTTTTTGTAACAAAACACCAGCGTCACAAAATTTTTTTGGCAGCATGTACTTTGAAACGTTACTTTAGGATTGAAATAAAAAATAATTTACGAATAATTTACGAAACATTTTTGCAAATTTTTTTTTTAACACACGTCAACTATTTATGCCGGAAATTTTCATTTGTGACGCTCAGTAAAAATGGGCGTTTCAAATGTTTCGTGCTGCCGAAAGTAGCGAAACAAAATTAAATGTGGCCAGACAAAAATAAAATTGGCGAAACAATTTTACGTGCTACCGTTTTTCAAAAATAACGTGACAACATGTTTGTAACAAGTTACGTGCTGTCACCCCAGTGCAAAAACTTGCGTGTCTCTGTGGAACAAGTGCTTTTAGAACCACAACTACAGCGGCTATGAAAATTCCAAGCTGCCTTAAAAGCTCTTGAAAGTAACCTCATTAAATCTAGATTGGTGGGAGAATGTTCGGAAGCCCTAAACCTCATAGTTTAACAAAGTACAACTGATCTGGATAACGCGTCATAGTGGCTTGACTGGAAATTAGAAGACTGACGAACTAGCTAGATCATTGGCGGGAAACATTTATGGTCCGGAACCGGCAGTTGGTATATCTATTGGTAATATTAAACTATCGATAAAAAACACCTTGAAGAGGGAAACAAACATTCTTTGGGAGCGTATTGAAGGCCACAGTATCTCCAAAATATATGCACCAAAAACAAACACCAAAACCAACTTCCGGCTAACTCTCAATAGAGTAAACTGTAGGAAGATGGTGGGCATACTTACTGGTCATAACCACATGTGTAGACTAGCACTAAGTGACGATCCAACCTGTAGACACTGTCTGAAAGAGGAAGAAAAATCCACATATGTTGTAGGAGAGTGCCTAGCTCTTTCAAGGCTGACTCAGGTTGATGGGAACGTACTACATAACCTCAGCAAGCTTCTGCAGGATAGAACCCTCAAACCTATTGGCTTTTATAAAAAGGGTCGACTAAGTTCAGGGTGGAGGAGGGCATAAAGGGCTAGAAGTCTACATGCCAGTCCTCACATATTAAGGCCACCTCCTCGAAAAAAGAAAAAAAAATATGTATATTTTATTGTAGATGTAATTTTTATTGCATTATATTTGAATTTTTATTATGGCATAATTAGAAGCAAATAATCATTGATTGATCATTCATTACTCTTCCTCAATAGTATAATTAAAACACATTTTTTATTATAAACAATTATATTTGAAATATTTGATGATTTCTTTAAACATAAGGTTATATCATAATGAAAATTAGACATAATGTAACAAAATAAACGTATTCTTTTCTCAAACATGCATAATATTAATATTGAATATTCAATTTATACTTTTAAATTTTATTTCATTTTAATACTTTTACTGTAATGCTTTTAGTTAAATTTTTAACATTCAATAATATTCTACATTATTCTGTTTAAAGTATTACTCCGACCTGATAATAACTAATTATATTATTTAAATGTTTACATTTTGTTTATGAATTGTTAATGAACATATTCCAACTAATTGATGTTATAAAAATTGGGATTAAAACGAAACACTGAGTTATATTTCACTGCATTTAGAAATATACTATTGACGGGAATCAAATAAGTTAGAATTAACGCAATTAATTATATTTTGAACATATTTTAAAAATATCAGTAATACGAAAATAAAAATGAAACATTGAGGTTAACATTATATGTATTAATATATATATACATACTTAATTTCGGAGTAATATTTCATAATAATTTTTCCTCTTATTTTTATTATAAATTTTATGTCAGTTATTTTTAAATGATAAACGTAAAGTATTCTTATAACATAATAATATTACACGACAAATTATAATCAGGTTGAAAAATTAAATTTATAATATGAAAGATTATCTTCTAATAAATTGAGTAAATATATCCAATTAAATACAATATTAAAACACTTATCAAATCAGCAAAGGATATAAAGGATATAAAAAAGGATATAAATTTTCTGTTAAAGGGATTTTGCTATCAAATTAAGAATATAACTCAATTTTGTTCTCTATTTAAAAATTCAAAAAATCTCAACTTTCTATTTTTAAAAACTAAAAATTTTAGTAGATTCATAAATTGCCTTAAATTAAGTCCACTTTTAATATTGTATTTATTATATATTTTTGGATATGCGCAATAATAAACTGTAACAAACACTTGTCATTCATTTACATATACATAATTAGTCCGTTATACGCATATGTAATCAATTGTTATTAATCCATTTTTTAATTTAATTTTTGATTTTTTATTTTACAAAATTTAAATAAATGGTACTTTTTCGTTTGTTGAAGGATACTTTTTCACATATTGAATTATTTCTATTTAGAAAAATCGTATATTGAAATAACTAAGATAATTATTTTTAAATATTTGAATGGTACTATTTTTACTCAAACATAAGTTTTCACATACTTGCTTATTAAAAAAAATATAATAATATTATGATTTCTATTAATATTAGGGTGTTATTTGATAATATTAAATAAAATTTAAAGTAATTCATATATACTTTTCAGATTTTTCAACTATTAACTTTACATTCCGTATCCTTGATATTGCATATTTGGAGCTGCATATCCAGGTGCATATGTTGCTCCATACTGTGCTGGCATTGCAATTCCAGGTCCTGCTGTTATCATTAGTTGTGGTGGTGGTTCAATAGAAATTATACTTTTTTGTTCACTAGTATCACCTTCTTTTTCTCGTTGTAATTCTTTAGCATCAAGCTTATCTATTTTAGAAGTATATTCACGAATCACCTAAAAAAACAATTTACAAAGAAAATCCACCGTTATAATATTTTAAAAAACAAACCTGTATCAAATAAGGCATTGCAAAATCCATTATATTGTGTCGCCAAGCTAACTCCAGTATAACATCAGGTCGCAATAAATCATAACACTGAAAATTACATGTCACACAAATATTTTTAATACTATTTTCAAAAATATTACTTGATATAAACATGCAGCAAAGCAATCAAATGCACCACGTTCGAGAAACCAACTCAACAGTTCTTCAGCTATTTCTTGTTTTCCAGATTCAGCTGCATATTCCATAGCATCTTTAAATAATCTGTCCTTTTTACATAATTCAACACTTTGCTTCCAACGATTGTTACCTAAAAAAATTATAATTTGGAAAATATAAACAAAATTAAATTAAAAAACTATATTTTATTTAAATGTACTATATACATTTCATTCAAAATGTTATTACCTTTATATAAATATGCAGCAATACGTCGAAATTCGGTTAATTCGTGTTTTTCGAGCTTTTGAGCCAAAGCTATGTTGTCGAAATTGTCAAACCCGTCAATAGAATTTCTCAAGCCTTGGTAATCTTCTTCTTCAATCAGTAAACCATTCAAAGCTTCATTAATTGCTTTGTTGTTTAAATTTTGAACTGATCGCAAATATGGTTTGACCAATTGCAGGTGATCAGTTTTTGAAAAGAAACAAACTGCACGAGTGTGATCCATTCTTGGAGCCAAAACAAGTAATATATCATTTAAAAGTAGTGGTTTGTAATCTAAATAAAATTGAATAGCTTTATAATATAGCTCGATGTTTGCCACTTTTGTTATAATATCCTTAAAATGACCTTCACGCCATGCTTCTGTTGGATGAGCCATCATTGCAAGAACGGCATTGTCGAATTCTTCATACTTATCGTATAAAAATACTAACTCAGACCATAAATGAGCTGATTCCGCTGCGCGTAATACTTTCGGAATGTTCACTCTTGACCAAAAAAGTTCCAGATGTTCTCTCATTTTAGATGTTTTATATTTCGAATATAAAATTGCAAGTTCGGTAAACATGCCCATGTGAGCCCTTTCTAGACCCAAAGCAGATTCAAGTAAAGATATTAATTCTTCAAAGTATCCTCGATCCTGATAGTAATTTATTAAATCTTCAAGTTCATCAGCATGCACAACTATATGTAAACCGCACATTTGTGCTAAACGGAACTCTTCAGCATCAACACAAGCGAAACATACTTCTTTCCATGTTCTCGTAGAATTTGCTTTACGCGCACTATCAACTGCCCCTTGGAATTCTTTCAAGTGAACTAGTGTAAGCGCCAATCTTGCAAAGTTACTTACATTGTTATAAAGTAACTTAGCCGCGTCATACATGCCATCTGAAAAACAACGATCTCCAATTTTTTGTATGTCGGCATGATTTGGTCCTGATATAAATTCTTCTAAGTCAGCTAAACGGCCAGTTCTTGCATAAGCATAAATTAATTCACTTTCAATATAACTTTCTCTTGCTTTTTTTCTGGCCATTTGCAAGTAGCGTACCAAATCGTCCCAGGATTCATTCTTTGAAGCTGTTTCAACTACATTTATATATGCGCTGGGATCATCAGCTTTTATGTAACTGTCAATTGCTTCTTTTACTAAACCTTGTTGAAGCTGTGCTTTTGCCAATTGCGACCATACAGCTGGTTCATTACATCGCTCAGCAAATTCGTTTGCACGTTCTAAATTGTTTACCTAATTGATTAAAAATATTTTTGCATAAAAAAATTTATAATTACAATAAGATTAACGTTTACCTGTTCAATCAAAACTTGAATAGCAGAAGTATTAACATCAAACTTCTTAAAAATAGCAAAAGCTTCTTCGTAAAGTTGATTTGAAATTGCAATGTTAGCAATATCTGGTGCATCATAATTATCCAAACGATTTATGTAATCCATAACTCTTGTACGATCTGCTTTAATAGCTGTTAAAATTAATAAGTTCTGTAAATTTCTATGATCGGAAAAAGCACTTGAATCTAAAACAATTTTTTCTAATAATTCAATCAATTCATTTGGTAAATCTGCAGTCATAAAAGCTTTAACAGTAACAGAAATATCTTCTGGATCTTGTGTTTCAGATAGCGCTGTTTGTACTACTTGATCAATCAATTGTCGCTTATATGGATTTGATTCCGCTAAAACTTCTGTCCATAATTCCGGATCACGACGACGTACCAAATACCGTGCTTCACTTTTAAACAATGAGTTTTCATTACAAACTGCTATTAATTCTCTATCACATTGACCACGTTCATAAGCCACACATGCTAAATGTGGATCGCGTTTTTCGCAATAACGACCTACAACACGACTATCATAAAATTGATTTTCCTTCAAAAATCTTTCAGGATTATTGTTAGAGTCAATATAAATTTTAGCTAAAGCATTGTGAGTGGCAGGCTCGACACAACCCTCATGTACTCTAGACTCCAACCAAGGAAGAAGTAACTTAAGGCGATTTCTCTTTTCAACTTCTTCCACCAGTTCATCTGTAGAGAATTGTCCTTTCACAACCAAAATTAAATTTTTTATTATATCCTCTGAACAATCAACATCTAATAAGCCACCAACAACCACTGGTAAACGTGATGGATTTACTTTCTGAACATAAATTTCTATATACTTTTGCAAATTATTTCGATATAAGTACAAAACTAAATCATGTACAAAATCGAAACGATCACAAACGATTATCAATGGAAGTTGATCTGTTAATTTTGCTTCTTTAAGGAAATTCTTTACACGCTCTGGATTATAACAATTTGATTCCCGACAAATTCGTTCGACTTCTTTTATTTGATTGGTTTTGCAAGCAGCTTGAATATATTTAAAATGGACTTCATTATCTTGACTAAAGTTCACTATTGATCCTAAAAAATAAAAAAGACCCTCATAACTTTTAAAACTCTCGAAAAGATCAATTAAAGCCTTTGTTGTTAACTGTTCATGATATTTTGTAGCAATTTGAACACAAATTTGTAAGTTTTGACGTATATTTGCTGAAAGCATGGCTTTCATACATTCTAAGGAATCTTCTACGGATAAAGTTCCAAAAAATGATACCAACCAGTCTGCATTAAGTAAATGGGTGTGAACAACTGCTCTTTTAATGTCATATAAATCTGTATAATGCTCCAAGGCTCTTTGTAGAAGACCAGCTTTTTCACAAAGTTGGGCAATATGTGCACGATCGTAGTGTGTAAACATTGCATTTCCCAATATAGCATCGGCGACTTGTGGAGCAGATATCAGATTCATTTCCAACAAACGAGTTTGAAGAGGACCTTCATTTGGTCGATTATGTTTTAAAGCATCTAATAAAAAGGCTGTACACTGCTGAACCATATTTTGTTCCATAAAAATGTCAACAATTTGGTTAATGTCAGCCAACGGTTCCTCATCAGCAACTAACATTGAAGCAAAACCAGCACCCTGTTCAGGATTTGTACGCATTACTGAGCGTAATAAAAATATGTAATCAGGATTATAATTAACTTTTTTTGCATAAAGTACAATTTTTTGGAACTGCCCAGTTTCGGCGAAACATTGTATAACTTTGTTGGGAACATTTGCTCGTAAATAAATAGACAAAGCCAAGGTTAAATCAGATCCTTTTACTAAATCTCCCAATTCCTCACTACATTCCAACTTTTCTTCTTTCAACCATTTTTCACATAATTGTTTTTTTCCTTGTATTAATACGGGACGACATAGTTCTAAGGACTCGTATTTATTTAGTTTGCCTTGGTCAAGTAAAATTCCAAAATACTGCAATAACGGTGGGGTCGTTGAACCAGGGGGAGCTTGTACTTGTTGAAAACGTTGAATAGTTGCAGGAGTTCGCAAAATAGCCTTTGGAGCTAAAGCAGCAACTTTCGCAGCTTCAGCATATTGGGAATTTTGAAACAATTGATTAAATTTACGAACAAATAATTCTTCAGCGCCAGACAAGTTATTCCTAACTGCCATTCGCAATGCTAGATCTGAATTTTGTAATGTAGTATTAATATATGGAATTATCTGTTCCTCATCAACAGTAACAGATAAAACTTGACCTTTACGATTAACACCAATTATTCCACCACTTGCTTCGTGTGGAGCTGTTACAAATATTGTATCTGCTGATATTCTATTCATATAAATGCATGTCCCAGTTTCAATATCATACAAATGAATATAGCCGTATTTAGTTATCAAATAAATAACATCATATTTCGCCGAAACTTGCATTGCCACTGGGAAATCACTTTGAGCTTCAGGTGGAAAAAATACATCTACTGCTTTCTTTGTAAAAGGTTGATTCCCAGCAGGTGGAGTACCTACTTCAATAACGTGCAATTTTCCTCCTTGTGGAGCCCGAACGGCAAAGCAAAATAATGTTGATGATTCTTTATTATTCTCCATTTTGAACTGTGCAAAAGAAGCTGCATGACCTGTTTAATTAAATAATTAAATTTTATTAGTTAATATTTTTCAATATTATTTAATTTATAAAATCAAAATTAATTAAATTGATTTTTACATTAAATTTTTTTAACATTATATTTTTCATTAACTGCTAAAATTAAATATTTTTTAAAAATTTGTTAAAAATATATTTGTTTAGGTTTTTTTTGGTTAATTTAAAACTAAGGTTACACCAATTTATATTTTTGTTTTGTTTTAGTCATAATTTTTATGTAACCTCAAACAAAATAAAAAAAATGTTGACATAAAAAATGATAACATACCATCAATAGCTTGTGAAACTTTTCTTTCTACAGAATATAACTGCATAGCACCAGCTACTCGATTTTGTAAAGCTGTTATGCCAACTAACAAGAGCCATTGTTGTTTTGGATCGCAACGATAATTGATTATTTGACAACCATTCAACGATGAATGTCTGTCAAACATTTTAACAGGAGTTGAATCTCCTTCCATTGACCAATGAAAAACAGATGAGTCTGTGACCAAAGCTAATGTATTAAGAGAAATCCATTTCCAAAACACTACTTCTTCAGTCATCGTGTGAGCTTTCATTTTGGATTTCATCTCGATGTTAAAAATTTGTAAGGTTTTTGCAGCTAAAAACACAAAGAATAACAATTTTAAAAAGCACAACGTTAAGAAATATAATTAATCTTACATTTTAATGCAATTACTTTACTTGCAGGATTCATTATAGCTGAATCTGCTGTTATCGGTCTACGAATTGGATTATTCGAGTCATTCATATCAATGATAACGACTTGCGCTACTTCACCAATTTTTTCTCGAACACAAATAAATTTATCCGATTCCATGGTAAGTGTACCAAATGAAATCGAGTTTACATTTATGCCTACATTTGTGAGCTAATTGGTTTTCATGAAAATTTTCAAAAATATTAATTTTATTTTCACTGAGTAACAAAAATACTTTCAAAGAATAAAAAAATATTTACGTTATCAAAACTTAAAAATAGTTTACCATTAGCTTAAAGTTATCATGCAAAAAATAAACAACATACAATAAACAAAAAGTAATGAATATTTCAATAATTTCAAAAATAGACGAATTTCCGTAAGGCAAATTAAGACAAAAAGTATTAAAAGTAAAATTTAATAGATATCTCCTTATCCTGATTAGAAACTCTATCGTTTTATTAAAATCATTCATTCGAGTAATGATCAACATAGATTTTAATAAAATCAAAAAATTTCTGTAATGACCAAAACTGTTAAGCAATTATCATAAAGAGCATGAAGATTCAGTCGTGTTGATAAACATTAAGAACCTTAACATTTGCAATAATAGTGATTTATTCCGAACTTGAAAAATTTAGAGCACATTAGCACTATTTACAAATTACCAGGACTTAAAAGAAATTTAATTTCAGCAAATAAAACTCTCCAAAAATAAGTTATCTGATAAACCAAAAGTATAATTTATTTAAAGATCGCTCTTGAATTGTAACGCAAAAATTGTTGCCATCACATTAATTTAATTAAAAGAACTGTAGTATTATCACACATCTGTTAACCCAATGAAAATTTTAAATTTGTTTACAGCGCTATTCTAAACGCAATTTCAAAATATTTTGGATGAGCATGCATTGAATACCATTACTATACATGTTCTTTTACTAATCTAATAATAGCTGATGGCATATTAATATACCAAAAAGCATGTAAATTTTACAAAATCATAATAAGGAAACTTTCTCATTTAAAGGATCTTAATTAGATATTTTTTTCTTTTTAAAGTAATAAGTTTGTATTCTTCCAAAATTCTTCTATAAATTTGTATCAACTATTACTTCATGCAACTCTTGACATTTATAATTAAAATATGGTGTACTATGAACTAGTCTTAATCAAGTTTCTCAAAATAGTTATAAATTTCCCCATTTAATTAATTTTTGTATTCTGTATTACACTGAACACAAATTAAATATAGGTTAAAAGTTAAAACATAATATGTATTGAATAATTTCAAAAATAGTCTTCACGACTTTTAGAAAACTTATTTATTCAACTATATCAACAATTTTTGAAATAAGTATTTTATTTATATTTAAATCTTTTATGCATATATATTTATTTTAAAACCATTTATAGGAAAGTATGATACATAATATATTTACTAAATATTTTAAAGTAACCCGCAAATGAGAAAACAATTTTCAATGTTTTAAAGATAAATATCTCTTTAAAATATTGAAATTTGTTTTACGCTTGTTTTATTTAAATATGTGAAATTTATCTATATGTATATATACATTTGCATACTCAGATCGTAGTTATATATATATGTCTCACATTGTTTAATTAAAATGCAAATTGCTGTGCTGTTTTAATGACTCATAAAAAACATCAAGAAATATTACATGATTTATGGGCGTATTTTACAGTTTAAACTTATATTAGTTCTCTTTATTTTTTAAGAATTTCAAACAAATATTATTACCTGCAAATGCTCTTGGAAGCGTATTGGTAAGTTTTGGGTCATCTTGATTTCTTAAAATTTTAATTGATAACTTTTAAACCTGTTTTCCAAATATTTGCATACAAATAAATTTTTTGTCCAAAAATTTCTCCGAATAAATTACTTCGGTGTTTCGATCTGTAACACACATATAAAAAATTATAACAATATTATTCAATTTTATCAGAACAATTTCTGAATAATTTTTTTTGTACAGCCACCCCCAATATGGCTGACAAAATGTTTAATATAATTAAAATTGCTTTTAATTAAAAATTAAGAAATTTGAAAAAAAAAAAATATATATAATTCAAGTATTTTTCAATTTCATTCTACTTTAAAAAAAATTCAAAATGAAATTTCAATTTTTCGACCAATGTTATTATTAATTCCACATCACCATTTAGATTTAAAGATCAAACACGATTATACACATAAGTACATATATAACAATGTATCGATATGCTATGTATTAACAAGAATCATTTTTCAAAATGTTGTTTTACATTAGTAAAAAAATATATATATTTATGTTTTAATATGTTTCTATAAGACTTCTACCTTTTAATTTATAAATTTTTTTTCTTTAAAAACTTTAAAATGTTTGCCAAACTAAATTATAATCTCCGATATAGCTTAAACAATTGATTTTTTTTTACAGGAATATAGATAGATAGATAGATTTGCCAATCATTTATGACACATTTTAAAACGTCTTATCAAACGACAATCAGAGGCATCTGGCATCCGTTTACACTAAAAAATACAACATTGGGTTCGTTCAGTAGCATTAACCGGTAGATCTGGAATCCATTTGGATTCATGTACCATATATCTGGCCACTGAACGCAATGCACCACGAAAATTTACCGCAATACTAGCGCCGTCACCGGAAAATATAATGAGTACTTTTAAAAATAAATTAAATTTGAATGGAATAATATTTATTATCATAGATATAATTTATTTTTTATAACCCTTAATTTAAGTTTTATGTACATAAATCTTCCCTAAGAGTTTTTACTAATTTACTAGTTTACACTAATTCAAAAAATAATGGCGATTTAAATTTATAAACTTTCATAAAAAATATAAACATTTAATTTTTCTTACGGTAGATGTCACAGCACTCAACATAAAAATTGTTGTTGTTGTTTTTACATATAAAAAGTAAGATCCATGAAATGTATCTAGAATTTTTTCAGATCCATTTTCATTAACCGCGATACATTAACCGGTACATTTACCACACCGTTCAGTAAACAGATCCATAGGTCTGTGGATTTCAGATCCAATGGTTAATTTCACTGAACGCTACCATTGCTTAAAAAATGTTCTATTTGGCATTGGGTTCGTTCAGTAGCAATAACCTGTAGATCTGGAATCCATTTTGGATCCATGTACCATATATCTGGCCACTGAACGAAATTCACCACAAAAATTTAAAAATTGTTCTTGTTGTTTTTACATATAAAAAGTCATATCCATGAAATGTATCATCTAGAATTTTTTCAGATCCATTTTCATTAACCGCGATACATTAACCGGTACATTTACCACACCGTTCAGTAAACAGATCCATGGATCTGTGGATTTCAGATCCAATGGTTAATTTCACTGAACGCTACCATTAATAGCAAAACTACTATCAATAAATTAACCACAAAATCACTTGCGTTTCTTAAATTTACGAAATATAATATAGTAATCATCAGATTTAGATGAGTTCATTCAAAATCTAATAAAACAAACTAAAAATTTGACTCAAAAACGACCATCAGTTGAAAAATATCAAAAAGTAAATAAAAATATAACCTAGAAAAATACAACAATAAAAGTTGACGAATAAGTTTTTCGAGAGAACGTTGCTGACGTCACATATTTCTTTTTCATTTTCAAAAAAAAACTCAGTACATGAACGCTTTACACGCTTGTGAAAACTTGAATAAGTTTTCGCAAGTTTGTAAAAACTTAAAGTACGCGAACGGTCATTATAATAACCGATAACTAAAGTGGTAAACACAATTGAACTACCGACGAAAAATTCGGGACGACATAATTAAAATACATTCGCTCTTAAGTATATGCACGCAATCGTAACTACAATCGGTCAGTCACAATTTCGTTGAGGTCTGACAATGAGAATGAAAATACTATTACCCATGTTTATACGAGGCAGAAATCTGCCGCAGAAATCTACCATTATGTACATACGTAAAAAAAAACTGGTAGATTTGTGCCATTGACCAAGGCCTCCTAAATAGGATGCCTTGCATTGACGCTATCAGTGTCAGATTATTGAAATATCAAGATGGCCGCAATTGAAATTATTGGCAAAGAAATAAATAAATAAGTTTTTATTATTATTCTAGTGTCAATTCAACATTATTATTATGTGTATAATTTATATTTTTTTATTTGATTAAAATTTGACTTGATTTGATTAAATTACGTTGTCAACAACAATTTCCTTATTTTTTGTGAATAAAGAATAATAAAAATATTTTGACACTGACATATTCCCAGAAAAAAAATTTAAACGTCAAAAATCTGCCAGGAATTTTAAATTTTGGTAGATTTGCTTACCCCTTACCGAAATGTCACATAACCTTTAAATTTTGGTAGATTTCTACCACTTTTCTACCCGTATAAACATGAATATTCATGAATAGTGATTTTATTGATTTGCATGACTCAAGCGAGTTTCAGTCAAGAAGTGTAAAATGTTCTAAGGTGAGTAAAATTTAAAGAGCATCAAAAATGGGCAATAAAGTTCGTGACAAGGTACAAAAATCAAATAAATCTGAAAAAGAACAACAACAAAAACATCAATTAATACAGCAGGAACAACTTGAAATTGTTGAAAACCTCGAAATTAAAGCATTCAATAATAACGTTTTACTAAATTTTGAAGAAGGTTCAGTTAAACAATATGAAAAAATTAAAGAAATTATTAAAGTCCGAAAAAATAATTATGTACATTTATTTCTCTTTAAACTTTATAACTTATAAACTTATTAGAGATAACTTTATAATTTATTAAATATATTAAAAAAATAAAAAAAAATTACAAATTTTGTTTACAAAATGGATTCTTTTAAAGTGAAAATAAAAGTTTGTTTGTATCCATTTGTTTTTTTTTTTAATGTTTAAATTTTTTATGGCTGTCAAAACTAAAAACTGGTTACCTATTTAGTAGTATGAACGATAGTTTTCTTACACAGGCTATTTTTATTTTTCGTTTCGCTACAATTGTGTTTAATTTGACGAAAAATAGTCAGATTATTGAAATATATAGTTCGAAGCGAATCTCGTTGGAAGTTGGTTGTTCGGTGGTCGCAATTGTGTTTACCGTTTTATAGTGTAAAATAAAATTGTTTGAAGATTCATCCATGAAGAGGATATCCGCCCATAATTTACCGCGTTGAAGCTAACTTGAAGCCTACTTCAAATTTATATAAACGCGGATTGACTTGATTCCCAATCTCGACCAGACATTTTTGGCATCTTAACTTGTACTATATCTAGTCGAAACGATTCAATACCAGACATTTTGGCGGCAAGACACAAATCTAACAAAATGTCTTACAGGTCTGTTAAACTCGACGTTCACAACGGTTTGGCTGAAGCTCACGACGGTTCAACATGTCGAAAAAAAGTTAAACTATTTAGAAATATATTGAATTGATTATATTCGACGTTAATATAACGCTAACGACGCTTTCAGCCCTTTGAAGTTGATTCAACTTGAACTCTTCTAGTTTTGAAATGTCAAAAGTTGTGAACACTTTTTAATGTCAGTGTATTCAAATCTAACTACTGCTTCTTACGAGACAAAAAAAAAAACAAAAATTTAATTTCTTTTTTATTTTTATATTAAATACTTTAAACATCAAGTCAACGTAGTTATTAATGGATATAGTAACGCCAAATACTGAGAACTAATGAAGGAAGTGCATACATATATATTGGATCAGTAAGTTAAAGGAAGGGACATTAATTAAAATGCAATTTTTATGTTACTTACTTTTAAAGAAAATTTTAGTTTCTTTTGTTTTGTACATATTATTATTCAGAATTCAAATACATTTTTATTATTTATTTTTAAAACAAATTTTAATTTCTTTTTGTATACTACATATATATTTATATTATTATTCAAATTCCAGCTGACCAATCTATGAAGAATTTAGTCAAAACATCATGAACGTCGATCTTAACAGGCAAGTAAAACTTTTTTAGCGTTTGTAACTTCAATGACACTTCAAACCGTCGTCGTCGGGTCCATGGCGTCGAGATTGATTCGACTATATGTGATATAATTATTTGATATGCGGTGATTGTATTTCGTGTAAATGTAAAATATAAGAAAAAAAAGTGAATATTTAGTGTTAAAATTAATTTTTTTTGTTTTAATTTAATAATTTTTAATTTTATTATTAAATTAAATTTTTATATAAACAATGGTAATTTAAGAAAGAGTGGTAAATTAGTTTTCGAGTGGTAAATTAAGAAAAGACGATATTATTGAACTAATAAATATGTATAGCCAACATGAAAAACTCGTTTTGACGTCAGCAGCTCTAGCTAAATTAGCTATGGTATAAACACGGTGTAAACACATTTGGTGTCTTAACAGAATACAAAACTCTCTTCAGCTTCACAGATATTTTTTCGCGAGCTGGGTCTAACAGAATATGGGTGTATGTCTCGTCGAGACGCTCCCTGAAACTGGCTTCACTGAAGCCAATCAACAAATTTTCTGTAATAACTTATAATTTTATGAAATTTTAGTGTAAAAACGCTCCTTGAGAGCTTGAAATTTTTAAAATTGCAACATAACAGATTAATTCCTTTATATATCATTTTCGTGTTTATTTTTTTCACATCATATCTGATCAGTGAATATCAAAAAAGTCCGTTACGCAATTTCGTCAAATTACGATTCGTTTTATTTTGGTTCATTTATATCGCTAGTTTGCTACACAAGTTCATTTATTTGCTAGTTTGTACAGAAGTCAGAAGTTGCACGTGAATTTAAAAATCGTTTTTTTACTTAGAAATTCAAACACTTAAGCATTTAATCTAAATATAGCAAAAAAAAAATAAAAATATAATATATTTAAATAAAGTTATATATTATTTTTTGTATTGGATTGGAGTACGATTAAATTGGAATATTTGCAGGTAAGGAAAATACATATTTTACTTAATTTTTTTTTTTAATATATTCAATTTTTTAGAAATATTCTAATATTCCAATATAGTACTATATATATAATAATATAAAATAATATTAATACCAATATACCAATATAATACGAAATAACAAGTATACCAATCGTTGTGATTAAAAGAGTCTCGCTTTCAATCATAATGGCAGCTTGCAACTAAAAGACTTGACACGGTTCTCTCTACTTGACCAATAGATGGCTTGGAAAAACACTAAAGATAGACATCACAAGCAGATAGCTACGGTAGACTAATCATTTGCCTAGTGAAAACTTACGATTCTCGAAACAGAAACAATGCCTCGGATATATAATGGAAACACAGAAATGATTCTCGGCACACGAAAAAGAACACGGCTAGCACAGTGGAATATCCGTACTCTTAGTAAAGCATCAAGGTTAGCACAACTTGAAGACCAGATGACAATGTACAAAATAGACATTATAGAGCTCAGCGAGGTTAGATGGAATGGAAATGGAGAATGCAACACGGCTAATGGAAGCACAATGATATACAGTGGGAAAACAGCAAAAGCAGAAGGAGGGGTAGCAATTGTAATCTCGAAAAGAATGAAAAACTCCCTAAAAACATGGAAGCCAATCTCAGATAGAGTTATAATGGCAAGATTCAAGTGCAAATTCCGACACACCACTATAACTCAATGCTACGCTCCAACAGAAGATGCAGAGGAGAATACCAAAGATGAATTCTATGCACAAGTCACCACAGCCCTGAATAATACTAGAAGATCAGACATAATTATACTAATGGGTGACTTTAATGCAAAAGTGGGATCAAACAACAATGGACTTAAGAGTGTAATGGGCACACATGGATGCGGTACAAGAAACAATAATGGTGAAAGGTTGATAGAAATATGCCAAACATTCAACCTCACTATCGGTGGAACCATCTTCCCGCATAAGGACGTACATAAGTATACATGGACGCCACCAAGTGGCAACGCCAGAAACCAGATAGACCACATATGTGTAAGCAGAAGATGGAGAAGCTCAATGATAGATGTGAGAAACAGAAGAGGAGCTGACATGGATAGTGATCACGAATTGGTAACAGGCGACTTCAAGCTGAAACTAAAAACCAACAGAAGCTACAACACCAACACCAATAGAAGAAAACAGGTAAATCTTCACTTGTTACAAAATACTGAAATCAAGTCCAACATGACCACGACCATCAGAGAAACAATTCGTCCGAATACACAGCAATGGGAAGAACTTGTTGTGAACATAAATCAGATCGCAAAGCAATCACTTGGCACTATCCAACACGAGAGAAAAAACTGAATTAGTGATGCAACTTGGGAACTGATAAAGAAAATAAGTGACCTTAAGCAACGTACTTGTAACAGAATTACAAGAGCTATAACAACAGAATACAAAAACATAGCGAAACAAGTAAAGAAAGCTGCCAGAAGAGATAAACGCAGACACTTCGAGAAATTCGCAACAAACGCGGAAAGAGCTGCAAACCAAAACAATCCCAGAGAATTATACCTACAAATAGGTAAAATCACTAACCGCAGACACACGAAAATCCAATCAATCAGAGACCGGAACGGTATCCCACTCTCTAATACGGATGACCAACGCCAGAGATGGAAAGAATACTTTCAGGAAACAAGCAACATCAACAAGATCACAATAAATAGATTCCGAAGTAGTCCGAGTAGTCAAGAACTGAATATCCACACTGAACCACCAAGCTTACAAGAGATTAAAGTGGGCATAAAAACGCTAAAACGGAACAGGGCTGCAGGTATAGATGAACTTCCATCAAAATTGCTACAAGCAGATCCGGAATTAGCCGCTGCATTATTAGAACCTCACATCACGAAAGCCTGGGAGGAAGAAAGACTACCGAAATCCTGGAAAAAGGGCCTGATCGTAAAACTTCCCAAAAAAGAAGACCTAAAAAGCTGTAATAATTGGAGAGGTATAACACTGCTGAACATCATATATAAAGTTTTCGCAACCATACCGAATCGGAGAATACAGCCTAAAATAGAACAAAATAGAAGGGACGAACAGGCAGGATTTCGTCCAGAAAGGAGTTGTACAGATCACTCCAACACACTACGGCTGATCATAGAACAATCTGTAGAATGGCGCTCTCCGCTATATCTCTTGTTCATCGATTTCAAGAAGGCTTTCGACACGGTTCAACGCATTGCGATATAGAATGCATTGAGAAGAAAAAGAATTCCCGAAAAATTAATAAGATTATCAGCAGCTTTGTATGAAGATGCAGTATTAGCAGTTGTCCACTGCGGGCAAATAAGCGACACATTCACCACAAATTCTGGAGTAAGGCAAGGATGTCCACTCTCACCACTTCTATTCACGCTTGTAATAGATGAGATAATGAAGGAAACGGGTTCTTCCGGAAGAGGTATAAGGTGGGATCTCTCAAGGACACTTGAGAACCTTGACTATGCGGATGATATATGTCTGCTAGCGCATAGATTCTGCGACATTCAACATAAAGCAGACCTACTTCAGCAAGCAGCGCGCAGAGTCGGGCTAAAAAATAAACATAGATAAAACCAAGGCCATGAGGATAAATAACACCAACACAAACACCATAACCATAGAAGGTCAAACAGTCGAATATGTGGAAAGCTTCTCTTACCTAGGTAACATTCTAACAACAAACGGAGGTACAGAAGCAGATGTCAACAACAGACTACGTAAGGCCAGAGCTGCGTTCGGTGAACTAAGTCCAATATGGAAGAATGGCCAAATAACTAGAAAAACAAAGATTAGAATATTGAAAGCATGTGTAATTTCAACACTTATGTATGGCAGTGAAACTTGGATGACGACAAATAACATCAGTCAAAAACTTCAAGTATTTGCGAACAAATGCCAAAGAAGAATATGCAGAATATTCTGGCCCAACACCATCAGCAATAAGAGCTTATGGCAGATAACAGGTGAAGAACCGATAATGCATAAAATTAAGCGCAGAATTTGATTCCAATGGAGATGGAATGGCCCTAGAATGGAATCCCCAAAGGAGCAGAAGGCGAGGAAGACCCAACAACACCTGGCGTCGAACTGCGACTTCTGAGATAACAAGATATGGACGAACTTCGGGGGAGATAAAGACCATTGCGCACAACAGAGAACAATGGAGGAGGCAAGTTGATGCCCTATCCTCCCACGAGGAGTAACAGGGGAAAAAAAATAAAAATTTTAATATACTACTGAATCCCCTGTGCAATTGCACAGAAATAGTTCTTTCAAAACAATTTGATTTAAAAAGAACTATTTGTTTTGTATAATTGTAGTTTTTTTCTGAATCACTTGATTGTTGAATATATAATATATAATGAAATTAAAGTATAATACCAAATACTTTGTGACGAAATTAATACTAATTTCAATATAACTTAACACAATAAAATCCCATTACTCTCAACGTAGTAGATCGATGTATTTTAATTCGTTTATAGTCAAAAACGTTTGTAGTCACAATTCTGTCATAGAAATAGTCAACAATTTGTTTGAAAAAAAGTAATAAACTTCATAAGTTCATACAATCGATGTCGTTTATAAGTCACATTAAAATATAACCGTAATTTTTCAATAAAACAGTCAAAAGTGAATTATTTTATTAAAAAATTGATGTATATATAGTTTTTTCTGTTCTTTATTACAAATATTATTTTATGATTATATAACAGAATTGCTATTTGTGAATAAAATAAAATTTAAAACTGTTATACGAAAGATATTTTATTGCATTTGATTTTGTCTATGAATTGAATTGAATTGAATAAAATTTATTTCGAGCCGGTGAGCCTTATGAGGTTTTTCAGACCATATACCATTTTTTAACAATAAATCTTAATAAATTTACTTATAACTAAAAATTACAGAAACTTAAAAAAGAATGAACAAGTAAAAAAGAATGAAAAAGAAAGTAACAATAATAATGAATAACAAAGAGAAAAAAAAAATATTTAATTATTAAAAATACTTAAAAAGTTACTTATATGACTTAATGTAAAAATATTGGAAGAAAAAAGAATATAACAAATAACAAACTGCTATTTAAATTTCACCGAAAATGTTGCTGTGTTTGGTGAATTGAATAATACGATCCAGTGACTGCTCAGTGTCCTCCGCGAGAGTGTTTAACCCTTGGATATCATGTATACTCCTTGCATTTCTGTAGCGCGCACAGGCCTCGAAAATGTGCTGAATACTGACTGGCGTCTGACCATCACAGGAACATGTAGGTACACTTCTGGTCGGTCCGTCAAATAAGTACTTATGCGTCAGTCGCGAATGTCCTATCCTCAGTCTTGTAATTATACATCCGTTCTTTCGGCTTACAGAATCAATGCTTTTCCAGGGTGCAGTTGATCTTTTTATTTGTTTTAATTTATTAGTCGTGGGTTCGTTATTCCATCTAGCTTCATATGCGTGTGAAACATTTCTTTTAATCAGCCCTCTATAATCGTCGACTACCATCAACTGCTGGGAATCAGGATCCATATCTGTAGCATTGCCAGTGATATAGGTGTGGCCTGGTAGCCAAAAGATAACGATTGAGCTTTCTGTTTGGTTCTATTTGGTTTCGAATTTAGAATCCTTAACATCATTTTTCTATCCGAACCAAATGTCGAATTGCCAATCATTTTGAGTAGGTTGAGTCTTTTAGTGGTTTGACTCTTCACCCATTTGACATGATTCTTCCATGTCAGTTTAGACTCGAATATCATTTCAAGGAACCTATGTTCACTTACGAACTGAAGTACGTGGCCACCCACTTAAAATCCACCTTAATGTTCCAAGTTTGACACTTAAAATCCACCTTAATGTTCCAAGCTAAAGTAGTAAATTTTTTTGTATTCACAAATATATCTATCAAAAAATAAAACGAAATTGATATTTTAGAAAGCTGACGTTTTGTTTCGTTTGCGATCGTATGATTCCAGAAGCTATAAAGTTTCTTCTAGTTTTTATAATGATTTGATTTGATCACTGTGACAGTTTTTGATTATAAACAATGAAAAAATTTTTGCAGTATTTATTTTTAATTAAAAATAATTTTAAAAAAAGTTTTAAACAATCACCTAATTTAATTGAAATTTTACTGAAAACAAATATATGTAGAAGTAAGTTAATTAGTTGATGCACATAAAAATAATTGGTTATAATTTATGAAGCATATTTCCAAACGTTCAAATTTTGTTAACAGGTACACTGAAAATTTAAATAAATAAGAAAAGATGTAAAACCATAGAAATTACATAATTATATATTATGTATGTGTGTATGTACTTTCAAAATAATTTTAAACTTTTACAAAATTTCTCGTATTGGTTGGGTTGGAATTTTAATAAATAGTGCATATAATTCTGTAACTGTAATACGTTAAAATTTCTCTTTAATAAAATTTCAAATCATGTTAATTTAAACAATTTAAAGTAATTTTTTAAAGTTTTGCCATCACCGTTTTTAGCATTTTTTAAAATTTGATTAAAAGCAAAAAAATAGCAAAACCAATTTTTGAAAATTTTCTCTTGTAGTTTAATTTTATTCAATAAAACTTGGTATATGTACTTGCATGTATGTGCTTATATTATAAAAAAAATATAGCAAATTGTAAGAATTAAAAGTAAATTGTACATTCTAAAAATTGAATTTTACGGCAATGTAGTTTAGAAGTAAGCAAAATATTTATAAATTCCAAGGTTTAAGACAATTTGAATTATGAAGGCGAAACATAATTTACAAATAGAAAGTCACTTAACGGGGTCAATACAAAATAGTAATGGAAATTTGTATACAGGTAAATAATCTTAGCTTATGTTTTGAGATGGTTCTTTGTTATATCTCAGAATATGTAAAATTTTATTTACTTATTTAATATAAGTTGTGTATTTTAAGATAATACATTTCGACATTTATTTTTTTATTAGAAATACGGATGGATAATGCCCCATTAGAAGTTTACTTTGATTTAGAACAAGAATGTAAAAACAACTGTGAATTTTTTAAAAAGGATGCATCTGACAAAGGGAAACGAATCTATAAAACTCTTATTGAGTGGATTAAAAATATTGAAGAATGCAGAGATTCCATTATTAAAGTAAGCTCATTTATGGGCGAGTATGATTTTGATAAAAATACACCAGGAAATGGTTACCGTAGCTTTGTTCGTGTAACAGAAGCTTGTACTTCACATGGCTTACGAGTATGCAAAAATTTAACTAACAGTAGAGGAAGAATTCTATTTCGCAAAAATCATTACCTCAAAGAAATTGAATCATGGAATGCATTACAGTCAAGTTTGAAAATTTGCTTGGATTATCTATTTATATTGAAGGAACGGAGTCAAGATGGAAATCTTTTTGCAAGTGATAATGTTGGAGAATTATTTGAGAAAGGAGAAACAATAAATCAGCATAGTTTTTATGGAAGATGTTTGGGATTTCAGTATCGAAAAACAATTCAAGGTGTTTTAAGATTTATTGCAATTACGATGGCGGGATTTTCTGAGTCTTATTACTCTAACAGTGGACGAATTGCAAAAACAACATCCTCGGTTTGGACTGGTGGAAAGTATTTCTTGAATCCAGAACTGAGAGCAAAGCGAATTGTGAATATATCGCAAAATGCTAATATAGATTTCTGTAAATCTTTTTGGTTTTTAGCTGAAAGTGAAGTAATGCACGCAATTCCTACAATAGTTGGTTCTGCAGTCAAAGTCAATACCGTTATAAACATCGCTCCTGAACCAATGTTAATAGAATCTCAAATAGAAAATGGAAAATTTATTAATATACCTGTACCTACTATACATTTGGGTCCAAAGTCAGTCTCTGCTAGGCTATTAAGTACCGAACTATATAAAAAGTATTTGGGTTGTGAAAATAAAAATAATAATCCAGATTTATCTGAAAATTTGCTATTTCATTGTCATGGTGGTGGATTTGTTGCCCAAAGCTCGAAATCACACGAATTGTATTTGAGAGATTGGGCAGCACACATTAAAGCTCCAATTTTATCAATTGATTATAGTTTAGCCCCGGAAGCCCCATTTCCACGAGCTTTAGATGAAGTATTTTATGCATATTGTTGGGCCTTGAAAAATTCTGAACTCATTGGTTGGTCTGGTAAAAGAATGGTCGTAGCAGGAGACTCAGCTGGCGCTAACTTAGTTCTAGGTACTTCACTGAAGTAAAAAATATAATTTTTTAAAATATTTAATTTAATTAAAGAAAACCTATCTCAAAATGATTGTAATCTAAAAACTCAATGTAATTTTTCGTTTCGTTTAGGTGTTACGTTAAAATGTGTGCAATTAGGAATTCGAAAGCCGGACGGAATTTTTTTGTCATATTGTCCTACACTTGTTAATTTTATACCAAGTCCTGCAAGATTATTATGTCTAATGGATCCAATATTGCCATTTGGTTTCATGATGAGATGTCTTAAAGCATATGCTTGCCCAGATTCTGAATCTTTGAAAGATGAAAGAAAAGTAAAGCTTAAATTTTGTAATGAAGCGGAATCAAATCAAAACAGTATCAAAACTACTTTAAGTTTGGCATCCATTAATAAAAAGCTATATTTGCATAATATTGACTCTGTGACATCTCTAACCGAGGAAACACGCAAATGTGATTTTGAATCCGAAGAAGCTATTACAAGTTCATTTAGTGATGGAGCGAGTAATACATTTGCAAGTGCCTCAATGAATGACGATAAATATAGTCAAACGGTTGAAAATACAGAACTATCTCAAGGTGATATTAGTTCCTGTACTTCATTTGAAGACGATTCGCAACCAATAACACATATGCCGCTTGACAGTAGTTGCTCAAAATCACATGAAAAATTGAATGAATCCGAGGAATATGTAGAAGATAGTTCGTTAGAAAAAGTAACTGACGGTAAATGTTGCATGACTTTGCAATCTGAAAATAAAATTTCTAATAAATCAGAAAAAATGCTGGAAACTAATTTAGAAAAAAAAGATATAAATGAGAATAAAGATACTATTCCTTCAGATTCTGTTCGGAATAAATTTAACGGTGCCATGTCGAGCTTCTCTTCTACTTTAAATAAATTTATCTGTTCTAATCAAATAGAAGTACCAATAAGTAGCAAAAAAGATTTTAAGAAAATAGATGCGTTAATAGCTAGGTTCTCTGATGAGTTTGTTTTTGAAGTTCCTAAAAATCCGTTTTTGTCACCATTTTACACCAATGATGAACATTTAATTCAGTATCCACAAATAAAAATCTTAGTAAGTTAAACAGTTATTTTTTTTTTGTTTTTTTAGTTTCATGGATATTTATCAATTAAAATATTGATACACTAGAATTGATTTAAGGTATTTAAATAGAAATTAATGTTTATGTTTTAGACCGTTGATATGGATCCATGTTTAGACGATTGTGTAATGTTTGCAAAAAAACTGAAAGAGTTAAATGTTGATATTTCTTTGGATATATTAGAAGGTTTACCTCACGGTTTCTTAAATTTCACTATGGTAATATTTAATATAATGATAATTTTTAAAATTTAAACCTTTATTGTTCTTGACAGATGTCTAATGAAGCTTTGGAGGGCTCAAAAATATGTTCTTCACACATAGCTCAACTTTTTGAAAAATGCAAGAGAAATTTATAACATACATATGTATTCTTATATTTTTTAATTAACAAACATTATCGTTAATGTAAATACAAATATAAACTGTAAATAATGTTGACATTTCTAAATTTTGTAAGGTACATGAAATTAATTATCGGTTTTTTAACTATAATTACGCTAGTATATTTCATAAAAGGTATTTTTAATTTTTTTAATCTTTACTAAAGTTATTGTTAATTGTAAAATATGGTCTGGAACAATATTTTTTGAATATTCAATTTTTCGTAATAAAATATATTACTATTTTTTATAGTATTTAGAAGCGAGTAATGTATAGAATATTTTTTTTTTATTATTAAATATTTAATAAACACGATATTGAATCAGATAAGAAAAGTAAATATGTACAATTTATTTAAACTTTAATTTTTCAATTAATACTCTTGAGTCTCACTTACGAGCGAATATTATATTCGCAAACAAAAAAAAAATTAAGAATATTATTAGCAGTCTATTTTTGCGTAATATTAAATTTTATATAATTCTTTTTATAATAAGTTTTTATAAATAAGTTTTGAGTTAATTAAAAATTTAAATTTGTATTTCAGTTTGCAGTTACTTATTTTTATTTATATTGTTTACCAACGGTATATTAAATTTTTTGTACAATTCATAAAAAATTCTTTAAATAAGAATAAAAATACAAAATAATTTGCAAATAAGAAATTTTTATTTCATTCAACAGTTTTAAAAATTTATTTATTTTTTCTGTATTTTGTTCAATCGAAGAAAAAGTTAATAAATGAAATTTTTAATTAACAGTTTATCTTTTTCCATTTAATTGAAATTGGTTATTATTATTCGGTTGGCTATTTGTATTTTGTATTTGCCCCAATGGTATTCCGTTCATCAAGGGTGCTGTAATAGTATTATTAGAGCAATCATCAACTTTTCTTAGAGTTTTTTGTAAAACATGCGCATCTGCTGGTTCTATTCTTTTGTAGTAATGTTTTTTCGTTTCGACGATTTCAAACTCAAATTTTTTATAGAAGTCGATGGCACCATCGTTATTTACTTGAACATGTCTTAAATTTGAATTAATTTAATATTGTAGGTAGATAATATATTCAAAAAATGTATATGCTTACAGAAAAATCGAATCAAAATTTCCATCTTTTTCAACATAATTTAATATATGATTAAACATAACAGTTCCGATTCCTAGCCTTCTATAGGGATACAAGCATCCCAGTGTCATTATGTATAATCTTCTTTGGTTTTCAGTTGTGTCAATACGGCAACATACTGCTCCAACGACAATGTCATTATAGTACGCTAGTTTTGCTAATTCTCCAGCATCCAGCACATCTATATAAAATTTATCATTGTACGAAACGGGAAACACAACCGTATTTAATTTCTTAAGTTGTTTGATATTATGTGGTGTTACATCGCCAAGCTCGATACTCGTCCTAAAATTATTGTTCTTCAGGTTATGTTCAAAATTTGTCTGCCTACATACCTAGTCATTTTTGTTCACAAATATTGGTAATTGAATTCCGATTTATTAATAGAAACTGAAGCAGAAATTTTTTGGAAATAAATATAATAGTAAATATAATTATGTCAAAAATACTAAATTTAAGCTATTTTGAGCTCGGCCTTGTTATTAGTAAATTTGACAACCTTCTTAAACTAAAACTTTCATTTTTGTTTTTGACATTAAGATTAAAAAAACTTTAAAAATTCGTTTATACAAGTTCTTTTTTAGCATTCATTCTCTAAAGAATTCCTGATTTCCCATTATTCTATGTAAGGTCGCATTTAGACGATCGATTTAGTTATTTTACACGGATATATTGATATCATAGATATATAATTAGACTTCCAAGCTTTCGTTGTCGTTACAATAACACAGTGTACATTCGAGCGACATTGGAACAACAAATGTACATAAGGTCTCTGACTATTATATACCTTGTATACATGATAGCTTAAAGTAAGCTTCAATATCATGTATACGCTAAGTAGTTTCTTGAAGTCAGCTTCACCCAAGTCAAACAAAAAAATGTACTTACTTGATTTGAAAATTTCACGAATAGCAGCTTGAGTGCTTGAGTTGACATTTATGACAAAAACTAATGAAGGTTTGTTAATATTTAAAGTGAATTTAAAAAAATAGAAGACTTAAAAGTAAATAAATAAAAAAATTCAATTTTATATTTTTTATATATTTTTTCAATAAATTTTAGGGAAAAAATTGATGTCACCAAAAATACATATGTCAAATTTAAGTTATTTTCAAACTGATAGCAACTCAAGCTGGTCAGCCGAATACACAGCTTGAGGTTTCAATAAGAATTCTAGTCAAGTATTCAAGCTATCATGTATATGATTAGATATTATATGTAATATTTCATAGCATAAATATACCAATGCACAACACAACTTAAAGAGGTTGTAATTGAAAATTTGTTGTCTTTCTCTATTTTGCTTCATTACACCACCTAATTATCTGTCAAAATAACACAACCTAATTTTTAAGTTGTGTTGAGAGAAGTATAGCTATACCGATTGACAACAGTTTATGTTTAAGTAGTTATTTTTATTCTCTGAAATTCTAGGAAACTAGATTCAGCTGAAAGCATTACAAAACTATAAATGACTCACTCCTAAATAAAGACCAAGGCAACGGATATTCTTCTTTATTTAAATTTTTAGTTAAATATAATAGAACGAATAACGGCACTCCTATCTGTCACTCTATGGTCGGAAATATTATTTAAAATACCAACAATGAAATAAGTAGCATGCGCATGCTGCTTCGTATATCATATTTGCGATACAAAAAAGAATTTGAATATTTTCTCATTAGTTTTTTTCTTCTTTTAAACTTTTTTGTTATAGGACAAGGATATTACCATATATTACGCAAAGCAGATTATTTATTTCAGAAATATTTTTAAAAATATCAAAGACAAGTAAACATTTAATTTCTCAAAAAACAATTTTTTTGTTTTTGTTAAAATATGTTGATCTTATTACACATTTTGCCATTTTATGTTTTTCTTTTTAATAAGAGTAGAAATACTTACTATATAACAAACAAAAATATTGTTTTACGATCGTTGCTAAAAGTACATGAAATTCAATTTGAAAAACTTAACAACAATCGAACCATAATTACAAAATAAAAATATTACTCAAGGAACTCTAATTCAAAATATTTTTATGCTGGATCAACAATATTTAAATTATTATTATTTTTCTGCAAAAATATTTGACCAAAAAAAAAATCAATACGTAAATACATAGTCATAATAAAAATATGTATTTAAATTATTTTAATTTTTTTGTAAAAATATATGATCAAAAAAAATCAATACATGATAGTCAAAAATAAAAATATTTTTGTCATCAACTCAAACCCTGAAAAAACATAAAAAATTCAATCCGCATATCATAATTTTTTTTTTTAAATTCCAAAAATAAATCTGAACTCAATTCATATTTTTGTTTATATGTGAATTTACAGCATGTGATGTGAAGCACAAAATTTTTTCTTGAAAAAATCTCTCCACGACGCAACAAAAATGGCTTCATATTCATATAAACATTAGTTATTAGAGAAGGGAATGAAAGACAAAGAGAGAAATCATGCAATTGCTACATCGCCTAATTAGACCCATTCACACACAAATTGATAGATAATAATATAGATTAATTAACACTATATTAACACTATTTAATCTATGATAATATCAATTAAAAAATTTTAGTAGGTTTAGAAAAATTTCATTTATTTGCTCCGCATTCATTCTTGTTTTAAACTTCACAGACAAAAAACCTCATCGCAGTGAATACAAGTGGAAACGTACACTAATGACATGAAGCATGATGATGATGATTCGTGGAAGAAAGCCCATCGTGAATCGTGATATAAATACTTTTGAGTTACTCTCTTCTTGCTCAATTATTCCATATTTAATTTTTTTAATAAATTATCAATTAACTCTTCTTTCTCAAATAATTTCATATTTAATTTTTTTAATAAATTATCAATTAACAATTTTGGATTTTGGAATTATTATAAAAACACTAACACATCAATGTTTTCATTATTTTAATTGTCAATTACTGATTGCTGGACAATTTAAATTTTAAAATTTCGTATAAATAATGACATTTGCAGACTGCCGAATACTTTCGGACTTCAGCATACCAAATTCGGAATGTAATCGGAATTTCACATTCCGACGAACTTCATCATAACCACCTTAATTTGATGAGCATTTACACATCCATATTGAACTATCAATTTCATATCAATTTAATTTTCAAATTCTTCCATATTTATTTGTAAACAAATTATTTATTTATATTTATTTTTAAATGCCAACTACATTTTTCCACATATGATGATATGAAGATCATATTTCTAACTCAGCGGATCTTGACACTAGATTGATAAGAATTAGAACTATCATCAATTAATTGTCTATTAATTGACCACTACTGAATTTTGAATTGATGAAAACATTTATGTGATGTGTATCAGGCACCTAGGGGACGACGATTTATTTTCTCTGCTATTATTCTTCATTTTAAGATTAAAACAGTAATTGTGTTGGTTTTATATATACATCTATTTCTCATAAAATGGTAAAAATATTAACTAAAAATAATTATTTGAATTAGGGTTAAAGTCTATCTAATTAATGTTTCTAACTTTTAAAGTTACTAAAAACTTTTATAACGTCCTTTATTTGAATTAAGATGAATCTGTTTTCATATATTCTCCTTTTAAAATATGTATACTATGCCCTGTCTGTTGCATATGTGTCTAGAATATCATTAAATTTTAAAAACTAATCATTTGCATCTTTTTAAATTAATACCTTTAATATGTCAATTGCATCAAAAAACTCTTCGCATTGTGAACACTGGAACTTTGGACCTTCATGAGAATGCTTTTTAATCATATGTGATGACAATGTGTAAGGAGATGAAAAATGTTTTAAACAGTTTCCACATTGATATGATTTCTGAAAAATATATATATATATATATTTTTTTTAAGATAACTTATTAATCTTACCTGCTGATGAGTTTGTCTATGGCGATACAGAATTGTTTTCGATTTAAAGGTTTTTTCACATATAGAACATGTTGGAATTCTTTCCACAGTCTATTAGAAATGATAGTTCATTTTAATATAATTAGTTTAACAGGTTATAATAATCAACATAGGTTTTTAATATTTGGAAAAAAATAAATGCTTTAATATTTATAAAATATTTTTAAGCGTTTTCTTAAAAACCATCTATAGAATATTATTGAAAATAAATCTTAACTAAAGTTTAAATATTTTTTTCTTTTACTTATATACCTCATGCGTTTTCATATGCATTCTCAGCATACCAGGTCCTTTAAAACTGCGCCCGCAAATTTGACATTGTGGTTGTTTTTTACAATTTGCCTTTATAATATAAATTTAAAATTATTTTTCGAAAAAATTTACCATTTAAAAATATTTTACTTCACAATCCCTCAATGTTTATTAAACTTTTATCAAAACAAAAAATTTATTGATTCCGAATAATTTACATGGGAATAATACAAAACAAACAAGGTAGCATTTGATACAAATTTCTTAGCATAGGATAAAAAAATGTTTCACCTGTTACAATACTGCTGAGGTATATACTATACTTTAAAACAGCATATTACAGGGAACATAACAAGATATTTAATTACAAATATATATATATATATATATATGTACTGCAAAAAAGTACTACTATTCAGTTATAATATGTTTACAGAGATTTTACTACATAAATATCGATTTAAATGTACAACAACCGAACATTGAAAATATGTTAGAGATGTTTAGATACAATTACAATCCAATAGTAATACAATGTTCTGACGCGCTAAGCTAATTCTATGAATTTCTTAATTAATTTAAAAATGGCGGGTAAAAAACTATTCATAAAGTTGGGTTTGTGAATATTCTTCAATATTAGTGTATTACATAAAAAATTAAAAAATTGTACATTATATTTTTACAATCACCTAAAGTTAAATAAATAGGTTTATGCTAATTCTTATTCAAATTCCTAGATTGAGAAATCTGAATATTGATCATAAAAGTTATCTGAAATAAAAAACACTATAATTAACTAAATGAAAGTGACTAAACTAAATGAAGTAAGTCCTAAAGACCAAATATTGTAATATCAAGAAAAATATTTATCTAATTAATCTAAAATGACTTAAAAACAATTGGCAAACGACTATTAGATATGTTATAAATTCAAACCCAATCAAAGGTTATATTAATAACACATTGTCAAAAGTTTTCATAAAAATATTGATATGGAAATTGTATGGCGGAAGTACCAACTAAATTTACTTTTAAATTATATTATGAACAATCCAAGTTAAAGATTGTTTTGTTTTTGTTTTAAAATAAAATCATCAAGGAATTCGTTAATCATTCATTTTAAATACATAAATTATTAAAAACAAACAATTGAATACGGTCTTAAAAATGTTATTCAAAATCCTAAATAATGTTTACGAGCAGAATAAACGCAGACAATAAGCCAATTGAGAAATGATTTCACTTTAATCTACCAACTGTGGTAAGTATATGTAGAAACTTTAGAATTTAAAATTCTATGTAATAAAAATATACCTTTATCCAATTTGAGTGTGATTTCATGTGTGTTTGTAACCATTTTCCTTGTTTAAATTCTTTTCGACATAAATTGCATACATATTGCCCGGGTCCCATACATGTTATTTGGGAATTTATAAATTCAGCTAAAATTACAAATTTTTAAATAGTTAATTGTTGTTGGTTACATGATTTTTAATAACAATATACCAATGTATTGTGGATCAGCTTCTTCTTCGTCATTTTCAATTCCTATATCTTGTTCTAGCTCCTGTTCTAGTTCAATTTCCGTTTCAGGTTCCGTTTCAGAAATTTCTGGCTCTAATTCAAAAGTCAATTCTTCGTGGGACATTTCTGTAACATCTTCGTCAAGTTCAATCTCATCAACGTCATCACCAATTTGGATTATATTCTGTTCAGTTTGTTCTAAATCATCTGGATCCAAATCAGCAACATCTTCGAAATATTGCGTATCATCTTGAAGATCAGACTGCTGAACAATAATTTCACACCTATCGTCGGCCGTTCGTTGAATTTGCAACAACTGTGTTGGTTGCCCATTTTGTAGAACTTGCACTGTACTTCCTGATTGAATTAATTGATTCAATTGATTTGCACTTACAATTTGTGTGATTGGTTGACCACAAATTTGACTTATTATTTGAGCATTGTGAATGTTTCCATTAGATATAACCATTTGTTGTGACTGAATTGTATTCATGTCTATATTTCTTATAGTCGATGAGGATAAATCTACATTTCGTGATTGAATTGTATTCATGTCAATATTTCTTATAGTCGTTGATGATAAATCTACATTCCGTGTTGTATTTGAAAGATCAACATTACGTATCGCGTTCGCAAGATCTATACTTCGCATGGAACTGGGACTTGGTGATGACTGATTCGACAATGCAACTGGCACAATGGTAGGAGATGGGGTGTTACTTGTTATTTGTTGAATAGTATGGTGTGTACTTTGATCATCCAATTCTGGACTTATGGATTGTTGAATTGTGTGCTGCTGCCTTTTTAATGAAGCCGTATTTGTTAATGACAAATGGTGCGTCTGATGATTAGAGTGCGTTGTATGTTGTTCCTCAATATCTTCTAAAATAACCGTTAAACTCTTAATATATTTACGGAGCTCTTCGTCGGATTTCTCAACTCGCATTTTAAATGCGTGACATCGGGAGACTTGATGAACACATTGTATGCAAATCTTATCAGGCCAACCATCGGTATTTTCAATCTAAAAAAAATTCCAAGTTACAAAATGTAAATATTATATTTATTTATATTGTATTTACTTCAACTCTTGCAACTTCCATTAACATATCTGCAACAAGCTCACCAAACAATGGACGCATATCCTTTTTTTCAACTAAACATACGCGGCATATTTTGTCTAATTCATATGTCTTATTAGACATAGTAAAATGGGTATTGTAATTTTGTAAAAAAATTCTCCTCAAATATGTTTTTTTTTTAATTTAGACAAACCAAATTCAAACGGTTTATTAATTAACTCTAAGTTTAATCTTTAAAAATTATTTATTTTAATTTTTTTTATTTTAGCGAATATGTTAATTTATTTGGTATTTTATTTATTTAGAAATTTATGAACACACGAATTTTTGTTGTCAGAAATGAAGTTAAACGCCAGTGTCAAAAAACATAACTTGAAAAATGACGTTTTTTATTTCTATTTTTGTGATTTGTGATCCCTATATCATGTTCACACTACGCTCTATGCCCAAGTTTATACGAGGCAGAAATCTACCATCATGTTCATGTAAAAAAAACTGGTAGATTTCTGCCATTGTCGCTGTCAGATTATTGAAATATCAAGATGGCCACAATTGAAATTATTGGCAAAGAAACAAATAAATAAATTTTTATTATTATTCTAGTGTCAATTCAACATTATTATTATTTGTAAAATGTATAATTTTTTATTTGATTAATATTCGATACGAAAATTACTTTGCCAACAACAATTTCCTTATTTTTTTTAGAAAACATGTTAACTTGATAGCTTTATTTACATACAAAATTTCTAGTTAACACCTTGTACTAGCTAATCGCTGATAACATTTTATGTTTATACGGGTAGAAAAGTGGTAGAAATATTCCAAAATTTATAGGTGAGGGGACATTTCAGTAAAGCGTAAGTAAATCTACCAAAATTTAAAATTTTTGGTAGATTTTTGACGTTTAAATTTTTTTTCTGGGAATATGTAAGTGTCAAAATATTTTTATTATTTTTTATTCACAAAAAATAAGGAAAGTAATTTTAGGTTCGAATATTAATCAAATAAAAAATATAAATTATACAAATAATAAGAAATTTTGTTAAAATTTTGGGTCTTGCTTGACGCCGAAAGTGTCTGGTTTTCACCCGTCTCGACTAGGCATAACACAAGTTAAGATACCAAAATTGTCTCGTTGAGACCAGGACCAAGTATGAACATGAATGTAAATTTCTGCGGCAGATCTGCGGTAGATTTCTGTCTTGTATAAAACTGGTCATTTAAAAAATAATAATAGCTGCTTAATAGCTGTAAATAATAATAGCTTTTTAATGATCCGGATCTATATAGATTTCAGATTATTAAGAAACGACTAAGGAAATTACTTTTGACAGATAAAAATTTCTATGAGTTCCTTATGGGCCTGTGATTGAAAGAGCTGCCGTAATTTTTCCCTTGCGCCCTTGAAATTGGTGGCGTTATCCGAAAATATTTTAGCCAGCACTGCAAGTCTTGCTATGAGCCTTTTTAAGCCTGCTAGCTTTTGTTGTAAAACAAATGAATAGCGCTTTGTAGGACCTTATGTTGCCTCCGATGTGAACCAAGACCCTAGCTGACTCCACACCATACCTAGGTAGATTACCCATTAACTGAAATAATCCTCTTGGTTTTGATATGAAACACCTAAAACGCTCACGATATACTTTTCTGGCTAGTACTTGGATAGGCCATATAACTTAAAGAGCTGTTGCTAAAAGTGCTTGTGAACTTGCATGCAAGTTTTCCCAAAGTAATTTTTTGAGAAATAGCTTTGTAATGTAGTTATTGCCTGGCAGAAGGTATGGATGTTTCGCGTCGGTGCTTAATGATGATGCTTTTAGTCGACGTCCGACTCTTATCAGCAACTCTTCATTGGCCAAAGATTGGATAACGGATCTTTACTTTTAAGATGTCCATGCTTTTTCAGCTCCTTTATTTTCTCCGGAAAGGACTCTGACTGTGATAGTCGGAGTCCTTTCCTGAAACCCTGTCCTGTCTCAGTCGTATTAGGAAACTTGGAAAATGTCTTATTTCTTGGGTTTCGGCAATTATGCACGAATCGGTATACGAAGGCCATAACACGCATATTCTGAATGCTGTTCATAAATGCAAACTCAAAGTCTACTGGACGTCAACTTGGCAGAATAAATTTTTAGTATGCATAAATTTTTTTGAAGTAGTTTTATTTGTTGTTTTGAGTATTTTAGTTTTTGTTTTGTTATTTAAAAAAAAATGTTATTTTCAAAATGTCAATATTAATGAACAGAAACTTTGCAGAATTGTCAAGTAAAGGTAAAATATAGGTAGAATTTGTATTCATTATTGCAAAGTACGCCAACTTTTGGCGAACTTGTTGACAGTTTGCAGCATTTATGAATACACCCTATCATTATCAGTACTTCTCAGATACACAGCTGCGACATACGCTCTCTCGCAAGCATCTGAGAAACCATTATTATAGTATTCCCATTTTTTGCGTAATTTCACTTAGTAGTGGCAGTTCAGAATTGTATGCTGATCATTTAGTTTGATTCTCTTGTGGCATTACCCCAACGTCCCAGTTTAGATCCATGTTGTTGATTTCTTGGAAGACAATCTTTCCCAGTATTAGTGCAGGATTTAGTAAGCCCAACGGATCAATCTTGGCGAAGTTCAGATAAGACAACCCTTTTTATTATTCTCTTCTGCATGACAAAAGCTCTAGGTGAAATCGAAAACGCATCCTGCGCTGGTGAGCACATCATTCCTAAAGTTTTTATGGATGTTCCATCCGTTTCGCATCCATTTCGCATTTCATCTCTTCTCCCATTTCATCTTTTCTTAATTTGAATCTCATGAGACCGCGCTGAAGTTTAAGCGCATCCTTTAAATTGTTGTGTCCGAATTCGTCATTTTGGCGATTAATCGTCATTTTGCCACATTTAGTTAATCGCCAATGTGCGATATATGTGTCTTAAATGGCAACCTAGTGATAAATCGTCCTTCAGAGTTACGGTAAGTATTTTTGTTTAAGAATGTTTTGTATCTACGCTCCTCTTCTGATCTTGTCTCTTTTGGCACACAATTTTCTAGTTGATACAAGTTTGCCGGCTTTCTTTCGATTGACGTGATTCCGTAGAACGAAGAAGTACTAGGTACCTCGGTAACCTACCCAAAACTTCCCATCCTAGCCGTGTATTTTGCAACATTGGCAATTCGGTTAGCTGCCTGCTGGTTGTGGTAGATAGAATAATCGCCTTAACTCTTGTAGATACTGGCTTGTTCTAGAGACGACTTCCATATTAATTAGTGCTGATTCGGAACGGTTATTTACAATTCCAATAATGCTTACTTCTGTGTTGCCTCTGGAATGTTTAGCCGCTAATTTATCCGTTACCACGTTTATTTTTGATCCAGAACCAAGCAATGCACGAGCGTTTACAGGTCTTCCCATCGCATCTAGCACATTAATTACTGCCGTTCCTAAAAAACATATCCAACATGGATACAAAATGGATTGTAGATCCCTCGGTTAACACAGCTGAACCCAACCAACGATAGTAGATTATTGAGCATACCTTCATGTTTTCATGTTTACACTACAGCACAGGATACCACACGTAGGGAATATGAAGATGTAGGGACAAAGAGACAGGCTATTGAAAATGATGATTAACAATGTAAGACTTTGAAAACTTTAAATATTTGTAATTTCAGCATTTTTTATTACCCCTTCCACTTACTATAATAATAATTTTTTAAATAAAATCGAGTCAAAAAAATTTTTTGAAATATTTGTCAGTGTCAAAAATTAATTGATTATTTTTTATGCACACTTGTGCAAGGAAATTGTTGTTGACAACGTAATTTTTGCATCGAATATTAATAAAATAATTGTTATAGAAATGTCACGAGATAATAAGAACACTGAAACTGACTCTGATTCCGATTCAAATAAGAAAAATAAATCAATAGAACAAAAATACAGGAATTAAAAATATAATATTAGAAAAATTGCTTCCAAATATTTTCCTCGAAAAAATTTAAGCGGAAAATTGTAGGAGAATATACTAGTTGGGAAAATTTAGGGAAATTTTCTGTCATTGTAGGAAATTCTTTAAAAAGCATGTGGCATCACTGACACGCTGTCAGTTCACCTTGCCCAGTTTGTCAGTTTGTCGTAATGTCGGGGTAGTGAATTTGCGCGTTATTTTCAAATTTATAATTTATTCGAGTTATGAATATGTAATTTTATTAATGTTTATAAAAAAAAAAAGAAAGTCGATTGAAATATTTTTATTCGAAAAATCAAAAGAACATCTAATTTCCAATTTTTCGACACTAAAAATTAACTTTGTGTAAATTGATCAGAATTAAACAGTTTAAAATGTCGGTTGATAATATAAAAGTAGCTATTAAAGCAAGGCCGGTTTTAAAAAAAGAAAAAGACTGTAATTTTTGCTGGAGAATTTCAAATAATTCAATTCAGTTGATTGAAAGTCAAACGGAACCGTTTTATTTCGATCACATATTTGATCAAAATGCTTCTAACGAGAATATTTTTAATACAGTTATTAAACCGATAGTGAATTCTTGTGTGGAAGGAATTAATGGGACCATATTTGCGTATGGACAAACATCGTCTGGCAAAACTTACACTATGTTAGGTAATCTTTCTAAAAGATGCATTATGTATTATGAAGATTGGATTTGTTTTTAGTTAAATTTTAATCTAAATACATTTGTTTAAAAAGTAGAATTTCACTATGCAATAGTTATATGTTTTTTATTGAGTATAAGTCCAGCTTTTCTTTCACTAAAATACATATATTGTTTATTTTGGATATATGTACATACATATTCATATTTTAGAGGTTGTCTATAAATTAGTCACAAGCACTGTTGAAGGAGGTATGTTGCTTTCGAAATATTAATTTATTTAAAGTAAAATGTTGGTTTATTGAATTTTATCTCAATTATAATCCGCAGTTCTTATAATTTTAAACTTTAAAGCTCTATATTACAGTTAAATTTGTCAAAGATAAATTGTGTTTTAGACCTGTGCTGTTAAAATGTACGTCTAGGTATGATTTTTAATTTTCTTCGGAATATTTCCTTTATTGTCAGGTTTAAACTGAACTTTCATCTAGCTTCAGATAAAGTTAGACATATGCATAGTAAATACTCAGGAGTTGTTATTTCGTTGGGTAATCATAGAATATACGGATTTAGTGTTGGCCAGGTTGATTTTATTATATATATACAAAAAAATCACTTAATTTTACATTTAATTAATGGAAAATATTAAATAAGTTTTTTTTTTTAGGTGATGAGGAAAATCCAGGAGTAATGATTTTGGCTGTAAAAGAAATATTTAAGTTTATTCAAAGTTGCTCAGACAGGCTATTTTTGTTGCGTGTTGGTTATATAGAAATTTATAACGAGAAGATATATGATCTCTTGAATAAGCACAATCAAGATCTTAAAATACATGAATTAGGTAATGGAGAAGTTAGTGTTAATTGTAGTGAATTTATAGTTACAACTGAAACAGACATTTTGAAATATTTGCAAGCTGGAAATAAGATTCGTAAATTTGCTGAAACTAATATGAATGAAAGGTCGAGTCGTTCACACGCTATATTTAAATTAACAATAGAATCTCGAGAAATACAAAAATCTCAAGAGAGTCAAGAAGAAGCATTCCAGATAAGTAGTTTGAATTTAGTGGATCTAGCTGGTTCGGAAAGAGCTGATCAGACAGGAGCTACGGGTTCCAGATTGAAAGAAGGTAGTCATATTAACAAAAGTCTTCTTTCATTAGGCTGTGTCATAAAAAGTTTAAGTGAAAATGCTGAGTCGGATTCTTTTATAAATTATAGAAACTCAAAATTGACTCGTATATTACAAGCATCTTTAGGAGGCAATGCTCTTACCGCTATAATTTGTAACATAAAACTAACCACAATTGAAGAAACAAACTCAACCCTTAGTTTCGCTATGAGAGCTAAAACAATTAAAAATAAACCTCATGTAAATGAAGTAATATCTGATGCAGCAATGATGAAAATCTTAGAAAAGAAAGTTTCTAAATTACAATGTGAACTAGAATTGGAAAGAAAAAAAAATAGTAAGTTGAAAATTTTAGAGCTTGAAAAACAAATTAAGGATGAGAAACACAAAATTGTGAACCCTTTGTCGTTAAAAATAGAAAAATGTAATCGTAATAGACGTAAAACATGGGCACCCTCCACGTCCGAAAATAATTGTACATCAAACAATGAAATATTTACTCCAGTCGAACCGCAGCAATTTTCAAAATGTGAAACGAAGTCGTCGATTAATAAAGTTCCAAAATTTGTGACACCATTAATAACTGTAAGAGATGATACTCAAAATAATAATTTTACCCCAAATGAAGATGATTTGTTTAAAGAAAGTCCAATACTCGATGATAGTTTCTTGTTAGAAATAACAAATAACGTTAATTGTTTTCAAACTCCAAAATCGATAAAAAATAGTATTAAATTAGACTTAACAAAAACGCCTTGCCTTAAAGATAAATATGAAATTTTAGAAAGAGATTTGAAAGAACTTGAAACATTTACAAGCTTAGAGAAAAAACTTGATGTTAATCATGATATGGTAAATTCTTTAATATCAAGTTTAGAATCTTGTCGTTCTGAAATTTGTATTCAAAATGAAAAAATACAAAAATTGCATGAAATAAAATTAAATTCGGAAATAAATAATGAAAATCTCAATGAAACAATTGAAAATTTGAAACTTCAAATAGAAGATAAAAATAAATTAATTGAAAATCTTGAAAGATCATTGGTAGACAAAGATCAAAAAATAAATTTAGAAAGTAGAGAAAAAGTTAATCTTGAGTGTGAATTTGAACAGATAAAGAATAAGTTTAAAGTACGTGAAAATGAACTTTTAGATTTAATAAAAGAAAAAAATGAAAAACTAAAAAAAGTTGATGAGTTACAAGAAAAAAATAATACAGATTTGATGCAAAGAAGTAGTTTTAAATTGGGCAGCACTTCAAACAAATGGTGTAATAATTGTTTACAAATTATTGAAAATAATGATTCAAAAAATTATTTAATAAAAATAATGGAAAATAATAATACAACATTGAACAGAAAATGTGCAAATTTGTACTCTAAGTATTTACAAATTGAAGTAACATTCAATAAATTGAAAAATGATTTTGAAAATAATGAAGTTTTACTTAAAAATAAAGAAACTGAGTCTTCCAAGTTAAATGAAGAGTTTGAAAAATTAAAGTATGATTATGAAAGTCAAACAAAAGAATACAATGTAATTAAAAATAGGCTTCAATCATTTGATTATGAAAATCAAAATTTAAAGTTAACATTGGCAAATAATAGTGATTTAATTGTTTCAGTGGGACAAGAGTGTACGTCCTTAAGAAAGTTAATTTCAACTTTAGTACAAAATATGAATAAACTTGAAGAAGAACGAGATGTACTTTTTAGTGGTAATATGTATGAGGATGCTCGAATATTACGAACACAAAATAATGCTAATTTAGAACAGCTTCAATCCATGGAACAACTGTTACAACAGAAAGATAGGTTTGTATATAATTTAATTCAATTTCTAATAAATATTTGATAATTGTGTTTTTGCAGAAATATATTAAAATTTGTCGATTTTATTAAAAATATATCATTTAACTTTTCCATATTAAAAAGTCAGTTAAATGAAATGAATGCCTGTATGAGGATGGAAACTACTTACACTCAAGAAAATTTAAAAACTTTAAACAGATTGATTCAGCATTCACTATTGAAAGAAAATGATATTTCACAAAACATATCAACAGCAGGAAATTTTTTAAATATATCCAATTCATTCTATTTAGAAAATGATGATAATGATATAAATTTATTAAGAGAGAAAATTCGAATTATTGAAAAGGAAAATAAAGATTTTCGTATTATTGAAACACAAATGAAACATGAACTTGAATTATTGAGAAGAGAAAATGAAAATTTATCCGAAAAAATTTTGGAAAGTATTATGGATTTGGATGTTTTAACTGAAGAAAATAATAAAATCAAAATGAGAAATGAAATACTAGATAAAGAAATTGACAGTTTAAAAGTTAATCTTACCTTAACTACTAATGAAAATGGAAATTTAAAAACAATCAATGGTTCATTAACTTCTAAGTTTGAATCAGTTAACGTTGAAAATAAAGATATGATAAATCAGTTACACAACTTAAACAATACAATAAAAATGTTAAACGATAAGTGCGATATATCAAAGAAGAGGTGTGATGAAATTAATGTAAGTTGGAATGATTCCAAAATACAATTAGATATGCTAAATAAAGAAGTCGAAAAGTTAAAACCTTTAAGTGAAAATCTAAAGAAGAATAAAAAAGATTTAGAAGTTATAAATGAAAGTTTAAAGACAGAAATCCATAATCACGCCAATAAATATGAGGCTCTTAAATGTTCGAAGGAAAATTTAGAAGTGAAATTAACGAATATATTACAAGAATTAGATAAGTTTAAAAATGATAAACAAATTCTAAGCGAAAAAGTAGAAAACTATTTAAAGAAAAATGAAATATTAATGAAAATTCAACAAGATTTAGAAGATGAAAAAGAAAATTTGACTTTAAAATTAGAAGATTGTTTGAAAAATTATGACCATTTAAATGAAGATAAGAAAACATCTTTAAAAACTTTGCAGAACAAAATGGAAGTAGAACGGGAAAATTTTATAAAAGAAATAAAATGTTTACAAGAGGAAAAATTAAAATTGGAATACTTAAAGTCTGATAATGATAAAAATTTACAGGAAATGTTAGAAATGAAAAATGTTATTAAAATTCTCAATAACAAAATAATTGATTTAAAATTAGAGAATGAAACAATTTGTAAAGAGATTTCTGAAATTAAAGATGATAATTTAAAGCAAAAACTAAGTTCTGAATTAGAAGAAGTTAAAATCTCATTGCATCAATGTAAAAACGAAATTGGCATACTGAAAATGGAAAAAAATAACTTAAAAGAAGATCATAAAAAGATGATTGAAACATTAATATGTGAAATTAATCAATTAAAAATCAAAAATCCAGAAATTGCCAATGAAATAGAAAAAAAGGAGTTAAAACAAACTGAAAATTGGAGAAAGGTTAAAAGACAAAGCTGTCATGATGAAACTAGGTCATTCTTTTTTGAACCACTCAAAGATTCGTCTACTATGACAGAGCCTACAGATGAATTATGTAACTGCATGTTACTCGCAAATAAGATTTCTGAATTGAAAAAACTTCTTTTGATTAAAGATAGTCAAATAACCGCTTTAAATTTAAAAGTAAGTTATAATACAAATAAAGAAGAAGTCCAAAAATTGAAAAAAGATTTGCTAGCTCATGAAAACGAAAATAAAACTTTAAATTTAGAAATACATATTTTAAAAGAGCAAATTGATAATCAATCACGCAAATATTCAGATCATTTAAGACAAGCAGTATGTGATGAAAAATCTGAAGGAAAGAAGTTAAATCAAAAATTAATTGAATTAAATGAACAACTCAACGAACAATCAAACAAATATGTTGAAAAATTAAAAAGTATGTTAAATGAAAAAGAAAAATATATTCAAGAAAACGAGTTTTTAAAAGAAAATTTAAAAAAAGAAACATATAGAATTAAACAAATATTAATTAATAAAGAATTAGAACAGAAGAAAATACTTAAAGAAGTACAGCAATTCAAATGTGAAAATAAATGTGATGAATGTGAAAAAAAATTTAATCAAAATCAATTAACAAAGAAATGTGTTTTAATTGAAATAGGCACCCAAACGGATGAATTTAAAGAAAATGATAATCATTTACAAAAAATTAATCAGGATCTTAAAAAATTATGTCGTTATAGGCATTCTAAAATAGATGCACTAAAACAGGAGATTGAAAATTTGAAAAAATATAATGTATAAATTATAACATTACTAGTATTTTTAATAATTTTTCTAAATGTTTGATGTTCCATATTGAATGTTATTTATTTTATAAATGTATATATTAAATGTTCATTTGTTAAAATTGATTGCCTTTTTAAATTTCAGTTAATAATAATTATGTAAAATTTTTAAATTTCTAATTTATAGCAAATTAATTAACCAAAACAATATCTAATAGAGAAAAAATTTCATTTATCACCAAATTTATAATATCAACATGGGTAGTTGTGTTGTGATATTATCATAGAGTAATCATATAAGTAGAGTATTCACGTAGAACAATATTTGTTAATCATTTTCTTCTAAAAATGCCGTCCCATTTTTACTCAAAACACGAAAATGCCGTCCCATTTTCACCCAATACCCCAAAACACTCAAATATAATTTTCGAAACTCAATTATTTTTACTCAAAATTTTTTTTTTATTGAGGAGAATATTTCATACAATGCCACTATACTTCTAGCCTATTCACAAAATGATTTTTTCGGAATTTTATCGAATTACGATTTCGTTTTGTTTTAGTTTTGTGTATAAAGTTTTGCTCTCCCAGTGACTAGGCTAGGAGTATATAGGCATTGTTTGATAATTTGAAAAGTATTTACATACGTATGTACTTTTGATTTATATGAAGAGTGTGTATCGTAATATCGTATATGTGTTCACCATACATTTACATATCCAATTCAATACAAAAAATATATGTATATAGAAAAATGTAAACAAAAAAACACAATTAATCGCAAAGACAATGAATGAAATTCTATCCATACAATAATAGGTCAATGATAGCATCACATAATACATAAATTTTTTTTAAAAATAATGCTAATAAAAGAATAAAATTTATTAGTAATGCATTACAAATCGTGAACTTTGTACGGAATACCGTTTTGTTTTCTTTTCTCAGAAGTTGGTTAAAAATCGTATTCAGATGAAATAATTTTTGAAGAAATAAAAACAGCCAACAATCCATATAAAGAATAAAATGTCCAGTTTTACTTTTTTTACTTAATTTTTTAAATTTTGATAGATTGTTTGTTTGTTTGTATTCATAATTATATTATTTATTCATATGTATACTATTCATATTATTATCTACGGTAAGAAACAGACAAAATTAACAAAACCAAAATTGTTGAAAATTTAAAAATACATGTAGGTACCTATTTTTCAGTATACTTTTCAATAGAAATTAATTTGAATTATTTTTAATTTTACAAAACCAATATTAATTTTTTTGTCCCTTTCTTCTATAAAATTTGAAATCACAAATTTCATAAATCACATTGACCAAGTCCAAAACAAAATATTAATTCTTCAAATTTTAAAAATTAAAGCAAAATAACAACAAATCCAGCAATAATCTTGAATTCTTTCAATTTCTAAAAAAAAATTCAATACTTTGATTTGTAATATTATTTGTGGTCTATTGAAAGGACTTTAAATGCATGTATCTTTTTTTATACACATTGTGTAATTTTTAATTTTTATCACATAAGTAAAGTAGAAATGCGAGCAGCGAAATAAAGAAGTATAAGCAAAGAATATCCATAATTATAGATATTCTTTGGTATAAGTATATACTGTAGCATGCATATTCGCATGTATGTACACATTTTTGAGTACTTATGCATACAACTTTTATATCGTTGACACTGTTGGCAGCATAATAACAAATAAATATGTTCATAGGTAGTAGGTACACAAAATTGTTTTATTTATGAGTACAAATTACATTGCGCTCAACTTACAAGCAGTTAAAAATTGAGTAATATTATTTTGAGTGAACACAGAATTTTGATATTTGAAAAAGTGACTAGCAAATTTTGTTCTACGTGAATACTCTACTTATATGATTACTCTATGATATTATACAAATAATTTTAAGTAGAGAATCAACCAAATAAAATTGATACAAAATTTTGTAAATGTTGAAATTTCATTGCATTATCGGGTTCATGTTCTAAATCCCTGAAATAATCCTCGGAAACATTTTAAAAAAATTAGCATACATTTAACCAATTACAAAAACTAAAACTTTCAATAAATTATTTTTTTTCTGTTCTCTAGGATTGAACAAAATTTAATGTACAAAAAAAGTTTATATGTAAGTAGGTATATGTCATATTTGGCCTTGTGGCTCATTTGTTAAAGAATTCATATCTTGTGACTTATATCAAATTAGTGATGTAAAGAATAAATTCAATAAACAATTGGATTTGGTCTTTTCATCTGACTCGGCCAACTCTGGTTTTTCATTCAGTTATTTTTTCTTTCTGTACTATTGATGACTATCATTCACCTCTTGAACCTCTATCTGGTTTTCTTTCGGAACATCAGATGAAATTAGTATGTCTGAGAATTGTTGTAAATTTTCGAAAATTTACTTTGAGTATTTAAATTATGCTATTAGTTCAATAAACTTTGATACACTTTTAAACACTAATGATGTAAATTCTTGCACTCTTAAGTTCTATGAAGAAAATTTCCAATACAAACAAGGAGAAGAAACACCTTGAAGGATTACGACTGGGAGGACTTCTTGGAAGTGAAAAAGAAAAAGTCGGCAGAAATTGTTAGATTCATGAAAGGTGGAAAAGGAAAGAAATCTAAAATGGTCTTATTTATTCTATTCGCTTCGCACGGGTAACAATTTGATGTTTTCCGCAGCTGGATGGTTGTTTGTTATCCACTGAAATAGCACAGGTAGGGGGTTGAGTAATAATATTATTTATTTTATTGTTAGTATTATTTATTTTATTGTTGGTACCATCTATCCAGCTGCGAAAAACATCAAATTGTTACCTGTGCGAATAGAATAAATAAGACGATTTTAGATTTCTTTCCTCAGTCGAGTACAAAACACTGAAGAAATCTGCAAGTAATAGGCGAAATACGCGTTTCTGTATGATAAGCATATCAATAAAATTAAAAGGAAAATATTCGACTATTTTCACTATTATACAAATATTTTACTCTAACGCTAGAAAACAAGTTTTTATAAAAAGTAAAACTGATGGTTGTAAGCTTGATCCGTCTATATAATATTCAACTTATTTGATTCCTACTTCTCTCGCTCTTACTATTTGTTGACAATAGTAATTTTACTATTAACAGTTCTTACATTAATTCGTTATACATTAACGGTAGGTTATACGCCTACCCCCAGGCACAGAAAAATCATATAAATAGAGTATTGAGTATTCACGTAGAATAAAATTTGCTAGTCACTTTTTTTAAATATCAAAATTCTGTGGTCACTTAAAAGGAATGTGAAGGAGTGACAAGTCAGTATAAATATGTTGACTATGGTGTTATACAAGGGAGCTCCTTAGGTCCAGCACTATTTTCATGCTATATAAGCGGATTTTCAAATCTGAATCTGTTGGGAAAACCGTTCTTGTTTGCTGACGATTTAGTTGTTGTGTGCACTGAAAATAATGTTAACGAAATGGAAGAAAGAATAAATCAAGACATGCAAATCATACACAAATGGATGTCCTTACACAAGCTCACGGTAAATGTTAATAAAACAAAATATCTGATAGTTAAATCTAAGAATGAAGACATGTCCATATATTATAACAATATTATCATAAATAGAGTGTATGAATATAAATATCTAGGTATTTGGGTTGATGCAGATTTAAACTGGAATAAACAGGTTAATGAATTAATTCTGAAGACCAGACGAATAGCTGGACTATTTAGGAAAATTGGCAAATGGCTTTCAGAGAGAATAAAAATTTCTACCTTTTAATTTCTTTCTATGGAATACAATTTGGGGTAACAGATTTATGAAAAATATCTACAGCCTTCAAAAAATTCAAAATAAGGCAATAAAAAACCTATTTCAACTGCGCCACAGAACCTCAACTTATTATATTCATAAAAAATATGAAATACTAAAATTAATACACTATAAAGAAGTAATACAAATGAATCAATTACATAATATGAGGAATAACTTAATAAAAACAAACACCAATCTGGTGTCAAATAATGACGTACATGAACACTACACCAAAAGCAATAATAATTTACGATACAATGCAGTTGCTAATTTGAATGGTATAGAACCTACAATGAATACAGCAATAATGTTATATAATAATTTGCAATTGAGTGTAAAAAATATGTCCAGTAAGAAATTCAAAAAAACTTGTAAAATAATGTATTTGTCCAATTATTAAAATTAGAATTTTTATTGAACTATATTTGAATTGTTAAAAAAAAAAAGAAAAAAATCTTTTATATTTTCTTATTATATTAAATTGTTAAATTATAATTATGTTGCACTGAATACTTTTGAATACTTTTATTTTTGATATGTTAAATCACATAAATGTATATATACTCTATACGAGCACACAGCTCTTTTTGAGAAATGAAATAAATAAATATATTACCATAGAGTAATCATATAAGTAGAGTATTCACGTAGAACAATATTTGTTAATCATTTTCTTCTAAAAATGCCGTCCCATTTTTACTCAAAACACGAAAATGCCGTCCCATTTTCACTCAATACCCCAAAACACTCAAATATAATTTTCGAAATTCAACTATTTTTACTTAAAATTTTTTATTTATTGAGGAGAATATTTCATACAATGCCTCTATACTTCTAGCCTATTCACAGAATGATTTTTCGGGATTTTTTCGAATTATGATTTCGTTTTAAGTTATATTTTAGTTTTGTGTATAAAGTTTTGCTCTCCCAGTGACTAGGCTAGCAGTATAGAGGTATTGTTTGATAATTTGAAGAGTATTTACATACGTATGTACTTTTGATTTATATGATGAGTGTATAATGTATATCGTATATGTGTTCACCATTTACATATCTAATTCAATATAAAAATATATATAGAAAAATGTAAACAAAAAAACGCAATTAAATCGCAAAGGTAATGAAGGAAATAGGATATGTACATACAATAATAGGTCAATGATAGAATCACATAATCAAGAAAAAATTCTAAAAATAATAGTAATAAAAGAATAAAATTGATTAGTTATGTATTACAAATCGTGAACTTTGTACGGAATACCGTTTTGTTTTCTTTTCTCAGAACTTGGTTAAAAATATTATTTCTATTTCAGATGAAATAATTTTTGAAGAAATAAAAACAGCCAACAAACCATATAAAAAATAAAATGTCCAGTTTTACTTTTTTTACTTACTTTTTTAAATTTTGATAGCTTGTTTGTTTGTTTGTATTCATAATAATTATATTATGTATTCATATATATACTATTCATATTATTATCTACGGTAAGAAACAGGCAAAATTAACAAAATCAAAATTGCTGAAAATTTAAAAATAGATGTAGGTACCTACTTTTCAATATACTTTTCAATAGAAATCTATTTGAATTATTTTTAATTTTATAAAACCAACATTAATTTTATTGTCCCTTTTTTCTATAAAGTTTGAAATCACAAATTTCATAAATTACATTGACCATGTCCAAATAAAAATATTAATTCTTCAAATTTTAAAAATTTAAGCAAAATAACAACAAATACAGCAATAATCTTGAATTCTTTCAATTTCTAAAAAAAAATTGAATATGTAGGTACATACTTTGATTTGTAATATTATTTGTGGTGAATACTTTACCTATTGAAAGGACTTTAAATGCATGCATAGTTTTTTACACACACATTGTGTAATTTTTAATTTTTATCAAACAAAAATTAGAACAAAAATTTTTATCACATAAGTAAAGTAGAAATGCGAACAGCGAAATAAAGAAGTATGTATATACCGTAGCATGCACATTCGATATATACAAGATTTGAGTACCTATACATACAACTTTTATATCGTTGACACTGTTGGCAGCATATAATTACAAATAAATATTTTCATAGATAGTAGGTACACAAATTTTTTTTATTTATGAGTACAAAATACAATTGCGCTCAACTTATAAGCAGTTAAAAATCGAGTAATATTATTTTGAGTGAACACAGAATTTTGATATTTGAAAAAGTGACTAGCAAATTTTGTTCTACGTGAATACTCTACTTATATGATTACTCTATGATATTACTCAATTTTTGACTACTTATAAGTTAAGCGCAATGTATTTTGTACTCATAAATGAAAAAATTTTGTGTAGCTACTACCTATGCAGATTTTCATTTGCCATTATGCTGCCAACAGTCAGTGACTTCCAAAATGCAGTATAATCTACAATGTAGGATCTTCCAAAAATTATTTCAAAGTTCTTGACTTTGTAGACTTATTTCAAAATGTTTAAAATACGTAGTGGAAACGTAAAATAAAAGCAGAGTGAGTAGCGAAAAAATTAAGGGCTCTCGCCTCATTTTTTTTTTTATTTTCAGTTTTAATAAATTTAATTTTGCGATATCTAATGTTTGAGACTACACTAAAATTTTGATAACAAATCAAGTGCGATTAACAATTTTGCTGAGATATAAATTTTTTCGAATGCCTCTAAATGTCAGGTTCTTAGCTTTAGTAGGAAGTTTCAAAACTCTATTATTGAATTTGATTACCATCTTGGGAATCAAATTTTAAACCGTTCTGAGTTAATTGTGATCTAGCTGTTATTCTGGAACATAGGCTCAATTTCAAAGCACATTTCAATTTCATTATTAATACAGCTAATTCTTTATAATGCGCTGGGCCAAAGAGTTTACAGATCCCCATTACCAAACATTTATACATATATCACATATGTAGTTAGACTGACACTTGAATATGCTTCGCAAGTTTGGTCTGCATATCGTAATATCCTGGCACCTAAAATTATGGACTTAATAACTTTTAGAGAGAATTCACGTAATTTACGTTCCATTGACCTGTTTAATATTGCTAACCATACTACTGACTACGATAAATTTGAGCCTGTGTCTAGAATTTTACGTGAATCTAACTCGAGAGCAGCTTGTTTTGATATTAACAAAAGAAGCTTAAAATTAAAGCTGTATAATCGATAATTAGTTAATGGAATTGATATTTGATCTTTTTCTTTTTTAATATTCTACTAACTATAGCATTATCTATTTTTCTTCTAACTATAGCATGTTAGCTATTTATTTTTATCTCTTACTAATATTAGTTACTAACGGTGATGGATACTAACGTACTGGATGATGATCTGAGCACTTAGCAATATGATGCAAGCTTTCGTCTATAATAAATATATAATAGTCTATATAATCTCAGCAATATCTTACAGTATATAAATTTAATAATTGGTAAGCAATAGAAGCTAGTAGATGTTTTTGCGAGAATTTAGTAAGTTTGATTTCAGAGCCTATATCTAATCTTACAAAAACTTCTCAATAGAAACTTTAATTTAATCTTAAGCCTCCTAATCTTTTTCTAAAGTAATTAATTATCAAATTTTATTCTGTCTGTTATAACTGTTATGTATGCATATATAAATGTTTGTAAATATTCATTCATACATCTTTACGAAAACAAAAAAAAAAAAACAAAATTAAACACAATTTAATTTACAACATTTATTAATTTTTAAACTTCATAATTAACATAATTTCACAGAATAATTCCAGAGAAAAGAAATAATAATAACGACGTAATGTTCTTATGCAGTTGTATTATTATAGTTATAATTTTACTTGTAACATTTGTATTATAACAGAAAAAAGTAACTATCTATAATGGAATGCAATATATTTAATAACAAAAATTATATGAAAGTTGTTAAGAATATAACTATGTTACATGATTTACTGAACTCGACTAATTTCAAAAGTGAATTTTGTAAAATATTGTTCAAATAGTGAACACACATATTTAAAAAAAAAGTTATATTCTTAAGAAATTAAAAATTATTGTATAACAAATTATTAGTGTGGTCAGATTTTGACAATGTAACAAAAATTAAGAATAATTCTACAGAAGATTTATTTTTGTTTTATATAGATGTATTTAATATATTACAGAAAATGTAAGCAACTGATATAGTATGCATATATATATATATATTATATGCATATAAATTTCTTCACGTACAATTGATATATACATATTAGATATTATACAGTAAAGTAATACTATTAACAATGGTTATGTATGCATATTATATAAATCGATTTAATTGAAACAAATTTAAATATTTGATTCTAATTCATTATTGTTCTCTTTCTTTTACTTAATGCTAAATATACATTTTACTATAAACAGGTAAACACTTGTAATAATAATTTTGAAAAAAAACTGCACAAAATATTTTTAACAAGTTAATCTTCCAAGTTTCTAAATGTTTGTTGCATATCTTCATGTAATTGATCAAAATCACCTTTGATTTTTGCTTCGCCTTCTTTAACTGGATCCTGTAATTAGTTTGATTGTTATTGAAAATTAAATTATATTGTATTTAAATTTAGATTTTTATACCTAAGCGAATTTTGATATTATATAAACTAAAATTTATAAAAATTACCTTAAATTTCATAGACGATAATTGATACATAATATTTCCCATGGAATCTCTAATAACATTCCATGTTATTTTATTTTCTGATTGAGCTGTTGATTCCACAGCATGACGTGCTAAGTCATAAAATGCTATAATATTTTTCAACATACCAACTGTCTTATAAAATGGACAGAAGCGATCATAGGATGAATATGAATTTTGCTGCAAAAAATCATCTTTTAACAATTTGGCGACTTCTAAAGTTATTTTATCAGTTTCAGCTAACGATGCTTTACCAACTAACTGTACTATTTCAGATAAATCTTCTTCTTCTTGTAAAATTTCTTTAACTTTAGTACGTAGAGGGACGAATTCCGGAAAATTTTTATCATAAAAATCATCTAAAGCGCGCATATATTTACTATATGAAATCAACCAATTAATCGAGGGGAAATGTTTTCTTTGGGCTAGTTTTTTATCTAAGCCCCAAAATACTTGTACAATACCAAGTGTGGCAGATGTTACAGGATCTGAGAAATCACCACCAGGAGGCGACACAGCCCCTACAATTGATACCGACCCTTCACGTTCTGGGTTACCTAAACATTTGACACGACCAGCACGTTCATAGAACGAAGCAAGACGAGCTCCTAAATAAGCTGGATATCCTGAATCAGCCGGCATTTCAGCTAGACGACCGGAAATTTCTCGGAGAGCTTCGGCCCAACGAGATGTTGAATCAGCCATCATAGAAACATTGTAGCCCATGTCACGAAAATACTCAGACAAAGTAATTCCTAATAAATAATTTTTTATGTATTAATTTTATTAATGAAACTATTATACCTACCAGTATAAATAGATGCTTCACGAGCAGCTACAGGCATGTTAGAGGTGTTTGCTACCAACGCTGTACGCTTCATAATACTTTCAGTAACTCCGTCGATTTCCACAGATAACTCAGGAAAATCTCTTAATACTTCAGACATTTCATTACCACGTTCACCGCACCCAACATAAACAATGACATCAGAATTAGAATATTTGGATAAAGCTTGTGAAATCACAGTTTTTCCGCAACCGAAAGCCCCAGGTATAGCAGTGGTTCCACCTTGCACACATGGAAATAACGAATCAAGAACACGTTGACCTGTTAAAAGAGGGTAGTTTGCTGGAAGTTTTTCAGTAACTGGACGTGGTTGACGAACTGGCCAAACTTGTAACATAGTATGTTTTGTTCTTTCGCCATCAAATTCTGTTTCTAGAACCACATCTTCAACAGTATAATTTCCAGCTGGTGCAATAAATTTAACAGTCCCTTTGGCTTTAGGTGCTACAATCATTTTGTGTTTAACCAAAGTATTTTCATGAACGATTCCGAATAAATCACCACCAGTAATATGAGAACCAACCTTTACATTAAGTGGATTAAACTCCCATTGTTGAGTACGTGATAGACAGGGAACATTAATACCTTTAGGTATATATATAGATTCTGTCTTCTCATTAATATCCTTTAATGGCCGTTGAATACCATCAAAAATACTTCCCATAATACCAGGCCCTAATTCTACCGAAAGAGGTTTTCCTGTACGAAGTACTGGATCACCTACAGTAACTCCAGAAGTTTCTTCATATACTTGTATAGTAGCCATATCACCTTCTAAGCGAATGATTTCACCAACTAATTCATAATATCCCACACGAACCAACTCGTACATAGCTGAACCTGACATACGTTCTGCTGTAACAACTAAACCACAAATCAAAAAATCAATATTTTTTACACTACAATTATCTTATGAAAAACTTACCAGGACCAGAAACTGCATAAACTCGGCCATATTTACCTTCGTTTTCTTCATCATCGAATTTTTTTAAGCTTGACATTTTGCTTTTAAATATATATGTACCTAAAATTGTTTCAAAGAAAATAATTAATGTACAGAACATGAAGTTAAATTACAGGTCATGTGACATATTTCAATAGAGATACTATGAAATATTTGAAAAGTCCCATTTTTTTTTATTAAATGAATTATATGTACATATCACAAAAAATATTTTAAAATTTTATATTATTCATATTTAAATTTATTTTTTTTAAATATTTAATAAAATTAAAATATATTTGATAATCCAATCATGCGCAATATTTTTTCTTCAAATTTTGATATTGATGATGAAAAGTTTTATTTTATTTTATATTTGTAAAATACATATATAGCAGGTCTTTAAGTAAAAAAGTTCTAATTTACAAGTATGTAAAATAAATTTAAATTTAATTTTACCTTTTGAAAAATTAAAGAATCACTTCAACACTATCTATACCAAATCACTTCTCTGAAATCAAATTTTCTTTTCGAATAGGAAAATTTCTTTAAAATCATAAGACAAGGCACGAATAATGACAACGGTCAGCTGACATCAAAGCTGCCGTAGTAAAACAAACATGGCAAAAATGAAATATACATTGGTAAATTTCAAATCTCAAATGAAATTTCATGGTTTATGTCCATGGTTTAGGTCCATGTTAATATCTATTATTTCTAAATACATCATGGCAACACTATTTGATTAAGTTTTTTTTGAATTTTTGATAGTAGGAAGTAGGTAGACATGGGTTAGTTATATAGCCGACCACTCAGCAGTTGCAAGTTTCAATAAAACTTGAAGTTTCATGTTTGACATACACACAGAAACTTATTTCAGAAACTTATTTTGAAGCGAGTTTGAGTTTTATTCATTCATAATTCGTACTTGCATTCATAATTCGTACTTGTCGCAGACAGAAGTGTTTTTTAATTTTTTTTATTAAAACTACGAAATTATTAAAATACAAAATTATAGATATTTATTTTTTTTTTCAAAATAGTAATATAAAAACTGTAAAAAAGAAGAGACCCCACTAATTTAAATAAAAAAATAGTTTTGTTTAAGTTTTAGCTTCACATCATACACATACACATTTAGTTTCCCCCATAAAAGAGAAAAAATATAAACTGTTTCAAGTTTTCGAAAAATTTTGAAAACATACGAGCAAACTTGAAACCTTCAAAATGGTAGCCAGACATGCTCATACACTATACAACATAAACTGAAACATGGTAAGGAAACTGCCATTTTCATTCATAAAAATTAAGTTTCAGTGAAACTGCAACTGGTGAGTGGGCTGCTTTATGTTGGCTATCAATCTGAATGCTGTTTTTTTTATATACTTTTCAGATTAATCCATAGATATTTAAAATATAGTTTGGCAGTTAGAATAAAAATTTTTAGGCAATTTTGGTTAGCTGTTTTTGAAAAATCTGAATTCAAATAATTTAGTTTCTACTGCAAATAATTCCCTTGAAAATGAAAACTTCGCACCAATGTAATATTAAAAGTTTTAGAGTAAAAGAAATATAAAATTACAATAATTTTAATAATTCGATTATTTTTAACGTAAAATCTCAATTAATTTAAAATAATCCTTTTTAAATTTTCTTTTAAAAACATGCATATGTGTATATTCATACAAAATTCACAATAATATATAATTAATAAATCAAAAAGTAAAGTTAAAAAAGATGTTTTGGTACGTATATATTCATGTTCTTGATAAGAATTATATAAACAAAATTAATTAAATTGATACATGGGCTGATAATGACCAAGAGTGAGAAAAAATTCTTTTATATTATTTCATTATATATTATTTTATAAAACTAAATTCACCTAGATTCTATTATTTATACATTCTCGTGAAATTTTATGTCTACATATATATCGATAATATTAAAATATATTAGATAATAAGTATACAAATTTATATTATTTATAAGTATTATTATTATTATTATTATTTAATAATCAATGTATATCTAATCACTTGTATTATATGCATATATATAATATTTATTATTCCCATCAAATTTAAAGTTTTCCCCTCTATTTTTCTTTGAAAACATTTTCCAATGCTCTAAAATTGCAATTAATAAAATGAAATAAAATGATTTTCAAATTATCGTATTAGCATAAATAATATATTTAAAACAGAAAAACTATAAAAAATAAATAGTTAGTAAATATGTAAAGATAAAAATGTTAAAAAAACAAAACTAATTTTAAATTCAATAAGAAAAAATTGAAAAGAATCTATTCTACAAAACCATCAAAATATTATCTGTAATATGGTTGTTAAATTTATAAAATCAAATCAGCTGAGTTGAAATATTGAAAGACATATGCTCATTTTTGGCTGAATCTGACATTTAATAATTAATATGATAATGTATTAAAGAGAAAGAGAATGCAATACCAAGCTGCCAACCTATATTTTATATATCTATGGATTAATCTGATTGATTTTTTTGATTTGAATATTATTTCAGATCACATAGAATGATTTTGGATTTTGCTAGCGACGTCTAGTTTTGTTTATAGGAACCTTCACTTATTTTGTCAAAATTTGTTTAATTTTGTTGGTTGTGAATTTAATACGGAGGAATTTTTAGAAGAATTTGAAAGTGAAGAGTTGAAATCAAGGAAGTATAATTTCAGATGTGCAAAATTAAATTAAACTAATATGATGATTCTGACTTCTCTGAATTATAAACTGTAGAACGATGAAGGAACAGTTTTATCTGAGGTGCAGAATATCACATACAAGACCACATAACAATTAAGATGTGATTCGGCAGCAACAAAGATTATTCAAAACAACAACGTCAATATGCAAATAAAGGAACCGAAGCCTTTCACAACCCGGATATAAAACTGTATGCTAAATACTACATATAATAAAATTATTTCAATGTTTCCGAATAGCTTTGATAGAAAATAATAAAATTTTCTATAAGTTAAAAGATATGTACATATAAAAAGTATAAAATTAATTTTTTTGTCATTTAACTCTTTTAAATCTTCTATTTTTTAAATCTAGCTATTTCTACTTTACTCGTTGACGAAACGAATGCGAAATGCGAATGACATTTACCAACATAAATTGGTTTTACTTGATGTCGCTTAATTGTTTTTGTTGTTGTCAGTTCAAATTTATATTGGTTACTTAAAATTTAGATTAAGATAGGTATTTATATTTACATTCTTAATTTTGGTTTGGAATAAAAGCATTAAGATGGATATGCTCAAACCTGAGTTGAATTGGATGAACAAACGATGTTATAGATTAACTCCTTGCCAAAATTCTTAAATTGAACTCAAATAAAAGTAACCAATAATACAAAGGTTATGTTATTATTAGTCGATAATAAAGATAGACTTTAGCATCGCAAACTTTAAATGATTGCAAGGAATCTACAATAGATAATAGATCCATTGATTTGCTACCGGTTCTGATGGTTTTTATGAAGCAACTACTATTATAAAACTATAGCTTGCCTTTAATATATTTGAATTAGTTATAATTACTATAGTATAAGATTGTACGAAACAAAATGGGACTTATCCAAAAAGTTCCGTGCAAAAGAGGATATTTTTTTTTATTTGCATTAAAACGGGACGTTTTTGAAAATTGAGGAGTTCAATAATAACTTCAGAAATGCAGGTCCAACATTTTTGAAAGACGGAATCATGACTTAGCTTAAGACCAACTATATAACTGGTATAATTTAAAATTTACAACAACTACAGGCAATGCGCCGTAAGTTTTTTGACTTTACTGAAAATTTGGTTATGGTGGAAATGTCCCCTTTTGAAAAATCACTACTCAACTATTTTATTTAAATATGTATTCTGCACGATAGTTTTTTTGCTTCGCGAACAAGTCAATTTGAATTACTTTATTATTAAAATTAGCAATTTTTAATATGAATTCTTTTCCTATTGATAGAACTGCTAATGAATTTAAGATATTTTCTCCCATTACGATTGATTTATAAGTTTTTATATTTTTGAGTGTACAAAACATCTTTCCGACTCTGCACTTGTCACAGGTTTAGTCAAAACTATTTCGTCCAATTTTTTGGTCTAATAAAATTCTAAATTATTTTCTTTAATGAGTTTATACAATTCTAAGACCGATTCTAATTTTTAAAATAATTCAACCGAAATCATATCAAAACCTCGATTAGAAGTGCGAATTATTTTTGTTGGATCTATATTACATTCTTGCGCCGAAATAATTTTTATATTATTTCGGAATAAATTTATTGAACAAGTGAATTTATAAATTTTTTCTTGAACTTAACCACCGGTACAATTGTGAGATTGTAAAACGTTATAAAAAATATCAACTTCCACGAAAATTTTATAAAATCCATCTAAAAAATAATTAAACTCGTCATCATTTAAGAGTCTCAAAAGTCCACTAGATTCATTATCCCATCTTTCTAGTGGAATTAATTCTAATGCTGGAATGATACTATCTTTGCTTTCAAAAATCGATTGTACTACCCGTGCTTTAAAATTCCAACCAGTTTCTACAGCTTTGGATACCCCTTTCTTTGACAAACTCCCAAAATTAAAGTTTTCCGTTTAGAAAATGCATAAAAAATTGTAGAAAGTCCGGAAAAGTTTGCAAAAAAAATTCGTACTTCCCTAATAGAACAAGGAGCTGTTTTTAAGACTAGTGTGAACATATGGGCATAACTGTATACAAAATAAGCATGAAGAATAATCACACTTTAAAATTGTTTGTACATCTCATTCACTACCACTCATTACAGCAGCTCCATCATAGGTTTGCGCAATGAGTTTGGTTCTTAGATTAATTTCTTTTTAAAACAGAATCGAGTTCTCTAGTATAAGAAACTAAGCAAAGAAAATTCCAGAATTGACTGAATTAATTTTTTCATTATGCCCTCTGAGAGCCAAATTATGTGTGCCACAAAATTTTAAAATATAATTACTGTTAAGGACCATCCGATTTTTTTGAACTGTTTCGTTATGCCTGCGAATTGACGCAGCATGGTTATACTGTCAATAGCACTCATAATGTTTGCTGTGTTAAATATTTTAAAATCTAACATACATTTTATGAAGAGAATTATCAATCAGCAAAAGTTTCTCTACAACCAAAGGTTGAGACTGAAAATAATTGATCTCCCTCATTGCAATCGCTCCTTTTGGACCTTTGCAAAGAGTGTTAAAAATAACTTTTGTGGATCATCCTTCCCACCGCTGATTGCTTCCGAAAACTCCATCATTTCAGATTCACTTAATAAAGCTAATTTATTTGTAAAATTATTTGCAGAAAATTCCACACTCCCCCCTACAACACGAATACCATCAGTACTCCCTCATGTTGACCCTACTAAGGTTCAAATTCTTCATAGGATATACTTTAGGTCTCGAGCTGTAGTGAAAGTGCTGAAGAATATGAATATCAGAAAGTCCACTGGCCCCGATGGAATTCCAGCCATGGTTCTTAAACATATCGCTTCTGCCATTTCGAAACCTCTGCGAAATCTTTTCTCACTTTCATTCTCGACTGGTAAATATCCCAGTCAGTGGAAGATTGCGCATGTTTCCGCAATTCCCAAAAAGGGTGACAAAAGCGACCCCTCCAATTACAGACCAATCGCCATTACTTCAATTCTTTCCAAAATAATGGAAATCATTATAAACAAAAGGCTATTGAGATACCTAAATAGTTCACGTATTTTAAATGATCGACAATACGGCTTTAGAAGCCAACGGTCAACAGGCGATCTTTTAACTTCTCTCTGCGTTAAGCTTAATACCAGCTTTCATTGTACCAGTGAATCTGAGGTTGTAGCTCTCGATATCTCAAAAGCAAGAGTATGGCTTTCTGCTCAGCAAATGTCAGGCTATTGGTTTGGGCAGCCTCTTTTGCAAATTTTTTTTTTTTTTTTTTTTTTTAATTCAATATTTTTATTTTTCCGTATTTTCTTAATCTATGATATAATATAATTCATATAGTAGGTATACAAATAATAAAATTAATCTTATAGCTAAAAGTTATATTAATTCAAAATTATATCTGTACAATAAAAATTCATTTAGTATTAATTAATAGAAAAAAAAATAAAAAATAAAAATAGTTAGTCACCATTCTGTTGCATAAAGCAAGAATCGAATGATGCTTATTTCTTAAAAAAAAAATCAACAAATAACCTTAGTGGGGAAAGTGCAAAAGAGAAATTAAAATTTAAATACAAAGAGAAAATAAAAAATAAAAAATACAAAATTTAAAATAATTTTATGCAGTGCAATATTAAGTAAATATGATAAAAGTTGAAAAAATTTTTACTTAAGCTAATCATGAAAATAGACACCATATATAAATCGCAAGAACTTCAAAAATCTTACTCAGCTAAACAACTACTCTTAATAACTCCTCACTACTATCAAAATTAATTTACAAAAGCCAAACTTTCAATAATTTTAAGAAATTCGATAAAATTCTAATTTGCCTGATGTGGTCAGGAAGTTTATTAAAAATTCTAGGTGCTACAATATCATAGAAACGACAAAAATGACTTTTCCTACAACGTGGAACATGAACCAAATTACGATAATTAACTCTCAAGTTATACCTATTAGTATCTAACATCTAAATATCCAGCTCTAACATCTAAATATCCAGACTTCATAAAAAACATTTTTAAAGTTTTATAGTAAAATAAATTTCTAATGGGAAGTATTTTTAATTTAAAAAATAAAGGAAAAGACGGACAAGTACGTCTTTTCCCGCAAATTATTCGAATAGCATGTTTTTGTGACACAAGTAATTGACTAATCTTAGTAAAGTATGCTCCTCCCCAATAAGTAATACCATACTGAATTTTTGAATGAAAAAGCGCATAATAAACTGAGCACATCATTTTTTCCGAACAGTATAGACTTAGATGATAAAGCTGTCTAATAATATTACCGAGATAATTCTTCAAATAGCAAGCGTGATCATTCCAATCCAATCTGGAGTCAACCCATAAGCTAAGATATTTGAATGATTTTACAAATTCAACTAAAAAACAGTTATTATCACATTGGATAGTACCATCAAAACAGTTATTAGTGCAGTCTATTGGAAATTTGGCGTAATTGGGAGCATGATAATAAATATCAAAGTTATCACAAGAAGGATTATAGATACCAAAATTCATATGCTTAGTTTTGCAGCTTATTACTAATTTATGTTTATTAAACCAGTGCCTAATTAAATCCAGATCAAAGTTCATGCATGCAGCTATCTCAAATTTGTTCTTACAAGTATATGTAAACGCAGTGTTATCTGCAAATGCGGTTACCATCCCTCTAAAATGTTGCAAAAAAAGCGAGTTAATATAAATTAGGAACGAGATAGGTCCAAGTACAGAGCCCTGAGGAACACCACAGGATAGATTAAGTATGGCACTATAAATATTCCCAATTCTAACTTTCTGTCTTCTACCAGCCAAATATGACCTAAGCCATTTATAAATAAAACCTCTAAAACCAGCATTATATAGATTATTTAATAAAATATGATGATCCACAAGATCAAAAGCCGTAGTTATATCAACAAATAATGCTGAGGATACTTTACCCTCATTTAATGCACCATATATCTCTCCACAGAATTTAAGTAACGCACTTTCTGTTGATTGGATTGAGGACTTTCTCTCGAACCGAAGTATACGGAATCAAACGTCACCACTACCTCAATTAGCTCAAAGAGCAACATAATGACTAGCTCACTTAGCCATGACGTAGCAAAAATAGCCGATTGGGGTATCGTAAACAGGGTTGAGTTCAACACGTTCAAAACTCAAAGCTGTTTGATCTCTTGTAAAGGAGATCAACCCGTCCCCACCCTGCGATTTCAAGGAGAAAACTTACAAAGGTCAGAAAATGTAAATATTTTATGCATGCAGTTAAATCGAAAAATGCAGTGAAATGAGCATATTTTTGATATAGCTAAGAAGGCTGCCAAATGTTTGGGTTTTCTTTCTCGATGTAAAGCCTACTTTTCTCCAAGAGATTTGGCCAATATCTATAAAGCATATATTCGACCTAAGATGGAGTACAATTCTCACATATGGGCTGGCGCCTCCCTAACTTCACTAGGTTTCCTGGACAAAATCCAAAATCGCGCCTTACGCCTATTTGGCGACCCTACCGTCCAGTTAACCTTTACTCCTCTTAGCACACGTCGAAATGTTGGAGCTCTCTCCCTTTTTTATAGATATCATGTTGGAAATGACACTTGTTCTAATGAAATAAAATCACTAATGCCTCCCCTCAAACTATTCCGGCGTAACACTAGGGAGGCTTCAAGTGCACATTTCGACACTGTGGAAATACCTAGATGTTCTAAAACTGGGTTTGGAAATTCTTTTATTGTAAGAACTGCTAAAATGTGGAACATGCTTCCATCTCACGTGTTCCTCTCCGATAAAAATGCTCCATTATACAATTTGCAACTTTTCAAAAAGAACCTCTTCAGGTTCGTCTCCAACTTACCTTCCTATTCACCTCTATCATCCTTTTTCCCTCCAAATCCCTTTTTTCCTTACACCTACAATAATTTTGTATAAAGGAATCCTTTCCTAGTGTTTGGGTAGCGTGTAAAAAAAAAAAAAAAAACAAGTGCTAATATAATATAACAATTAAAATTAAAAAATATATTTTTGCATATGAAATATGAAAATAATAACAAAAATCAAAATAAGCGTCCTCAATTACTCCGTTTTTATTTGCACTTTTGCATTTTTTATTTTTTTTTTTATTTGCAAATTTTAAATTTAAAAAACCTACCTTACTTTTGCACAAACCTTCTCTTTTAATATTGCATAAGGAATAAGGATATAGACATAGACAGTGATTGTTATTATTTAAAATTCATCAAAGCATTACCAGCATTACCCATATGAACCTACCATTTAAATTATATATTATGTACATATTTATTATTACTAACAACTAGATATTATAAAATTTTCTAAGAATAAAAAAGTTTATAAAGTGTATTCTTTATTATTGACATAATAAATGACATCAAACAAAACTCTTAATTTCTATTCTATTTCTTTTAAATATAATATTGGCTCACCACACCATACCCATACGACCATACATATTTCACTTGCATATATAATAATTCATAACCTACAATAATTAATAATATCATTCCACAATACATAAATAATATTTAGAATAATAATATGATAGAAATTTATTGTATTTGTATACTACGGGCAAATTAAAATTTGCCCACCTTAGAACATTTTTCCATCAATAATCTCATCAATTTTACAAACAAAAAAAAACTATGCTACAATACACAGCAAAAAATGTATGTAAATGAAAATGCAAATGCTTAATGTGCGGGCAAAATTATTTCAGCCCAACTAGTTACATTGTAAAACAAATGATAATTTCATTTTTCAAAAACCTATGTATTTTTTGGGCGAGCAGCGGTTAGTCCATGAATGTTTTTATACATGTTTGTTTAATATTTACACATTTGATTAATATTTATTGCTATCTCGATTTATGAATGAACGCATTCACATATAGAATTTCAAATGTTTTTTAAGAAAAAGATATGAAGTGTAATTTTTTTGTTTTTTAGTATAAGATTATTTTGTTTCTAACAAATTATTTACATTTTAAGATAAAAGCAAAGCGCTATATTTTATTTTTTTCGAATATTACAATGTTATTATCCATTATTTTGTTTTTGTTTTATTTAAAACGGAGGTGGCCCTAATATGTCGGGGCCGGCATGTAGGCTTTTAGCCCTTTATTCCCTCCTCCACCCTTAACTTATTCGACCCTTTTGATAATGGCCAATACGTTTGTGGGTTCTATCCTGCAGAAGTTTTCTGAGGTTGTGTAGTGCGTTTCCAACAACCTAAGTCTCAGCCTTGAAAGAGCTAGGCACTCTCCTACAACATGTGTAGAGGTTTCTTCCTCTTTCAGACAGTGTCTGCAGGTTGGGTCATCACTTAGTGCTAGTCTACACATGTGCTTATTCATGTGGTTATGACCAGTAAGTATGCCCACCATCTTCCTATAGTCTACTCTATTGAGAGTTAGCAGGAAGTTGGTTATTTTGGTGTTTGTTCTTGGCACATATATTTTGGAGACTCTATGGCCTTCAATACGCTCCCAAAGAATGTTTGTTTCCCTCTTCAGGGTGTTTTCTATCGATAGTTTGATATTACCAATAGCCATACCAACTGCCGGTTCCGGGCCAGAAATGTTTTCCGCCGATGATCTGACTAGTTCGTCAGCCTTCTCGTTTCCAGTCAAGCCACTATGACCCGGTATCCAGATCAGTTGTACATTGTTTCGGAGCCCTATGAGCTTTAGGTATTCCGAACATTCTTCCACCAATCTAGATTTGATGAAGTTACTTTCAAGAGCTTTTAAGGCAGCCTGACTGTCACTAAAGATTCTAATGACTTTGTTACACCATCTTTGTTCTTTTATTATATTCACTGCTGCGTTTATGGCAAAGACTTCAGCCTAGAAGACTGTGCAGTATTTGCCAAGAGAAAACTGGAACTCAAGTTGTTCTTTTTCAAAGAACACTCCGGCTCCCGCGCCTAGAGCCGTAAGGGACCCGTCAGTGAAAATTTCCGAGGTGTTTGAAGACCTAGCATGCTCTTCTGAACCGCGCCAGGTCTCTCTTGTCGGGATTTCTATATCGTATCTCTTCTTTAGGGATACGTATGTAGTGATGTCATCTGTTGGCATGAAGAACTCTTTCTGTTCCTCTTCTAAGTCCTTCCATAGCCTTTGATGTTTGTTCCTACATCCTCTAGTGTTCCCTAGAGTTTGCAGCCTTCTTGCAACTTTGAGAGCCTCCATTCTCACATAAAGATGCAAGGGTGGAAGCCCACGAAGTATATGCATAGCCGGGCAATCTTTTCTTCTGGTGGTGAAAGTAACATGCACTGATTTGTTTACATTCGCCTTGATTGTCCATATTTTTAGCCAATCTTCAATTTTTAATTAATGTTCTTGCAATTGGTAGGAGGCAGCAGTTAGGCATGTGTTTCTTGCTAGTATTACTGTGTCATCAGCAAACGTTGCAGTAACTGTGTTTTCTGTTGTTGGCAAATCTCCAGTATATACTATGTCAAAGTTACTGTTTTTGGCACACTTGCACAAGCTCATTTGTTGGAGGGGTTTCTGTAGAGTCGTAAGGGAGGTAGCAAGAAACTATAATGAGTTTTCGCACTTCTCCCTGACTCTTGTACTTTATGGCAACCGCCGTCAGATCTCCTGATGAAAGTTGTATTAAGAGGTGCACGTTAATGCTTGAATGCGCAACAATGCATGCCCGGACTTTTCCAAGACCCGCATTGTACAAAGTGTGCCAGCCTTCCAATGAAAAACCAGCTACTTTGTTTTTGATAATGTAAGGTTCTTGAATCAGAATTAATTTTGTTTGCAACTTCTTAGTTAGAGGGCCATTAGAGGGTATGACCCACTTATACTATGTTGCAAATTGATTTGCTTAACTACTAGACCGGGTTCAAAAAATATAGTTTTCTCGTCTCCAAAGAGACCTCTGCAAAGCTCGGAGATATCTCATTACTGGTGAGCATGAGTTGAAAAATTTTTTGTTGAATCAATTCACCTTTTTTTTATGATCTTGACAATAACTTAGATAGAATCACCTTTTCGTGCTTAATTAAGTACGGTACTGCAATTTTACACTACAATATTTCGAGTATTTATTTAACAAATTACTGGCTTATCTACTCATTAAATGTGGAAAACTACTACTATTGTCAGGAACTAAGCCTTCTTAAATAGAATAGTTTCATTTTATTTAATTTGTTACTAGATTAACTCTCATTTATCTTTTGTCATTTATTTATATCCCAATGACAAAGGGTACTAGACCAGCTCGAAAAACAAATGAAGCATTGTTTTTTTGTTTCATCGGGAATCGAACCCGGGACCTTTCGGTTGAAAGGCAGGCGCTCTACCTACTGCGCCACCCAGCGTGTGACCCCTTGCTCCTTAGTAATCCTCCTTACGCTTAGCCATTTAGCCATTTTTCGCCTTTTCTTTACAGAACCGCAGACGTTCTTTTTCTTCCTCTTACCTTCTTCCTGAATCCTTCCACAACCAGTGGTCTGTATTTCAACAGACACGCCAGCCATTGGTTCAATGTCTTCAAGAAATAGGTTATCCATAGCAACACTTAGTTATCCATAGAAACATTTGCCATGGCATCTGATTTATCAAATGTCTCCGGGATTGAGGCTGTGAAGACCTGTGTTGCCACAGGAGAGGTATGCAATAATTGACTCTTCCCAGAATCCGTGGAGTCTGCCTCCGTAGAGGGTGGATTTGTCAGATTAACTGACTTACCACCTGGGGTACAAACATTTGTTTTGTTAATTGCATGTTTTGTTGTGATTTTTTGGTCTGACCCGGAAATCCGGTATTTGTCATATCTGACAAACGTCCCCCTATCCGCCACCTGGGGAAGCATCCGATGGAGGAACTCACAGAAAACCGCCCACGGACCATTATTACTCCCATTATTATCAGTTATTACTCTTAACAAAATTTTTAAGTTTTTTAATAAAAGTAATATCAACGCATGTAAACATATTTTCAAACGTCAACCTTTTTTGACTACATAACAAATGTTAGTCCTTCGCGCATTGAGAGGAAATCATAAAATTTTCTTTAATGGTATTTGTGTTTCATTTATAGTGTAAAATAAAATTGTCCAGACGTTCGTCCATGAAGACGAAATCCACCATCAGTATAAATTTAGTATTGGGGCTTATGATTGAAAACGAAACGGAAAACGAAACGAAACGATCATCACTATCACCTTCTTCACATTTTGATATGATCGAAGACGTGTGAATAAAAACGTTTTCGAAAATTTTCGAAACTTAACTGACAGTTGTCAAAAACATATGTTTCAATTTTTTGTGTTTGTGGTTGTGTTTCTGTTTATTTTGATTTATTTATACTCAGCACAAAACAAACAGTTTATAAAACAAAATTATAATTAAAAATTGAATTAAAATTTAATAAAAAATTTGCTAAAATTAAAATTTAATAAACAATTAAATAAAATTAAAAATTAATAAACAATTACAAATTTTAATAGAACAACAAAAAAGAATAGTGTAGAGTAGAGTGTTGTGTCATAAATTATTAATTGAAAGAAAAAATATTTAAATAGAAATTAATAAAAAAATTGTTTTTAATATATAAGTGTTTAATAATTTTTTTTAATTAAGTAATTCTGTTCTATTCTATTTACATAATATATAATATATTTTTAGGATTTATATAATGGATACTATCGCTCTTTTCTTGGAAACCGAGCAGGAGGAGAATAGGACTTTAAACGAAAGGATCGTAAAACAAAATTTGAGGAACTTATCGAGAGACATACTTGAAATGAGTGAAAACAGGTACCTAACAAAAATTAAATATTTCCATGTTTTTTGAGCAAGAGTAGTTTCGAGTTCGTAAATCTTGTGTGATAAAAAATTATTTTATGATAGTCATCTAACTATTTCTTTAAAAAAACTAAACTTTTATGCTTAAATGCTAGAAATTGCTTTGCTAGTGCTTTATTAAATGCTATACTTTTATGCTTTGTTTTTTGTGCTAAAAAATTAGAATTGAAAATTTAGCTTAACAAATTATTGGTTCAGTTTTTATTTCTAACTAAGTAAAAAATAACTTAGAGCTAACTTATACTAAATATAACTAAAACTACAATTTAATTTCAATATTTTTAAAATATTGGTTACTAATAGTTATTAACAATTTTGAATAAACACGTTTACTACCATAAATTTAAAAAATTAAACTAATAACAAAAAAATTTTTAGTTTCATGCCAAACTTTCGTTTGAACAAACTGGCGTTCGAATATGTGTTAAAAGAAGTGGAAGAAGCTTGTCCCAGAACAACAAGATCGACTTCATTGACGCCAAAGACTAAACTTGCGGCATGTCTAAGGTTTTTCGCGCAAGGAAGCTATCAGCAGAGTTATTTATACATGCTTGTCGGTATGTAGATTTTTTTTATTTGTTTACGAATTTCGATATATATGTTGGGCGATGAATATTTATTTGTAGAAGAATAAGAAAAAATAAAAACTATGCGAGTAATATATGTGGAAATTCTAAATAATAAAAATAAAATAATTTCACAAAAAAATTTAGTATGTTTAGTTTGTTGATTTAAGAATTATAACACAGTTTTTAAGATTTTTCGATGCGTATTACTGGAGTGGCAGAACGTAACTTGTTCATGTTCGTCAAAAAGACGTATCACCGCTTTTGGTAGCATGTAAGCAACGTTGACGTTGATTTAATTCCGAAAACGTAAAGTACACATATTTTCGGTAGCATGTAAGCAACGTCAAGTACATTTTTTTTAACGTGAACGTTGGTTTTTAAACGTCTGTAATTTTCTTACCGTGGACTAAAATTTATACGGGAAAGCTCGTTTTTTTAATAATTTTGTGTTATTTTAATAATAAAAATATAAAATTTTAAATCTTAAGAACATTAAATTTTATAGTTTTTAATAATTATAGTAATATATGTTTTAATTTCTTCTGATAACATTTTATTTCTGGAATAATTGAAGTATTTTTGTTTGCAATAAAAAAATTATTTTATTTCTGTGATAATTCAAGCATTTTTTATATGATAATAAAATAATTTTTTTTGTAAATTTCTTAATAATTGAGTGTTTTAATTTATTTAAATAAAAAACTATATTTATTAGTTCATTGTAAATATTCTAATTCACTGAAAATATGATATAAAATACTGAATTTGTTTGTTTACATTTATTTTATTTATTTTTTTTTATTTTAGTCTATTATAAATTCTATATCTATTGAAACGGACACATAATTTTTATTATTTTTGTGATTTTTATATAACAATTTTGTTCTTCAAAGCTGAAAATAATAAGGCAAAATACAAAAATTGAAAAAATTTAAATAATTTTCTTTTTGTTTCAAACCTCCATTAAATTTGAAAAACATATGTTTTTTGAAGTTTTAAAAAGGTTAATTTGATTGTCAAAATAATTTTCGAATATTCGGAATATTTTTTCGAGTTTTCGGAATAAATTTTCAACGTGATGTTTTACATGCTACCAAAAAAATCTTTGACGTTAAAATACTTCACATTGATTTTTGAACGTAAACGTTTTACATGCTGCCGCTCCAGGTTGGGCTGAGCCCAAGTAGCCCATTAGGACGAGCCGCGCCTGTGTGAATGCACTATCAAATCTCAGTCTCAATTCTCAATGAAAGGCAGTTTATGTACGTGAATTATGACTTAGTTGTAATATATGGTGAGAATAATTTAGAAGAACTGGAAATAAAAATAGGATATGCTAACTATTCATAACTGGATGTCACTACACAAATTAACAGTGAATGAGTGCGAAACCAAATTTATGGTGATTAAAGAAACAAAGGCAAATTTATCTGGCGTGGCATTCTGTATTGTGATTAACGATAGTCACCCTTGTGACAGTCAAAGATGACACTAAAATTTTTTGGATTCTACAATAATTGTCAAAAATGAAAAAGTAAAACAGTATAAATACCTAGATACAGTTGTTGATGCAAATTTAAATTGGAACTGTCATGTGGATGAATTAATCAAGAAAACACGGAGGCTAACTGTGTTATTTAAAAAAATTGGAAAGCGGGTTCCAGAAAAGCTAAAACGCGATATCTTTTTTAGTATATTTCACAGTGTCAATATCCTATGGTGTAGCTATTTGGGGAAACACATACGCTAAGAATATAATTAAATTACAAAAGATTCAAAATAAGGCAATAAGAAATCTCTATGAATTTGGGACCTCAGGATATAACTCAATGATAAACCAGTCAATTAAACTCTATAATACAGTTCCAGGTGACATTAAAGCTTTATCGTACAAAAAATTTAAAAATTCAGTCAGAAATAGGTTTTTGTCTAAGTATAATATTGAGTAAATTCAATATTAAATATCAATATCAATCCTAGCTCAATCATATTATGTCAATTTATTTTTCTTTTAATACTTCTTTTTATTCTCTTTCTTTCTTTTTGTATATTATAAAATTAAATGTATCATATAATCAGAACTAACTTTTTTTACTTTTATATTTCGATTTATTGTTAACTTACTAACACTAAAAAATTTTTCGTTATTGTTTGCGTCAATTGTTAAACATAATAATTATATACACCTTATACGAGCCATTAGGCTCTTTTAGGTTATTTGAATAAATAAATAACTAAAAAATAAAAAATAAGATTTAAATTTATATAAGAAAGTTTTAATTAATTAATATAATTTTTTTTTGCTTTTGAATTCAATTTTAAGTTTTTATTATTTAGTAATGAAATAAATAAATTATCAAAAAGGACAAATTTATAAATTAAAGAACATCGATTTGGTCTAGGATTTGCTCCAAATTGATTTATTGAACTTAAACCACTTTTATTTCTCCAACCCAGACATATTACCCAGACAGATATACTGCCTGAAATATTTGTATCAACAATTGGTTCTTCTATTTCTCTGATAAGTATTTCATTCTTTTTATTTATTATTTGAGAAAGAATAGTAGATAACTAAGCGACAAAGTATAATAATAAGCGTGTAACAAACAGCACAATTAATATATAACTTAAAATCAATTGTATTATAATAATATATCCAACATCAACAAGAACAACAATAATTATCAACATGAGTTTTGATTTGAACATGAAAATTGATTGAAGCGGTTAAAGCTCATCTGCAAAGCAAATTACATAGAAACAATTATGTTCTGGATGATATCCATTTTGCGAAGAAATAATATGGTTTGAATAATTATTTTTAAAAATAATATCAATTTAAATAATAACGACAATTTATTTATTCTGTTTTTGTTTTATTAGTTTTGAAGTGTGTCAAAAAGCGAATAGTTCGTCGTGATTGTGGCTTGACGCGAATCTAAGCTAAGAGTCTAAGCGCGAATTTTGGTCATTCGTAACTCGTCATTCGAGGTGATTGTGTTTTCAACATTAATTAGAAAATTTTACAAGTTGTCAAATGTCAAGTTGACATATGCTTGAAATGACATCTTCTTTCTGTCTTTTGTAATTTTACCGGAGCTCTGTAGGGTATTGTCTTGCAGGCGTGGCTAAATAAAGTATTATTTAATTAAATTTATATTAATAAAATTTTGTCTATTTTTCATTTGTTACGTTGTTAATCAAATGGCTGCATTAAATTTAACTGTTCGGGTACACCCTGTTGTACTTTTCCAAATAGTTGATGCTTACGAGCGTCGAAATGCTGATTCACATCGTGTTATTGGAACATTGTTAGGTAAATAAATATACAATTTAATTTAATGGTATTTATAAAAGAAATTCTAATATAGGTTCAGTTGATAAAGGAATTGTTGAAGTTACTAATTGCTTTTGTGTACCTCATAAAGAACATGATGATCAAGTTGAAGCTGAATTAAGCTATGCATCGGATCTTTATGATTTGAATAAGAAGGTTAATGCAAATGAAAGTATTGTTGGTAATTTAATGTAGTTATTTTTCTAAAATAATGGTCATACAATTTTAATTACTTATTTTAGGTTGGTGGGCAACAGGAAATGAAGTTACAAATCACAGTTCAGTTATACATGAATATTATGCACGTGAATGTAATAACCCTGTCCATTTGACAGTTGATACAAGCTTACAAGGTGCTCGTATGGGCTTAAAAGCTTACGTTTGTGTGTCGTTAGGAGTACCTAACGGTAAGACTGGATGCATGTTTACACCGATTAATGTAGAAGTTATTTGTTATGAACCTGAAATTGTGGGACTTCAATTGTGTCATAAAACTTTAGGTATTGCAAATCCAATGCGGCCGAAAACAGTCTCTCCTATGTTGGATTTAGCACAAATAGCAGAAGCTTCCAATAAATTACAAAATTTATTAGAACAAATTTTGAGTTACGTTGATGATGTTGTTAATGATAAACAACAACCTGACAATGCTGTTGGGAGATCAATTTTGGATTTAGTACATTCTGTTCCAAACATGTCTCACGAACAATTTACACAAATGTTTAATTCAAATATCAAAGATTTGTTAATGGTGGTAACTTTATCTCAATTAATTAAAACACAATTGCAATTAAATGAAAAGCTAACGTTTTTAACAACAAACTAATAATTTGAATAAAGTAACTTTGTTGGTAAAGTTTTAAAAAATACAATTAATGTTTAGTTTATTATACATAAATATTATACAGGGTCTTGTGAGCATCGAACCGTTGATACAGAAGTTATTGTGGAGGTCGAAGTAAAAAGAAATTTTATTTCGTAGGGAGCTAAAGCTTAAATAAAGAATAAATTGTCAATTCATGCCATTCAAGCATTTTGGAATCTAAGATTTCTTTACTGTTGACATATTGCCTTATTTTAATAGTCAAAAATCTCATCACACCAGATAAGATGAAAGGTTGATGTAAGGCTTCTAACGTATTATAATAACAATTTATAAAACTCTTAAACTATTTACTCTTTATAAAAGTGAAATATTAAATTTTTAACAACGAAATATCGTTTAAAGTTAAGATAACGATATCAAAATTGGGCTTAGTTGGTATCGAATATTTCTTTTTCCTTCTCTAAATTTTAAGTGTATGAGTATGTTCATATGTACATTAATTATAATAGTCATAATTTTTTTAGTACAATGAAAACGTACATAGGGTTTGAATTTCAGTTTTGTTTGGTTATATGTGGTTTCGTGTTTCGCTACTTTAATATGCCTACATTATAATGAAGTAATTTATAATTTATTTACTAACACATTATTTACATATGTACAAGAAATCTAATGTTTTTAATTAGGGATTACTCTTTAAAGTATACACATGTATAAATTTGTATATCTATAATATGTGTACTCTGTAGAAATTTCCAATGTAAAAAAATTAATAAATAGTAAGTAAAATATTAAAATTTAAAACTTATATTAATAATAAATCAATATAATTCTTTGACGCAAATAAAAATGTATCTGTTGCATTAATATTATTTTTGCAGCTCATTAGTAAGATTGTAGTAGGGGGGTTTTTCTTACTGGTTTTTTTTTTCAATAGATTAGATTGGTACGTTATGCGTCATGTTAAAACGTATGAAATAAGAAATTTATGCAATAAGAAATGCATTCATATTGCGTATTTATTTTTTTGTTTTTTTTTTTCTTAAACCTGCAAGTCAATGAATTTAACTTTTTAAAATTTAAAAAAGATTATATTTCAAACATCGTAACTGAAATTCGAACTAGATTTACCCGTATCTATCAACATCATTATAATGTAGTATGTAATAACTTTGGTAATAGATTACTGTTTGTTTGTTTGTATGTGCATAATAACATGTAGTGTAAATAATATTAAATTAGTTCATTCATATAGATTCTCATGCTGTTTGCAAGCAAATACTGTACAGTATAGGCACATACAAATGTTTAACAATGATTTAGTTTAGGTTATCACAGGTTATACATAAATGTGTTTTAATTTTTTTTTTAATAAGTACGTACATATGTACGTGCCATGTACAATATATTATTATGTAATTTTACTTTATAATTTATAGCCTTAAATAGGAATGAATGCTCACAAGATAAACAAGGAAAGCTGGATCTATATTTTAAAATTCAAAAATAGGTTATAAAGTTATAAACGACTCACAAAGAAAAATAGTGAAAATATAATACCTATGTATGTATTGGTTGATTGTTTCCAAATTCCAAAAGGAAAGAATTAACAAATTTCCAGCACCATTTAAATTTGTTGTATGTTTATTTTTTATTTTTAAGATAGTAAGATTACATTTTGCTAAATAATTGGTAACATGAGGCTCCCAAATCTCAATTAAATTTAAGAGGACAAAATCATTTTTATCAATTTATTATAAGATAACTCAGTCTTCTTAGGTCTTTCATTAGATCTACACATTCTAATTCAGAATTATTATTTAAGTAACTAAATTTGATAACACTAATCGTTTTACAAAATATCATTGCTTTACATTTTTTAATATTCAAATTAATTCCATTTGACGAACTACGAACACCACTCATGAAAATTTTAAAGGTCGTTTTGTAATCTGATAGTTATAATGACTATGGCAATCTAATTCATACGACTTGACTTAATAATTGAAAATATTTTAGAATCATCAACAAATGGTAAAATTTGGTTCAAGATTATAGAACTTACACAATACATACATTTTTTTTTTTTTTTTTATATTATAGCCAAAACTTAGGTTTTGAACCTTTTAGCACTTGCGTACCGTGGACCATTTGAAAAAGAAAAGGATAGTTAAAGGAAAGGAAAGAAAAAGGAAGAAGAAAAGTTTTGTGGGAAAGAGCGAACAATGTTGTTAATATTCGTCTTAAATCTCTGTAAATCATAAATAAAAAATCCTTCTCTCATTGGGAATGCTGCGATTGGGACGCGATTCCACAATCGAGATGTTCTTACTATAAAATTACATAGCCACATAGGTATTATATTTTCTTTTTATGCCGATTGATTTCCTAGATGAGAACATCGATCTAATATTCCTTTTACGAAATTAATTATATAATCATTTTTGCTTACTCTCGAGCATCGAAAATAACTTTATGAATTTCCTTAGAATTTGCTTCAGTCATGGCTGGGCAACAATTTAAGAACAATACAATTTTCTATATTAATTGAAAGCAATTCATTAATAGGGGATGTTGTAAGGTGGGTGGTATAATATTAGCTTATCCCTCGTACTTAAATCTAACCAGCGTTTGAAGAAACATACAAAGTATATCTGCCACTTTTCTATTTGTTATTTCTCAGAAACTTTCCAAGTAATAACCTTGGAAGGATTCTTGTTCTTCTCGTTCTTTGCGTTGTCGTTATTTCTGTATATCCGCTTTTTACTACATAATTACATATTCTGTTCTTTTATTACAGCATACAGCACTAGCAAAAAAAACTGTCATATGACGGTGGTAAAAAAAAAAAATTTTGTGGCACTGCAAAAAAAAAATGGTATTAATAAACGTAATCAAATATTAGATAATTTTTGTGTAGTGCAAAACTTTACAAAAAATTAAAAAAAATACATTCTTTTGTACCCTAAAAACCGCGTACTGAAAATTGTAACATTTTTTAAATAATTTGCCTTGTTCTCTTTTCGCAATAATTTTTATTTTAGTATATCTCTTGATAATGCCACATAATGTTGCCTAAGTACTACCTCAGGTAAATAAACTCCTAGTTTTTCCAATGTTTGACCTTGTGCCTTATTTATGTTCATAAAAAAGGCCAATTTAACGGGGAGTTGTCAATGTCTGAGAACAAATGGCAATTCTGTGGTAGTTATGGGGATAAATCTATTCCTGGAATAAATATAGTTTCCCTTATAGCTGTACCGATTAGGACTTCTGCGATTATTAAATTTGATTTTAAACTTTTTACTGCTAACCGAGTTCCATTGCAGAGGACACGTTTGGCATTTAGGTTACCTAAGTAATATTATTATATTACCCACTTTCATTTTAAGTTTATGTGGAAGCATTCCACTTGGAACAGCAGCCATTTAAAAATTTCACGGCCCACGAGTTAATTGCTTTCATCATTTTCACCGCAATCGTCAATAAAATCTGTGTTTAAATAGGTTATTAGTTATATTTCCCTCTAAAATGTTTAATACTTGTTCGTTAATCGTATCGATATCAGAATTTTTAGAGCAACGTATGTATTTACTCTTTTGAATAGGCAGCAAAACTATCTACATTTTCGAACTATTTTCAAATTTTTTTTGTATAATTATGTCCTCTTGACAACAATTTTAAAATAAAAAAAAACACAAAAAATAAAAAAAACATGAAATTTTAAGAGAGAGAAATTAGTTTTATGTCTAGGATCTGGGATCGTATATAAGTGGCTTGATCATATATAATAAATGGCTTTAAATTAAACTTATTTATTTATTTATTTTAACAGTTGATCCTACAGATAAATCTGTAGGCCAACTTTTATAGGTCCTTTTCCCTTTAGAAATGTGGGCCTTTTTTTATTAAACTATATTAATTATTTGGTATATATTTTTGTATATTATATATATTTATATATTTTTTTTTTATTAGTTATATTATATCTTTATTAATTATTAAATTATATTTGAACCGATGTGGTTGTATTGAAAATTAAATTTTTTCAGTAATTTTCACCATTTGAAAAATTTTTCGGTTCTCACGTGGTTTGAACCCGTGCTCCTTCGGTCGTTACATTACTTTAAATTAAACTTTTACGGATTTTAATACTTTTTTGCTGTTTACTTTTCTTTTACTTTTTCATTGTTCAATGCTCTTGTAGCTTCTTGTCTTCTACCCTACTGGTTAAAAATAAAATCAAAATAACACAACTTTCAAAATAAAGAGTTCATAATTCATTATATTTAACAAAAGTTATCAAAACAGTTTTAAAAAAAATTAATGAAAAAAAAACTAAATTTTCCACTTTTCGAATATCAACTTAGTAACTGATCAAACAACTGCAAACCTTTATAAAATAAATGATGTGTACAATTATAGTAGAGTAATCTTGTATAGATATATACATATATAATATGTTCTTGAAAACTAAAAATTAAAGGTTTGTTATATTGGATTTTCTTAAAAGCATTAATGATCTTTAATTTAAAACCAAAGTATTTTATAACATCCGCCATCCAAGGTTCGTTAATTTCGTGTAGTTAAAACTTTTGTAGTATGTTGATTGATTTTAATAATAATTGTTGCACATTTATTTATTTTCTATGTACTTACATACATATACATTTTTGTATATATTTAATATATTTAACTATTTATCTATTCATGCACATCATTAGAATGCATAAAAAGTAATTTGTTTAAGATAGATTTCGTGAAATTATTTGATTTATCCGTTAAAATTTATTTGTATTTTAACTTAATTACTAGCAGATAAGATGTAAACATAAGAAATCTTGATGTTTTGACGTATTTTTATTTAAAAAAAAACTTATAAAGCATTATGATCCAAAAGCATTACCTAAATTAAATATAAGTACATTGTCTTTGTATATGATCAATATTATGATCTTATAAGTAATGTGGTGAGTTATTTCTAAAGGGCGTTAAAAAGAATATTTGCTCTGTCAAATAAACGTTCAAGCGACTAGGACAAGCGACAAGCGACAAGCGAAAAGGACAAGCGACTAACTTATAAGGATATTGATCAGCTTGTTTATCTGATGAAATTCTTATAATGAAATTATATGTTAGTACGATATGCAAGTATGCACCATGTATACGGTGAATTATTTTAATTTTATTTTGTCTTCAAGGACCTAGTAGGTGAAAGTCCGAATTTTATATCGAAATAAGTGCACGACGTGGAACACCTTAGTTAGGGTATGTTACCGAACTAAGCCGATTCGGGTATTTTTTCGAATTTCCCGTCCAATAATTTTATTAGGAATTTTGTGTAAACTGATTGTTTAATTTTTATAATCTCTATTTTAAATTACTAATTGTATTCGTTTTATATTTTATTATTGTACATAAAAATGTTTTATTGTAAATTTTAATATTGTAATTTGTAAACACTTGCTAAGTAAGAATAAATAAATAAATAAGTTCGAATATTTATCTGGAAAAAAAATTTGTTTTAACCGATATAAATTTGGATATTTTGTTGAGGATATTTTGTTGATGAAATTGCAGGTATAATTTAATAATTTTTAAGGTATTTATGGTATATTTCCGTTCCAATATAAAAAAGGTGAAAAAACGTGAAATGTTGGTCATATATCGGTGAATTTTGTTTAGTTAAGTAAAAAGTATATTTTCGAATATTATAGTTATTAAAGAAAATTATTTTATACAATTTATTATACATATATTTATTATTATCCGTTATTTCTAATGGTATGGTTCTTTTAATAAATTTTTGTATTCATCAATGTCATCAGTTTCCATCTTAATTCTCGAAAAGTGGATCAGCATATTTGAGGTATCGTTTGAAGAAATAGCGATTGTTGGTTTTACATTATATGCAGGGTTTCCATCGATTCTTGTTGGATTTAACTCTTTTTCTTTTTTTTAAATAAAATATTAAAGAGTTAATGTGCTTTATGTTTTCATTTTGATATTAACAACTTAACACACAAATAGATTTTAAACTATTTCGAATTTATTTTTTAAATATTTATGTTATAAGAATTCAATTCAAAAAACCAATTCAATATCTTTAGTAAAATTTATCTTTTTTATTTGATTTTATCTGAACTTATAACCATAACATTAAAAATAGACTCTGTCAATTTTGTATATTCGTTAAATATTTACACTAATTTTAATAACAGTGATTTTGAATAAATTTTTGTTGGTTGGGTTATTAGCTGAAGATTACTCATACATTACTCATTACACATACTTCATTTAGATAGAATAGCTTATTCTTAAAACAGTTATTTAAAAATTTTTGTTAAAAAAAAATTTTATAAGAATGTTTAAATTTCTTATTTCCTAAATAGTACATCAAATACATATATGTAGATATAGAATTACTCTAATTCTAAACCTAATGCATAGTTCATAGAATCACCCTAAATCAAATCAATAATAAAATAAAAATAATTTAATTTATACATTTAATAATATTGATTAATTACCGGATAGGTTTTAAGAAATGATGCAGTATGGATATAAATTTGATTAATCTTAATTGTAGTTTACCGTAAAACTCTTGTTTTTAAAATTAACGTTTACTAAGTTATTACATCAAAGATAAATTTTGTATCAGTTTATTAGAACTGCAATCTCTGATTGAAACTGTAATAAAATACAGGAGTTCCTCAAGGTAGTAATAAAGACCCCTCAGTTCAACAATTTATCCTTCTAAAGTGATCAGTTTTTCTAAACTTCTTAACTTTGCAGACGACTCAAAGCTTTTTACACCTATATCTACGCGATAGGAGTGCCTAAATTTTCTAAATACTAAGTCATTGCCTGTTCTAGGAGAAATTCTGCACGGACAGTTTGGTTCAACTAATTAAATGGCTGTTCGATTTCAAGAGTAAATTCTCGCCCTATAGATAATTGACCCTAAACAGAGCTTCAAGCTACATTATGATAAAATAGTATTATATACAAAGAAAATTCTTCTTTAAGTTTTATTAAATAAGGGTTTAAGGAATTTTCTGACCACTATTTCACGAAATATCTTTATGCTATACATATGTTAGGCCTACCATTCGATATGCTAGCCAATATTTCAAATTATGTGGTTGAAAGAACCAATCGAAATAAAACAGTTGAGTTGTTCCACATTGCCCTCCACCATACTGAATATGGAAGATTCGAACCAATCACTAGGATGCTCCGTGAATTAAAGTATAGTTATTGATAAATGTTTCAACGTATGATTTTTACTTAATGAAACGACAGTAGCAATATCTAACAATATTGCATAAATATAGCTGGCATAAAGGATATTCGTATTAAATTTCTACTATTTTCGCGTTAGAGAGTAGAAAATTAATTAAATAAATTGCATAAATTTTTAACTATAAAAGTATAGGTAAAGACAGAATTAAGCGACAGGATAATTCAAAGACATCTAGTTTTTCAGAATCTAAATCACAACTTGGTTGATTACAGTAGGAATACTGTAATCAACCAAGTTGTGATTTAGATTCTGAAAAACTAGAAACGAGTTTTATTTATTTATTTATTTTTGTTTTAAAACGTAGTTTTCATGTGGTTCAGTTTTACTTTCCATATGTGGTAAAAATTACCACATTAAATATAAATCATAAATTTAATTACATAAATGTTAAGCATATTTATTTATTTTTTTGTTGTATAATTGTTTTTTTTTTGTTTTTGTTTTTTTTTTTTTAATTTACATTATATATTATGTATTATGTAATTGAATTAAAAATTAAAATTAAGTCTCAAATAATCTTATTTAAATGTATGAATTAAGCATAAAAAATTAATACGATGTTACAAATATAATGTTCTGGCTAGACCGGAACTAACTTACAATAAATTAATTATAATAATTGAATATCACGAATATAACATCACAGCAAAAGCTTTTATTCAAACTGAGGTGATAACAAAAACTTCTATGAGAGTATATTTTAATTTTTTTTTTATTTTTGGATATTGGATTTTCGACTGTGTCAACTTTAATTAGTAAGAAAAATATCTTATCTTGGGTAATGTTTGAATTGTTTTTGATAATCAGATTTGTTTTTAGTGATATGTTTAGATTTATATACTAATTAATTAGTCGCAAAGCACTGATGAAGGAAGTAAGTTGCTTCCGAAATATCGATATTTGCAAAATAAATACAAATGATTAGTGAAAGGAAACTCGACTTTTATTCCATAAATCTAAATGTTTGAATGTTTTATTTAAACTTGGTTATTTTCCTGTTATTCTCCTATCCAAGCAATAAATTGAAAGTTTTAACAATCACTTAGAATTCATTATAGAGTGCGGTATTGGTTCGTAGAGGATTTTTCTTGAGTGGTATTTCCTATTTTAGCAAAAAAAAATTGTTATAAATGTTATAGAGAGTTTATTTTTAGATTTGACTTGAACTCACAGTACTTATGGTTAGAGAAAATCAGATTCAAAATATAATGTTTAACAAATATCTACTACAGCTTTCAAGATATGTAAGCTGGTCTAATGTATTTTTTACAACTTTTTTTTTAATTGATGTAGGCATTTAACTAACGGTACTTATTAGTATTTACCAATAAGGATATCTGTTTTTGAATAACAGCTATTAAAATATTGTTAATAGAGTTGGTTAATAATGGATTAGATCTAGATGGGCGAGTATAGTTTACTAACGCTAATTTAGAAGTATTAAGAGAAAGATTGTTATAAATACACAGTTTTTGAAATGAGTCTAAATCTTCTTCTAAAATATTAGAATCATAAGCCGATATAATTTTCTTGTGCATTTTCATATCATTAGAGATTACAGAATGTTTGACGGAATAGCAACTAAATCATTAATGGATATTATAAAGAATAAAAGGCCAAGAAGGCTTACCCTCATGTTGCACGCGAGAACTGACAACAAAGGCTTCAAGGTTTTAACTAATCAAAAATATATGTTGTGACTTCTACCTGTTTTAATATGAAGAAATCCAATTCAAAAGTAATGAAAGGAATCCTGGTTTTTGAAGTTTGAATAAAGGATAACATGATGAGCTAAAATATCTAAAGCTTTAGATAAATATCAGTGTAAATAAAATCAGTTTAAAAGCATATTTCATAAAGTTAATTATACCAGCAGTGGTTTCGATTAAGCTTGTAATAGTAGAACTCTTTTACATAAAGTCGTGTTGGTTAACAAATAATTTATCTGCTAAGTAATTATATACATAGAATCATTTAAAATTATGTTTGAATTAATTATGTTTAGGTATAGAATAATGCTTGGCAATAAAGAGACAATTTCATTTTTGAAGTTTTTTTTTTATGTACCTGACGAATAAAGGACCGTTTTCAAATATTTTTGGAAATACTCCTGATATTTAGGAGTTATAAAACACAAAAGTGTTGTGTGGTCAATCATCTGGGTCCTTAAGAATACCTGATTTAGTGATCACACTCAGGATATTCTTCAATGGCATATGCTGGATAGCAACCATTGTTCGCAGAACGCTGCTCTCAGGAGTCGAAGTCTGCTACGAGTGAGCCTTTCGAAGTCACAAAGCAGATGTTCAATAGATTCTTCCTCTATTTAACATATTCTGCACAATTAAGTTATTTTCGGTTATGCCTATTTCATAAAGATGCTTCTTTATTAGGCAGTGAGTGGCTTATTATCCCTGCCTCGACACACATCTGTTTCCTATTTAAACTTAGAAGAGTTTTAGTTTTCTTGATCGAGTGTTTTGGCATGAGATTTTTTGCTAGACGATTTCCAGGAGCGTTGGCCCGAAATCTTCAGCTATTTGCTCCACCTAAGCTTTTAACTGAATCTTAACTGTTCTCAGAGTAATCCCATAGAACGGACTTGGTCCTAAGAAATGCGTATCCGATGCTTATCTTGTTAGATTATCTGTCACTTCGTTTCCTGCTATGCCAGAATACCCTGTTACCCACATTATTGTGACTTAATTTGTTTTCGTCGGGGTTTTAAGTATTTCTAAGCAGTCCCATGCCAATTTTCATTTATTTATTTATGTTTTACTCAAACACATTACAAAAAGCTCTTATTTTAAATTCAAATTTCCTTTAAGGTTTTACATTGTTTTTATAATATTTGAAAGTATTTCTCAGCTGATGAATAGTAAGGGAAAAATCAAATAAGGCGTTCGAATTTATTGGTGGTAACGAACATTCTGGTGTTTTGATTTCCCGTAATTGGTTCTATGCAAGGTAGAGTTAAAAGTATTATTTGAACGGAATCGGGTACAGGAATTAAGGTGCTTACACCTTAACCTTGACTCGAATATTGTTTTAAGAATATTGGAATCTATTAGACCATGGAAAACTTTAAAAATAAATAGGATATCAGCCAAGGTTCTTCTCGTTTATAAGGTATATTTAATTGCAAAAGCTTAAGGCGATGGATGTATGATGGTAAAACTAGTGGATTCGACCAATGTAAGTGGCGGAGAGCGAACTGTATAAATTTGTTTTGAAGTGCCTCGATTCTATTTTTATGAGTAGCGTAATATGCAGACCAGATAGGACTAGCATATTCCAAACATGGCCTTACGAGAGAGGTTTAAAGAGATTTAAAAATATATGAATCTTAAATTCTTTTGACTATCTCTTCATGAATCCTAACATTAAATTTGCTTTATTTACAATAGCATTTAAATGATAAACAAATGATAGTTTATTATTAAAAATTACCCCCAGGTCCTTGAATTGAGTTCCACGTTTGTCGACTTTGCAACAGTATAAAAACTTGTTCATTTTTAATAAAATTAATCCAGTCTGACGAGAATATAAGATCAACTGTTTGCCTTGAAATTTTTTTTTCTTCGAAACTTGTGGAAGACCGTTATAACATTAAATCCATCAACTAAAGAAATTTCCGATTCCGATTCTATTTCCAGATAATTTATTCTGGAACTAAGAATGAATCTTCGTCATGAAGTTCACACGTTATGCTGGGTAGGTTAAAATCTCCGCATACAATAATTTCATCGGTAGGGTTAAGTAAGGATGATAATGAATCGATACCAAGAGATAATTCAAGATATATATTAAGGGCCGAATTAGGTGAGATATAACAACATGCTATATAAAGAGCTTTGTTGCAAAGGTCAATTTTAATAACAATAAGTTGTAAGGAATCGACTTTAGGTAATGCGATCATTCGCATTAAATTCATTTCTAATCGCAACAAGAACGCCTCCTCCATTTGTGACATAGCATTAGCTACATTTTTATATCTATCTTTTCGAAAAACCGTAAATGAAGGATCAAATCAGCTCAAGTGAACTGATAGAGCTTTTTTAGAAGGTTTCCGTTAATGCGTAGATATCATGATATAAAATTTTGGAATTTAAGATTACCTCCGTTATTTTAGTACGCATACTTCTAACATTTTGGTAAAAGAGGGAATTTTTTTAAATTTTGGTAGTAATTTTATCGGCAATGCCATGAAAAAGGTCCAATTATTTTCAAGTTTCGATTAGGGACGAAAAAACTTGTTATGGTTGTCCTTAGATCTATGTAAGTTCTCTAACCATTTGTTATGGATATGGGGAACGATAAGTGTCGAGCTCTTTAACTACAGTATTACTGATAAATCAAGAGTTTCATGATAACGAATAAAAAGTTTTCGTAACTGTAGGTGGTCGGATTTGAGACCCTCTTAATGTATTATAACTATCATATTGATTTTTGTTTTTCCATCAACGCATACACTATCATGTTGGTCATATAAGTAAGCTAAGTAAATCCGATCATTATTATCGGAGTAATTTGCTCACAGTTATTTGCAGTTACGGAGAACATTTTCTGCTAAAATTGTTTTACCCAGTTATTCTCAGCATTTGTAGGTGCACCCTTTAAAAAGAAGTAACTAATTCAGAATTAGATTTCGAATAAATTTTTGCTTTATTAACTTTAGCGTTGGGTTTATTTGTGGTTACTGTTTGACAGAGTTTTAATTTGTCAATTATTATTTTATTAGAGACCCCTATTTATTAATTATAGTTCAATTTAAAGCCAAATTTAACGTTTTTAACAGAACAGGGATTTAAATATACTGATATTTTCACTATCAATGAATATGTATAAAAAAAAAACCAATAATATTTTGTTACAACTTATTACGATACACATTACATTGTCTATATCAAACCAACCTAAGTGTACCAACCTACATTTAATGATGAAAATAAAACTCATATGCTACACCTTACCTATGCTATGCACTCCCTTGAAATTTGTATAAATAGGATGGTGTGGTCGTGGTGTGGTGTGGTGATTTACTTTCTCTTATTTTTGGTGAATAGATTAAATAATTTTGAGGTGAAATATTGATATCTAACTCTATTATAATATATGATTCCATTCGCCTTTAGACCAAGTTATTCCAAATTATTCGTGACGATGTGAATACATTCTATTTGTTCTGAATCTGTTAAAATTTGAGGATTCAGATCGTTATTATCCAGCTATCTGAATCGATGTGCTGGTCTGAAGAATCTGCGATTGTAACGATATAAACTGATATATACTTGATCGAGTTTGGATGAGAGATTTGTTTTAAAGACCTCTAAGTCATTATCTAATTTAATTAGTTCCGCCAACATTCCCTTTTGATAGAGGGTAGTCGAATCAATGTTTGTAATATACATGGCAATGTAATATCAGCTTTACATTTTTTGTAATTTTTTCTTAAATTCTATCGCCACACAAAGTTAAATAGAATGTATTTAAACCTGGAAAACTGTGTTTGTAGAATCTAGGCTTGAGTAAATATAGGTTCTGTCACTTTTTGTTTTATACTTCCTACTATTCTACTCCATCCTTTGGAGTTCGGCTTCTTTGCCGAAAGAGAGTGGGCTGGTTTCCTACATCTCTATGCTTGGCATGATTATTTTGAATGGTTTCCCAAAATTATTTCTTGGCAAGTTTTTTTCAATAAATACAATAGAATTACTTATGTTAAGAATTTGATTATATTAGAAAATAATATTTGTATATAATTTTTTAAAGATTTCCCGAATTTTTCGACAAAAAATTTTCGACGTTAATTTTTAAACTTATCAATTTCTCGGGAATTTCTCTAGAAGAATCCCTAAATTTATTTTGTGTTTACTTGTCTATGATGCATTTCACCCCCTTGAATTACAATTTTAGAAACACAAAACAAAAGTTTAATAATTTTTTAATTTGAATTAGAAAATTTTTAATATTTATGTCAGTCGAATTGAAGAAATTGTGTAGGTGGTATAGTTAAATAGTGGGTCAATAACTACAATTCTTATTCTTATATTTGTGTTTTTTTTAACTCTCATTTTCATTGTTTCTATTATATTCTACAAGAAAATAATTGTTACCTTGATTACCATTTCCCATACTATATGCATATTATATATATGTACACAATAGAATTATGTATTAGCAAAGAATAAATAACTAATAGTACTATAGTACTAGTAATGTTATCATTTGTTATATATTATTTTGTATGATTTTTGAATTATACAGATATGTAAGTACATACCACATATATACTAATACTCGTGTATACATATTTTAATATTGATAAAACATAGAATAATGCATCAAAGCAATTGTTAATGCAATCTTGTTACTGAATACCTATAAAAACAAGCAAAACTAAGAAAAATAATTTTTTTTTTTACCTATAACTTTGAAGGTTTCCTCTCGACCTAAGAATATTTTCTGCAACTAAAACTAATTTTTTATATACAATAAATTTATATGCCGGTTGTTAGACAAATGGTTTTTTTTCTTATTATTATTAAATTTTCTTAATATAATAACTATTCAACAGTTGATTCATAAATAACAAATCTTATTTTTTAAGTTCTGTTTTACAACAAGAGTCTCTCAATCTGAAAAAGTGGGATGCATATCTGAAAATTCATAGAATGGGTAATTTTAATTTTATAATCCGTTTTGTCATATTCAATTTTCAAAAAAAAAAAAACAACAAAACATGAAGTGAAATGTATATATTTGAAATATGTAACTTAAGTTTTTTTACATTAAAGAAGAAAAAAAACTATATGAAATTTTAAGTCACGGAAATATTTTTCTAATAAGAATAAATGGGGAAAATAGAGATGGGGTATTATTATAATATGCAAAATCCTAACTTCAAAATAAAATATAATTTCAATTTAGTATATAAATAATGTCGGGAATCGTTAAGTTAATCAGTTTTAAAATTACAGTAAAAACAACCAAACGGTTCTTTAATAAAAATAAAAATAAATAATAAACGTGAAAATGAAATATAGTGTGAGTTTTAGATTTTATTTGATTATATTTAATTTTATTTTTGGGAAATTTATAAAATATGTATAATAAATATAACTGTATACAATTGATTTAATTTAATCAATAATAAATTCAATACCTAGTTCGTCAGCGTAGAATTGAAAAACTCTTTCAATTATCGATAGCTGTAGGTAGTTTCTTCAATTGCAGTACACCACACTTGCAATATGTGTGTACATAAAATTAAAATTAGTCTTTAGTCTTTTTTTTCTCTTAACCTGCGTGTACTAAATAATATTTTTAATTTTTGTTACATAATTATTAAATTTTTCCGGTACGGTTCGAAGTTCTTTTTTATTAATCTTCTAAAAAAATATTTAATTATTAACCAAATTGTTTATTTCCGCATTGATATGTTGGTGCGGTTGTTTTACTGTTCATGTGTAAAGTTAAAGTTAATAGGACATATTCAAATTTCTTGGTCTACTTCTTGCTCTGGTATTGTACTTGTACCGTACTGCGTCTAATTATCTATGTAGATATGATATATATAATGGAGAATTAATAATATATATATATATATATATATATATATATATATTTATATAACTTTATTTTAGAAACCTATGAATTCTTAATTTAAAAATTTTAACACTCTTAATTAAAGAAACATTTTGTGAAGCAGCAATTTAGATTTTATTTTTTATATTTTATTATGTTTTCCTTTAAATTTTGCAGATAACTTTGATTTTACTTGTTGCTATTGTATGCAGTTATGCAGCAGAAGAACAACTACAAGCAGCTGAAGAAAAAAAAACCGATAAACGAGGAATTTATGGATTTGGATATGGTTATCCAGGATTTCATGGTGGATATGGAGGCTACCGAGGATATCATGGTTTGTATATTCTTTTATTGTTTTAATTTTCTAAAGCAAAAATTTGATAGTGCAAGAGTCTCTGTGCAATAGTCTAAAATACTATTTGAATTCAAATTCCCATGTTTTCAATTTGATATTAGATTTTATTATATATGTATATAGGGTGTGTTAGGGTTCGGGTAGTTACCACACGCTTGGTGGCGCAGTATGTAGAGCACCTGCCTTTCAACCGAAAGGTTCCAGGTTCGATTCCCCGTGAAGCACAAAAAAAAAATAAAAAAAAAAGCTTTATTGGTTTTTCGACCTGGCAGTAGCCTTTGTCATTGGGATATAATAAATGACAAAAATTACAACAATTGGTAACAAATATCTGGTAACAATATAAATAAAATGAAACTATTCTATTTAAGAAGGCTTATTTCCTGACAATAGCAGTAGTTTTCCACATTTAATGAGTAGAGCCAGTAATTTGTTAAATAAATACTCGAAATATTGTAGATATTGTAGTGTACAATTGCAGTACCGTACTTAATTAAGCCCGAAAAGGTGATTCTACCTAAGTTACTGTCAAGAACGTAAAAAAAAATAAAAAACGAGTTTTTCTTTTTTTATTGAACTAATAGAAAAATATATAATATTATTTCCTGTTAATTCTAGGAGGATATTATCCAGGCTACTATAATGGATATGGATATGGATATCATGGTGTAGGACTCGGTCATGGTTACTATGGTGGTTATCCTGGATATCATGGATTAGGACACTTTTAATAAGTGTATACAAAACTAAAATCTATTTTTTATACTATAATACTAAAAAAGGACTTTGGATTTCATTTTATAAATTGAAAATTTTAGGTTAAATATACATATTTTTTTTTTTAAATTCTTATACATTAAATTTTTATACCAAACATTTACAAAACAAAAAAAAAACAAAAATGTAATGAAAATCTTTTTATTTTAATAAAGGATGAAATTTTTCTATTAATTAATTTTGTATTTAATTTTATAAATTGCTACAAAATTTAAATCAGGAATTTGTAACCAATTTTGGTTATTTTCAAAATTTAAATAATTTATTAATTTTTGGAAATAGTGTAGGTATAATCAACAATCATGCAAAAAAATTTTTTTGATTTATGAAATTTTTTTGTTTTAAACTTTATCATCACAATCAACCAAAGATTGAAATTTTAATATAATATATAATGAAAAGAAAACGTCAATATTCGCGGTCTGTAGTCGGAAACTGGTCTATCAGACAAACTGATAAAAAATAATCACGAAGGTAATTTTTAATCTAAATAAATCAAGTTAATTTCTTTTAGAATAGGACTTGATGACAATAATTTAAAAATGATAAATAAATTAAAAATTCTTAAAAATGATATTAATTCCTTCTAAAATTTATTACACTATATCTAAAAAATCTAATACAAAAAAAATTAAAGGATCATCGAGTCATCCAGTCTAGTGATGCACATTTCAACATTTATTTTCAATTTATAATATCTATAACATAATATTTTAGAAATTTTAACAAAAATAAAAACCTTTAATAGATATTCGATAAATCATTACAACAATACTAGGGCGCCCTGTGCAGTTACACACTGTGACATCGAAAATACTGTAGAATCTTCAAATTAACAATGTACTAGATCAAAAATATTTTTCGTAAAAATTAACAATGTTTTGAGATAAAAAAAAGTTTATCTTCAGTTTTAATACCTCAGTGAAACAGCAGCAAAGTGTTCAGCAAAAATTTTTAGTATACCTTTTTTAAAATCTACTGGAATCGCTGTTTCCAAATATAGCGAAATTTAAAAAAAATGTCAAAAATCGTATATTTAAGCAAATTTTAGTTTTTTTAGTTAAAATTTGGGAAAAAAAAAACTCTTTTTTATTATTATGTTTTGGTAACAGTTTTAATATGTCAATAAAATTCAGTACGAATTAATGAAAACATGTCAATAAAGTTCTGAAGTGTTTGTTGAAAATATATAGTCAGGATATAGGTATTGAATATTTTCAAATAATGTTGAATTTTAGGTATGTTTCTCATTCTTTTAACATTATTAGTATTTTTCAAAGACATTTTATTTTTATATTTATTTTAATTTTAATTAAACTTTCACTTATACCTACCGCATTCTTTTGATAGTTTCAATAAATCAAAACATCTATTATTTGGTAAAAGATTTACATGTGATTCATACATAAGTATTTAATATAAATTTTGTATACCTATATTGTATTTTGTAATAAAATAAAATATAATTATTAATATAAATTTCGTGATAATAAAACTTCAAAGATTCTAAATCTTTAATAAAAAAAAAAAAATATTACTAACTAAAAACTACATAATATGTACACACATATGTATGTATATGTATGTATCTAAACTTAAAAAAAAATTAGTTAATACGGTTAAGTGAGAATTGAGTAAATAAAATATACAGGTCAATAGACTTTGTTCATTTGCAAAATATTCTAATTTAAGTTTATGTATATATTTTTATAGTTTATTTATATATTTAAGTTAAAATATTTAGATTTGAAGAAAAATTTGTAAAAACATAAAGTATTATTAAAAATATGTAAAAAAATTAAATAAAGCAAACTAAATATTATTGACCTTTGAGTCATTTAAAGTTTGTGTATGGTGTTATATAAAAAAAAAATATTGGTATATACCTACATTTCAATTTTGTGTATGATGTGTTTGTGTTAAAAAAAAAAAACTCAGTTCAACAAAATATAAAACAACGATCGATGCTGTTTTTACACGATATTTACGTAAGGTAGGTAGGTAGGTAGGTTGGTAGGTAAAAGTGGCTGCCGACATTACATCGACACACTTGGACCGGTGAGGTCCATTGTGATACCACGGAAACGCTCCTCGCGTAGTACCCTACTCGTTGAACCAATTTGAGCTTTTAACGAAGCGACGGAGATTTTTGATACCAGTGTTTTCAAGATCTCCCAGCGAGTCCAGAAAGAAGGCTCCTAAATTGGTTTTCCTTTTATGGTAGAGACCAGGGCAGGAACAGAGTAGATGTTGGATAGTTTCATCCTCCTCCACCTCTCTACAAGTTCTGCAGAAGTCGTTTGAGGAGAGTCCGAGTCTTTTGGCATGTTTACCAATCAGACAATGACCCGTAATGACCCCTACCATAGTGATAATGTCACACCTTTTCATGGTTAGTAGGTTAAGGGATCGCTTCAAGTTCAACATAGGCCAAATCTGCTTGGTGATATTGCAGTCTGGTCTAACTGACCATCTGAAGCTTGAAGCTTTTATTGCATCATTTCGAAGCAATAAATTACAGGTGGCAAGAGGTGCACCCAGATTGCTCCTTTCCGGAAGGAGTTTTAATATAGTGCCCTCTCTAGCAAGTAGATCTGCCATGCAGTTACCCGGAATATTACCCATCGTAATAATATGTTGAACCTATCCGCTAGTTCGTCCAAAGAACTGCGACAGGCCAACACGGTTTTTGAGTTGATGGCTACCGACTCCAGTGCTTTAATTGCGGCCTGACTGTCTGTGAGTATACAGATATTTCTAACAGATAATACACTGGATCTCAGCCAGTCTGAGGCTTCTTTTATTGCCATCACCTTCGCTTGAAACACACTACAATGGCTTGGTAGGCTGAAGGATAGACTAATATTCAGGTTTTCCGAATAGACTCCACCCCCCACTCTGTCATTCAATTTTGAACCATCAGTGTAGAGGCGTACGTGTTCCTTGTTTAGAACCGTGCTACTCTTCCAACTTTCCCTAGACGGAATATCGATTTGATATGATCTCTCAAAGAAGTACCCTGTAAGAGTCAGATCTAGGTTCTCTGGAATAAATTTCTTGTATTCCGTAATAAAAAAGTGGCCAATTAGTTGTGGTTTCCACTGGGAATTGTCTTTTAGCCTGATTGCAGTTCTGGATGCCATTTCTTTGCCATGGATATCTAATGGTAAGAGATGAAATAGCGTATCCACTGTCGCGGAAGAAGTTGTTCTAAGTGCTCCGCTTATGCAGATGGAGGCTGATCTTTGAACTTTTACAAGGAGGCTGAGGTTTGTACCAGTGTTGAGTGTCGTCCACCACACCACGACACCATACATTGAGCCTTATTCTGAGAAGCGAATCACTTTTTCGCTACGTACCAGTAGAGCATCACATTGCATCACTTTTTGTATTCTGAGAAGCGAATGATACGATATGTTGCAAAACTGGCAGCATTGCTCGTTAAAACTGTCAATTTTTTATGTTTTGACATTTTTTGTTTTAAATTTTTTGCTTGAAAAGTAAAATTAAGTGAAGTTAAATTAAAACTTTATAGTTATTAAAAAATGTTTTTTCATTTATATTACGAAACAAAGTATAATAAAAAAAATATGTTCAATTTTATTTGTTTTTTTTTAAATTCATTAAGTATTTAGGCTCTCGAAAGCAGCCTTTGCAATGATTATAAGTAAATTAGACAATAAGTTAAATCCTGCAATTTGTCCACATTCAGTAAAACTCATTATAAAATTTGTTGGAACATTGTGCTTTCTTGCTGAAGGAAGTTATCAAAAACGTGTGGGGAACGAGTTTTTGGTAGGTTCAGCTAAATCATTTCTAAAATATTAGCTGAAACATTGTCAATATTAGAGACGGAATTGTGTCGAGAGTATATAAAATTTCCTGAAACCGAAGAAGAAAAATCATCCATCAAATTGGGATTTTATAATAAATTTGGATTCCCAGGAATTATTGTATGTTGATGGAACACATGTAAAAATCATTGCACCAACAAACATTCAAACTGCCTCCTATTTGTAACTTTTCTATAATTAGAAATGTAAAATAATATTTAATAATTATTTTTAAATATATATCTATATATATATATAAATAAAATTAATTTACTTGAATTTTACGTTAATTATATATTTACTTTTTCTCATTCGCCATCTTTCACTACCTTTTTCTATAATGATATATTTATCGTTTTTTCTGACAGCGAACAAAAAAAATATATTCTCATAATACCATGAAAATCGAAATGTTGCGATAAAAACCGATCAGTATCGCTATTTCGCTTCACAGAATACCAAAAATTAAATTTATCATATTTTTCGGTACGTACCGAAAAATTCCCTTCTCAGAATAAGGCTTATTAGTACAGGCTTGACAGCTGCTGTATATAGCCAGTGGACAATGTGTGGATTCATTCTCCATTTTTTTCCAATATCTCGTTTGCAAGAGTACAGTGCTGCTGTAGCTTTCTTTACTCTTTCAATTATATTCGGTTTCCAACTTAGTTTCTTGTCTAAGATAAGACCCAAGTACTTAGCTCTATCTTTGAGAATTACTTGGGTGCCGTTAATATAAATAGGGTCTACTGCCGAAAATTTATATTTTCTAGTGAAGAGGACTACATCAGTCTTTTGTGGGTTTACTGAGAGTCCACAGTTTGTAGTCCATTTAGCTAGCTGACTTAAAGCGTTTTGCATGAGGTCTCTTAGAGTGCTTAGATACTTTCCAGAGACAGCGATAGCAATGTCATCCGCATAAGCAATCACTCTGCAGCCTGCCCCTTCAAGTATTAGTAATAATTCAATTACCACCAAGTTCCATAGAAGAGGAGAAAAAACCACCCCCATGAGGAGTGCCTCTTCTGACAAACCTTCTTTCGTAAGCAGCACCAAGTTTAGCATTGATGACCCTGCTTGTAAGCATTTTGTTAACAAGTGCTACTAGTGCGGATTCTACTGTACTACTAGTGCGGTTCGACAGTGTACGTGTGATTGCCTCAACGTTGACATTGTTAAAGGCTCCTTCTATGTCAATAAACGCAACTAGAGTGTACTCTTTGTAAGCCAATGATTTTTCAATAGCACTAACTAGAGAGTGCAGGGGGGTATCCACCGACTTTCCCTTGTTGTACGCATACTGTGACGTTGAGAGTCGATGATTATCCATATTACATCGTATATAGATATCAATCAGTCTTTCAAGAGTCTTTAGTAAAAAAGAAGACAGGCTAATTGGTATAGGCGTGTGAATTTTTACCCGCTTTCGGTATGAATACTACTTTAACCTCAGACCAACACTTTGGAATGTGGCCTAGATCTAGACAACTCTTAAAATTGTTTTGAGCCAGGGAAAAGTAGTACTAAAGGAGTGTTGTAATTCAGCTGGATAGATACCATCCGGTCCTGGTGACTTGAATGGTTTGAAACTATTTATAGCCCATTGCAGTTTTGAGTTTGTTACCACTCTCTCCGATATATCAGAGTGTTCAATACCGATTTGATTTATCGTAGATTGTGTATTAGAGCCGCCGGGAAAATGAGTTTCTTACAGCAGCTTCAATGATTCTCCACTAGAAGTGGTCCATGTGCCATCTGCCTTTAAAAGGTAGCTGGGGATCGCTGAATTAGTGGATAGTATTTTACGGAGCCTTGAAGCTTCGGAGGTTTCTTCTATGTTGCCACAGAAGATTCTCCATGAATTCTTTTTCGCTTTTTTTAGTACAGCTTTGTACGCTTTAAGGGAATCTTTATATAGTTTCCAGTCTTGAGCGTCTCTAGTACTTAATACATAAATATTTACATAAATTCCAATCAAAAATTTTTGTTACTTCAGTTACCATGAGCCTATTGTATGTTTTTTAGATAATGAAAATTGTCTAATCTAATCGACCCTCAGGCCTCAATCTCAATCATCTGCATTTATATGTTGTTTCACTTACTACCGCCAGTCCCATAACTGGACTTTTTTTTCTATAGTTAGGTAGGAATCCTGGAATGAATCCTGGAACCAAGTGGTTTTAGTTACGTGTTACGTATAATTAATTACCCAAATTTCATATTTAAAATTTTAAAAATTAAAATCATATCAAAATTTTGTAACTTCCTTTCTCACACTATTAATTGTCTAGACGCTAAGTAAGCTTTTTTTGTATAAATAACGTAAATAAGTTGTATCAGCAATAATTGTAATTATAAAGATTAAAATATAAAATTGTCACTTTTAAATATTATTTCGAGAAATAAAGATTGTAATATAAAAATTAATTTTTTTTTTATTTTGTGCAAGATCACAAAATTTATTTCGCACGCAAACCAACAATGGTAGTGAGGGCCCTAAACCCACTAAAACCCACATAATTTAAACCGTGGTAATGTTTCTGTATTATTAATTAAAAATTTTTTTTTGTAAAATATTAAAGTAAATTTAAATTCAATTTAATTGAATAATAATTGAATAAATAAAGCTTTAAAAAAGTGATTTAAAAATTAAATAAAATATAAAAGTGTAAAAAATGAATGTATTTTTCTATTTTTAGTATTTTGTTATATTGACATCAATTACAGTAAAAATCGGTTATAGTCACTAATGGTCATAGGCCCAGTTTACTTTTAGTCAACAATTTTTACTATCATCATCTTTTTTGATATTTTTGTCACATTATATTCAACAATTCTTTTGAAAAAAAGTAATAAACTTCATAAGTTCATACAATCGATATCGTTTATAGTCAAAAGTGAATTATTTTTATAAAAAACTGATTTAGGATTGTCTTTTTCTGTTTTTTATTACAAACATGTATATTTTGTGATAACATATCAGAATTGCTATTTGTGAATAAAATAAATTTTAAAATTGTAATACGAAAGATATTTTATTAAATACTGTTTATAAAGATGCAATTTTTTTTTGACTACGCCTATAGTCAGAAAACAGTTATAGTCACAAATATTACTGAAATTTAGGGAATGACTATAACCGTGTTTTACTATATATACTTTTTCTCTCCCACTTTAGTTAAAGCGATATGGATAAATTTAACTTTGATATAACTTTGATGCTTTTGATATTCTACTTTTTTAAGCAGTTATTTATGGCATCTAAACTTCTTTGAAGTTTAAAAGATCCCATTTGAGTGAAGCAGTATATTATCTTGTTGCTAAATCTAAATTAGCAAGTGTCATGTCATTTCATATGAAATGGGTTCCAATACGTTCTCTTGGTACAAGATATACAAGATATTTATTAACTGAGAATTTTTATCGTTAAATCTAGGATTTCACATTTGAAACTATCGCAGGTCAGATAATTCGTTATAAGGTATTACTTTCTCATCCGAATGCGAAATAAAACTTTATTGATTTTTTAAAAATTTCCTTGTCCTTCAGCATGTAAGAATTCTTCAAGAAATACAATTTAGCGCAACCAAACTTCTTTGGAAAATGTAACGAATTCTAAAAAAGAAGAGTTTAACATTTTCATTTGAAAATTTGAAAACTTCGCAACTGCAATCTATAATTTTCCTAACCGCTGGATAATATGGATGTGTTGTGGCATAATTTTAATAATATGAAAGCCATATGATTGCCGTTTAGTATATTGATTTTGAATAACATTAAACTGTGATAAATCTAAATATGTAATTATAAATATACATATACGAATATACAATATACCTACTGTACAAATTTTCATATATGGTACATATACACGTACTTTTTTTCTTATCTTATTCTTTTCATTTCCTGTCTAACTGCTTTTCATTTTAATGATCTTACAAATATCAAGGTCGTTTCGAACTGGTATAATTAATAAATTCTCTTACTTACCATATTTTCTTTTTAGCATTTTTAGTATAAACGATTATAGAGAAAATTAATTAATTGTTAGTCTTGAGACTGTTCAAACTTGTTTGTCTATTTACTAAGTTTTCTGCATTCGTATTGAAAATAATAATCATATCTGCTTACATCGTTTCCAATCTTTTATTGATAAACCATAGGTTTTCTTTCTTTCTATAGCTTACAGCAAAGGGTAAAACTTGGTAAAACTAAGATTAAGATAGGTGGACAAAGCTGAAGAAAACTGTGGAAAAATAGATATGAACGAATGGATGACAGTTGATTAAGAAATATCAAAAGGAAAGAGAATTGCGAAAGATATCAAAACTAACGATGAACTTGAGCACTAGCAAATTGTATTGATGATAATGATAGTGATGATGCTTTTAATGATGATGCTGATGATGATGATAATGATGATACTAATTATGGTGTTAACTTCTTACTTTAAATATTTTTGATTATTTCCGGCAATATACTCTATTATTTTTGAATTTATACAATTTGAAAATTGTTATTTTGTTAACGTATTGCTCCTTAAGTTTTTGAATCTTGAATCTGTATGTAGATTCAATACCAGAGAGATTATCATTGAATCATTTGAATTAGTGTCGTTTAAGTCAAATGTTACCCTATGTCACATTTTATTTTTTTTTTATAATTTAATTTTACAATCTTATTTAAATCTGATAATTGTATGTCACTATTAGATGATATTAAGTAATTTGTTTGGGTTTTTTTTTTCATAATTGGGGAGTGAGTCCATTGACTCATTAAATAGTTGTTTCGGTGTGTCGGATGAATCCTTTTCAGCCTTCGCACATGTTGGTCCGTATATTGTAACCGTGATCCGAGACCGCTTGTTTGTATTTCCAATCTGGCGAAGTATTTTGAACTTATTGTTGCTATGGATTGGTTCAACGATTCTACTTTTAAGTCCTTTCCTTTCTAATTTCTTCGTTTCTGATGAGCCATAGTGTATTTGCTATTGGTGCAGTTCTATACCATAACATCATATGGGCTTCAAGACAGCCTTGCATAGCAGGCCCATGTATTCTATTGATAGCTAATCCATGTACTCCATTTCTAAATAATTGATAACGCTAATAGAAATTTCAATTAAAGTTCCTTGTTTTTTTTGACAATATGCTCTTATAATTTGTAGAATCTCAGGATTGACCACCGTTCGTTTTATTTTCTATTTTTAAGGTGGGCTAATTTTGTTTCGATAAAAGTATATATTTATTTTTATGTATTATTTTATTGTCAATGTATGCCAGATCTTAAGAACATTATTTCATCTGAGTCAAATCAGTTTTGGGTTAACAAACTTAATTTTTTTTATGCAACCTTGCAAACCTTGACGATATTGACGTGAGAGATACTTTAAGGCTTTAATTGGTTAAGTTAAGTGGTGAATGATAATAAAATTCTACAATATGGCATTGTATTTTTCTTATTTTATATACTTTTTTATTAACTTATCACTATCTGTTTATTTATTTATTTATAGGTTTACTTAATTTTTTATTTATTTGGTAGGTAGGTAATTTCGTGGACCAGGACTTTGTTTCTTAATATTAAAAGACAAAAAATAATTTTGTTTAAAAAATTTAAAGATAGAGTTCTGAAGTTTTGCACAGTTATTTATGATCAAAAAAGGAACCGGACGCGGTACTTTGCAAAGCTAGCAAATTATAAAAACCAATTGTGTTAAAGGCATACAAATTTATACTTATACTCTTTCACAATTAAAAAGATTCGGCTGTTATTGATTTCGAAAATTCGGACTGGTTCGGGCTGGTGCCATACAACTCCTACCACCTAACAGGAATATTTTAAAAACCAAATGTGTTATAGACAGGAGAGTTTACATTTCTATACTCTTTCTGACATTATAATACCTAAAGGTTTCATTTAAAACTAAAAACTATGAAATAAAATAATAACTTAAAAATAAAAATTTGTCTAATATACTTTTATCGAAACCAAACTAGCCCCCTAATGAAAAGTTGTTGAATTTGTGAATGCTAATGAAAATTTGACAATATTCAAGCAAGATTCATTATATACTTGTGTGTTTTATCTTATAATAGTGCTATAGATCCACCACAAGTTTTATTTTCTACTTTTTAGGGGGCTAGTTTTGTTTCGATAAAAGCATATATTATAAATTTTTAGTTTTAAATTATTACTTTATTCTTAGGGATTTTGAGCGTTTTTTGTTTAAGTGACTTACTAAAATAACAAATTGCAACAAAATATGACTTCCAAGGGGAAATTTGTCGAATATGTCACTAAAAAGTGTTCTGAATTAAGATTACTTTACTCGAATGTTATTTTGAGTTAGATTCGATTTCGTTTTGCTTACTTGACATCACAATAGAATAGTAGATTAGTATCTATTAATATTTAATTTGAAATTTAATGTAACGAAAGTTTTACATTTACATAACGTGCTTTTTTTTTTGTTATATTTGATTTATATTCTTTTTTATGAGAAATTTATTTTTAGCTCTGCATAATTATAGTTTATAAAACTAAAAGTCAAAATGTATAAAAAAAATAAATAAAATAAAATTCATAAAATTAACAAGTAAATATTCTTTATTAATAACAATAACGAAGTTTACTTGTAATGATATCCTTTTCCAAGATTATAAGAATGAGAATTGCTATATGATGGTTTGCCTGTTTGAAAATAATATACAGAATAATTACTAGTGTTTTAATTAAAACTATAAAAACTTATAAAAATTTACCATCATTGTAATAATGATTCTTCTCAAATTCCTCTAAAGTAGTTGGCTGTCTTCCATGTGGTGGCAATAAACTAATTGCTGGTTTGTTAGCAGATGCATTTGGTGTAACTGTAGAAGTAATAGTTGGATTATTATTCAAAATAATTGGACGCCAAGGCGCAATTGGAGCGGATTCAGTTGTTGGGGAAATTGCTGTTGTTTCTGTTGGTATTATACCTGGCAATAAAGCGGATCCCGAACTAATCGGTATAATGTGTGTGTCTGGTGTAGGTGGTGTAGAACTTTGTGGATGTATTCCTAATACAAAAATAGGACGTTGAAAATCGATTACTGATGGCCTATTTGGAACAAAAAATGTGTTAGATGGAATAGGATTAATTGGTGCAATAGGTATTCTTGGAGGTGGTTCCGGTATTTGAGGAATTGAAGCTGTAGGTAATAATGGTATTGAGGTTGGAACTATTGATGAAATTGGATGAAAAGTTTGTTGTGTGTGATATTGAAATCCGGTATTAATTGGATTTTGTATTGGTGTATATGATACATGTACTGGTCTAACAGCAGCTGGAATCGTTGGTACAGGATTTAGTCCAAAATCATAATGTGGTTGTTGTTTTCGATAATAAAACTGAGGGTAATTAACTGAATGAGAGGAAGTTGAAGCTCCACCTGGTCGAATAATATATTGTGTTGCTTGTGGATATGATAAATCTGGTGTAACTGGATTAACAAATGGTGGTAACACCGATTGTGTTAAATCATTTCCTAATGAATCCAAATAAAAATGAGGAGGAAATCCATAACCTGAAGGAATATTTGATGTAGGAGATATTAAAGATGGTTGATTAAGTTTAAGACCCGAATAATATCCAGGTATTTGATATCCAGGTAAATTATTATAATATTCCGGATGTAATCCATTTTCATGAAAATGTAAATTTGAACGTTTAAAATAATTTTTTTTTTCACTTTCACGTACCGAATTATTTCTATATTTTTCAATATTTGATTTATTTAAATTTTCTGCATTTATTACAATAAAAATTGTTGCTAAAAGTATGAGCAGTTTCATTTTTTATTCACTTAATATAAAAATAATTTATTCACTATTAAAATATTGTTATTATTTAATACTAAAAATAAAATCTATTTTCAAAAAATAATCAAATATGTTTGTTGTGTGATTATTTTGATTTCTGTTAATTAACTGAACTTACCAACATAATAGGAAGGTGTTTTTATATAAGCCAAAAAATAACTATATTTAAAATAAATTTATTAAAATAATTAGTTGTCTAAAAAGTGAATTTGAAAAGAAATGTTGTTAATAATATAAAACCAGAGTAGTTCATATTTTATTTTTTCTTTTGTTTTTGATTAGCAAAACATCAGTTGATTCATCTTGATCATCACCCTTCTGACTTCTGACTAAATCAAAAATTAACTGAGTTAATCCGCTTTTAACTTTGAACACACTCTGTGCTTTTTAGGATCCCTATGTGGTACAATAATTATTGTATCAGCAGCGCATGTCGTAACTGTGATATTTCCTTATCTACTGTAGACACTGTATAAACATATCTACTGTAAACAGTGTATAAAACACTTCTTTGTTGAATCCTTGATTAATTGTACATAACTAGTTAACGTTTACTGCTTCGTTCGCGTGTTTCATTGTCTTTATTCGAGTTATGATTTTGTAAAATGAATACAATAATAGTTTCTTAATTTCAAAGAAAAGTTCAGGCTGCTATACTTTTAACAAAAGTCTGACAAATTTCAGGAAAGATGATTAAAAAGTATTTCTTTTGAATTTTCCTTTTATATTTCTGTAGGCTTGATTACTTTGTTAAGTTTAGTTTCAACCAAATAAAATTTCTATTTAAATTACTTTTGATATTTTTTTTATTTCATTTTATTGCATGTATTCATTTATATTGTTTAAAAAGATGAAATCAATAATAAAAATGTAGTGTAATGCAAGTAGGACTGTTGATAAATTTAAACAAAAACAAGCTGACCAAACTTGCATATTGATGGTGATGAAAATATAGGTTTTCTTGATATTACTGGCATAAATGGTGGCATAAATGGTGAAAGTCGTATCCGAAAGACACGAATAGCTTAAAGCACTTTGGCAGGTCTTCCAAAAATCTCACGGATACAGTAATTTCAATTGTTCAAATCAAACGGCTTTTATATGAATGTGAAATATGAAAAATAACAGAAAGAATCATCTCACGCATCCAGGTATTTGTAAACAAATATCTGAGACGGAGAAATATTTTAAAAAATTACCCAAAACCTCTGTATACCAAGACAATTACGACATTGTCAAATGGTATTCACATTAAACTTCACCTAAAGGTGGGTTTTAAGCTGGTAAACGATTTAAGTGTGATAATATTTTATTGGCTCTGAAGAAGGAGTTAAAATGAAATAACTTTATTTTATATGAGAACTCAATGCGTACAATAAAATTAGTAAAATCATTTACTGGGAGGGATATCCTTCCCTGACATTGAAATATTTGTCATACTAGTACTGGGATATTATAATGTGATGGATGAAGTATATTTTTAAAATATCAGTGATAGTTTCCTATAATAATAAAATTTTTTTGAGTATATGTATTTTTAAAAAACAACAATTTTTTTAACACTTTTTCTTTGTGTATAAAATAAATTTACCAAATAGAAATTTAGCAAATTCTTTGCAGCGATCTATTTTTGTCTTATGCAAAAATTCAATAAGCTATCACCCTCTTGAGAACCGATGAAATATTATCACACTTAAAATGTTTACCAGTTAAAACCCATCTTAAAAGACTTTTTGGTTAAGTTTTAAAAGTCGGTAAAATTATAAAAGTACGAATATCATTTTGCGAAACTCATAGTACGAGTGCCAGTTTTTATTTAGATAATAATTTTCTACATTAATATAAACTAATCTATGCACTTTTTATTTTATAAAAAATTAAAAAAAAAAACATACTTTTTCAACAAAACTCTCGCTTTCTTCTTTCAAATTCGTATTTAATTTTATTATTCAATTCATTATATGTACTATATTTATAAATACATAGCTTGATTAACATTCTAATCACAATCAGTAATTTTAATAGCTTTTAAGAGCAAATTTGTCACATATTCGTTATAAAATTTTATTTGGGGGGATTAAAGTTTTACAGTTCACAATTAAATAATAATTAAATTTATTGTTGAATAAATTTAATAAACATACTTTCTCCCAAAATTGATTACTATATAGGTACTATACATCTATTTTTGTGCACGTGATTTTGATAGGTTCGTATACAATGCATTGGAATTATGTGACCATTAGTTTAAGCTAATAATAGTTATCACTACAAGATATTTATTTTAAATTTACATTTTAAATTATACGATGGTGGGTGACATGAGATGAAAATATTAATATTATAAAAAGAAAACAAGAAAAAATGTTTTAAATAAAATTTATTGTAATGAAATTATTAAACTGAGAGATGAGAAAATAAGAATTTTATAATACAAATTAATACAATTTACCATAAAAGTAAAAATAATTTAGATTTTACTTCTAAAAATATATTAGTAAGTATGTAGATAGGTAGATTTAATATAAGTTATAAATTTAACATTAATTTAATTCCAGAATAAATAAACACATTTTTATGACAAATGTTCGAAAAGATTTTTATAAAATTTATTCACGAATCCAGCTATATAGAGTATATAAGAATTGAAATGTAATTGTAATACAATATTGTATTAAATATGCTATAAAAATCATATTTTCTGCCTAACAGAAATCTAAATATAAATAACTCTGAAATTTTTTGGAAAAAAGCCTTCACTTAGATAAAAATAACTGCTACTTATGACAATTATCATGAAAACAATCAATAAGGTAGACTTTTACATTAACTTTTTATATCCACTAATAAACCGTAAATTAAGCCCTAATGTAGAAAATAAATTTCTACTATTTAAAGTAATTTGTCGCAGCTCGCTTACATACGGTTACCTCTTATGGGCAGATGCCGTCAATTGACAATAATGCAAAGGAAGGAAATGCAATTTTAAAAATGATTCTTTGTATCAAATGTAAATTACTCTATGCGAACAAATTTCAAAATAGCTACCTACTTTTTTTGGAAATTTGTCAGTATATATTCAGAAAATCGGCTCATTGCAGCGATTATAGATTAATTTTGTATAAGCAAATATAAGTACATAAGTTAAACTTATTTAAGTTTTATATAAAAATAAAAAAAAAATGAACAAGGTTTTATCTAGCCATTTTTTCTCTAAAACTAAATATTAAAAATGAAAATGAAATATCTCAATAAGCTAAAATATAGTTGTTAGATGTAAATATGTACATAGTATTAAGCTCTAACTAAAAGTAAATTCTGTAAAATAAAATACTATAATTAAGGCGATATAAATAAATGAAATAAATAAATAAACATGCTATGGATTTGAGATTCTTATAGCACTGCCTTAGCACAATCTCAAATTACTATAATAAAAAAAAAGTTGGATTAGATTTTTTCGATAATATCAAAAGCAGTTTTTATACAGTAGACATAACAATACTAATACTCAGAGTACTATTTGAATGTGGTATTACAAGTATGGATTTGATTGGTTCAAAAGCTATTTACACAACAAACAACAATATACAGAATGTAATAAAATAAGAAGCGATAAAACTAGCATTGATTATGGTATTAGCAGGTAGTAGCCTTTCTTAGTATTTCCTTAAATGGTATTAACCTTTCCAATACAAGCTCAATCAAATACTTAGGGGCTTACTTAGACGACAAGCTTAACTTTAAATCACATTTTTGTAATATTATCAATAAAGCTAATTCTATCTATGATGAAAGATATCTATGATAGGTTTTGTTAAACGTTGGTCAAAGGAATTTAAGGATCCCTATGTTCTCAAATCTTTGTATTCTAGTCTCGTTAGACCAAAATTGAAGTTTGGTCACCTTTCTGTGATGTTCATATCAATAGAATTGAAGTAGTGCAAAGAAATTTTTTGAGATTTGCTTTGTGTAACTTCCAATGGTCAAATCCATTAATTTTACCTCCATGTGAACATACGTTAAACCATTGATTAATAATACTATAAAGATAGACATTTTCATACAACAGAAAATGTTCAGCTCACTTTTTCCATTATATATATTATCTGGAAGATAATCAATGTGTTGGTGCATTTTCTATATTCAATTTGAATTTTTAAATTTTTGAGCGTTTTATACGACTTTATTCTCTAAATAATTTGTATGTGTTTAGTTTCTCTATACTGTTCTTGAATATTATTGTTTTTAACTTTTTGTTATTTGAATTTGTATAGGTAATTTGAATTTTTTTTTAATTGATAGGTACAAAAATTTCAAATTGGATAGCATTTTTATCGAGTAGTCTTTTAAGAAAAAGGTTTTATAAAATTATATTATAATTTTATAATTTATTATTACAAATAATATACATGCACAATATCAACAATTATAAAAATCCTTTTATTACAATGTATATTGAGAGAAAAATAAAAAAAAAATATTTTTAAAAGACTACTCGATAAAAATGCTATCCAATTTGAAATTTTTGTACCTATCAATTAAAAAAAAATTCAAATTACCTATACAAATTCAAATAACAAAAAGTTAAAAACAATAATATTCAAGAACAGTATAGAGAAACTAAACACATACAAATTATTTAGAGAATAAAGTCGTATAAAACGCTCAAAAATTTAAAAATTCAAATTGAATATAGAAAATGCACCAACACATTGATTATCTTCCAGATAATATATATAATGGAAAAAGTGAGCTGAACATTTTCTGTTGTATGAAAATGTCTATCTTTATAGTATTATTAATCAATGGTTAAACTTAAATCATTTGAAATCTTTGAAATTAAGACGAGAAATGGCGGATGTTATTTTTCTTACTGAAATTATTAAAGAAAACATTGCTTCTCCACAGATTTTGAATAACATCAACATTAATGCAAATAACCGTCTACGAAATACAAATTTCTTTACATTAAGTTTCCATAAGACCAATTATGTCAATTATGAGCCAATTCATAGAATGTTACTAATTGGTAATAAACACATAAACTATATTGACTTCACACTTTTGAAGCAGACTCAAAAACTTAAATTATATAAGTAATCTGTAGTAATTAAAATATGTGTCTAATTTATTCAATGTATTTTAACTATATAATTCTAACTTAGATATAATTTTATTTGTAAATTGAATGTGTTATGTTGTATTGTAAAAACAAAATAATAATAATAATTGTAATAAAAAATAAAGTTAGAAAGTAAAATATCAATTAAACTTATAATTATATATTAAGAATTATAAAATAACGAAAAGAAAAGTGTTCTACAAAAGCAAAATATTATATACTAAATTAAGCAAACAATAAAAATAAAAGCTAAAAACACTCTATGCAAAAAGAATGCAGTAGCGAGTGTAGTTACAAAAAAAAATATTTGACCAAAATAAAAATAGAACAATAATAACGAATAAAAATCGATAATAAGAGCTTATAGTCCTATTAAAAAAAAACTAAAAATAAAAACCAATATCTTATAAAAAAAAACAAAATTAAATACAAAAAAATTACGTAACTATGCGTACTAAGTCATTTACTTGATCATGATTGAAATTAAAAAGCCAGAGTTTAACCAAACTGAGTAATTTAGAACCATAAACATTGTTAGTTAAAGGTGGAGGTAATAAATTATAAAGCCGAGGTGCAATTGCTAAAAATGAGCTTAAAAAATGATGTACATTATGAGGGGGTATGATAGCTAATCTTCTGTTGTTGATTCTCAGATTATATATTTCAGAATACCTACTTCGTAAGTAACCACTTCTATTAAAGAATACTTTGAGGAGTCGGAAGTAAAAAAGATGCTTCAGAGGTAAAATATTCAAACATTGAAATAAAGGGAAGCTGCTTTCCCTACGATGTTTTTTTAAAATTAGTCTGATAATACACTTTTGTTGTATTAACAAAGGTTTAAGATAATTATTAAAAAAACCACCCCAATTAACAATTCCATATTGTAATTTAGAATTAAATAAACCATAGTATACAGACGTAAGCAGTTTAGGAGAACAGAACTGCTTAAGGTGATAAAACTGTCTAACAACTAAATGAAAATACTTACTCAAAATTCGTGTATGAATTGACCAATCTAACTTAGAGTCTATTGTAACATCTAAATATTTGAAGGAATCAACACAATCAACTTTAAAACAACCTGCGGAATAGTTATACATTTCGTTAAAATTACATAATTTCTAAGTATATAGCATAGAAAAAAACAAAACAATCGAACACTAAATTAACAAAAAATTGTGGCATGCACAGCTTGACGTATACACAAGGACATCTAATCAGATTTTTGTTTTGTTTTTACACCATTACCAAGCACCAGGAAATGATGCCTTTATACAAAATTATTGTTGGTTCAGCTACGGGAAAAAGGATTGGTATAGGGAAATAGGATAATCCAGAGCATGCGTATCAGCTTTTTAAGAAAGGAGGGAGCCGTTATTTTAAAATTAAAAAAATATTTTTAACTAAATCGAGAGTGCTCCATCGATTGAGGATATTTTCAACTTACGGGGAGGACCGAAAATCGGATTTTTAAGACCAAAAATCGCCGAAATTGGCCGAAATCGTGATTTTCAAATGGGAAGGGTACTTTTTTATGCAAATTCGGATTTCATGACAAAAAATAAGAAACTTTTGTAAAGTAAATTTTATAGTCAGTACATAGTAACAGGAAAATTTACTATATAGACAATACAAAACAAACTTCTATTCTATATAATGAAATATTTAACGGTTGTCATTAAGCTACCAGGGATGTTATCTACATAGAGATATACAAATATAATTTTTTAATAAAAAAAATCCAGAATTTTACAAGAAATCATGAATTACAAAGGCTTCACCATCATGTCAAGGCAAAATACAAAACATAGTCAGCCTGTTCAAAACAAATAAATCTATTCAGTTTGCTGTATATTTGAAAAAAATTATTTAAATAAACTTCGCTTCGCTTGATGTTTAAATTGACATTAAAAAATAAAATTAAAGCCAAAAAAATACTCAATAATCTTATTGAAATAGTAGGTAAAAGGTTATACTTTTGGTGCGTAAAAATCTCAAACGCAATGTCCACCTACGAGGCTCATAGTGTTCTTCTCCAGATTTCTACCAACAGCAAAATATCAAACTAATAATAACAATCATTTGACGACATTGATTAATTATTATATTATATTATATTATTATGAAATAGTTTATTAACTAGATAGTGGTTGCATAATGCTAAAACTGCAACTCAATATGTAAACTTTGTATTTAGATCTTGAAAAGTATTTTTCAAAGATTCTGATATCCAATTATTTTGAGACGGCTAAGAATTGCAATAACTTTTTCGAATAGTTTAAAAGATATTTATTTACTGCAAAGTTCTAATCATATTTACATACAATTTTGCAAATTTTGAGCTATAATTAATATAGTTTTTTAATTAGTTCTTAATTTCAAAGCACTCTGCAAATAATTTCAAACCTTTTCGAACTTTTGTAAACAAGTATATTGTAAAGATCAACAAATTCTTATTATAACTTACTTTAATCAGCACAATTTTGTTATTCTACTCACTACTATATTAAGTTAGTAATAAAGAAAAAATATATAATTTGATTTAAAAGTTGTTCGCATTCTAAATTTGATGAATTACTTTTTGCGGATGTTGGCTGAAATTGAAAATAATAAAAATATATAGATATGTATATGTATTTAATAAATTGTGTTACTGATATTTTTTATTTAATATAAATTTTTTAAAAAAATTATTCATTTTATATTATAAGTAGTTTAATATATAATTAAAAACAATTCTGAATTCTTAGTTTTCCCTAAAAGTACTGTTATTAAAAACGAAATTTAAAAACTTTGTCAAAACAAACTATTGTTATACCATACCATATTAGTCTATGGTTGTACTAAGTTGTTATTATCAAACTTTAATTATAACAAAATTTTGCACTCTAATGAAAAACTTTTGAAAGAATATACGATATGTTATTTTACTTTAGCTTAAAAGGGGGATGCCAACCACAATACCGCAATACGTCGCCGTTATGAAATTTAGTCACTTGTTGCCCTACGAACACAAACAGGACCATTACATATTCTCCGAGTAGACACAAAGCTGTAAAAAATCTTTGGGTATCCAAAAGCCAAAGTGATTATAATATTTTTAAACTTCTCTTTGGCCAATTCAAATCCAAGTTGTTAGTCGAACAAGGTTATAATATTTATTTACAGAATATGTCATCTAAAATTCTAACTAATTCTAAAAGCTTTTGGAGATTTATTAATTTTTTGTGCAATATAAAAACTCCCGTAGCAATAATCCGTTGGTTATCTCTCAATTTTTCCGTGATTTCTTTGAAAACTTCTATTCTCGGTCTCTTTTTAATGCTAAATTAAAAGCAAAACTACTATGCTAATTAAAGCAAAACTACCGTTATAGACAATTTGGGTGTTTCCCTCTTTTTGGATAAAATTCTTTATAACACCAATGCATAAAAAAAATCCAAAAATGATGTTAGTAACTATCGGTCAATCACTAAATTGTCCTCTATTCCTAAATTATTCGAATTAATTCTCTTTGATAAACTATATCAACATCGCAGTTGTATTCTCAAAAATTCCCCAAACCAGCACGGATTTGTTAAAAACAAGTCAACAGTCACGAATCTGGTTGAGTGTATCTCTCAGTTTATTAATAATATGTAAAAAGGTTTTCAAACTTATGTCGTCTATACAGATTTTAGCAAAGCATTCTATCTTGTTCCACATAAACTTAACTAAACTTGGATTTTCACCATCATTTGTGAAATGGATTGAATGTTATTTGGCTAATAGAAAGTATACTGTACAATTCAGAGCAGCTACTTCAACATCATTCGAAGCAAATTCAGAAATTCCTCAAGAAAGCCACATTTTATTCATAATCGCTATTAATGATGTTGTATCTGTAATTAAAAATATTGAAGTTCAAATTTATGCTGATGACATGAACATTTTTAAGAACATCCCATCGAGACTCAAGTTTGCTTCACAATTTCCTCGATAATTTCTTTGCATGGTGCCGTAGCAATAACCTTATGCTTAGTACGAATAAATGTGTTGTGATGACCAATTAATGGACATGTTCTTGAAATAGTTAGGTCAATTAAAGATTTAGGTGTCACTTTCGACGAAAAATTTTCTTTTAAATTCCACTATAGTAATATTATTAGTAAGGTTAACTCAATGTTAGGCTTAATAAAGCGATGGTCCAAAGAGTTTGATGACCCTTATATCTTAAAATCATTATATATATACCTTGTGAGGCCACAACTGGAATATGCTAGTCAGTCTGGTCACCCTATTATGAAATTCATATTAAAAGTATAGAAGCTATTCAAAAGAATTTCATAAGGTATGCACTTCACCACCTTCCTTGGTCTAATCCACTCCATATGAACACAAATTAGATTTGCTGTATTTAGCTACATTAAAAACTAGGCGTGAAGTTGCTGATGTTCTTTGCATCATCCAAGTAGCGAAAGGGAATATTACATTTCCATTTATATTGAATTCTGTTCGAATTTTCAATAACACTCGATTCCGATCACCTAATCTTTTCACACATATATTTCATAGAACCAACTATGGTAGGAGGGAGCCTATCCACAGAATGATGATAATAGGGAGCAAACATAAGAACGTGATTGACTTATCACTCTCAAGAGATTTGTTAAGAAATCGACTATACCTTTGTAACCAGACCCTTCTAACTAAACCCTCTAACCATTAGGTAGTTAAACTAACTCTCTAGTTTTATTTCTATTTCTTTTTGTTTTTTTTTTTATTTTTGAATTTTGTAAATTGTAATTTGTTTGAATTAAACGAAATAAATAAATAAATCCTTAAACGAAATCTTTGAGATCAGATCTCTTTTAGGTTATCAAACATACACTCCTCTCAACCACTTGAGCCTAATTTCGTATCCGTAGGGAAAATGTTTTATGTCTTGCTGAGTATCAAAACCTTCACAGATTCAACAGTTATCAGAAATGACAAGTTTTATAGTCGTACTACATGCTTGCTAAACAATCTGTGATCTGTAAATGTAGCCATTATCGTCCTAATCTTTCTCCTATTAAATTGAAATAATTTCCTAATTTTTCCGTTATTAACTTCTGACCATAACTCCGTGGAAATTTTATCTTTTATTTTTTAATTTTATGCCACTCAGAGCTTACTCTCTCATGGTGATCGTGTCAATAAATTCCTTTTATGATGGGTATATATGGATGATTACGTCCGCTGAGTTGAGGTCAATTTTAGTCTTTTCTCTTGCAAGCCCATTCGCTGACTGAGTTGCTGGAATCAGTTTTGGACCACCTATTGATTTCTATGGTGTAGAAATAAGTACTTAAAATTTCCTAGTGTTGTGTTGCAATTGCTTGAAGGAAGACATTGTTGATTTTAGTTCAATAGAACAAATGTTTTTTTCCAATAAGATATTTAGAGTTTGAATGCTTCGACGTATGTTAGAAGATCTGTAGGGCGCGATTTTGTATTTTAGATTTAATAATTGCATTGTATACTGATATTGCACATTTTTGTGACATTTTATCTCTGATTTTGTAGAAGAAGTATGTTTTTTTCGAGATTTTTTTGCATGTATAACCTAAGATGCATAACTTAAGATGCTTATGAAATTTTAATTGCTCATCTAGTATTAACCCTAAGTACTTAATTTCGCTTACTTTTTCAACAGGTTCATCAAAGATTTTTACTTGGTATTCTGAACTACCATTCTAATTATCATGAGCTTTGTTTTATTTATATTTAGTTTTAATTTATTCATTCTTAGCCACTTGTTGACTCTTTCCAAATCATTATTTATTTTCTCTATGCAATCATTAGCTGATTTTTCTGAAACATATAGAAGTGCATCATCCACAAACAAGGAATCTCCATTACATTTATGTATATTAGAAACAATAACACCCCTAAAACAGATCCTTGTGGAACTCCCAACAAAACTTCAATTGCCTGTGAGACTACACCGTTGACTTTAATTTTTTGACTTCTATTGCTTAAATATGACTTGAACCAATTAAGTTCTATATTTTCAACGCCTAATGCTTCTAATTTCAATAATAGAATATTCCTGTCTACTGTTTCAAATTTCATGTCAAGGAAGACCGCTACTATCGTTTGCTTTTCGTCTGCAAGCTGTTTCCAATTTGCTACAATTAGATTCAGAACTGCTTCAGAACTGTGGTTTTTCCTAAAACCTGATTGGAATTTAGATATTAAATTGTTCTAATTCAAATACATTTCAAGTTGAATATACATAAACTTCTCAATAATTTTTAACTCTAGGCTTGTCATGTTAATTGGACGGAAGTCACAGCATATTTTTGAGTGTTTTACTTTTTCTATTGGTGTTACTATTCTTTGCTTCCATGCTTCTGGATAAATTCAAATTATCAAATTATCAAACTTCAATCAAATTATGTGTTATTAAGTCAAAAACATCCAATAACATTTTACAGTTTACATAATTAAAGTCTTTTTTATTATTTAATTTTTTTAAAATACTTTTTAAATCATCTTCCTCCATTGTTTTAAAATTAAACTGATTTTATTATTTCTTAAATTAAATTTTGGTAAGGTATGTTTGGAATACTATTATTAATTTGTACTATACACTATTTACAAAGTATGTATTAAAATTTGTTGCTGTACTGTTTTTATAAATCAAAGCGTTAAAATTGACTTCGATAATGTTATTTTTTTTTTCTTTTAGTACTAACGTTTTTATTGTTTTCCGCATTTTCGATTGGTCCTTGCTCTTGAGAATTTTATTACTTATAAAGTTATTTTTAGCCTGATTTAGCTGGTTTTTATATTTATTTCGTATGATTTTATATTTCACCCAGTCATCATAAGAATTTGTTGAAATTTCTTCATGATATTGGTTGATTTTCCTAATTTTCATATTACGAAGAGAACTATTAAACCAAGGATTATTTTTATTATTTATCCTAATCGTTTTCATAAGGTGTTGGCTAATATTTCGTAATTCATTATTAAATATACAACTTGCTTTTTTATTTACACTTATTGAATAATATCTCGACATTATTTGACTACCAAAAATTAAGTTTCGAAACCTTCTTTTATCATAATTAAGATAAGTAACAGTATCTATGTTTTCGCTTCCACCATTGTCCATTATAGTAATACTAATTCCTTGATGATCACTAATTTTATTATTTTCACAAATTTCAGCTGTTATCTTATTTCTATGATTTGTTACCACATAGTCGATCAAAATTTTACTAGTATTAGTTATTCTCGTCGGTTCATTTATAACTTGTTTAAAATTTAAATCAATTTAAATCATTAAAAATTTGCGCAATACTTAAATGAGGTGTTGTGTCTTTTGACCAGTCAATGTTGAAATCACCCATTATTATTATAATTTCGTTCAATTCATAAAGATATTCAATTAAGTCATTTAAATGATTTATAAAATTACCATGCATATAGTTACTATTTGGTGATTTATAAATGACAACTAATGAATAACAAAGATTTTGTTTTTGAATCTTTACCACTGATTACCATAAATCCATACCAAAGTTTACTATTTTAAGCACTTCATGGTACCAACTACTATTTGTGTAGAGCACTACACCTCCAGTGTCCCTGGATATACTATTTACTCTTATTTAATTGTAGTTAGCTATATTAATTAAGTTATCCACGTCCATATCATTCAAATGTGTTCCCGTTGGACAAATGAATTGAAATTCACCACTATTTGCAATTACTTCTATCTCATTGAACTTATTAATCAATCCCTGTACATTTGTATAAAAACATTTTAGATCTTCATTTTTAGTATTCTTGCAATTTTTTTTATTTTATCATCAATATTTATTAATTGCTAATAGTTCATTTTACTTCTCTCATTATTTAATTTATGTAAATACACACTACAGGATTTACTGAATACACTGTGATTTATATCCAGATTTAAGTTCCTTTTTTCATTATGTATACTACAATTTATACATTTATTCACTATATCCTTATTACAATTTTTTCCAGAATGTTTACCTAAACATTTTGAGCATAGCTCTTCATTTTTACATTCATTTGATTTATGATTATATCCAAGACACTTATAACAACGTTTAACATATGTAGCGTCACAAACTATACATTTATCCCAACCTATATTTATTCATCTCTACTTATTGCTTTTTAAATCCACTACTATCATCAATCTCAATGACTGCATTATATACATTTTTATTATTTTTACTCTCCTTTATTCTCAAACATCTCATCTCATTTAATCTTAAAAAGTCGTTTTGCTTTTTTATTTTAGTGATAAGTTCACTTTCCTCATATTTGCTGCACCTACCGTGTATAAAAAGTTTTGGCTTTCTTAATTGTGGAATTTCTATGTTATAGTTTTCCCCAATCTTTTCTTCCAGAACTGATTTAATTCTCATACTGCTTTTGCTCTCGATTAACGTAATTCCATTATTTCTATTTTTAATGCTTTAAAAATTAATCATTGTGGGATCAACTTTTTCTTGAACCTCTTTTTTTGTAGCATTCGTATTTTGATTTTTATTCTTTGGTTTAACCATCAACACAGGTGCATTATTTTTTAAAACCGAGGAATATGAAAATTGTTCTACTTTTATTTTACCGAAATAATGTAGAGAAATTAGGGGTGAGCCAACCCCATGCGAATTATACACTATTTTATATGTCGAATATATCAGGTAGTCCAGAGCATGCGTATCAATTTTGTAAGAGAGGAAGAAGCCGGCATTTTAGTTTCTTATTTTTTGATGTATAGCCCAAATTTGTGTAGAAAACTACCTCTTGGCATATTTTGGTTTAAAAAATCTATTTCTGGTCCATTCCGGAAGTTGAAAAATCACCAATCATTATTCTAGATTTTAAAGTAACGGTTTCTTACTCTATTAAAAAATTGATACGCATGCTCTGGAACACACGGTATATACATACTTCGTAAATATTGGGCAATTATCTCTTGAAGAAAATTAGGTTTAACCATAGAGTAATCATATAAGTAGAGTATTCACGTAGAACAAAACTTGCTAGTCACTTTTTCAAATATCAAAATTCTGTGTTCACTCAAAATAATATTACTCAATTTTTAACTGCTTATAAGTTGAGCGCAATGTATTTTGTACTCATAAATAAAAAGATTTTGTGTACCTACTACTTATGAACATATTTATTTGTTATTATGCTGTCAACAGTGTCAACAATATAAAAGTTGTATGTATAGGTACCCAAAATTGTATAGTTATATGCGAATGTGCATGCTAGCTACAGTATATACATACTTCTTTATTTCGCTGCTCGCATTTCTACTTTACTTATGTGATAAAAATTAAAAATTACACAATGTGTGTATAAAAAACTATACATGCATTTAAAGTCCTTTCAATAGACCACAAATAATATTACAAATCAAAGTATTGAATTTTTTTTTAGAAATTGAAAGAATTCAAGATTATTGCTGGATTTGTTGTTATTTTGCTTTAATTTTTAAAATTTGAAGAATTAATATTTTTATTTGGACTTGGTCAATGATTTATGAAATTTGTGATTTCAAATTTTATAGAAGAAAGGGACAAAAAAATTAATGTTGGTTTTGTAAAATTAAAAATAATTCAAATTAATTTCTATTGAAAAGTATACTGAAAAGTAGGTACCTACATGTATTTTTAAATTTTCAGCAATTTTGGTTTTGTTAATTTTGTCTGTTTCTTACCGTAGATAATAATATGAATAGTATATATATAAATACATAATATAATTATGAATACAAACAAACAAACAAGCTATCAAAAATTAAAAAAATAAAACTGGACATTTTATTCTTTATATGGATTGTTGGCTGTTTTTATTTCTTCAGAAATTATTTCATCTGAAATAGAAATACGATTTTTAACCAACTTCTGAGAAAAGAAAACAAAACGGTATTCCGTACAAACTTCACGATTTGTAATGCATTACTAATAAATTTTATTCTTTTATTAGCATTATTTTTAAAAAAATTTTCTGGATTATGTAATGCTATCATTGACCTATTATTGTATGGATACAATTTCATTCATTATCTTTGCGATTAATTGTGTTTTTTTGTTTACATTTTTCTATATACATATATTTTTTGCATTGAATTAGATATATAAATGTATGGTGAACACATATACGATATTACGATATACACTCTTCATATAAATCAAAAGTACATACGTATGTAAATACTTTTCAAATTATCAAACAATGCCTCTATACTCCTAGCCTAGTCACTGGGAGATCAAAACTTTATTCACAAAACTAAAACAAAACTTAAAACGAAATCGTAATTCGATAAAATTCCGAAAAAATCATTCTGTGAATAGGCTAGAAGTATAGTGGCATTGTATGAAATATTCTTCTAAATAAAAAAAAAATTTTGAGTAAAAATAATTGAGTTTCGAAAATTATATTTGAGTGTTTTGGGGTATTGAGTAAAAATGGGACGGCATTTTCGTGTTTTGAGTAAAAATGGGACGGCATTTTTAGAAGAAAATGATTAACAAATATTGTTCTACGTGAATACTCTACTTATATGATTACTCTATGGTTTAACATCGTGAAAGAAATTACAAGTATTTGGCAGCATTATTAGATGTATTAAAAATATGCTCATTATTTTGCAGTTTTTGGTTTAGCTATACATCCAAAGTGTTTAGATTTTGAAATTGTTGTAGTTTTTTCTCCTTGGAGGATCAAAGAGTTGGGACGGATTGATTCTTTTTGCAAGAGATCACAGAGAAATTTGAGTTTGGATAATGTTAAACTCAACTCTTTTTGCTATTACGATTGACTATTTTTGCTAGATAGTGGTTAATAGAGTAGTTATCATATTTTTCTGTAAACTGATTGCAGTAGAAGTGACATTAGATTTCCTTCAAAATTACAAATTAAGTTTTTTCAATATTTGAACCGATTTTTGTGTTTTTTTTGTTTTTTTGAAGTTTCAGTTTATGAAATTCTTAATAAAAAAAAAGTATTCTAAATAATCGAAAAATAGAATTGAAATATTTAAAAATACAAAGTGCACCAGTTTTTAATTAATTTAACTTCATTGGAGCTTTTTTTTCTTTATTAATTCATTTTTATTTTGGTTTTTTGATAAGAAGATCAATTTTGTTCAGATAGGTTTGTGAAGCTCTGCTCCAAATAGGATTAACGTAGATTACATTTGAAATGATATATGACGAATAAATATGATGTATAGTATATTAGAATTTAAAAATCTTTTCAATCGTTTTAATAAGAAAACAAATGGTAATGTAATATGCTCATCCCATCTTAATTTTTCATCTAGTATCAACCCAAGATATTTGTAACTTTTAACTACTTCAATATATGTATTGTTGCCCATGAATGTGGTATTGATAAATTTTTTATTGTCAACAAGCAAGATTTTGCTTTTATCGACATTCATTAGTAGTCTATTATTTATTAGCCATTTGTCAATATCTTTTAAGTCATCGGATATTGCAGAAGAAAGGTGGTTATCACTATTCTCGGAATATTTTATGACAGCATCATCAGCATAAGCTGAATATATTCCAGTAGTGGAATGCGTGCTAAATCGGCTATATAAATTTTAAATAAATCAGGTCCTAAAATGGAGCCTTGAGGAACACCTTTTTTGATCTCCATCCAATCGCTCTTATAGCTTCCATTACGAACACATTGCATTCTGTTGGTTAAGTATGATTCGAAAAACATTTTTTGGCTACTATTAAAGTTAAGGATGGAAAGCTTACTTAATAACACCTTAGGATCTACACAGTCATAGGCCTTTCTTAGATCAATAAAAACACAACCAGTGTATTTTCCTTCATCCATACTTTTGGTGATGAAATCTGTTAGTCTGTTAGTGTTAGGCAAGCTGCCGTAGTATTTGAATACTGCTCGATCGAAACCATATTGCTCTGGATGAAGAATATTATTACTTCGTAGGAAGCTAGTTAACCTATTTTTTTTTATAGTTTCAAATATTTTAGAGAATACTGGGAGTACATAAATTGGTCTGTAATTAGATGGGTCAGTGCTATCACATGATTTGTGATGGGTGTAACGAGAGCCATTTGCAAACAGTTTGGAAAATAACATGTCTAGAAAGATATGTTTATAAATTTAGATAAGTTTGTTTGAAAATTTTTTTACAAATTTCGTTGAAATTCCGTCATATCCCGTAGCAGCTGAGGATTTTAATGAGTTAATCGCCAGAATGATCTCGTCTGAATTTGTAGGAGATAAATGAAAATTTGAGAAGGTGTTTCGCGAGAAATTTCTGAAAATATTCCGATTAATATTATTTGAGGGAAGCTTTAGATTATCGGTAATTGTGAATAAATATTCATTCATCAAATATTCATTCATATAAGTAAAATCTTTTGCGCGTCATTAAAAGATTTATTATTGAAATTAATGGATTTTATTTGATTGTCTGTATTTGTAAAGTCTTTGTTAAAAATCATTTTTTTTGTATACATTCCATAATTTCTTAGGATTTCCTGGCTCTTTGGATGATTAAGATTTTTACTTTATATCTTATATCTGTTATAAAGGGTCTTGACATTTTCATCATTTGGATATTTCCTTTTATATCTGAAAAAAGAGTTTAATATTTTCAGAAATTTTCGGAGTCATCCAATCATTTTTCCTTTTAAAACAATTGGAAGGAATAATTTTTGTATATTGGCGTATTAGACCACTTAATTCAATAACAAAACTATCTAGAGTTTGGTATGAGTTTAGGTTATTCCAGAAATTATTTCTAGATAACTCGTCGAAATTTAAGACTGTAATTGTTTTTTGAATTGACTCTTTCGTAGGATTCAGGGTAACACTAATTACAAACTGTTGGTGGTCAGATAGTGTAGTATCAAAAACGTGAAAGTGATATTGAAATTTAATTATATCTGTAATGAAGTGATCAATTACAGTTTCTGAAGGTAATCTAATAGCGTATTCTGGTGAAATTTTGTTATAAATCAAATATCCATTACTCATTAGAATATTAGAGTAGTTTTGTACGTGTTTATTATTTTTATCAAGCAAGTTTAGATTAAAGGCACCTAGTATAAATGAATGCTTGTATTTTGATGTAATTTCATCAACTTTATTGATAAAATTATCTAAATTTGTGTGATGAGATCTATAGAATACAATAATATTTATATTGTACTTTATTAATTTAATTAGTATTAATATAAATATAAACTTTATTAATAAATTACTGGTGATTGAAGTTTTTATATAAATAGCTACGCCGCCATAAGAAGTTCTTCTGTTACAGAAGTAAGAAGTATAACCTGGTAAATTAAAATGTTTATTTTTTTCTTTGGTTAGCCAGATTTTTGAAAGAACTACTATATGGATATCACATTCATATGAGTGATTTTATTAGTTCGTATATTATTGTCTGTTTGTTTGTTTGCCTATTCATTACTAATTTTATAATCGATTTTAAACTTATTTCCCGATGAGATTATAGAGACTTGAAATTTGAAGCACAATTTGGATCACAATTTTGGTTGATCTGGTCCATAATTTTTATTTAAACTAAAATTGATATCTCAGAAACTACTGAGCTAATTCTATTAGAATTTGGTACACATTTTGGTTTCTATGACAAAACTTTTTGATATTAGATAATAGTAAAAAGTATAGGAAGTCGCTGTTCATGAGTTGTGGTAGAACACACGCAACAGTTCATAATTTTCAATGCAATAAAATGGTTAGCGACTTAGGTGAATTAATTATGCATAAATTACCTCCTGTATGCGTCCCATGATTTTCGTTTTAAATATTAAAAGTATTTTCATTGCTATATACTATATTAAACATTCACTGTCACAAATTTTTAAGACAACCTGTGTGGGGAAGTTATTTTATTTTTGTCTGTTTTTTATTATAATAAATGTTTTTTTATTTCAAGTTTTTTTTTTTTTAATTCTGAATAATTTATTTCAACCCCAAAAATTATTTTAAAATTATATCCGTGTACATAATCTAATTACCTTTGACTTAGCTTTTTGAACTACACTCACTATTTTCGACTTAATTTTGAATTCTTATTAAAATTTTACAGAATTGTAGTGACGCACCCGGTACGTTGATATTAGTTTGATAGGAATTAACAAGTGTCGATAAGGCGGTATCAACGTATCGGTAAAAACCAGTAGGAAAATCACGCCACTCCATATTAACACGAAACGTACCGCATGGTTACAACATTTTCGAGTTTATATCACACCACTCGTAAAGGGGATGTTCAAATGAACACACGCATCTTATTCAAAAGCGAAGAAATCCACAAAATATTCCCGACTCAATAGTCATCAGCCTTACACTATGTGATATCTAAGATTAAAATGAAAAGATTGGATGAAAATATTTGTTATGGAGCTCGATTTTTTAAATTTTGAAACATTAAAAATTAGTTACACGCTTTTTCTTCCAAATAGCAGTAAAACATAGAAAGACGCTTCTGGCGCTGCTTTTTTATCAGGAAGAGCAGTTTAAAGGCTGTGGGATTTTCATCCACTAAAAGCTATCACTATTGAAACGTTACAACTATAGTCTTACGTTCATATAAGTCAAAACAAATATGTTTTGGCTTCTTATTTGAGATTTTTTTTTATTATACAAGTTTTTAGGCTCTAAGATCAAATATTATAAAATAACTATATTTAAAACACATTCTTAATTTTTGTAGTTCTAATTGCCTCTTCTTCTTACAATTTTGAGCATAATGGCATTCATTACACTAGTTTTATATTTGTAAAGTTATAGTACAAAAATACTATACTATAAAGATGTATTAACTAGTTTTGTAACCCTCCATAAATGACTTAAGCAACATAAATTCTAGCATTGATGAAAAAAGATCAGATTTTTAATTTCAAGTTTATGAAAAATACGTAAAATACCCCGAATCAAAATTTGAGATTTCCCACTCTACAAAAGCCTACTCCAATGTACACCAATCCGTCCTATCATATTTTGGAAGCAGGCCATAGCACCAACAACCAACACCAACAAAGAATAACTAATCAAGGAGCTTTAGAAATAACCACTTCCAAACCAGTCGATTTAATACACAACCAAATAATTAATCAGAAAACCTTAGAAGCGGCCACTTCAAAGTTGACCGATTTAACAAACAATCAATGCCCAACGCTAAGCGCGAAAGAGAAACTTGCGACCACACAAACATATATAAGATTCAAAAAATAAACAATATGGACCTTGAAGATACAGTGTCCGAAGTTTTTTTAGATCAAGGAATACGAGGAATACTTTGACAACTCTGCATACGGAAGACAAACTGAAGACGAAACCATTGATGAGATAAATTATTTAAAGGTAAAACCCTCTTCTCTACTCTATATAAAGAAAAGGTTAAACGACCAAACTACTCTAAAAATACTTTTAGATACTGGCACGACAAAGAACTACATCAAAAACCTGCCCTTTCTTAAAAGTATTAAAACAGTCGAGAAACCTTTTAACATAAAAACAGTGTCCGGATTCTCGAAAATAACAAATAAATGTAAAATAAATCTTTTAGGAAAGGCATCAGACTTCTTTATTTTACCAGGTTTATCTTCTTTTGAGGCAATAATCAGCTATGATTTCTTAAAATCTATTCATACTAAAATTGATACCTTTAGTGGCGAACTAAACCACCAAATTGGAAATATAAAATTGAAATTTATAACATGTGAAGGAGTGTCTCACATATCGGTAGACCACGGAAACATCCCTCCTAATAGTATTGTCGATTTTAAAAAAATTATCGAACTAAATAATAGAGCTTTCACGGATCCAAATGTAGCCTTGCTTTTTAACACAAATATAAAAGCTACAATCAAAACGACTACTGAAGACCCTATATATGCTAAATCCTACCCCTATCCACTAGCATAGACCGGTGGGATCTAAATCCATATTGTATATCGTGGACAATACCTTGGCTGTTTAGATATTTTGTCCGCTTTTTGTTTATTAAGATCTCCATCACTTTGGAGAGGATCGATATTATAGCTATAGGCCTGTAGTTGAAGGGATCGCTTGTGCCGCCTTTTTTGGGAATTGAGACTTTCCATCATGTTATTGAAATCTTCCATTGTGTTGGGTATACTCCTGTAGAGTAGGATAAATGGAATAAGTTGATTTTTGGTCCTTTGTTTTTAGCAAAGGACCAAAAGGTTCTGCTAGTGTTATTATTATATTTATTACGACGTGGATGATTTTTTTACACTTTGTAACGAGTTAGGAATAAAAATTTTCATACCTAACTTAATCGTTTTGCTAACAACGTCTGTAGCAAAGTCAACATTTTTATGTTGGAAACACAAGGACCAATCAAAGCTTGTTAAAAAATTGTTTAGACCATTCCAGTTGGCTCGATTATAATGCCAGATCAATCTTTTGGGATGTATATTTTGGTTGGTCAATGTGCTTGTAAAGAAACTGGCATTTACAAGACAATGGTCAGATTTGTGAAGTCCAGAATTAACGAAGGTGGGATATTTCTCGGGATGAGAGATTCATTTTATTGCCAATCTGGTCCGGGATTCCTGTTTGACTATTTACAAGTTGAGAAAGGTTGTGTAAATTAGAAAAAAGTTCAACTTGCGTGCCTTCGGGAGTATTGCGACTAGAATGTTTGAGTCAGTTGATATTATCAACGTTAAGATCTCCGGCTAACACAATTTCAGATTCTGGATGGTTTTCCAAAATCGTGTTGATTGTGTTAGATAGGTTATCTAATTCCACAATAGTCTCGGGGCCACTTAATTGACGTGATCTGTATAGAAAACTGAAGTGAATGATATGCTTTCCAACATGGATTTTTACCCACAAGTAGTGGAACTGTGGGTTGGAGCTCTTGAAGTTGTGAAGAGTATTGTAAGCAACATCATATCGTATATATAGGGAGACCCTTCGATGGAGAACAAAAAGTGGAACTAGTGAATAATTGTTAATGTTGAAATTATTTTCACTGTTTACTTGGGTATCACTTAATGCTAAAATTACAGGATTTTTATTATGTAGATGAGCTTTGACATCATGGAAATTCGTTGATAAGCCACGAATGTTATCAAAATTGATTTTGAACATAAAAGAACACGATAAAAATCACACTGACAATAATTATTTATTTATTTATTTTAACCGATGGGCCTTGTTAATTAAAGTTAGTCAAAACCTAATTAAAAACCTAAGTTAGTCAAAAAAATAATTTAAATTTAAATTAATATAGCAATACTAAATTCAAATAATATTTTTTAATGAAAACAAAATCTAACTATAAACTTACATTAATATTATATTTTTACAGTCATAGTCACGTTCTACTGTAAAATTCAAATTGTAAAATGAAATTAAGACATAATAAAAGCAAAAAATTCTATGGCGCCATCTGACATCTGCCGATTGAATGACATGACAATCATTATGAAATGATGGGCAAATGACACAGATAACAGATAACAGGTGACAGATGACAGTAGACAGATGACAGATGGTAAATGACAGATGACAGGTGACAGATAGCTTATATAAGCAATAATAAAAAAACAAAGACTACGATTATGACAATTACCCCAACAAACCATGAGAATCGCAAAGTTATCGCCGAAGACTCCCCTAGAAGAATGTATTTGTTCTTCGCGAATTCATTTTTTATTCTTCTGCGATTCATTGGTATTATGAAAAGGTTGACATCGCCGCGACAATCGTAAATTGAATCGCATTAGCTTCTCCAGGAAGAAGATAATATAAATATTTTAGCGAATTTTAAGAAGAAGCTAATATGAGTTCATATATGGACGAAATGCGAATGGTTAGTAGAATAAAAATAGAGCTTTTAGAAGAAGATAATATGTGTTCCAAGGACTTATAATAATTTCCAATGAAATTTATCAAAATTTAATTATTTATTTATTTATTTTAACCGGTGGACTGTATATTAATATATAGGCCAACCATAGGTTCTTTCCCCTTTCGGAACATGCGCCTTTTTAAATTAGATACATTTCATATTAGGTACATTTCATTTACATTTCATTTCAAAATTAAAATCCGAAAGTAAATCTAAAATAAATATTTATGGTTATTTAATTTTTTATGTAGACATACATTAAAAATTTTTTGACTTTATAACTTAACACGCGCACTTTAAAAAAATAACTGAAAATATATTCATACACATATATGAAAAATAGATACGAAATACAGAAAACAAAAATAAACATTCTTTTAATGAAACGTAATTAATTCGCTTTTGATTCTTCCAGGCGAACATTCGTATAAAGTTCACCCGTGGGATTCATATTTATCTCTTCTTAAAGAACACATTCTTCTTATGGTTTGTTGGGACATGATGTTACAATTTGTATATATATTGCAATTTGTATATCTGTTGAGATATTTCGTCGAACATCCAAACATCCAGATAAATGCAGAAAATTATATAAGGTAATGTTTTTTTTCTATTTATATTTTTCTATTTTTTCGAATGAGTTTTGGTATGGTATACTATGGCTCAAAAATCGGGAACAAAACAGGTGCCGACGTATTTGGACCAAAATTCAAGTTTAGTGCTGCGTTTGGCACACACCCGACTGTCCTTCAAGCTGAAACTTATGCCATTGAGATATCGGTATTTGATGAGGATGATAATGCATTAAATGAGGTCATAAATGTGTCAGCATATAATAAATTTCAAATAGTCTTAAAACTTCTTTTGAAACATGGCTGGTCATGGCTGGGCTGGTCCAATGGCTGGCCCAAGCTGTTATAAAAGCTTAATAAACCAGATGCCATTCATCAATTCTGAGGACCAGAACCAAACATTGCTCACCCAATGCCTACTTACAATTAATTCTTTCCAAATGGGAAATTACAGAAACCAAAACATATGGGATATTTGCCAAGGAGTTTTGCAGTATAAAATCTTTTTCAAACTTAGGTAATAAAAATCGATTAAATCAGATAATCAAGGAGGGTAGTTTCAATATGTCAGAGCACTGACAAGGTTTATCTCAGATCATGAACCATTCAACAACCATTCGGTTTGATTATATATCTGTATGAGATTGATAAGTACAATACAAACAGTGATGCAGATTCTGCTCAGAAGAAGAAAAATCTTCCTTTCAGTAAGAGACATAATTATTTCCAGGTATATACATTATGTTCCCAATAATAACTTATGCTAAACATCTTTGAATTTCCACTGTGAAACGGGGGGAGCACTAGATGGCTCAATCTAGAAAAAGGTGATTTTAATTCCTCGTTTAATTTTAGTTGAGAGAATTGGTTCAAATGCTGTTAGCTTATTACTAACAAGACAGCTTTGAGTTTTTGAAACATTAAACTCTATTTGCTTTGCTCCAATCGACAATTTTAGTGGGGACGTGATTGAGCGCGCCGGCCATCATTGTTATTTTGGAGTAGACTGCTGAAGCTTATACATTAGGTTTTTTTGTTAGTGCTGTCGACCAAAGCTATGTTTGGATTAAAAGTTAATTTGAGAAGGTCATTAATGAAAATGAGAAATAGGGGGGGTAAATAACAGAATCTTTTGGGACACCACCATTGATTTGAACAACTGAAACTTGGATAGATCGATTTAAAAGAAAACTTTAAATCCATTTTGAAAAGGTTGAACCAAGGCCAATTAATATCGTTGCATTTTCCTATAAGATCAAATTTTATAATTATTATTTAAAACTTCTTTCTGTCTTGATAAGCCACGAAATATTTCGAATAAAAACAGATTCATTCATAAGCCCTTTTCGAAACAAGATTTAAATACAGATATTAGCTTTACGTTTTCGAGTTTCTTATACAAATAATAATTTAAGTTAAACTTCATAAAAACACATTGTTCTGTTAAAACACAAGTTTCTAAAACAAAAAACATTGATGTTATTTTGGTGGTGTGGACTTAAATCCCAAATAAGACAAAATCTTAAAAACAAAATCCCACAAAACCTCAAGAAACAATATAGACACGCTGGATGGCGCAGTAGGTAGAGCGCCTGCCTTTCAACCGAAAGGTCCCAGGTTCGATTCCCGATGAAGCAAAAAAAATGCTTTATTGGTTATTCGACCTGGTCTAGTACCCTTTGTCATTGGGATATAATAAATAACAAAAAATAATTGAGAGTATATTATATAATCTGATAACAAATTAAATACAATGAAACTATTCTATTTAAGAAGGCTTAGTTCCTGACAATAGCAGTAGTTTTCCACATTTAATGAGTAGAGCCAGTAATTTGTTAAATTAAAATTGCAGTACCGTGCTTTTCGTACTTTTCACACAAAAAGGTGATTCTACCTAAGTTACTGTCAAGAGCGTAAAAAAAATATATTTATTTATATGTATAGGTGAGATTCCGAATTAGGAGAAATTTTAGAGCTGGATCTTAGTTTGATCTTAGAATGCAAGATTTTAATACACGAGAATTTTTTTGAATATTTTTGAGAACTTTTTTCGTTTCGCTTTTCAATAAACTCTAACAATTTCGATGCGATTACATTGTACAATATTAAAAATTTCAAATAAACATGGAACAAATGCACATTAAGTTTTACTGGTTTTACTTAAAGAATCAAATTTATTTGATTTATCACAATATTTTAATTCAAATGAAATTGTCAAGTAAAAAGTATCGTTTAATGAGTTATTTAGACTTAATTTTAAATACTTAAAAAATGGTAAATCAATCAAATTCTACTTAAATTTTGTAGATATTTTGTTGTATATTAGAAATTTATATTATTATTAATAAATTGTATAAGTTTTTAATAAGTTTTTAAATCGACATACATAATCATATATTGTAATGTATATATATATACAATAAAAAATTAAAATATACTTACTTGGATAAGACCAATAACGATTCACTGATTGAACATGAGGACCATATTGTATATTTTTTGGATATGAAAACATTGGTCTATCATAGTTAAAAGCTGGATGTGGAGGTTTATCATAATTAAAAGCTGGAGGTTTAGGTATGTTAGAAATAAAACTATTGTAATTTTCATCACTGATATAGGAATCTGTTTTCATTCGATCATCAGAATTCCCTTTAAGTAATCTATTAGAACTATTATTGTCGGAAATGTTATCAAAATCATTTGTTTCATTGTTATAATTGGGATGTATAACAACTTGATAATCTGGATGATAATTAAACGGGTAAAAATTAGGTTTTTGTGAAGGATTTGTTGATGGAGCTAATGTTGTTGTACTGGTAGAACAATGCTTAGAACCAATAGATAATTGATATATATTTTTAAAAAAATTATGAATCGGATGACTTAAATATTTAGCTGTTTTTGGCCGAATTGTTGTAGTGGTTGTAGTTGTTGTAGTGGTAGTAGTTAACCATTTATGTTTGAATAAAGAACTTTTCAAAAAAATTTCATCTAATAAAGATTTTTCGACATTTTGAAAATTTACATCAGAATATGTTATTATTTTATAATATGTTAAAACAAAAGCATATATATATATATATTTAATGCACATTTTAAAATTTCTAATCTAAGTAAAAAATTAAAAAAATATATATTTTTATTATATAAAAAATAAAAAATTATATATTTGATTTATATATATGTATATATATATATATATATATGATGGAGAATGGAGCAAAATTTTTAAATTGTTTGCCTTTCGCGAATGTATATTTACTACTAAAAACGAATCATTTTAAAAAGTTAATGAAACTGAAAGTGTATTAAAAAAACATAACAATAACCTGATATAATAATTTTGAAAGCGGTTCGTCTAGCGTACTAGAAAAAAAACCTGTTGAAAATAATTATATTTACGTTCATTGACTTATTTTTAATTTTATTGTAAAATGTAAATTTATACTATACTCTTACATAAATGAATTAGAAACGCATTATGGTTATTATAAATTAGGATCAAATTTTAAATCGAACACAAAATAGTGGAAAATATTTTATTAAAATTCTTAGTACTTAAATATAGTATTGGTATTAGTGTGGCAATATTCAGGTTTAATATTTTTGTTTTTTTTTTTAAGTTTCGGAAAAATTTATTTATTCTTAAGAACATGTCATACTTGAATTATAACTTTCATTTTTCGAAAAAATTATATAATAGATGATAACAAATGCGTTTATTAATACTAGTCTCTATATGAGTCTGTTGGGTAATTTATTTATTTCGAAAAATTAGAAAATACATTTTTTTAAATATATAGTCATTTATACAGGGTGTTTAAAACTCAGTGGTAATATTGGCAATTGGTGATCTATTTTAACCCGATTGACCCGATTTAAAAATTGGTATTTAGACAAGTTATTAAATTATGATATAAAACAAAAACAAATTTGCAACATTGATAATAAACAATTAATTTAATTTTGTTGGTTAAAGTATATCTTTTGACTAATTTAAATTCTAAATTACTACAAATAATTTAAAGAAAATATTTTTAGAATTCCCACTGTTAAACTTTGAACATTTTGTTGAAAATACCGCAGTTGTATGGCCGCGTTGTTGAAGCATTGGCTGTTTGATGGAAACATATTTTATGTAATTTGACACGCTGATCTTATATTTTTTCTATTTTTAAAATACATTAATTTATTTTTTAAATTACAAAAATTATAAATTATAAACTTATTTTGTAAAACATCACATGAAAATTTGATTTTTTGGACACCTTTTTTTTTTTTTTTTTTTAAGTTAAGCCAAACACAAGGTTTCAAACGATACCTTTTTACACGAATATATAGCTTTGTATGAATTTCTTTCATCTCATCAACATTGTTCTGTTCTCTAAAAATATTGCGTTAAATTCGAAAATATGAATTATTTGAATAAGAGTTAAGATTCTTACAGTTTCATATCTCAAACATAATTGTGTTATCTTTTAAAAATTCTAATCTTTTGTACATATTTTGGGAGTAAGTATACATATTCCTAAAGCCACATTTTGTTTTTTTGAATTTTCTGTGAAACGGCACAATAAAATGATTTTTAATACAATTAAACATTTGACACGTTGAAAGTATCTGACAAGAATATATAGAATAGTAGTATTAAAAGCAAACCACAAAAAAATAAAAAATGTTCAAAATTTTAGTATTATTAATTTTAAAATAAAATAAAAAATATATCAGAAAGCATTAAACTTGCTTTGTAAGATTCAATTTGTTTTTATTATTTTTTTATTTCTCGAGGGAAGGCGAAAACCACGAAAAATACTAAGCAGACCGCGCACGTAGGTGCTTAGGTATGTGGAATTCTAACCCACTAAAACCACCCTTTACCATAACTGATATTATTAACCGATTAATTGATTGTTCGCGTTAATTGGGAAAACGTGTGTTGGAATGTTATTAAAAAATAGTTTCCGATAATTTTATTAAACCATTAATCATACCTATGGGTTAGTACCGTTTCCCAATTATTATGAGTGAGTTTTAAAATTCATCATATAGGAAACAATTGGATAAAATGAAGTATTCTAGACCTGGTATGCAACATTGTCATATGGTCAACCTCCTGGTATGCAACATTGTCAGTTACAGTGTCGTTGTCAGTAGTTTTCCCCTGTCTTGGTCCTGTTAGAATTTTAATTTTTAGAGCAGTGGATTGTGTAGAGCTGACCATGGGTGAAGGAAGGTTGAGGGAGATAAATTCCGACTCATTGACATGTTTGACTTTGTGATTTATTGATTGATATTGCATATGCAAGACTTACTGGAATTTTCCATCTATATTTCATATTTTTTTTTTATTTTATAAATAAAAGAGTTAATTTTATAAAGATTAACTTAAAACTTCGTCGGATGTACCTACCTATCGAGGAGCTAACACCGACTCTGACCACTTCCTAGTTGTGGCCCAGTTCAGAGCACCAATATCCAATGTCAAAAAAGGACGCACCAGCCAAAATATGAAATTTAACATTGGAAGACTTCAATCACCTGAGATAGCCATAGCATACAGGGAGCGAATAAGCGATATACTCTATACCACACTTCTACAACACAATCTACGACGGTACGATGGTACGACGATGAATGTTTAGCAAAGACGGTAGAGAAAAATGAGGCCTACAAGAAAGCGCTGCAACGTAAAACAAGAGCAGCTCAAGAAGAGTATAGAGCGAAAAGAAGAGACAAGAAGAAAGTTATAAGGCGCAAAAAACCTTTATTCGAAAAGTCTACACTCTTGGATATAGAATCATGCCAAGACAGAGGCGATGTACGGAGCTTTTATAAAAAAGCCAAGCAGCTTGCAGCTGGTTTCAAGCCCCGCACATACACACTGAGGAATGATTCGGGAAATTTGGTAACCGATACACAAGGGATATTAGAGACATGAAAACAGCATTTTAAGAACCTGCTGAATGGCGCAAACATAGAAAACACAGATACTCCGCGCCCTAACCCAGTCAACTCCGAAGATACAGATACACCCAGTCCTGCAGAAGTGGAAGCAGCCATCCAAAAATTAAAAAACAACTGCTGAACAAGATAACCTGCCAACTGAACTTTTTAAGGCAGGAGGTGAAGTGATGATTGAATTCATGCACCAAATCATCAAACAAATCTGGATCGAGGAGAGCATGCCTGATAACTGGAGTTTAAGTTCAATATCTCCAATATTCAAGAAGGGCGATTCCATGTCCTGCGCCAACTATAGAGGAATATCCCTATTAAATGTTGCGTATAAGATCCTTTCCAATATTCTGTGCGAAAGATTGAAGCCCCATTGTAACGCTGTGATAGGAAACTATTAGTGCGGCTTTCGTCCTGGTAAATCAACCACCGACCAGGTGTTCGCATTAAGCAGATCCTTGAGAAGGCCCTCGAATTTCAAATCTTTTTATCGATTTTAAGTCTGCCTATGACAGCATACATCGATCAGTGCTTTACGAATCAATGTCGAAATTTGGTTTCCCAGCCAAGCTGTTCAAACAACTGTTCAACTACATGGACCTAACTAAAAAAGTCAGAATAAGACGGCTTCATTGGCTAGGCCATGTAGAGCGTATGGATGAAAATGCTCCGGCTAGGAAACTCTTCGAATCCAAGCCCCAGGGACGCGTCGTCGAGTAAGGCCACACCTTCGTTGGAGAGATGAAGTATCGGCAGATATGAAACAGCTTCAAATCACCAACTGGAGAGATTCCGCTCGTGACCGAAATCAGTGGAGGACAATTTTGCGCCAGGCCCAGGACCTTCAAGGTCTGTAGCGCCCAATAAGTAAGTAACTTGAAACTTTGAGCATTTTTTATTTTTTTGTGGATTGCTATTAATATTATTATTCTATACATTATTTTCAGATACTTTAAACATATCAAATGCATCAAAATTTTCTTGATCTGACTATTCAAAATTTTCTGAGGTGCTGTTATTAAAAAGATATACCTACAAAATTTTTGCACAAAAAAAACATCGGAGCAAAGCAGATCAATTTAGAACTATTTTAAACAATCTGCTCAACAACGATCAGAGCACCTTTGGGGCAAAAAAGTTAAATTAACGGAAACTACTGAGCACAACAAATTTTTTTACTCTAGATCGTTCTAGATCGTTCTTGAACAGTTTATTGAATAAACCTAATATTTTACTGAAATATTAACAATTTAGCGATTTAATTTGTTTCATTGATGTACTTTAAATTTTAGTTTTCCATTTGCCGACAGATGGATTTTTATGTAGATTTTAATAAATATTATATTTTTGTTCATATAAAAAAATAATTGTCACAAAATAATTGTTTTAAAAAAATGCAATCATTCCATTTTCGAAGTACTTCAAATTACTTTAAATTGAACATAAAAACAAATAATAATGTATAATCTAAATAACAAAATAAACTCGGTAGGGATATCTACCAAAGTGTCGGCAGAGACCACGGCCGCCGGCGAGGGCTTGGCTGAATGTACTAGACTTTCAGATAAGTCGCCAGTGGGGAACAACAATTTAGACAAGCTGATTAACCCTTTTAAAAAGAGTGCGAGGGCTCCAAGTTCCAAGGTCGCCATCGAGGATGACCGAGCCAATAATTGATAAACCGAATCAAAATAATAAAGAGCCAAATGAAAACCATATACTTCAAAAGAAGCTAAGCGAAATAGAGGCGTATGTCACAAAAAAAGGAAATTTCGGCATTAAGAGAGGGAAACGAAGATTTGAAAAAGAAAAACGTATTGCACCAAATGAAATCATCGAGCAAAAAGAATGAAGATGAAGAGATTAACGGATGAAGATGAATTGAGCAGAGAAACTGACTGGCTGCTCAAAAAAAACAAAAGATCAAATAAAAAAAGAAAAGCTACTTCTTCACCTGAAGTTGAGTCACCATTCATCTTCATCATCTTCATCATCGTCACAGGTTTAACAAAAACCTGTGAGGAAAAAAACTAAAAAACAACTGAATTTGTGAGTAAAAGGAAAACCAAAATTCCACCTCTAATCATAAGTAACATAAATGATTTCAAACCATTAAATAAAATGCTGCAAGCTAAAAATATGAAATATGAAATAAAAATGCTAAACAATAAGCAGCTGAAAATAAATTTAGAGACGGAAAAAATTTAGATTTCACTGCTGATGAAACACCTCGAATAGCTTATTCATCAAATGCAAATAATCAAACCCGAGAAGAACTCGTTTATCAAATAATCAAATGCCGAAAAGAGCTCGTTTAACAAATACGAAATTGATTTCAGAAAAAGAACAGCACGGAACTATATTAAAAACAATGGAAAAACTAATGAGTCAAGTACATAGAATCTCACTAAGATTAGATAACTTGGAAAGTAGGTATACTGTTAAGTATCCTGATACGCCACGTAACTCAATTAGATAATGTATAAAGACAAAATCACTATATGTACTTGTAATGCCAATGACATTAACAACAAAAAACAAGAATTGGAAATGTTCCTAAGCTTACGAAACATGGATGTCTGTCCCGTGTCAGAAACCCATCTAACAAAGGAGCACAATTTAGTAATTCGTGGATACAAAGTATATCATACAATGCACCCTTACAATCTATCAAAAGGAGGTAGTGCGGTCATAGTAAATGACACTATTACTCATCATGAACATTGTAACATACAAAGTACAGAAATGCAACTCACAGCCGTACAAATAAGGTGAATAAAACAAAATATCAACGCACTGTACTACCCGGCCAATTATGGTATTAGAAAACATTTGTTCAAGAGCTTATTAATGAAATTAGGTGAAAGACTTATTCTTGGAGGTGACTACAATGCCAAACATCTAGAATGGGGCTTCAGGATGACCCTTACTCGAGGTAAAGAAGTGAGAGAGGCGCTGAGAGAAACAGGTTGTTTATTTCTTTCAACGGGAAAACCAACATATTGGCCTGCAGATATGAACAAAACTCCTGATCTGTTAGACTTTTTTATAATGAAAAAAGTATCAACTAATTTCACACCTATAGAAGATAATTATGATCTCAATTCCGACCATTCTGCTGTCATCCTAAAATTAAATACAACAATAGTGAAAAAATCTAGTAAACCATTTTTAACCAACTCATCTACAGATTGGTTAAGTTTCAAAAAGGTTCTGCTAGAAAAAATTAATTTAAGAGTAACATTAGACAATGAGGAACAACCAGAAACTGCTACTGAAAAACTTATGCAAGCTGTCCAGTTTGCAGCTTGAAGTAGTACTAAGACAAAAAAAAATTAAAAAAATCAGCACTAGATATCCAGTGTATATCCTTAAAATGTTAAAAGAGAAACAAAAAGCGAGAAGAAGGTGGCAACAAACGCGTGACCCATCCAGCAAAACAGATCTTAATAATAAGAGTCAGGAGCTAAAGAGAGAAATAAAGAAATTGAATGATAGATCTCTGAATTATTACCTAGAAAATTTAACTAAAGAAACAAATTATTCTTTATGGAAAGCTACGAGTAAAATGAAGTCTATTGTGCATTCTGCACCACTGAGGAAAAATGATGGCTCATAGGCAAGGAGAGATAAAGAAAAAGCTGACACTTTTGCAGATCATCTCGCTGAAATTTTTAAGCTCAATGAAATGAACACTGTTATTGATCTAAGTGAAATAAATAACCATGAAGACATAAACATTCCCTTAATAAGTCGAAAAGAAGTAATTTAGGAAATCAAAAACCTAAAATTAAATAAAGCCCCAGGAAATGAATTAATAACTTCAAATGTGCTGAAAAATATACCCAACGTAATAAAAAAAAAATAATAGAGAATCGAACTCACAAAAATTTGTGATATTAAAACCTATATTAATAAAATTATCCCACTAAAAGTGCGAAAAAGCAAATGCGATAAATAAAAAAAAAATAAAAAGAATTTGACTCAAAAGAGAATCGACAAAAATTTGTGATAGTAAATGAAGCTTTAACCCAGCTAATATCTTATAAAAATTGTTTACCTAAAATATACACATAAAATAAAAATTGATTTTGATCGCTACGACCTGCATCAACACTGATTGGTTGAATGAAAAAAAAACGAAGCACACGAAAAACCACGAAAAGTATGCCTTCAAATTCGTGCTCTTGTGTATTATAACATAGATAAAATAAAAATTGATTTTGATCGCCATGGCCTGCATCATCGCTGATTGATAGAATAAAAAAAAACGAAGCACACGAAAAACCACGAAAAGTGTGCCTTCACTAATCGTAGGTATTATCTAATACCTACCATATTAAAAATTTTAATCAAGGTTACACACGATGCAGTTATTTTATTAAAATTTAGCATTTGTTATTATCTTATACTGTCCCAATACCATAAGTATTACAATTATCAAATAAAAAAGAGGGAACAATATAATAAAAAGTTCGAATTTTAATTTTTATTTCTATTGTTTAATTTTTTGCCTGCTTCACTTCTTGTGGTAGCATAGGGCTTTTACAAAGCTCTTTCACCTGACTCTGTTGTTTAAATGCCCTCCATGTTGTGTTTTTATTTTTTATTTCCCTATGGACTGATCTGCGCCATGTTTTCCCGCGGCCTACCTATTCCTCTTTTGCTCTGCGGATTCCAATCTAAAACTTGCCTTGTATTTGTAGGTCTACGGAAGGTGTGGCCAATTCACCTATATTTTCTTTTCTTTATTGATTGCCTATTAGTTCTTGTTTGGACATTTTCAGAGTACATTGTTTCTAATTATTCTGAGCCAGAATATTTTGCATATTAATCATAGGCGATAACGAAAACCTGAATTTTCCGAAAATTTGTAGATCTTTATTTTAACGATTTCTGAATTAAGTGTAAAATGTTAATAAATAATTAAATTAATTGAATTACTCTGAAATTTTTTTTCTTCTTATCTTCTTTTTTACTCCACTTGGTATTATAAAACTTCAGAGTAGTAACTCATATAATTAAGTTCTAAGATCCAAAGAAAAGCAATCACAATACGTATTTAATATTCAATTACATAACTACTAGAACTTAGAAAAATCCATGATCTAAATTCTATGTGCCTTTTTTTCTTTATTTAATTTTTTATTCATTTTTTGTGTTATCCATTGTATTCATAATGGTTATTATTATATATACTTATTGTATTTTACTGATTTATTTTCTTCATGCAGTTTCTTTATTTAAGATTTATTATTTTGTTTTTCAAAATGTTACTAACAATTGATATACTTTACATACATATTTTTTGGTAATTCTTTTATCAAAATTTTTTTTGCATTGTTTTTTTTTAGTTTTAGTTTCGAGATTTTGAACGTAAATTTTAATAAACAATTCATTGTTAAGAATAATAGAAATATTACTAAATATTTAAAAACTAAATAGATTTAAGATTCTTACAAATACAAACTATTGCAAGGTCTATTGCAAAAGATTTGGCGTTTAAAACTTTTTTTGTATGTTCTATAAGTAATTATCACCCATATTCTGTTAGACCTATCTCGCGAGATCACGTGAGAATATCTCTGACGAGATAGTTTTGTATTCTGTTAGACCTTTGACGAGACGAGATAGCCATTTTTTATCTCGTCAAAAATTGCAAGCGATAGAGTATCTCGTCAAAGTATTTTGTGTTTTTTTTTTATCAAAAAATTGAATTAAATAAATAAATTGAATTGATAAAATAGTTAAGTAAAGATTAATAAACAATTTTTCATTATTGTTTTTGCATTATTATTAAAATTGTGTTTTTTTTTTGAAAAAAAAAACCATCTTTACTATTACTGTTTTACTACGTTTATGTACTAAACTAAAAAATATATTTAAAACATAAAACCAACAGAACGCTGTATCAAAAAATGAATCAAAAGTAGACGTAGAAATGCGACAGATGAAATGGTGTTGGATTGGAGTTACTTTGAGTAAACCTGACTACATCGCCAAACAATATTTATATGGAATCCTCAGGGTACATGTTTCAGGCCCAGAAAAATATGGAGAACAATAGTCGGAGGTAGGAGACGAGGTAAGGATTTTATTTGCGCCCTATACCGCAGAAATGAGGTTACAGGACAATAATTAATATAAGTAGTTAAATAAAAATCTAAAAACCGACCGATATGGTGTAGTGGTTATGTCATTTGACTACTGATTAGAAGGTCTCGGATTCAAATCTTGCTCAGAGCATTTTATATTTTTATTTTATTTATTAAATTTCACAAAATGAGTTAAGAAGTTCGAACAGAGTATATAAATACAATATTGAAAAAATTCTTTAATTTATATATAGCTTATATTATTTCTTCGTATGAAGGTGTCATAATTAATGGCTCTCCTGTATGTATTGTAATCAGCTGCCCCTGTTGTTCTTTACTAGAAATTTATAAGACTTTATTAGAAAGTGATCACTATCGCAGTTTGCTCCTCTGCAGGTTTTCACATGTTATTATTGACGATCTTCTGGTTGATATTAGTGCATGATCTATTTGATTGGTGATGTTATTACCGGGAGTTTTCCATGTATCTGTGTGTATATTTTTTCTCTTGAATGCCGTGCTTTTTATTTTCATTGATGATGTGCTTGCAAAATTGCATAATTTTTGCCCATTTTGATTTGTTGTTTTATGTAAGGAGAATTTGCCTACAATTTCATGTATATGTTGTTCTCTGCCTACTTTGGCATTAAAATCTCCTAACAATATTAGCGTCGTAGGAGCTGACTTTTTCGCATATTTTTCTAAGTTCGTCATAAAAAGAGTCCTTATCTTCATTATCAGCATCTAGTCTGGGCGCGTATGCTGATATTACTGTAATATTATAAAATTTTCCACGGATCCTAATACGACATATTCTATCGCTAATTGGTGTGAATCCTAATATGCACTTCTTCAGATTTTTTCTTACTATGAAACCCGTTCCATACCTTCCTGTTCTTCTTTCATCCCCACTGTAGTACAAGCAGAAGGATGGTTTATTTAATATACCCTTTCCTTTCCATCGGAGCTCTTGTAGAGCTAATAAGTCCAGCTTATATTTAAGAGATATATTTGCTATTTTTGTCATTTTACCAGCTTGAAGCATGGTTCTTATGTTCCATATGTCAAATAGTTGTTCCATAATCGTTTGCCGGATCGTTATTCTATTTAAATCAGTCCTTATCCGAGGCTCATGTGATGATCTCGTAACAATGTTTTTTTTTCGATGTCCGGTTGTTAGCCGTAGGACCAACAGCCCTTGCACTTCTAGTCTAAGAATCTAATGGTATCTAGTGGTCACGTCGTGGAGGTACTGGAAGAACCAGGAATTAAGCAGTTACAACATTGGGTCAGCGACCGGTCAATGTCTACCCGGTTTATCCTAGCCCAGACAACCCAGATCTTAGAATAAAGATATAATAATTAAAACTAATAAAAATAATATAATATATATGTAATATACAAAAATATATTCCAAATAATTAGTATAATTTAATAAAAGACCCACATTTCGAAAGGGAAAAAGACCTATACGTCGGCCTTTATATTTAGCTGTAATGCAAATCACTTATATGGTTAAATTATTCTAATAGTTTTAGACAAGAGTATTATTTTATATGTTTTTTACGTTTTTTTAAATTTTTTTGTTGGTAAGTTTTTCTTCACCTAATCTGCAAGTTCATTAAACAATCGAACTCCATAGTGTTAATTATAGGCTCTACTCCTTGTAGATAAAAGCTATAGTCGCATATTTTATATGCTGAGCTAATCTAATCACATATTGGGGTATCTCATTATTTTTTGTAGTTTGTTTATTAGATTTTAGCACATTTTACATTATCTGTTTTGAATATTATATGTATTATTGTTCTACTTGAGTTAAACTTTTAAAATCTTCTATCATTAATACCCCATATTTTTTATCTTTTGAACTTGTAGCAGTTCTATGTCTATGTTCTATAACCCAAAAAGATTTTTTCTCGTTTTTTGTATTTTTTGAAATTAGCTTGTGTTTTTATTAAATATATTTTCCCCCCATATACCTATTCCATATGTTATAGTGCTGATGAAATAGACTATATAGCATACTGATATTTTTATACTTTGAAGAAGTAATTTTCTTAATTTTTTAAACAAAACCAGCAATACGTGGAATTTTCTTTTTATTCTTTATATTATAAAATTCTTTTTATTCCTTATATTCGGTATATTGTTTTCTCTGATTAAAATAACTTTCAAACCACTTACGTTCCTTACCCATAATTCCACATTCTAACAATATTTTAAACAGTATATTATTTCTGTCCATCGAATTATGGATATGGTTTAATTAAAGTTTTTTTTTAAATCGGTTAGTAAAATCATTTTGTTTGTAAAATAATAAAATTTTATAAAATTTGGTGCAAGTATAATTTTACATACACGATATTTAAGAGAATCTAATTCTTAATAATTGTTGTCGACGACATTTAATTTGTTGATGATAACCATATAAGGTAAATTTTTCTCACTGTATTTCGGTTCATAGTTTAGGTTTAAAAATAAAATCCCAGTTTTATGGGGGTTTACTATATGCATCATATATTTTTATGTCATTATGTTTTTATATCATATATTGTTCTGTTTAAATTTCCAAAACGTAAATGCTGTTGGTATAATATTAGATTTGTTCTAACATTTTATTTCTTTGTTTTGTCTTATTTATAAATTTTTAAATTTAATTGCATTAAACACTTTAAATTAAATTAAAGCCAAACAGTTCAAAACATTGAAAGTGAAAATATACAAAGTTGTCCGGTTTAATTTGCAAATCTTTTTAGGGGTAATTCCTTGAAGTATCTAGTTTAAGAAAAAACTGTTCGAGGAAGGGCGAAAATCGGATTGGAAAAATAGGGTCTACAACTCTGAAGATGTGTAAGCAATGCTTCAGTTCTTCAGTTCTTCAACTTGATGTTCCTAACTAACGGTACTTATTTAGAGGGTATCAGGCTCACCGGTTTTTGCGTAATATAGCATATCATGATAGAATAGAAGATGCTAACAAACTTAAATTTTTTTTATTATCATATGATACATTGACTCATTTTTTTTTATGCCCCACGGATGGAGTTACAAGACAATGATGATGATTGAACCATAATAATATAGTTCTTATTCAAAAGTTTTAGCCAAAGATATTATTGACAAAATACGTGAACTATATATATCTCACTAATGGGATTTCAAGACAATGATAGTGGGAGTAATTTTCTAAAATTATTTTAAAATTAAAACGATTTGTGAATATTTTACAATATTTATTCATTTTCATTTTATTTACAAATAATTCAGTAAAAAAGTTTTTTATAGAAAATAGTAGTTTTCAGTATAAATCCTAAAGCTATAAACCTGAAGTTGAATTAAAATGCATTTGGTTTTTTTTTATGCAAAATTATTTTCCAAAAGTTCAAATACATATTCAAAAACGAGCATCATAATAGCTCCTCCGGGACCGAGTCTCATTACTTTAGGAACCAAACCTTTATACAATGCTGCTATACCTTCTTCTTTATATACTAATAATATAGTTTTCATAGTTCCTTTATATTTAACTTTACCAGGTTCTGGTTGTGGACCTTGTATTCTAGATTTCGCAACATCAAATGGTATATTTATTATAGAACCTAATGTCCCTGATACAAAACCTATACCAAATTTACGTAAAAACTCTAATGTAGGATCAGGATTAACAGGAAACATATCTTTAACAGAATGATAGAGTCCAAAATAAATCATATTAAATGTTCCATTTCTACCCATTGTTGCTGTAACACCCTTATTTAAACCATTAAATCCCAATCCCTCTTGTTTTATAATACGTTTTGTGACTGTAAACGTATTGGCAGCTTCTTTCTATATTATACATATACACAAAATAAATGAAAAATTTATAATTATACATTAATTTAATGTACAAAATACAAAACTATTAAAATATATATACCATATGAGCTTTATCTGCTTGTTGTGTTACTTTTACAACTTCAAATGGATTAACTGCAATAGCTTCAGTAACTCCAGCTCCCAAACCAGCTAAGGAAAATGTCTGAAATTATAGATTAAGTATACATATATGTAAATAAATTTGATAATTATAATAATAAAATAAAATAATTTTATAGAAATAAAATAATTTTTATAAATTTCTTACAAGTGGAGTAGGCTTATCGTGACCAAACATGAAAAGTGGTTTAAATTGTTCAAAACATACAAATTTTAAAGCTCTTTTTGGAGTTTCAGCCATTATTGGAGGAATTATACCTTTCCAAAAAGAGAAAACTCCTTCGTTTTTGTACATTTTTCCAAAACAATCAAATACTCCTTTGTAAAGCTAAAAATTCAAAATATTTATTAAATAATAATGTATTATATTCCATTATAAAACCATTATTTTCGAAAAAGTACCTCTGAGTTTGCTTTGGTTGTCATTTTGTTTTGCAATTGAAGACGTGTTTTAACTACATCCAATGGTTGCATAATTGAAACTTCAACAAAACCAGCAGATCCACCCGCTACAACTTGCATACATGCCCGTTTTATTCCTGTTAATTCCTTCTTTTTTTCCATTGTAGAAACCGTTGTTGACATTTTGAATTTTCAAATTTTGCTAGTCTGAAATAAAATAAATTACTCTTAAACAATAAAATTCCGAAACAATTTTCAAGTATTAAAACATTGATACCTATATGTACATTACATACATATACGTTATTTTAGTAATTAAGTGTATAATGTATAATCATATAGAAAAAGTAGTATAATACCTTTTTTTATACTACTTTTTCTGTAGTATAATGTAATGTACCATTAGTCGATTACTTCTCAAACCTTACCCCTCGCTCAAAAACACCAAATAACAGTATAACTATTGGCTTTCCTTCTCCATTTCAATAATTTAAAATTTTTATAAACTAACCTTTTAAAAAATAAATTATTTTAATAACTTTTTATTTTCCCACATTATTCATGAGCTTGCTTAAATTCGAATGATCAAATGTGTTCTTTTTTAAATTAATATTATTATTTTTTGTTAAATTCTATAAATGAAAATTGGTAAAAAAAATAAAGAAAATAATTCATGTTTAGTTCAGATGTAAATTTAATATGTATATTTGACATAATGTATTTTAAAAATTTGTTTCATTGAACTATCAACAAGTATAACTTAATTTTAATTTAATTTAAATTAATTCTTTATTAAGTTTCAATAAAATTTTACAATCTCAAAATTACTTAAATTTAATTTTCTTATACTAATTCAATTTATTTTAATAATTCAGCAAATATATTATAATATAATAATAAAATTTAAAACTTCTTCTTCGCAAATTTTACAAAAAAAAATTATTCTACTTTCTAATTTAGTAAAACTAGGTAGCTCGTTGAAAAATTGTACATTAACGGATTTTTTGCTCGTGTGCTTTTCATTGCTAGCAATCGAAAATTTTCTGCATTTCTCAACTCATATCAAAATGTTGTTTTGGTTGTACCTTGTACATTACTGACATCAATTAAATTTCTGACTAAATATCCTGAAACTAATTTATATTTTATTTTAAAGACGTATAAAATAGTTTTATATATAATTCTTTGCTTAACACTCAAGCAATTTAATTTATTTAGGGTTTCCTTCCAAGATTCTGAATTCACCTCTTACCATAGATGTGATTATTATGTCTGTTAAGACAAATTTCAAATTTCATAAGATTATTTTCATATTATAGATAAAAATAATTTTCATTTTTATTATTCATTTCCTTATAAATATTTTTCACTCCCAATTCATTGAATTTATTCCCTGAATCGATTTATAATTCACTACATTGTGTTGTTAATATTAAATAAAAAATGTAAATTTTGTAATTAAATCTGTTAACTCCTAGTTATTATTTACTTTTAAAAAATTATTTCGAAATTAGGATGAACATAAAACGAAAAGCACTGAAAAGATTTATCACTTTCACTTTTTCACCGTTACAACTTATCATATTAAAAACTACATTGCAAACATATAAAATAAAATAATAATTTTATATTTATAATTTAACTTTGAAATAAAAAAATACAATTTTTTTAAATTTGATTTTTTAGTCTGATCCTTCTAATTTTTCGTTTGTTTATATTTAATACACGTTTATTTTTAATCAACAAACGAAATTTGTTCGTAAATCATATGAAAAAATTATTTATCCACGCGTAAAATAATACAAAGTGTATACTAAAATAACTAATATAAACTATCTACATATTTATTATATAAATAAATGTAGATAATAAATAATTAATTTATGAACATAATATATTGCAATGAAAACATTTTTGAAAAACATTATCTTATGTTGCTGAAACATTTGTTAAACATCGTTCATAAGCCATAACCTACAACCAAATTATTGCTCTTTTGTACCATTAATAAAAAGTGCACGATAATCCCAAACACATTTTGATTTTTTTAAAGAACACGTAAAGCTCTAATGTGTGTATACCGAAAATTGTGAGAGGGAAAGAACAACAAAAGGTGACAGGCAGTGAAAATACCAATGTGCAGAGGTCCATTCAGAACTGTGTTCAATAATTTTTGATTTTTTTTTTTTAATTTAAGAAAATTTCATAACATACTAGGTTGGGTAAGATATATTATGATGATGATGAATGATCAACGGATGCCAAAAAGAATAATAGGTGTAGTACCGTACAATACTAGAGCAAGAAGTAAGCCAAGATCAAGATGAATGGACGAAATTATAACAACATTGTCGAAAGATTGGAGTTTGAACAGAAATGTAAGATATTTTAATACGAACAAAAAATATCTAGTATTGATTAGGCAGTTGATATTGACAGTAGAAATTAGGCTTTTTTGCATATTAACAAATGGTTAAGAAAGTTATAAAAACAAAATAATGTTCTAATTATACTCGTTTTAATACTAAAGAATATTTTCAGTAATAAAAATTCTACCCATATAAAAAGATTCTAATATTCAAAATAAGCCAAGCCTATTCTCCAGAACGATGTTGAATTTCTGTTGATGAAAATAATAATAGGGGCCACTACAATTATTACATGCAATTGATTAATGCAACTATAATATAATTCAACAAAATAAAAAAACATCGGAAATTTTACAATGTTGTTAATGTGAAATAATATGTGTAATTATTGATAAATAAATAATTAGGGTAGTAAAAGATGCATTAGTTAAAAGGGTTTTCCATTTAGGTTTTAAAAGAACAATGACTTACGAAACACTTAAAATTTTTCAATTAAAAACACTTGGAAATTATTATCAGCTGAGAAATTATTTCAAAAGTATTGAAGTTAATAAATTTTAACTAAAAATTTGACTTACTTAAACAATTTTATAACAATGAGCACTATTAAGCATAATTGGAAAGTTTACAGCTATAAGCAACACTTAAAATTTTTCGATTTCTTAAAAGCAATAACATTTACATTTATTTAATTCTATATTAGTTTTGACCTACATAATAATATGCAGCCAGAAATTTTCAGACCCTTTTCCCTTTGGAACTGAGAGTCTTTTTTATTTTTATTGTCATTTATTTTATACCAATGACAAATGTTACATTTTGCTTTCCTAGGAATCGAATCTGCAACCTTTCGATTGAAAGGCAGGCGCCACTCAGCGTGTGAAAGCAATAAAATTTTTGGAAAAATCTGGAAAGAAAGGAGTAAATTCAAAGAAAATGATAAGAAATTATATTTAATGGGATAAGCATTTTCCTATTGGCTTTATTACAAAAATAAAGTTAAAAAAGAAGCAATTCCTTCAATTGACTTAGCAAATAAAGATTTTCGGATTGACTTTGATAAATAGACTATTCTACAGAACGATATTGATTTTCTGGTGCAAAAATATTCAACAAAATAAAACAAAATAGCTGAACTTGAAAACAAATAAAATTAGAAAAACTTAAAAAATAAAAAAGTAAATTAACAAAACGAGATTAAAATGAAAAATACAGGAATCTAAATATTCAAACACTTACGAACTAAATCATCAAAGAAAGGGAAAGAAAACGAAAAAAGTCTTCTTCAAAATCTTAAATTAGAACTTAAACTTCCTCGTAAAAGTACAGTTTACCGCTGGGAAAACCTTTAGCTCAAAACAAAATTAACAAAATGGAAAGCAGAGAAATCCATTGTTGCAGTTTTTGACTCAATTACCATTCGAAAGGAACGGAAGTACAATGAAAAGCATTAATATGGATGGATAATTGATGGATTAGATGACCTTGGTTTTGAAAGAACATTTAGTATTAGAAATCATGGTTTTTATGATAAGTAGACTCTTTAATAAATGGAAAACTGTATTAAATTTTTTCGTTTCACAAACGTTTTTTTCGTTTTTCGTTACCACTACCAAAATGAATTTCAACAAAAAGCCTACAGTAGATTTCCTGTTAAGGCAGATTGGAAGCGCACTTGGTGAAAGGGGGAAAAAGTGATATAGTAATTTTTACTGATGGATTGAAAACTGACTGCGCAGTAGGCGCATGCTTTTTCTCAGAGGATCTAAAAATTTCAAAGTCATACCGTCTCCTTAAGAAAGCCTTTAATTAAGCTCTCAATTAAAAAAGCCTACAAATAATTTGCGACCGATGAGACACATGAGACCGTATGCGACCGAAATTTAAGAGTAAAAATTTTTTTTAAAATCGCACAAGTTTTTTTTTAGTCTCATGCGTCTACATGCGTAATGTTTCAAATTGAATTTTAAAATTTCTAACAGTAAATTTATTTTCATCATTTTAAAAATTTTTTATAATTTTGTTCCCGCATGTTGACATTTTACTATTAATGTAATAAATATTAAACATAAAAGTGCGAGTGAGATGAATAAACAAACTTTACTAACTGAGATACAATATTAAACATACAAGTGCGAGCGAGAATATATATGAATACAAATAAATATGAATTGAATTGAAAAGTACCAGCACATGGATGACTGATGTGGGTGTAAGTTATTTATTTAGTCATAAAATAGACCAGACCAGTCACAATTATTCGGTCAGTGTTTGTAATTCGGTAAGTTAATGTAATTTAAAAAATGATTTAGATAAGAGAAGAGAGAACAATATTTTAATACAGGTATGTAAGTGTAATATAAATTGTAATAAGTGTTTTTCAACTGAAATCCAACTAAAATAATATTATGTGTACCTACGGGTAAAAATAATTTTAATATAAATATGGATGAAAATGGCCACGGGTAAAAACGGGTGAGTACAATAAAATTATAATCTAAAATGATATTAACTTTAGTTCATAAATTTTATTGTACCTGATCATAAGACATAGACCATGGACCCATTTACCCGTTAGAAATCACTTCATACAAAATTATTTAGAAAGAAGATTTTAATACATTGATATAACTTTTAATGGATATTTTCTAAAATATTTTGATGTATATATGGAAATCCAGGAGTAAATGGATTCACGCGCTATGTCCCATGAGTACAATAAAATTATAATTTAAAATGGTAATGATTTTAGTTTATAAATGTTGTTGTATCTACTCATGAGACATGGACCATGGACCCATTTGCCCGTAGAAGTGCTGGTAGAAGTGCTGCAAAGAAACTATCGAAACAAAATGAGAATGGAAGGCAGAGAACGACCCGAAGCACCGTCATCGACAACATTGCAGCCAGCAGAAGATACTACTGATGAAAACGATTCATCATTTAGTTATTTGTGTTTATGTGCAATAAATATTTGTGTTTTTGATTATTTATCGGATTTTGTTTTTTGTGATACCTATAGTTATATTTCAATTAATGTTCTTTCTTTTCAGTAATATTTTATTTGTATTCGATTGCAATGATTATTTGAGATATAACAATTTTTTATTTTAATTTATCTTAACTTTAATAAAATAAAACAGAGTAGCAAGCAAATATAAATTTAATTCAATATTTTTTGTTAAACTATACTTTGAAATAAAAAAAAACATATGTAAATAATTAACAAATACTTATTATTACTTTAACTAACCACTAGAAGCTATAGAGTGCCAATTCAAACGCATGAAACGCTATTTGGTGGGCTCTTGTCCATCGCATGAGTGCATTGCTAACTCATGAGCCCATATAATCCCTCAAAATATTGCGAATCTCGATCACAAGAGCATTAGTTGTTCTTGACTCAAACCGACGCATGCAATGCTATTTTATATACTCTTATCCACTGCATTAGTACATCGCATTGCTAACTCATGAGTCCATATAATCCCTCAAAATATTGCGAAATTCGATCACAAGAGCACTAGTTGTGCTTAATTCAAACCTACTCTTACATTCAGAATGCGTCAACCCGGACCCATGTAGCAATATTTTCTGACTCTTAACCACAATTTATACGGAAATGCGACGACATATGTTGGACCTTTGTGTGGCGACTGAGCGGACGCAAGCGGTCGAATTTTCGGGCACAAATTGAAAATTATTTGTTGGGAAGCTGGTGGAACAATAGCGAAATGAATTTGAAGTAGTATCTAACTATTTATTGATCTCTCTACTCTGAGTTCCTGATCACATCACAATAGCATATAGGTGAATGAAAGAGCCAATGAATTGGTCAAGCTAAGGTTCCAACATTAACGGACCCCTCAAAGAGGAAATTCACTCCGCAATGGGAGCCGTCAAAGAACATATTGATTTGTATTATCTGGCCAGATCAAGCGAATGGTGGTATATAGGGTAATCCTGTGCAATCGCTAGAAAAACATATGGACTTCTTATAATATCAAAAAAAAATCAAACAGCATCTACCCAGGTCCAGTAATGATTATCGTAGCTGCAACAAGATGAGACAGAAACTCTTCATAAACTGCACAGCGCTAGCTAGAGCCAAATTTCTTACCTTAGTTCAGGAAAAAATTCTTGGCAAGAGTAGGATAGTTTCATCCTCTCCATCTCTATAGGTTCAGAAACTGTAATATAAGTATTTATTTTTATTCCGAGAAAAAAAAAATTCAGTGCTTTTTCTATTTTAAATGTGTACTGCACATGTACGATACATATATACATAACATTATCTAATATACATTATTCACCTTTGCCACAAGATTTATTTAGAATCATGATATTAATAATCAAATTTATTTTTCAACCTTTAGATACCTACATATAAATATCAATTTTGAAGATTTGTTCTTAAAAACAAATGAAATGTAATAAAATATATTGTCCAAAATTTGGTACTCCCGTATTAACGTTTCTTTAGCAATAAAAAAACATTAATACATATCTATCTATACATTACCATGTTCTAACAATTAACTAAAGTTTTTTTTAACAGAAAATAGTGTAGAGCACAAAAAAGTTTGATAATTATTATATTTGTATTAACGGTAATAAAATGTAAACATCAAAAAAAGCTTTGTCTGTTTAAATGACATTTAAATTCTACTGTCAGAATACTTTTAAGTTTTTTAAGTCACAGAGAATTTGTATTGAAATTAAAATATCTGCTAAAATACATATTTTTAAAGTATACACATGTGCTTATATTAATTAGGATTTACTATATTATACAAAATGATCAAATTCATAATTATTTCACTTTTAATTTAAAATACTAATTTTTAATTTTACAAAACAATTAAAAAAGTATGTACATACATATAAGTATATTTTGAACGAAATTCCTACTTTCCATATAATTTTCAATCACAATGTTTTTATTCAGTTATTTATTTTATTTCCACGCATAGTAATATGACCAAAGCTGGAGGCAGACTAAGCTTTTAACTATTTTATATTTTAAATAGACTCTCTATATAATTTTCATATATACATACATATTATATTTATATACTTTGGTTTTTTATTATAATATTTTATTGTTATTTTAATTTTATTATTGTTTGTTTGTATAATATGCTAGTTATTACTCTTTGTACTAGTAAATTATTGTATTAGTATATTATTATCACAATTATCACATAGTATAATTATAGATAAATTATATAAATATAAAATTAAATTTTGAAAGTAAAATGAAAAATAAATAAATTGTTTTACACCTAAAATGACGAGTTCTATTTTGTCTTGAAAAAATTTAATTATAATATGTTATTTAGTTAATTAAAGCTTTAACTCATATTTACACATGGAATAACTATAATTTAATTCATTTAGAAAAAATATAATGTATTTAATTTAACATAAAAATCGATAATATATAATAAAAATACAAACGTTATTTGTTCATAACCAAATTTACTTGTTCATACATAAATACACACATATATTATGTAAAATATGTATAATGATAGTCTAGTTGAGCTTTATAAAAAAAGATAACAAAATTAAACATTTGAAATAATTGTGTAAATATTAAATTTAATTGATAAATTATTGCAAGGTCATTTACTTTTTCTTTTATTTACATTTTAAACAATTATCAAAAATATTTATGGCTCCTATTAAGCAGGCACTGCTATTTTCTATTATTGCTCTTATCTGTCAACTGATCCAGACATTCTTATTGAAATGCAAGAAAATAGTTCCGTTGTATTTGGAAAAAATTATTTGAGCCAAAAAAAAACAAGAATTACTAATTGTATGCTTAGGCTTACAACACATAACTCATACTTTGGTTTTGATTTAGAGTTAGCTGACTCGGTTATTTTTCTTTTTTGTTCTTCTTTAACCCATGTTGGGCATTGGAAAAAAAACTATTTTTAACTTCTCCTCTGTGACACCATTTTAATTAATATTGATTTCTTAATATTGGTGCTTAAATATCAAGCAATGATATATACAATGAATTGCTTGTTATTTTTTTTATATAATTACAAGTCTACGGGACTTAGCTTGGCTGGCATAAACAATTGCACACAATAGTTTATTCTTTAGATTATTTTATGATATAACTATATATAATAGCATAGTTCCATTTTATTTTTTAGTAATAACCAAAGTTCTCAACTATTTTTTATCATTTATTTTTTCCAATGACAAAAAGTATTGGACCAGGTCATTTTGTTATGAAGAAATTGCTCTAATTATTACAGGATTTGTCGAATGAAAATATAGTGGTTATTTTACTTAACTATTAATCATGAGGTTTTATGTTCGAAACCCGATCAGTGCTTAGATATTTGTAAACATTTTTTTTTTAATTATTCTTTGGAGTCAATTGAGCATACAATTTGGTTGCCATTAAAATTTTGTTACTATGAAGGTTAACTTTAATTCTTTTTTTTACAAACACCCACGGGTTAGATTAGGACTTTTAATACTTATATAGTACTTAGCTGAGATAGAAAAGGGGAAAAAGAAAAGCATGATGCAAATTGAAAGAGAGTTGAAATAAAATATGGTTAATTTTTGTTTGTATGAATTTCAGCAGATTGTAACTTGTTGTAATGATATATTGTTTAACTGTGGAAACATAAAAGGAGAGATGTGATTCCACATTCTCGAGACTATTATAATAGTAGCAGTTTTTCATATTTAGTATTGGTTGATATTAAAACTTATTGTAAATGATTTTGTTAGTCCAAGGCACTTTGTGAAGTATCAGTTATAGTGTTTATTCCACTGTTAAAATTGGCTATTCAAAAAATCACTTTCTCTCAATAATTTATGTTTGGTTGAGTAATTACATACACTATACACATAGTAGTTAATTATAACAATTTATAGAATAATATGTGCTAAAATATAAAGTTTTATACAATGAAAATCCACGAAAACTAAAATCATTATAAAGTAAGATCTGTGAAGCTTTGTTTTTGAGTTTGCTTGCTTATAAATATTTTAGTAGTAGAAGAACTCGAATTTCTCCACATTTTCCATAACAAATCTATAAACTTTTAATAATGGATTTTTAACTATTTTTTTAATCTCTGGTTAAAAATATTTCATCAAAACATCGCTAAGGAGATCACTGTTTTGATTGCACCACCAAAAATAAACATAACAAATAATGAACAAATATCATCAACATCGAAAATGAGTTCAATCTAAAGTGGTAGTATAATTATTGGAAACAGAGAGTAGCAAGAAATAGAAGATGTCAAAAAAAGAAAACTGACTTCAATTTACAAAAATTTGGAAGATATTGTTCGTTATACCATGTCATACAGTTACAGATTCTTTTTATTGTTCAAAGACATTAATATAAAAATATTAAATCATTCAGTTCGTTAACATACATGAAAGCGTGACCCGATTCATGAAAAAAGAACAATATAAACAAAATTCGTATTATTATAATAAGTATTCATAAACAAGTGCCTAATATGTTAAATATTCTAGGCTATGACATTTATAAATGTAAAGCCAGAGATAAACATAGTCACTTATGAATCAGGAACGAATGGTATACCAGATCAAGGGATCCCAGCCATAATGGCTATCTATGTGCTAATTCGAAGATCGTATTAATGTATTAATGCTTTAGCATACATTTCATACCCTCTTACCTGTAAACACATTTTGTGGGGTTGGAGAGGGCTTTCTGTCTTTACGAAAAACAGAACATTAAACCAAAATGTTTGTGTTGAACGTTCTTTAAACACGTCACATGAATTTTAGTATTTATTTGCCTACTACTGTTGGCTAACTGTAACTATCTGAAGAATTATCTTAATTCTGTTATCAGACAACCTTATCACATTAGTTTACACTGCTCAATTTTCACTACAAATTTCAACTATTGTCTATTATGCCCTTTTTCATTCGAAAATGCAGTATGGAATTATCTATTGGGGAGGAGCTTATTTCAATAAATTGAATCAAATTTTAATAAGGACGTTTGACTCCCAGTTTCTTCTTCTTTCGCAGTTTCAGTTTGAACTTAGGAAGATTCTTCTTAGGAAATATAAGAAATTTATATTTATATACAACTCTAAAATTCTTTTTTATTAAATCTGGGAGTCTAAATATTAGGGAGTCTAATAGAATTCATTAAATCTGGGAGTCTATTATTAATTTCAGAGTCAATACAAGTCGATTTGTAAATATTCCTAATCATAAATCACTTCTGAAATTTTTATGATGTTATTGCACCAGGAGTTTACAATAAGTTGCCTGCATCTAAACTTTGAAAAGACTGAGAATCTTTTGAAGATAATTTGGTAATAAGTTTTGAAATTTTGTTCTTTTTTTGTTGCCTCTTATTTTTAATTTTTTTTTCCTATTTTCTTATTGCTTTATATTGTAAATAATTTTTAATATTAATTGTATTATATTTTTTAATTATTAATGTTGTATAATATTTTACCTTTATTTTATCTAATGAGAATATTATTATAAATTATATATTAATTCCCACCAATCCCTTTTTTTTTAATAGTAAAATTACTTAATAGTTTTTATTAATTCGTTCGCTTCTTGGATATTTTTTTGCTATAGAACGATTATTACTATTTCATCCTATAAATTCTTTTGTTTTCTGTAGTTTGTAGTAAATAAGCTAAACTAAGCTAACTATTTGTACTTAGGATTTGTAATAATTGTAAGGATTGAAATAAAGAAATACTAAAATCTAAAAAAAAAAAACACCAATAATACCAAACCAATAATACTAAACAATAATGTTGAGTATCATTATATTGAATACGGTGAATAGATGTGGAATGGAAACGTAAATTATAGTAAGGAAGCAGTTAAAAGAACACACGTCGGAACGTACACATTGTGTGTATGTGTGAAAGTCTCTACGTGAGCTTAACACTATTGATTTGTAAAAGCGAACAATAGACCTTAATGAGAATTTGTTTATAACTGATGACGTTTGGTATTTTATCCCTTAATTAACAAAAGCTTAAGCATATAAAAAATACTTAAGCTCAAATGTATTAGATATAATAAAAAATCTGTAATCACTACAATTTAATGCATTACGTTCATTACAAATTATATATTATAGTAATTTTATTTATATCTATATTTGTACATAGGTAAGGTACCTAATAAACTATAAACAAATTTGCTAGATTAAGCATTGAACTTGAGCTTCAAATACTCCTGTAAAAGTTGCTGTAATTAAAATGAAAAAGTCACCATACAAGAAAATAAAATGTTATTGTTTACGAATTAATATTCCTAAAAGTGAAAGTTAATAAGTTTACATAAAATTTACATAGTATGTATTACATATTAATACTATACCATTCAGCAAATATACAGTATGTATAAAAATTTACTGTATTATTTTTCTATTCAATTTTAAAAACAATAAGTCATAACTGTAATTTTTAGAATAGTACCTATAATTAAAAATTATTTGAATTATTATACAAGTAATTATGTATACTTGAATTATTACTATAATTATGATACATACTAGTAGAATTTATTTCAAATAACTTTATTTTTTTCTACACCAATTTTGTAAAACATGTCATTCATTTCATAGATGTTGTAAATGTTTCAAAACTCTCAGTACTATATACTCAGTAAAATTAAAATTACTATCAGGAACGCCTAATTATTATTACAAATTTCGCTACAACTTGTAGTTAGCCTTAGCCTTAGCTACGTTAACATTTTTTTCATTCATATCTGTATTTTGTAATTATCCTTCAAACGTTAATTCTAATTTTCTGGCAGTAGTCTTCGACTTCGTCTAGCTATCTAAGTTTTGGTTTTTCTTTTGCTTTGTAGGAAACTGTGTTTTGTATTCTTTTTAAGATGGGAAAGAGCCGTTATCTTAAAATTTAAAAAAAAAATTATAACTAAATTGAGGGTGCTCTATTGATTGGTGATATTTTCAACTTCCGGCAAGGAAAAGGGTTTTTTAAATCCGAAATTCGCCGAAATCGAGATTTTCAAATGGGAAGGTAAATTTGGAGTCTACGTCAAAAAAAAAAACTTCTGCAAATTTTTTTTTGTTTTGTTTTTTTTTGTTTAAACTTTGTAGGTTCCCAAAATGAGATAGAAAAATATGATAATATGAAAAACAAATTCAATAGTTTATAATTTGGTAAAGGATTATTATTAATTTTAGTTTACCAAAGGAAAATATGGCGGTTTTTTGTTTTATTTTTATTAATTAAAAAAAAAGCTGATACGCATGCTCTGACACACCCGGTATATTATAATTCTGAATTACATTGCCTACATAGACATACACACACATGTATACTTTTTAATTCATCAGCATAAAGTTTTCCTATTCCGAATATTTTATAGTAAATCATTTTTTTTTTTTAAATAAAATGAAACATTTCTGCAAATTCCTCGAAAAATATCCAAAACAAACTCTTATAAAATTCTCGATTTACGAAAATTGTTTTTCCAATTCTATCGCTGGATAAAAATCGGTGTGTTACTTCAGTCATAGTTAATAATATTTCGTTATTTTTTTAATATTTTATTTCTGGTGGGTCAACGTTTTCATGTTTAAAAAATCTTTCATTTACGCAGAAACAACGAAATAATTATTATTTTTAAGTACTTAAATTCTATAAATAAAAATTTAAACAAAATGAATGCAAAGTATGACTAATTTATAACATGTATGTAGTGTAGGATCATTTATTGAATTGAGCAATATTCTGAAAACATATTAAATAAATTCGCTGCTTTTTCGAATTATAAGATACATAAATTAAATAAAAATTTGAGCTAAAAATATTCTATGGTTCATAAGGAAGCTAAATAATATGAAAATTAAGTTTAAAGTTTCTAAAGCTTAGATGGATTATATATGTAATATAACGAATTCATTCTATAATATAAACGATCTTTCTCCATCACAAACAAACCATAGCTTTTATCAGCTTTTTTATTTTACAACATTATTTTACAACAATAGTTTCATAGAAATTTCTATGTACAGAGGTAACGAGGAATATCAAGAGGCCAGATTCGAGAAAAACAACATAATAATAATAACATACCTATATAAAAAATTCATATTATAATGAAAATGTTATCAATTTATCAGGAACAGTATATTATGTGAAATTCGAACATTTATTTTGTATGTACATTCAATTTTACTTTTAACTTCAACCTAAACGTAAAAAGAAAATTTTTAAAGAACCAAATTTAACGGTAGAATCGAGCTTCGAAAATTCAAAAAAAAAAAAACAATAGGGGGAATGAGATGGAAAACTTGGTATTCATAAAAAAGGCCGGAGCCGACTGGAATACTAGTGTGAATATACCCTTTCAACATCCATTTCAGTGTTTTTTGATTCCATTATGTTGTGATCATTTTGTAATGGAATTGTATTGTTGTATTGATGGTAATATATGTTCAATGTAATTTGAAAGCTACGTTTTTGACATTTTGTAACAAGGTGATGGTTGCGTGATGGTTGCGTTTAAGGTGGATTTCCACATGTGACAATTTACCGTTACGGTCGATTTTGATAACTAAAAACCAATCAGAATCCGTCGCGGGAGAAAAGATAAACGAGCTTTATCTTTCTCGTGACGGTGGTCACACATGCCAAGAAATTTAACATATGTATGCCAGACAATAAATTTAATTGCAACAAAATAATTTTATGTTGTATTGTATATAATTATGATGTGAATGTAATTAATTAAAAAATTTATAATTTTTAAACTGATAATTTGCATCATATATGAAAGCATATTTCAATTCTAAAAAAAATTTTTTTGAAACTCAGGTATTCAAATTTTTACGACTTCTTTTCGTATTTATTAGATTTAAAATAATTTATCTTTTGCTTTAGCGTTTGATATTGTGTTTTCAACGATGAAATAGTTTCCCACAGTAAATAATTAATTATTTTTTTTTAGTATTTTCAATAGGAATTGACTATGAAGATGATCTAACAATAAGTTGTTTGATTATATTTGGTTTATTCAGTAAACTGTTCTAGAACAATCTAGAGTAAAAAACAAAATACTTTTTTTGTGTTTAGTACTATCCGTTAATTGAAATTTTTTATCCAAAAGTATTCGGATCGGTGCTCAGTAGATTTAATCCAAATGAGAAATATTCACTAATCCATAGATAAGTGGTGTAATAGCAAGCTGATGTAGTATTATGTATTGATCTGTGTAGACGATGACTGCTGACATCGTCTAATAAGGCCCATTGACCAGCTTGAAAATAGCTTGAGTTTGACATATGTATTTTTGGGGACATAAATTTTGCGCCTAAGGTGCTTATTACACATCAATGAATGATCAATATATTATCCATATATTGATGAGACATTATTAATGACGGTTCTATTCTGATCAATAATTCAATCAGCTGACCCATCAATAATCTCATCAATAAATTAGCTAATGAAAAAAATTGCTTTTTGGGGAATATTCAGATAATGTTTATAATGTTAATTCATAAAAACAACAATTTTAACAACCGTTTTGTATACACAACATTGACCTTAAAAATTTAATTTAAATTGAAGTCAAAAACATTCCTCCAGAAATTATATTTTCAATATTCATTAACTTTTCGAAATTATCAATATATTCAGAACACTTCCACAATATGTTATTGCGAAAATTCAAAATATGGATAAAAAAGTAGGTAGTGCACTTAAGATATAAAGATATAAAAAAATATAAAACATATAAGATTAAATTAATATATAAAAAAGACCCACATTTCGAAAGGGAAAAGAAAGGTATTGTAGTTGGACTGCAGATTTATCTGCAGATCCCACTGTTATAAATAAATTACATTTTTTTTATTTATTTACCATTTTAGATATTCTATTTTTTAAATTAGCTCTAAAGCTAGGTATGCTGTGTGCAAAAATTTGACATTGTTTCATGCAATTTGTTGTTGTACAAAAATGGTAACAAAAATTTTGCTTCAAAATATGCTTTGTAGTACACTGTTAGTATGCTGTGCAAAAAAAATGAGGTTCTTGTTTTGACCGCTAGGTATTAAACTTCAAAATTTTTACTCCTCATTTATATACCCAGGTATATTATAAACATTTTTTTTGCTCGGCCAAATTTTGACATTTAGAAAATTAACAACGTTTGGGGATCATGTCATATTGCTTATTAAAGTAAATCTTAAAAAGTATTATTTAATAAAATAAAATAAAATAACTTAAAAAATAAAACATGAAACTTAAAAATAAGAAATAATAATATTAAATAAATATAAAATAATGAATTTGGTGAACTACAATGCTGAACTACAAACGAAATTTGGAGGAAAATTTTCTTCCATTTCTTCTTCGATGCATTCCTCAAAGGGTTCCATTTTTATTATTATATTTAGTTAGTTTAAATAGTTTAGCTGTTAGTTTTTTTAGTTTAAATAATTAGATTTTATTTTCCCGTATTTGATTGTCTAATGAACAAATAGACAGACCTGGCACCTGTTGTTGATTAAACGAATTTATGTTAAAATTTTGTACCGATTTTGAAGTACTTTTTACATTAATTTTTTGACAGGCAAAATTTTTTAACAGCATACTTAGCTTAACTAAATATTAACAAAACTTCGTAAATTTTTGACATTAAATATCAACTCCAGCTTCAAGCTGCGTATTCCATTTCAATTTTCAGGTCAAGTAAATTTTAGTGATTGACTTGAGTGAAGCTGATTCAAGGGACCCTAAATGGAGGCCTTGGCTGATTTCAAGAAACTAACGTATACATGGTAGGCCGGGGCCTTACACGATTAAATCTGTTTAAAAACTTGTTTCGAAATTAATTTCTTTCTTCGGCACATACTAAGAAACTTTGGCTTAAAAAGCAGAAAAACAACACTATTTTTATAGTAAGTCAATACAAGATATAATAAAAAAAATGGTGCGTAAAATTATCGCATTAATAATAATTATAGAAATTTATAAAAAAGGAAATTATTAAAAGATTGGTTACAAATACATATTATCTGCTACAATTCTAACAAAAAACATAAACAACTGATTTTATTTACATTTTTGTTTCGAAACTACACCAATACACATTTAAACATTTTCAGAAACTTATGACTCCCCAGTCCGCTCATTAAAAATCAAAACATTTTGATTTTGTAAAATGTTTAAGAAACTGTTTCGGATCAATCCCACACATGATTAATACCCTTGACGAACACCTTGACAAACTAATTTCATTAGACTAAAATACTTCATTATGAAGAAAATTTGCTTATGAAGTTCATTAATCCTACTTCATTAATCCTACTTCATAAAACCTACTTCATTTAACATTAAATTAAGAAAAAACCCATCTGTTGGAAATGTGAAAACTAAATTTTCATTGAAAATCTAAATATTTGAAAATAACAATTCGAATTGACATTATAATATTTTGTTAATGATAATTCGAATTATCATTTTCATATTTTGTTTTGGTTAAGTGGTTAAGGGGATAATCTTATTTTTGAAAAAAAAATTAAAAATAAATGAACATAATTGAAAATAATTGAAAGCAAACTTTAATAATAATATAATATATATCTAATTTTCAAAAGGATAATGTTCTGTCCTGAAACAACATCATTATATTATTTTGAGTTATGAGCCTGATAGAAAATAATCTTAACAGGTCCTAATTATTCATCAGAGAGGCCTAAGTCTCTAGAAGTTTATTTCAACGGCCACGTATTAAACCAACCAACTAACGTATAGATTTTTTTATGTATATTAATTTTGATGATTTTTTCAGGCAAAGTATATTTCCCAAAAAATGAATTCTTTTTTTAAACAAAATAATTCTTAATAAATGATGAATCTGTTTTCTCTTAAGTTTAATTGTATTTTTTTTTATATATTTAAATAATCTTAAATTTAACAAGCTAAAATTCAAAATAACTTTTTTATTTTCCATTTTTACTGTTTGTAAATGTCAAAAAAAAATAATAAGTAGAAGTAACTAATCTGTCACTATTTCATTAAACTTTACTTCATAATTAAGTTGAACTTCATAATGAAGTATTCCAATCCGAGAACCAATTTGATAATTCTAAAATGGCCCTAATAGGTTCATATGGAGTGTTTTCGGGTATTCCTATACATTATTTACCTTATAAGTTCTACCTGTTTACCTAAAAAAGTTTGTGTACAAAATTTTGGGTTTTGTCAAAAAAAAAATCACGAAGGACGATAGTACATATATATTTTGATAAACAAAAAGATTTTCTATGAATATAATTTTTACTCTCACCAGATGTCGGAACTCGGAATAAAAGTTTGACATATTCATTTTAAGTCAAACGTCTTGTTTTGTTCATTTCATATCAGCTGTAATTTTATTTTACAATTTACATGTATGTAATATGTATATGAAAATTGAAAACTAAAATTTCGTTGAAACATTATATTTAAGTTAAGTGAAACAATTTTGAAAAATATTTGAATAAGATTAAAAAGTAATGCAAGTGATTAGGATCACTTATTAAAGTTGTAATTATATTTATTTGAATAATCACTTACCTTAAAATATCATCAACTTCATACAGGAAAATTCACTATGTGGAACTGTTTAATTTCGTTAGCGCAAGTGTTAAATTTATAAAAATTTTAGAAAATATGCAGAAATTATGGGTTCACAGACTTTTGAGTATAAAAAATTGAAGTTATATTGTTTTAAAAAAATATAATGTATAAAATTTTATTTTAGAATTTTGCGACAAGGGGTCTGGGCCTCCCTAACTGGTGGTTGGTTTTACGATCCACATCAAACAGTTTTTTGCAATGTAATTCATTTATATTTGTGGTTATTTTTATTATGTGGTCCATTTCTAACTTATTTGGTAAGTTTGTTATTTTTTTTAAAATTTTGAATACAATTTAATATTAGACATTGAAAACTTTTAGTATTTTCCAACAACATTTCTAACATGGACAATTTATTGTTTTGTAACAACTCTTACTGTAACTGCTTTGAAAACTTTAAACATGGCTTTGCATTTACTTTATGATAAAGCTCAAACTGTATCAGATTCTACTTTCAAAATTGATACTAAAAGCACAAAGATTCCTATTGGGTAAGTTAAAAATTGTAATTTGCTTTGTCATTTACTTCAATATTTTTTCATAGTGATGAGTGTGGAATAGAAATGCAGGTTATTGGAAATGATGTACCATCTAGAATATCTATTGAACAGCCTATAAATGAAGTTAGTGAAGCAAACAGTATGTTATCGTTAGACCATGTTACAAGCACAATTGGTTAGTTTTAATATTCGTATTTTGTTTTAATTACATATCTGACATTATCTTTTAGATCTTAAAGTTGATGTTCATCGAAAAAATAGTTCTGAATCTAGTGATAGTGTATCTATGTATCCTCCTAGTATTTATCATCAATCAAACGACAGTAATCAACAGTCTCAACGGATATATTTAAAAAATTTGCAGTCATCACAGAATCAATTGACGGAAACAGGACAAGCAGCAGTTTTAATTAAAGAAAGGGAATTGTCTCGTAGATATTCAGATAATTTACAAAAGGCTGAAAAATCTTCAGAAATACCTTCACAATATAGCATGCCTATATTTAAAGATTACGCTCATAATTCAATGCTTGTTAAACATAATCCATTAAGAAATCGACAACATAATCGTAATTTTAGTCAAGGTCAAGAATTTCTTTCAGAAATTTGGAAGAATACTCAACTTAATAATGTGCAAACATCGTCGCCAAAAGCAGTTTCATGCTCTTTATATCAAATTAAGCCAGTTCAAGAAGCTACACTTTCTAATAATTCCAAAATTACAACTTTGGACACAGAAAATGTTTGTTATAATGAAATAGAAGAAACAAAATGTAAGAATAGGGGAAACAGTTTAGAACAAGATAGTAAAATAGAGTTACCTATGTTGGTTACAGAAGCAGAAAAGAACGAATATGAAAATAAAACGACTGCAGTCGGAGAATCTTTAAACTCTGAAATTGAAAATATCACTGGAGAATACCATACCATATCAACAGATAATAATGATTTTCAAGACGAAAAATTGTCTGTTAAAACTGACAAAGAAAACAAGTTTGTTAAAAAAAATAATATTACAAAGACGTTACAAAGACATCGTAGTACAGAAAGTCACGAAGAGAATCAACATTGTAATAACAGGAATTGTTTATTTAAAAACCCTTCACATCAAAATCGGGATCACACAACACTATCAATTGTAGATAATAACACTGCTAGTAGTACTTTACAATTAACAATGATCCAAAAGCAAGATAGTTTACAACAAAAAAATCCAAAAATTAGCTCTCATCATCCAAATCTTCGATTAAATGACATACATTTGAGATCTTCCTATATGTACTTGTCAAATAATTATACTAAGTCTGATTTGGATATTGAACAATTTGAGGAGAATCTAGGCGATGGGAGCGATAGTAAAGACGTACATAGTTTAGTACTACTCAAACAAAAAAATGCAATGAGAAAAGATTCAAATAGTACTATGTCTGCTTTGCAATTACCAATTGCAGCATCAGTTTCAAACTTAGATCAGCAACAAAATCAAAATAAAAGACGCCACTCAAATACAAGCTGTAAACCTGGTTCAAACGATGGAGGAGGATCAAGTGGTATTCAAAGTTTCTAAATAAAATTAGTTGCAATATTAAATTGTATTTATTTTAGGTGCTATAAGCTCTAGAGGTCCTCAATCAAGTAACGTACGTCGAATCAAAAGTACGGCCTTAGATGTGGCTTGTCCGCAACCTTCAGTGTCAAATTTATCACCACATCCTAATAGCACTGAAGCAATAGCTGGGCAACAATTAAAATTTTCTAATCCTCCATTATTACCGCCACCAAGCAAGTGCCTTGTTCGGAATCAGCATTTGACATTTTGCTCAAAATTTAATGAAAATATTTTGAATAAAGACGATTGTGGAATCGAGTGTGATACAGATTGTTATAATGAAAATTTTGATGCTGCAGTATATCCGATATCTGAGCATGTAGAAAAATCAAATGAATTGAATATAAAATATAATTTATGTTCTATGCTAGTAAAGGATAAAAATTGTGAAGAAAATCAAATTGGAGTAATTCTTTACAATCATGAAATTGATGAAAATATTGATCATGAAGATAATAGTATTATTGAAAAAGAAAATGGAAGTGAAAATTTTGATAACATAAATTGTAGTAATAGCTGTAATAATAATGATGAAAGTAATGATAAGGTTAATAAGTTTAATAGCGACAATAACGATGATCTTGAAGATGTGGATGATGATGAAGTTAATGATTCTAATGATGTCGATAATAATGACAATATTTATTGCAATAATGACAATGATAATTTGGATGCCGAAAATCCTTTAGAACTGAAACCATCATCAAATACAACTGAATCAGAATCCGAAATTGAAAGGCCCAGAACACAATCTACTGATTCAGAAACAGACAATAATGGATCAAGATCACCTTTATTAAATAAAGATAGCAGGGAAAATTCAAAGGTGAAAATTCTAGAGCAACAACCAAAGACAACTCAGATTGGGAATGAAAAATTTAATAAAAATATTAAAAAAAATAAATGTTTTGTTAATAATTTTAACATGAAAGATGTAAATAAAAGTAACGTTGATTCTGGCTGTCCATCAAGTGATTATGAGCAAGTTAGTTCTAGTTCTAAGGATATGCTTTTACACAGCGCAGAAAAGGCATACACAAAAATTGAACAAATAAGTGATAAAACGTATATTTCACGCGAAAAGGAAGATAAAACCAAAATATTAAACGAATGCACAGAACCGCCTCGAGGCTTAAATATAGCTCAAGAAGAAGCTGATATTGAAAATTTGCGTTTGAAAGATGCTAAGAGCTTAGGTAATTTTTTTATTTAAATATTAAAAATGATTTACTTTTATGTTTGTGTAAATTTGCATGCAAAGATATTGAATTTAATTTGATAAAAATCGTAGGTGCGATTCCAAAAACTGGACTTCGACGTTGCAGTGAAATTCCTATAGCTTCAGGAATGGGTGCACCAATGGGAATGACAAATTTCAATGCAATATCTACAAAACGTTCAATACCTAAATCTATGAGTCGTACATCATCTTCCGCTTCTTCACGTAGTTTTAGTGCCGAAAGTTTTTCAAACGACGTTTATAAAACATATAGAGATCGTTATTCTTTCGTTTTAGGCCAAGATGTTTCCCAAGGTTTTACTTTAAATTCAGCACATCAAGGTGGTTTCTGCAGTGTACGCAGAAATTTTAATGAAAATTTAGGAAATTTTCGTTTAAAACATAGATTTAATATTACTGATCCGGATAATACGGGAAATGCTGCTGGTATAGGAAATGGAAGAGATATTTTGATTGGAGGAACAGCTAACTCAAAATTAGATGAAAATATCGATTTTGGATCAGATGATTTACAGAAAACACACGAAACAGCAACAACATTGTCCATTCAAGGTTTAATCAATGAACAGTATTCTTTTGAAAATTCTTTTGCATCAACAACTGGAGAGCAAAGACATAATAGGCATCGTCCAACGCGTCAGTCATCTGCTGGAGCTATTTTAAACGTTGAAATAAATGATTCAATTTATTGTGACTATTGGCGACCTTGTCGTTTGTCTGCCGAAAAACCAGTTCAGCCTAAGAAATTTTACAAATATAGATGGAAATTTTTAGGTAGACATGAATTGAAAATTACAATGGATAGATTACAGCTATTAGCTTTATTCGATCGTGATTTGAACTGGTTTCACGTAATTTTAGCGATTATATTGTCAAGCTTAACATGCTTCTTGGGATCATATATACTGCAGCTTGAATTATATAAAGATATTTTTGCGTTTGGATTTTGTGTTGTTATAGCAGGAAGTCAATATTCTTTGTTGAAAAGTGTTCAACCAGACGCAGCATCTCCTATTCATGGTTTTAATAAGACTGTTGCATATTCTAGACCAATTTACTTTTGCTTATGCTCGTGTCTTTTAATTTTTAGTTTTCAATTAAATGAACGGTTTAAAACCGACCCGAAATATGAAGACACGGATCATATTAATTTGCATAATGTTGAATTTTTTGGAATTACTTTTGCTTTAAATTATATAATGGGAAGTTTAACAAAATTTCTGTCAATTATTCTTCTGTTATTTCCCATTTTTTTTTCTTTGGGTTTATTTCCACAAGTTAACACGTTTTGCATGTACTTACTTGAACAAATAGATATGCATGTGTTTGGAGGAAATGCGGTCTGTTCTTTATTATCTTCCATTATTTGCATACTAAAATCTTTGATTGCTGTCAGTATTTTATATGGACCCGCTTTTGGAGGATTGAGCGAAGAAAAAGGAACTCAACATTTTTTATTTTCGTTTTTTTGTTCCTTATTAATTCCAATTGCATATCATTTATCGCGATCTGCAAGTGATTTTAGTCATATATGGACTTTAATAAAATCTGGTTTGGCAAACACGATACCTGACGATGATGATGATGATAATATAGACGAAGAAGAAAAAATTATATCGAAGAAATCCATAAAAACAGGTAGTTCGGTTGATATTGATGAAAAATCTAATCAAGCACAAATTGCAGATTCTTCAACCAAAGTAAGTTACTAAAAATTTTAAATCATAATATAAACTTTGTTAATTTTATAAGTTTTTAATGGTTATATACAAGAATTTCATGAAACTAATTTACATATTTACAGGCAACAACGTCTCCTTCCTCTGATATAACATGCGATGATTTACGTATCAATATGAAACAAGAAAGTAACCAGTCGACCGTCGAAAATGGTGAAACTGGAGATTTGAGTCAACAATCAAAAACAATATGTAGTACGGATTTAAAATTGGATGCAAGTGAAGATAAAAGTGATTTAAATAATCATGCAGAAGAAAATGAATTATCAACTGAAACATTGGATTCAAACAGCATTCTTAACGGTATAGAGTCGGAACAAGCTGATCCTTTGCCTAAAAAACTTCAAGCCACTGTTAATAGTCGTCTTAAAAACGACTTAGTAGTGTCTACAATTCTTGCAATATTGGTGTTAGGATTACATTGTAGTACTGTATTTACAGTATTACAACCAGATTTGAATACAGTACTTTATATAATGGCAGCACTACTAGGATTTATTCTACATTACGTAAGTTAAAAAATAAATATTAAAAAAGAAAAATTTAAATTTATTAACCAATACTAACAAATTGTTTTAGATATTGCCTCAAATGAGAAAGCACATGCCATGGTTATGCTTTGCTGGACCAATTTTACGACAAAAAGAATTTGGCCAATTTGAAGTTTCAAATGCAGCAAAGGTTATGTGGTTTGAAGCAATTTATGTTTGTTTTTGTTTTTTAGAAAGAAATGTTTTATATCCACTTATATTTATTTCTGCTTTAACTGCCGATTCTCAAAATATAGCGAAAAAATTTGGAACATCTTTTGGGGCACTAATAGTTTCAATATGTTCACTTAAATGTAAGTTTTTAGATTTATTATATTTATTAAATAATAAATAACTACATATTGGGTATATTTTAGGTGTAAGAAATGCGTACTCTGATCCAGCAAATCAATATTTAATTTTGATTTTTTCGGTATTACTTTTTAAATTGGATTTTAACTATGCTAATGAGACTTTTCTCCTTAACTTTTTTGTTGTATCAATTCTTTTTAAAAAATCGTGTGATTTTTTATTGAAGGTAATTTCTTTTAGTGAGATTTATTTGAAAAATTTTGACCAACTTTTCACTTTTATAGCTGCAATTTATTGTAACTTATATTGCGCCATGGCAAATAACATGGGGATCAGCTTTTCATGCTTTTGCACAACCTTTTAGTGTCCCTCATTCAGCTATGTTGTTCCTTCAAGCAGCGTTAAGTGCAATACTTTCTACACCATTAAATCCATTTTTAGGAAGTGCTATTTTTCTAACTTCTTATGTACGACCCATTAAATTTTGGGAACGTGATTACAATACTCGCCGAATTGATCATTCTAATACGCGATTGAGTTCACAATTAGAAAGAGATTTGGGAGCGGATGATAATAATTTGAATAGTATTTTTTATGAGCACTTAACTAGATCCTTGCAACATTCACTTTGTGGAGATTTATTGTTGGGACGTTGGGGAAATGTAAATCAAGGAGATTGTTTTGGTATGATATATAGAAATTTGATTTTGATAGATATATTTTGATTATTTTTTTTTTAGTGCTTGCATCTGATTATCTCAATTGCTTAGTTCACATAATTGAACTTGGGAATGGACTGTGTACGTTTCAAATGAGAGGTTTAGAGTTTAGGGGTACTTACTGTCAACAAAGAGAAGTAGAAGCTATATCAGAAGGTGTGGAAGATAATGATGCCTGTTGTTGTTGCAATCCGGGTCACATTCCAAAAATGTTAAGTGCGAATGCGATGTTTTCAACTAGATGGTTAGCATGGCAAGTTGTAGCAGCTCAGTATGTTTTAGAAGGTTATTCGATTTCTGAGAATTTAGCAACAGCGACATTGCAACCTTTTGAGTTTAGAAAAGTTTTGATAACTTATTACATAAAGGTAAAGTTCTTAAAATAATAAAATCTCTAAATTAATATTTTAATATGTGAAATAATTTTTAGAGTATTATATATTATGTAACAAAAAATTCTAAACTTGACAAATGGCTTGCGTGTGGTCCTATACAAGATTCACTTTCTTCGACTCTTAGTCGACAATTTGTAGATTTGGATCCTATATTTAACTACAACCTTGATGAAGATTTTGATTTTCGTGCTTTAGGAATAACAAGATCAAGCTTCTGTTCAATATATCTTAATTGGATCCAACTTTGTTACAAAAAACGTAAAGATTCTTCTTCGGGAACAAATTTACCTTCGACAGAGGTATTATCTACAAATGTTTCTTCAGAACAAAAGTTACCTTCTGATGTTAAAAACGTAAATCAATCGGTTGATAACATTAAAGATGAAAAATTAAATAATGAGCATTTAAGTGATACAAAAAAATCAGATAAAAGTCCTGATTGTTCATATATTAATTTTAAAAGTGGAAATTCTAATGAGCTTAAATTGAATGGAGATAATGCTTTTTGCGAGACGCGTGAAATGAACATTCAGTCCTTATTAGTCGATTCAGGAAACGATACAAGAAATAAAGAAAACAGTAAAGATGTGGAGGTTAATCATTCTGAGGATGACAAACTAAATGCATCAGAAAAACAAACATCGGCTTTTTTAGCTGGTAATTCTAGTGTTAGATGTCGCAAAAAAGTATATAAAAGAAGGCTTAAATTTGGAACAGGCGCTCATACAGATCCTTTAAAATCAATTTTACAAACAAGTACTGAAACAACAGATGCAACGACTTCTATATCGAAAGATGCCCCATTAGTTTCGCTTTGTCTAGCTTTAGGACTCTTAGCAAGGCGTTCTCTAGCCACTGCTAGCCACAGCTCACTTTCAGGTGTTGAATTTTTTTTGCATGGTTTACATGCACTATTTAAAGGTGATTTCAGAATAACATCACCACGAGATGAATGGGTAATTTTTTAATTAAAATAATTTAAAGAATAATTAAGAAAGTTGCAATCTTAGGTGTTTGCTGACATGGAGTTATTACATGGTGTCGTAGCTCCAGCAGTCAAAATGGCTTTAAAACTGCATCAAGATCATTTTTCAAGTCCAGACGAATACCTAGATCCTTCCATTTTATATGAAGCCATGTCATCCCATACAAAAGAGTTAGTAATATCACACGAGGCTGATCCAATATGGCGAAGTGCTGTTTTAAGAGGAGCTCCAAATCTTCTTGCACTGCGGCATGTAATGGAAGACGGTTCTGATGAATACCGAATTATTCGTCTTACAAAAAGGTTTTTAAGTTTTCGAGTTATAAAACTAAATAGGGAATGTGTACGTGGTTTATGGGCTGGCCAACAACAAGAGCTTATATATTTACGTAATCGCAATCCGGAACGGGGAAGTATTCAAAATGCAAAGCAAGCTTTACGTAATATTATCAATTCTTCATGTGATCAGCCCATTGGATATCCTATTTACGTTTCTCCACTAACAACATCTTATGCAGATACCAATGAACAGATTTGCCGAATAATAGGAGGAGCTATTACGTTTGAATCAATTAAAGGTTTACTACTAGAAAGCTGGCGTAGAATACGTGAAAGATGTCGTGAAGGTTGTAGTAGCGGAAGTGGTGGCTTTGATTGCGATGGAACAAGTGGTGCTAATGAAGCTCCTGTTGTGTATTTTTCGCCAACAGTTGCAGCTAATACAACTGGAACCCTGTCTTACGGGAGTCAAAGCTTATCTGGTACAGGGACTCGTGGTAGTTTAGCTAGTATGAATAAACCGAACAGTTCAACTTTGCTAACTACCTTTTTGAAAAGAGATATGGATCAAGAAAGAGAAGTTTCACGAGATATAAAAACAAATAACAGTTGTATTAAAAAAAATCAAGGTCAATCAGTTCCGGCTTTCACATCAAAAGAACGAGATCGTCGTGCCACATTGCCTATAACATCTACAAGATTATCGATGAATGGGCACGATTTTGTACTCAAAGATTCTGTCGAAAGTAGCCAATCTGGTGGTCTCAATAAATTAGATTTTTCCGATACTGTAATTAACTCTATCAAAAATAATAAAATATCTAATTCGTTTGGTAATTTGGAAGTTTTTGATGGCAAAATTAATAGTAACATTGGAATTGAAAATTTTAAATGTGGCGATTATTCAACTGTTGATGATTTTGATCGGATGAAGTCTTTTGATGAGTATGAAGGATATCAAATAGATGATAATTTAGTAAAAGACGACACATTTTGTAGAGTTCATATTATTAAAGACCAAATAAATTATCCTTTAATAGAACTTAATAGAAAAGCAATAATTGTGGATGGATTGGAAGTAAGTATACAATTGAAAAACAAGTAATTAATTAAGTATATAATTATTGTTTAGCTACATATTGTTTTAAATAGAAAGATTTTAACAAATAAAATTATAGATATATGACTGTTTAGACTTGGGTCGAAGAATTGATGTTATTTGGCCTAATGAAAAAATGCGTTCTAATGGAGGACGATCAACATGGCAGGACTGGTCACCACAGGAAGGAATGGTAGGATTTGTTAGACATTATTGGCAGCCTAATCATCCAGACGCAAGATTTCGATCTAATGTGAACGGAACCCTTTACCTCATTGAAATAAATGATCACTATGTACCTGTTGGTGAATGTGGAGTTAGGGAATATAATCAAATTTATCCAGCAGAGCAATCATTATCAACAAATGTAGTTTCGGCGGCTACAATTATGACGACATCAGAATCAAATCAAAATTATAATAGTGTTGATACAATAACACAATCTACTTCTGGGTTAAATAAAGATAATTTGGTAATTGCAACTTCAACTATTGATCCAATAGCATCTTCCTTAGCATTGGCTTTAAAATCATTTCCAAATTGGGAAAAACAATCACCTAGTTTGGTTTCTTCTGTTCCCACTGGGTCTAGAGTTTTTTCCTCAAATGCAGACATTTTAATTAACAATAATGTTTCAACTAACTCAAGTGAATATTGCGGCTCTTTAGATATAAAACCTTTAAACAGTTTTTATCTTAATTTTCAGTTTCAAAAACCAGTTAAATTTCATGAGGGAGGATACTCTAAAAGAAGTCCTTGTTTTGAAGACGAACAACGTACAAAAAAAATTAAAAATTTTAAAAATGTTTTAAAATTAAATAAATCTGGCGATTTTACTGATGATTATTTTGGATATGAAATTGAAGAAAAACTTGACAATGTAATCGAAGAAGAATTACTGTTCGATCAGAATAATATGTAAAAATTATTTCAAGTTTACTATTTTGTTATTAAAAACATTTCTTCAGATTCATACAATTTTTAAGGCATAATTTTATTGAAGTAAAAATTAAGTAATTAATATAAATGTTACCTGAAAATATTATCTTCAATGTGGAATTTTCAAATAATAAGTTTAATAAATAGTAAATCTACTTAATTTAATTTTTGCTAATTCATGCCTGCGTAAAAATTAATATAAGATATTTAAATTAAAAAGCAAAAATAAAAGAAATATTTTACGAAACCAGAATATGCTTAAAAAATTAAAAATAAAAAGCTAGAGGTAATATTTTTAAACAAATTTAAATTAGAGTGTTAAAATGTGTGTAAAATATTTTAATTTTAAAAAATTTCTATCACAATTCATAACTCGTTAAATTGTATTTAAGCTTGTTCCATTCCCATGCTTTTAATAAATAATAATATTAATCAAAATGTAAGTAAAGTTTTAGAATGAATAGGTTGAAAGCTCTCATGTTGCCTTAAAAATTAGACTGATTTTTGTTTTAATTTATTCGATTTAAATATATTTTCAATCAGATAAATTTGCAAACCATTCAAATGAAGTTTAGCTTTTTTTTTAAATATATAATATGAAGTAATGATAATAACTTGTGCTTCTAAAAAAAAGTTTATCAAAAATTTTTTTTTTATTATGGTTTGATAAAATACACTTCTCAAGATTTTTATTACTTAATTGAAATAATGAATTCGGTTTTTGTAACATTAGGTAATTTAAATCAAAATATGTATGTATATCAACTGAACTTTGATTTTAATTTAAAAAATATATTTACGAAAAATAATCATTTACTAATAATTATTCTTTTTCATTTTGTTTTCGTAAATTAATTAGAAAATATTTCTAGTTTATTTCATAAAAACAATTTACAAATGTTTATTATAAATTTAACTTACTTGAACGAAGATTCCTAATTTATATAAATTTTTTATTTACTTCGTTATGATAAATATTTGTAATTTATTTTCGAAATTACTTTTAACTTAATTATTATAGTAACAGCTTATGAGAGCAAAAATATATTTCTTTCACAATCAAATTAATTTTGTGTTATTTTTAAATTATAATGAATTTTACTTTAAATTTTGACTGATTGCGCCACATTTTTATCCAATATATCATTTTATTCATATTAAAATTAAAAATTATTTGTTTTACTATTCTAAAATTATTTTAAATAGTAAAATTTAAATAAAAATAATCATTAATTGAAATTTAATAAGTTTATATAATATAAGAACAATAGTATTGTAATTTAAATACAAATTTTAAATTGAAACTCCAAATCGTTTTTTTTCAATACCCTTAAGATTATTAGTCTTAACTAGCAATATTAGATTAATTAATATTATTTAATTTATTTTATATATTCAACGATGAATTTGTCTAGAAATAAATGATTTCTATTTCAAAATTATATTTTTCTTTAAGAAATATTTTTAATTTATATCAATAAAAATAATTAAAAAAAAATGTTTATACATAATAAAATTATATATTTTTAATATAAAAATTAAAAATTAAATTAAGATTATGTAAGTCATAAATAATTATTATATAATAAAAAATTAATGTATAAATAGAACTTTAACTGTAAAAAACTATTACGTTATTTTAAAAATTGTTATATAATTATCTCAAAAAAATTTTTTAAACTACGACTGTCGAATAATAAGTTATTGAAGTAACTGTTAAGTATATTATAAATTGATTATTCGGAAATTCTTTACATATTAAGATTCATTGAATTTTTTTTTTTGTAAATAAATAAATAAATAACAGAAATATATTCTTCAATAATAAAAAATTTCGAAATTTTAAACCAACTGTTTTTATTTAATTGTAATTAAGTGTACAAATTTCCTATAAGTATTTTGAATAAACATACCTGAGTCCTGATGAAACATTTATATTTTGCCAATTTTACGTACGTATTTCAACTTTAAATTTATTCCCTTTTCAAATTAAATGGGCTACCGTTATTTTGTTTCCTAAAGAAAATATATTAAGAAATGTATGGAAAGATACAATTTCCAAAACCGATTGGGAACTAAAAATATAGTGTATAATACAATTCTATTCGGTACATTTTACCACTGAATCCTTTGTCGTAAATAGTTTAAAAAAAATACGTTTATCGTCTAATAATGCATGCGATTGATTCTTAGTATATTTACATTATAATGTAATAAAAAAATGAGAACGCACAATGAAAACGGATTGATCTGGGTCTTTCACTACTTGCGATCAAGTAGAATATATTTTATTTATTCCACATGACTTCTATTATACAGCAAATTAAGACAGCGCTTTTAAAAAAAAATCCTTGCAATAATATAAATACAAAGGTGTAATAATTAAATTAATTTATTCAAGCCTTTGCTTAGAAAGTTTTGATATTGACCTGCAAATAACATGTCACTATAGAAGTGCCGAAACTTTTTACAAAATTTCCTAAACTTTTATGAACATACATTTTTATATATAATAAAAGGCATGGGCCTGCTGCTGTGGCTGCTGCTGCACAGCTGCGTTAGCGTGGCACTCTATCAATATTACAATAACAAAAATAAAAATTAATCATTCCCATCACATACATTTTTAAAACATAGTATACATCAAATTAATCTCTCTCTTGAAATTTAATGTTTTTTTTTTTTTTTTATTATAAAATTGTTTTCAAGTGGTAATTTGCGGATGATTATTGATTATATCGAAAGGAAATAATAAAAAAATCAATTTTTTTTTGTACTGTTTGATTTAAGAAATATGTATTCAGGGATAGTTATGTATGTGCATGTATATTAATAAAATAGATAAAAAAAGAAGCACACGTGCGTAATTATATAAGAATTTTTTGGAAATAGTCTGAATGTAGATAGTTTTGCTGCCTATTCAAAAAAGTACACACTTTACTCTAAAAATTCTGATATCGATACAATTAACGAACAAGTATTAAACATTTTAGAGGGAAATATAACTTATTTAAACACAGATTCAATTTACGATTGCGGTGAAAACGATGAAAACCATTAACCCGTGGAGTTTTTAAATGGCTGCTGTCCAAGGGGAATGCTACCACATAAACTTAAATTGAAAGTGGATAGTATAATAATATTACTATATTACTTAGAAACCTAAATATCAAACGTGGCCTCAATGAAACTCTGTTAGCAGCAAAAAATTTAAAAGCAAACTTAATAATCGCAAAATTCCTAATCGGTAAAACTATAAAAGAAACTATATTCATTCCAAGAATAGATTTATCCCCAACTACCACAGAATTCCCATTTATTCTCAGACATTCACAATTCCCCATTAAATTAGCCTTTTTTATGACCATAAATAAGGCACAAGACATTGGAAAAAATAGGAGTTTATTTACCTGAGGTAGTATTTAGCCATGGACAACATTATGTGGCATTATCAAGAGATATATTAAAAAAAAATTATTGCGAAAAGAGAGCAAGTCAAATTATTTCATAATTTCAATAAACTGTATACAAATAATGGAAGTTTTGAAATCTGTCAATACATAAATGTTTACATAATACAATTTTTAATCTTTTTAACATGACTGGTTTTTATTTGAAATTCAAATAGTTACTTTTGAAATATGGTTTCAAAAATTTCTTTTTAAAACTTTTATTTTAAATCATTATTTAAAAATAAAAAATTATATTAAGTATAAAATTTCTGCATTTCAAATGACTACATCTGAATTTCAAATGTAAAAGATAATTATTCAAAAATGCGAAACTCTTCCCTATACCTTTTTCTTTACCTCATCGGTGGGGAAAAAAAAGATTGATTTATTTTAATTTTTATAAAGTTTTTGTAACTACTCTAAGAATTTTTGTTTTTTTAGTCAAATAAATCTCACCCCATGTGTTGAAAAAATATGTGTACTTATGTGTATACCAACCAAATTTATACCTATAAGATTTAGAAGAATTGTATATAAAGAGATGACAATATCCAATTACCAATCTATTTAGAATAATATATGGATAAAATAGTTTAACAAATATTGTTCTTTTTGAAATTAAGTTGCGCACTATCTAAATAAATAAATTATATAAAATTATCACGATAAATAATTCAAAATAAATTTTTGGTTACAATTTTCAGTTCGCGGTTTTCGGGGTAAAAATGTATGGTTTGTTTTTAAATTTTTTGTAAAGTTTTTGCACTTCAAAAAAATAAAATAAAAGTTAAAAAAAAAAACAAATTTTTTTTTTATTTACCACCGTCATATAACGGGCCTTTTTGCTAGTAGCTTAATAATTTCACAAGACTCCAATGATAAACTAAAACCAAATAATGGCCTCGTCGTGGATTTCACCTTGACGTGGTGAGTGGGCTTCAGTACGACCAATGATCTTTGGGGCGATGTCGCTTAAGAACCGACAGCGGTCAAAAGGGGAGGAAGGAAAATTAAGAAAATGCAAATAATAATATGAATTTAAACAAAGACGAGAAAGAGCGCGTAGGGATATATACGCAAACTTCGGTAGCGGCCGCGACTATCGGTGGGCTTGGCTCAGCACTTCTGGGGAGAGGTCGTCGGTGGACTGTTTAAATTTAAAGCAGATAAGGAACCAAGGAACGTAGAAAGGAACACCAAGATTACTAACAAAACGTCCAACGTACCTAATGCTATAGACTTTATGTATAGCAGTAGGCAACGGAAGGCAGCACGAGGTTGGAAACTGGAGGGGAAGAAATGGAAAATAATATATGAAAAATGTACTTACATACTCTTAAATTTTCTTCAAATGCTCCAATCAATAAACATATGCCTACATAAGTACATATACATACTCCATATATATAATAATATACATAATATATGAAAATAAATACATGCTACTGCTTAGTTACAATAATAATTATTAAATAATGATACCGCCATTATTAAATTTAAGACAGTTCAAAATTGTTTGTTTTAATTTAAATATACTTATTGCAAGCTAATGTATATTAACATTCTTTAAACTTATTCTAGAAATTTCCACCACAACTTTAAAATCCTAATAAAATCGATTGCTAAAAAGTAACGGGAACAAAAATGAAAAAACAAATTCAACTAATCTTAAGCAATATTCATTTAAAAAAATTCACTTTAAACATTTAATTATAATATTATATTTAAATTATTGAAAACATTTAAAAAATATGAAAATTAAATTTTAAATAAACTTTGAATCAATCATCAAATCATAAAATTTTACAAATTTAAAATAAAGTTTTTAAAAATTGAACCTACTGCACTAATTAGAAGTAAAAGACAACTGCATGTTAACGTCAAGATAATACGGTAAATGATTATTGGTTATGATGAACTACAACTACATAAAGCAGTCAATCAATATAATCAAACGATTTTTAAAATCGATTTAGTTTTATTTTGTGGCTAACTTCATTCGACATATTTTTTTAAACATTTGGTTGAGTTTAAAAAATATTTATTTATTAAGAAATTTTGAATGGTGCGAAGGTTGTTTTAAGTTAAGTTTACATTTTTATTGTCTTTGGTATAGCTTTTGTTAAATAGCTGAGCCATTACTCAATAGTAAAAATAATTTCATTTCTTCGATTAACACAAGTTTTTTAACCTAAAAATTGGTTCATAGGTAATTCTTCAAAATAAACAAAAATGTCTCTGACCGTTTTTCAAAGTTCGGGCTAATTCGGTTAGCTGTCGTAAAATTTCTAGCACCTGTCAAGCATATTTCTAAAACCAAAACTGTTAAAGATATGAAAATTCGAACTTAGGTACTCTCTCATAAATAAACATGTCTTTTTATTAGTCCCAGAATATTTCATAAATGTTTACAAAAATATTTATTTCTTATTTACTAAAAAATTGTTATATGTCTTTACTATTCAAAAAATGAAATTTTTTTTGTTTATTTTTGAATGTACCAATTTTTAGGTTTGCAAGACTATTGGTTTTTGATATATTCCTGATTAGTGTTGAAGTTGTAGAGAGTTGCTACCGAAACATGCCCGATATTTAAAAACCTATATTCAACAACTTCTCAAAGTTTCATGGCGATCGGATGAATGGTGTAGTAATCACAAAGGACAAATAAACATTGATTTTTATATACATATATCGATTTTAAGAATTTGTAAATTATAAATAATAAATAAAAAAAATTATTAATCTGCAAATTAACTTGTGACTATTCACTCAGCTATTTAACGAAAGCTATACCAAAGACAATAAAAATGTAAACTTAACCTAAAAAACCTTCACAGCAATTAAAATTTCTTAATACCTAGCTAGCTACTTTAAATATTTTTTAAACTCAACGAAATGTTTAAAAAAAAATATATCGAATGAAATTAGCTGCACTAGCACTACACTACACAAAATAAAACTAAATCGATTTTTAAAATCGCTATTTGGTGGATTATATGATTGACTGTAGCGTAGCGTATTTCATTTGATGTTAACAATGCAGTTGTTTTTTACTTTTAATTTAGTATAGTATAGTCCATTTTTAAAAACTTTATTTTAAAATTTTATGATTTGATGATTAATTCAAAGTTTATTTAAAATGTAATTCACATATTTTTTAAATTTTTTCAATCATTTAAAGATAATATTATAATTAAATGTTTAAAGTGAATTTTTTAAATGAATATTGCTTAAGATTACATAGTTGAATTTTTTTTTCATTTTTATTTCCGCTACTTTTTAGAAATGAATGTTTTGACTTTTTAGAAATGAATGTAGTTGTGTATTAAATTTCAACAAATGAGAACATTTTTTTTTTTAAACATAAATGGTTTTCCATAATTAATTTTGAATGAAAACTATTAAATAAGTTAAGTACATAAATAAATTAAAACAAAACAATCTTAACTTATAATAATTAATAATGGCGGTATTTAATATTGAGTGTTGAACTAAGCAGGTCTCAGGACTTGGAGTATTTATTTTCATATATATATATACACTATGTATGCATGTACTTTTCTAGATGTTTATTATAAATAGCAACATTTGAAGAAAATTTAAAAGTATGTAAGTACATGACATTATTTTATTTATTGATATTCATTTCAGTACTGATAAGATAATTCTGTATCGCTTAATATAACTAATGTAACAAATATTTTAATTTGGCTTGTTACTTTAACGGTATTATTTAACTTTTAACTATTTATAGCTTTTAATTGTTTCCTATTTTATGTAAGATTACGGTATTGGTATTTTGTATTATAAATAAAGAATTTCATATTTTAATTAGTGTATAGTTAATTATAATTTTATGACATAACTATATCTAATACAAAAAACAAAGCAAAAATAAGCCGAAAGAAATATGTGACGTACTGCATTAATTTAACATTTAAATTTTTTTTTAAATTCAACATTAATTGTTTTGAATAATTAACCATCGTGGCGATTCAAGTTATCCATAAAAGAGTGGAAATGAAAAATTCCTGACATATTTTGTGGACCCACAGCTTGGTATTTTAAGCTTAATGGCTCACCTTTATACTCAGTATAAACAAAATGTAGCATATAATATGTACGTACATATATGTATATATACTTACAAAATAAAATATAAACAAATATTTTTAAGTTATCTATAACCAAAATCTATAATTGCTAAACTTTATTTTTTCTAAAAAAAAGAAAAAAAGCCAAAAAAAACATTTTAACATTTATTTTTCCAACTTTGATTTTGGATTCTTGCAAATAATTATTATTTCGGTTAACTACAGTATTTTCTTTCAAAAGCTTGAATGTCACTTTAAATTATAAATTTGCGAGTTAACATACAGATCAAATGTCACTTTCAATATTATATCACTTAAAGCTTATCAAAAACTAACTTTTTTTTTCATCTTAACTGAATTTATTGAATCTTTGAATTTATAACAATAGTGTTACAAACAAAACCCTTATGGTTTATTCAAATCTTAAAAACTAACTGAAACTAGTCAAAAACTAACTGCATTACAAAACCTAATCTGTCATCCTTACTGACATAACTTCAGATTACCCAAGGCCTCCTAAATAGACAGGCCGAAAAATTCAATTCATGATGGGGCTTTAAAGGTCACAAGAAAATGTAAACAAAGAAATTTCTTATATGACATTTTTCAGTTCATATCAGATTTTTGGAGTAATCGAAGTTTTTTTTTTTTCAAATTTATTTATTAATATATAATAATATAATAAAAAATACTTTATTTTATAAAAACCAAAAGCTAATTTACATTAAATATTTAAGGCTTAACTTAATAAGTGATTCAACAAATTATGTAATGAAAATTCTATTAGATCATTTACGTTCAACTGAAAACCAGTTCAGTTGGAAAACGTTGTACCGTTTCAGTTAACAATTTAATGAATTCAATAATTGAAATTACATCTTTGAACTCTTTAGTTGAAATGTATTATAATGTTTTTGAACATACGTGTTATATAAAAATAAATCTTTTTTAATTGTTTGTTTTTCTCCTGTTATTGTAATAAAATTAATACAACTCAAATCTAAGTTTCTGTTGAAATTGAACAAAACTTCATATTCTCTGAATTTTTCATAATATCTTCATTAATAAGTTATGATCGAGAAGTCAAATAAGGTAGAATAACCTACAATTAACAGTGAATTTAAGATAAGTTTCAAATAAAAATAAAAGTTACTTCTGCTAAATTATTGTAAATTTCAAGTTGTCCATTTGCTAACAATGAATCTGAAATTTCTTCCAATAAAAGTATGGGCGCATTATCTTTATATTGTTGAAAGCAGTTTGTGGATAATAAATAGGGCAACGTTCTTAACCAAATTATGTGTCCATTTGATGCCTTTTGAATAATATCTTCTTTTAAAATATTAACATCATATTCTGAAGCATTTTAAAAAAAAAATTTAATTTTTTCAGATAATGTTAATATAATGTTCTCAACTTCATTGTTTATCTAAAATATTTTTTTAAAATTATTTTCAGATTTTTAATAAAAATTCATTTGATTTAGTTATTACCGAAGAAGAATGTTTAATTAATGATTCACCAATAGCAGAAACTGCTACACAATTATTAATTAGTTCACATAGTTTAAATAACATTACAAATGTTGTCAAAACTGGTTAAAGTAGATTTCTCTAAATCTGAAAAATGCAACAAAATGTTTATTGGTTTTTCATATAAATCTGATGTTAAATTAATTGTAGTATTCTTTTCATTATTTTTCTTCAAATGTTCCATTGAAATATAGATCAGCTTTGTTAATGTATCAGAAATATTATCTAATTCTTCCATTGATAATTCATAATTGTTTTTCAACTTATTTTCAATAATTATTTTACACTCGTTCAAAAGTGAATCATCTAACGATATCTTGCCAACAAGTTGTTGTTTCCCAGTGAATCTTTAGAAAGATTATCATTAACAAAAGAATTGATACTAAACTTAAATAATTCCATAAAAAATTTATATCGGAAATTTTTTGTTGCATTATCATTTACACATAAAACTGGCATAACTTGAGCAACAAAACTACCACATGTATCTATCATATTTTCTTTTCCTAAAGTAAATAGTGGTTCAATAACACTATTTATAATACATTCAACAACTTCTTCATTTATTAAAATTTCACCAGCATCATTCTGAAAGAAGCACATATGCAACAAATTAAGCTTTTCAGTTGAGTTTTCATTAACAGCTTCTTGTGAAACACGCAAAATTATTTCTTTAATACTATTTTCTGCTAAAATATTTCTAATGTCAGGAACACAACACAATGATGGCATTATTTCCTATAACTTATTTACTTTTTAAACAGTAAATTATAACACCCAATTAGGTTTTTGAATTAAAAGTTTTAAAAAAAACTTCTAATCCCTCCAAAATTCTTATATGAACTGAAAAATGTCATATAAGAAATTTCTTGGCTTACATTTTCTTGTGACCTTTAAAGCGCCATCTTAACTAAAAAAGGTATAAAGTGTCATGCCTGTATATTTAGGATGCCTTGGATTACCTGTAAACAAGGTATGATCACATGATGTTTTTCAATGTTCCAATTTCGGATAAATGTTCCAATTATATTTTTTATTTTAATATATTATATTTTTATTTTTTTTTATTTGCTATATTTAAATTAAATGCTTAAATGTTTAAATTTCTAAATAAAAAACTGATTTTTAAATTCACGTACAACTTCCACCTTCTATAATGTGGCTGCATTAGTATTGCGTTTTTTTTATTAATGCAACTGTCATCTGTTACTCTTGAATTTTTGCATACATTTTTTATTTACATTTTTCAATCCCGATTTTAGAGAAAAAAATATAATAAACGTTACAAAACCTTAATATACGTTTTAAAGCTACATATTTCATCTTTTCATTTCTGGCAAAATATTGCCAAAATCTCTTTTTGGTTTTTTAGAAATTTAAATGAAAGTTAACCTGGTTTTTTTTGTTACTGTTAACTTCCATTTAAAACCAATGTACATTTTTTTTATACGATCAGCTGTTTAATATTCTACAGTCTACGCCTTACATTTAGGGTTAAATATTTCCGTAGAGCGGCGCGGAAAGAACCTTACCGATGGTCAATGGTTACTTGTTCTAACACAAATATTTTCGGAACCACTTTGAAGTAAAAACAAAGAATATCCATTAATAGATATTCTTTGGTTAAATTTTTTATATGGTTTCTAATATGTATTTTAAATACACTGACGTTATGTACTTTTTGTCCCTCATTGCAATCGCTCCTTTTGGACCTTTGCAAAAAGTGTTAAAAATAACTTTTGTGGGTCATCCTTCCCACCGCTGATTGCTTCCGACAACTCTATCATTTCAGATTCACTTGATAAAGCTAATTTATTTGCAAAGTTATTTGCAGAAAATTCCACACTTCCTCCTACAACACGAATACCACCAGTACTCCCTCATGTTGATCCTACTAAGGTTAAAATGCTTCATAAGGTTTACTTTAGGACTCGAGCTATAGTGAAATTGCTGAAGAATCTGAATATCAGAAAGTCCACTGGCCCCGATGGAATTCCAGCCATGGTTCTTAAACAGATCGCCTTTCCCATTTCGAAACCTCTGTGAAATCTTTTCTCACTTTCATTCTCGACTGGTAAATACCCCAGTCAGTGGAAGATTGCGCATGTTTCCCCAATTCCCAAAAAAGGTGACAAAAGCGACCCTTCCAACTACAGACAAATCGCCATTACTTCAATTCTTTCCAAAATAATGGAAATCACAATAAACAAAAGGCTATTGAGATACCTTAATAGTTCGCGTATTTTAAATGATCGCCAATACGGGTTTAGAAGCCAAAGGTCAAGGCGATCTTTTAACTTCTCTCTGCGTTAAGCTTAATACCAGCTTTCATTGTACCGGTGAATCTGAGGTTGTAGCTCTCGATATCTCAAAAGCCTTTGATCGAGTATGGCATTCTGCTCTTCTGAGCAATTGTTAGGCTTTTGGTTTGAGCAGCCTCTTTTGCAAATGGATTGAGGACTTTCTCTCGAACTGAAGTATACGTGTCGTTGTCGACAGTTTTATGTCCGACGACTATGTAATAAATGCTGGCGTTACACAAGGCTATGCCTTATCACCTACCCTTTTCTTGATTTTCATCAACGACCTGCTCTCTTCAACCCTCAATCCAATCCATAGTTTTGCTGATGACAGTACATTGGTGGCATCCTACGACTTTTTAAGGAAATCAAACGTCACCTCAAAAGGAAACCACGTCCAAAACACAAAGCTGTTCGATCTCTTGTAAAAGAGATCAACCCGTCCCCACCCTGCGATTTCAAGGAGAAAACTTACAAAGGTCAGAAAATCTAAATATTTTAGGCATGCAGCTAAACCAAAAAATGCAGTGGAATGAGCATATTTTTGATACAGCTAAGAAGGCTGCCAAATGTTTGGTTTTTCTTTCTCGATGTAAAGCCTAATTTTCTCCAAGAGATCTGGCCAATATCTATAAAGCATATATCCGACCTAAGATGGAGTACAATTCTCACATATGGGCTGTCGCCTCCCTAACTTCACTAGGTTTCCTGGACAAAATCCAAAATCGCGCCTTACGCCTATTTGGCGACCCTACCGTCCAGTTAACCTTTACTCCTCTTAGCACTCGTCGAAATGTTGGAGCTCTCTCCCTTTTTTATAGATATCTTGTTGGAAATGACACTTGTTCTAATGAAATAAAATCACTAATGCCTCCCCTCAAACTATTCCGGCGAAACACTAAGGAGGCTTCAAGTGCACATTTCTACACTGTGGAAATACCTAGGTGGTCTAAAACTGGTTTTGGAAATTCTTCTATTGTAAGAACTGCTAAAATGTGGAACATGCTCCCATCTCACGTGTTCCCTACCGACAAAAATGCTCCATTATACAATTTGCAACTTTTCAAAAAGAACCTCTTCAGGTTCGTCTCCTACTTACCTTCCAATTCTCTTCTATCATCCTTTTTCCCTCCAATTCTTTTTTTCCTTACCCACACCTACAATAATTTTGTATAAAGGAATCCTTTCCTAGTGTTTGGGTAGCGTGTAAAACAAAAAAAAAAAAATTATATTTAAGTTTCATAAAGAAAAAAAAAAGCACAAAATTTCAACAATCCAAAAGTTTTTTCTTATTCAAACAAAAATAGTTAGCTCTCATTTTCTTGTCAAATATTAATCTCAAAATTTAAATATTAAAAAGAAATCATGCCCATCATCATGGGGTATTGATGACAATCGATTTGCAAAAAAAATTTACAGCATCTAAATTCAGAGTTTTTTTCAGTAGCGATAGAAAGCGAGAACAGTTTCGACCTATATTTATTCATATGACCTATTTGTTCAATAAATTAGTATAGAAAGCGGTAAAAAATATCATTGTCGTGTAAACTTAAATTTTTTTTTTAACTTTCTAAATTTATTTAGAATTGCTATTAGGTAACTATAATTATATATATATATAAGCAGAAAGCATTAACTATATTTTTTGCCAATTTGAGTTTTATACGTAAAGTACTTAAGTCAGAAATGTATAAATTTTCTTCTATCAAAACATTGTGAGTCTCAAGTAAATATTTTAGAGTTTAATAAAGTGAGTTTTATTGCACTAACTGATTAATTCAAGACAAAAAGCATTAAGTTTGATTTAGTGTATTTTAGCTGTTGAAAATATTTTGTTCGATGAAATTTCAAAATGATTTATATTGCTAACTTGTTCAATCGTCTTTGGATAAATAATACAAAATTTTTTTATAAGAATTGTAATTTTTGTATTTTCAAAATAGTTTGTTATATGTACGTGGTGGACAAGTAAAGTTTTAATAATAAAAACAAATACTACTGTAACTATGAAAAATAAAACTGGCATGGAAAATTGTTCAAATGGCTAATGAGGTAAAAAGAAAAGGTACAAATACTTAATATTTCTTGTACAGATTTCGCATGTATTTTAAACCAATGTGCAATTTTGTCTGATCCTGGTGAAGGTATGTTGAAAAGGTTTGAGATATTCGAGGGATTTCAATATAATGATAGTATTTTCCAAACTTTAAAATTTGTTTAATACTTATTTCATGTTTATATACAAAAAACAGATAATAATAGTGACTTGAATGATGGTGTTATAAAAGATTAAAATTATGAGGCTAGTGAAGAAACTCCAGTGAGAAAGAAAATTTTATGTCAATTCCAAAGCTCAAATCAATCAGTCGGTTAAAAAAGGCTTGACAAAACGAATGGAAAAGACAAAAAAATCTAGCGTTAAAGTCCAAATGCCTTTTTTATTATGACTATAAATGAAATTTAAAAGTTACGAAACAGAAAAAGAAAACTTGAAAATTATAAATGTAAAGTTTATTGCAGTGATTTTGATAAAGATAAACGATTGAAATTATGTAAAAAATATAATATTCTGTCACATACTGTTCTTCTGTTCTTCAACTGTCCTCAAAGTCGACGACCCAGAAATGAATCAGGAAATCCTCGAAATATTTTGTTGGTAGTCATTTTAAAAAAATTAAAGTGTCTGAAGAATTTTTTTTTTGGGAACTTTAAATATTTCAAACCGATCCGTTATACAAGCATTTCTGGGAAAATCTGAATTCGGTGGGCATTATTTTATGGAGGATAAAAGATGTAAGCACATACAATAAAACAAAACATCTACATTCTACGCACTCTTTTATCATTGTTAAGCAGCACATAGAAAGCTTCCCTGTCGTATATACAGTCATTACTGTCGCCAAAATAGCAACAGGCAATATTTAGATAGCAGCCTTTCTATTAGAAAAATGTACAATTTATATAAAACTAACTACCTGCAGCTTAACCAAAATTTTGTGCACGAAATTACTTATAGAAGATTTTTCTTTAAAGATTACACATTGTCTTTTTTTATACCACAAAAGGACCAATTATTATTACATATTATTGATTGAATTAAGTTTGGTTTTATTTATATTTTTTTTTGTTGTTAATTGAGTTTTCATTAAAAAATCAAATCAAATTAAGTTTTTTTATTATTTTTTTACTATTTTTATTTATTTTTAATAAAAATTGGTAAAATGAAACTGCCAAAGTGCACTAAGTGAACGGATTTTTTCTAACTCATTTATAAAATATCAAAATAGATTTGAAAATAATTTTCAACTTTTTTTAGCTCAAGATAAAATATTAAAATTTATGTTTTCAGTTCGATGTGTAACAAAAAACTACATATATATATGTGTAGTTATTTAAAAGCGATTTATTTTACAAAATTATTTTCAATATTGATTTACTCATAGCGCCATTTTTTGACTTAATGCCTTGTGCTCGTTAAGCGACAAATGGTAATATTTTTTTTCTAAGTATCAGTTTTCAAAATTAAAAAACTGATACTTGTCCAAGGATTTCTACCAATTTATACCACCAATTATACCACTTATGCAAAAATATCATTATTCTTAAAAATCTTGTGTATATGAATATGTATATGTATGTTTAATTTGAATGATCGGTCAGATTTCAATATATTATCAGAAATTATATATACATAATTTCTGATATTATTCTGTCATTCTATTGTTTGGAATTTTCAATTAACTACGGTAATATCAGAGAGTAATAATATATTAAACAATATAAAAAAAAAAGGACAATATGAAAGATTGGACAATAACTTGCTGTATTAATATTTGTAAATTACAAAAATCAAGATGTGGAGGAAGAAAATTTTTTGGATTTCCAAGAATTGCTACTGCTTGGTATGTACCTACTATGAAATTATGATTTGGGGAACAATTTTTGAATATACCTACCTTAAATACTTTGTAAAATTTTTTTACTGTTTACCAACAGTTATACCTGGTTATACCGTTATATTTACTTATTTATATATATATATGTATTTACAATATTGTTTCTATCAAAAACAAAGTGCGTGAATTATTATTTTAGAATTCATAGAATTAGATTGAGATACCTATTAATTATTTTTTTTATAATCAAAATAGGCACAATTTGTGGAAAAAAATTTGTACACCATATATGAAGCAAAAGAACAGGCCTTTTATCTATTCACGTCATTTTAAAAGCACCGACTTTACAAGAAGTGGAAATTTGAAAAATAGTGCTGTACCTATTCTACTTCAGAACCCATTGGACGTAGAGGTTGATACAACAAAAAATTGTAGTTTTGGTGATGAGGAACACAATACCAACTTTAGTGAGTCTTTGTGGGAGTTTAATAATAATAACGCTTTAAAAAATTATAGTAGGAAAGAGCCAACATTTTTCGATTCTGATTTTACTGCAGATCAATTGAATGATGATTCCAAATACTATCTACCATCGCATACTGATAATACGGAAAGTATTTGCTCATTAAAATGTAGTCAAAAAATTAGATTTTATCAAAAAAAAAGTTCTGAACTCCAGCTTATCATAGACGCCCTTAAAAAAAATTAATTTTAGCTCACAAGCAATTAAATATAAAATCTCGGACAGCACGTAAATTTAAAACCAAAACCTTAGCTTTAAAAAAACCAAAAAAAAATCTTGAAAATTATATCAATGAATCTCTAGCAAATGAAAACTCCAAAAATTTTGCAAAATTAATTTTGAACACGTCAAGGCAATATAATGACGTTCAAAAGTGGTTAGCTCAAGGGATATATTTCAAAAGTGCCGCTTCTTATAATTTTATGAGGGACAATTTATAACTAAATTTACATAAAGCCTCACTATATAACTGGATGCCTATAAAATCTTTAGAAGCAGGTTGTCAGTCCACTGTTTTAGATACAATAAAAGATTATTTAAATAATTTCGCTACAATAGAGAAAGAAGTTGTGCTGATGTTTGACGAAATGGCTATACAAGAAAATTTTGTATATAACGAAGTCCTTGATCAAATTGATGGTTTCGTTGATTACGGTAACGGTGAAAGATTTGATTTTGCTGCAAAACACGTATGTGCATTTTTAATTCGAAGTATCTTAGGTAAGTTCAAAATACCTTTTTTTTATATTATATCTGGTAATGCTTGTCTAAGAGAGATTTTGAAAAAAAATATTTTCAAATGCATGGATGTTTGTGATAACTTAGGTTTAAATATAAGAATAATTACTTGTGATCAAAGCACCACGAATACAAATTTGTATTCAGTGCTAAGTCCATTATCAAATTTCGTCTACAAAGACAAAATTATTCATTTAAGTTTCGATGTGCCACATATAATCAAATCATTCAGGAATAGATTAATTGCATATGATTTAAATACTCCTGATGGTTTGGTTAGTTGGTCTATTATTAGAACGCTTTATACTTATGATTCCGTAAACGTTACTCGTTTGTGTCCTAAGCTTTCTGAAGCTCATATAAGACCTAATAGTTTCCAAAAAATGACAGTAAAACTAGCAACTCAAATTTTTTCTAGAAGCGTTGCTGCTGGAATTGAAGTATTGATGCAAAGAAATGTATATAGTGAATATAATAAGCAAACTGCTAGTAATACAGCTAAATTTTTAAGAAAAATTGACCGATTGTTCGATATGCTAAACGGACGTCCTCCTATTTCTGTTAAAGAATTTGATTTTTTGGATGAAATGAAAATTTACATTTCTAAGATTTCTCCCACAATTAAAACCAAAAAAATTTTATGATTCAAACAATATCTGCTATAGTAGATTTGTCACGTGATTTATTTGAAAATTTTAAAGTTGAAAAAGTAAATGCTCGAAGATCTAATCAAGATCCTATTGAAAAATTTTTCTCACATATTCGAGCTAGAAATACAAATAAAAGGAATCCAGATGTAAGCGAATTTAGCTCTATTTACGGTAAAATTATTTCATTAAAATTAATTTATTCTAATTAATATTCAAATTGTGAAGAAGATAATGATTTTATCTTGGATATCGATTGGACAACCATTACTCAAAATAATGTAGAGACTAAAAATTTTGATGATGACAAAAATTTTGAAAATATCGCAACATCAAGTAGCACAGAAAAAACAAAAATCGAAATGCAGCCTGAATATACTAAAATAGAAAATATTTCCGATTGCTCTATCAGGTATTTTGCAGGATAGTATTTTCAAATTATTTAAAAAACTAAAAGGTCCTTGTAATTTATGTTCAAAACAAATAGTTAAATATTCTTCGAACTTAGATTTTTCTTCTGAATTACTTTTACTTTCTAAGTCATTTGATGAAAACTCAGATTTTGGTTCCTTAGTGGCCCCTTCAGAATCCTTTTACAAAATTGCAAAACTACAAATTAAGATTTTTAAAGATATATTTCTCAACTTTTCCCATTTTCCTAATATTAAACATTTAGTTATGAATAAATGTATTGAAGAAACAGAGAAAAGCTTTCCCTTTTGGTTTAATACAAACAATAAATGTATGGAGCATCATAAATTGATTTTAAATTTTATGATTTTAGTTTTGCTAAGAAAAAATGCTAAATGGCATAAAGAAAGAAAATTAATAAGCAAAAAATCCCAAATTAACGAAAAGGAAAATAAAAATAAAGAATCGAAAAAACAAAAAATATCTGAAATAAATAAAAGTTCCAAAACATCACAAAAAATGAAAACTCTTTTGCATGAATAAATATGTATCAGATTGTTTTTTTTTATTTTTGTTCAAGAGGACAAGACCCTTAGTCGTTCGATTTAGTTTAGTGTTTCATAGTTAGTGTTCCGTGCTATATAATTAATGGTTAGTTTTCAAATAATTGTTAGTTTCGAGTGGGTGGTAGTTCCCCACTACCAAAAAGTTTCAATCGAGTACGTTGTAGGTGTTTTTAGTGAGTAAAAATCTCACACTCCATAAGGCTATGTCATGGCTTTTTAGAGTCTTTTCGAAGATTTTCACCTTCAAAGAGAAAAACAAAAAAAAAAAAAATATATATTCCTTAAATTTATAATGCATACGTACATTAATTTTTTTAATTCATTTCTAAATTTAGAATACGTTTTTAGTGTAGATGTGCTATATTTTTTTGTTTTTCAGAAAGGAATGAATTGTTTTTATAAACATATTTCGTAGCGTTAGAAAAAGTAAGTCAGTTTCCAAGATTACGTTTCACGGAAATTAGTAATTAATAATTTAGTAATAAAGAGAAGTATTTTTAGTCAAAAGTATTTTTTTCACGTTACAAAATTATAAACTTTTTAATATAGATGCGAAATGTTATAAACGTAACCAGAGATTAATACTTAATACTTTACAACAAAATTTCTAAACTGTGAACAAAAATTCAATTCATTTTATTTGGATGCAAAACCAAAAAATATTCTTTGTTCAAATTTTTCTAACTCAGCCATACAAAATAAAATTATATTATATATACATACTAAATACATATATACATATATTATATATACATATAAAAATGAAGAATTCAAGTGATTTGTTTTTTTGTTGTTTTTATATTTTTTATTTTAGATGAATTTTTCTTTTTGTTTTTTTTTGGAATATGTACATAGTGCATAATGTAAATTATAATAACAGATTTGTTTGCTTTTGTTTATAATTTTTATTTATATATCTAACTAGCAAAGTCAGGCTTGAGACGTTGTCGGGCTCAACACAAAATATATAAACTTTCTAATTTTGAAATATAATATAGCAAAGGGCCAGCGTGCGCTGCCATATTCATGTTCACCAAATGGAATTTTGCATGCTCACCAAACTTTCACACAAATAATCGGCGACGTGGTCACGATAAGATAAAGTGAAACAGACCTATTTGATTTAATCATCTATTGGGTCAAATAACAATATTTATATAAATAAGTTAGACACGTCAAAATTTTGTTGCCTGAACTTTATTAAAAGTGACTAAGCTCGTAATAATATCACCCTATGTTCATGTTGCACAATTATTGTTTCTGTCAAATTAAGGTGGTTATGATGAAGTTCGTCGGAATGTGAAATTCCGATTACATTCCGAATTTGGTATGCTGAAGTCCGTAAGTATTCCGCAGTCTGCAAATGTCATTATTTATCCGAAATTTTAAGATTTATGTATGGTGAAGTTTGTCGGAACGGAAAATAATTTGAAAATTGTACGCCGGAATTTCTCATTCGGAAGTATTAGAATGGTTCGGAAATGAATTATAAAGCATACAATTTTTGTATTTAGAATATTAGGAGAAGTAGAAAATGTAGTAATAGTATTTTTTTTTTCAATTTTTTTTTCATTTATGGAAAATATTTTTTTTATTTAGGAATAAAAAAGCGCTTCAAAAGAATAATATATTTTATTGTTTTTAATATTATAACATAATATGTATATATATTAAAAACGATACATATATATTTTACATTCTTTAGAGAATTTTAAATTTTCTCTGATGTAACAAAAAATTACTATTATTTTAATTTGTATATATATACATACTACATATATAATTAAGAAAGTTGTAACTTTTACTTTTAATTTATGTATGCATATTGTATATATACATTTATGTCATATACATTATCTATTAAAAAATTTTTACAAAATAAATAAAAAAAAATTGAAAATAAAAATGTTTGAAATGAATATGAAAACAAAACAAAAAATCTTCCGAAACATATGATTTTGATTTCTGCACAGACTTTGCAGTCGAAGGGACTTCAGCATACCAATTCTGTCGTATTCGGATCAGAATTTTTTTTCGGAGAAATTCCGCTTCGGACTTCATCATAACCACCTAAAGCTTCTTTATAGACAATATTTTTTGTTTTATTTGCAGTAATTAAAATAAAAATATTTTTTTGCTACTTACTGTCGAGCATGGTTCTCTTAAGTCAATTGCTAAAACACTAAACTAAGAAGTTTTCCTTGAGTTTTAGTTATAGCAATAGCAAACCATATTTTAAGGAAATTTATGGCTGTTAGACTGGAATGGGTAGTCAGATTTCATTATAAAAATATAAACATTCCTCTTAAAAGAGCATCCTTACATGTCTTTAGGAGAGCAATCGGAGTAGGTTGGATTACATAATAGGTTTTTCAACTTTTGACTTTAATTTGTGGAATGGTAATACAGAAGGTTGAAGGGACTGCAAAAATTCTGTTGGATAATTTATAGTATCATTATCTTTTAAAGGTGTAATGACAGACTCATATTATCCTTTCCTCACTTTTTATTTTATTCAAAAGAATTTTGTTTATTTCAACCGCAGTATAATATATTGATGTTAGAATCGCACGGTCGAAATTCCAACAGTGGGTCATTTGGATTAAACTTTATTCATGTTTGAGTACACATTAATTCCTGTAAAGTTCACAACATCCCATGTCACTGGTGATCTCAACTTCCGCTATGATTCCCTCACTAATTTTTAAAAGAAGACCAGCAAAAACTTTTTCTGATGTATCACCTTTCAAATGTAGTCTCATTTTTACCGATAAAGGTATGTGAACATGATTCAAAATGCAAGAACATTTAACTGAAGCGCCTACTTAATCAGCTCTCGTTCCTTTCTGAACCACTGGAATAATTTGCCTAAAACCGAGAGCAAAATTTTGCTCCACCCATAATGTTGTTATTATTTCGAAAATCCCGTAAAGTTCCGTAAGGTTTTTTTTTGCATCTTTTCGCTGTCCCATACATTTCGTGCATTTTTTTTATTATATTCTATTTTTTACAGTTTAAAATAAGAACATTTGTTTTTTTTTGTATGACTAACATTCATTTTCACAATTTTTGACAAAAAGAAATGCAAAGAAAGGGAGAATGTAACTACGACATTGTTTCATTTTTTATATGAATAACAATTTCATTGTTTCTAATTCATTGTTAATCAAATAACCATAATAGCACTCGTCACGCATTTCGTATCTTCGTATTTCGTAAATTTACGAATGTCAACTTTGCGTGAAGAGTAAATTTGTAAATTTTGTATTTTTCATTTCGTAAATTCGTAATAACTTTAATTATGGTTGTGTTGCTATTAGAATTTGACTATTTTTAATTGGTAATTTTTTGTGTTTTAAATATAACTATTTTCAATTTGTAATTTTTTTTTATATGGAACAACACAAGTTAAGACGCGTAAGATGCGTAACAAAAATATGGTCCTTCACGGAGGAATCCATGCTTCTAGAAAACATCTCAAAAGTAAATACAAATATTTATTTTAATTTATTTTTTATTTTTCTTATTTATAAAAATTGCATTTACACATTTAAATTTATTTTTATTGAACTTATTGTTTACAAAATTTTAAGTTTGTTAATAAAGAATTAATTTGATTAATATTTTGTTGATAATTTGTATTTGTTTTTGTTTATTATTGATATTTGTCATTAACTGTCAACAATACGAAGATACGAAATGAAAATTAAATAGCTCAGAGGCTTTCTTATTTGTCTTTCGTAAATTTACAACTTCGTATTTTATCATTCGTTCGTTTATAAAGCTTTGTACGAAAGTGTAGCAAACTTTTTTGGTTTTTAGTATGAAGTGTAGCAAACTAGCGATATAAAAGAACCAAAATAATACTTAATAATACTTTACGATTCAATTTACGAAATTGCGTGACGAGCACTAATAATTAAAAACTTTAAAGCAGGCAATATATTATGGTAAGTCTATAATATGTATTGCTATGCTAGGCAATATATAGACTTACACTGACTATGTGTTTGCATTGCATCTGTAAAAACTATAAAAAAAAAATCAGAAACAAATTTTTGCATTTTTTTTTGTATTAATTTTTTTCTTCAATTCCTTAATGCCCGGTTTTCATGTAGCCGATATATCGGCGAATTGTTAGAGCATAGGCAGAAGATACAAAAATTTCATAAGTGCGATAGAGAAACAATGATAAAATATCGGGAGAATGACAATAATATCGGGAGAAATATCGAGAGAGTCGCCATAAATATCGGAGAATCGCCATAAATATCGGAGAATATTTAAAAAAACATATCTTCGCAAAGATATGTTTCCTATAATTATCGCCGATATTTTTAACACTAACATAAAGTAATGTGTAATTACACAAAAAAAAATCGCACACTACCAACACATTTTATGGATACGGAACGACATTTAAATTTTTGAATTTGAGTAAAAACAATAACAAAAATTAATTTTTTGTATTGAATATTTGAATGCATATGTAAATAAAAAATAATATTTTAGCTTTTAGGTATAATATATTTATACTAAAATTACACATATTCTATTTATCTTATAAATAAACTAACTATTTAACACATTTAAAAAATTTACTTTTAACTACAATTGTAACTTTAATTTTTTTTATCTGAATGAATATTTTAAATTTTGTTGAATGAATTTTAGAATGTATGTATGTATACATTTTTTTTCTTAATTCATTATGTAGTATAATATAAAAAAATAATATTTTAATTCTAATTAATACTTATGTAAAAATGAAAAACATAATAAATACAAGTGAATTTAAAATTTAAAAAAACCAAATAAAAATTCCACAGATGAAAATCATATCATATTTCACTTTTCTTCACTTTATTTACTTTGTTTATATACTTTCGCGAAATTTTAAACAATTCTAAGGAAGATTGCTTAAATTAAATAACCTTTATTTTGTTTACATTTTGAATATTTTAAGGTTATGTATATAGATTTTAGATTTCAAATCATCTATAAAAGTTACTATAAAAATAATATAATTTTACTCCCTCATACACATTAACGGTATACTATACTCTTCTCTTTCTAAACTCCAATTTATCAGCTAAAAATTCATCATGAAAACCGGCCTTAAAGCAAGTGGAAGGAACGTAGGAAATTGAAATTTCTTCTACATGTAAAAAACTAAAAACCGGTTTCGATTTGTGCATTTGAAAAAAAACAAAAACAAATCAAGTACAAAAGTAACGTCATAATATATAAAAATCATATACATTATGTATGTACATATAATATGTTCTATCTTTGCTACCTACCTGCTAATGATTTTTTTTTTTATGAATAAAATAAAAATTCGTGTATTAAAAATAAATGAAAATAAAAAAATTTACTGCAAAAAAGCAGGAAGTGTGGGGACAAAATAGCCTACAACTTTTGAAGCAACTTCAGAAGTATAGCCTTTCGAGGATTTTTCTTGAAGGAAATTAAATTTTCTTTAATTAGGTAAACAAATTATGTTAAGACTTTCGCTATTGAGTTATAAGTTTAAAAAGAAATAAAAAGTAGTAGTATAAAATTTCATTTTATTTCTTAAAAAATCTATTGGTTTGTGTAAATATGTATATAAAAAAAATAACAATAAACAAAAACAAAATGAAAAAAAAAACAAATCTCCTTATGATATGATGTGACCAGATGTGACTATGTGAGTAACATTGTATATATGAATATATACCATATATACATATATATATTCATATACAAATTTTATCATATATACATTGTATATATTACGAATAAATACAAAAGAGATAAAAAAAAATAAAAAAAAATCAGAAAAAAAATGTTTATAATTGTGTGCACACACAACCGAACACACAGTGACGTCATGAAAAAAAAGAAAATCTAAAATAACTCCGTCCCCTGATAACTTTTTGCAACTTTTCGTACATTCATAAACATACATAAACATACATTCAATTTTGTATATAGTATAGATAATAATTTTTAAATAAAATTAATATTTATTTATATATCCTGAAATTTTCAATTAAAAAAAAGAGAATTTTCGTACATAAATTTGAATTTAAAAATTCAATTATATTAAATCATCCGACGCATACTCTCCTTCATTATTTTTCAGCAACTAACACGAAAGTTAAAAATAAATTCTATTTTTATTTTCTATTGTTAATGTGGTGATTGGTGAATAGTCTTTGGCTTATTGGATATTTCCAAAGAATATCTATAATAAGAAGGTTCACATAGGAAGTCAAGATATTTTTACTAACACATTTACAAAAAAAAACCCATTAGTTAAAGAAGCAAAGAACTATTGTAAATATTTTCTTATGTAAGAAGTTGTGAGAAGGAATGAGTGCGATATAAACCATTTAAAAAACAACTTAATTTTTGCAATGTAATTTTAAATAGTCCACGGGAGATTTTTGTTTATTTATTTGGCCCACTAGAAATTTTTCATGTGTACAGTCGTCTGAAATTTTGTGTTCGTTTTTAAAAATAAACGTATTAAATTTATTAGGGTATGAGAATAAATAAATTTTGAATGATTGAATTTTTACAGGTACCTACATAAAATAATATTGGTTTCAAAAACATATGTTATTTCTTAAATATCATATTATTTTATTTTATTGGCTTATAAGGGAAGTATATTTTTTATCATTCATGTATTTTCAATATACAGTTTTTCAGGTATTGAAATAGGTAGTTAAAAAGAATGTCAAGCGGTTTTTTTTTTTATGAATAATCCGATGCGTTTTTAGTTTCTGAAAAATTAAATTGTTCATTTTAATCATCAATGAACTAATAATACATATTATATTATAAGTAATATAATGCATTTATACCACATAGATACCTGTTAATTTTATAAATAGGTAACAAAGTTGAATATTAATAATATGAACATATCAAATTTGAATAAATAATATTTTTTATTGATATGCATTTTTAAAAAAAAAATTAGTATATAAGAAAGTACTTAGAAACAAAAAAATGCAGATTATATATCAAAATTAAGCAGTGTATGTTATATCATTGATTAATAATACTATAAAAATAGACATTTTCATACAACAGAAAATGTTCAGCTCACTTTTTCCATATTCTCTTCATTATATATATTATCTGGAAGATAATCAATGTGTTGGTGCATTTTCTATATTCAATTTGAATTTTTAAATTTTTGAGCGTTTTATACGACTTTATTCTCTAAATAATTTGTATGTGTTTAGTTTCTCTATACTGTTCTTGAATATTATTGTTTTTAACTTTTTGTTATTTGAATTTGTATAGGTAATTTGAATTTTTTTTTAATTGATAGGTACAAAAATTTCAAATTGGATAGCATTTTTATCGAGTAGTCTTTTAAGAATATTTTTTTTTTATTTTTCTCTCAATATACATTGTAATAAAAGGATTTTTATAATTGTTGATATTGTGCATGTATATTATTTGTAATAATAAATTATAAAATTATAATATAATTTTATAATGTTTAGGAAACGAAAATATTTTTCTTGTTTTAATTGAATAATTTTCAAAAATAAAACAATTTCAAAAAATTCAAATAATAGTGAACATTCATCCACGTAATGATTTCTAATATATATTCATACATACATATACGTATATGTATAAATTTACAAATAGAATCAAATTTTTATTTTTAAAAGGCTTTCTTTTTGGTTTTTTCAATATGTGGATATGTATGTACGCATGGATTTTAAAATTATAACAGAATTTAAAAATATTTGAAAAACTCATTATTAATTTTTGTAAAATTTATAAAAAATCTTAACGGTAGATTAAATTGAAAAGTATATTTAATATGTTTTTTTGTTGCAGTAAGCACACAATTTATTTTTAAGATAATTAAAGCTTGCAACGCACAATTTTACAATAGTATTTTTCAAATTCAGAATTTTCTACTTTGTCATTATTTTCATAACAAGAGCATTAAATATCAATATCCAAAGGCTTGTCATGATTTACTCCAGCTTTGAAAATATATTGTTGTTGTAAATGAAATTAATCAAATTCGTAATATATTTGTAAAAATCTTATTGTGCAGGTGGATTTGTTTAGAGCTTTTAATTTTTTAAGATAATCTAACATTTTCTCTACGAACAAATATGGACAATTTTTAATAGTTGTTTGTACGTATTTTTAGTATAAATATTTGAAGAATTTAAAGAAAGACCAGCAGTGTACATATTACTCACAACAGCAAGTTTACTTTATTACTCATTATTATATGGAAAAATTAAAATTATAATTATTTTGTTTTCGTAGCTGCATATTTGCATATGTAAATAATTGAAAAGCTAAAACAGCTAAGATTTTTTGCAAAGTACTGGGACTGATATGAGTATTTCCAGTTTTGGGCAATATTTTTGATGAGCACTTTTCTCTTAATTATATCTCAGTTAATAATTTCATAAAATGTACCAGTTACCAAAATCATTTTTTATTTAAATGAATTTCTAAAGGAAATAATTTATAAAGAAAAAGAAACATCTTACAGTATAAAAAGGGATTGTATAGATGGTGTGGAAGATTTAGATGGGGATAGAAAACAAAAGCTAGCAACAGAAGCACATTTCTTTATGACTCAAAGTTTACATGAAAGTTATAAGTACGCATAGGGTTACAATTTATCCAAAAATAATTTGAAAAGAGTAACTTTAAAACCTTTCATTTTTTTATCAATTTACTACTAAAATATCTTAAGGAGCTAACAAAGATTGGTTCTAAAACTGTTGCACCTGCTTGTGACTAATGCAGTACAAATCGAAATACTTATGAATTACTTGGTGTCAATAAGGTAGACTCTTTTTTTATGATTGGAATGGAAATAAAATTTATGCTTAGTTTGATATGGCATCTTATAAAATCTGTCAGAAATTCTTTTATAAAACCCGATTTTGAAAACTGGAATAATGATATTATTAGCTTTCAACAATTTTACCTAAAGTTCGTAGCACCCATATTAATTCTAACACATTTGAAAAAATGTCAGTAAAATCAGCTTTTCAATTATTTAGTCATAGTACATATGCAGCCATAAAAGCAATAAATAACACTGGTTGAATTTTTTTTAATTTATTGAGTAATAAAGCCAATCTGACTGTTGATTTTGTTTTAAGAGTTAACTAGTTAATTGATTATTGAAATTCTTCAAATTTTAAGACAAAAAATTAAAAATTTTGAATTCACAACCGTTAAAAATTCTCCGTTTTTATTCTTAGAGGAAAGGCTAAAATATCTTAAAAAATCAAAAATTAAAAGTACCAAAAAAAATGTTTCCATTAATGGAATGGCCCAAACAATAACTGCTGTATTATCTTTATCAAAAGATCAAATTGATAGAATATTAATTTCTTGATGACGCGCAGACTGAACCAAGATCCGTTAGAAAATATGTTTTCTCATATAAGATCTGCTGGTGATTATTGCAGAAATCCATCTGAACAACAAATTGGGAATATTTTTGCTAAGACGAGGCGAGTATTTATAACGAAATTACATCCTCAAATTGTGAAACAGATCACAACAATTATTTGGACATTGATGCCAATGATTTGGCACATGAAGATTTTATTATTGAAAATTGTCCTGAAGAAATGAGAAGGAAAATGTTTTAGCTTCAACTTCAAATACAGTTCAATCACATAGTAAATCATTTAGTAATTTTGAAGAATTAGCAATTAGATATTTTGCTGGATTTTGCACATAAAAAGTGTCAAACTGCCATACATGTGGATTATACTACTATTTTTAAAAAATTAACACAAAATTTTAAAACGAAATTTAAATAGCTATTCATAATGAAAAATTAGAGATGAAATAATTGAACGTAGGTATACATATAAGTACGTATGTACCTAAAAACCGATTTGAATTGAATTTAAAATTTAAAATTGTATTTAAAACAACTTTAACAAAAATTTGATTCTATTTGTAAATTTATACATATATGTATATGTATGTATGAATATATATTAGAAATCATTACGTGGATGAATGTTCACTATTATTTGAATTTTTTGAAAGTGTTTTATTTTTGAAAATTATTCAATTAAAACAAGAAAAATATTTTCGTTTCCTAAACATTATAAAATTATATTATAATTTTATAATTTATTATTACAAATAATATACATGCACAATATCAACAATTATAAAAATCCTTTTATTACAATGTATATTGAGAGAAAAATAAAAAAAAAATATTCTTAAAAGACTACTCGATAAAAATGCTATCCAATTTGAAATTTTTGTACCTATCAATTAAAAAAAAATTCAAATTACCTATACAAATTCAAATAACAAAAAGTTAAAAACAATAATATTCAAGAACAGTATAGAGAAACTAAACACATACAAATTATTTAGAGAATAAAGTCGTATAAAACCAAAGAATATCTATAATAAGAAGGTTCACTGGAATAAAATTTTATAATTTGTCAATGTGTTGGTCACCATTTTTCCAGTCGATTTCCAATATTGTAAGAAATAGATAGTCATAAGAATTTAATTTGTGAAAGAGAGATAAAAATTCAAAATACAAAGTGGAAAAAAAATGAACGAACAATTTTTTTGATGAAAAAAATATTGTCTTTATTTTTAATTAGTTAGTTTAATTCCAAATTAAAATTTGTTTCAGCACCGCACACCAAATACTTAACAAGATGATGTTTTCTCAATTTCGAAACATTTTTAAAAAATTGTGTATAGAATAGTTTTTATAAAAACTTTTTTTAAGCGTTAGAGTTGATTTATTTTTAAATATAACATACACTGCTTAATTTTGATATATAATCTGCATTTTTTTTTTCTAAGTACTTTCTTATATACTAATTTTTTTTTAAAAATGCATATCAATTAAAAATATTATTTATTCAAATTTGATATGTTCATATTATTAATATTCAACTTTGTTACCTATTTATAAAATTAACAGGTATCTAAATGCATTATATTACTTATAATATAATATGTATTATTAGTTCATTGATGATTAAAATGCACAATTTAATTTTTCAGAAACTAAAAAGGCATCGGATTATTCATAAAAAAACAAACCGCTTGATATTCTTTTTAACTACCTATTTCAATACCTGAAAAACTGTATATTGAAAATACATGAATGATAAAAAATATACTTCCCTTATTAGCCAATAAAATAAAATAATATGATATTTAAGAAATAACATATGTTTTTGAAACGAATATTATTTTATATAGGGATCTGTAAAAAATTAATCATTCAAAATTTATTTATTCTCATACTCTTATAAATTTAATACGTTTATTTTAAAAAAAATTCGTACACAAAATTTCAGACGACTGTACACATGAAAAATCTCTAGTGGGCTAAATAAATAAACAAAAATCTCCCGTGGGCTATTTAAAATTACATTGCAAAAATGAAGTGGTTTTTTAAATCATTTATATCGCACTCTTTCTTTCTCACAACTTCTTACATAAGAAAATATTTACAATAGTTCTTTGCTTCTTTAACTAATGGTTTTTGTTTTGTAAATGTGTTTGTGAAAATATCCTTGACTTCCAGTGAACCTTCTTATTATAGATATTCTTTGATAAAACGCTCAAAATTTTAAAAATTCAAATTGAATATAGAAAATGCACCAACACATTGATTATCTTCCAGATAATATATATAATGAAGAGAATATGGAAAAAGTGAGCTGAACATTTTCTGTTGTATGAAAATGTCTATCTTTATAGTATTATTAATCAATGGTTATATTTAAAAATAAATCAACTCTAACGCTTAAAAAAAGTTTTTATAAAAACTATTCTATACACAATTTTTTAAAAATGTTTCGAAATTGAGAAAACATCATCTTGTTAAGTGTTTGGTGTGCGGTGCTGAAACAAATTTTAATTTGGAATTAAACTAACTAATTAAAAATAAAGACAATATTTTTTTCATACAAAAAAATTGTTCGTTCATTTTTTTTCCACTTTGTATTTTGAATTTTTATCTCTCTTTCACAAATTAAATTCTTATGACTATCTATTTCTTACAATATTGGAAATCGACTGGAAAAATGGTGACCAACACATTGACAAATTATAAAATTTTATTCCAGTGAACCTTCTTATTATAGATATTCTTTGATATTTCTTTGCAAAGAATTGAAACAAAATTGCTTTTGCGTTCAACTTTGTTGATATGGTATTGGTTGGTACAGCAACAAATTAAACTGGTTTAACTTTTTTAAATGCTTTTTCAATTTCATATGCTGGAGCTGTGCTGGAGTTGAAAAAAGAACCAAATAAAAAGAATTTTCGATCTTTTAAAAAAAAAATATTCTTTTATTGAATTTGTTTGATTCATATTCATCAGATTTGAGAATATACTGGTTAGTATTGAGGAATTAGAATAATTTGTTGATTTTGTATTTGTCGCACAAGAACTATGAAGAGTTTTTATTTAATACAACGGTGTAATGAAATGGAATTTCAACTTATAATATGTATGTACTTTAACACCTAAATAATTAAGTAAATATATATATATTTGCATGATTAATTTATATATATACATACATATATACAACTGTTTATAGGTAGATTTGTTAAATTAAATAATTCTTATTTGTTTTTAAATTATGTAATAATATTCAGTACCTATCTTGTAAAACAATATTTGGCATATAAAATTTTTTCTGTTTTTTGTATAATAGAAAAAAGCCTGAAACACATTGTTATGTATGTATCGCGTAATTGCTATGTATATATCTAAGAGACTAATGTAAATATTGTATAGCATTTGCGAGTCAAATTGAGGTTTAAAAAAAATACCTGAACTTATTTCGTAAATATCTGAATTAAAATTAAAGTTATCTGAATTTCTTCAGCAAAATTGTGTAGCAATATAGTTAGAAAAACCCTCAATTTCACTCCCAAATGCTATATATTTCGATATATTTCGTCATATTTGAACGCTACTTTAAATTCTACCTGTTCACTGAAAATCTTAACACGAATATCCTGTTTATCAATTTTACGTTTTTCAATATTATAAATTTTATAGTAAATAAATTTAAAAAAAAAATTTAAAAATAAATAATAAAACTGAAATAAATCATTAAAAATTAAAACATAAAATCACCAAGAACAATTTTTTTTTATGGTATCGTATAGGAGAAAATCTCGTAATACGTAATTTTTGCACTTTTACGTCTACATAATTTTTGCACTTTTATTACCTAACAATAACGCGAAAGTAAAAAATTCAAATAAATAAAATAAAAAATAAAATTGAATTGTAGAAAAATGGTACATATTTGAAATATTATCTTCAAAAATTATTCAATAAAAAAAACAAAATTAAAACTTGTAGATATTTAAATATCTATAATTATAATTGACAAGCATTTAAGGTCCTGCGCAGTAGACACCTTTTTATTTTAATTCGATTCTCCTACTCCTTAATGAACTTCTAATATATATAATATATAAGACTGTATATAAAACAAAAATGCGCACACAGTTTAAAATTTTGTACTCATATGATTTTATTATTCAGCAAATACATTATGCATAAGTGAGATCTTATGAAAATAATAAACAAAAGCAAACAAATCAGTTATTAAAATTTACATATGGACTTGCAAATGAATCTATGTACATACGCCAAAAAAAAAAAAAAAAAACAAATTCATCTAAAATAAAAAATATAAAAACAACAAAAAAACAAAACACTTGAATTCTTCATTTTTATCTTTTTAAGTAACTGTTTCAAAATTTTGGTTATTTGTAGTAATAATATAGTTTTTATTAAAATTATGTATTATCTAGGTATATATATACGTACCTCTTTAATGGCAAAACTTTTTATTTTTAGTAATTTTATCAGTAAATGCCACTTACTATAGGGAATATATCGGAAACGAAGCAGTATATGAGGGACGTGTATTTATGTGTCCTAAATAAAACTTACTAACCACAAAACTTTTTATTAAACACAAGTGGTTTCTGCTATATCGTGCGAAGTCTATGTCAGTACGTAAATTACTGTTTTTTTAAAAACTTTAAATTCGACTTCAACTTGAAATATAATTACTCAATAGGGGCCCCTAGTTTAATTATCATTCATAATTCAATAAAGTAACTTCATAAATAATTTTATCAACTGTATTTAACAAAATTCATACCAAGTAACAGTTCGTTATTAAAAACTTTGATTTAAATAATTCTAGTCAATAAATTCATATTAAGAAGTTGTCCGTTATTAAAAATTTTGTTCTAAAAGAATTCTTCCTAGCTATATTAATATTATTTCATTTTCATATCAACTTAAAATACTATTTTTCATCCCCACAAAAATTCATACATTCAAATTTAATTTCTATTTGTTTTATTATTTTAATATACGAATATTTTGACATAAACCAAATATCAGATAGAACTGGGTAATACTTTAAATAGCAATTAGGAATGCTAAAATTTAATTTCTATTACACGCTGGGTGGCGCAGTAGGTAGAGGGCCTGCCTTTCAACCGAAGGGTCCCAGGTTCGATTCTCGATGAAGCAAAAAAATTATTTATCGGTTTTTCGACCTGGTCCACTATCCTTTGTCATTGGGATAAAATAAATGACAAAAATTGAGAGTATAATCTGGTAACAACTTAAATAAAATGAAGCTATTGCATTTAAGAAGACTTAGTTACTGACAATAGTAGTAGTTTTCCACATTTAATGAGTTGATCAGGTAAAATTTAATTTTTTTTTTTTCCAGATAGTAGTACATCACCAGGGAAGAGAGTTTAAAGGACTGTGGGACTTTAACCCACTCCTATCCTATCATTATTGCAATATTAAAACTAGTCTTATAGACTAACCATTAATTTACATTTAACTCAAAGAAACTAAAATACCTTTGATCTACCAAAATCCAATAAGGTTTTAATAGATAAAAGGTTTTAACCTAACTCAAGTGGTCTTGTTTGTTTTAGTCGCTTCACAAAGTTTTGATTGTCAATCAAGCTAGAAGCTTCGGTATTGACTTGTTGGATCAGACGAGTGAGCGCATTTCGATCCGTGCAGCGCATTTCATTATTTTGTCTTTTGTAGATGAGATTTTCAGATCTCGATGAATATCGGCATTACGAACATACCATGGAGCATTGACTATGTTGCGCAGTACCTTATTTTGGAACGTTTGGATAGTTTGAATATGGATTTGTTTAGCGCATGCCCATATTTGAATACCGTATGCCCAGACTGGCTTCAATATTTGATTATACATCAAAACTTTGTTATATCAGCCAGTATATTTCTCTATATTTGAACTGGAGTTCTTGTTTTTTGATTTGCACATGCTCTTTCCATTTCAGTTTTGTATCCAAGGTCATGCCAAGATATTTAGCTTTATTCTCGTTTGGAATCACGACATCATTAATTTTAACTGAGAGAGGAGTTACTATGTTTTTATAGGTGAAGTTTACATGACTAGATTTGCCTTCATTTAATTTAATTTTCCATTTTTTGCACCAGTTGGAAATTTTGGCATAAGCTTTTTGTAGTTTGTTTGTATCTTCTTCTATAGTAGAACCAACTGCCATCAACGCTGTGTCATCTGCAAAGGTTGATATTTTTATATTTTCTACTTCGGGTATATCACAGGTGTATAACAAATATAAAATTGGACCCAGTATACTACCTTGCGGTACTCCAGCTTTTATATCTCTTAGAGAGGAGTATTCATTCTCATTTTTAACTCGAAAAACTCTATTTGAGAGATATGATGAAAATAATTCAACATAATTTTTAGGGAGCAAACAACTTAGCTTTTTGATGAGTCCTTCATGCCAAACTTTATCAAAAGCTTGGACTACATCTAGAAATACTGAAAAACAAATTTGTTTATTTTCCAGTGCCATTTCTATAATGTCTGTTATTCGATGTACTTGATATATTGTTGAGTGTTTTTGCCTAAACCCAAATTGGTGATTAGGTATTATATTCCTGTTTTCTATGAGGGGTTGAATCTTTCTCAATAGTAATTTTTCAAACAACTTCGATATTGCAGGGAGCAAAGATATCGGCCTGTATCGGATTTGGTGTCGTTAACAGGCTTTCTTGCTTTTTGGATCATTTACAATCATTGTGAATTATTTCATTGATTTTTAAATGGCAAAATTTCATATTTAAAGAAATAAAAATGCATCGAGTCATTCATAAAAAAAACTCTTGGTATTCTTTTTAACTACTTGTTTCAATACCTGAAAAAATTTGTATATTGAAAATACATGAATGATAATATGTTTGAAATAAAAAAAAATTTACTTCCCTTAATAATATGATGTTAAAGAAATAACATATGTTTTTGAAACCAATATTATTTTATGTAGGTACCTGTAAAAATTCAATCATTCAAAATTTATTTATTCTCATACCCTAATAAATTTAATACGTTTATTTTTAAAAACGAACACAAAATTTCAGACGACTGTACACATGAAAAATTTCTAGTGGGCCAAATAAATAAACAAAAATCTCCCGTGGACTATTTAAAATTACATTGCAAAAATTAAGTTGTTTTTTAAATGGTTTATATCGCACTCATTCTTTCTCAAAACTTCTTACATAAGAAAATATTTACAATAGTTCTTTGCTTCTTTAACTAATGGTTTTTTTTTTGTAAATGTGTTAGTAAAAATATCTTGACTTCCTATGTGAACCTTCTTATTAATGGATATTTTTTGGTATTACATCTAATGGGGATTTTTACATGGATCCTTCTTTGCATCTGATTCTTTTTGCTTTTGAGAAAGAGAAGTGAAAAAACTCTCCACAACTGATTCTTTGTAGAGAGAATTTTGAATTAAAAATCAAACGTGATTCTCGCTGTTGTGTCCACTAACACATAGAAATATAAAAGTCAAAATTAAATTTTTCAAATGTCAGAACCCAGAATCAGAAATATTTTATTATTTTCATTTGGTCGGTGTAATATTGCTGGAAAAAATATAAAGTAAATAAAAAAAGATAAAAATATAAAATAAATAAAAAAAGATAAAATAAATATCAAAACATAAACATCAAAAATTAATTTTAATTTAATTTATTATAAAACAATATTTGCATAAAAAATTGAAATAAAAAAATTTGATTAAAATTAAAATGTGGGAAATATTTTGTGTTAAAATGGAATTTGTTTTTGTTTTTTTTCTTTTTAATAAAATACAGTTTAAAGTTGATAAATTAACAAAAAGAAAAACGAAATGACAAAACAAAATTTAAAATTATAAGAACTGTGTTAATCTATAATTATAAATGACAAGCATTTAAGGTCCTGCGCAGTAGACACCTTTTTATTTTATTTCCATTCTCCTACTCCATAATGAACTTGTAATATATGTAATATATAAGATTGTATATAAAACAATAATGCGCACACAGTTGAATTTTTTTTAATCATATGGTTTTATTATTCGCCAAATACATTAAGAAATAGGTAGAAACGAAACTGAAAATGAGAAGTAAGGTATTTATGTTTTTTAACGAAAACTTACTAATTCCAAAGCTATTCATTCTATGTCAGTACGTAAATTACTGTTTTTTTAAAAACTTTAAATTTGACTTCAACTTGAAATATAATTACTCAACAGGGGCCCCTAGTATAATTTATATTTTATAATATTATATTATAGAATATTTTGTTTTGTTTTTTCCTTTTTTCTTTTGGATTTAGGGTTATTTTTTTTTTATTAAAAAATTTAGATTTCTTAATATTTAAAGACATCTTATTTTTATGAAGCCATCCTCGATTTTATCTAAATCATGTATTACTGGGTCCTTTAATTGTTGCTTTCTATTTAAATTTTCGAGTTATTTTTTGTTTTTAAATTAAGAATAGAAAAATAATAATAATAGTACTTACTTATGCAGATGCGTACATATGTACATATTTGAAAAATAATTTATAAAAAGATTTGTTTTTTCTTGTTAGATTTATACAGAGTTTATAGCAAAATAGAAATTCATTCAGTTAAACATTTATTGCAACAGCAGCTGCAAGTTTATTACTTTTTGAAGATAGAATTTAAGCAGATAAAGCCAAAAGCGAAAGATCAAAGCGCTGGACTTGCAAAGCGTTGGATAAAATAATGGAGGAAGTCAAGGAAACGTTGTAGAAACACATAAAGTTTTATGCGAGAACTTAAGCCAGATAAACAGATTACAAAAACTTTCTAAAAATGGATGAAATATGTTTCCAACGCATATTATCGGCCATAGTAACTGATATAAAAAAGCGGGACACCAATATGAGGAAAGCTATTCCATCTGGAGAAAAATTGGCAGTAACATTAAGGTTCTTTGCAACCGGCGAGAGTTTTGTGGAATTGAACTACAACTCAAGATTATCCACCTTTTTTGTCAAAAGCAGTTTGAGGTGTATGTGACGCTATCTATCGGAACATGAAAAACGAGTTTTTAAAAGTAATAAGAAATCCAAATACATTTTTAAAATTTAATTTATTCTGAATATTCAAATTCGAATGCTTTCATAGCTTTTTATGATATGTTACATTTTTGTTTTGCGGGTTCTTTTGTATGTTGGGCAACTTTAATCAGTTTATTATTTAAGACTTTTGCATTTTTCGGTGTAAATGTAGAGTCAAATTCTGCTGGCGAACTTCCGCTTGTTGTGGAAATGAGGATGATGCAGAAGTTTCTCTATATTTATTATACCTTGGAAGTTGGAATGATGGTAAATCTGGTGAAACTAAATCTTGTATATCTAAATAATTTTGAAAAGAACTGGTTGATAAAAATGAGGATAATGCGGAAGGACGACGAATTTCTTCCTCATAATTTGGCAAATATGTGGTAATGGTTGCTGGAAAATTAGATTCTGAAGGTCTTGTCGGTGATATTGGGGTGAAGTAGGAATGATTTCCTAACATTTTATGTTCTTCCACATGTTTTTCCTGATAACTTGTATAATCTCCATTTTGGTATTATCAAGCACCATTCCCTAAAGTTTGTTTTTAATTCAGTTGAGATATATTTGCAAAACGGGTCTTCAAATGGTTTAGGTTTGGGTTTTCGTTTGACAAAATTTTTCACCAAATTTAATGCATCGGTTTTGCGAGAGCTGTTCCGTTAGCTTTAATTTCTTTTTCTGTTAAAAATTTGTGTAAATTATTTATTACTTTGTTTTTTAATTTTGAGTTTCCAACTAAAGAAGAAGAATGGAATAAAATTGCAGAAGAGTTTAACATGAAAGGGCAATTTCCTCTATGCATTGGTGCTCTAAATGGAAAACATGTAGCATTTATACCATCTAAAACGGACGCTCCCCTTTTTTTTAACTATAAAGGATTTCATAGTATCGTGCTACTTGGACTAGCAGATGCTTTTTGTCGATTCACTTTTGTTGAAGTAGGATGCAATGGCAGAATCAGTGATGGCGGGGTTCTCCAACGGTCTGATTACTCTGATTTTTCCTACGTTTTTAAGCAAGCTGATAAACACTTTCCTGCTAAAAAGAATATAGGAAATGACAGACTACTGCCATATGTGGTTGTTGGCGATAATGCATTTCCATTGTTGGAAATTTTAATGACGCTTTTTTCCTTTTACTACTACAGACAAGCAAAAAGAGATATTTAATTACCGTCTAAGTAGGTCAAGGCAGACGATAGAACGGGCTTTTCGAATCCTTAGTAGTAGATTTAGGATATTTAAAAAGCCTATACTATTGCACCAAGAAAAAATTAAAAAGATTATTTTGTGCTGTTGCAACCTACACAATTTCTTAGTTACTAACAGAAGTAATTATACTGAAGTGAATTATATTGATGATAGTAATCCAGAGATCGAGGTAAATAGAAAACCTTCTACTAATAAGAAAGGTGAAGCTGTTAGAAATAGCTTCAGAGAGTATTTTAATAACGAAGGTAAATTTTAGAAATTTGTTAATATCTTTTCAATAAATAATATTTAGCTAATAAAAAAAATAATTTAAAAAATTTAGATTTATATAAATATTTTAACTTGCAATTGGTTTCTTCTTTTGAGGTGCCTCAACTACCTCCATCGTCTCATCATCCCTTATCTAAAAGTAATAAATATAAAAATTCGTATGCATATGTTTTACAAATTCTGAAAAATCCTGCCATATTTATGCAAAATTTTTGGAAAACGTTTATTTATATAAATTACCAAATCAATATTTGATGTACTGGCAGTTAACTCATTACAATTTTCCAATAACGATAAGTCACTGTAACACCATAATGCTGGCTTATAAATTTCTTCTACTCCAGCCCCGATTTTCTTAGAACTTTTAATTTTGGATCTTTCTTTACATAGCTGGCTATGCAAAATCCTTATCTTTTTTTATTTCGAGTATAGTTATGTCTGATTTTTGTTTGTTAGCTCTTTTAATAAAGTTTTATATTTTTCACTTCTTTTAGATTTTTTTGTGAAATTAGCGTCTCTATTGGGATTATCTGGTATTGTTCCAACAGATGAATTAATAATTCTGTTTCTTTTCAGTCCTATTTTGTACCTATGTTTATATTCACAAATTTTTTGCTCAAAGCTAATTTTAGCAAAATTTAGATTCAATAAAAACTACATATCTACGCCTAAAAATATCTTACGCCTAAAAACTAGATACCTAATTACTATAACTAAAACGAATTTTATATTAGCAACTTGAGAAAAAAATTTGAAAATCTTATAGGTTTCTAATATGTTCTTTATTTTAAAATTTTTTATTTTTCTTAAAGGAGCAAAATTTAATAAACTATACTGACACTTCATTCAAAGAATAATTTGGATTTTGAAACGAAAAGAAAAAACGCATATATTGTTTAAAAAGAACCACACTGCAAGAAATAATTTTTAAATGAAGAAATAAAACAAAAAAACATCTGATTTATACGTACACAAAAAAGAATCAGATTCAAAATAAATCGTGTAAAAGACAGACTGTTGTCACAACACCGAGAATCAGATGCAAAGAAGGATCCATGTAAAAATGCCCAATAAGGTATTAAAAACTGTTGTGTGTAGATATTGGTCTCATCTCAGTTCAATTATATTAATTGCAGGGGTGGTATCACTGTATCAGTAAGTGGTAACAACGTGGACCAAAAAATTTAATTTATTTTCTTTTTATATTGTTTTGGTACTTTCTATTAACTTTAATTTTTTTTCCTTTTCTCTTTCTAAATTGTTTACTATTATTTTTACGTCGAAAGCCATCTACGGCTTCAAAATCCAGCAAATTTAGCACTAAGTGAAACCATTGAGTGAATACTGTATATAGAGAGTCAAAGCTAGAACAAATGCATAAACTGAAATTTGCAATCGAGTTGTATGTAACCTATAAGAACAATAAAACAAAAACATATTGGGGGCGGATTTTTCAGCAAATGTAAAAATATAAAATTTGTGATTTCAGATATGGGATTTGAAATAATTTTAAAATTTGATATAAATTTGAAATTCATACGATAAATTGTAAACTAAAATTTCTCTAGTTAACATTTATAGAATAACTATAAATATTAGCTAAAAAGATCGAATCATTTAGTTTAAAATTTGTCATATAAATTTGAATTTGTCATATGAACTGGTTCACCAATGATTTTGGTTTTGGTCTTTTCGAAAAAAACTTTTCAAAACAACTGATGAATGATGAATTTGAAAAATGCGCAGCAGTAAATTTTCAGCACCGACTAAAGCACTGAAAAAGGTGCTGAAAATTTTCAGCACTGTTTTCATGACTGAAAAATGAAGTGATGTGAAGTGTAATACTAATTAAAATAATAATGGATAAAATAAAGTAACGAGTTAAAAAGTAATATGATTGTGCTATCACGGTAAAATTTGTCAACAAGGCAAATGGCTTAAAGATAGTTTTGCTCTAAAGGTAAAATAACTTATATTTTGAATAAATGTCGTAAAATCGGGTATATTCATAAGACTAAAGGATCAGGACAACCTTGTAACACAACGCAGATCGAGGACCACCTTATAAAAGCCACCCAATTTTTTTTTTTCAGCAGTGTATATAATATATTCATATGAAATGTTATTACTATTATCATTTATCACTGCTGGTTATTAAAAGTCAAAGTAATGTAAAGCTTAAGTTATAAACGAAAATGAAAAAACAAAAAAAAATTTAGCATAATTAGTATAGTTATAGTAAGGTAGTTATGGACTATGGTTGTATTATTCGGCGATTATTTAATGAATTTTGCAAACTTCAATAATTTTGATTGATCTCTTGTAAAGTAATGTTAAGTACATACTTTAAAAAAATATTTGGCAGCACTAAAATCAACAAAGAAAAGGTTAATTAAGTATTTAGTCTTTGTGTCCTTCAAATATGGTTGAATTGATTCTATCAACATACTTCTTTTTGTATTTAGTTCAATAATTTTCAAATTTTTGTACATATTTATGAATATATATTTTTGTAAGTATGAATGTTATAATGTATGTTATACAATATTATAATAATTATACATACAGTAAATAATTTGACTTAATATTTAATTTATCATGCAATTTATACATATTCATTGAAAATTCTTATATTTAGAAAACAAGCATAAAAACAATTTAGACGAAATTTTAAATAATAATAGTATCAAAGACATTAAATGTATTTAATGTATTTGATAGTATACTTTCTTCATACATTCATATATATTATTTTAATAGTTAATACTAATTTATTGTACAGTTTTCTATAATGGATGTAGCTATGTATGTACATATTAATTTTGTATTTTAATAAGTTAATTTAAACCGACTAATTTTCGAATTATGGATGTGTACCACAGACCACTTATATATATGTATATAGTATTTATTTGTGTATATTTTATAATAAAATATAGTTAAACATAGTATAATTTCCCTTTTATTAGAAAATACAAAATTAATTCAAAATTATAAATTTAATAAGTCGTAACTTACATATTGAATACAGTTTATATTTTTCATTATTACATTATTCTAAAATTAGTGATAATTTTCAAATAGACTTACAAGTTTTTAAAAATATTTTTAAATATCTGAATAACTATAACATGAAATAAAAATTATATTTTTATTACTAATATTTTAAACAATTTTAACAGAATTTTAATTAAATTCAAAATTTCAAATAATAATGAATTATTATTATTGTGTATGTATCGTATGTATAAGAAAAATAATATGATGCGTAATAGTGATTAAATTAAAATAATTAAAATTTGTGTGATATAAATATTTCCAAATAGTTAATTTTAATGGTTGATCAGTGAAGTGAAGTAACTACCGTACACAAAGTTAGTACTTTATTGTACATTTTATTCAAATAAGTTTGCTTTTTTATTAATATTTAAATGAATAAAGATTGTTATCACCTTAATTATACCATTTGAGTTTTTAATTCTTAGTCTTTGATCTTTAAGCATATTTGAGTTTCAATAGAAAAAAACTATGATAAATACTGCAGCTGTTTGTTGTTTCTTTATTTTCGTCAGTAACTGCTTATTATTTTGTTAATAAAAATAGCTTATAAATATTAACAGTATACAAAATGTAAAAAAGCTTCCAGAAAATCATCGATATGCTAAATGTTTTGAATAAATGTAGTGTTTAAAATGTAAAGTTTCATTTAGGATTATAACACTTTATTTTTAATAAGTATTTTTTGCATTTTGGATGTCACTAATTGTATGAAAATACTGGTAGTGATAGTCATATGATGAAAATCAATGAAGTTTGAAAAATATTGAGAGGCAGAAAATACACAAAAGTGTAAATGAATTATTGATAATAAAAAGATTAGCAATCAAAGATAAAAAGTATGTATAAAAAAGTTATTCAGTGGTAAAATTAAAAAAAAGAGATGGTAATTTTAGAAGAAGCTACTATTATATTTTAAAAAAAAAAACTGGTTGCATAAATTTTTTCTAATTGAATTTCTAAGAACAATTTATGAAGATTTCTATTTCTTGATTGTAATGTTTGTTATTTGTATTTGAATCAAAATAAAAATTCCCCATAAAATCTCGAATATAAAAAGTTGGCAACTATTTTGTATATTTCATATTTTATAGAGACGTTATAATTAGCCTGTGCGTTTTGAACTAACATAGTGTGTTACATAATAATTTTTTTTATTATAAAATAATAAATCTTTAAAGTTACTGATCTTAATTCGAATAAGTAAAATTTTGTTCAAACATATTATAATTCCTTTTCTTTTTATTAATAATTACGTACGATTTTACATATCATAAAGGATTTTTAATAAATTGTTTAATAAATTAAAATAGAATTAAATTAAAATAAATTAGACGAAGTTGTATATTTAATATTATCTAACTGTACATATTTATTTTACAATTTTATATTAAAATTTTAGTCTTTTTATTACAATTTTATGGTGAATTTGAGTATCATTGCATTTAATTTTTGTATAACAATGGACGATGCTTTCTTTCCACAAAAATATCTTTTGAGTTCTTTTTTGTTTTTTTTAATTTACTTTTTTAGTTTTTCTGAATTTTTTATTATTTTCATTTTTATTTTTACTCTACAAAGTTTTTGTCTTATTATTCGTGTATTATACATATATTGCGCTTTAAAATTTAATCGATGAAAAACTTGGCAATAAAATAAAAAATAAGTCTCCTTATTATTTTTATTTAAGTCTCTGATGATCAGGAGTACTTTTGAGTATATCTGGTTGACCACCTTGGGATGAACTCATTGTATTCTGATGACTTCCACTACATGGAGTTCCACTATAGTGAGATGAGTTTAATGTATGTGAGTGTTGAGAATTTAAAGTATGCGTTGCATGGGAATTTAAAGTGTTATGCGCTGTTGTTGTAGCGTTAGTAGAAATTCCAGTACTTCCAATACAACCATGTGTAGGTCTTGAACGTAAGCTTCTATGGGAACCATTCCTAGTTAATGTATTCATTTGAGGTGTGCCCGGTAATGTACGACCCAAAGCATTCATATAATCAGCAATTAATAATGTAATTTCTAAAATTTTTGGTTTACTCATTGCAAATAGCAATTTTTGTTCATTTAATCCAGTTGTTAAAGTATCTTCAGATCCAACAACTAACATGAAATCATCTTGACAACCACCAAATGTCATTACCGATGTATAAGGATATCGTGCAATCGGTGCCATAGAACTTAATTCTAATACATTTAATGCATCCTCTGATACAGCTAACCAAGCCATTGCTTGATCAGAATGACGTGGTTTGGCTTGAAATAATGACGCTCCAAAAAAGGGCCATTTGCGACAACATGTTAAATATATTCGAACACAATCTAATGTTGATCGGCCTTTTAAAAGAATCCATTTTGATATAAGTAACTCTTGTATTTCTTTTAATTGATCAGCGGTCATTGCATCTCGATACCGATATGGAAAAAATTTATCTAAAGCATGCAATGATGCATTCATATTACCAGAACCTTTAGATTTTTCTACAGAATAATCTCCCATATCTATTTGTGACATTAAAGATGCCAATTCTAAAGCTAAATCTCTTGATAACGGAAAACGTCCTTGAACTATCTGTTGATTAGTTTGATAGCAAAGTAATAGCTTTTCTTTGTCTGTTTCAAATTTAGTTGTATGTTTCCAATATAAACGATTTTTATAAGTTAATTGAATAACTCGTGAATTTTCAAATTTTCCTGAACCTTTTTCTCGTAAAGCAGTTTCCCATTTCGAAATAACATCACATAATTTTGCTTGTGGATCTAAATAGTGTTCAAGATCTTTTTCAATTGGATCATCACTAAATAAACAGAAACCATTGGTTGAATCACGACAGCCAATTTCTTGAGCCAAAGTTGAATGAAATTCCTCAATTGTAGATGAACCATCGAATGATATAACCTAAAAAAATATAGATATCATATATTATAATGTATGTATATTGTATATAAATATAATATATTGTATATAATACATATTTATGTATTATATAATTTTAAATTAAAACTCTTCAAAACTATGAAATTCATAAAATAAAACTTACATGATATCCGTTGTTCATCATGTGAACAGGAATAGCATGTGGCAAGGAATGATGATATGGATTTTTCATCAATATTGAAAGAACTTCCATTCGAGATGGTTTTGTTTCACGGCCACCATTTTGTAATGTTCGTTCTAAGGCACGTTCACAGTAAGCTGCATATTTTCCAGTTTCAGTTTTTGAATCAGCATTTCGAGAGAGATGTAGTTTCAAATACCATAATAAACGACTACTTTTTGGTATAAATAATGAAACACCTAATGATAAAAGTTGCCAGCCTTGGATGAATGTATATGATGGAGGATTTGATTTACAGTCAATAATGGGAGGTGGAGGTGGTGCCTGAAATTTAAAATTAAACTGTTTTTATTCAAATATCTGAGTAACAAAAAAAAAAAAAATAATAATATGCTAAAAAAAATGCTTGTCTGCAGTTATTTATAAACTTAATTCTATATAATTTAAATTATATTTAAAACATATTCGTTGATTTTATTAATATTGAACTATGTATATTTAACTAATGTTTAAATAAATATTTCGGTATGTTGCTCCCATACCTGTATCGATGTTGGAGAGCTTCCATTTATTTGAGAAGCACTTCCTTGTTGTGTATCACAAGTAAAAAGGCTCTGTGTTGCGCATAGTAGTAATTGCTGTAAAAATTCATTCATTGGTTTTGTATTGGGTTAGAATTTGGTTTTTAAATTCAAATTGAAAATAAAAAATGCAAAATTTTTACATGCGTTTTTGTAATTTTATACAATGATAAGGAGATTAAATATATTATTTGTTTTTTTTTTTTTAGTTTGGAATAATTTTCGATTTTACGAATTTATGTAGAGAATAGAAATACTTTTAATGAATCAAATATATTACTTAAATTTTAATAGTTGATATTGAAAATTAAACTGAAAAATATTAATTTTTAAAAATAAAATCGAATTTATAAGAATTACATACATACATACATATGTTAAATGTAATAGATAAAGAATATGTAATTTCTATTAAAAATAAACTACAGAACTTTGAAAAATATTATTAGGAAATTAAGTTAAAATCATTCCAAACTTCTTTTTGTATTGTGTTTGTATAATTTTTGTTTAATTACATACTATTTACATTTCATTCTTTTATAAATTGGTTTTATTTAATAAGTATATTATGAGTATATGTATTTGTATGTACAGATAAGGTGTAGACAGTAGACACATCATTGAGATTTATTTTATCTTAATTTGTTGTGAAAAGTAATACTAAATATTTTCAACAATATGATTTATTCAATACTGAATATAAAAAATAAATACAAAACAAAAAAAAAAAGAATTACAACAATTAAATAATTTTTACTTCCAGTATGTAAATAAAATTTTAACAAAACAAATTTACATAAATGTAACTTCAAAATACGAAATATTGCACATTAAATATATACTAAAACCACATTTTCCAAGTTACATAATTAATATGTTATGAAGATTTCGTTTTTTGGCTAAAATATATTTGGCATATTTATATACCTACTATAGTACCTACATAATAAGTTTATTAAATGAATAATTACTGCAACATTATCCAAATAAAAAATTAAAAATCTATTAAAATATTAATATTATTATAGTTTTTGAGGCGCCCACCCATAAACGCGAATTATACTCCATTTTGGGTTGTATGTAGGTTTTATAGATATTAAGCAGATCTTCAGATGGAAAATATGACTTACACCGACTTAAAATACCCAAAGTTCATTCGGCGCTTTTCGCAAAATTGAAAATATAGTCATTCCAGAGATATTTTTATTTACTCGCATTTCGAGAATATTTAGGTTTTCTAGTCGCTGTTAGCTTTCATCTTGAAATTTAAGATAGGTTGCGTAACTATACAGCTTTGAGTTTTGCAGGTGTTAAACTCAACTCTGTTTGCTTTACCCCAGTCGGAAATTTAAACTAAGTCATGGTTTACCATTATTGTTCCTTTGGCGTAAACTGAGGAAGCTGTAGCATTAGATTTTTTAAGGAAATCGTAGGACGCTACAAGAGTGCTATAATCTGTAAAACTATAGATCGGACTGAAAGTTGTTTGGAGGAGATCATTTATATATAGAAATAGAGTAGGAGAAAGGACCTGTGGAACACCAGCATTAATTTGAAGTTGATAATTTGTATTTAAAAAAGCATAGAAAAAAAATCATTCATCTATACGTTGAAGAAATTCAACAATTCTACAGTTTTTAAAAAATTATTAAACCTTAACGGTTAATTTAATTCTAATATCATAATAATCTTTTGGGAAATGTATTTTTTTACAAGAGTTATAAATGAAATATTTAAAAAATAAAACAAAAAATTATAATAAATTTATTTGTGTTCTAGAGTTATCGCAATTTTTTATCTTTTTAATTTCATCCTTTTTTATTTACGACTACTCATTTAAAATCCAATTTAAATAGGATCTTAAGCTATAAATTTTTGATGCAACAAAAAATATTATTTTCTAAATTGATTTAAAGAGAGGAAATTCGAGAAAACTTTAAATATATAGAAAAGATAACTTCCATATTTAAAATCAAGTGCTTTTTTGATTATGTCACAAAAGCAGCACTTCTATTACAGTTTTGCTTTTTAGATTGCATGCATTAAGTTTCATGTCTAGGGCTATGTTTAAGATTACTCTACAAGTCTACAAAAGCAAATTATTTTGAAATGACATCATGTAAATTAAGTGAAACTATCTTATATGATGAGGGAATAAAATATAGTTGAAATGTGATCGTAACGCATCAATTAATATAATTCCTGAAATTAGTTCAGTATGTAATTACAACATGCTGCAATCTGTCCAACAGCCATCACATCAATTTATTTTATAGTAGAAGTTTTCTCTTGGACCAAATGACTATATCTGAAGGATACCTGGTATTGCCAATTTTCCAAAAAATTATCTTTATTGGCACATCTTATCCTTTAAGGACGAAAAGGACATTTGAAAGCATCCGTGTGGTTTTCATATTTTTGATATAAACCGTTATATCTGTTGATCTGTTAAATATTTGTTTTTTATTTTTATGTAGTAAGTTAACGGTCTGTAGTAAGTTAAAGGACATTTGAAAGCATCCGTGTGGTTTTCATATTTTTGATATAAACCGTTATATCTGTTAATCTGTTAAATATTTGTTTTTTATTTTTATGTAGTAAGTTAACGGTCTGAAAAATATTTCAACCTCCAGATGATGATTATAGGTGTTGCCGGTATAGGCCTATAGACACGTAGAAGAGTGACACCATGGTTAACACACGTTTTATACCTCTTTGCTAACAAACTAATTTTGTTTAGGGGATATTTTGTACTCAGGAAGTGAGGATTGTTCAACCAAAATTTTAGTGATTGAACCGGCGTTACACACTAACACATAGATAGTAAACAAATAAAAAAAGTTGAATGAAGGATATATATTGTATATCTGCTTGATTTATTCTTATTTTCAATTTTTTTTTTTTGTGAAAAAAGTTTTCATTCTTTGCGTTTATTGTTTACCAAAAAATTTATGCGCTTCATTCAAACGTACCGTTCACTTAAATTTTTATTTTAAAATGAAATTTCTGACACGCACACATAAATAAGTGACGCTGAATATTTAGTTTGGTGGAAATAAAAAGTAAATTGGTGAGTCGGTTGAATACAGCCGCGTGAAATCTAGTCCATAGAGATATGTAGTTCAAAGTTGAAAATTAAAAAAAAGACAATCTTTCATATCTTTCTTAACAAGCAAATATCTCAAGACTTTACCAAAAACCGCGAACCCAATATTTATATGTTGTTAGAAAGGTTTTATGTCTATATTGTACAGTTTAGAAGATAAACATTTATGAAAAAAAATGTATTTATTTTGTAATTTATTTATTTTTTAAGAACGCCTTTTACAAAGTAAAATAAAACATTTTTGATTATTTGAGTTTGTGTTTTTGAAAAATTAAAAATAAAGTAACGATATGATATGTAGGTATAGGTACATTATGTAAAAACATTTTGAGTTTTTTCCTCAAAATTAACTAATGAATAAAATAAAAATTAAATTAAATTTATTTGGAAATAGTACCTAGTTAAATATAATTTTTTTGTTTATTTTAAAAGTAGTAAAAGTAAATTCAGTATGAAAAAATTAAAAAAAGTATCTCTGTATGCTTTAATTAATTATATACATATAATACTCTAACAAAAAATGAAAAAAAAATTAAACTTAAAGAAGGATCAAAATTCTTTGGGTATCAAAATTAAATAATCCAGGAATACTTCTCTCAAATGTTCTGAAGTGTCCGTTGCAAAACATTACTAAATATAAAATGGTTTTATCGCAGCAGTCACTATTTCTTTTTCGTATACATGTTATTTGATACCCAAATTAAAAAAATTAGTTAGACAAAAAATTATTACTGCGATAAGCACTAATATTAAATAATAGTATATTTATAAAATTTATATTTATTATTTCAAATATGTATATGTACTCGTATTATTAAAGGAACAGTTTAGTGTGAATTTTATATATTTTAATCAATTATAATTAGAGTATGCATATGTATATGTAGGTACTTATAATATAATAATTTAAATATTATGTGAATTAAATGATGAAAATACATATAATACACATATATACAAAGGATAAATTTAATATAATAAATAATTATGTATTATATAAACATGTAATTGTAAATATTATGTTGGCATGCATGAATTTTTCAAAATTATAATATAAAAATTCAAAATAATAATATATAACATATGTATATAATATTGATTTTTATTAACGTAATTATTTAAAACTGTATGTAAATAAATTAATGACATAATTTTTTTGTAAGCAAAGCCTTGTAAGCTGCAGCAGACGCGAAAAAGCAATAAAAATCAGTAAATAATATCATTGCACAAACCAAATGAAAGTAAATTGATAAAAAAAACAATAATAAAACAATGTTATACAGCCAACTTAAATTAAATAAAATATTAACAATTTTTAAAATATCTATCTTTTCCAGATTGTCTGAATTTAATAAATTGATAATTTTGAAAATTTATTTCCTTTTTTACAGATCTGTGTAAAGCCATATTGTTCTGCTCAATATTTTAGAAAATTAATTTAATTTTTTTTTCAACTAAAAAGAACTTACTCAGAAAATGTTGTGAAGATTACATAACAATATTTTGTTCTTACGTTTCGTTATATTTAAAGAACGATGCTATTTTTCAGAAAAAAACTAACTATTTTATGGTTATTTGGGTTGTTCTAACTTTGTCAAACGGGCAATATATGTGAACTTGAAATATATGTATCTAAACACTTTAGTATAACCAAACCAATGGCTCTTATCTTCTAGTCAAGTTACACGATGATTTTTCCGGAATATATCGAATAACGATTTTTTTCAAAATTTTGTTTTTGTTTTGTGTATAATTTTTTTTTGATAAAAATAAAATTTGAGAAAAACACAACTAACACATTACACAAACAAGAATATTCTGAAAAATTTAATACCAAAAATGAATTACAAGCACCATCAAAGGTTTTGCTCAGATAAAAAAAAATAAATAACAACAATTTACATGTTATTTTAATTTCGTCTCAAAAATTTTACTGCATCAGTGTACCGGTATCCACCACTTTTATTTTCACAATTCACATTTCACAGTGTTCATTAGAACTTGATAGAAGTAGGTTCAACCTCGCATAATAAATTTTTTTTTTGTTAAATTGAAAATTATGAATGAAAATGTTTTTTTTTTTTTATTACTTACCACTTTAGATAAAAAAGAACACTATATCATAATAAAAGGTTTTTCATATAGCAAAATAAGATCCCTATACAATAGACAAACTTTATATGAAAATAAAATCCCATTTTTAAAGTTGCTCTCCCAGAGGCCAGGCTAGAAGATATAGAGGCATTGGTACAGCATTTATAGATATTTTTTGTTTCAAAGTCGCATACAATCGTCCAAGAAGAGACAAAGGTTGCTCTTAAATCGTGATAGACACTTGATCAGTCACTAAAATAGCGTGGAAATGAGAAATAACTCTTGAGCCAAAAGAGATAGAAAAAATTTGATTTGTAGATTCTGGAAGTGCATCATCGAAACTCAATAATCCTGTTATTAGTTTAAATTTGATAACATATGTGAAAAAATAATTTTCAGCCGCAGTAATAATGTTGTTTTATGTTTTCTATACGTAATTATCTTATGCATGTTAATAAACAAAATTAATATTAAATGACATCATATGGTTGTTGTTCTGGGATTAGAAAGTAATATAAACATTGCATAACAGTTTTGAGTAGATAATTGAACGTTCAAATTTTAATTTTAAACTTAACCTTAAAAATTTGCATTGCTTTTTCAATGTAAATAAATTTAATATGTTGGAGATAAATTTTAGATTGAACTTATATACGTATGTCTATAATATCAAAAGTAAAGTTGATTGGAATTGTATATACATAATATGAACAAGTATATACACATCCATATATTGTATATTTAAACAGTAATTAAGATTTTTTGTTAATTTTGTGAAATTGCGTCATTATACACTTCTACATTATTCGCGTCAAACATTGAACTAAACGTTAAAACGAGGATATATTGGAACAATAAATTGCCCGAGATTACTTAATACAAATAACAACTCACAACTATTGACATTTTGTAACATTTGAAGTGTTAAGAACGACTCATTACATTCATAATTTGTTTAAGGATTATCTTCTAGGATAAAGGCATTTAATACGCATTCATACATATGTACATATATTTTGTATATACCTAACGTACACATTACATAAATATGTACATTATGATTGTGTAAAATTTATTAATTTGCTTGCAAATTCATAAATTTTGTAATGGTAGGTTTAGAGGTACTATTGGACATTGGAAGTGGTAGAATTTAAGATTTGATATGTACCAACAAAAAATTAAAACTATAGCGTAGTGGAGTAAAGTGCAAAAGATAACAAAATAATTTTTTTTTTTCATATTAATTTATTAGTGTCCGTCCTTTACAGAATTAATTTCGAGAACTATTACAAATTATTTCGAAGTTTATTGGTAAAGTTATTCATCAATCGAGAGTATTCTAAATGCGATTTCCATTAAATTCAAAATAGAATTTGTTCTTGGTTTTTCGCAAAATTTATATGTTTTAGCAGTGATATACATAAGTTAGAAACTTAATTTTAACTTAAACTTATTATAATAATATAATCTATATGTGTTTGTGTTCAACTAATATTGCAGGTTTTTATTTTGTTCATTTCATTAATAGTAAACTAAACACTTAATAAAACAAACTAAAAAAAAAATTAAAAAAATAATAATAAAAAGCGTGCAACTTAAAACTTACGCGCGTTTGCTTGCCCAGTTTCTTGTTTACCTGGACCCCTACGCTTAATTTTTGTCCTGTATGACGTGATGTTTGTTTCAACAGACCACAAAATAATTCGGATTGTAATTCTGGTATATCAAGACATTGTTGTAGAGCATTTTGAGCTAATACCACATGATAGTCAATACCAGGTTGATTAACAGCTACTGACGTAAATAATTGGCAGCTCTAAAATTTTTTGAAATATAGTAAATCAATTAGCATTTATAATAATTTTAATTTTATAAAAGTTATTTAAGGTAAATTAATCGAAAGTTATTTACTTTAAAGAGTTTAACAGCTTCTGTTTGTAAAGAATCAGAATGTAATGATGATAAAGATGAAATAATTGGATCTTTGGTATGTAAAAGTAAAGGATGACGCCAGAAAACACAATCTAAAAAGGAAAATTACAATTTTATGTAATAATTTTGAATTAAAGAAAATGGGAAAAAGACAAAAAAAAAGAAAAAGAAATAAAAATCTTACTAGGATCACCATCAGTTTCCATCAGCTTTTGAATAAGTTGTTCATACTGTGTACCAGCATTAGGACCTCCGCCTGATACAACTGTCAAATGGTACAACCAATTATCACGTTCTTGTTTACCACTTAATATTAAATATGTTGGACCTGTATTAGCAGGATAAATAGCTACAGTTAATCGTGCTTGATTAGAAGCTGGTTCATCGCGTTCTTCAGAATCTGAATCGGAAACATGTTCAACTTCTTCAACGCGCGCATCTCTCATATTTATTTGCCCTAATGGATTCTATAAATTTATATTTTATAATGTAAGTATATTTATGTATAGTTGTAATTATAATTATTATAATATTAACCGTTTCTGCTGGAGCTTTAAAGTATAAAAACATTTTCCCTAATAAAACGCACCAACATTTCTTAGCATGACCATTTTTAACTTTAGTTACCCATCCTTGTACAGTTGGCTTTTGATCATCTCTACTTAAAAGTAATTTTGTAGCATTTCTTCTTTGAACATTTTGAAGAACTCGTATCCAATCATCCATTGTGGCATTAGAATCAGCAGTTAAATAATACACTTTTTTTCCTGTATCTATTTCGAAAGTAGAAGCACCATCAGCTTTGCTTATTCTACAAACTTCATCTAATAATATTTGGCCTTGTGGTTTTCGATTAATATCATTTTGACTTTTCCAATAATTTAATTGGCCATTCTTCAATACAAACCATCGTTTACGCCAAGTTTTCAATTTTCCACCTAATTTAGCCAAATGACCAGCCTACAGATACATATTTATAATTAAAAACTAAATTAGAAAATAAATTTTACAAGATTTAGCTATAAACAAAAAGAAAATAATTGAAAATTTATCTAAATAATCGTTGTAAATAATATTTTTTTAATAAGTTTTTTGCAAATTTGTACAATAATCGACGAAAAATCGAAAAAAAGATAATCGGTGATCTATTATTGAGATATTATCAATTGCCATTAAACGAACAGAGAAAGTGTCAACAATTTTTCACGGAATTTATGTATCTTATAATAATTCAGTGTTTTAGTAAAAAGTCAAGAAACTTAAATTTTTGTTTTTATATAAAAAATTAAAACGCTGGGAAACACTATGAATGAATATACGATGAGAAAGAAATTAAAAAAAAAATGCAAAAAAGAAATGAAATAACACGACAAAATTTGTTTAACACGCCTGCAACGGGTGTTATTTTTAATGAAAAACCACCCCAATTTTATACAGTAAAGACCCCAAAAAATTTAATGAAATAAAATCAAAAAAATTATCATGTCGGAATTAATAAATGACGATTAAAAAAAGTGCTATAATTTATTTTAATTCTCATTTAATCTTGTAAAGTAGTGAATTATTATAGAATAAGTAGAAAAATATAGCGAAAATATAACCAAATAAGCATACATATTTTATGCGCATACATTTTTTATAATTAAATTACCTTTTCTAATGATTCCAATTTTTTATTTGGTGAATCAGCATATGAGGCTCTCATCATAAAAGATGGTATTGATGCATCTAAACATGTTGATTCTGATACTGCATCCGGTGGAATTGCATAATCATCTGACATTCCTGATTCAAATGAAGTTTCTGAAATTACTATTTAATTCCCACATGTAATGAAAAAAAATGGTCCCCGTAGATTTGAGGTTTTGTTTTATGATTTATTTTAAAGAATAGAATTTCTCTTTCAAAATGTTAAATTTGTCAAAAGCAATAATTTTTTACATATATTTTTGATACAATATTACAAAAACAACGAGATAAAAACATTAGCTGTTAGCATAGTGTTTTAAATACTTCACTAAATTAAATGCAGAAAGCGACATTTATTTGGAGTAAAAGGTGCTTGTACATACTAAATAAAATATCAGTGATTACCAAATTGGAAGAAAAACTTATTTTTAATATTTCTAATATCGAAGTTACATAATTTTCGTATGAATAGTTATATAACACAACCACTATGATATGGCGGTTGGACATTTTGTATTAAATTAATAATATATTTTTTATTTTAGAATTCGAATCACAACTATGGTATGCTATCTACAACCGCTATACTACATGACAGCAAACCGATTTGTTTATATTACTTCTATATTTATTTGTTAATCCAAAAATATTAAAATTTAATTAAGTTAGGGTAAAATTAAGTAAGCAAAACACAAAACACACACACTTTACAATTTTAGTAATTTGATTATGCCTATCGCAAGAATCACTTTTTTCAGTCTCTCACCTTTACATCTCTGTGATTAATTTGATAATGTAGAACTTGTGCAACTGGAAAAAACGACTGGATGAATAAAAATTATCACATATAGTAGTGACTTCTCATTAATAAAGTAATCTACAAAATTCTTAATACCAAAATATTTTTAAAATTAAATGACTCAAAAACATGAGTTACCCAAAATAGTGACTCTAACGAATTGCATTATTATTTTTAAATAAAGCCAATGATCTGAATAGTTATTAAAACAATTGAAATCTCCTTTTAACTTAGGAGTAAAAAAATTACTATTCTAAATTAAAAACGTATTGAAAAAGATGTTTTATTGTTAGAATTCGGTTACAAATTGATTTGAATTTTTGGATAATTAAGGCAAAGGAAAGCAAAAACGTTATTTTTCTATTTCTGATACAGTCAAATTCGTCGATGAAAAATGTGAAATAAAAATAATAAAAAACATAAATATTTATTTATTAAAATAATTTACTTTTTATATTTAAAATTTTAATTGTTAATCAATATATAACTAATATATACCGAAAACCTCAACCACTACGAAAGCCACCAAAAATCAACACAAAACAAACAAAATAAAACTGTTTCTATTTAAATTTAATATACCTCTAGTTTTCGTATTTTTTGGACTTTCAGAACCACTTCTTTTAGCTGGACTTAAACTAGATGAAGTTTTTAAGCTTTTTGATGGACTAGAAGCACTGCCTGATGTACTAGTTTCTGTATTTTCTGTACTTGAAGAATTGTGCGAGTTATGAGTCATTATAACTGCATGATCTTCTCCATCACTAGAATCATCACTTGAATCGCCCGTGAAAGGCATAGATCTAATTTGAGATGCTCGCTAAAATTTATAATTAATAAATCGTTTTATTAGTACAAAAATAAAATTTATTTTTATAAATAGTTTAAATTATGTATATAAGTACCCCTTTTACAGTTGCATAAACAGGCACACTTATATCACAGAACCCTCCACTAGTCGTTTGATGTCCTCTTTGTTCTTTATTTATATTTGATGTTCCACCCTCAATATCACCCTTACTAAGAGTAGAATTTTGTCCATCTGTATCTTCACCTGGTCCTAAGCCATCATTAGCTACTTGATATATTTTAGCTTCCCAACTTGGAAATCTATGTAATGGAGGTGTTGGTGGCCTAGGTGTCATACCAACAAAATCTGCTACATTTCCTAGATCACTAACTGTGGTTGTCGTTGTACTTGAAGTTCCACCACTTTGCATTAAATTTGGATTATTATTTTTTATCCAAGGTGGTAGTTTCTCTCTGGAAGGAGTATAAATTTCAGCATAATCATGCGCTGCATCTGTATCAGAACTATTCGGGCTCGGAGGTCTATGCAGGGTTTGGGATTGTTGTGATAATGGAATTATATTAAGTCCGTCTACCGCTGCAACTAAATCACGTTCTAACTCTTGTGGCTCCATAGATAAATTTCTTTGGTGTTGATGATGAGGATAATTGGGTACTAAAGGATGATGACGATGTTCTAATTGAGGATCTAAAGATTCACTTCGTCGCCGTGAATTATCACTACCAGTAAAATCTTGAACATCTAAAGCTAAACTATTACGAGCAACAGGTGCTATTAATATACTACTATGACGATTTGAGGAAGTTGCTATATGATTTTTAAGTAATTCTAATTGTTGATTACATTTTTGATTTTGTTCACGAAGTAATTGATTTTGTTCTTCAAGTTCACGAAGCTTATTTGTAACCCATTCTTTTATTTTAGCAGCCTTTGCTTCAACTTGACGTGCGTCTTGTAATCTTAGCTGTCGTTGTTCCTCAACTTGAATCTCTAAATGTGTAATAGTCTTTTCAGCATCTGTTGTTGAAGATCCTTGTAATTGAATATTTTTAACAACTGATTGAATATTTGATGAATTTTTCGATTGAAGCTTATTTGTTTGCGATTGTTGCTGTTGTGATTGTGATTGATGTATTGGTGAATTCGTTGACTTTGGCCAATCACTCAACCGTTGTTCCATAGCCCGAACCTGAAATATGTTATTATGTTATTAAAATATTCTTTAATTTAATTTATTATTTGGGAAAAATAATTTTATAAAAGTTTTGGAATAAGGAGATATCCTCCTTCTTCTTCATACCCTTCAATCCTTCGTTATTAATTTTTCCTAATTAAGTAATATGAAAGAAATTAGTGATACCTTTAAATACAATTTATTTTTGTCGGGGTTGCCGTCCCTAAATTCTCTGATTGAATGTCTAATTTTTTTGACGATAAAAAGATGTTGACAGCAAAAGAAAAACAATTTAAATATACAGTAATTCCCCGATTTACGAACAGGATACGTTCTGTAAAAGTGTACGTATATCGAATATTCGTAAAGCGAGCCCAATATTAGAATGGTATTCTATTGAAAATAAACAGATACGTTCCAGAGATTGAAAATATTTGTAAAACGAGATCCATATTAGTTTGTATTCAAAATACATAGATGCGTACCTATTTTCAGAAACATTTAAAACAGTGTGATTAGAAAATAAAAGAAAAATTACATTATTTATCAAAAGAGAAATTTGATGTTACATATTAAGAAAAAAATATTAATTATAAATGTGTCCATCTGAACTAGCACCTGAAATAGATTCTATACATGTTCTTGAATATTAGGAGCTACAACACTTTTTTTTTTTAGAAAAGTAAGAAACTAATGAAGTTTGCTTTGCAAATAGTTGTGCTTATCTGAATATTTCGATGGGATTGATAATCTATCCACACACTAGGCATTCATTTCATATCTTCTATCATCAGACTTGTTTTAAAACCCTTTTTGCCGTTAAAGATGTTACTCTTTGTATACACTACTTCTTATTTTATCTTGATTATTCTTGATTGTACAAACAGTTGAAGTTGCGTGACCTAAAGCTTTTCCTATTTCATTATTTTTCTCACTTGCTTCGAGCCGTCGTAAAACATCAAGCTTTACCTCCAATGTAATTTCATTTGTAATTGTAAATTGAATTTTGTACTTTACGAATGAACTTCGAAATTTGGTAAAACGATCGGGGGATTACTGTAATAGAATTTTTGACATTCTCTCGATTTACGTTATAAATTAAATTTTGAAATTTCGTGTCTGGGGATTTTGGTTTTAGGACCTTTTAAAAATCTGCGCATTTTATGTAGTGGGGATTTTGATTTTGAGAATTTAGAGTGAAAATCTCTCGATATATCTTTTCAACTAATTATATTTTTTGAAGAGCACAGAAGAATAAAAAAAACAAAGGAATAAAATTAAAAAAAGGGAAAAAAAATTCGGAAATCAGTTTGAGAACAGAAAAAAAATCAAATTAAGTAATTATCATATTAAGAAAGAAAATTTTTCTAGAATTTAATTTTAAGATTTGCAATAACAAAATATTCAGGGAAATTCAATAAATAAAAAAATAAATTTTAAAATGAGAAAATTTTTAGCTACATTACATGTCTTTTAAAAAAATGAAAAAAAATTAGATGTTTATTCAAAATATTAAGCAAGGATGAAAACAAAAGGATATGTATATATATACAAAAAAAAAATTCTATTAACATCGAATGGCTCACGCACAGTATTGAGAATATTAGAAGAAGGATGAATAAAATTTATGTAACAAATTTGTTAAGTGTTTTTTTGCAGTGATTTTCGTTATTATTATTTTGCTATGACTCATGTCAGATAAAAGTCGCCATCGTGGTATTGATTTGTATAAGGAAAAGTATAGAGAATGGTATTATCAAGATGATTCATACAGAAAAAATGTTGTTATTAATTAAATAGGTGTAAATGGTGGTAAATAACCAGGTTGTACTAAGATTCGATTGATCTCTAAAATTGACTGGAATATATTCATGTTATTTCTAAGTATGCTGGTTAGCGTTTACTAATTATTATAACAATCTATGCTCAAAAAATGTTCGATTGTACTATATTATTGAAAACTACAAAGTGTGTTTACTAAAAATAAATAGAAATAAATATGAAACAATACTTTTTCCGAAATACAACAAATAAAATAATCACAACATATAAAAAAAAATTGAAAATCCCTTCACATGAAGTCGTTAAACAACTCATTGCTAAATAATTAAGTGATGATTTAAATGTCGTTGATATATTGTAAATGTCTCAACACAAAGTTTAATAAAACCATATAGTTACAACGTACGCATGATCTAAAATGTCTAGAAAAGCTCGCAAAAGCTTGAAATACTGTCTAATGATCAAAATTGTTACTGACGATGTATCCACCACTTGTTTGATAAGTTTTTGGATATCCAAAAATATTTATAAATAAAATTAAATAAGTTTTTATTGCTTTTTAAAAAAAAAAAAATTTAAAATACAATTAATTAGTTATTAGAGAATAAAATAGTAAAAAAAATGCTATAATTTGACAAGGTAGCAAAATACTAGTCTACAAAAAATGCTCCGCAAAAAAATTATATAAATGCTAAGTAAAAAACACTCAGTCAAATTTTTTGAACGCGCAGCAGAAATTGACTATTTGTTCAGTAAAAAAAATATTCCTGCTTTCGGTAATGTCGTCTGCGCTGCAACTTAAATCAACTATAATCACGATTTCGGTTATGCAGTTGACGACAATTGACGATCGTCATGCTTTCGGTTATGTAAAATGGCAGTCAAATCTGAGCATACAAAGCAAGCATACAAACAGCAAATTTTATGATTAATTATTGATCGTTATTTGTTTTGTTCTTTGATTGTGTAGTAAAAATTTTTTTATGGTTCTACAGGTTTTTGATTATGAAAATATGTAACTTCAATCTATTGTTTGTAATTTTTATTACATGTCTTTATAAAAAACGGATTTAAAAAAAAAATTAAATAAAAACCAAAAATCACAGTTCGCAAATCAAAAATTTATGTTCGGTAATATCATGGACGACACGTCAAAAGTATGCTTTGTTTGCACAGCAAAATAAAAACCCTGCTCAGTTAAACGTGCACAGCAAAAAATTAGTTTTTGCATTATAAATAAAATAAACACTTATTTAACAAATATCTAACGAATATATGTTTTCAGTACATCATATTAAATAAACTACATATAGTTATATTAAAAAAGAAAATAATTCAGTTGAAATTAAAATATTAAAAATTAAAATTCAAAACAGTGTTAAAGTGTTCCTGCAATAATATTAGAACGAAAGTTTATGCTAAACATAAAATTAATTAAGGTAAATATTCTGTAAAAGACAGATATCCCTCTTTTTGTAACCAACAGCGGCTACGCACAATAAAAAATTTTTCTCAACCTCTGTAAAAGGCAGATATTTTCTTTCTTTGTGTCCAACTGCGTAGCCGCTAAGTAAATATTTTTTGCAAATAAGTACTGAAAAAAGATGATATTTCGTTTTTTGTATCCAACAGCGGCTACGTATTTAAATAGGTATATTCAGCAATTAAAACAATATTTTGAATAAGAGATTTTGACTTTTTTTTTTAATACAAAAAAAAAATTCGTTTTGTGTATATAAATTAAATTTTACAACAAAAAAAGATTAATATGGGTAAGAAAAAATTTTTATTGGAAAAAATACGATTTTCGGAGAAAAAAAAGATATTTGAAAAAAAAGAAAAGATTTTGAAAAGATTTTCAAAAAATCAGATTTTCAGAAATAACACTTTCAAAAATAAGATTTCGTCACTATCCGCGAAAATACACTAAATAATTCTGATTCACTTTTAATAATACCGTTTAATAATACCATTATTTTTTAACGTTAACTTTTGCATATTAACACATATATAAGAAACTAGTTTTACTATTAAATCAATTCTTTTCAGAAAGTAATTTTTGTGTTTTTATTCTTTTTGCGAATTTAATTTATTTGCTGTAAAATTTTTTTATTTAACTGAATTTTAATTGCTGTGTTTTTAATTTTTACTGTGCGTTTAATTTTCAGCGAAAAAAAAAGTTACAAATTATTTTATTTTATTTCTTTTATTTTTAGCATTAAGCTGAATTTCCACATGTGCCGATTTACTGGTAACTACAGTCCTTTTTATTGTATTGTTCAGAACGAAACGAATGCGATTGATTACAGTTACACGTATACATTGAAATATTTGACAAATTAATAATATTTTATGTCACATGTTAAATGCTTTGGTATGTCTTGGACTACCGTCAGATAAACGAACTTTATCTTTTCGGCGCCACGAAAATCGGCGAGACTGTTGATTTTGATTGGTTAATTAGCTGTCAAAATCGGTCGTGACGGTAAATCGGCATATGTGGAAATCCAGGTTTATCCTATTTGATCATTTCGGCAGACACTATTATATCTTCTTCCTATTTTTTTCAATATATATTCTAGATTTGATAATTCAATACGTTAATTATAAGATTATCTAATATAAGTTAGGATAATACATATTCTATACAATGGTATAAAATTCAAAATTTTTGTCTTAAAAGGCTTCTCAAAAGAAAAAAAAATTATATTCCAAAAAATTGTGTTCTACAATAATGCATGTTGTACTCAGGATTCTACTTCGATTTGATTCTTCTAAAGAAAGGAATATTTGTATGGTACAATAAAACAATTTTCAAGGAGTAGACTACATCTCCAATTAGATGACTATTATATGAAAACAATGTAATCAATTATTTATCAAAGCTTTCCTCAAGAAACTATTTTATATAGTCGAAACGTAGTTTTTTGATATTGTATCAGGTTGAAATTTTTTTAAAAAAGATATTTACAAAGTCGCCTATATAACAATTTATTTTCAACAAAACTGAATATAATATAGATCAGATCAATAATATACTTAGTAAAGGTTCAAAGACATTTATTTTATTTTATTTATTTATCTAATATATTAATACGCTCATAATGTCTGTAAAACTTCCCCCCTCGGTGAATTAAAGCAAAAAGCAGGAACTCAAATTTTTAATATTAAGCTTTTTCAAAGTTTTACCGCAAAAAATTTTCGATTAAGAAATAAAAAAATATTAAAAAGTACTAATTTTCGTGTCCATCTTTCAAATAAATCATTTATAGAAAACTATATCCTAGTTCTAAACCCATATAGGAAAACTATATAAACATAAGTGCAGGTATGATGGAAAAAATTATAAAATTTTAAATTTAATACATTAGAGTTTGCACAAACCTGTAACAGTGGACTGATTATAAACATTATTATTCAAAGAAATGTGTATCTATATGAAAACATGTAATATTTAGTTATACCTAATGGATTTTATAATTTTTCAACAAAATTAATCAGTACTCACTCTAATTGGAATCTGAACATCGATGAAAATAATTTAATATCAAATTATACTACCATAACCAGGGGTAAGGAGTTCTTTAGAAATGGAAAATATAACTTATAATTTAGCCGATTATAATATGCATGTGTAGTTCAGTCTTCTTTGATATTGCCAAAACACACATTAACACTCTTCAAGTGACTTAAAATAAAATTTAGAAATTTATTTTTTTACATATTCAACTAAAAAACTTTAAAAATAAAGCAAATATTAGCTTGGTATAGTTAAAAATAGCACATAAAGCAGAATCTTTTGTTCCAAAATGTTCACTTTCTGTAAATTCACTCATAAGGAGCTTATATTAATAAGTAAGTAATTATACATATATATTGTTTCAATTATTTTACTAACATCACAGATTTAGGCTAAGTAGATTAGTTAAACTAGGTTATTTAATAGTTAGATTAGGTTAGGTACTAATTAGGTATGTTTTTATAAAAATAAAATTAAATATAAGGTTTTTGAAAGTTTTGTAAATAATATTGATCCAAAATATAATGTAAAATAACGGTACATTTGAGTAATTACTGTATATAGATGTAAAAAAAACTGACATAAAGTGTAAATTTAATATAAAATCAGAAACAGAATTCATAATCTCCGAACATTTTAATTACCTAGATTCAAGAGGTTTCATTCAAAATTAAAATCATGTTCCAATTAATATCATCCTTATGACACACTGACAATATAACTACTCTTTAAACTTTAAACCCTCACATGCATAATATATATATTGTTATAATAATTTACCAAATATCTATTGGAAGTTTTTCTTTTTGTTAAAATTTCTAAAATATTATGTTATAGAATATAGACTGTAATTGTAAATTATTAACTTATTCGCATTACTATTCAACTTAATACTACATTACGCCATAGGAAAATTAGAAAAGAAAGGCAGTATATTCAATATAACAACCCAAATAGTATCATATGCGGATGACATAGTAATCATGGCGAAAAATTACAGTTAACTATATGGCAGAAATATTTGTACAACTAGAAACCGAGGCAAAAAAAGTAGGCTCAAAAATCAACGAAGACAAAACAAAATACCTAAAAATGTTAATAAATGAACAAATAAGAAGTAATCAGAATATAACAATCGGAGAGTACAACTTTGAAGGAGTTACAAGCTTTACATACCTCGAAGCAACAATACCAGACAAATACGATACGAGACAAGCGGCACAAGATCGACCTTTTTGGAGGAGCACAGTGAAGAAGGCCAAGGCTCATTCAGAACTGTGCGCTATAAAATGATGATGATGAATTGTAAATAAACATAGAAGAAATGAAAAATATTATTTTTGTCTTGTTAACGAACAAATTTACTTTAGCAAACCAATTCTTTAAAATATATAAATTTCAGAAGTAAGGTTTAAATGACTATCAAATTTATATACAATAACTATCATATTTATATTTGCGAAGGTGTGGTTACGTATAGCTGCCAAATGAAATTATCAAATGACTTTTAATAATTTTTACTCATCCAATGTTAAGGAAACGATTTTTAAATTTTACATACAAGATTTCGAGAACCAATAAGAGACAGGCTAAAAATAATAATGTTACTAAATCAAGTATATGAATTTTAATATCAGAAACTCTACCAGTCCCGATGGCATCCCTGCTGTGGTTCTAAGACAAATAGCCTTCGCTGTTTCAAAACCATTGCGCAACTTATTCCATTTACTCTACTCTACAGGAGTATACCCAACACAATACAAGATTGCGCATGTTCCAATTCCTAAAAAGGCGACAAAAACGATCCCTCCAACTACAGGCCTATAGCTATAATATCGATCTTCTCCAAATTGATGGAGATCTTAATCAACAAAAAGTTGACCAAATATCTAGACAGCGAAGGTATTGTCCACGATAAGCAATATGGATTTAGATCCCACCGGTCCACTGGTGATTTAATGACATACCTTAACGACAATACGGGAGAAGCAAATATTGTGGCTCTGGATATTTCTAGAGCTTTCGGTCGAGTATGGCATAGTGTATTATTAGCAAAATGTCAAGCTATAGGTCTGGGTTCCTCTTCTCTCAAATGGATTGAAGATTTCCTTTCGAATCGTACGATTCAAGTCTTAGTTGATGGATTTAAGTCCGATCAATTCCAAATAAACGCTGGTGCTCCCCAAGGATCAGTTCTCTCACCTACCCTCCCCACCTATTGTTTTGGCTATGTATAAAAAAAAAGTCACATTGTCCTGTCCTGATATACCAAACTAGTCATCATTATAAAAATAAAATTAATGAATGAAAAAGTGACATTTGAGATAAAACTATATAGTTATAACTATATATATATATATATATATTGCATTTATTTATTATTTAATTATTATTATTAATTAAACACAATTTTTATTATGGCCATTAGCACTAGTATAAGATAAGAGGCTTTTGGCTGATACAATTATATTATATTGTGTTGTTAGTTGGAATGTTTGTCATTTATACTAAACAAAATTTTAATTATTATATAATATACATACATACATACATATACGTATACATATATTCTTTTACAATTTTAATAACTATAAAAATAATCACCTAAATAAAGTGTTGTAATCCATTTCAAGGCTGTATTTTTACACATTTAAAAATTTGAAATTCTATGAATATTTTCTGAACTTTTTTAAAACACAATAAGAAGTTAACAACACAAAAATATAAGAACAAAAAACTTTTTATTTATTTTATTTTTCTTCTTTTTAGTCGGAATTTTTGTTGTTTTGATATTAGGTATATTTATCCTTTATCCTTATTTTTTTTTAACAATAAGTTCTTTTTTTTATATTGCACATACTATTATAGAAACAGGTTTATTATATAAAAGAAAATTCAATTACTTGAGTTAATAATAAAAATTGTTATTTATTTAAATAAAAATAAAAATATTTTTCTGTTTTCTCATAATAATAAATGATGATTTTTATTTTATTTTTATTTTATTTTTTTTTATACTGATTGTTTATTTGAAAAATATAGAGGTTGATGTTATTATTTTTTTTTGTTTTGATTAATTAATTTTATTTATAAATTTCACATAAAAAGTACTGCAAGAAAATCATAAAGGGAGGAAGATTCAATAAATTGATTTATTAGTAAAAAGTTATTCACATTAAATTTGAAATTTTATAGTATTAAATTTCACTAGATTGTTTATTTATTAGTAGTAATACTCTTAATTTATATTATTTATTTTTGAAAATATAAATAAATTTATTATTATAATTTCTGATGTATGTCGAACTGGATAATTGATAATAATTTCGATTTCATCGTTTTAAAATGGTCATTAGACTTATTTTGGGAAGAAAACATATACGATACGAGTATACATAATATTTTTATTTCAAACAAAATACTTTTTAATATTATTTGTTAACAAATAAAACTTTAAGTAAACTTCAAACAAAAGCTTTTAAACGTAGTGTGGGCACTTAAATCTACATTTTCAAAATATAATTCTGTTTTTACGCGTTAGATATATACGTTTCTAAAATACCCGTGTAATAAATCTAATTAACCATAACCTAAACATTTATATTGTTTACCATTCCCAAACAGTAAGGTATCCGAAAACACCTTATATAAAATGTAGGAAGTTACTTTACTATTAACTTTGCATTTTTATAAAATTTAATTTTTGATTATTTCGCAATATAAAACTAAATAATTTTGCAGGTTAAAAATACTCAAAACCCTGGCAAAAACTAATAAAGTCACAGTAATGTGGGTATCAGGGCATTCCGGCATTGCAGGAAATGAAGCTGCAGATTATCTAGCTAGAAAAGCATCGGATATCCCTTTCATAGGTAAGTCCGTTCTGTGGAATTCCCCTAAGTACAGCTAAGATGCAATTAAGAGTTTGGGTAGAGCAAAAAGCTAAAGATTTCTGGGCTACCGTTCCTGGAAATCGTTAAGCAAAAATGCTCATGCCTGAACGCTCGCTCAAAAAAACTAAAGCACTTCTCAGTTTCAACAGGGAACAGGTACGTATCTTGGCAGGGATAATAACAGACCATTGCCTAACAAAGAAAAACCTCCATAAAATGAATTTTATTGAAAATAACCTATGCATAATTTGTGAAATAGAGGAAGAATCGATTGAATATCTGCTCTGTGAATGCGAGAGACTCATCCGTAGCAGACTTTGCCACTTGAGAACAGCGTTCCCCGAACAATGGGAGCTATCCACTATCCAGCATACCGTTGAAGAATACCTGATTTTGTGATAACACTCAGAGACTTAAAAACCGGGTTATCATTGTGGATATATTTGTGGCTGCGGTGATGTAGGGACTGGATCCCTCTCGCAATAAATTAAATCTAATCTAATGTTGTATTAAATAAAAGTAGAATATCCAATCAATAATAATTTTTATTTATCTAATTGCAAATATCGATTTTTTCAATAGCCAATATACTTGGTGTAATAGAAAACTATTTAACGTTTACAGGAAAATAATTCAAAAATTACAAAAGGTAACAAAAGGTAGTAATAATGTGTAATTCATTATCTCATATCTTAATTAAAATTTATAAATTATTAGTATTAATAAAATAAAAATTATAAGTATGATTTATAAGTTAATATGTAGACAAAAAATTTTCACAGTGGTGAATAAAAATAGACTGGGTAGGTAAGTAGAATATTATAAGTTATTAAAATAGTATTTTATATTGAGCATTAAATAATTTTTAAGCAAGAAGAATTTTGTGTATTTTATAGATTTTGAGAAAAGAAATTAAAATTACAATTTAGACCTAGTTTAAATCCAGTACAAAAAAAAGAATAAATAATCTGTCGGAACCGAAAAAAATTAAGACGAAGATAATAGATGAGTATTTTTTCAAAATTGTATTCAAGGGCATTGAAAGGAAACCGAAATTGTTACAAATAAGGATAAGTAAGTTTGTAGTTGCAGCGAAGATTTTAGTTAGCAAATATTAAGAGAAATTAATGTAAATGTAAATATGAATTTATATTTTGTATTTTAATTTTTTTATATTGTATTAAGTATAAAGTATTTTAAGTGAAAATTAGCTAATTAAATTCACCCCACTACATGTATATAGCTACATTAAAAATATTGTTAAAAAAAAAGATTATGTATGTAGCTATTTTATGTATGTTGTACATTTGATACTATTTTTCAAAAAATATAAAATGTCATTAAATAAACTTTATTTTTTTATTCTTTGTTCTTAGCTTTTAAGTAATTTAATTTTCGGTTTTTTCTATCCGAAAGTAATTTTCTGGTTTTAAGTATGTTATTTTGCTTTAGTTCAAGATCAATTAATTAAATTGAATTATTAACTTTAGAGAATAAAGAATGAATGAACAAATGAATAAAAAATAAAAAAAAATAAAAAAATTGGATATAATGTACATCATAATATGAAAGTCCGGCGATATTCCGAGAATAGGTAATTAATGGACTCAATAACGACCGGTAACGGATTTTCATCTTTATTTAATGATATATTAAATATTTTATTATACGTATACATATAAGAAAAATTAAATTAATTTAAAGTTTATGTCGAATAGGTCGGTAGAATTTATAGTTTAGGAAGTTATATAAAATATAAAATATAACTAGGATAAAAATCATAGTACGTATAAGTATTATTAATAATTTTGTATTAGTCAGAAATACTGATGAAGGAAATAAGTATGTTGAATTTGAAATTTCGATATTTGCAAATAAATAAAAGTACAATACATTATTCACATCAGTTACTTTTTTAATCACTAATTTGTTTTTCTCCCCATGATATTCATATAAAAAAGGAGTGACTCGAAACTATCGCTATACAATCGTCATCTATATATATATATGTATTAGTGAAAGGAAAAAATAATAGACTTTTATTTAATACATAATTAACATTGAAGAATTCTGCCATAAGCATAAAAAATATAAAAAGTATGTAAAGGTTAATTATTTATAACTTCCTTTTAAATAATATAGAATTACGATATTTTGGGTTAGTATTTTTGTGGTTTAGAATTTTAGATCATTATTAAAATCATTTGAAGCATTTTAAGTCGTTCACTTCACCGTCCGTCACACTATAGTTTTATAACAAAAAAAAAAAAACTATTATGTTAAAAATAATTTGAATAAAATATGCAAAAGGTAATTTAGTATGATTTTTAAATAAACTTTATCTTATTTTTAATTTTTAGAAAACTGCATTGCAAAAGCAAGATAACTTACCCTACATAGATATACATGTATATAATATATATGTATTTCTATTATTATCTTATAAATATTTTATTTTATTCTACAAATTAAATATAAAATAAAATCAATAATTTTGTTCATTTATTTATATAATTTAACCCTCAAATTTTTCCCGATTATAATTTTGTATGTGTAGAAGTTTTTTTCCCTAATATAAAAATATATTATGATCTTTTTGTAAATAGAATAAAAAAGGGGGTAACATTTTGGTGTATAATAACTAATATATACAATATTTATATACATATTATATGTATAAAATTATATCCTTCATCATTTCTATTGTGTGCTATGTTGACCCTCATATAATTTGGATTATAAATTGTTAAAATTTTCTTTTTTTTTCTCTTTATTATGAAGTGGTAAAACCCAATATGAATGGCTGTTATTCAAATTGTGAGATTTAAAAAAAAAAAAAAAATAAAAGAAATAAAATGGATAGAGATCATTCACTTAAAGGAAAGCACACCACAAAATATTTTGAGTTACATAAATAGATTTACGCGTATAATTTTATATATAGATAATACACATAATGTACATAAATATATTGCATAGTAGATATGCATATCAAAAATATATAAAAAAAAAACAAAATAAAATTATAATTTTTTAAATGTGCATTACACTTATATAGTTAACAAAAAAAAATAGGAATTGGTTAGATTAAATTACAGTATTACTTTTTTATAAACAAACTTTAAATACAAAATATGTATTATGTTAATATAACATTTTTAATTTTTATATAATATGGAATGCAATAATACATATGCAATATGATAGTAGTAACACTTTTATTTTTGATATTATTTAATTAAATAAAATCTTCACATTATTTACTTATTATTTATTTTCATTTTTATATTGTGTATTATTTATTCATTTTTATACTTATATTATTTATTCATAATTTTATTACTACTTTTTTTTATTATATTTTTACTTATAAAACAATATTATTGATAGTTAAAAGCAATTAAATTTCTTTTATATTGGCATATAAACATATATATATAACTATACATGAATATAAAATTGTATAAAAACAAAAATTTTTTTGTTTTTTTTTTTCAAAACGTACTACCCACAAAACAGATGTAAATTGTACAACTTCATTTACAAGACTAAAAATTTTCTATAGTGGATAAAATTAATAAAACCCTAAATTTGAGAGAATTTTATAAAAGAGAGATATTGAACATGTGAACTTGTACCTTGTGTTGTGGACTTGTGGTGAAGTGAAAAGAAAATTGAAAATATGAAATAAGAAAAAAAAAAGATTCCTGGTTGCAGTTAACTACACAGACAGAGGATACAGGATAGTTTATGGTTCAGAATGAGGCACACAGTAGTATAGTTGTTGTCGGTAAAAATTCTATGCTAATGTCAAGTAATGGCAGCACAGTTTTAAAACTGGTCGAAGCGAATAAAATCGCATATATGTATATTATTGTATTTCTTTTTATAGCTGCTATTTAAGACTTTTTTTGCATAGACTATACGATTTTGTATAGTATATAGGAGAAAAGAATAATATATGCTTGCAAAAGTGAATCTTATATTATATTTTATTCTATATCTGTTATACAAATTGCAATTTTTCTATTTTAAAATCAGATTTGATTTGACATTAACTTGCAAAAATCCCTATAATAATACAATCGCATGTATATACGCATACATATATATTTCAATGTACATGCATATGCGTATATTTTTTGTTTTCAACAAATAAAATGTAATACGTTGCAGTATAACAGTTATTTTAAAATCAAAATATGTTATGCAGAAAAAAAAGAAAAATAAAATTCAAATTTAAAATGTATTCATATATGTATATATGAATACATATATATATGCATGTATTTATTTGTGTTTTGTCCCTTATAGTAATTTTTTAATTGATAAAAAAAACCATTGAATAATATGTTTAATGCATGCTATAATATTTATTATCGTCTTTAAGAATAAATTATCCTTGGCATTGATCTGACTGAAAGCTTATAATTATTACAGTACATATAGTATAATATCGATAACCGAATGTTGGTTTTTATAGTTTTGGGTTATTGCTAAAAAATGTTAAAATGTATTATAAAGTTGGATTAAGCAACATTCTCGAAATTCTGTTTTATATAACGAAAAATTCAAATTTCAATTTGCAATTGGGCAAACACATCACTGAGAGAGCTCACAATATCAGCAAAAATAAGAGCAATTAAAAGTTAGGTTGAATAAAATATACTGCCTTATTTTTTTAGTGTCTAAATTGCCCTTAGAGTGTAAATTAACAGTGTTTACAAAGTAAACATAATTATAACTCCCAATAAAAGATGCCAAGGACAATCTTTGATAATGCGTTAGAACGAGACTTCAATCAGTTTGAAGTAACCATTTAGTAAAACTTTTGTCTTATCTTATCTAAACCAAAAAAAATATCAAAGTAAAATGAATTTACGAAGAATTTATATTTTTGATAGCAAATATTATTATGACAAGTCTATTAGTTTCAATAGACATCCGCGATAACAACATTTTTTTTGTAGACTTTTTAAAGTCTTTGCTATTGAATTTCAATAGACATCAGCGATTGACCCTAATATATATAATTTTTTTTAATGATAACACTATAGAATCTCACAGACTTCATCGAATACCGCAATAACGAACAACTTCAGAAATTGCGAACTTATTGAATTCAAATTTATATAACAAATTCTAATTTCTATTTTTTTAATTGTTTTGTTCCTTTAAAAAAAAAAAAAATTACGTTAACGACAATTTTTAATTAGTTTTTTCTGTCTCCATCTGTGATCGATCTACATTTCTTCATATGAATGGCTGGGAATAAAAAATTGTAGCAACATCTACTCCTAAATACTTCTGATTACACGTAGAAAGCTGCAAAAGAACACTTAATATGAAAACAGAAGATCAAAAAGAAAACAAAAAGAAAACAAAAATAGCAGTCAAACCAAAATTATTTAGACAAGAGCAAGACTACGAAAACTAGAAAAATTTTAAAATGCCATAACTTATATTACAATTTAGTAAAGAATAACGTGTATTGAAAATTTTATGTTTTTCTTCTAGTGTGGTTTTCTTCTTGTTTTGATTTTCAAGATATTATAGAATAGTTTTGGTTGTGTTATATTGAGATATTTTTATATAATACCAAATCTATGGGATGAACACCTCTTATTTTACACAGAGATTTGCAATACACAATTACATACAATAGTTTTTTCTTTAGAATTTTTAAAGATATTATATCTACTAATTTAAAATTGTAACTAAAGTACAATAGATCTTAAGAGGTCGCGGCTACTTAGAACTCTCCAATTTAAAAAAAAAATCTACTAATTTTAAGGTGGACAACTATATTCATATTGTAGAAAAACTTCACCTTCATAATTATTTACTTTTAGTGATAATCAAACCTAATTTATTTTTAGTGATAATCAAAACTCTCAACTATTTTTTATCATTAATTTTATTCTAATGATAAACGGTACTGGACCAGGTTGAAAAACCCATTAAGTATTTTTTTGTCTTCGTCGGAAATTGTGCGTGGGACTTTCCAAACCTATTGTTATTTTACTAAAATTTGATGAAAGTCAGCACATGTATAGCAAGAAGAATAATGAAAGTTATTTTTATTTCATTATTTGTTAAAAATTATTTGAGAGTATTAGTTATTATTTATATAACCTTTGGGGTATCACAATTTCAGAGAACAACTGTCTTAGACACAGACCAATAGAAAATATTTTTTGGGAGTATCCAAACTTTAGAGAACAGCTGTCTTAGACACAGATCAATAGAAAAGATTTCTTCAGTAAACCAGGAACTAGACTCAAATATTAAAATTAGTTGTCATTGCAAAACATTTAATAAATTTCCGGAGTTTCTGTTTTCAAATTATATTATTATATTATACAACAATTTTGCATATTAATTTATAGGAACATATAAATTATCAGTTAAATGATAACTAGTATTCGCCCACTCTTCGAAATTCGAGGAATCTTTATAAAAAATCGTACTCATTTTCATTATGAATTGTTTTCAACTATTTCAATTTGCCCCTGGTACTATATTTTATTTTTTTATTGATTTAACATAGACAACAACTTCATACGTAATAACTAAGTTAACAAAAAAAAAATTAAATTTAAATTTAACTCTGGCGAGGAAAAGAAGAAACTCTGTAATTTGGTGAACTCTATACTCTATCTATACTCTATAGGGGTGGAATCAATTAGAAATTTCAATTTAAAAAAATTTTAAAAAAATATTTAATTTCCCTACGTCTCCTTTTGAATATCTATCATTTAAAAGAATAATAATGATTATGAAATGGTTCTAATATTTGTACCGTACTTTTTTGATTTAAAAATTAAATATAATGATTTGTTATTAAAGTTCAAGGATTTAAACAGCTAATTTATAATTATACTGTGATGTTTCATTTAAGTAAGCAATTCAGTACTTTTTTAATCGAAATATAATTAATTATAATATAATTTAATCGAACTAACATAATACATAACAAAATAATATTTTAATAATATGTTCCGATTACCTTAACTCCATTCAATGGATTACAAGTTTTGAAATAATTATTGTTTTGAAAAGGTTTGTGCTATTTATATTATCAGAGATTAATGGTATGAATGAAGATTAATATTAATTTCGTTATACATTTTCTTCATATGTGGACGAAAATGTGAACCATATTGGGAAACAGATGTTCGAATTGGTTGTAGAAGCTGTTTGTGTATGAAAAGTTTCGTTTGTGTGTTGAGAGAATGATGATTTAATAATTTATTAATTTTTTCATGCATTTAAAGATTAAAAATTTATTTCAAATTTAAAATTATATACATGGAGCTGAAGTTTGGGAACGACGAGCGGACCTTAAAAATAAAAATATTTTTTTAAAAATATTTGTTACTCAAACTGGGCCGTGCGTTTACCTGCCGTCGACAAAAACAGGGTTCCAATAAATGAGTATCGGGGTTTGGGGGCGGCCGCCCAGAGTTAGATTCAAAACCAAGGTTCCAATCAATGAATTACTGAGAAGTTCTTTAAAAATCGATATTTTTTAGATAAAAATTTAAAAAATTTTTTTAGTATTAATTTTAGAGTTGGATTCAACATCAGAGTTGACCCTTTTTCCAGAATTTTTATTTATATGTATATATGTATAGGTGACATTCTAAATTAGGAAGGATTTTAGAGTTGGATTCAAAATCAGAGTTATACACCTTTTACAGAATATTTTTCTTAATTATTTTTGTGCGTAGCCACTGTTGGATGCAAAAAGGCGTTTTTAAATGCATGAAACTTATTCTTTTGTAACTTGGGATTTTGTAACATTGGGATTTTGTAATATTGGGATTTTCTAACACTGGGATTTTTAGATTTGGGATTATTTTTTTTCTCGGATTTTTATATGGGGATTTTGACTTTATGATTTCAGACCCAACCCTTCGAAAATCATGCTGCTACAACCACTGAGAAGGTTAATAAGGCTTAGAATCTTATACCTTTTCATAAACAAGAAATCCAAGTTTTCTCCCAGAGCAACAAGTTAATTTAATGAAAGTTATGCATGCTTCAACGAATAATGCTATTTGCCGCAACTGTTTTGCAAAATTCTGCAAAAACACACATTCAGAAATTGCAGGTTGCACAATACAAGATGATTTAAATGATATTAAATTTTTTGTTTTATATTACTTTACAGTAAGATTATAATAAAAGAGCAAATACCGAAACAATTGCTGAAAAATTCCAAAATATGTGTGAGAAATTTTGTTTCAAGAACGTAAATTCCATTAACCCTCTAAAAGTTCAAGGTCTTCGGTTTTGACACTTGGCACACCGGACCTCTTGTTTTTATAGTCGAGCTGCTGCCTCCAAAAATCATGTTTTTGCTGACAACAGGTAAACGCAGACGACAAGGTTTTTCGATAAATTCTGGACTTTTTCTGCTAAACTTTGGTAATAACAGAAAATGACAACAAAATAAGCGTAAAAAATTTTAAATTGTGTTCCATAATGTTTTATATTAATATTACAGCAAATTTTTTACTATGTAGAAAGTAAATTTTAAAAATTAAATTTAAAAACAGTTTAAAGGCGACTTAAGAAATATGAAAGTCTCCAACATTTAAAAGAAGACTTATCGAAACTAAATATTTTTTCAAAATTTTTTAATTTTCAATTAGAAGTTTCAATTTGAAATTTTACCCCATTTATAAATCGTTTTAACATACAAAAATTTTATTTTATCAAATTGCCGCAACTCACTCATCGTCAATTTATTTATTTTTTCAATAAATTCTTATGTATGCGGTTATTGTCTAAGATAAATTAATAAATTATAGTAGGTCTAGGTAACAAGTATAGATTGAAATTATGGAAATATATACTACTATATTTACTAGAGTTTATAATTTTATATTATTTATTTCACCTTAGACATGCATATTCTATAAAATATATACACTTTTATGTAACTCTTTTGACCTCATAAAATTTCGAATATAGTTGGCTGGTCTTCCAAAAAAATTTAAATAAATATTTCCACAGAAGAATTAAAAATTGAAGTACCAAAAAGATATATAGTATATATTATTTGCACAAAAAAATTAAAATATAGAAACGACAACTGCGGATTGCATAATCCTGAATTGAATCTTATATAAGTACCGTAAATAAAAATTTACAAACTATGCAATCACTTTTGTTTACATTAATTTTTATTTTTTTTCTTTTTAAATATAATTTCATTTTATTTAATTCAATAAATTTTTAATATTAAATAATTTCAAAATTCTTACCTTCAGTCGCAAATCCATTTGATTTTTTTTTTTAATTTATACAAAATATTAAATAATTTTTCTTTTTTATAAAATTATATAAAATTAAATTTCAAATATTAAATCATTTTAAATACATATATGTATATAGTCAAATGCTATGTAATATCCTTATTCTCATTATGTTATGATATAATTAAAATTTTTGGAGCTAATCACTTGCTTTCCAAAAGAAATGACATTTGTGCTATTTACTAATAAATAATTTTATTAGTTATTAAAACATTAATATTTAATTTATCGTTTGGATTTTGACAGTATTAACAAATAAATTCCTTTTTTTGTTTTTTTTTTTTTTATTTTTTTGGTTTTATTTTAGTATTTTAGTTTTTTGTTTCTTATTTTTTTTTTTAGTTAGAATATCCTAAAGTTTACATTTTATTTTTATTTAAAACAAAAAACAAAATAAATAATTTTTATTTCTTAATTTCTATAGTTAGAAAAAATATAAGTAAGAGACATGTCAGCTGTCAATGATAATTTTTTTTATTTCTATTTTTATTTGTATTGGTGTTAAGAAGCTTTTAACTCCGGAAATAGTAATAATAACTAACACATATAATATTATATGATGAATAAAATTTGAACAGTAAACGTCTTTCCATATTGAATTTAATTGAACCATGCGCATAACATTTTTATAATATTTTATATTTGTTGTAGCGGTCGCCATTAAATTATAATACATTTATAAATATTAAATATTGTATAAGATATGAAAATCGTATCGTCATAATATTATATTGTTATATATATTGTTATATATATATACATAAAGCATTAATTATATGATAAAATTGATATTTAATAATTTTATTAATATAATAAAATTTTTAATGTTAATTTAAAGTTTTTGAATGAGAATTTGAAAATTGTTTATTGCTTGTTTATCATATGATAATTATTACTCATTTTGAATTTGTAAAACTATTTTTAATTACAAAAAAAAGGAACAAATCAGTAATATTATTTTTTTAGTACACATTTAATAGCTTGCTTAATATACTTAGTTATTTGTTGACAATGTTATACTTTAATGATACTTTTTTCAAGGACATGATTTTTTTTGAAAATTTCAAAAATATTGTTAATAAATTTCTTAAATAATTTTTTTTATATCACTTTCTAGGATATTAATTCAAATTGTTTTTTTATATTTATATTTTTCAAATTAAATTTTTGATAATGTACAGTATAAATGTTTTTCAAAAATTTCATAATGAAAAATTTATTGATTTAAAATTAGATCCCAGTTTAGAATTGATATTATTTTAGTATCATAATTATGATATATGTCGAAAACCTTTGCTGCTAATTCATAATTGGTAATAATTTAAATAATATCCAATAATCCAATTCAATAATAATATACTGACATTCCTTAAATAATAGGCTCTAAAACGATTTTCAGCAAAGTTTTTTATTAATAATCTTGAATTGATATTGTGTTTATGTATTTTTATTTAATAATAATTATTTAATTTTTTTATTATAACACAACCTTAGTTTAAAACTATATGCATTTTTTCAGATCTACAACTAATTTTTTGTAGGTATTAGAATTATTTTTGAATTCAAATTAAAAATTTAATTTATGAAATTTATTTAACCATTTACAAATATTTAATATTAAAAGTATTTTTTTTTGTTTTCAAAGAAACATGTAATATAATATTAAATCATTATTTAACATTAAAGCATTATTAATATTTTTAAAGGAATTTTCACGCGTTTGTACATATTAAGTTCTTTTTTTACACAACAGCTTGAGGATTTTTGTTTTCAATTAATTTGACTGGACGATAAAAAGTTGATGGGATAACCATCTGCAATTATTATTAATTTACAATTCTTGTTTAATTTAATTTTTATTGAGATAAACAACTTAAATAAAACAGAAAAACAAAAAATTCATTTCATTTGGTTTTTGTTTTTGTGTAGGCGATTTCGATTAGAAAATTTTATATTTTCTGTACCCCGATAAAAACAAAATAAAAATATTCAATAAACATAATATAAGATAAATTTCTCCTAATTTTATTTTTCCAATATACAAAAAAAACTTTTGTTTGTATATGTGTCTTGAAAAATATATCCTTTCTCAAAAAATTAATATCTATTTGTAGTATTTAATTCAAATACATTTATATTTAAGTCAAAATTACAAGAGTGAAAATTGTATATCTATAGATATATGATACTGTCAAAATTATAGAGTGAATTTAATAAAATCTAATGTATTCCTTTTGTCTAACCAAATCAACTTGCAAAGTAGTTGGATGTACTAGACTTACGAGCTCTAAGTTTGATAATGTAAAAAAGCTTTACGTAATGTGTGAAAATAAACTTAATAAAGTTCTTTTTTTTATGCATATAGGTGTAGATTCAGTGCTGCCGTTTTATAATTTATCCTTAACGGAATATAATTAGGTGGTGAAAATAAATTCATCATAAATTATGCCACAAGCTGTAACTATAAAGTTACCGTGAATTCCGAAATGCAATAAAAGCGTAAAATTTATAATGTAGCATCTTCCAAAATATTAAATGCTCTTGATTTTGTACACTAAAATTTTTAAAATACGTAGTGGAAACGTATAATTAGAGCAGCGTAGCGAAAAAATTTAGACTACATTTAGTATACATGTCCATATAGATTAAGTTCAGAGTTACCAGAATTAATTTAAAACAAAAGTAAATTAATCGAAATATAAAAAAAAGTCAGATATATACCGATTATTATCGAATTAATGTCAGATGTGCTTGCTCTAAGCATTAAATCTGACAGTACAGTATATATTAACCCCTGACCCCTGAAATCTCAAGCTATATTGATTGAAAAAACGAATTAGAGTAATGTCAAAAATTATCTAATATCTAATAGTAGTTTTTTGTAAACAACATGCCTATCAGGCAAGTAAGTCTACTGACTCAGTTCTTCAAGAAGTGGTATCGCATATAAAGGAGACTATCGTCAATAAAGAGATAACACTCGGTGCATTCTTGGAAATTGAAGGGGCCTTTGATAAGGAAACTTTTAAGTCACTTCTAGATGGAGCAAGAAAGCACGCAGTAAACAACACACTGCTGAGATGGATAGACAAGATGTTGGAACAACGTCATTTGTTCATCCAGGTAGATGAAACTACTAAAGTTCAGGTGAAGGCGGTTAGATGAGGTGTTCTGTCGCCTTTACTATGGAACATGTTGATAGACGAACTCCTAAGTATACTGAACGAGGAAGGATTCAACATACACGGCTTTGCCGATGATGTCAGTATTCTTCTAAGAGGAGGATATATGAGGCGTCTATGCACACAAATGCAAACTACTCTTAACTTAAATCACCGAATGGTGTCAGGCGAATGGGTTAACCATAAATCCTAGCAAGACACATTGAGTGGCCTTTACCAATAGAAGGAGACTGAACAACTATGTTCTTCCCTCCATTGGAGGAAATAACCTAGAACTTCGAGACGAAGTAAAATATCTAGGGATATTACTTGATAAGAAGCTCAACTGGGCGAAACATATCGAGATGAAATGTGCTAATGCTGTGAAAGTCCTATGGCAGTGCAGTAGGGCCTTTGGCAACAATTGGGGCCTAACACCGAAAATAGCCTTAAGACTATACAAAGTGTGCATCAAGCCTATTGTTAGCTATGGGTCCATTGCATGGGTTCCGAGAACATTCACAGCAAATGTCATAAAAAAACTAGAGGCAGTACAAAGACTTCCGTGTCTCTGTGCAACAAGTGCTCTGTGCTTTTAGAACCACACCTACAGCGGCTATGCAAATACTTCTTAGGCTTCCACCCTTGCCCTTCTTTATGTAAGAATGGAGGCGCTCAAAGTTGCAAGAAGGTTGCAAACTCTAGGGAATACTAGAGGATGTAGGAACAAATATCAGAGGCTATGGAAGGACTTAGAAGAGGAACAGAAAATAGAAAACGATAGAAAACACCCTGAAGAGGGAAACAAACATTTTTTGGAAGCGTTTTGAAGGCCACAGAGTCTCCAAAATATATGTACCAAGAACAAACACCAAAATAACCAACTTCCTGCTAACTCTCAATAGAGTAGACTGTAGGAAGATGGTGGGCATACTTACTGGTGATAACCACATGAATAAGCACATGTGTGGACTAGCACTAAGTGACGACCAAACCTGCAAACATTGTCTGGAAGAGGAAGAAACCTCTTCACATGTTGTAGGGGAGTGCCTAGCTCTTTCAAGGCTGAGACTCAGGTTGTTGGAAACGCACTACATAACCTCAGAAAACTTCTGCAGGATAGAACCCACAAACCTATTGGCCTTTATCAAAAGGGTCGAATAAGTTAATGGTGGAGGAGGGCATAAAGGGCTAAAAGCCTACATGCCGATCCCGACATATTAGGGTCACCTCCGTTTTAAAAAAAAAAAGATGGTTTTTGGTAATACCGATTGTAGATTTGATAAAGTAAATTAAAGAAAAATGGCTGAGGCAAATTTTGACATTTCAAAGATAATAAAAAAAGTTATATAAAATCATTTTTTAATTTATCTTAAATACTTTTTTAGTATTTGACTACATTGGTGTAAATTTAGTTTTTGATTAGTTTTAAATACTGTATAAAATATGTATTATTTGATTAACGTATAATTACTTTTATTGCTAAAATTTTTTTTTCTTCAAATAATATTTATACAAATAAAATTAAAATCCAAAGTTTTTACCTTAGTTTACCTTATTTCTAAATTGTCCATTTTTATATTTTCCAAACGAATAAATCAAATTTACACAAAGGAATTCAAAATTCAACAAAAAAAATGTAGTTGAATTTCAAAATAAAAAAAAATTAAAAAGTTAACAAAAATTGACATACGCGACAGCGACAATTGAAATATTTCGATTTTAGTTAAAAGTAAATTGATTGTCGCGACACCACTATATAACCAGTAATACGAGTAACAGTACTAACAATACACTAAAAATACTTTATACTCATATTTGTAATTTCTCTACCAATAACATGTTCATTTTGTTTAATTTATGAATATTCCATTCACTAACGCTGGTGTGCTGGTGTGGTCATTAGATGACTGGATGGGATAAAAAATATACTTTTTAAGGATTCTGTAATAATTTTTGCATCAACTTATGTAGAAAACCATGCGGTATCAGTTGAAAAAAAAATGTTTGAAGTTAATATCAAAAAGTGGTTGGACTGAGTTTACAGAACCCTTTGGTACATCCACTGGTATAGGTTTAATGTTGAATTTAGTTCTATTGGTTCTATTCTATTTAACGAAACCTTACTTGTCGCGAAAAAAACTTTGGCCAACTTTGGTTAATGGATACAATTTTAAAATAATTATTTGATATAGTTATTTAATTAACTTAATTCATTATTTTAGAAATGTTATATTCTTAAAATATTGTGAATACATTTTTTTACATTTTTATAAAATAATGTTGAAACCTAGTTTACTGTTTTTGAATTACATATATTTTTTTTTCTATATCAATTTTAAGCAGATAACTGTTATACTGTCTTTTGCCAAGATTCTGAGTAAAAAATGAAATCATGCGCAAAACTAATCTGCAAAATGTAATGAGGGAAAATTTTTATACCAAAATTATGGATATTTGCTTTGTTAAAACAACCAAGTCCAAACAAACACGACCAAGTAAATTTTGAAAAATTAAAAAAAAAAACATGTCTGTAATATGTATTGGATATTTTTATATCGATTTTTATTGTAAACAAAGAAAATAATTTAAAGTTTTCACGCCGAAAAATAAAGAACGAAAGAAAAAAAAAGAAAGCGATTTATTCTATTATCTTAAAATTAAAATCAAATTAAACATTAAGAATTCTTATTCAACTTTACCTACCCTTGTATCATAACATGACACCAGTCTTAAATTTAATATAACAAATTATTAAAAATTTAATAATTTTCTGACTTAGTTTTCTTAAAAATTTAATAATGTACTGACAACATTTATAGTTATGTATATAATGGAAAAAGTGTATTAAAAAGAAGAGCTGAATATCAAATACAGACATTTCTACTAGATTTGCCTGTGTAAAATAAAAAACTTAATATTATCTTATGAAACCAATTTGAATCCTACCCGAGTAGTAATAACGCAATAATCCCTTTGTACACACACACAGTACGACTAGAAAGAAATCATTATCCAATCTATGATAGATTAACTATTAAATTTAGTTCGTTAATGACCCTTACTATTTTACAATAATCTTAAATTTAAACATTTGAATTACTGAAAAATGGAATCTGTGAAATTAAGGGTGTATAGAAAACGACATCAGTATGAAATAATTGGAGTAAGGTTAGTGAAATATTATAAAAATATTAAGATTTATTCAAACATTTACATAATAAAAAGTGTCATGCACAAGAAAATGGTCTTTTGTTGTGGAAAAATCAAATGTTGCAAAAGTTTATTTTTTAGAGAGTCCTTAAAATTTCTTTTTTAATTTAAAATTTTTCTTTATTTGTCATTAACATAACTGGACTTAAATCTGATGAAAACAGTAGGTCAGAAATCGCAGAAGTTGCAGCCACAACATTACTTTTTTTACTTCTTTAAATGACATTTTGCTGAAGGCAAAGTTATTAGTAATTACGACAAATAATTTTTAAAATGTTTTAGATTCGAGGAATATTTAAAAAATAAATTAAATTACTTATACAAAGCACAAAAAAATGTTTTAAATGATAAAACAAATGCAATTATTTCAAAAATTACGGTTCAATTACACCTCTAGCAGAGTCTAAACCATAAAACAGGGCTTTCATAAACAGCATGTGGATTTTTCTTCACTCCAATTGCGAAAATTGTGCTTATTTCCGTCATATTGTATTTACGTAGTCTCAAACAGAGGGTAAAATCAAAAATTAAACATTGCAGCAGTGTTTAACAATTTAGCATATGCTAAATATAAGCTGAATTGGTAAACACTGCCGCAATGTTTAATTTTTGATTTCACCCAGATTCATTATTTCTGTAATAAATTTTAATAATTTCTATACACTTTCCACGATGATTTCAAATAATACTGTCAAATAAAACTGAACACAAATATTAATTTGGGGGGGAATTTGAATGGTCACTATGGTGTTTAAAAAATATAATATAGTAGTACTAATTTGATTGCATTTTATTTTACTTATAATTTATTATAAAAATATGTAAAAAAAAAAGTGTTTTAATTTTTTTCAGTAATTCTACATTCTGTACTACTTCTAGCATGATATCCTTGCAGTCTTTACTATTATTAATTTTGATTACAGGTTAAGATTAAGATGTATATTATTTTTTCTATTGTAATGCATTAAGATAGAATCAATGTAGGTATATGATCCTTGAGTTGAATTGTCACTGGTCCAAATTTAATTTATAATAATAACGGAAAAGCACATTTTCTAGAATTTTTAATTAATTTTCATATGGAATTTCTTTTTTACCAAATGTACCACAGGGGCATAAGTAATCATTTATCTGATTCATTTATTATCTATTACATCATTGAAAAAAGATATTTGCTTGTCTAATTCCGTCCCATAATTTAAGATCATCGATATAAAAGATTTTGTAGGTGGCATAAAAATGTTCAAAATGGGACAAACTAGACAAACAGTTTAAAGAAGATACAAAAAGGGGCATTATTGTGGAATGAGAAAATATCATGGAATCGAGAATGTTGTCTGGCAGTCTTAATTAGATGTCGAAAAAATTTAATTTTTTTTTACAATTGAAAGTAAAAAAATACTACGAGTATTTGGTTTAGTAACAGAATTGTTAATTTATAATTTTTCAGTGACTAAAAATTATTATTTAAGAAGTATTCAAAATGTCAATATTTTCCTTTATATTACTCGTATTCCATAATTTGTATTGTTTTAAATTTACCTTATCTTCAGCTTCATCAGCTCTTTCTTCTGCTTCAATTACACGTTGTTCTAATTCAGAAAGCTGAAATTAAAAGGCAAAAAAATGTATGTTAATTTTGTAATATTCAAAATAATTAAAAAAAAGTATGTATTTTCATTAATAATTATTTCAAGATTTGAGGATATACATTCAAGAATTTTACGATATTTGATTATAAATTTTACGATAAAAAGCTTATGAAATACACATCCCCTTTTTGTTAGAATTTTTTTGATAAATTATAAAGTAAAGTTTTTCTTCTACTCACCGCTAGATGTATTAAAGTAAATTTTTAAAAAATAAATTATGTATGTATGCATGTTTGTATTTGATATTAATTCGTTTACTATAACGGTTTTTGTGTTTGAATAGTTACAAATCACGACGGTTTTTTTTGTTTGAAAATGGTTTTTTTTTGTAAAATTGAGTGGTAAAAGTTAAATTTATTGTTGTTCTTTTTTTGTGTCTGATTTAATTAATTTTTAATTATATTATTCTAAATTTAATTATAATAATTTATTTATTTCATACAATATAATTAGTTCAAATTTCAAATTTAAAGGAATATCATATAAGGAATTGTGTTAAGTTTAAGTCTTTATATCTTATTCTAAGGATATAAGTTTTGCTAGAACTAATAGCTGAAAAATTCAATAATTAATTGCAGTTGTAGGTTAGAGTTGAATTAATATATAATTTGAAAATATACTGTAGTAAAAGTATTCTATTTTAGTTAATAAAAATTTATTTAAATTGCATTCAAAGTAACAAAATATAATTTATGAAGTTATAAATTTTAGTAAAGCACAATCTACATTGATTTAATGAAAATAGCACAATCAAAAATAATTAAAATGATAGCCGAATTTTATGTGAAAAATGATAATTTCAACCGTGATTTAAAAATAATTAGGTAGGGTTCTGCTTAGAATGTGGGATTATTATAAAATATGGTGTTATATAAAAAATTATTTTTTTGATCATTTTCAAACCTTAAAAACAAAATAACTACAATTAAAAGTTAAAACGAAAGTCAAAAAAACTACAATATATGAAGTTGAATGTTGCAAAAATCTAAATTATTAATTAGATATAATATTTTATTTATCTAGCCAAACAAGGCATACATATACAAAAATATATAAAAAATTCAAAGTATACAATTAAAATTAAATTCACAAACTTTTAACTAATTTGTTATATTGTCACATTGACAAAAATTACTATAATATAAGTATAAAAATAAACAAAAATTTCTTCATTGGATGATAAAAAATTCATCTTTGTCATATTTTTATAAATAGTAAAAATTATTGTTTAATTTAATTTAATTTTATTTTCATTTTTATTTTCAACAGTACGTAAATGTACAGCCAAAATTTAAGAACTTTTTCCGGGTAGGATATAAGCCATCTCTATATTACAAATGTATCTTATATCTACTTAATTTATAATTTATAAAAATACAAATAATTTTAATCTAAATCCAATTTAATCTAAATCTAAACTAAATCTAATTATATGCATGTGTTCATGCTGTGAAAAAAAAATTGGGTAATTGTAAATTTTTTCAAATAAGCTATTTTTACTATTTTTTTCCATATCTAGAAAAAGTTAACAATTATATATAAACTTTTTTCATGCCCTCAGCGGAATTCGAACCAACAATCTTCTGATTAGTTAGATGACATAACCACTACACCATATCGGTTGGCTGTTTAAAAATTTTTTCACCAGTTATTAAAAGCTTAATGCAATCGAAAAGTAATATTTTATCACTTTATTTCTTTTCTAAATTTGTTCCATTCTTGCACAGATCATGCAAAAAAATAAAAAAAAAAACAAATATCTTAAGAAGTTTTTTTTTGTTTTTGTTAACAAAAAAAAGGTTAATGAAATTTTTCTGAATTTTTATTATGCAATAAAAAAGTATATTTTTGTGGACGTAAATTTTCAATTTTTGGTGAAAGTATTCGCCCCCATTAAAATAAACAGCATTTTAATTTTATTCAGGCCTGGGTTAAGTTTTTAATGTTCATGGAAAATGGATAACAATACGATGTGCACATACAAATATATATATAAATATATATAAATACGATGATTTTAAATATATAAACTGAGAAAATTTTTTAACGATTGAAATTATCATAAACTTTATTACTTTCAAAAAACGAAGTTTAGAGTTTCGAGAATTGAGATTACTGCAGAAAAGTTGTTGTTTTTTTTCAAAATAAAATTGGTTAAGATAATGAAATGAATACTGAATACTATAATAAATACATTAATACATATATAAAACAAAAATGAAAATCATATATTAATATTGCGAATTTTTCACTTTAACGTTAATGCTGTTTTTTTTTTTTTTATCTTGTATCAAATATTTAATGGTTAAATTATATGTCAGATTATAAAAAGTCTATGGAATAATTTTATAAGCGAAAAAAGAACAAAAATTAAAATTTTAAAAGTAATGAATTATTTTGTAATATTTTCACGATAATTGAAGAATTATGTAATACAAACATTTTGGGTTTTGTAAGGATTTCGGAATCGGCATTACAGAGTTTGAGACATAGATAGGCACATAAAAATCGTGTTTAATACCTATGTTTACATATACGTACGTAAGTGAGTATATGCTCATGACCGGAGCCAGTAGAGGACAATATTGCGCCAGGTTTAGAAGGTTTATAGCGCCCAAAAAGTAAGTAACTAAATTTTGAAAAATAAAAAAAAATGAAAAAAACTAACCGACAAATTCTAAAACTAAACAAAAAAATGTGAAGATTTAACTTTTGTTTATAATTATGTTTTTTAATAGTAAATAATCTTTAGACATACGCGTATCTGTATGATAAGCATATTTGGTAAAATTCAAAGGAAAATATTCGAATATATTCAACAATTATAATCTTCAGAAGTACAATGAAATCTGGGTGACATGTCATAAGTCCCAGGTCAATAGTCCCTTAGGGACTCATAACTCACTTTGTGTCTGTGTATGAGTCTGAGACTTCTGACTTAAAGTAATGGGTCATAACTACCTTTGGTAATTCTCATTTGAGAGGCTATTAGTATCTGGGGTATGAAATAAATTCATACAAGCTTTAGTATTATAAAAACAAATATTAGTTTTAATATGAAGACTGGTCTTCAGCTGACACAACATTTAAATTCTAAATTTTGTTATATCAATAAGCTATATGTTATGCCATATAACGGCAGCGGAGGCCACACATGAATAGAACCGCTACTGCGCGCATGTTCGGATTTTACAATCTGAACAAAATCAGCGCTGTTCTATCAGTGTATTTCTTAGAATTTATGTTTATAACCTTGATCTTATATCCGACTTTAAATGTATATATATTTTGGATTCGGAGGGATTTGTTTTAATTCATTGAAAATTTGGGTTTCTAAAAGATAGACAAAACTATATAGATAACAAAAATATTTCAAAATAATTTTTATTTGGATTTGAAGGGACTATTCCTCCATTTTCCACCCAAACAATTTTTAACCTCCACTCCAATTTATTGAAATCTTGGTTTTCTTTGTGTTACAAGACTTAAGATAACAAAACTTAAGAAAAAAACATTTCAAAATTCTTTTAATGAAGCTGGATCAATCAAAAATTCAGTTTGAAATTTTTTCAGATAGAACTGTCAAAATTTCAACCAGTCAGAATTTGAAAGCTTTGCATTTTAATCTACAGATTGTCTTTGCAATCCTTTGTTGATATTCTTTCTATATTGTTTTTGTCTCTACAGTTATATCTTCTCTTTTATAGGACATAGCTGATCCAACTGAAAGAAGAAGTAGAAGAAAAATAAAATCATCATTTGGTATTTTTTTTTAAATTTTGAAGCAAAACATGTTACATAAATCTTTAAAATTAATTCAAATATTATTTAAAGAAGACGTACATAAGAAGTTGAATTATTACCTAATTAAATATTATATTGCTCAAAAAAGTATACTGTAATCCTCAATGGGACCAAATGTAGTACCAGTGGTTAGTTTAATTATAATTGATTATGTTGATTCATTATGATGATAAATTTAAAAATGTTTTGGATCTATAGCTACTATAGGTCACTAGCAATCACTTTGATAAATATCGTATATTTCAAATAATTTGTTGAATAAGAATAGTAATCGGAATGAAATTAATATGTAACATTATATATTTTTTCTGATGCAAATATTTGAAATACAGACAAACAATATATAAAGAAAAATAATAAATTTAATAAAAATCTGTGACAAACGGACAAGAGCTTATTTAAAAGAAATAAAGAAAACATAAAATTAAAATAAAATATTAAACAAAATTCCAAAGAATATTGGACAACAAACAATAAAATATAGCATGGAAATATTATTAAGCAAGCTGGGACCCGGATATTTTAAAATTTAGAACTGCTATTTTGAATAAATCGTACATAAATTTTCCAAATAAAAACAAAATGGTATTCACCGTTGTATAACCTATTTAAATCTTTAATCTAAAGATTCGAAAGCATTCAATGTCACTGCTGACAATAATATTAAATTACTACTGTTATACTGTTTTTCCTCTTCCAATAGAAATTCAGTTTTAAAACTTTTGTTTTTGAAAATCATAATGGCAGTATCTACATATTAATGTATATATATATACATAATATATATACGTATATATATTTCTACTGTTCATAACTGTTCATTTGTAAATTTTTTTGTATTATTGAAAAATATTGAATGAAAACATACCAATATTTATTGACTGTGTTGTAGACAAAATCGTTTATTTTATTTTATAACTGTTAAGGCTTAAATTTGTTATTGTTTTTATTTCCGGTGTCCTTAGTTCATTATCGATCTCAGACTAATTGAGTTTGCACATTTTGTAAGGAAAATCAAATAGTTTTTTTTTTTTTTTATTTTATTCTTTTTTTTCATATTTTAAAATGGTTGAATTAAAGTAAAAATAATATTGAAATCTTTAATATTCCAGTTGTTCGAGGATAATTTTAATATCGACTATCGTTACATGTTAGACAAAAAAAAAATTGTATTGACAACAGATTTTTATTTAATACCTCATACTAATATTTTAACTTGGATCATAAATAGGCTTGCCACCTTTTCGGAATACCAGGGGAGGACATAAACAAAAAAATCAAAAATCCACATCCACATTTTTTGTCCGATTTGGATGAAACTTTGGATATAAGTTCTTTATTGGCGATGCCGAGGTAACTACGTGGCTTAATTTTTAAATTTTGGAATTTAAAAGGTTTAAAAAATCCATTGAATCCTTAATTTTTGTGTTTTTTTTAGCATTCACATTTTTTACCCGATTTGGATGAAATTTTGAGGGTAACTTCTTAAAATATATACCGAGGTAACTAAGTGACCTGATTTTTGAAAATTGTCCTAGATTTCGAGAATTTTTTAGTTAAATGTTGTTTTATAAAATGGATTGTAACTCAAATTTCTCTTATCATTTCAACTTTTTTCCTGTTTTATTATAAAGTTACTAAAAGAAACCCCCGGGTACATACCCGGCCTAGAAATGGAAAGGAATTTTTCTGTGAAACGGCACAATAAAATGATTTTTAATACAATTATATATTTGACACGTTGAAAGTATCTGACAACAATATATAGAATAGTAATATTAATTGCAAACCACAAAAAAATAAAAAATGTTCAAAATTTTAAGTTAATATTAATTTTAAAATAAAATATCAAAACTATCAGATAGAATTTAATTCTATTTTTAAAATTCATCATATAGGAAACAATTGTATAAAATGAAGTATTCTAGACCTGGTATGCAACATTGTCATATTGTAAACCTGCAAAATTGTCAGTTACAGTGTCGTTGTCACTAGCTTTCCCCTGTCTTGGTCCTGCTAGAATTTTAATTTTTAGAGCAGTGGATTGTGTAGAGCTGACCATGGGTGAAAGTAGGTTGAGGGAGATAAATTCCGATTTTCTGAAATGTTTGATCTTGTGATTTATTAATTGATATTGCATATGCAAAACTTACTGGAAATTGATGTCTAATAAATCCTAATAAAATAATTTTCATTCTATATCTGATATTTTTTTTTATATATTTTAAAATAGTAAAATATTAGATTGAATAAATCTAATATTTTAATATTTTTCTTGTATGCATTTTAAATTTTAGTTTGATTATTGGCCGTCAGATGATTTTTTATGTAGATTTTAATAAATATATAATTTTGCTCCTAGTTTTTTTTTTAAATAAATTGTCAGTTTTATCATAAAGTTATAATAATATACACATTATGTACAATGTATGTATGTAAGATATTTTAATAACTTTTTCAAAACTTTTTAAATTTAATAAATAAAAATTTTAGTCAGAAATTAAGATAGGTTTTTTATTAAAAGTAAATATTATAAAATCTGTAAAATAAATTAATATGTAAAACAATAAAATTTTAAAATAGGTTCAATATACATAACATTTCACAAATATACTAATAAGACTTTCTAACCAAAATACAGTACAAATTATATTATATTTATTGTACCTACATTTTAGCTGTTTGAGTATACATATATAGGTAGGATACATGCTATTTGGTATAATATAATATATGCAAACATCTACATGATTCATCATAGTGTCAAAATTGTCCACTGTGAATACATTCCATGTATGGATAAGTAATAAGTATACATAATTTGTATGCTTAGATTTATATTAAACTAAACGCTTTCGTATTTTGTTGAAATAATTGAGAAGAGAGTAATAATTAAAAATTACGTTTTTTTTATTAAAAAAATATTGTTATATATAATATAATATATTAAAAATCATTATATAATACAAAATAATAAAAAAAAAAAAATTTGAATTAATAGAGAATCGAACTCACAAAAATTTGGGATATTAAAATCTATATTAATAATATTACCCTACTAATTCATTTTTTTTTCCTACTAAAAGTGCAAAAAACCAAATGTGATAAATAAAAAGAATTTGACTCAAAAGAGAATCGACAAAAAAATTGATTGAATGAAAAAAAACGAAGCACAAGAAAAACCACGAAAATTGTGCCTTCAAAATCGTGCTCTTGTGTATTATAATATAGATATATTTTCTTTATTATATTTAGTAAAAATATTTTTATAATTTATTTTTAAAATAATAATCATAAAATATTTTTTAAAACCCTTAAATTTATAAAAAATTATAAAATATGCCGTTTACGCTCACTTAAAAAGTTTTAACAAATTTCGCTACAAAGCTTCGCTACAATCTTCTTTTTACAATGAATTCTACCAACAACACAAATTTTTTCTGATAAACACAAATGAATGTACATTTGGGTGTATACACCAAACTAATTCAAATATTATTATCGTTGTATTTATTATTTTACTAAAAATATTCAAAGATGTTTTATGATATTTTACTGATTAGATATTTTATGTTCAAAATACAATTTATTAGGGTTTGAAAATAAAGAAATATATATACATGTATTCACTTATTTTTGATATGATGTATAAATTTTAACAGTACATAAATATAATAACGTTATTATAAAAAAACGTTATTTTTGAAATTCTGTAATTTTTAAATATATTTTTGAATATGTTCACCTTAGTTATATTAGAAACAATTTTTAGCTATTCAAATTCGTTCCTAAACATTTTTAAAGAGGAAATAAATGACAAGAATAGAAGTATAGCGAGAATATTTTGTTAACTGATTTAGTAAAGTTGTTTAGTCCAAAACTCAGACAGTTTGTTACTTAATATGGACTCAAATATTTGCGAACAGTTCAATAGTAAAATTTGTCAATACGTAGGAAGGAACCGTATAAATTTTTCTCCGGGGCAGTCTTCAAATAGATGTGCAGCTGCAACCGAATTATTTCTTTAATTGAATATCACAAATTTTGTTGTTAAAAGTACTTTAGAAATATTATAAAATACTTATTTTATAATTTTCGTTTTAAGCATAAATCAAATTTTGCAAAATTGATTATGCTTTGTATGGACTTATGAAGGACATTTGTGTGTCGTGGAAGTACGGAGGCATTTTCTTGCTAATGGAGGTTTGTCCTCTCCAAAGGAGGGACGAGTGACAAATCTAGTCATAAAGTAATCTTATAATATAGAGTATTCACGTAGAATAAAATTTGTTAATAATTTTCTTTTAAAAATACCGTCCTATTTTCACGAAAATGCCATCCCATTTTAACTCAATACTCCAAAAGCACTCGAATATAATTCTCAAAACTCAGTTATTATATGATTACTTTATGCTTGGATAAATGTTGAAAAAATTTACAATTGATATAGATGAAACTATAATTCAAAAAATTGTAACTAGCAAAATTAACAATTATTACGAAGAACTACGAACCAGGACGCGAGAAAACCCCCAGAAGAGAAAGATTCTTAAAACCATTTTATACAAATTTCGCACGATTGTCTGGGATTATAAGTATTGTACAAGTAATTCAATAATTCTTTGAAAACGTATATACTGATAATTCTCGTTATCACGGTAATCAGAAATGTATACTTGGTTTGATTTCATACTTCTTATTCAGGTATCAGGTTAATTTCATACTTCTTATCCCATGTATATTTGACAACAATATTTCTACTATCATTTCCACATTTCCCAAATAGTCAGCTATAATTATAACTTGTTGTTATAAGAATTTTTGTTTGTTATTGCAGCTATAACAATTATCTTATGTACAAATCTTTAGAAATATTCATTAACTATTTTTTTTCTACGACTTAAAGTGTATAGAAGTTGCCTCCATTGAGAGAGAGAGTTGTAATGAAATGTCAAGTTATATTAAATTCTTTTTCGAGCACTAGTTAGCTTGAGTGTTTTATTCTGTTGGGTTTAATGATTTGAATCAATCTTATTGGGTGATTCTGATCGTTTTTATACAAGAAAATTTGGCCAAACTGCAGATCTGAATTAGTACAAGTACATATCTGGGGCAACAAGTCATAACCGCTTATGTCTGTAATTGATGTTTTGAGTAAAATCAATTTAAGTATAAATAAGAGCTTAAAAATAAGTTGTACTAGTTTTTAATTATGCATTTGAATTCAAAAAAACTTTATTTTATAAAAAAATTATTATTCTGTTGTAAAATGTTAATATTACTAAATAAAATTTTGTAAAAATCGCTTAAGTAAAAAAAAACTGTTTAAGCATTCTATATTAGGAATATATAACTATACGAGATATCTTAAGTTATCAAACATATATCTCCATTTAACCGCAACAATCACTTAAACTTAGTATTCGCTATGGAGAGTGTTAGTTTCAGGGAATATATGCTTGACATAACATTTTCCTGTTTATCAAAACTTACATTAGATTTGACAATTGTTCCTATTTATAAGTTCCAGTGGCTTTATATACCGCCTATTCCGCAATAAATCTGACTCTTGAAAGTCTTATAGAAAATTATTCAATATCAGTCGGAGTCGGAATAGAGCTGTCTTTTGGATAGTTAATGGATGTTTATGGACAGCTAAAGTTATGTCGAAATTGAAATTTTATAAATCACTTAAATCGGCAATTTATCTCATTTTCCTACAATTTTGAATGATGAGGTACAAATAAAATGTATAGTCACTTTTTCCGACAAGAGTATGTACAAAAAAGCGTTCAGTTAAATTTGATGAAAATATTCTAGCGCCTTTACATTGAACACAGCTTTAAATTGAATAAAGTGAAAAATTAAAAATAAAATTCACAAACTTACAATTCTGTCCAAGATCCTTTAAAAAGGTTAAATATCAAAATTTCAAGAAATTCTAATATAATATTATAAATTTTGTTCAACATAATCCATTCCAAAATTTCAATTTAGGTTTGTGACAAATGAATATCTCATTATGTGTTTACATAATTAATAATTTAAAAAACAAAAAATTTGCAAAAGGATTTAAAATTAATTTGAAGGATTTAAAAGGATGTTCTAGAACTAATCATAATAATCGCATGTTGCCACATTTAAATTTAATATAAAAAATAAATTTCTTAAATTTTATTTTAAGCCATTTTTATTAAAATAATAAAAAAAAAATGGTAGCAAATATTTCATTATGAATTCTGTTTTTTATGATGTGAAAATTTTATTCGTATGAAATTTTTTTCTATTTTTATAATTTTATTTTCGCGTCGTAAAACAATTCAGTAGGATACAAAAAAAAAAGAAAAAAAAAACAAAAAAAGGCGATCTCATAACAATTTTGAATCTTTTCTTTTGTTTAACTTAATAAGATGCGTCACGAAGACAAAAACATAAAAAAATATAAGTTTTATGACTACAACCTGGGTATATATGGCATATTTTTCTAAGTTGATATAAATAACCGTTTATATCCAGGGTTTGAATAGAAAACTGTTCTTTGATATAGTAGATATAATATATTGTCATAAGAAATAGAACGTATAATTTCAAATTAAACTATTCCCATTATATTTCCGATGAAAGTATGTGAGTTTCAAAGCAACAAAAAAAAACAAAACTTAACATTTGTGAAAAAAAAGTGTTTAGCAAATATAATCTTTTCTTCATTCCAATATAGTTTTAAACATTTAATGTTTGTGATTTAAGTAAATCAAATTTTGAGTCGCTACAAAGCTTATTTTTCATCTCAAGACCTCTTAAAAATCTGTAAAACATTATATACGACCCAAGCTCGAGTATATAGCTCACATTTATGGGCAGGTGAACCAAAAACTACTTTCAGTTTTTTGGGCAAAGTTTAAAATTGCGTTCGTTTTATAGGGGGCATAAATGCCACCGCATCTCTTATGGTACCTCTTGGTCAGTGTCGTATTGTTGGAGCACTTACTATATTTCATATATATCTGCTTGATATATACTTGTTCCGAAGAAATAAAATCACTTTTTCATTCAATTCTATAACACGCGAAGCATCAAGTGCGCATCCTTTCACAGTTTAAAATTCGAGATGTAATCGGCCATCATTATTGAAATTATTTTTAAAAATATATCTTTAAAATGAATGCACATCTCGTATTTAATTGAGTCTCTGTTAATATTGCCTGGTGTAAATTCTATTTGTTTATTCGTAACCCGTATATGATTTTATTATAATGAAATAATATAGGGACGAAATTGGCTTTGGATGTAGTCTTTGCTATCTAGTTAAATAAAATGTTTGGATACTTTAAAACCCGTTTTTAATGTGATGTATTTTTTGTTTTGGTAAAATGTATGTGATATTGAACCATTTTCTGAGGTTTGTTGAGCTCTATTGAAATGATTCCTAATCAACTTTATAATAAAATTTGTCGAACCTATTTATTTTAGATTCATTACAGATATATTTATTTGAATAATAATGGATATATCCAGTATCAAGCTTACGGAATTTGTTTGGGCAAACCCTAATGCATTTTCTTTCAAATTTGCTGGTATTTGCGTAATTTTTCCATTAGGCTACCAGTAATATTTGTACCAGATAGGAGCTTCGTACGTTAGAGTATACCTTCTTAGTGTGTGATAGGTTATCACTTTAATTCTTGAGTGTATAGTCTTATTGTAAAATAGTTTTTTGGAGGCCATGAATGCTTTGTTACCTTTTAGACGGCGTTTTTAACTTGATCTGCAAATTTTAGGTTTTGATTAGGAAGCACTATCAAATACTTTACAGTTTTTTTTATTTTTGTGTGATTTGGTGTTTCTTTTGTGAAGCAATTTATTGCTTTTATTCTGTCTAATAATTCTAATAGTTCTATCAAGTAGATTGAGAAAACAATGGGTAAATTAACCGTTCCCTGTTGGAGTTCGTTTTTAATTGCAAAATTTTTTATTTTTATATCTGGAAAATTGATTATATAGAATTTGTTATTGTTGATTAAATTATCTATTAAGTTAATAACGCGTTTTAGGAAACCTAGTTTTACAAATTTATATATCAATACATCTATCCAAACACTGTTGAAGGCTTTTTCCAGATCGATCAGGCAGGCTCCTACAGCAAATTTTTTTATTAATGTTCCAACAGATATCTCAAATGAGTTTATTTATATCATTTAAGGTGTTATGTTTGTGTCTAAAACCGAACTGATTTTCTGGCATTATGTTGTTAGTATTTACAAATTTATTTATCATGTCGTTGATTAGCATTTCAGAAACTTTACTTATATTGGGTAACAAACTACTTGGTTATCCAATTAAACTGCTAGGATCCGTTAGTTCTTTTCCAGGTTTTTTGAACAATAACGTAATAACTATAATTATAATTCAGTGTGTTATTAAATATTATTACATATTGTAGTATCATTTTTGAACTGAGGTTTTTTAGTACGATGTTCGGTATGTTATCTACCCCTGATAATGTATTATTGTTTAGATTTGTGAATTTTGAATTAAGTTTTATTGGATTTGACGATTTATTTCAATAATTGAAGTTGTATATCGTTACATTGTTTATTTGATTCTCTTTGTAGTGTTGTCTAAGCGTGCTTACCTTCTCGGTAATTTGTTGATGAAAACGACTACTTTGCGGAATGTCTATGTCATGAGCTCTTTCCAAGAATAAACTTAGAGTGTTGGTAATATCGTTTGGGCTATTAATTATTTGCTGGTTTGTGGAGTTAGTATACTGTGGACATTAATATTTGCATTTATATCTAAAATTGTGGGATTAATTATTAAATATTTTATGTTGTCCTTTTTGGGTTCGCGAAAAATTTGTTTAATTTCAGGAAAGATTTTTTTTATTTCGAGAAATTTTTAAGATTCTGTTTTTCCAATAATTATAAATTTCTAAAAAATTAGTAAAAAAGGAGATTAGAGAAAGAAAAATATGCCCTATGTAACAAAAATATTATACTTAATTGGACGTATTGTTAATTTATAAAGTCGGTACGAATTTATGGAATCCAGCTGTGGGAGCGGCCAGCAATTCTCATATTACAATATTTCAAAAAAAATATTACGACTAATAGCACGCGTACCATGGTTCGTAAGTAACTATATTTTACATCACGACCTACAGATGAAAACCTTATAAAGGGGAAGTGAGAGCTGCGAATACAAAGCAAAATTATCTTCTCATTCAAGCCTCAAACATTGTTTTGCAACTATGCCCAACAGATACTGACAAAGTATAACTGTCATGGACTTACCTATTGGAGTTTTCATCCGCAAGTCGTTGCTTACATATAAAAACAAAAAATCATGCAAACTACTGAATGTCTTCATTAGAGACACATTGTACAGTTTACAAGTAAAACTTTAATGTAAGAGTTTCTTTTGTTGTAATTGTTTTCATTTTTACCCATATTTGAAATAAGAAAATTAAAATCATTTGCAAGTAAAATATATGAATATATTGCAACTATCATGCTAGTAGCTTTCACGTGAAGATTTTCGTTTATACTAAGTGAGTTAATAAAATAGTGTAGGAGTCAGTAAATTTGAATTTTTAATATATTTGTCTAAAATAGTATATTTAAAATTGAAAGCGTTTATTTTGCCTCTTTAATACCTTCAAAATTTTATTTTAGTAATAAAATATTTTAAATACAAAATTTTTGCTAATCATTTGAATTGAATATAATATGTATACATATAATAAGATTAATATTTCATGACGTTTAGAAAACTGAATCAATATTTTTTTCTTAGATTTATATTTATGTATGTATGTATGTATATGTATTTTTATGAAGTTAGGTCGATGAATTATATCTACATAAATAAATTTACAAAGTTATAGCTAGGTATGTGTTTCTTATTTTCGCATGAATAGTTTCATTTCAGTTAATCAAAAGAAAAAAAAAATTTCTTCAGTATTTGATATAGTTGCTAATGTATATGTGATATATAGGTATATCTTCCACAGTTTTCTTTTATTTGTATGACTTTAAGAAAACTTTATTCTCAGCTTTTGGTTGTTATATATTCTTAAATTTTCCACAATAATTCGATTTTTGTTTTATGTTTTCTGATATTTTTTATACGAATACGAGTAGGTACTCTCTTCGATATTTCTTAATATTTTCATGGTATTACGTATTTTATCGTTCAGTACATCATTTTAACATCCTTGATGTTTTTTCTCGATTTTTATTTATTTATTTATTATTGTTTTTTTTTTCATCTTACAATTCTATCTATAACTTTTTGTTTCTTCAATGCTTTTTACTTAATATTATACCTTAGGTAGACATAGAACTAACATCTTATATTTGCAACAACAAATATTTGATTTTTTCACAAAAGTTTTTACAAAAAAGTTAGCAGGATCAAAATTTCGATGCCTGGCACCTATACATATTCGGGAGAAAACATTTTAAGTAAACAAAAAAATTCGAATGAAACCCGTACAGGACAAAAACCATTGCCGTTAATTTAAAATTCTACAGTCAGAGATCTTCAAGAAGAGTTCCAGCAAAATATGTACCACTTTCCAAATAAAAGAATTATTATTTATTATTTACAAACTTTCAACACAAAAATTAATGATTTTAATATTTTTTTTTTTAATTTAACAAAAATGTGCATACGTATGTATTTCTGTTACATTAACACTTTCAATTATTAGGTTTGTTCAGTAAACTGTTCTGGCACGCTCTAGAGTAGAACACTTTTTTGTAGTTTCCATTCAAATTAATTGCAATTATTTGTGCAAAAGTCAGTGTTCAGTTTTAGCCAATCAAATTTTTGAAAATAAGCTGTTAATAAGGAGGCATGTTGCCATATGGCAACGCTGAGCCATGCATAAGAGAAATACACATTTTAGATTTTGGAATAAAATATGTTAGTAAAATTATACTGCCAACTGTTTTACAACAATCGTCAGCACATCTTCGTTTCTTCTCCACAAAATTCACAAAGTGTCCAGTATTATCATAACATAAAGCTTTTGAGAGGGATCTTTTACGTTTTATATTTCCAGCAGATAGTGATTGGGTGCCATAATGACCACAATAATATATAGCAATTTCTCAACGAAATTGCAATTGACGCATTTCCGGATTGTGAACTCTATTAATTTGTCAAGGATTGTATATTGATACATCAAGAGGTCATGTAAATATGCTGTTCCATCTTTTCTTTCCTTGAATCCCAACCCGATATAAACTGATGTTCTCATCCTCTCATTCTGTTGACGCCACTTATTATATTCGCCAATAGCATATGCGTGTGGATTTTGTTGGAAAATGGTGTAAGAACCATTTAAATCTTCAATTTCATTTGTGGTTCAATAAATATAGATTTAGGTTTCCGAGAAAATTTCTTCTAAATAATCTAATGCTTTTTTACTGTTATTCCAATGTTTTTATTGTTTAATTTTCTATATAATTAAAAAAAACACATAGAATAGTATGCTCTGAATAAATGTTTTATATAATAGCCCAGTGTTGCCATATGATGGTAACAGACAAATACTAATGCAAAAAATTTGTATAAGATATTTTTTGAATTGAAAAGTTTCCACTTAACAAATAACTACATTTAGTTAAAATAATTATCCAAACATAAAAGTTAAGATCTACGGTTTAATATTTAGAAAAATAATGCAACTTATTTTTTCATATCATCCATTTTTCACAATTTTTTTTTACTGAAATAAAACTATGTACTGCACTATTTCTTTTTATGTCATTTCAATTTCAAAGCCTAATATGAGTAAGTACACCTTAATAGGTAAAAAAAGTGCTATACGACTTTTATTAAAATAATGATTTTTAAAGCAAAAATATCTATAGGTGAGCTGTTGCCATATGGCAACATAGGGCTAATTCGGGTTAAGATGAATACTCAGAGAATACGTATTTTACACTAATATTATTATTATTATTATATATTTTGTGTAAACAAATACATGCAGGCTTTTTGAAAGCAACTTATATAAATAGTATTAGATAATTCTGCTTAAAATAATGTCTACTATCTATTATTAAAACTTAGAAACGTGACTTTCGTTGATTCATAAACGTTATAGAACAATTTTTATACCCTATAGTTTTTCTGGAGTTGAGTATAAAATTAAGAAAATTAAAGTAAAGAAAAGAAAAAGATGTAAGAACCTAAGGTAAATGCCGAAATCATTCAACGTAGGACATTTTTTCATTTGATCAACAACAATAATTTAAAAAAAATGTGAAGAAAGAATGGAAATAATAATAATAAAAACAATAATAACAACACAAAATAAGAATAAAATCCTGTCAATCAAACAAAATACCAAAATTATTTTATTTTTCCATTTTAAAGGACTTGTGCATATATATTTTAATATATTGGTTAAATAAGGTAGTTTTTGTTTTTGTTTAATTTTAACGATTTATAACAAAAATTGCTACTATCCTTTAATATAAGTAAATTGAATAAGTCAATAGTCGCGATCGAAAACTTTACTAAAATCAGTGTAAATAACATCCATCAATTTAATATAAACATTTTTCATCTTATTAAAAATTTCATATGTGTAAACTAAAAGGTTGGTTGTGGTGGATCGATCTTTTCTGAATTCATGTTGTTGTTCATAAAATTGGTGTAATTTTACTTATAATAATTTTTATCGATAAAATAGCTATACTGCATAGTAATTTTTCACAAATGCTTTATCAACCTTTTTGTGTATGGGGGCCAAATACAAGATTTTCATGAAAAAGGGAATACGACAATCGAAAGCGATTTATTGAAAATAAGATGAACGCGAATGAGCAAATAAGTTTGCGCATTTATGTAAAATAGACGGTTAGTTATCGCGATTAGTATCGTTAGTTATAGTCAATTAATTTTGTTTAATCAGAATTTTAGGAAAGTTTATGTGGATGATAAACATTTTGAGAGCAATAGATAAAGAAATTACCTATTTCTGTAGGACAGGAGGAATAAATATTGTCTTTAGACATAGAGTATGGATTAGCATGGGTTTTATTTTTAGTATTTATTTATTTATTTTCCATTAAATGTCTAAAGAGGTTTCTCTCATTCTTTATATAAATTTGAATTTTTTTTTCAACAAAATCAAAATTTGTTAACAAGTAGTTAATTTGTTGCCCATGCCGATGAAATAATAATTGTAAGCTATGTTTTTTTTGTTTTTAAATTCTATAATAGCAAGATTGTTGGATAAAGTAATATTAGGTTCCTTTGAGAGAATTATGTATTCTATACATATAATCATGTTGAGTGGTAGCTCAAAAAAATTTTAAAACATTTTTCATTGAATTACAAACAATTGGAAAACAAAATAATTTGTATGTGTTGTTGCACATCTTCGCAAATTACACCATTGTATCATATCTAAAAATTTTTGATAACAATATAATGTCGACTATTTTTTATACAAATGCAAATACATGTGTTTTTATTTTTTTGATGTGAATATAATTTTTATTCAAATTTATACCTATATCCACCATATAAAGGTATATATAAAAAAATTGAAAGAAAGTTTTCCTCCTATTTAAAGCAAATTTCCTGTTTATATTTACACACTAAATGTTATATTATCTTTATAAATTTAAGTTAACAAAAACAAAAAAATACTACAAAAATATTAATATTATAAAAGGTGCATTTGTTATTTGGAAGTGATCTCTGTTGTCTATATATCGATACATATATCTATTATTGTTATGTTGAATATTATATAATATCCTTTTTAAACTATACACCAATCCATAGAGTAACAAATATATAAAAATATTTTTAAATGTTGTTTGTTTTTTATTACTTTTAGAATAGAAAATTATAATTTTCTATAGAATTTACAATAACCGTTCTTACTTAAATATCTATACTGATTCCATATATAAATAACCAACTTAGTTAGAGAATTATATACAATTTTGATAGTGAAACCTAAATAGTATATATTATATATATATATATATAATGTATAGTAAAGTTCATATAATGTGCTGGTAGAAAAATCACGTACATTAGATAACTCAATGTGCTATTTTATTTTCTATTTATATGCCTGGTATTATAACCACCAAAATTTTATGTAAAACTTTGCGACATTTTTAAATAACTCTAGGCTAGATTACTCCCTTCTTTTCGAAGTCGCATTTTTAAATTTTAATTTTGTTTTTATCTTTTTTTCTTATTCTATTTTATATTTTTTTTATTATTTTTTTTTTCATTATTTTGTAAGAAGTAAAAACAGGATATGAATTTAGGTAACTGGTCTATTAAACTTCCTAAAATTTGCACAATTTAGATATTATTTATAAACCAATATAAATATAAGTATATGTAAATACGATAAGATATAAGTTTAAATATGTTAACTTGCTGGATTTGTGTTTCTATGTGTATACTCGTAAAAAGAATTATTACAATTTATTCTGTAAATATTTGAGCGAGGAATATAACATGACGAAGACAGAAATATCAAAATAGACAGATGACACAAATTAATATATATTTTTTTGTATTGAATTAACATTGAAATGAACAAAAATGATATTTTGAAAGGAGAGAAAATATCGAAATCGAAAGATTTTAGGAAGGATCAAAAATATCAAAACCAAAAAGTATCGAAAGGAGAGCAAACAATGAAATGATTAAAAATATAGTTTTAGTTCATGGGATATCAAAACATTATAGTTAAAGATGGTATGAATACACGAAACAGTGATTTTGTGTCATTGCTATTTCTAAATAACAACCTAAAGAGCAAAAAGAACAGTGATTGTTATTTCTCAATAGTAAATACAACTTTAAGGTTATAGAGTAAATACAACTTTAAGGTGATGAAAAATTTTGTGAAATCGTAATATAATTAAAATAGATGACGATAAGAGCACCCTTCAAGAAATTAAATTTAGAATTGTGTTAGCTAATTGATGCTATTTTGAATTAGATAAAATGCATCAGCAAAATGATTTAGCAAAAAGACAAAAATAGCACTTGTATAGAACAGTATTACACTAAGTATGGAATCTTAAAATATTCGACAAGGAAAAGAATTTAAAAATAGCAACGGGAAAACACATGAAATATTTTATTATATTAAAGCCACATTTCCGTAAATAAATACATAAGTACACTTAGCTACTAATCCTGCATAAATTATACAATAGGAAACTAGATAATGATGGAACCATGTTGTGTAAATTTTAGAAAATAATTGTTTCCTCTGACAAGATTGCGATATTAACGAGACAAAAATATGTTAGAAATATTTATATAAAAGTAGAGCAACAAGTTATTAAAGTTATGATGGTAGAATATTAACCTAGAGAAAACCAGAAAAATGTGTGTGCAACTCACATTTGCAAAATGAATGCACTCTTCAAAAACTAATTCAAAAAACTAGCACAGTCTAACAGAGTTAAATTCGTTTTTGTTTCTTTTTAGACTAACTGGGGGATATAAAAATTTAATTAGGTTCAGTAGGTTTGTGCGAGAAAAATTCCTGTGGTATCACAATTAACCTCATTGATCTAATTGTGTCGGTTAATTCCAAGCAACCACTACCATTTACCTACCTATTTAAGAAAGGCTTTGATGGATTAACAAACTTCGTATATCAGTCCATGCTTTCTCAAGAAACTCAATCAAACCATCACATTTTTTTTTGTTTTTTGACAACCTTTAGGTTATTATAGTACAATCTTATCACATATATATTTGAACAAATTATTAAAATATTAAAAATCTGCTTAAAAAGCAAGAACTTTGTTGGTTTATAGGAATAGGAATTTCAAAATTTCTGATCTTCTATATTTTTTTTTATCCCACTAAGTCGTTGGGTTTTGTGCTTTTCAGTCTTCTTATGTCATTTGATATTTTTAAGAGCGCGATCGCCTTTTTACTATGTCCATCTATTTATCTTATCCAGTTCTTTTTGGAGTTCATGTATTGGTTAAGTCTGCGAAATACATGTGGCCATTAAAGCCGTATCGTCTGTAAATATTGCAATGTCGATCTGTGTTGTTGTTGTTGTTGGAATGTCGCCAGTGTTCAATAAGAATAAGATGGGTCCTAAGACATCGCCTTGCGGAACTCCTGCTAAAATTTGGTAAAGTTTTAATTTTGATTTCTCTGTGTACCCTAAATTTACCGTTGATTATGTATGACTCCAGTAATTTACAAAAGTTGCCTGGAAGGACATTGCACATTTTATGTATGAAATCATCATTAACAAACAAATTGAAAAAGAACAACTTAAACTCCAGTTTCCTCTTAGCAAACACAGCACAGTCTTCCAGGCTGAAGTCTTTGCCATAAACGCAGCAGTGAATACAATAAAGGAGCAAAGATGGTCTACCAAAGTTATTAGAATCTTTAGTGACAGTCAGACTGCCTTAAAACCTCTTTAAAGTAACCTCATTAAATCTAAATTAATGGGAGAATTTTCGGAAGCCATAAACCTCATAGGGCTCCGAAACAAGGTACAACTGATCTGGATACCGGGTCATAGTGGCTTGACAGGAAATGAAAAGGCGGATGAACTAGTCTCATCATCGGCGGGAAACATTTATGGCCAGGAACTGGCAGTTGGTATATCTATTGGTAATATTAAACTATCGATAGAAAACACCCTAAAGAGCGAAACAAACATTCTTTGGAAACATATTGAAGGCCACAAGGTCTCCAAAATATATGCACCAAGAATATACACCAAAATAACCAACTTTCTGCTAACTCTCAATAGAGTAGACTGTAAGAAGATGGTGGGCATACTTACTGGTCATAACCACATGAATAAGCACATGTGTAGACTAGCACTAAATGACGATCCAACCTGTAGACACTGTCTGGAAGAGGAAGAAACTTCCACACATGTTTTAGGAGAGTGCCTAGCTCTTTCAAGACTAAGACTCAGGTTGTTGAAACGCACTACATAACCTTAGAAAGCTTGTGCAGGATAGAACCCTCAAACCTATTGGCCTTTATTAAAAGGGACGACTAAGTTGGTGGACGTCATAAATGTTAAGGCCACTTCCGTCAGAGAGAGAAAAGATAGGGAATTAAAAAGTTTTAAAAAATTTCCTGTCTGCACATTGAAAGAAACTTGGAAAAACACAATTATGTAAATGGAAAGAAAATAACTCCGATCCACAACTTTTCATAGGTTACATCTATACAAGTTTAATCAGGTCGATTGAGTGGAATCTAATCTACTCTGCGTTTAGTAACGACCAGATGTACGAATAGCTAAACGAAGAAAAACAATTGTTAGAAAATATCAAAAATTATTTTCGAAGACTATAAAACAGAAATTGCAAAACGGTTTCCCAGAATAAAGTAGTGTATGGTCATATAGTAGATGCAGTGAAAAACAACAGTAAAGATGACTAAGGCTAAAACAAACTTGTAGTATGTATCACAAAATAAAAAAGAAATAAAGTTGAATTCAAACTGGAAATTTTTCTTACGATTTTAAAAAAATCGAATTTGAATTTGAATCTTGGTAGACTTAATTGTTTAATAAACATTTTTTTTTTAGTGTGTTCATATTTGAAAAATAAATAAATAAATAAGAAAAATATAAAATCAAAAATCAATAATCAAAAATATAAATTTATGCCTTTAGGTTATATTTGGATTCTTATAAATTATTTTTGCATCTTTGCATTATGTTTTGTGTTGTTAGGCAAACTGTTTTGATGTCTGTACTGTATAGAAGAGAAAATGAAGCGGTTTTGTATAACTTGAAAATTTTGTTGACAAACTGAAAGTGATTGGTCATACCATTGTCCATTGATTAGGAATACTATAAAAACAGACATTTTCAAACAACAACGAATTTTCAATTCACTTTTTCAAAATTCGCTTAATTATATATATTTTTACCCATTTACTCAATGGGTTAGTCACTGCTGGTTATTTACAGGCACTATCATAATTTGATTTTTGACGGAAATTTTATTCGGGTCTAATTCGTTTTATTCTCTCATTTCAACGAAGATATTTCCAATATTTCTATTTATTTCTATAAGCTAACGTCAGTAAGTTTTCGTCATTAAATTTTTTTAGTATAGTTTTTCAGTATATTTTTTAGTAGTATTTTTTTATAAATTAGGTTACGCAGCTTTTTGAATAGCGAAAAAAATAAATTGCAATATTTGTAAACTATTAATTGTGGAAAGCCAAAACAATTTAAATAGTTACTTAAGTATAGTAATTATTATTTTAATCTGATTCAGCGTGGTGGTTTAGTAGTATCTTCTATATATGTAAAAATTGTACTATTTCATATGAACGCTATTTTAAACAGTTTAATGATTTTAATAAAATATAAATTTCTGGCTGATAGCAATTAAAAAGGAATTAATTATGTGTCATTTAACTTATCAAAGTGTAACATCTGGTGACTTTGATGTACCATTAAACACAATTTGTATATTTGGAAAACGTTCTTTCGAAATTTTTACACATTTTACACACACATTTTTTTCAATTTTTGGTAATATTACATTGTCTAATAGTAATATATGTAGAATGAAAAATACAAAGTATGTGAAAATAAAAAGTCATCATTAACTTTTAATATGTTAAAATTTAAATAAATTAAATAATTTAATATTTTTACATGTTATAATTAAAACTTGTTAACTATATAATTTTGTTGTTGTTTTTTGTTTTATTTATTTGGAAAATAATATTTTGTATTTTATTATTTTGATAAAAAATCTTACTTTGGTTTTATTCAAAAAATATTTTCAATTTCAAAAATTTTGGCAACAAAATCAATGTGTACTACACTTGGTAACGCTTATCCTATTTTACGCCGAAAACACAATCACGACGAATGACGAATTTCTCGCTTTCAAATACATAAGATTGTATGTAAATCGAGTGACGAATGACGAATAACCAAAATTTCGAGTTCAAAAAATAAATCTATTTCTATTTTACTCGTCGTCGAATGCGAATGACATTCATTGATACCAACATAAACTGCTCAAAATTGTTTTAATAAAACATTTTTAAAATTCAAATTCAAATAAAAAATTTTTTAAATTAATTTTTTTAAAATTTTTCCTCCATTTTTTTATAAACAAATTTAGAAATTTCAAAAACACAAAAATTTGTTCGTCGCGAATAGTTCGTCGTGATTGTATCTCTAAGCGCAAAATTTGATTATTCGTCAATCGTCATTCGTCGTGATTGTGTTTTCAACATTAAATTTATTCAAAAAATTATATATTTATGAAATTTATTTTAATTTTGTGTTAGTGTGCTTTAGCACTTCAATGAAGGTAGACTGTGTTACTTTTTCTGATAAATGTTTCTTTAAAACCTTATTTTTTGAATGAAAATTAAAGATAATCAAATATTTTTCTTTTACAACTGATAAAATTTCCAATTTTTTTTTCTTTAAAAATTTTTTTACTGTAACTACGCAAAAAATTGGATCGCCGTTGAAAAACACTGATTTTTCATACAAAATTATGAAAAAAGGGATTTATAAATTGAGAGTCGCTCTCTCTTCGCTAGTGCCTGTAAATAATAGCCAGCAGGGGTTAGTGCTTTCTCTATTTTCAATTTTGAATTTTTTGAATGTTTTATACGACTTTGATCTCTAAATAATTTTTATGTGTTCTGTTTCTGTATACTATTTACTTGAATGTATATTATTGTTTTTCATTTTTTGTTATTTGAATTTGTACAATTTAAAATTTTTTTGAATTCATAGGTACCGAAATTTCAAATATAGATAGCATTTTTATCGAGTAGGCTGTTAAATTATTTTTCTCAATCTAATTCTAATACATGTAATAAAAGGATTTTTATAATTGTTGAATTGCGCGTGTATATGTATGTTATTTATAATAATAAATTATAATATATTTATTTATTTTATAAAGTTTAGAAAACAACATTTTTTTTAAATTAAAATAAAAAATAAACAATTTCAAAAAATTCAAATAATAGTGCACAATTTTTTCACGTTATGATTTCTAATACATATATACGTATACATAGATTGGATACATATATGTATAAAAAAACTCATCATTAATTTTTGATAAACTTATAAAACATCTTAACGGTAGAATATTTGAAAAGTATATTTCATATGTTTGTTTGTTACAGTAAGTACAAAATTTATTTATTAGATAATTAAAATGCACAATTTTACAATGGTATTTTTCAAATTTATAAATTTTCTACTTTGTCATTATTTTCATAACAAGAACATTAACATCAATATCCAAATGCTTGTCATGATCTGCTCCAGCATTTTAAAATATTATATTGTTGTTTTTCGTTCTCGAACCTTGAAACTATACGGACGAATACAACATAATTGTTCGCGCAAAAAAGCAAATTCAATTCGCGCCGAAAAAAAAGTACAAAAATTATAAAATAAATAAATATAAATAAATAAAAAAAAAAAAAACAAAAAAATTATAATAAAAACCGCGACCGTTTTAAATAATAATAATTTTGTTACTGTCATTTTTGACACCGTGACAGAATATTAAGAAAAACGTCTTCAACAATAAAAATCAGTGCTGACAACTTAAACTCGCAGATTAAGTTAATATTGTTCATCTGGCGTCAAATTCTGGAATTTATAGAAAATATCTTTGTCTTATATAAATTATAAATTGTAAGTACTATTTGATTTATGAATATTTTTTATTAGTCTTATATAGTGAATATTTATTAAATTATAATTAATTATCTATAATTAATAATTAATATAAAATATAATTGTATATAATTGTATGTATATATCTTATGATATATATATATATTAATTATTCTATATTAGTTTTGTTTAAACAGGCATTTTTTGTGTTGAGTGTAATTTTATGTATATACCTGTATATTCATAACAATTATATTCTAACACTTTAGAATGCCTTTTTAAACTTCTAAATACAACTATTTTTATAGCATAAATAATATAAAATATAATTATATAATAAATAACCGGATATGACGTTGCGCACTCCACCGCTCTCATCTGATAAAAAAGATTCTTCCTCGACATCGACATCAACAGGATCAACTCGAGCTTCATCATCCTCAAACATTAATAGCTTTCCAAACTCATCTAATAACTCAACGATTAAAGAAGATGATTTACACCAAGAGCATCAGTCGCTGCGAATGCAAAATGAAGAACTAAAGAAGCAGTTAAAGAAAGTTCGAAGCCGAAAAAAAAATGGTATAAACAGCTTCGAACTTGTCATAAATTCAAAAAAAAAAAAGGAAGAAGGATAGTCCTCAAAAACTGCCTCACCCAAAACAAACCAGAATCAATGATTACTGGTTGAATAACTCCAAAGAATTCACCAATAGATTTAGCGAACTCGAAACAGCTGAACCTGAAGAAACTACCCAGGATACAAAATCGCCAAAACCTCCTCCAATTTATGTGTCTGGGGTTCAGAACATGTCTCCTCTTATTAACCTTTTAAGTCAAACTTGCTCAGCCGAATACTTCAAGAAGGTTCTTAAGGGAAATGAAGTGAAAATTCAAGTGACAGACATCAATGACTACCGAGAAACAGTTAAAGGATTAAAACTAAAGGAAACTCAATTCCGTATCAACTGAAACAGGACAAAAGTTTTAGAGTGGTAATCAGAGGTCTACATCCTTCTGTATAACTAAATCTAATTAAAGATGAACTTAAAAAATTATATCACGAAGTAATTAACATCTACAACCTTAAACAGCGTAGAGGAGAAAATGAATTTGCAGTACCGCTTTTCTTCGTAGATCTTAGCCAAAGTGAAAATAACAAAGATATTTACAAAATATGATATCTTTACATACACGTATAACTGTAGAAGCTCCAATAAAGAAAAAGGAAATACCTCAATGTACCAAATGCCAGCGTTATGAGCACACTTGGCAATACTGTAATAGGTTGCCTAAATGCGTAAATGTGTAAAGTGCGCTGGTGATCATATCTCAAAGAATTGCCCAAACAAATACCTAGGGTCTAATGTAAAGTGCACTTTGTGTCTAGGAAATCATCCCGCTAATTACAAGGGTTGTCAACGGTATAAAGAAATTAAAGAAAAAAAATTTCCCAGTTTACGTAATAGGCAGCTACCTCAACAAAGTCATAGCACTGAGGAAGTTAAAGGAACAAGTGATATTCAAACTGTTTTTGGCCATAAATCCTATGCGGAAATATTAAAAAACAAGAGTGATACGCCACAGCAACCAGCTATCATATCAAACAATAATGCAACTTTTACTATCAGCTCCTCAACCAATTCAAATGAAGTTTTCGAATTAAAAAACATGGTGAAAGAATTAATGTCACAAGTTGGGCCTTTGATTAACCTCATTAATACACTTCTCCTAAACTTACATAAAAATAGCTAAACTCCTCAACATAGTCGTCTGGAATGGCAACGGACTGTCAAACCATCAACAAGAACTGTATCATTTTATTATTGATCACCAAATAGACATCTTGTTAATTTCTGAAACCCATTTTACAAACAAAAGTTATTTTAACATAAAAAATTACAACACATATGCCACAAATCATCCTGATGGGACGGCTCATGCTGGTACTGCAATAATCATCAGGAAAAACATAGAGCACTATGAACTTCCTAAATATAAATGTAATCATATTCAAGCAACAAGTGTCGTGATAGCTGACTGGAATGGACCCTTAACTATTTCAGCTATATATTGCCCTCCTAAACACAATATCAACAAATTTCAATTTATTGATTATTTTAAAACTCTGGGAAATAGATTTATTGCCGGTGGAGATTATAATTCTAAACATTCGTTCTGGGGCTCTAGGCTGATCACTCAAAAAAGAAGGCAGCTACTACTAGCCATGCAAGAATTCAACTTGAATTATCTGTCTACTGGACAACCTACATACTGGCCTTCTGATCTTAATAAGACACCGGATCTTTTGGATTTTTGCGTCTCGAAAGGTATCTCACCAAAACTATTTACTGTGAAATCAAGCCTCGAGCTGTCTTCAGATCATACGTCTATCATTATCTCTGCCCTATCATTATCTATCCCCTGAAATCAAAGCCAGGTTAAACCGTGCAATCAAAGAACTTAAATTTTTGTTAAATTAAAGCAGAGAAAGTTCGTTGAAGAATTACCTTGAAAGACTAACATATACCGATCTTAATGACTACTCACTGTGGAAAGCAACAAGAAAACTGAAACGGCCACAACAAATTATACCTCCACTAAGGAAATCAAATGGTAATTGCGCCAGAAGCGATGGTGAGAAAGCAGAGCTTTTTGCGTCACATTTACAAAAAGGGTTTGTACCGTATCCACCAGTAATTTCAACCGACGAAAACAACAAGATTGAAAACTACCTTGAAGTGCCTTATCAAATGGATTTACCGATAAAGAAAGTCCGGATAAAGGAAGTACAGGAAATTATAAAAAACTCTGTGTCAGACAAGAAGGCTCCTGGGTATGATGGTATCACAGGCAAAATGGTAAAGGAACTTCCGTATTGCAGTATAAAATTTTTAATCCACATTTTTAATGCTATATTAAGAACTAGCTACTTCCCGGATATCTGGAAAACTGCTCATATTATAATGTTAGCTAAACCGGGGAAAAAGCCAAATGAGACTAGTTCATATAGACCAATAAGTCTTCTGCCAGTAATATCAAAATTAATCGAAAAACCAATAGCCAAAAGATTGATTAAAATAAATAATGAACGAGATATCGTACAAGCTCATCAGTTTGGCTTTCGTCACAATCACGGAACAATTGAGCAAATACATAGAGTAGTGAACCATATAAATAATTCACTTGACAAGAAAAAATACTGTTCTGCAGCTTTTCTGGACATTTCGCAAGCCTTCGACAAAGTTTGGCACAAAGGTCTCCTTTACAAGCTTAAAAAACTACTTCCTCACCACTACCAGCAACTTTTGTCAACTTATTTATCAAATAGGAGGTTCTTCGTTAAATACAACGGGGAACAATCGTCACTAAAAGAAATTAAATCTGGGGTTCCTCAGGGCAGCGTCCTTGGCCCACTACTTTACCTGATATTTACAGCAGATCTCCCAACATCGCCGAGAGTACTCATTGCTACCTTTGCTGACGACACAGCGGTCTTAGTGTCTCATACTAATCCGAGATTAGCTTCAGAAGTTCTTCAGAACTACTTATTGGATATACAAAACTGGCTGAAAAAGTGGAGAATAAAGGCCAATGAATCGAAATCCCTTCATATCACCTTTACTAATCGCACGGGAAATTGCCCCACTGTTCACCTTAACGACATGGAATTGACTCACCAAGACTCGGTTAAGTACTTAGGTATGCACTTGGATAGACGCGTCACTTGGAAAAGTCACATCATCAGCAAAAATAAACAACTACGATTAAAATTCAACCAATTAATTTGGCTAATAGGTCGTTTCTCCAATTTATCCCTAGAATGTAAAGTTGCAGTGTACAAAGCTATCATCAGGCCAATCTGGAGCTACGGGTTGGAACTATGGGGAACAACTAGTAACTCCAACATCGAAATAATAGAACGCTTCCAGTCCAAAGTATTAAGGTCTAGTCAATGCGCCTTGGTATGTCCGAAATGACACAATTAGATCAGATTTAAATATCCCATCTGTTAAGAAACTCATTAAAAAGAAAGCTCAAAAATACTATGTTCGACTGGAAAACCATCCAAATTTACTTGCTCCTCAACTCATCAATAATGAACGAACAAGCGAGCGCAGATTAAGACGCTTCAGACCGCTGGATTTATCTACTAGATTCACTTTACCTGAGACTCCATAAATATAAATTTGAATATTAAGTCAAGAATCAATGGATTTTTGACTTAGATTACATGTCAGATTAAAACCTTTCCTTTTTTCAATTTACTACTAAAAAATCTTAGGGAGCTAACACAAATTGGTTTCAAAGTTATTGTAACTGTTTGTGACTGATGTAGAAAAAATCGAAATACTTATGAATTATTAATTGGTGTAAATAAGGTAGAACCATTTTTTATGATAGGAATGGAAATAAAATTTATGCTTTGTTTGATAATATGGCATATCTTATAAAATCTATCAGAAATTCTTCTATAAAATCAAATTTTGAAAACTGGAATAATGATATTATTAGCTGTGATATTATTCAGAAAATTGTTGCCGAAGATGAAAAATGCTCATCAACAATTTTAGCTAAAGTTCACAGCACCCATATTAATCCTAACACGAAAAAATGTCAGTAAAATCAGTTTTTCAATTATTTAGTCATAGTACATATGCAGCCATAAAAGCAATAAATAACACTTATCAAATTTTTTTAAAATTTATTGAGTAATAAAGTAAATCTGAATGTTGGTTTCGTTAACTAGTTAATTGATTACTCAAATTCTTTAAATTTTAACACAAAAAATACATACAAATCACCATTAAAAATTCTCCGTTTTTTATTCTTAGAAGAAATGCTAGAAAATCTTAAAAAACTAAAAATCAAAAACACCAAACAAATTTTTTCCATTAATGGAATGGCCCAAACAATAACTGCTGTATTATCTTTATCGAAAGATCAAATTAATAACAAAAATATTAATTTCTTGATGACGCGCAGATTGAAGCAAGATCCTTTAGAAAATGTCATATAAGATCTGCTGGTGGTTATTGCAGAAATCTATCTGCACAATAATTTGGAAATATTTTTGCTAAGACGGCGATATATAACGAAAATATATCCTCAATGTCAATGTTTTGGGTGATGTAAATAATGAAAATATTGAAAATAAAAACCGCAAATTGATGAAGATTTTATTATTGAAAATTGCCCTGAAGAAATGAACATAAAAAATGTCAAATTGTCATACATATACAACATGTACAATATTACTATTTTTAAAAAATGAACACAAGATTTGAAAACCAAATTTAAATATTCATAATGAATTATTAGAGATGAAATAATTGAATTTCACAACAATACAAAATAAAAGAAAAAAGAAGTATATACCCATGATGTACCTAAAACTGATTCGAATTGAACATGATAATAATGCTTGCATTCTTGTATGGAGAATAATAAAAACACAACGCAATCAACTTCATGATATAGAAAACCGTATTTAAAACATCTTTTAAAACAAAAATGTGATTCTATTTGTAAATTTATACATATATATGTATGCATCTAATCCATGCATGTATATATGTATTAGAAATCATAACGTGAATGAATGTGAACTATCCCAACAAACCATGAGAATCGCATAATTATCGCGGAAGTATCCCCTAGAAGAATGTATTTGTTCGCCGCGAATTCATATTTTATTCTTCTGCGATTCATTAGTATTATGAAAAGGTTGACATCGCCGCGACAATCGTAATTTGAATCGCATTACCTTCCCCGGGGAGAATAAAATACAAATGCTTAGAAGAATAAATAGCGAATGTTAAGAAGAAGATAATATGAGTTCATATACGAAAGAAATGCGAATGTTTAGAAGAATAAAAATACAATTATTAGAAGAAGATAATATCTGTTCCAGGGACCTAAAATAATTTCCAATAAAATTCATCAAAATTTAATTATTAATATTTATTTATTATAAATATTTAAAGTTATTTTATTTTTTACTTTTTTTATACATTAAATAATTTTGAAGTTTACACTTAACACGTGCGCTTTAAAAAAATAACTGAAAATATTTTCATATACATATATGAAAAATAGGTTCAAAATGGAGAAAACAAAAATAAACATTCTTTTAATGAAACATAATAAATTCGCTTTTAATTCTTCCAGGCGAACATTCGCATAAAGATCACCCGGAGGATTTGTATATGTTTCTTCTTAAAGAACACGTTCTTACTATGGTTTGTTGGGAAGATTGAGAAAAATAAATTTTTTTTTTTTTAAAAGCCTACTCGATAAAAATGCTATCCATATTTGAAGTTTTGGTACCTATCAATTCAAAAAATTTTCAAATTATACAAATTCAAATAACAAAAAATTAAAAACAATAATATCCATTTAAGTAAACAGCATACAGAAACAGAACACATAAAAATTATGTAGAGATTAAAGTCGTATAAAACATTCAAAAATTTCAAAATTCAAATTGAAAATAGAGAATGCACTAACATGAATATGATGCAGTTTCATTTTCTAAGTAAATACTTTCGGATCTAAAATTGTTTCCAAATAAACATACACAAATCCACATAAAAATTAACTGCAAAATAAAAATTACACAATAATTAAAATTAAAATTAATTAATTGCAAAATTAAATTCATCTTGATAAATGTTCGATATACAACCGTTTTGAAAATTACAGTTCACATAATCTTGTTTAAAAACTAATTGAGAAAATTAATTCAATTCTTACCTTCCAAAATTCTAAAAATATCACAAAACTAAACAATCAGATCAAATATAAAACCCTCAATAAATGGGATTTTCAATATTATTTTATAAAATGATTATAGGCTTTCAAAATTGAAAGTTTATAACAATAGATTGCCTATAATCAAGTAACACAAAAAAAAATGGCTCATAAAAACTTTTTATATTATTTGAAATTTCTTAACATTAATTTTAATTAAGAGTCAATAACTCTGGTCCTGTTTTTGTAAATCAACTAAATCTATTCTCTTTTCCAACAAAACACAAAAAAAATAGGTATCTACACTTTATTATAAGGTATTTATAAGAATAATTCTTAAAAAATTTATTTGCTTGTATGTATATAGATATACATATCATATATATATTTTGGTTACTGGTATACGTGTAAGGATTTAATGTTATACGAAAACTATTGACAAAAGCAATTTATTGATAAATTTCATTTCATTTCATTTAAGAGAGATGCTTAGTATGTGATGTAAATAAGTAAGCAATTTACCTTATACTTATAATTTTATTTTTCTTTTTAAATGAATATAAGTATAGATAGTTAGTTAGTTATATCCTTGGGGACTAAAACAAAAACTATCCGTAATTTTACAGTATAAACCTTAAATGAATTCTTTCTTGACCAATAGAAGAAAAATTCACTTATGGATTATGTATACTTAGGTTATATTGATTTGGTGAGCTTAGTTAACTATTGAATTGAAAAATAACTAACATGTTTAATATTGTGTTACCTCGAAATATAATAAAAGGTGTTCCAACGAGATGTCAAAATTTTTTTTTTTTTTTCATTTTACTATCAGCTTTATATTATGTTAGTAGCAAGAATAATAAATAACTGTTAGTTTAGCATTTATCCAGATGATCATTATCCATTAATACAAGTTGTAAATATTTCACTAGTAATTAATATTAATAAATGATAGTATAATATTGATCAAAATAATCATGGTGGCTGGTCGTAATAAATTCTTCAATTATCTTGACAACTTTTTTGATAGTTTTTGAAAATTCAATAAAATTAGCATAACGACTTAAAAGAGTAAATTAAAAAATAATAAAAGGGTATGTATAGTAGAACTCTTAATAAAGAAAAAAATGCTAACACCTGTTGATTTAGTACACTGAAAATGAATGTTCTACTTCTTTTAACATATGAGACAGAACTGAACACGTTGGGTGACGCTGTAGGTAGATTAGATGACGTTTTCCGAAGAAAGCTAAATACTATTTAGATTTCGACTTGGTTCAGTACTCTTTGTCATTGGAGAAAACAAATAAATGACAAAAGAGCCTAAAAGTTGTAAATAGGGTACTAGGGGCCCCTGTTGAGTAATTATAATTCAAGTTTAAGTATTAGTTTTTGTGTAAAAATTGTATACCAAGGTTTTTTTTTTATCAGAAAATCGCATGTTAAATTGAATGAATGAATGAATGAATGACAGGGACTGAACAGATCTCTACGTCAAAATTTGAGTTTTCATAAGTTGTTTTTAAATTGAAATGAATATTTGAATGCAATGTGAATTTACCGTGCTAGTCTGTTTTATTTGTTTTTAATTCATACTTCTAATTATTATGTACTTTAAGATTAACTTGCCAGTGTCTATATGTAGGTATATATGTATATAGGTATGTTTGGTAGGTAGGTTGGAATTTTTTTGTTAATATTAAAACCAAACGCAAAAAGAAAAAAAATAATTTTGTTTAAAAAATTTAAAGATAGAGCTCTGAAATTTTGCACAGTTACTCACGATGAAAAAAGCAACCGGACACAGTACTTTGCAAAGCTATCAAATGACAGGTTTGGGTTGCTGCCGAACAACTTTTAGCACGTCTCAGGCATATTTGAAAACCAATTGTATTAGAGGCATGAAAATTTACACTTAGACAGTTTTTCACAAATAAAGAAATACGACTGTTACCAATTTCGAAAATGTGGACTGGTTCGGGTTACTGCCGAACAACTCCTAGGACGTCCCAGGCATATTTAAAAACCAATTGTATTAGAGGCATGAAAATTTACACTTAGATACTTTTTCATAAATAAAGAAATACGACTGTTACCGATTTCAAAAATTTGGACTGGTTCGGGTTGCTGCCGAACAACGCCTAGCACGTCTCAAGCAAATTTCAAAGACCAATTGTGTTATAGACAGAAGAGTTTACACTTATATACTCTTTTTGAAATTATAATACCTATAGGTTTCACTTAAAACTAAAAAGTATAAAATAAAATAATAATGTAAAAATAAAAATTTTTAAAATATACTTTTATCGAAACCAAACTAGCCCCCTAAAAAGTAGAAAATAAAAGTAGTGGTGGATGTTGAGCATTTAGAACTACTATAAGATAAAACACAAAAGTATATAATGAATCTTGTGGAATATTGTTAATGGGAATTTGGAAACGCTTTGTGATGTTCTTTTAATATTCGTGATTTTTTTCAAGCGGCAAATATTAAAAGTGTCCATTAACAATATTCTAGCAAGATTCATTATATACTTTTGTGGTTTATCTTATAGTAGTTCTAAATGCTCAACATCCACCACTACTTTTATTTTCTACTTTTTAGGGGGCTAGTTTGGTTTCGATAAAAGTATATTTTAAAAATTTGTATTTTTACATTATTATTTTTTATAAGTTATTTTAAACCCGATTGTACAAATCAAGATATGGTACCTATGAGTGTAGGAAAGTTTGAAAATAAAGTTAAAATTTTGGAATGTAAGCAAAAATTATTTTAGGAAAAGCAAGTAGCAAAATAAATTTATTCCAACGATCCAAGAAAATTTTATGAAAACTTAATATTTATCTTTACCTACCTTAAGCCTTACATTGACCTACATTAAATGTACCTCATATGCTCTCTCTTGACATTTGTAAAAAGAATGCGAAGTGTGGTTTATTTTCCCATATTTTTGGTGAATAAAATTTTTATTGTATAATTTTGAGGTGAATTGTTGACAACTAACTACATTATATATAATATATGAGAGTGCAAAAACACACATATTGACAAAGAGCTCTTAATAATAATTTACAACTAGGTTCAAACTGCCATAGAAAGATCTGTTTAAAATCACAAAAAATAGAAATAGAATTAACTAATCCCAAATATGGTTATAAGGTTAAAAGCAAAGTTACTGATATTGTGAAACGTCTAACAAAAGTTAAATGAGATTGGGCAGGACAGATCATATGGCAAAAATAAATTACAACAGCTGGATCAAAAATATAATAGAATGGAGACAAAGAAGTATAAGAAGATTACAAATTAAATGGAGTAATTATAATATGATGAGAGTAACAAATAATTGGATACCCAATCAAAACCTGAAATGTTATTATCCATCAGGACCTGATGTTTCTCTTATCAAATGTTATTCAAAATTATGAAGAAAATAATTAGTAAGCACACCTCAATTACTTTTAAATATAAATACAGTACATTTAAAATTTTAATAAAATAATTTTCTCCCCAAAATACTAACTTTTTGCAAATGCAACCGTAGTTTTTAAATCACATGTGTATTCTGTGCACATTATGCACAATATGGTTGAAATATTTCAGTTTTCTTATAAAAATGGCAAATGTCAATTATTTCTCTTAAAATTGTAATAGAATAAAATGTATTTTATTTTAACATTAATTTAGTTGGAACACACTTTACAACAATGTTGTGATATTGCGACCTAGGTTGATTTAAAAGAAAACAAAACGATCATTTCAGATTTGTTGTGGTATTTATATGATATTGTGTATTGTTTTATATTATACCAATATCTACTCGAAATAGTACGAGATAATAGTTACTAATTCTATTATTTTCATTAAATATACAATTTCCCAAATGTATGTTGAACTTATAGGTGAGATATATAAAAGTAAAAAATGAAAAATTAAATACAACGTTGATGAAAAGATATTGAACAAATTTAAATCCAATAAATCTTCTGCGTTGATATTACTATATCTTGTGTTACCTAATATATATGGAGCTGAGCTATTATCAGCTTACTTTTACATTAAAATATTAGTCAAACTGAGACGCTTTCACTGGACAGACCACGTTGAGTGAATGAAGGCAAATTTGAAAAGTAACAAATTAAATTATCGACAACACCCTCGTTTCAGAGGTGAAGTATTGACAGATATTACTTCGAGACTTTAGTAGCGAATGGAATATAATATTACTAATCGAGATTGGTTTTGTATTTATTTTAGTACCTACCTACCTTCATTGTATGCAATTAATTTATCATCGATTTCTGCAAACTTACTTCTGAAAAATCAATTAGCATTAATTGTGCCTTTTTGACACCACGACTTGAGTGACCTATTTCTTGTTGTTGGTTGTTATAGGGGATCATTCTCTCATTTTCTCTCTCTGCAAACTTTCAATTATTTTTACTAATGATACTGATGATATTGATTCTCATAAATTACTTTCAAAAATTGCTATAACACTGATCTTGAAAAAATACAAATGGAAATATCTTTGAAAAATGCCGAATAAAATTTTTGTAAAAGCAGCAGAAGAAGGGTTTCTACAACAGTTTATGAAGTAGCTAAAACTACTGTCGAATCACTTATTCTCGTGAGGGTGGGTGAGACTTTGAAGCTGTTCTATGAAAAGTTGTTTAATAAAATCGCAAAGTTACGAAATTTTAATAGTGGAGCCAATTGTCTTGCCAAATGCTCAATTGGTCTGTATTATTTATTTTTGTAATAATTTAATCACCTCAATCAAATTAATATGAAAATAAGCTTAGATTGTTTGATTTCAGTCATTTCAAGCAAATTAATAATCTGGTTTGGTCGGAATTGTAATCGATTTTTTTCAATCATGTACATCGTATGTCTTAATAGCAAAATAATACAAGATCATCTAGAAAAAGTGTAACAGGATTAACGGAAATAATCAAGTCATTTAAAGCAAATTTACATTAATTGCACAAACTCATGAATTTTCCATTTAGTCACGTTTTCTTTGGTATTCATATTCCTTATCTAGCATGCTCCAATTCATCATGTAATCTACCTATGGGACTATTATTTGGTGAAACATTGGTCCGTTCGATAGCTTTAGAACCCATCCTTATAAGGATACACTTAGATGGTACACTTAGATAACCGTCAAGGAATCCACAAGGTACAGGATTCGGTCGTCCACAAAACACTTGGCGGAGGGCCGTAAAACAAGTGTTAGAAAAAGCGAAAATAATGTGGGAACAAGCGAAAGCAGTTGCTCGAAGTGTTACGTAGAAGCCCTGTGTCTAAAACGAGTAAATAAAAAAAGGAAACGATAGAAGCCCAGTATACAAAATCCAATACAACTTTTTGCCTTTTGTAGAAGCCTCTTCTACTGCATAACAGATATTACGAATGGTAGTAAATTGAATAAAAAACTGTAGAATAAATTTATTTCTTTGTGAAATTTTAACACACCAAGAAAAAATAGTATTTCTACTCTTGAAAGGAGTACGAATAACACAAAAGTTGCTGTACAGACTACAGATATCATAATTACACATTTTTATTTATTTTATTATATGCAATAATTTTTGATCAATACTGTATTTATATATACCATTTATATATAAATCAGCAAAATATAAGAAATCCCAAAAGTAAATTTTATCAAATGTGAAAAAAATCTACTCAACTTCCTACAAACATAAGTGCTTACGTTTTTTTTATTTTATATTTTTTGGGTCTATTTACTGTTTCTTTCCCTTTAGTTGATATTCATTCCGATATAATGTAAACATATATATACATATAAATAGGTAATTATATATTTAGGCACATATATGTTAAGGTAGTTGTGTATAATATACAAGAAAGTACATATATTTTAAATTGTACATAATAATATGTATTAATATATATCATAATATACAAGTATATATATATATATATATATATATATATATATTCAGCCGCAAAGGTAAAAACCATAAAGATAAATGCAATGGGGTGATTATTGGGTGATTTGTATCAATTTGCGTAAAAAAATTTTTTTTTGCTTCTCCATACGAAATAACCAAAAAAAAAAAATAACAAAATAAAATAAACCGTTATTATTATTGTCATTATTATTTTTGTTTGGTTCATATCTACAAAGGTACATTCAAGAATACTACTTCTAAGGTGGAGAAAATTTAGGTTTGTTTTATTTTACTGTTTTGTATGTAATTTTCCGGATTTTTTTTTATTTTTTCGAATTTTCTATGAGTCTTATTTTTTTTATTTTATATATTCATACACAACACATACATACATATATATGTATATATATATATTAAGTTGAACATATATTTCAAAAAGTAAGATATCAAAAGATGAAAATTATTTTAAAAATAACAAAAAGCACTGCAATAATAATAACAACAACAACAACAACAACTAATAAAATACACAAAACACTTAAAGAAAAATAACTGACATAAATTTTGTAATAAACCCACCCTTGCGATTATTTTAGCCGATTATTATTAGAAAGCACAACCAAAAAAAGGAAAACGTTTTCGTTTTCTGGTTTCACAATTGAACAACACAAGTAAATTTAATATAATTATATACGTATATATTCGTATATAGTCGAAAAACAAAAATCATTAGATATGTACCAGATACATACACCACCCTAACCTTTCAATATATTTATAGAGTTTATCTCAACAATGAGCAAATAAAAGTTAAATTTAGTTGAAAACCAACCACAAGATGTAATGTATTTGAGTGAATATTCAATCTATATACGTCGTGTATGTATGTATATTTTGTATTCTACTATACGAATTGCAAAAATCACCCTTATCAGAATCATTACATTTTATATATCCTTTACTTATTTTTTCTTCCTAAATATCTCTTCTCATTTCTATCACCATCACCATTTCGAAATGATTAACTTTAACGAACATAAAAAAAAAAAAAATAATAAGGAAAAATTAAGAAGAAAAATAAAACAAAAAAAAAATGAAAACTTTTTTATAAACTTTTTAAACTAATTTTTGTTATTCTCTTTTATATTTTTCGGAGGTAAATCCAACGAAAAATACATCTTCAAACTTCAAAAACTTCAAAAATAAAAAAAAAAAAAGTATTTGTTTTCTTTCTTAAAATTTCAATGATACAACACAATATTCAAATTTAAAATTATTTTTTAGTTATTTAAGTTTTTTATGACCAAATACGTATTGGAAATAGGTGCAGTATCACATTTAATATAATTCAGTTTTTTTTTTTTTTTATATTCTTGACAGTAACTTAGGTATGAATCACGAATCACCTTTTCGTGCTTAAGTACGGTACTACTGCAAGTTTATACTACAATATCTACAGTGTTTATTAATCAAATTTTAGAAAATTATCACCCATAACATTTAACTATTCTATAAATTGCAACATTATAAATAGATCAAATAATATAAAAGATCTGGGGGTTTATTTCGATCAAAAATTGTCCTTCAAAGATCATGTAGATTACATAATCGCAAAGGCTAATAAAAAGCTTATTAAGCGTAACTCTATCGATTTTAGAGATCCATATATGCTTAAAGCGTTATATGTATCTCTGGTAAGACCAATTTTAGAATACGGTGTAATTATTTGGAATCCTTATTACAATATCCACGTATTAAGAATTGAAAAAATTCAAAAAAATTTTACTCGTTTCGTCCTGAGAAGATTTCAACTCACAACAGGAAGACCCTCATATGATGCAAGATGTAAGTTGTTAGGCTTAACAAAATTGTCTAATAGAAGATCTGTTTTCTGTGTTATGTTTGCTCGCGATATTTTGAAATCGCATATTGATTCATCAAATTTATTATAGAGTTTCGGTTTAGCTATACCACCGCGACTACTTAGATCGCAGAACTTGTGTTGAATACTCAATTTCATAGAACAAATTATAGTAGAAAGGAACCGGTTTCAAGGTGTTCCGCTTTGCTTAATGAGTTTTTAGCTGTAAATAATAAGATTGATGTTTTTTTATTAAATAGAACTCAATTTAAAGATCTTGCGTTATATAGTGTTAATTATATTTTTGAATAATTTTAAGTACTCTTTGTTTTGTTTTTTCTTATTTTTATATATAGTTTTTTTTTTATTGTTTTTATTTTCGGTTGTTTTGTTGCTAGTCTGTTAGATCTTACAGTAAATAAATAAAATTACTGGCTTTATCAACTCATTAAATGTGGAAAACTACTGTTATTGTCAAGAACTAAGTCTTTTTAAAAAGAATAGCTTAATTTTATTTAAGTTGTTACCAGATTATACTCTCAATTATTTTTTGTTATTTGTTTTATCCCAAGGACGAAGTCAAAAAACCCATAAATCATTTTTTTTTTGCTTCATCGGAAATCAGAGTTGGTCTAATGGAAACCTGATAAATAGTATGTAATAGTGACTAAATATTATACAGAATACAGATGTGGGTCCAGGAGCTCGAAAAATGTTGCAACGATTTACAAATTAACAAAAAAATTTAAATTAATATTAGACGTATCAATGTTTGTACGTTAATAATGATATTATACAAGGGTATCAATCTAAATGTGAGAATCACAATAATATTTATAGAATATTAGAAACTTAAGCGGCAATAACATCAAATAAGATAAGCTTCACATCAAAACAAATTGACAAATGGTTTACTAAAAAAATGTTGTTTGGAACGACAAGAACAGTAAATATTATTTACTGAGGATATTTATCCCTAAAATTGGGATATTTTCACACTAATTTGGAATGTTATACTTTAATAAAGGTGGGTTTCAATTGACCAATATTTTAAGATCTTTAAAATTTTATTGGCTCTAAAAAATAAGTATATTATTAGAATATCAGGGATTTCAGGGATATGGGAATATCAGGTATTTTTATACCGGCAACACTTTTTTTTTTTTACAAATTTTTGTATAAATGTATGTAAATAATAATATAAAAGTATATAATAAAATATGACAACAGATGATTTTGACGATTTGAAACATTGTTTTCTTTGTATACAAAACAAAATTTCCTAAATAGAAATTTTTGGAAATTTTTTGCAACGATCTATTTTTTTCTCAATTTTTAAAATTCAATAAGCTATCTCCCTTTTTAGAGGCAACGAAATATTATCACACTTAAAAAATTTACTAGCTAAAATTCAACTTCACTACAGACCGAATCAATTTCGTAAATGTGTTGTTAAATAATAGTATTTCACACTTTGAAAACACTTGCCAATTGACAGCTATTTGATTTACAGTGCTGAGTGCTGCCAATATACTCGTAGAAATAGAAAACTCAATTTGGATTACGTGTTATGACGATCAGCTTTTTTAAACATTTCAATTTTAATTGTAATTAACATTTTTTTCAATATTTAAAAAAAAAAAAACAAAAAAAAAGTGGTAAATAATTAAATTTATTTATTTTTTTGTTTTTTAAAGTAAATTATTATATTCATATTGAAAGTTCATAATCATATCATAAGAAATAATCCGGATCTATATAGCTAATAATATTGTCTTGTCTTGTTTGCAGATTTAAAATAATTTAAAATTTTTTTTGTTTTTCTATATAAATAATTTTAATAATAAGATTCAAGGTATATTTCATTCACCTTTTAATACTCGTTATAATTTTTTGCAAAAACAAAAACAAAAATAAAAATATATAATGAATAATGAGCAATGATGGTGTATATTCTTCTATATAAATATGAAAAAATAATTTATTTGAAAAGTTTCTATGGATTCTTTTACGTTTTTTCTTGTTGTTCTCATAGTTATAATCCTATCAATATATTAGCAGATTCCAGGAAGCAAAACCTTTATTTAATTCCTTATGGAAACTCTGGAATTAGTTACTTTCCATAAACGTATATATCATAAAACATATATACATATATCAGAGTCGTTGCGTGATATTTTCGATTGGGGAGAAGCATTTACACTACAGTTTTGGATTTCTACTATTCTATAGCTATTTAATTTTGTTTTCTTATATAGTGTCTCTTGCGTCAGTACGTGAAGGTTTAGTATGAAACAATCGATTTAATTTTAAATGCTGTGCAAAATATTGGAGCTTAAAATTTTAGTTGAAAAGAATGGTATTAACGTTTAAAAAGAGACTAATTATCTTAAAAACGAGTATAAATAAAAATGAGAATTTTCACAAAAAAATTTTATTTTAAATAGCAGTTTAATTATTTGCTTGTTTTAACCCTTTCGTGCTACTTTTTGAATTTCCACGGAAAAAATTATTTTGTACATTTTTAATAATGTTTAGACGGTTTTCGAACAATTGCGATTATGCTTTAAAAAAAGAGGACTATTTTGTTGGTTCTAGGACCTTTTTTATTTTGTGTAATATATTACCCAATTTTAACTAAATACTAAAGGTTATAAGAAATTTGAATAAAAAGAAATAAAAATGAAAAAATCAATTTTATTTTAATTAAATTAAATGATTTTATTTAATTCATCATAAACCACTTATTATCACATAAATCATATTAAATTTTATATTATTAATAGTTAATGAGTCTATTATAAAAATATTTTTATTGTGTGTGGAAATTTTGAAAACAATTATTTTCTCTCAAAATACAAAAATGCACTTTACATATTTTACACATAAAAAAGCTTTACATTTTGAATTCTTGTACCTTGTTGGTAGTTTTTTTTTATCATGAGTTGGCATGTGATTTATATTATCTGTTAGAATTTCTGCTTTTCCGCAATCTATTTTATATAAAACTCAACTGGCTGACAGAGCAAAATCAATGAAATGGGTCATTATACGAAGAGTCCATTTAGTAGGTTTTATGAAAATCCTGTACGAGCTGATGAATTGATTCAGCATATCCACTCTCTTCCGAATTGATGAATTGATTAAGCAGATCCACTAAATTGAGGGTGCTCTATCAAATCGGTTTTTTAAAATCAAAAATCGCCGAAATTGGCCGAAATCGAGATTTTCAAATGGGAAGGGGTACTTTTTTATACCAATTAATCGCACCGGAGAAGCCTTATATTATATTAAGTTAAGCGGTTATATTAAATTTTGTTCTGCTATACCATTTTTCTAAAACTGACTTAACTGAGTGTGATTTTATTTCAACTAAAAATGAATAAGCGCTTATAATTTCATTTTGCTCTTATATTATAGCAGCTTATTATTTTTTTTAAATTTTTAACTGTAGTTTATGAACAACATACAACCACTTATACCAAATATACCAAATATATTTAAAAACTTAAGTTCAATATAAATTAATATTACGAACACACACTGGACTTTTTATATCTTCCAAATTTTTTTACAGAATAATTTGCAAATGGTCATACTGAAAAGATATAAATTTCGACTTAAGCGGTTGTATAGTATCGCGGAATGTCGCGGAATTTTTATTCAGGCATTTGTTTAAAATTTTTAATTGCCCAATTCATTTTATTTGATTAGAATTTCTTCAAATTAATTTTAAATTAAATAGGATAGGATAGGTTTTTTGTTTGGGGAAGCACTCAATCAACTCAAAATATAGACGGTGTATCTCTGGTATATAATATATTATGTACATGTATGTACATATATTTTTCTGAAACAGAAATTTTAGCTTATGTTTCGAGAATTTTCACTTCAGTTTATATTTTTCATAATAATTTTCATATCATACCTTCTCTATGAGTCAATATACATACATATACTCTTTGTATATTAATGTGTACATCAAAAGTGTATGGAAATATCTACTGGTATTGTGCATAAATAGAAAAAAGTAATTTTTCTATTTATAGAAACCTTAAAAGATTTTTATATAACAATTTTAATTTATTTTTTTTCCTCCTTATTATTTAAGCTCCGCGATTTGAAATTTTGTAGGGTAAAAAGCCTAAAATTATAATATCCTGATTTTAATACATATTATTTTTACCTAACCCCTTTGGTTATTAAAACTATGTTCGTTCAAATTCAAAAGTAGTTTTCCAAAGTATTAAAAAATATTCAGTTGTTATAGCACAATAACGACTACAGTACGCAATAATTACATTTATGTATAGATATATATACACATTTACACAAACACAATTCGTTACATTCATATTTACATTGTACTAATGAGGAATGAAGTTATTTACTAAAAAAAAAATGTTTACATTTGGTGTAATGAAATAAGCTTTAAAGAAATTTCCTTTATGAATATTTAAAACTTGTTGAACTTTTTATAACTATTTCAAATGTGAGAAATTTAAAGAGTCAAAATAAAATCAGGAAATTAAAAATTGATTTCAGAGAAAGTCTTGGATAGGTTTGTGTCATATAACAGAGTCATATATTAAAGTATATATAATTAAAATGTGAGAGTGAATCTTAAAAAATATAAAAACTAATGGGGCAAAATGTATACCTGAGTTGCTTCTAACTGCTGATATTAGGAAAATTTTTGAAAAGAAGAAATTAAAAGTTTAAGTTCGACAGAAAATTTTGTCGAACTTATGGCATTTTTTGTATCGAACTTATTTCGTTCCAACTTATAACAAGGAGCTATTTGTTTTACGTATCGGTACAACCTAAGGTGGAATTTGAAAAAAAAACGGTATTTTGATAACGGACATTTCATAAAAACGGGATTATTTTCGCTATCGTTAAGTTCTCGATTCAATGAAATGTGAAATCTATTGTACCTAATCTATTGTACAGTAATTCTGTCTTCATAATATCAATGTTCCATTTTATTCAAATAATTAATACTATAGTAACGGGTAAAATAAACAGCGATTTTCCCAAATATGTAGTAGAACTAAAATCTACATACATACATATATATAATTTCAGATCGGCTTCCAGACTGTATATTAAAGATTCCACTCATCAATACAATATATAATATACAGCAAATATTTCATCCTATTCTCTATTCCAGTTATAAGTGGTACATAAGTATTCAAAATTAGTGGTATAAAATTATCTAGGAAAACGAGAGGATTTTTATTCAAAATTTAAGTAACCTTTTCAATACAACAACAAATTTCATTATCTTAAATATTTAAATAATTTAATTTAATTTTAATTAATTTATTGTTATTTTTATCCATAAATGGACCTCAAAAATAACTTGAAACACCTTAAGGCTATTATTTTTCTTTTATCAAATAAAAAATTATGCAAATTTTATTGAAATTTAAATAATTCATGCATAAGCATAAATAAATCTTGAATGAAAATATCTTAAGAATAATGATGAACTCAAATACATAGGCTTTCAATAATAAATTGTTTTTAGATTTATTCGCCCATAGCATAATTATTACAATATGTATAAGAAAATCTAAATACATATTACATATATATGTATCGATATATAATGTGTGTAAAGATTTTAAATAATCATTTGAAATGATTTTCTTGGAAAATCTTAAATTTTGTGAAACCTTTTTTTTTTTTTTTTGGTTTTTTAGTTTTAAATAAATAATCACAGTATTAGTTTCCATTTACGAGTATATTAGTGTGAGTTTAAATTTTAAAATTATTAATTTACAGAGTATGTATTATAAATATCAAATATGAGGAAAAATAGTACATACAAAACCAAATTGAAATAGGTTCATGGGAGGGAGGATACAAACAAAAAATGTATGGAAAATATATTTTATAGAATATGATGCTGTAGGCTCTAGGTGAAACACTATTAAAAATAAAGATTAAAAACTTTTTTTTTAATATGCATATATAGGCTGTTCTCTTCAGTTTCATTTATAGTTCATACCACGCACCCATACGTCACAATCGGTTGTATCATTTCCGGCCCTGATTATAAGTGTGTTTACAATGCAATATACTAATTTAGCATATTTATTAGATACTATTTTTTGTAAGCCCAAATACCTGTCAAACCGGTCACGGAGACATCGTCAACAACAATTGTGATCATGTAGATAATGTCTCAAGCTTTTGTAAGTTTTTGTAGACATTTAAGATCATAGGGACGTTGTATTCAACTTTGTGTTGAGACATTACGATGTCAAGGATGCTGTATTCTAAAAAATTAATAATAAAGAAATGCTAGTACTGGCCAGCTCTTCGAAATTCGAGGAAGTCGAGATAAAAAAAATTTTATTCAATTTCATTATGAATTTATTGTTTTCCTCACATTTCAATATACATTACTTCATACTATATTTTACTTTATTCTTGATTTATCTTACAACAACCGCATGCATAATAATTAACATATTTAAAAAAAACTTAAATTTAAATTTGACGAGGAAAATAAGAAACTTTGTATTTGGTCAATTTGATAAATTAATACGTCTCCTTTTAAATATCTATAATTTAAAATAATAATAATGAAAAACGATTGTGAAATGGTTCAAATATTTGTACCGTACTTTTTTCAGATTAAAAATTGTGATGATTTAATTGAATTGAGCGTACAGAGTTTTCCCCTCCGATAGAAATTCTCGATTTTATAATTTACAATTTTTCAAAAGAAGATTCTCCTCTATCATTCTGTTTCCATCCTAATCCTATCCCCGTCTACAATAATTGTGTATAAAGGAATTATTTCCTAGTATTTGGGTTGTGAAAAAAAATAAATTTTACATTTTCTGTTAGTTTGTTTGGGGTTGTTAAATTTTTGTAATAGTATCGTTATAATTTGTATACAAATACGGTAAATAAGAAGTTATGAGATTGATTTAGGAGATCGAAATAAATAATACAAAATTTAGTGGAAGGAAAAATTTATATGGCAAAGGTTATTGATCCCCACTATTTTCAATTTGTTCCAAAATTTCTAATTCTAGGAATGCTTCTTACTTTCCTTACCCAGACTAATGTAGAGTATTGAAAAATCAAATTTAAGTTATTCATGGATTATAAAACGTTAATTTCAAAATTTAATTTTGAAAACGAAAAACAAAAATGTATTCTTTAATGTATTGAACTGAAGTGTAGTAGTAGGTATGTATAAGGTTCCAATGAATTATTTTATTTTATTTTCACTTGCAACCCAAAAATTATTCCTTTCAGGGGAATATAGGTCTCAAAAACTAATGAAATTAATCATAAATATTTAAATATCTGAGAGATAAGAAAATATCTTGACAAATTGCCAAATAATAAAATTACAAATTATTATAAATAATTATAAAAGATGATAATAATTGTATTTAATCTGTTATGTTATGATGAGTATTTTGATGAGATGTTTAAAGCTGACTAGATTCATTATTTTACTTTATAATAATTGTACTTACAATGTACATTATATATTAATTTGTTGGTATTTTAAATGTAGTTTAATTCTACTCTACTCTTTATAAATTTTTCTAAGATGATCACTCAATTTAACATTTTTAAATTAATTAAAATATTGATTAAATATAGAAGTAATAACTTACGACCTAACTTTTTTTTTTTTAATGGGTGTACATATTGTATAGATCAGGACATTTAAATATGTATTAATATTATCTTATATCAAATAACTGAGTTTTGAAAAGCATTGAAAGAATTGAATAATTTTATGTAAATTAAGTTTTTACGGTCATTAGAATTTTCATATATATTTTGATACACTTGAAGAAACTGTATATCTATAGATTGATTAATATTAATTATGTTTATATGTGTATAATATTTTAATTTTATATAAGTAAAAAATACATTTTGTATGATAACCGATGATAAAATACGAGTATAGATGATATTATAGATGATAGAATGAAAAATTTAATAAATTATTTCCAAAAACGTTTATAAGAGGCAATACAGAACTTGATTTATAAAAATAATGGTCAGATGATAAACTAGATTATGAATAGCTGACTATGAAAATATTGAAGGGTGAACAATGAATTTCCAAAAATTATTAACCATTTAAATGTAATATTCAAATCATAAGATCATATTAAAAATGCTGGTGTATTTTTCATATAAATTTAAATAATTGTTTTTAGATTGAATCAGTTTAGAGTAGAGTAGACAAAGTAACTCACGTAAACGCCAATAAAGTATACGAAAAATTATTTAAATTTTATTAAATAATTGTTGAAAATTAATACCTGAAACGAAAAAGAAAAACAAATTAGAATAATTAAAATATCTAAAATTATTTTATATTATAGTATAAATGTAATAAAAGTCTTTAATAAATTTAATAATAATTAAGAGACGGTCTTTTTATCGAAAAACCAATGTTAAAACTTTAAAAAAGATTCGATATCTGTGAAAGTTCAGAAAAAAGTTTGGAGTTTTCAAAGAAACAAAAAAAAAAACCAATTAATAAGTATTCTGATGTGGCCTCGGCAGTTGAGTCTTAAAGCATAATAATACAATATTCAAAATATATGTCAAATAATTATTAAATAAAGGCCCACATTCCGAAAGGGGAAAATGACATATGGTTGGTCTGGATTTATCTGCAGATCCCATTGGTATATAAATAAATAAGCTAATATTTACAGATATTCCATCATTACGATATTTTGTTTTTTCTTTTAATAATATTCTAAAAATTATTCCAAAATTAAAACACATAACACATAATAGAAACAAACAGACAATAAGAACTCTTAATTGTGCTTAAAACAAAATTAAGGGTTTATAAACAACAGAAGTTCACTGGCTATCTATGGTATAATAAATTTAGTTTTAAAAATATAGTTTTGTTTTTTTTCAAAAATAAAGATAAGGTAAGCTTAAATATGAATTGATAAAATTGAAGCTGAATGGTCAATTTGACCAACTTCCTGCTAACTCTCAATAGAGCAAAATTAAAAAGTTTATTTTAAAAAGTTTTGTAGCACAAAAACCATCATTGCAGATTTTTTAACAATTAATGGAATTTTACATAATGAACCATTCTGCTTTGAAAGAGTAGACAAATTGGTAAAATAAGTAACATTTGAAGAACACGATAATGAACACAGAGAATATTACATTGATTATAAAGAAACAGTTAATAACGCCTTATGAAACAAAAATATAACCAAAACCATTCCAAAATATTCCTTATTTGATTTGAACAATTTGAAGAGGATTAAATCGTAAATGGAATAATATAGAACAAATCCGCAGGAAAACTTCTATCATTTTTACGAGACTCAGGATAAGGTATTCCAGGCTTAAGCACAGCTATCTGTTTTGAAAGACCTCAAAACGGTCCTTCGATATGCAATCTTGAGCACGATTGCCCAATTTTACAATTAAACATATTTTTGAAGATTGCAATATGTACAGAGATGAAAAAAAATCAACTTGCTATAGTTAAGAGGACTTCAAGTTCTCAAAGAAGATATAATCTACAAACCATGAAGAATGTTATTAAATTTATAAAAAAAATTCAATTAATAAACCAAAATTTAAAGGTATTTTATGATACTAGTGAATCCCCTGTGCAATTGCGCAGAAGTAGTTCTGTCAAACACAATTTTATATAAAAAGAAATATTTGTTTTGGTATAATTGTAGTTGTTTTTTGTATCGCTTGATTACTGAATATATATATATATATAATGAAATTAAAGTATATTACCTAATACTTTATGACGAAATTAATACTTATTTCAATATAACTTAACACAATAAAGTCGCATTACTCTCAATGTAGTAGATTGATGTATTTTAATTCGTTTACAGTAAAAAACGTTTGTAGTCACAATTCTGTTAAAGCAATAGTCAACAATTTGTTTGAAAGCGAGTAATAAACTTCATATGTTCATACAATCGATGTCGTTTATAAATATTTGAAATGTTTTAAGTATTTAGCACCAAGAACTTGCTAAAATTTTAATATTTTTGTAACTTACTATTCAATTATTCTTGCTTTTTTACTCACCACGTCGTTCATCTTGTATATTATATATAAGATATAAATTTAAGTTAGTTATATAAATAAAGCTGTTAATTGATATATAAGTATAATTAAAAAAAAATTAGAATCTAGATACAGTAGAAAATAATTTAAAGGATTACTCTATCGTTAAAAATTTTATATTTTTTTTTGTAGTCCTATAAGTACGTGTTTGATAAACCCAAATACGGTTATAAGCCCTTAATAAATAAAAAAAAAAAAAAATTGGTTCGTAATAATTATTTTGACAATAAAAATCCAACCTACTTTGCTTGTATTTTAAATTGTTTAAAAATGTTATGTGGTCCTGTGGTTAAATATCAAATACTCGTCTATGCAAACATTGCAGAATTTTAACTGTTGTGATTTCGATATTGCAAGATTTTGATTGAAGGGATTTTTGTCAAATACCGTATACGTCACCCATATTTATGGAATAAAAATCAGCTGTCCAAATCATTATGAAATTTTTATGAATTTTTTCCCCTTACAATTAGTTAAGTAGACATTTCTTTTATGTAATTAAGAATCAAAATAAAAGCCTTGTATAGTATTAATTTCGCTATTCTATTATGTTAAATTGTTTACAATTTATAAAGCCAGGTCTTTTTTGATAAATAAATTTAAAAAAAAATTAGTGGATGATCTGTCGTATACATATTAATTATATAATAAAATTTTAATTGTTTATATTATGTTATAGTTCAACTTAATTTTAACATGGATCTAAGGTCAAGTTAAATGGAGTTAAAATAACAAACAAGCGCATTTAGGCATAGTTCATTAAACAAAAACTTTTAAAAAATTGTTTCACAGTTTGGGCGATTTACAATTTAAAAATGGAAAACCATTGCAACTCCCCATATGTAGATATATCAGCAGTCCATCACAATAATAAGTAAAAATTGAAAAAAAATTGATTCTTTTAGTTTGAACATTACTAGAAAATAAAATTGTTCTTGTAATAAAGTTAAGTTCAGTTTAGTGTAAATACTTTGAATTTGCTTTAAAAAAATAGTTTAAATAAAATATGGGGTGCATTGATTTATGGCGGTTTTATTGTGATATTATGGCTTTGTTTAAATGGTATTGAGCGATATTTTTCTTAAATGAATTTTCAATAAATTATGATTTGATTAAAATATCAAAATATTTATTTATATTTAATAAAATAATTATCATAAAATTTAATCTTAATAAATTCGAATTAAATAAAACGATTATAAACAAAATAGAACCATACTTGATCGCGTATATTACGATAGTGCCCTGATACCGATAAAAACCTATCTTTATATACTAAATCAAAACTAAACAAATTGTGTAGTTTTAGTCTACAACAACACATTTATTGGTTAAAATATAATATTGACAGGTATGAAGGGAAATTAATATCTGTAATAACATGAGGTTAGGTAAGATTTAAGGATTAAATCGCAAATTGGCTGGTTGTAGACTACATCTACATAACTTGTAGTTTTGATTTAATATAAATAAATATAATTATATATAAGATTCAAGATAGTTATTTAAAAAGCATTAAAGCCAACAGTACTTCAAAAAGCTGATATAAAATTAAACAGCTACAAGATACCAAAGACGGTTGCCTGAACGAATACATTTGGGCTACAATAGATACAAGATTTTCAAAATGGGTTGTATATAAAATATTAAAACTCAAATTAGTTATAAGTTATGTTTAGCTTTAATTTTGACATTTTAGGTAAAATTGTAAATATCACGACATACTCTTTTTTAAATTGAACTCACTGAAATGTAACTCTACACAAATAAACTTATTTAGATCATATTTGACCAACACACTATCATATCAATCATATCAATCATATTTGACATCAACAGACAATTTGTGGTAAAATATATAGCTCGTTAAACATCAAAAAGGGGGTAGCACAAGGTTCCATTTATGATCCAAAACTAGATCCAAACTTATCCAAAATCATTCAAATTCTAAATTTAAGATATTATACAACTATATGCAGACGACTCTGTTATCAAATACTCCTGTGAGAACGAAGAAAAAGTAAAAGAAGAAATTCTATTTGATTTAGAAATAATTTAAAATTGCCTTCTAAAAACAAAATCTCGTTAAATACCTATAAAAAAAAAACAAACATTTTATTTTTGAACAATAAAGTTTTCAATTCCAGTAATACTCTATTGAAATTGTAAATATAAATTAATACTTATAGGGTTTATCATAAGCAATAAATTTAAATGAAGTGATCATATATAGAGTTTATAATAAAACAAAAACAAATCCATACATATTATTATTATTCTGCGGAGATAGAAATTATTTATAGAACAATGTTGTGACAGGAAATTTAAGATAGAAAATACCACGAAATGGAGAGAGTCACATCTCCGACGTAGTGTACAACAATTATTTAAAGATATACACAGATGGAGCCAAAAAAGGTGAAAACTGTGGAACATAAATTTGTTGTGAAGATCGTTTCATAAAAAACAAAAACCAAAATAAGTACAAATACCATGATTATCCAATGCGAAATCATAGAAATTCTTCTAAAGAAAGGAATAATCGCAGATAGCAATAATTTGTTGCTGTGATAGCAAAGGAGCAGTTAAAACAATAAATAATGAAAAAATAAAAAACACCAACGACTATAGGAATATTGAATGAAGTTTTACTCTTGCTTTTTGAGGCTTTTGCAAGAGTGGGTTTTTTACGTGGATGATATTTTTCCGATAATAAGGAAAAGATACTTAAAACCAAGATTGAATACTATTATTGGTTTTTACAGGAATATGCAGCTCTCCGTCGTGGTAGAAGAAGAAAGCCAACTACCGTTCTTAGACTTTTTGTCAACATGAACGAAAACGTCCCTAGAGCTAAATGTTTACAGGAAATCAATAGATATTGATAAAGTCATTCCCAACACCTCCTACCGCTCCTATCATCTTTCACATTACATATTTCAATTACATATGATCCATCCAATGTTAACGAAAAGTTTAGTAAAAGAAACTAGACATATATTTCAAATTACTATATATTAAACGATTAAAAGAACTTTGCATTGGAAGCCTTTCACCGGTCTACTAACTGATCAACAGCCCGAATAGTATCATTGGAATTTAGTATGATTTTCTTCAGCAAAACTAGAAAAAACACACGGGTTAGACGTAGTATATAGTAACAGAACTAATCAACTCAAGCATGTTATTGAAGATTGATTAACAACTCAATTGATCAAATGGTAAAATCGGAAATATAAAAGATTGATTACATTTGTCGCAATAAACTCTATATACGATAAGTCACGAAACATCTATCATAGTCAGAACTAGCTAAGAAGAAGGATTTAACGAATTTAGATCCGAAGTAGCAGAAAAAATCATCCAAGAGAATCATAACATTTCCAAAAATTACCACAGAAATTCAATAAAATAGATATTTTTTATGGTTTAAATTTACCACCCCTATACCTGTGACTTCAATATTAAAATAGATAATATAATGATAATAAACTGTAATTTAAACTTATCGTCTTCTAAACTAAATCTTATATCCTATCTCACTACTACTAACGAAATTAACTCTTAATAAAAATTATAAAAATTATTATTGTTAGATTAAAGAGAGAAATTTTTCAGATTAGTTTCAAAGTAGGATTGAGTCACCAGTGAATTTTATTTTTTTGAAGATTTTCACATCATCTGCATAAGTTTTAAGTTTGCTATTTTTAATTGCTGAGGTAACATCATTCATCTAGTCATCATATAATGAGTAGAAGAGGCACCACTTGACTGTCTTGAAAAATTCCTGAGTTGGCAAATGATGTGGATATAGACAACCTAAATAAAATATTATATTACCAAAGATCGAACATTTTAAAAATCAATTTATTTTTCATATTTTGAAAGCAGACAGGGTTAAAATTATTTTTTGATCACTCTTTTATAATATACCCAACAATGAATAACACAAAAACCAAACTTAAAGAAACAAAAAACTATCTTTAACTACATTGAACAAGAACAAAAACAACAACAAAAAACAAATAAAAAACAAAAGTTAACAAAAAAATAGTAAGAGAAAACAAAACAAACACAAAGAAAAAATAAAAGTTGAAATGAGTTGAAAGTTAAAAATGGAAGCTTAGTGTACAAAATGAATTTTTGCTTTTAGGGGTTAAAGACATGTACATTTTTGTTTTGTTTTTATTTTATTTTTGTTTTATATTTTAGTAGTGAATATGTGAATAAAAAAAAAAAAACACAGGCAAGGAAATGTTTCTAACATTTGCCGGGAGGGAATTATATAATATGAAATACGTGATGGTTTCAAATTTTAGTGGTTTCTTCATCTACTAAAACTAAATATTAACATACGCATATAACTTTATGTTTGTTTATATATGTATATGGATGCTTATATTAATGTGTATATGAATTTGTTTAAATATGTTAACAAAACATAAAAATAAAAAAAAAATTGTGTATTGTGTGCTTTTGAAAAAGGATGTTTATCCTTAAGATTTTTGTTTTTGCTTTTTTGTTTAGTTGGTATTTTTGTATTGTGTTACTTACATTCCTTCAAAGGGTTAACTGTGCTAACAAAACTGTTCCTACAAGTAAACCCTAAATTAAATATTTTTTTTTTAAATAGATTTTCTATTCTGTTATTTTTAATTTTATTTAAATTAGAAGGAGAGTATTATAGTTTATGTATTACTAAATTAAATATTTGTATACTGAAATGAATAAAAAACTTTAAAAGCGAATTTTTTTTATCTATATTAAAATCGGGGTAGTTTTCTACTTCTGTCCTTTGGCATTAAATAAAAAATAATGAAATTTAAAATGTTTTTTTGTTTTTTTTTTTTGCTTCAGACCAAAATGTGTTACACCAAACAAGTGATATCGTGATGTGGTAATGGAATTAATTTTGGAAATTTTCAACCTAATTTATTTTAATTTGACCGGCTTTAATAAAAATATTACCGTTTTTTATGAATTTTTTTTTATAATTTGGACGACTATCTCAACTTTTTATTTACAAAGCCATTGAAGAGTAGTATTGATGTTTTTGTTTTGTTTATATGTATAAACAAAACGTAAACGTTATATGTATAAACAAACAAAACGTGTTATGTTTATATGTATAATTAGCCAAAACATAAATTAGAGTTAGAGAAACCTTTATTATTATACTTTCCCATAGCGTTTGTTTGTTTTTGAAAAAAAGAAGGAGTAGTTAGAGGAAAAACGAGAAAAAAGTAGGAAATTATGTTCGGCGGAGAGTTGCGAACTATGTTATAAATTTTTGCAAATCAAACAAGTAAAAACTGTCTGTTATTGGGAATAAGTAGTGGAATGTCATTCTAGTATATTCTAGATGTTCTGAGTATAAATGAATTTCCATAATCAGTCTTAAAAATTTAGGTTTATATTTCTACGGTTTAGAAAGGTTGGAAAGGTTGGTTAAGAGATATAAATATTGTTTTTAGTTGCTTCCGAGTACATGTCTACTCCTACAAGGCAAGAGTTAACAGATTTAGATCAAGGAGTAGTTAAATGATAAATATTCAAATCTAGTCTCATTCTGTCCTTACGTATATGTACCAAGAAGCTTTGATAATATATATTTAAGTACTTTGGATTGCAAACGATCAATTATTTCAATGTTGGAGTTACTAGATCTTTCCTATCTCGTAACATATGGAAAGATCTAGTAACTCCCATAGACAGATGGTAGGTGGTAAGTTTTTATACTACTAATTTATTCTATAAAGACAATTTGGCGAACCGTCAATACATCTGATTGAATTTTATTCTTAACCCCTTGGTTTTGTTGATAATTTAAGCTCTTCAAATGCTTACCTAAGTGACTCACAGTTTATGTACACTAGCTATTATTAAAATTAACAAAGACTAAAATTAACTTTCTTTACGGTTGAGAAAAGTAATATGAACAGATTGAGATTTATCGGCTTTAATTTTTCATGTTTTAATCATTTTTTTTTATATCCAACTTTAGTTGTTTTAAAATTTTTTGGAAAATAAACGTAAGTTGTAACGAAACGCCAGAATAACTGTCTCAGTGAGAACTGCTCAACATAGCAGTGAGAACACTCGATGATGTTGAAAAGAGTCATGTAATAATTAAGTGAAGTAGGAGATAGGACATTCCCTTGAGAAACAGCAAATTTTACGCAATGAATAATTCGGTTTTCGACCTGAACACTCTGCTGATCACCAACTAGTACGTATAACGAAATATATCAGAGAAAAATTTGAAGAACAGAAGTCTGTGGGTATTTTATTTTGTGATATAGAAAAAGCTTTCGACTCTGTATGGTACGACGGTTTGATCTACAAACTATATTGTATGCATTTTCGCCTATACTTAGTCAAAATAATCAAAACCTTTCTATATAATAGAACTTTTTGTGTCAAAATCGACGACACTCAATATTCAAAATTCAAGTTGCCAGCAGGCGTGCTCCAATGATCAATTCTAACTCCTATCCTGTACAATATTTTTATATCTGACATTATCATCCCAAATTTATGCTACATTGGTTTGTTTGCCGATAATAACAGCCTGTATAGTACTGCTACAAATCCTGCAGTCATCATGCAAAATTTGGAAAGCGGGCTCAATACTCTTCACCAATACTATTACAAATTGAAAATCAACGCTTCTAAAACGGGCGCCTGCTTCTTCTCAAGGAAAAGAAAACCATGTAATTTGCCAAGCAGAAACCTTAACCTAAATGGTACTATTATCGAATGGAGTTCCAGAATTAAATATCTAGAAATTATCCTAGATTATAAACTTACTTTCGGACCCATCATTGAGTATAAAACAAAAAAAAACCTAATTTTAATTAAATTTCTCTATGGTTTAATAAACAGAAGATCTGCCCTATCAAAACAAAATATAACTTTGATTTTTAAATCAATATTCCAAAGTTTATACTTATATGAATCCCAAATATGGGGAGATTGTGCCAATTGCCACAAAAAATTACAAATTGCGCAAAATAAGCTTCTAAAAATGATCTTAGATCTTCCATGGTATCACAGCACGACGGATATACATTTGAAATCAAAAAGTTTGCCGATAACTGATAAAATTACAAGCAGGCAAACCAAATTCAACAACAAGTGCGAATACTCAAGTAATTGCTTATTTCGGAATCTGGTTAATTATTGATCATTGATAGGCTGCGCTTGTCTAGTTTTACTGTTTGTACTGTTCGCTTTTAAGCTATAGTTATAGTTATAGTGATAGTTACAATTACAGTTATAGTTTCCTAATTTTTTTTAGTTTTAGTTCTAAGTTTGTTTTTAAATAAAAATAAAAATAATCGAAAAGGTTTTTTTTCTCCAATTTTCCTTTTGTCCTAGTAAAATTATTTTGTAATCAATAATTAAGCAGGCAATATAGTAATATGTAAAAAAAAATGTAAATTGTAGTTGATACGATGATTTAATCTAAGCTCTAAATTAATATTTTAAGTCGATAATGTCAGTATATGTTAACTATATTTTGGAATGAATAAACAAAAAAAAAATATTGTATTCAATCCGTCTCTTTGACCATTTCGAACCTTCTCTTTGACAGATAGAAAGATAAAAGTTGATGACCGTAGTCGGGTAGAAGTTTTTAATTTTGTGTGTAGAAGTCCTCGTGCCAAACTTTGTTAAGGACTTGCGTAATTAACAGAAAATGAGCCCTCGTGCCAAACTTTGTCAAGGACTTGCGTAATCTACAGAAAAGGAGCCCCCGTGCCAAGCTTTGTTAAGGACTTGAATAATCTACAGAAAAGGAGCAGAACAACACTTTTTCTTACAAACTTCAAATAAAACTTTTAATTGTTAGTATTTCATATACAGTTCTAGTACAAACAAAAGTCAAGGGACAAATGTTAAATTTATTTATATAATTTGTATATACAAAGAACTAGAATACAAATATTTTTAAATATTCTAATTTATTTTTTGTATGAAAGTTTTTAATTTAATCAGTTGTGAAAGCGATTACCATCGAAAATTTTTGTCCCAGTGATGAAACTCATTTCTCGTTAATTGGCTGGGTTAGAGTTATCCTCAAGATTTAACTGGTTCCACTTAATTCTACAAAAGGTACTGTTTAAAGTAAATGAAATAACTGAAGGTAGTATTGATTCCAATGATTTAAGAAATACAAGTTTTTGAGTAATGAGAGTAATAAAAGTAATAAGAGTAGACCGTTTGTATCAAACAGAATCATACCACAAATTATAAACTTACTAGCTACTCCCAGCGTAAAATTCAGCTGGACAAGCATTAATAAAATATTTATTTCCTCTTCATTTAAATGTTGAACTCAAAACAAAGTTTTCTATTTTCGCAAAACAATTAATTTTTCATAGCATATCGGTTAATTTAAGCATACAATTTTTTTACATAGGTTATTTTTTTTCCATAATATTCTTATTGTTATTGGAGTGTAATCCGGAGTCACCGATCTACAACTGTTCATTCTGATTTCAAATTTTATTTTGTATAGAACGGTGAACCCGAATCTCGAGATAAAGAAGTTTTCTAATTTCAGCACCAATTCAAGAAATAATCAATATTGCCCTTGATATATCTTCTCAATATTATTTTGCTTCTGGTGTTTCTCCAATAAGAACGATTTTTAGCAAATCTAGTGAATTTTTAAATACCATCATGTCAACAATATAGGAATATTTTTTCTTACTTGTCAATATTTTGTTTTACAACATAAGCATTTGTATGAACTTGAAGATGTAAATTGTCAATTAGAAACATTTCGAGGTGGCTAACTCGAAGACAAAAAATAGGGAAATTTAAAAAATTTGAATAGGTACTTTATTTTTTGGGTTATTTTAATTGTTTTAATGACTTTAAATTATTCTAATTTGAGAAAGCTTCATATTTTATTGATTTTATGATGTTTTGCTTTTATTTGGTTTCTGTATTAAATATTATTAAATATATAGTTTTCTATATGGGTTTAGAACTTGGATATTTTTTGCTATGCCATTTTTTAAATTTTTTTATTTTTGAATCCGTTATTTTTTCAGGTAATATTTTGAAATAGGTTATGATTTAAATTTTTGGGTTCTGGTCACTGCTTTTTCCTTTAAAATAAAAAATAAAAAAATACAGTCTGTAAAAACAAACATTATTAGTGAATTTAATATACTTGTGTAAAATATTTTTGATTGCTACATTATAGATAATGCCTGGGTACATTAATATAGACACTTGTAAATTGCTGGACGCGATACTAAGTAATTAAACGTCATAATAATTTGTTTTTTTTACAAAACTAAAATAATTATAGATTGTTGTCAATTAACATTACGATAATGTTTTTACTTATTTTGCAACACAAAATCGAATTAAAAGGCAATGTTTTATTGCAAAGCTTATTGCATAAATTTAAAATTTTTATTCACATATTGGAAATAACATATAACGATTGTATGTATATACCAATATATGTTTATTGGTTATAATAATGTGTTTAATAATTATTTTGCCTCAGGATAATTTAATCATAAATTAAATATGGATAATATTTACAACATAATATTTAACGAATTGCATGATTTTGCTTTAAAAATTTTTTTTTTGTTAGTTATTTGTATTTATATACATAAAATATTATGTATTTGAGCATTAGTTTGTAATTCACATTAAATATCAAATAGTTAATATTAAATAGTTAATATAATTCAAATCAATAGTTAAAATAAGATATATCTTTATTTTGATTAATTTTTCTTTATGACTTAAAATTCTATAAATATGTTAAATCTATTAAATCTTATAAGATTTTTGAGAATCAATTGTTTTTATAGATCTTAATTTTTTAAGTTAAAAGTAAGTCGGTCAGTCTGTAAAACTTATTTTGATGTTGCAATAAACATAGAAGTTTTTAGTGGATTGAATGCTAACAGTTTTTCAAACTGCCCTTTCCTATCAAAAATAATTGTTGAACATATTTCAATAGCTTATAAGTTATACTACAATATTTACAATGTTTTCCGAGCATTTATTTATCAAATTACTGGTTTATCAACTGATTAAATGTGGAAAACTACTTCTGTTGTCAGGAACTAAGCCTGTTACATATGTAAACGTAGTTTAAGTAGATTACTACATGTAAATGTAGTTTAAGATATTATTATACATTATCAAAGTAGTTTTTAAGTTTAACAGTGATAACAATAAAGAACATGATATAACATATCGCTGCGGAAAGATTCCGAAGCCTACTTAAATAGAATAGCTCCATTTTATTTAAGTTGTTACCAGATTATACTCGCAAATTATACAGCAGTCAGAAATAGAGTTTTTTTTTGCTTCATCGGAAATCGAACCCGTTGAAAGGCAGGTGCTCTATCTACTGCACCACGCAGCATGTGATTGGTTTTGATGTAATTTCTGAAACATACAATAATATAATAACTTTGTAATGTAATAATAAAATAAATAATATTGATTCATATTGGTTCATATTGGAATAATTGCAATTCAACATAATTTAGTTGAATCAAATATAACCATATAGAATTAGTGTTCACCCGCTCCTCGAAATTCGTGGAAATTTAATAAAAAAAATCGTATTCAATCTCATTATGAATTTATTGTTTTACTCGCATTTCAATATACATATACTTGGTACTATATTTTACTTTATTCTTGATTTATCTTAGACAGTAACGGCATACGTAATAATTGACATATGTATTTAAAAAAAACACCAAATTAAAATTGAATTCTGGCGAGGAAAAGTAGAAACTTTGTACTTTGGTGAATTTGATAAATGCATTTCGAATTTGTATATACTTTACTTATATATGGCGTGAAATTTGAAATTAAAATTTCTAATTGAAAATTAAAAAAAATGTTTGAAAATATTTATTTTCGCTACGTTTCTATTTAAATTAATTTTAAAGAATAATATCTAATGAAAATCGGTTGTGAAAAGTTCAGATATTTGTACTCTACTTTTTTCAAATTAAATATAATGATGTTAGTTAAAACATTAATAACTTTCTTTAGGTTTTAGGAACTTTTTATAAATAAGGAATATAAAGATTTCGTTTTTGAACGAATTGATATATAAATGTAATTTTATACCAACATTGATTTTTTTTCGTTCTTATGCTCTTGACAGTATCTTAGGGACAATTATCTTGTCGTACATTACATGAGGCGGTACGAGCCAGAATGGACCATGTAAAAAAAATACTTTAGAGATAAAATTGCAATAGAAAAAAGGTTAATCACTTCAAGCAGTCTAGTCCTTTTAGAAAATAAATTGTAATCATGTTCAAATTCGTTCAATGTTACTTGTTTTTTTTGCACGATGACAGAAATTTTTATTTTCTGGCTGGGACCACCTTAAATATGGTATAGCAATTTTTTTTATTATATAAAGTAAATTGATATTTATATATTATAATGTTTCTGGTGTTTATCAACTTTATTTTTTCTCATTTTTTTTAGTTATTAACTACTTATGCAATGAAAAAGAGTACAGGACCAAGTTGAAAAACCAAATAAATAATTTTGTTTGCCGTCACAGAGGTTCACATCTGGACCTTTCGGTTGAAAGACATGTGTTATACCAGTTATACCCACTGCGAACCACCCAGAATGTACATCTTAATATCTTACTTGTACATTTCATATCATATAGAAGCAGTGTTTTGCGTCCATCAAATACTGCTGGAATTCATCATCTGGTATTGTAGTATTACACTACATGCATTTCAGTAATGCAAGTATCCTTCAATAATGTATAATTTTTTTTTGTGTATTTTTATAATTAAATAACGGAGTTGGTAAGTTTGCAATAAGTGCTTTAACAATATTCAAAATATAATTATAATGATTATATTATGTATATGTAAATATATAGGTTTTATTGTTTATACAAAATGGTGATATACACAAAATATTCAATTCAAAATAAAAAAAAAAAATAATCAAATAGAATATCTGATACTAGAGGAGTATGTTTTAATTACTTTCAATTAGAGAAGTCGATGAAAGGAGTTTCTTTCGTTTGACTTACGGTAGTAACGATGATAGTGATGTCAGGTAAATATCAAAAACTGGCCTGTTTTAAAATCATTACGTTACGTAGCGGAGCAAAAACCTTTATAAATATAGTGCTTATAAGTTATATATAATTTCCTTGGTTGCATTAAAGGTCTACTATTTACTGAAGTTTTCGATTAATTTTACATTGTTATGAGATTAAAAAAAAACAGCTCTCAAAACATTCTCTAAGCTACAAAGATTGATTGAAAAATTTATTTTACTGAGTTAAAATTTTGATGTGTAAATATAATTTTTAAATAACTCAAATTCAGTTTATGTTCGAATATATGTGTATATATGTAAAGTTTATCTATTATATATTATATATACATATATATCTATAGTATATATGTATATATATATGCATATAATATATATATATATATATATATTATAGATAAACTTTACAATTTAACTTTAGTATTTTTATTGTATTATTTTAATGCTAACATATACATTTATAATTCATAATATCTCAAAGGTGTTTTTAAGATAATTTAACAATTTTTTTTTTAAAATTTCAATAAATTAATTTTCCAATTTTAACTCAAAAGATAAATTATTATTCAAAATATTATGAAATTATTTTTTAGCTAATTTTTAATCTGATTATGTAAAACTTGATTCAAAATTTTTTGATTCTTTGAATCTGTTTACACTATATTAATTGGACAGATACTCGCTGAATTTAACTGCATTTTTTGACTTTTCAATAGGTGCCACCATAGAAAAAGTAGTATAATATATATATACTATTTTATACTACTTTTTCTATGGTATCACCAATAATAATTTCCAATTCCTAATTATTTCCAATTATATCTATTTCATCTGTATATGCACATATATACTGACTATAATTAAATTCTTATCCTTTTTTATTGTTTTCTATTCTTCATTAATATGTTCATAACAATTGAAATAAATTTGTTATACTATAGGATATAAATGAGAAAGTACATAATAATTGTTTTTAGATTTTATAAAAAAAACTGTTGTATTTAGCCTATAAAAGATATTATTTTTCAGAGATGGCTTGGTGAAGTCTATACTACAGAATCTTGGTATCGTCTATATAAAAATTTATAATATACAATTATTGAGTCATGCAATATCAGAAATATAAATTTGTTGTATAAAATAGGAACAAATACGGATATTTGTGGTAATCCTGGTGAAATGTGGAACATATTAAACTTTGTTTTTAATTTGTTTGTATATATACTTTAAAATATCTATCCGTTTTACAGTATTTTTGTTAATTATGAATAAATACAAAATATTTTTAATTTTGAAAAATCCATCTCGCCAAAACTATCAAAGGCTTTATTAACATCTATAGGATACATTATATTATTAAATTAGGACTTTTATTTTAGTCTCAATATTACTACGATTGCTAGTTCTATCGTACATCTCTCTGTAGTTTTAGTATACTTTATTCCATTTCAATGAATTTGGTGATATTTTGCAGTGTATTGTTCAGGAGATTTTCTTGTTAAAAAATATTCCTGTTTAGTTTTAGTTTTAAGGTTAGTGAAAATCAGGAGTATAGCTTCGGTAGAATTATTTTTTCGAATATAGAGTACGGTAAAAATACAATATACGTCTTTTTAAACCATTAAAGTGGGTTGGCATCAAAATCAATAAAAACAAAAATCAGTTAAACCCGTTAACTACAAAATCTCTAAAAAAAACCATATAAAAACATCCGTGCGAAAATTTTATTTTGAAGTTCAATATATTTGTTACTGAAAATAAAAGTATAAATTTTGTTAAATTTCTACAATGTATACTTCATATAAAAATAAAAGAAAAATTATAATTTCAAAATCTTAACACTTTTTTTTTATAATGTACTGTAAACATATAACTTTGAACGAGTTACAACCTTCATATACCTCGGAACAACAATTAGAAACGATAATAGTATGCAGCTCTGCATTAATAACAGAATTCAGGCCGGAAACAGATATTACTATGCAAACAGAAATTTGCTACAATCAAAGTTAATATCAATATTAAAAGTAAAGATGACGATATATAAAATTTTTAAACGACCCATATTGACGTATGGATGCGAGATATAAACCATTAATATAAACGAACATAAGATATAGAAAGCCCGAAAGTAATCGTAGTAAAGGAAGACCAAGGAGCAGATTGAAAGACAATATTCAAAATGATGCCCAAGCCCTACAAGCTCTAAATTGGAGACAAGCGACCTTTTTGGAGGAGTATTGTTATGCAGACCAAAGCTCACCCAGAGCTGTAGCGCTATAAGATGATGCTGATAATGATGATGACTGAACATATAACATATAAATATATTTATTAAAAATGTACCTTTTATAATATTTTATATTGACGTTTAGTTTTTGTTTATTTATTTTTAAAATTACTCCATTTTTTTATTTAATTAATTAAAAAAATTACTCTATTAATTTAAACCGAAGGATAATATTTTTTCTGCAGAATGAAATTTAATAATGCGTAGTTGATTCTCTTTTTCTAATTTATTTGCGTTAGCATTTGCGTCAAGAATCATTACAATGTAGTGCAAAAACTTTAAACAAATGTGTGAATCATTTATAAAAACATGCCAGCCAATTAATGTATTGTATTAGACGTTTGTGATAAAGCCTGTATGTACATCTTCAATTTTTTTAACCTAATATAATATTTTATAATTTTATATTTATCTTGAATAACTTTGATAAAAGTAAGTACCAATTTTGTCTTTCGTTTTTAAACAAAATTTAAATTCATATATTTAGTATATTTTTGTTTGAATTCAAAAACGGGGATATCGCCGAAATATCGCAGAAAAACAGAAAAAACCATATACAAATTATGACAGGGCAGAAAATTGAATCCTGAAATTTGTTGAGATTTGTAATGATACCTGTAATAAACGTATTTTACTTATATTTTGAAATTTGGTATTTTAATTATTACGGATTTAGTCAATTATACAGATTGGATTTTTTGAATTTTGAAGCCAACCCACTTTATTGTATTAATAACACATTGTATTCAATATTCGAAAAGGTGATTTTGAGAAGGTGAAAGGTGAAATTTGATCACTCCACTCAGTAAAGGATCCTACATTTATCTCAAAGATAAAGAAGTTGTATGTTTGCCAGCGCTTCTTACTCATAGGACATGTTATAACTCGTATAATTCACTATAAGAATCAGTGATTCCAACCTCTGAAAATGTTTATTCAATTGACAGTGACTGGTAAGAAAAGTTGTTATGTGACGAACTTCTTTTCTTCCCATTTTCAACAGCTCTATAATTTTTTTTATCTATATATTAATATACATAATGTCTTTGAGGCATTAAAATTTAAAAATTACCATAAACATATTTTTTTACAGTTTCCTATGGTGATTTCTCTATCAAAAAGTAAATAAAATATATAATTTGAAATTATATTTAATCAAATGTTAAATGTGCCCGGAGACCTACTGACACGACATAGTGTTTATTACTTATTCACAAATATTTTTAACTATATCAATAAGGTTTGTGACGTTTTAAAGGCAAATAATGCGTTCAACAGATAATAAATAAATAAATTCATATCCATACATACATACAACATATATATAGATACATATACATACAATCGTATAACATTATTAATTTTGCAAATCTATCAAAAATTTTCAACATTATTAATAGAAAAATGAATTTATGTACTACGATATTACAATAATAAGTTATATTTACATTTAAGTATATATCTAAAATTAAATTTAAAAATATTTTTTTCTCATATTTTTTCAAAGTTAAGTCGTCGTCTTTCAAAGCATAATTTTTGTATCATTTATTTTAGATACTTGACATTTTCTATGCATATTAAAACTAAATAAATCAAAATTTGTGTCAGTTATAAATATTTTTAGCCTATATTTTTGTTAGCTTGACGTTTATTTAGATACAACAAAAAAAAAAAATTAATTTTTGCCAAAACCAAAATACAAAAATAATCAAAACAAAAAAAAATTATAAGAATAAATAAATTAAAACAAAAAAAAAGTAAATTCACCATTATCACCATTGTTAGGATAAAAATTTTCCAGTTTAAGTCCTATTTTTTATTATCCTTATTTTGTTTTATGCTATAGTGAAATTATTGTTCTACAGTATGTATATCGGTTTTTTTTTTATAAATTTATTCGGAAACCCAAACAAGTCCCTAAAGGACTTCATTCGAAGAAAATGAAAAAAGAACTTTTATATTACCGCAAAATCATCTCAAGTGCCTTAACAAACAAAAAATTGGTTGTACAGTGGGGGAAAAAAAAAAATAAATTAATAAATAAAACAAAATAAAATAAATTGAAAAAACACAAAAAAAAAAAAAAAAAAAATCTAAAGGAATTAGGATGAAGATATAAAAATACGTTTGTATTTTATCAAATATTTTTTTATTATGATTTTCTTAAAAAACTAAGGGCAATTCAAAAGAATTGGTTTGATGGTCAGTTTCAAATTTTCAGAATAATATTTGGAAATAAATTTTGTAAGTTTACTTTATATTTTATTCTTACCGTTGGCAAGGATAAAGGTAAGAAATATATAAAAGAATTTAAAAAAAAAAATGGTTCGATTGAAGGTTTTTGAGGAGAAATTTTTAAAATCTCAAAAACATAAAAGCTTTCTCTCCTTGTGAAATGCTTGGATTGAAATACGATTCGACATTCTATAAACACTCTCACTATAAACAAACTTCTATAATCCGTTTTGAATCATCGTTGTATTTTTATTATATAGAGGTGGTAGTTTGTAGCTTGTTGCGTCCTTTACTAGACTTGTGAAGGTTAGACTAGATGAATTTAATTCTTCTGAACCTAGCACATGATGTCTATACAAATTTAGTATCACAACAACATGACAATGGTCAAGTGGAACTAATTTTGATGAAACATTTTTTTTATTACAATTCCAAAACTATTAAGAAATATAAGAATAGTTTTCGAAGCGAAGGAGCTGAAAACATCCTTTAAAATAGTGAAATTCCATTTAATTTCAGGTTTCACCAAATTATTCTAAATTTGTTTTTGTCATTTGTTTTATCCCAATGACAAAGGGTAATCGATAAAGGGTACGAGACCACACCAAAAAACAGACCAAACTATAAAGCATTTTTTATCGTCATCGGGAATCGAACCTGGAAACTTTCGGTTGAAAACTAGGCGTTCTACCTACTATTATGACTTAGTGAGATCTTTTAATCATTGCAATTTTTTTATATGCAATTTTAGAGTAGGTTTAAGCGTTATTAATTTTTAAGAAATTTGGAGCTCGACTATATTTAGTTTACCCCAGCTTATAATTTTGATTACATATTAATTTATCAGCAGATCTTCATTGTTGTTTTGGTGTTATTGTATAATATAACTGAGGTAATTATATAGCTTTTATAATTATACATATTTTGTATTTGATTTTAAAGAATAATGTTATAAAAGGTCAGGAAATAACTAAATGAGACTAAACCCTAGCCCGTTAAATTTATTTTTTGTCTGTCAAAACAATATGTAAAAAGTCAATAATCAGAAGATTATACGTTAACTAATAATATATTGATATACATAGAATTAATTTATATAAGCAATAAAATGTTATTATGCCAACAAAGTTACTGTTTTTTTTACACACTACAAACGTAATATTTGACAATAAAGGATTTTGTTGTGGTAATATCTGGAATTTTGGAGTTTCAAAGGTTTAAAATAAAATAACTTTCACAGATATTTAATGTTTTGGTGGTACAGCTAATTCGTATAATAAAAAATCACGAGAACCGATGTTAATTTTTTCATGCTTGATTTTTTGCAATAATATATACAAGCACAAACAAACAGTTAGTGATCAGAAGGTGACATCGGAAATGTATCTAGAAAATTTCAACCATACAATGTACATAAAAATATGCCAAATTTTATGAACTGACAACATTGTGTTGGCAACATAATATATGTACTTTGTTTACAATTCCGATCACTCTAAACGCATGGTCTCTGAAATAAACGTCAAATCAACAAATGTCAAAATATCATAGTCATTTGTGGATAACTATTTTGTGGATAAATTTTTAAAATATTTCAACTGAATATATTTGTGAAAGAAAAATTTAATATGGACAATTTGGTAAAAACATTTTTTTTTGCTTTTTTGAAGAAAAATCTCCTTCGTGCTTTAGCTTTATTGTTAATTAAAGCATCTTTCTTCCATGAGTCGATTTCCTATTAAAATTAAGGTAAATAAATTAAAATAAAAAAAAATAATTTTAAATTGATTTTTAAAACATGAATTAAAATTTATACTTATTTTTCTTTGATTTTAAAACTTTTTCCTCCATCTTTTTTATTTATTACTTGATGAATAAAAAAACTCAACACAACTGTACCAAACTACACTATGTATCAACAAATTTTCGTATACATGATTTAACAACTCGTGTCGTGAAAGTGAGTCACGGATAAACTGTCAAATTAATTACCGATCATCAGACAATGTAAACGTTGTCGATATATTTACGATGTCACGGAGACTGACTGTTTGAACTATTCAAATATGCTGGTGAGTCCTGAAGTGTTATTGAAATCAGTTTGTTCGATTTATTTCTATTAAAAAAATATATGAATAAAATAAAATAATATGTATCGATTGTCAGTAAATAGAATATATGTAATACAAAATTTAACCATTTTACGATTAAAATAAATTTTATTAATAAATTTTAGTAATTGATATTAAATGCAAATAATAGTGATAAGTAGGTTTATTACGATTTCTAAAAACAAAAATAAATTTTAGAGTAAAATTTCAAATAAATAAAATGCTTTAAAAAGATATATTTTTACAGCAAATATGTCTTTTTAAAGTAGTGGTTGCCTGAATATAAATAAAACTATTTTAAAAAATATCAAGTGTACCAATTGCCTAACAAAATTTTTTTTGTTATTTGATCTTGATTTCATGTGATTTCAAAAATAACATTGTACATTTTAAAAATCTATACAAAAAAAATTTTCTTTGAGTTAAAGTTTATTACTTTACTACCAACAAAATTGGAAGCAATATGCGGTACAAACTAATTTTTTTCATCTGAGATCGCACCGAAATCATGCCAAACATCGCTTCTACATATTTTTTATTTAATATAATATTACTAGGGTCCCGTATTGAGCATTTATAATTCAAGTTAAGTATTAGCTTGTGTGTAAAAATAATTTTCTTGATACAGATTCGATTTTTGAATGTATCGAAAGATGACAGAGACTGAACAGAAATTATCTGTCACAAAATTTGACTTTCTGTAAGTTGTTTTTCAATTTAAATGACATATTATTAAAAATGTAATGCAAAATAATAATTAGAATAAAATAAAACTCGCAGCTGTTAAGATACTAATAATCTAAACTCTAACTTAAGTATAAGAAGACTCTGCAATAGATCAACATATTACATTTTTACAGAAGCAATTTGATAATTTCAATTTAAATCTGTGTAATTTACCGTGTTAGTCTGTTACTATTTTTTTTTTATTAATAATCTTAATTGTAAATTATTCAAAAACCAATGGCACAAATTAAGATATGGTACTCTATGAGTAGAAAAGTTTTGAAAATAAAGATAAAATTTTGGAAAAGAAAACAAAAATTATTATAGGGGATCCATGAAAAGTTTTGAGAAATTTAATTCCAATGAATTTTACTAAAATTAAACAATTACTTTTCTATCTTATAACTTCTTTAAAATAAATGTAAATAACTATAGGTACTCTATTATATAAAGATGAAATTGGCGGTCATATGACTAAAGAATTCAACTGATTTTTTTTTGTTGTTTTTATATTAACATTTTTTTTAGATGAATTTGTTTTATTGTTTTTATTTGACATATGTATATGTGTACATATTGGTTCATTGTAAGTAATAATGATAACTGATTAGTTTGTTTTTGTTGTTGTTGTTGTTTATTTTAGGACGAACTCACATATATGTATAATGTATGTGGGGAATAACAAAACAATATTAATAGAAATTTTTCTGAAAAATGTAAAGTAGGTATATATACAAATAATAATATTTAAATGACACAAAATAGAAATATTTTCAACCGTATGCGTATTTCTGTTGTATGTGTATACAACTTATTTATATATGAAGAGTGCATTAAGGAGAAGAAAGATAAAATGAGAAGATGTTTACTACGCAAGTCCTTAAATGCTTGTCTATTGTAATTATAGACAACTACGTTCAGTTTTTTCTTAAAATTTTTTATAAATTATCCACATCTACATTTTCGGCAAGGGGCAACAAGTCCCCATAACATTAACTCTCCTCGTGAATTTAGTCCACTTCAGTGAGAAATAAGTCCACAAAATTCAGGCAGTAATGGAAAATAAGCCCACCTTTAATTTTGATGGACTCATTTTGATGGACCCACCAAAAACTGAAACAAGGAAAAATTACATAAAGATATACCCTTAGGGACTTGTGACACTTTTGAATAGTCAAAATTTCTATGTAACCAATTTCAAAATCTCTCCGAATTCAGAATTTGTACATTGTAAATACAGGGGTTATGTCCTCTCGTAGAACTGGCAAACGGGTGATTCTTTCCTGGTTTCCATAGGTGGCCTTAGCATGCGCGGCGCCATGTTTGTGGCGGCCTAAGCCCACACGGCGTTTTAAAGCTTACTAAAAGGTTCAAAAGTTTTATTAAAAGTGGAACTCTGGTTATGTGACGTCGCCCGATTCTTTTCACTTAAGTCTTTTGGAAAAGGGGTTATAGTTACCCCTTTAAAAATCTGTACATTTATATTCTTCCGAAAAGCCCTGAAATAATCACCCATTTTCTCTTGGACCCATCCCTGACGAGAAAAAAAAAGTTGATCGGCTCTCGTCTCGCTCAATATGTATTTCTGCTAGACACTGTAAGCGAAATGATTAAACATTTTATTATGTTGGCAGTACTAACCATTTTTTACTGTCAAAAAAGATTATTGATATATAAACAAAATATGTCTTATAAAATTTTTTGGATAGCATTAGTGTGGAATTAGTTTAAAGGTTTAAAATATTTTTCAAATAAAGTTTAGTACATAAACAGTAGTAATTAAAACAGATAGTAAAGATGGATTTTTTTTTTCTTTTTCTCAAAACAAAAACACATTTTTTAATAATAATGCAAAAAAATTAATAAAAAATTGTTTATTAATCTTTACTTAACTATTCTCGATTTAATTTATTCATTTAGTTTACGCGCGATGTGTCTAACAGAATATGGGTAAATATTAGGACATAATGTACGTAATAGGACGTAATGTATGCACTTAATTCATGCACATTTTCGATATTTAACCTTTCGACCCACCCGGTACAACGTATGCGCCATTAAAAGTTTTAACATTCCTAAAACTAAGAAATTGTATATAAATTGGTTTGAATCAATACCAAATCGTTTTTATAATTCTTTCAAAAATCAAATTAAATTTGAGATATTTTTTGTCCACAGGGTATGCGTTATTTTTCGGAGAGAATCAATTACAAAGTGTACAGTGGGTGACACATATTTTGTATAGTTTATGAATAATTCTAATTGAGGAAGTACATGAAGTGTGAAAATATTGCTAAAATAAATTAAAATTAAACAAATTTTAGTGTTATAATTACAGAAGGTAAGATCGTTTTTTATAAATATTCAATATTTTTGTATATTGAGAAGTAGTACATAATATCAACAGTACATTGCACAATACATTAGGTTTTGTTGTATTACAATGTTGTACTAGGCCGCCCCACTTTGTAGGCACATTTTACCCAATATAAATGTTGAATATGTACATAAGATATCCTCCAAACATATTTGATCCTAACTTTGTAATTCGAAAGCCGGGTCGAAAGGGTTGATATGTTATTTGATAAACGTTTGAACTCAGATATAGCTGTTCGAACAGTTTCAATGTTCACCAACAAACAAACCAGACTAACGAACACAAAAGAGTATGGTAGTATCGGAGTACCAGAGTAGCTTCGTGCTTGTTTTGTTGTTTTCATAAATGCCATCCTGCAGTCAATTTGCATATTTTGAAGTTATCAAAACACTTGCCAGATTTCGAAAACGCTGTTCATAAATGCAGATTTAAAGTCTACTGGGGGTCAACTGGACAGAATAAATTTTTAGTATATATGCATAAATGTAGAATATCAGTAATTAATATAGATAGGGGTAAATTATAGGTAGAGTTTGTTTGCATTATTGCAAAATACGCCAATTGATGGCAAATTAGCTGTCAGTTTGCAGCATTTACGAAAACATCCAAACTTATTAAAGATATTATTTTTGTTTGGTTTGTTCATGTTCGCAATAATATGTTTGGATAAATTCGCTTCAGCATTCGATCTGTGTGATTAGAGTTCTGGATATTCTTCACTAAGTTGGAAAAACCATTGAAAATAATAATAATAAACTACGAAATCTATAGACAAACATTATCCTTCATGAATTGTCGACTAGTAAGTGCAGATGATGCTAATTGATTATACCTAATTATATTAACTTCTTTTTTTTGCTTTAGTACTTACTGGTTTCTTCAAGACATGATTCTAAAATAGAATATGTATTTGTATTTTGTGTTGTAAATCTTAAAAATGGTATGTTGTGTTTTGAATTATTTCGTAGTCTATTCGTAAAAAAAAACAAAAAAATTAAAAACTAATAAACTGACTATATAACCTTTTGTGAAAATCTGAACCTCAATTATTTGGTTAAATTCTAGGACCAATAAGATTTTATACGATTTCCCTACAAGAATTAAGGAAAAAAAACACACAAATAACAACAAAAGAGACTCCAACAAATTTCTTGAATCCTTTTGGGAATTTCTTTTCATCATCTACCATAACATTCTCTTGAACTCTTTTTTTTTATATTATTTTTGTTGTTTCTTAATATAAATGTGTAAGTATGCCAGTGTATATAACATGAAAAGGTATAATAAAAATGTATAGTATGTGTTTATGTAAACCATCTCGAAATAAACTGAGTCGACTAGATTTGGTAGATATGTATATAAACTTATATTTATTTACAAAGTACATACATCATTTTAACAATAGATGGTGTATTAGATCCTGAATCTTGTTTAGCTTACCTAAATAAAAACATTTTTTTTTTTTTGACAATGTTACATGTAGCTATTTTTATATTATAATTTAGTCGTTGTTTTAAAACTTCTTTCCTTTCTCATGTTTAATTTTCTTGATCCTTTCATCAAACCAAAAACATTGTAAAGGAATATAAAAAACAAAAACATAAGAAAAGTGGTATAAAATGAAAAAAAAATAAAGGAGGAAATCATTCTGGGTATAAACCTTGAAATAAAATGTAAATTTCCCAAGTGAAATTTTTATTTGCTTTTATGATCCTTTTTCTTCTATTTTGATGCTTTTTCAGCTTCGACTCCTTGAATTCACAAACTGCTATTATTTATTTTTTTTTTGTTCTTAAGTCTATACACTAGGAAATGAAATAAAATGTTTAGGTGATGTTGGTGATAGAACTTTAATTTTTTTTTGTTTTCTACTTTGCAATGTTGTTGGAAAACTCTACAATAACAACAAAAATAAAATCGACTCTAATTTAAAATGATGCAAGGAAAGGAATTTTTTTTTTTTAATGCAAAATTAAAGACAACAAAAATAGAAAAAAAAAACAGAAAATTGTTAGTCGCTTCGGGGATGTTTTGGATTATTTTAGAGCGATAAAATGAAAATTAGTTCAATATAAAATCTGGTACCAGTCGTTTCGATTCTTCAATTTATTAGTTTTTATCTACATAATGGAAACGAATAATATAGTCTTCGAGTATTTTATTTTACAATTCTTTTAGTTATTTATAATAGATTTAGTGATTTATTTGTTGTGTACTTCTATTTAAAGTAATAAAGTGATAGAAAATTTAGCTATACGTCTATGGTTCTATGAGATTACACTTATATATGGACATATACTCGAATATCAATAACTAGAATCAAGTTTAATAATTCAAAACCTTTGAGCTGTGCTTTCTACAGAGAAAAATTACAGTTTTAATCCTAATTTTCCGTTTCACAAGACAAGCTTCAGTGGTTTGAAAGCTTAAGCATATTAATTATACACTTAAATGAAATGATCTGGAAAACGATCTGGAATAATCATTATAATCAAATGTATTCAAAATTATACCCAAATGTTTAGGATTATTTAGTCGCTGTAAGGCCTACTTCTGTCGCTGTAAGGCCTCCTGTATAACATCTTGAAAATCTATTAAGCTTTCATACGACCGAAAAATGGAGTATAATTCTCAAATATGGGCTGGCGAATGCGTTTAAATATTTGAATAAAGTTCAAAAAGGGCTATTCATTTCATCAATGACCCAAATGTCAATGCTCATTGTGCTTCTCTGGGTCATCGTCGTATAATTGGAGCTTTCTTTCTTTTTCATAAATATCATGTAAGCACTGACTCATCCTCAGTGAAAATTGAATCTCCACTTAAAAATACGCTGGGCAGCATGTACTCATCTCTACACCTTAGAAATCCTTAGATGGCAGAAGACAAGTTATGGAAATTCGTTTATAACCTAAACATCCCGAATGTGGAATCAAATTCCATCTTATGTGATCCTCAAACATAGTGAATTTTATATTTATAATTCTATATAAATTCATGATTAACATTAGCACCTTCGTTCGTAATTATCCCTCTTCTCTTTTGTCCTTCACCTTTGCTTCCCTAGGTATAAAAGTGTTTTGGGCATATAAATTATATTTATAATTCTATATAAATTCATGATTAACATTAGCACCTTCGTTCGTAATTATCCCTCTTCTCTTTTGTCCTTCACCTTTGCTTCCCTAGGTATAAAAGTGTTTTGGGCATATAACAAAAAATCACAAGGATAATAATCCTGATATCAGTTAATTTTTATTTAAATGAAATATAAAACACGTTTATTATTGTTCGATATCAGACTTGTATTAATTTGGTATATTTGTCAAATTATTTAAAAGCTACCTCCAAACTTAATATGAAAAATACAACCACGTGCTTCAGTTATATATTTTTTTTTATATAAACATACACATTGCTCTGCCTTCTTTATTCTTATCTTAAATTATTACACCCAAACAAAACTTCAACATCAGAATTACACTGAATAAAGTATGAAAAACCATTAAAACTAAACATTTTACATTCACATTAAGTCTTTGTAGTCGTCTAATAGTAGTACTATTTCACGTACATCAAGTAATGCCTTGAGAAGCGTTTCAATCCTTACTTGATTTGGAGAACATTTACACAAAAAATAATTTAAGTTAGATAAAAATTCAGGAAAATGTATTGACTGGACGAGAACTATTTGACTAAGTTTAGTGTAGGTATCTAGGGAAGAATATGTATGATAACTTTAATAAGATAAAATCTGGGTATGGATTTAGTACCAATACAGGGTTGAACGTAAATTTGATAATAATTCAGTTTGTGTTATTTGGAATGGCTATGGAGTATGGACCTATGTAGCGTAATGTTTTGAAACTATACCGAAGTTGTATATATCAATATGTGAATATATAAATTTGCTAATTTTGGCTTTTAATAATATAGTTCAATTAAAAAATTCATATATTGTATCACAGTTACTCTTATGCTTAGTGAATAATTTTTATTAGATTAAAATAATAATAAAATTAAAGTAAATAAGGGTGTACTCTAACTCTACTCATTAAAATTTATTTTAAAAAAATAGACCTTTTGGAAAACTATTTAAATACATAGGTACATAACTTTTATATACGATCAAAAATATGCTTTTAACATAAAAATTCCAAAACTTAATTTTCTATTCAAATCTAAAAATACTTTTTTTAAAAACATTTTAATTTTTATGACAAAATTAAAAAAAAACTTTAGAACAACCCTTTCACAACAGGGATTTCAAGATATTAAAATTTCAAGGACAATTATTTGAAATAGCTAAATTTGTAAATAGAAATACTTATTTGTATTTATATCGCATTTTCAGGGCAATTTCTAATTTTTTTTTTATATTTAAATTTTGATATTTGAAATATTTTGCATTAATTTGATTATTATTCTTAAATTCTTAATTCGAAATTAATGTATATATATATATATATATATATAACTCCATAATTAAGAAATATTTTGAACATTGCGTAACAATATTATATTATTATGTTTAAGGAAAGATTGATATTGAGAAGTAAAAAATTTCCAAAAGCGCCCTATGAGAATTATTTTAAAGTGAAATAAATGGGTAGAAATCAGTAAAAAGGATGAAAAACTGGTTAAGGATAAATAAAAAAATAAAGTTAAATGTACTAATTTATATATTTAATTTAGGAAATGGAATTATCTAGGCCAAAGAATGAACTTGATCCAGCACGCTCAAGCGTATAATCCAAGAAACGACGACGTTAAATTTATGTTAAAAAATTACTGAGCAACTGGTTTACAAAATTCGTTAATCTATCATTTAAGAAATTTAATCAATTACAAGGCGAAATTAAAAAAGAGACTAGTTTTAAGATATTAAAAAAAAATATAGATATGTATAAAAGAAATTAAAAAACAGACAAATTAAATTATTAATAATATGTATAGTTTATAATTGAAATGTAAATGTGTAATATTAATTTTAATTTAATTTTTTTTATTCATTCCAAAATATAGATAACATATACTGACATTATCGACTTATATTAATTGAGAGCTTAGTTTAAATCATCTTATCAAATAAAATTCATATTTTTTTTTTTACATATTATTTCATTGCCTGCTTGATTATGGATTACAAAATACTTTTACTTTAACCAGACTCCGATGTACTAAGCAATTACTTGTTGTTGAGTTTGGTTTGCCTGCTTGTAATTTTATCAGCTATCGGCAGACTTTTTGATTTCAAATGTATATCCGTTGTGCTGTGATACCATGGAAGATTTAAGATCATTTTTAGAAGCTTGTTTTGGGCAATTTGTAATTTTTTTGTAGGGCAATTGGCACAATCACCCCATATTGGGGATCCATATAAGTATAAACTTTGAAATATTGATTTAAAAATTAAAGTTTTATTTTGTTTTGATAGGGCAGATCTTATGTTTATTAAACCATAGAGAGATTTAATTAAAATTAAGTTTTTATTTTATCCTCAATGAGGAGTACGAAAATAAGTTTAGAATCTAGAATAATTCCTAGATATTAAATTATACTAATATTATCATAGTTTTGGCTCACTTCTTTAATTGGCACAATAAATAGTATTGCTCACTTACTTGATTCATGTAATAAAGTATGCTGAGCTTGAGCCTAATTTACCAATTCACCTTCCATTTCTGCTATTCTCGCGCGGAATCTCTATACCACTTCAAAATTCGAAATAAATGTTTTACATCTGTCAACATTTTGTTATCCCGCGAAAATTTAGACTACTCTGACAACTTGTACCTTTATTCGAAATATAATTCAATTAATCAAGCAAAGATTAAATTTATTATCCAACTGATTACACAATTACTTAGAAGAGAACAAATTATATTTGATCAGTATTTACCGGCTTATATGAATAACATAACATTCAAAACATTATTATCGACACATGTAATCTTGTGTGTAATTAATAAAAATAATCTAATTAGGAAGTAACAGCGCCGACAATAAATACGACACCAATTTGAAATATTAGTACTTGGGGAAGTATATATAGTTAATATACATATACAACAACTCAATTTATATACGATTTGAATAATATCATTTTTAAAATATTAATTGGAAAGAAATTTCAAAGTTGTTCTTTTAAAAAGTAAAAAAAATATTTTCAACAATAAAATCATTACAATAAATACTCACAATTAACCGAACTATGTACCTGACCATCAATTTGATCGATCGACCTATGATCGATAGAATTGGAAGAAGATATCCATAGAATTGGAATATCAAAACTGGCAAATCATCCAAACACACTAGCAAGAAATCTACAACTAGGCGACCATAGGGTGGCGCAGTAGGTAAGGCGCCTGTCTTTCAACCGAAAGGTTCCAGGTTCGATTCCCGATGAAGCAAAACAATGCTTTATGGGTTTTTCGACCTGGTCCAGTACCCTTTTTTATTGGAACAAAATAAATGACAAAAAATAAGTAATTGAGAATATATTCTGGTAACAACTTAAACAAAATGGAGCTATTCTATTTAAGAAGGCTTAGTTCCTGAAAATAGCAGTAGTCTTCCACATTTATAAAGTTTACGTACTTTATTAAGCACAAAAATGTAATTCTACCTAAGTTACTGTCAAAAATATAAAAAAAGAAGGAAAATCAAATAAGATCATAAATTGCAAGAAAAAACTAATTATCTAGCAATAATATCATTATTAATTAAAATTAGATTATAAGATTTGATAACAAAAAAATACAATAAATAAAAAAAAAGTTAAAAAACAAAATCGATATTAGATTAAGATTTTAATACCGTCGCATGAGTATTATTTTATCCCAATTATCAATTTTGGGGTACCTTAATTACCTAACGATTAATCTAGAGGTTTTAAAGTCTGATCTTTCTGAATTTCTGGTCTGCTTGTTTCTATCTTATTTAGTTTCCGAAATAATGAGTATTGATATTGTAGCATATCCACCATTTTACGAGTATATAACAAATTTTTATTCCATATCATTACAACATTAAATTTTTAGGGCTCTGCAGAGAGTGATTTAGATATAGGAAAACCAATTTGTTCACTTCAAAAGTTAAACAAACTGTATGGCGAAACAGAAGCGGACTCCAATACTAACTCTAATTTGAACTTTTCTGGTATATATTAACAAAAAGTATCACCTTTTGATGGTGCCACATCGAAATAAGCAGTCGAACAAAAACAATCGTTCGTATTAATATGTGTACAGTTTAATTTGTATATTCTTATTACTTTTGAATAATAAAATTATTTTAACAAAGTATTTTCTAATATGATGACTTGTATAAATTTCCGAAATTTTGTACTGCCGAACAAAAATGCTGCTGCTCTTGATGGTTGATTCTGTAATAAATGTAGGTAAAAATAAATATAAAGTTTAGTAATTCTAAAGTATCCTATCCTAATACATAATTCAATTTTTAATAGAACATTAGCGACTAATGTTACGATAGAAACAATGTAAAATTATGAGGATGAGACATTAAGAAGTTTGCCATCTAGTTAAGCCAGCTCTTAAAATTGTATTTGAAAACAAATTAGTTAAATTAAATTTTACAGGATTTTACCATTTTTTCTCTAATGATTAAATGTCAAAACCTCTTTATATATAACATTTTTTGTATACGTTTCAGGCAAATAAGCTTCTTCTTTTTAATGTTTGACTTTGCGACTCCATTGACAAAGGTAGAGTGTAGACGTAGAGTGTAGGCCTATTGCAAAACCAAAAATAAAAACGCACCTTTCTCTTTACCTCCTGGGTGGTGCGGAAAAAAGAAAATAAATTTTCAATAACAAAATTGTTGTTGTTTAACTCAATTTGTTTTTGTAGGAAATAATTTTTCAATTTATCGAATTATTTCGATCTTTTTACCAAAAAAACAAAGATTTTTGCACCTGACTTAGCGTAATGCACTTAATATTTGATTACATTTCTTAGAATTCACTTTTTTGTGCAGTTTCACAAGAAGTTCTTTATTTTCTAATTAGAACAAATAAATAAAAAAAATAAATAAAAAGAACTTTACAACTAGTGAAATAAATAAAATATAGTTATATATTATATATATATATAACTATGTATATATATAATATATTTGATAGAACTATACAATTACTCATATTAAACATCATCTTAGCTATACATAATTTCAAAATCAATTCTAGAATATATATATATATATATATATATATATATGTCACAATTAGTGTAAATCTATATATTTAGTGTAGTATAAAGTCTTTTCACTACGATACGATTTTGAAGCAGCTGAGAAGAACAAATTTTGGTTTACGTTTTTTTTTTTTTGTTTTTATATTGTGGTAGGTACATAAACAATCGCAGCAGAGAAGAAAAAATGTTTGTTTATAGATTTTTTATTTTTTTATTTTATTTTTTGTAGCAACCTAGCAACGTTTGCTACGGCACGTTAGTAGCAGAATTGTTACGTTTTATTATATAAGATAAGATATCCAAAAAACTTTGTATCATATCATACATCAGGAACAAATACGAAAAGCTATGTATATAGGGTGGGTATAAAAAGCAGTTAATATTTAATTTACTTTCAATAATTAAAATGATTACAATTTTTTTAAAATGTACTAAATTTTTATCTTAAAAATATAATTTCAAGTGCAAAATTAATCAATTTAAATTAACAAAGTAAAAAATTAAGATGTTTTTCGGCTAGTTTTTAAGTATTTTTGACTTAAACATTCAAAATCGATTTACTCAATAGTCAATATGTATTAAATGGCGTATGGGAAAAAATAATTCTCATTTGACGACATTTAGTTGAACGTGTCTATAAGACTTTCTTAATAGAGGTACTTTAACTCTTTAGTGCCTAATAATGATTACTGGAACCTGTACACAAGCTGTTATTATACAACAAATTTTTTTTTAGATAAAATTTTGTGTGAAAATAGAATACACAGACTTTTCGGAACATTTGCCGAATTTTATTTATTATGATGTCATCATTTTTTATACCAATTAAATTAATTCATTAAAATAGAAAATAGAAAAAGTTTTAACATTATTATAAATATTAATTTATAAATAATTATTCAAACCATGTGTATTTTGACAGTGGTTGCTTACGAATAAATAATGATCATTAAATTATTATAATATTATCTTATAGGAAGAATGTATTTAAATAAATTCTATTTCTAGTCCTTAAATAACCGCGACAATATAAACTAGAAAGAGAAATAAAAATACAACAAAAAAATAAATAAAATAATATAAAAATTTTAAATGATATCAAACAGCCGAGACAATACTATATAAAGATAAAACGTAAAGAAATATCATCTCGACGAATTTGAAATATAATATTAGAACAAGAAACCAAAAAAAAAAAAGAAAAAAATAAATAAAACGGAGCAAAGAACTTTTCGTCTATTTTCTTCTACTAACTTTTTCGTTAGATTTAGTAGCAAAAAAAACAATTGTTCGTTTTTCTTTTGTACTTTTCTATAGGTATCTATGTTTATATATTATGACTTTTGTATTTTAAGGCTTTACAAAAAAGTAACTTTTGTTTTACTTAGAACTCTTTCAAATCATGTAACTCATATAAAATATTATATATAATATACAACACATATAGTTAGTAGAACTACCTTCCTTATATATTATTCCTATTCTATTTCCTTTTTCTAAAATTTCTGTCACTATGATCGTACATGAAAATTAAAATTTAATTTCAATTGATATTATAAATTTCGATTTTCTTTTATTATATTTTAGCAAATATATATATATATATATATATATATATATTTACGATATTTTTACGGATTTTTTTTAACACAATTAACATTACAATTACAATTAAAAATATTATATTTTCTTTAACTGAATATACAGAAAACGTTTGGCCTACAAAATAGTACCAATTTAATAAATACTTGTATATAAAAAAGTTTAAAAGAAAACTTTCATTTCGAAAGGGAAAAGGACCTATTAAGTTGTTCAACAGATTTATCTGTGGGATCAACTGTTAAAATAAATAAATAGAAAACAAATAGAAAAATGTAGAAATTTTATACATAACTCGTTCTCGCACGAAGTAAATTTTTTTGTAATGAAAATGGGCCGATTTGATTTTATTAATTAATATCCTAGAATTGCTTGGAACAACTTCCTTTTTTTTATCTTCGTTTTTATGTTTAACTGAATGCGAAATATATAACAACTTACACACATTTTCATGGTAATTTAAGTCGAGTAAAAGTACCCATTTAAAAATAACTTTTTCCATCATATATTTACAAAAATATATATGTATATACAAAATTTTTGTACAAAATACAATCACAAAATTTTAAAATAAAAAACAAAAAATGTATACATTTATGTGCACATTCATGTATATATATATATATATATATATATACGTATATAATATTATATAACAACTAAGGACTATAAGCAATAATAAAAAAAATCCTTTAGCCTTTTAAATTGCAATTTTCTTTCGTAATCTTAAAACAATAAAAATAAAAAGATGTTTTTAAGCTATTGTTGTTATTGTTGTTCTTATTATTGTTGTTACTGCTATTATTATGTTGTTGTACTCGCTCTTAATGTTCAGTGATTTTGGTTCTTATTATGGGTGCTGTACATTTATGTACATATTTATATATTTAAATATATAGTTTATTTTATTATTATTATTTTTTTTTTCGTTTTTAAGCTGTCTCAGATATTAAAGAGTGCCTGTTCTCGCTACAATTTTCAATGGTGTACATTATATAGGTGGTGGTAATGATTCTTAATGGCAAAAGAATTGTTTTGTATTCAAATCTGGATTTTCTTATATTTTTATTTTTTGTTATTTAAAAATACATAAATATATATATATATATACATATATATATATATATATATATCTATATATATTGTATAAAAACAGTTTTCTGCTTCGTTGTAAATTGTAAAAGACAAAAAAACAAAAAATCGATAAGTATGTGTACATATATAAATATTTTTTTTTGTAATGAAAATTACTGATTTTGATTTTTATTAAAGAATTTTATTTTGATGGAAAATCTTTAATTAAGTTTCAAAAACAAAATGTCTTTTAGTAGTACATTTAATTTGAATTTATTGAATTGATAATGAATAAGGAAATAATTTAAGGTAAATATTAAAAAAAATTGTTAAATTTAAGTAATTTTAATTGTGTCATTATCTAGTACACTTATGCATGCATTGAATAATATTATATTCTATAATTTTGGAACGTTGAAAAGCAATGGTATAGGTTAGTTATATAGTTAGCATATAAGATATTTTGAGTTAACTTAGAGTTTTGATACTGAAAAGATACAAAATCAGGTATGCAACTTTCGAACTTTACCCAGATTCAAGTTTTAACTTTAGGTAGAGTCTTCCGAAGTGATAAAGATTTATTGTGTAAAGTAAAATTAGTAATTCAGTTTACTATCTCAATTTTTTTTTTTTTTTTATGCTATTAAAAGTAACTTGACAATCACCTTTTCGTGCTTAATTAAGTACGGTACTACTCGGTTTTCGGGAGAAAATGGTTAGAGAAAGTACAAAAATTGGCTATCATTCCGTATTCCAAATTTCAAAATTGAAAATTCTATAATTTAAGGCAGTGATTATAATAAATATTTTTAAAAGTTGATTTTCATGATTAATTTTCATTTTCGTAATTAATTTAGTGTATTTCAAGATTTGATATCCTTATATTGAATTAAAAAAAAATAACTTTACATTTGGTCAAATTATTATATCAGGAATATATATATAGTAATAATTAAAGTTTTATTTTAAAAGAATTAAAAGTTTTGTTTTTGTCTCTCCTGATAAAAGGCTGAGTTTGTAAGAAGTTTATTTCAAGAGTGTATAAAATATATGAAACCCCTAAAAATATGCAATCGGAAAATAAACTGGGAACATAACATATTTATAAAAGCAAATCAATGGTGAACATCAGAAATATATTGATATTGAAGCCGCCTAAATAGAGTGAAAACAATGAAATAACTAGTTAAATCAAAAATCTCTGTCTTAACTGACGTAGTACAAAAAAACAATCAAACAGAAGAGGAAAAAGAAGTCAAAAACAGTCTTCAAAATACCAATTCCTGAACAAAATTAAAATTTTCAAGAAATAATAATGGAAAAGCGAATTAAGGTATTTGCAGAACAGTTTGTTGATGTATGCAAAATATGACCAATTTCAAGTTTTGTTTTTATATTATTTGAGGCAAAAATAATGGGGTAGCACCACAACTGCCTTCGCAGAATTTCAGCCATTTAAAAGACTAAAGAGAGAAAAAGGGGGATAGTAAAGAGTAATAAGGAATATAATAGAATAGAATAGAATACAATAGAATAGTATAGAATAGAATAGAATAGAATAGAATAGAATAGAATAGAATAGAATAGAATAGAATGGAATAGAATATAATAGAATAGAATAGAATAGAATAGAATAGAATAGAATAGAATAGAGTATAAGAGTTAGTTTATAAAATTTACCTAAAGTTTAATTAACAGTGGATTTATTATTAACAGATATTTTTAAGCAGGGTTTAAGGTGACCAATAAAATACAAGAGTATATGGTGTTAGAATACAAGAATATATAGGTAATACAACGGTATGGTTGGTTGGTGGCAGTACAATAAATTGACATTAGCTTGTGCCAAAACAGACTTTGTTGACAACAGGAAACGATGCATTTGTTTCTTTTAGACGATGAAAGACTCTAATCGAGTTATTAATAAAAAAAAAAACAAAAACTAATTTCTAAATAGGCGAATCAAAGAATAATAAAAAAAATCAATTTAGCAAAATCACAAGAATTTGATCTGATCCACTGAAATATGTTATGTGAATTAGTTTTGCAAACTTAAATGTCTTATTAAACTTTTCTTAACGATTCTTTAATATCATAGTAAGGTCTAATAATACTTTGTCGAAATCATGAATTTTTTTTATAGATTTCACTAAATATTTGAAAGCATTAAATCATATCGACCAATTAAAATTCTCTGAATAATATCTAAAGTAATCGAAAACCTCATTTTATGCGATTTCTATCATTACCTTAGGTTATTAAGGTCTATTATATATAATCGACAATTATATTTAATATATGTCAAAAGATAATTGATTCGGCTTATGGTCCTGTGTCTGACGAAGGGGTTTCGAGCAGAAGATACAATACTGAACTATACCACCTATGCAATGACATGGACCTAACCAAAAAAATCAGAATAAGACATCTCCATTAGTTAGGCCATGTAGAGTGTATGGATGAAAATGCTTCAGCTAGCAAACTCTTCGAATCCAAGCCTCGGCGAACGCGTCGTCGAGGGATGACACACCTTCGTTGGTGAGATGAAGTAACGGCAAATAATGAAACAACGTCAAATCACCAACTGGAAAGACTGGATACTCGTGACCGAAATTAGTGGAGGACAATTTTGAGTGAGGCCCAGGACCCAATTATAATAATTTAAAAAAAGGTACTTGTAATAATTAAAAACTAATAAAAATAATATAATAAAAAATATATACCAAACACTTGCTATATAAAGGGTAAAATTCCGAAAGGGAAAAGGACCCGTAGTTGGTCTGTAGATTTATCTGCAGATCCACTTTTAAATAAATAAAAAAATAAAAAATCAGAAGATGAATACAAAATTTTATGTCACTTTGGTTGATTTCTTTGTTTTAATGCCACCTTAGAAGTCTATTGTATCCCCTAGCCAATCTAGCCAATGTCCCAATAAATGCCCAGTTATCATTTACCCGATATACATGGGAAATTGTTAGAGTTTAGACAAAAGATACAAAAATACCATAAATGTGATAAGAGAAATAATGATAAAATATCGACAGAAATATTGAGAGAGTCGAGAGGGAGAATTTTTATAAAAGAATATTTTTGCAAAGATATGTCTCCTAAATCGAAAATTTTCAATACTAACATAAAAAAATGCGGACACTTACAAACAAAATTGTTGAGAGAATTTCGTGTACTACGATACGATTGCATTTTATGGATATAAATGACATTCCAATTTTAGTAGTACTTATATAAAAATTGGTATATAATTAAATATCTAGAGATATTTTTCAGTATATTGGATACGAATTAAAATAATTGTCCAACTCATAGATGTTTTCTAATTTGTTTTTCTTTGCATTTTGGTTTTTTGTAACATTCAGTGAATTACAGTATTTTGTAAATGACATAAGGAGGGGTTGGTTTGATCCAAATATTATCTATCGAAGAGTAAATACAAATAAATATGCCATAATTTTAACTTTCAAATAATATTGTAAAAAAAAATTTTTAAACAAAATTAAATTAAAAAAATAAAATAAAACGACCACACACAAGATACTACATATCATTGTACATCGACCGCAAATATCCTTTTATACAAAAACTTTTGTTTTTATATTTTAATAGATTGTATTATAACCTATTTTATGTAACTGCATTGATTAGTGACATGATTTAGACATCCAAAATTCAAAAAGACAAAATCCAGAAAAACTTAATGCAGACAGACACAATGCTAATATGCTATTGGATACGATACAATATACAATACTTTTGGACAACTTTTCATAATAAAATCGATCTTTTAACCTACTGGTGTTGAAAAGTCGTGGCAGTAGCTGAATGGTACTGGCCATAATGGGTCAGTATCTCATTGGAAAACATGCCAGAAGGGTTGGACTCTCCCCCCAAATGACTTTTGCAGAACCTTTAGAGATAAGGAAGAGAGTGAAACTGAAATTCAGGACATTCAGCGGTCTATGAAAAGCTCCAAATGGTTTAATTTAACGAAACCTCACTAATTTTTGTTGAAATTTTGTTTTTACATGTCAATACCGTGATGCTATCGTTTCCAAATCTTTGGCTCACTGTCACTGCTGGTTATTTACAGGCACGAGCATAGGGAGAGCGACTTCTTTCATAATTTTGTATGAAAAACCAATGTTTTTTAGCGGGGATCTAATTTTTTGCGTAGTTATATAAAAATAAAAATATTATATATGTAAAAAAAAATATTTGATTATCTTTTATTTTCATTCGAAAAAGTATTACAGTTCACAATCATCGAGGTGCTGATGCACTACACACTAAAACGAAATTAAAATAAATTTCTTAGATACATATTTTTTTGAATACATTTAAAATAGGTTAAGCGCTGCCAAGTACTTTTGATTTATAAGAAATAACACAGAAATAAATAGAAATATCTTGGTTGAAATGTACGATTAGTACCGAATAAAATTTCCGTCAAAAATTTGTTTATGCTTGTGCCTGTAAATAACCAGCAGTATCACTGTACATGATTACTACTTTCTGGATTTTATTATTTTGAATAAAAGTCTAGTTATTTATGTATATATTATATTATTATTTGTATAATTAAAACAACAATTATACTTTCAGTATTTTTATATACAATATGGTAAATTAATATCAAATTTTATTATTATTGTTTTTATTGTTCAAAGATTTGAATTAAAATTACATTAAGGCACTATTTTATTATTATTTTTTTATAAATTATTCTAAATGAATACAACTATGTATTGTATTTTACAAAGTGGTTTCTAGTTTCTACATATACATATTAGATATATATATATCTAAAAGTACTAGTTTTTTTTTAAATGTTAAAAACCAGAATCTTTTTACTGACGACCATGAAAAACCAAAATTCCATTATGGCTAAATAATTTTTTTTTTTTTAATAAAACACAATGGGAATTGTTCCTACATTGGTTTATGGAAATATACTAGAGTGTATAGAATTCCAAAATTTAACGCCAAAAATGGTAAGGATCAAAAATGTTATATATATAAAGAGGTTTTGACATCTCATCATTAGAGAAAAAAATGCTGCCTTTGTCAACGGTGTTTTGCGTCAGAGTAGGCCTACTACGAAACCACAAATAAAAATGCACCTTTTTCTTTATCTCCTGGGTGCTGTGAAAAAAAAAAAATAAATTTTCAATAACAAAATTGTTGTTGTTTAACTCAATTTGTTTTTGTAAAAAATAATTGTTCAATTTATAGAATTATTTCGATCTTTTTACCAAAAAAAATAGATTTTTGCACCTGACTTAGCATAATATAACTAAAAATTGATTACATTTCTTAGAATTCACTTTTTTGTGCAGTTTCAAAATAAGTTCTTTATTTTCTAATTAGAAGACCGTCTTCAGACGGGCTTTACCACTAGTATAATATAATATAGAAAAGAAATCAAATATTATAAACTGTATTAACAATAAAAACGACATCTACATCTCACTTACAATATTTTGACGTTTTGTTTTATACAAAAAAACCAAGATAGTAAGTGGCTCGTGCGGCCACAGTGTTAGGAAAAAGAAATCATTCATCAAGTTAAATTTACTTCATTGAATAATAATTTTAACATCAAAAATCAATTCAGGGCAGAGAAGAGAATATGCATACATACAGATTGGCTTACAACACATACATATATTTAAAATTACAATAAATTTTGAATAAGAAATATAAAATACACAAATAAATAATAATAATAATAAATAATAGGGAATTGAAAATTTTTCATTTCTTCTTACCTTTCTTAGCATATCTTCTAAGGATTCCATATCGAGTATTTCTGAATAATTATTATTAAATTGAGTGGAACAATTCGATGATGTACTTGTATAACGTTTACGTCTTCCAATTGCTGGTGAATTTGTTAAGGAACCACCAGCACTATTATTTAAACCAGTCGAATGATGTTGATATAATAATGTTGTTGCTGTACTATTTGATGTTATTGATGGTGGTGTTATTCTACCAGTTATTGTTGTTGTTGTTGTTGTTGTACTATTATCAAAATTATTTAATCCAACAATTGGATGAATTATATTGCCAACTTGAATTTGATTAAAGATTAAAGAAGATGAAGTTTGATTTTGATTGAGTAGAGCAGCAGCAGTTGCTGCTGCTGTTGATGTTATTTTATTATTATGATGTTGTTGTTGCTGCTGTTGTGCTGCAGTAACTGCACTTACAGTTGTATGTAAATTTTTTTTTGGTGATGATTGATGATGTACAATCAAAACATTTGTTGTTGGTATTGATGATAAATGTTTTGGTGATGATATATTATGATGAATTTGATGTTGTTTTAATGTTGATGTTGTATGCAAATTTACTACTGCATTTAAATGACTATTATTACAATTGGTACCATCATTTAGATTAAGATTTGATTTTGTTGTATTGAAATTATTGACTGATGTCGATGATGGTCGACTATTCGATGACGATGATGAAGATGATTCAATCATAACTGAAGCATCCATTTTTTAATAAGTTTTATTGATTTTTTCAATTTTTTAAAAATACAATAGAAAATTTTAGGAACATAAAATAACAAAATGTAATTTAAACTTTTAATATTTAACTGTTTGTTACACATAAGTTTTGTAAATCTTTTCTAAATTTACTAATTTCAACAATATTTTGATATGTATATTATTATTATCTATAGTTATTGTATTAAATATTAAAAACTATTTTATTTTTCACTATTTATTTATTTATTTATAACAGTGGGCCATATATCTGTTATAGGCCAGCTAGAGATTTTTTTCACTATTTTACACTTAAATTAAGCTTAATTATTTTTATTTTAACTTTATTTATTTATTTTTTTTTGTATTTTCGTTAATTTTTTTTTAAATAATTTTTTGATAAATTTCTAAACAATTAAAGAAAAAATTTAGGGTCACATGAAATACTTTATTTATTTTCAATTAAATTCAAATCATCAATTAAATGGCTGACAATATTTATTTAATATCTATATATATGTATAAGGAAACAATTAAGATTAAAAACTGAGCCAAGTCGGAATTAAGTAAGTATAAAAAAAAGTATTGAAATGGTTGATTAGGAACGTGAATTAAAAATAAACTTTTCAAAAACTGAGTATATTTTATTTGTTCTGTCAATAAAATGGATACCTTTTGACAATAATAAATAACCCTAGCGAAGCTATAGAGATATCTCATATGAGGTCTATCTCCTAATCGGTAGAATGGTTTCAAATCCCCTAGGATATAAAATTCGTATCCTTTAATAAGTGATAGGTGGCCTAAGGGTCGTAGTAGTAGAATGTAGCAACAGTAGATTAATCAATTTCTGTTTTAATATAATGATGATTGAAAACTGTATAAGAATCACAATATCTATAGCCTTATTCTAAAGTAGAGTGAAAAAGGATAAAATATTAAATCTCAAGAATTAAATATAATAAACCAGGATCTACTTAACTGCAATAAACTTTGGACGAAAACAATTTTTGTTTTTTAATGAAATTATGAAGTCTTAAATATTGTTTTTATTATTTTTTATCATGATACTTAGTGCAAATCAATATTACAAATAAAAATAGTATAATTTATGAACAAATAAACTATATTCCAGTTGTGAAGATTAATTAGTATTAGACCTGATCTCTATAAAATTAAACGGTCTTGCATATAAATATATTTGTATAAATATCTTGCATATAAATATTTGGATAAATAAATTTTTTTTGTGTTCTTGACAGTAACTTAGGTAGAATCACCTTTTCGTGCTTAATTAGTACGGTACTGCAAGTTTATACTATAATATCTACAATGTTTTTCAAGTATTTATTTGTCAAATTACGCTTATCAACTCATTAAATGTGGAAAATTACTACTATTGTCAGGAACTAAGTCTTCTTAAATAGAATAGCTTTATTTTATTTAACTTGTTACCAGATTATCCCAATGACAAAGGGTACTGGACCAGGTCGAAAAACCCATAAAGCATTTTTTTATTTCATCAAGAATCGAAACTTGGACTTTTTGGTTGAAAGGCAAGCGCTCTACCTACTGCGCCACCCAGCGTGTATATATCGTGTATTGATAGCGTGTATTGATAGTACCAGACGATTGAAAAATATATTCACTAACATACTTAGACATAACTTGCAATGTATTTAAAAAAATATATACTTTACTAAAAACGATGTTCTGAAAGGGTAGCTTGTCATATGCCTGTATTGTTCACTTGACTGGATATTCAGTATCCAGAATATAATAAATATTATACATATACACATATTTAGGTTTATATATGTTATGAATATTATGTGCGAGATTCTGAGTTAGGAGAGATTTTAGAGTTGGATTCAAAGTTAAAACTCTAAGCCTGGAGTGACAGCATGTAACTTTTTACGTTCGCTAAAACACTTTTAGCAGCATGTAAGCAACGTTGACGTTAATTTCATTCCGAAAATGGAAAATTAATGTTTTTTCGGTAGTATGTAAGAAACGTCAATTACATTTTTTTTTAAGTGAGCGATTCTTAAACGTCTGTAATTTTCTTGCCAAGGACTAAAATTATATTGGAAAGTTTAGATTTTTTTAAAATTTTGTGTTTTTTTTTAATAATTTTGTAATAAATATATAAAATTTAAATATTTATAATAAAACTTGAAATCTTGAGAACATTAAATTTTATAGTTTATAATAATTATAGTAATAGAGTTTTTAATTTCTTTTGATAACATTTTATTTCCATGATAATTGAAGTATTTTTCTTTGCAATAAAAAATTAATTTGATTTCTGTGATAATTCAAGCATTTTTTTATATGATAATAAAATCATTTTTTTTAATTTCTTAATAATTGAGTGTTTTAATTTATTTAAATAAAAAAACTATATTTAAAATTTCATTGTAAATATTCTAATTCAAAATATCAATTGATTTGTTTTGTTTACATTTATTTATTTATTTATTATATTTTCGTCTATTCTAAATTCTATATCTGTTAAAACGGGCACATGACTTTTATTATTTGTGCGATTTTTATATAGGTAACAATTTTGTTATTTAAAACTGAAAATAATAAGGCGAAATACAAGAAATCAACAAAAAAATTCTAAAAAATTTAAATGCATTTCTTTTTATTTCAAACCATCACTAAAATTGAAAAACATACGTTTTTGGAAGTTTTAAATAAGTCAATTTGAATGTCAAAATAATTTCCGAACATTCGGAATATTTTTCAGTATTTTTCGAATAGATTTTCAACGTGATGTTTAAATGCTACCAAAAAAAAAATTTTAACACATTAAAATACTTCACGTTTCTTTTTGAACGTAAACGTTTTACGTGCTGCCACTCCTGCTAAAGAATATTTCAATAAATTATTTGTTTTTTGCGTATAACCGCTTTTGAATACAAACAAAATAATTGAATTCGAAAACACTAAATGAATTAAAATCGCATTTTGGGATTCTGAGTTTTGGGATTTGGGGATATTGTATTTCGTATTTAGAGTTTCATGGTTAATGCAGATTGCGTAAAACGTAATTGTACATATAAATACAGGCAAATTAAAATACAGGTATGTGATAGTAATCCTTCTGAAAGTTTTAAATATCTTGACTTGTAATGAATAAATCTATGTAGAGATCTTATAGAGAATTTAATCAGATCTTAGGTGTTCTAAGTTAGAATCAAATGCTAAAATATGTACATAAGTCAAACCAAATTTGTATTGCTTATATATTATCATGTTATGATCTAATAAATTTGTTTGTGTGGTACATTTAAGAATTAAAAATATGCTGTCAATTCGCATCATGCAAAAAAGTCGATACCAGTATTTTCAAAACTATTACAGATACAAAAAAACGGCAAAGACGGATCGAAAGTTCTCAATTTATTGATTATAAAAACACAAAAAAAAAGCAAAATTAAAATTTATTTGTATGTACCAATTAAGTATTGGGCCAGCGATATACAAAATTTATTTTTGGCTGACCTTTCCTTTTCAGGTTATAAAACATGATTATTTTATCACTAATAATAAGTTCATGTGATCAAACAATCTTCTAAGGTATGTCTAGATCATAATTGAGATCAGAAATTAGATCTAAAAATAGCCAACTGTACCACAAGCAAAATCATTATCAATAGTAAAAGCTTAAAGTTGGCCCTTTAAAAGCTAGGTTGCCCCTTAAAAGGAAGTTTGAACAAAGAATTTTTATATACAAGAAAAATAATTCGTCCTAACAAATAACCTTGTGATACATCTGTGGTAATTAAATCAGAATTCCAATTTTAGCGAACTGTAACTTATTATTAAGGTAAGACCAAAACCACTTCAATATACAAATACAACCACCTCTTATACCTGAATTTTCTCAATTTTTTTAGTAAAATTTAAAACTCAATTAGTCGCAAGCACTGATGAAGAAAGTAAGTTGCTTCCGAAATATCGATATTTGCAAAATAAATATAAATGATTAGTGAAGGGAAACTCGACTTTTATTCCAACATTTAAATATAGCACTAAAAACAAATTTTATTATCAAAAACAAAAATTTAATGGTAGTCGAATGCCTTCGTAATGTCTATATAAATAGACCAGGATTGTTTTTTTCTTCAGTGAGTTATTTCATATGTTATATAATATTTAGAATATTTATCCAATGAGCCTTAATAATTTTAAGTATATAATAAAATATTAATACAGAAATAAATAATAATCAAAATTAATTATGCATTGTAAAGAAACACTCATCATTATAATTTGTGTTGGTATGGTTATATTTATAATGTGAGATTTCAGTCAGATTCCATACAGTCTACAATGCAGTTCACGTAAAGCATCCAATATGTACAGAAGCAAACTAACAGAGACACTTGGCAGAGTTGGCACTGGCGTACGAGAAGAATCAATCTCAAATAATGCGATAAGGATAGAAAACAAAGGAGAACAAAAAAAAATCAGAATTTATTTAATATAAAAAACCAGTGAAACTTGAATTTATTTGTTTAAATTTTTAAAATTTTAAAAACTTTTATTTTAATTATTTCTTTATTTATATTTTTTCCTAATTTTTGTCTAATTTAAATGGAAATAAATAAAATTATAAATTTAATTTGTTTCCTGTAAATATAATTTCTATTCGAACCAACTAACGGACAAAATAATTTCAATTACCGTTGGGCAAGAATTTTGAACGTTTTAACATAATTTTTTTTTTTACATAAAATAACATAAAATTACGGTGTAAAAACAATAGGGAATACAAAATTAATCTATATATTTATAAAACAGTACATAAGCACTAAATCATGTAATTGATTTATTAGAAAAATAATTTTATAATGGAGATGAGGTTCTATTTACAATAATGGGAACGATACATAAGTAGATGTATGATGATACATGGATGTTATAATTAGAAAATTTTTCTAATTTTCACTTCATTATTCTTTAATATTATTTAATAAATTAATAAGCACATTTTAACATTTTATTAAAAGGAAACTATAAGCTTAACGAAGACCTGGCACTGAAAACAGTAACACTAATATAAGTTAGTAATAAAATAAATATTCATGCGATAACGTTTTCTTTTCAAATATTTGAAAACCTTTAAAACATTTGTGTAGGACAAATCTAGAGGGTTTACAAATTATATTTAGTGGAGAAGATCATCAAGGTAGACATTATTTCTTTTGTATAGAGAATCAAAATATAACAGAAGAAATAATGTTTCCTTCCATGAATTCTACTAGTAAAACCTTCGAGCAAATAATTATGTGTAAAATTTCACGAAATTTTGAAATGTTAACTTCACAATTGTGCCACAATCACAGTGAAATATAATCGGAACTTCTAAAATGGAATTTGGAGTAAAACAATAAATTTCAAAGTCATAGTATTTATTATTAATTATAAATAGAATATATACAAAGATCTCGGTAATACTACAGGAAGAGATGGAAAACGGAAGATAAATCAAATTGCAACTAAAAAAGTAAGTTGAATTTTCACTGAAAATATTGCGCACGAAACCATTCAATAAACTTAATTCAATATATCGACAAATCTACTTGTAATTCGTTTTCCAAATGACCAATACAAGCCAATTCTAAGAACTTTCCAATTCAATTAACTTTCGGGTCAATCATGGATCTGGTCTATTGTAGAAAAAAGTAAAAAATTGACAACCAAGTCAATATTTTATCAATTTTTGAAAAACAAAAATTGATGGCAGGGATTAGCGAAGACATTAGGTTTATGAAATTATGTTTGAAGAACAATGTAGTTCCCAAAAGACATAAAATAAGCCTAAAGTCTTCAATAATCAAAACCCAGCGATTTAAATTCAACATAGAAAGGTCCGTCATTAAGAACACAATACAAGACCTTTACAAAAAATTAAACACAATAACTATAGAAGCATACAGCTTACACCCAGCACTAGAAAAATTTTCAACGGATCATCAGGCGGACACATTGTATACAATGATCTCCAAAATTGAAAGAGGATACAAATAAGAAAAGAAAGATACTCAACAAAAATTAAAAGAAGTAATAGCAAAATCACCATTCACAACTGTACCCGTGCAATACCCAAAAATAAAACATATCCAAGGTTTCGTAAATAACAAATCGACAAGCATGTTTACAGAAGAACAACTAGACCTTTTAAATAAGGGACTCAACTATGCAATTAAACCTAAAAACTCTCCTACAGAGGATATAATCATAGACATAGAAGCATCAATAAAATATCTCTCGCATAACAGCATAAAGAAGAAATAAGAAGGAAGACATCGAAAGACGTAAAAAACAGAAGGCCCAATAAGATCCAATTTAATAAGTCTTCAATCCTAAAAGAATTAAAAGAGAAACCGGTGTACTACATGAAAGCAGACAAAGGAAATTCGTAGGTTATAATGGACAAAACAGACTACGACAGACAGATTTTAAAGCAAATAACCAGCGAAAATTATCAGGAGCTTAGCAAGGATCTTCTGCAAGAATCAATTCGAAGAGTTGAAAAAACATATAAGGAGTATACTTCGTTGTTAGGAAAAATAATTAGAGAGCTGCGCATGCCTAATCCGTCTATCCTAAGGATTAAATGTTTACCTAAAATACACAAAACGGGTAACGAGATGTGCGAAATAGTCGCTGCAAACACCTTTCCTACCTATAAATTAGCTAAATGGCTTCTTAATGAATTCAAGACAATGAGCGAAGACGAGAATACTAGATCAGTCCAAAATTCCATGGAATTCATTAAAAAAGTACAAAGTTTTAAAAACTTAAAAAAAACAGATGTATTATTCTCATTCGACGTCAAAGCCTTATTCCCCAGTATTCCAGTTGATGAGGCACTTATCGACTTAGAAATTTATATCTAAATCTAAACAAGAATCAAGTGAATAATGGAGTTTTGAGAATTGACAAGATTATGCATGACAGAGGATTACTTCACTTTCAGAGGAAAGTTTTATAAAGTCAAACCGGAGTCGCAATGGGGAATCCACTGTCTCCATTTGCGAGTGAAATATTCATGCAAAAAATAGAAGATAAACTACACAAAGAAGGAAACTTACCAAAATATTGGATAAGGTATGTATATAACGTGTTCTCTATCATCAACCGGAATGAATTAGATAAAATCCTGAACAACCTTAACAATATTCACGAGAAAATAAAATTTCACAGCAGAAATTGAAGAGAATCATCAACTACCTTTCTTAGATATTTTAGTATCTAAGAGAGATACTTAAATAAAATTCGCAATCTACAGGAAGCCGACGAACACCCAAAGAGTAACCTCAAATACATCAAATCATAGCTTCCAACAAAAGATAGCTCCATTTCATTCAATGATCCATAGACTAGTGACAGTTCCAATGGATTATATTATCGACACAGCTACAAAAAATGGATACTCGAGCACAACAGTTACAAGAATTATCAACAAGAAAAGGAGGTATATGAAAAGGAATGATATGACCACATTGTTCCAACAGGAACGCACAAAAAAAGACACCAAAAGAATTTCCATCACATATGATGATGAGATTACGAAGTCATTAGGGAAAAAATTAAATAAACACAACATAAACGTCATAAGTACTAGTAGGCGGCATCAATTGAAAACATTACTAGGCTCTGCGAAAGATAAAAAAATAAAAACAGAGAAAAGAGGAATCTACAAAATATCATGCAACAAATATGAGAAAATATATATTGGACAGACAAAGAGATAAGCAACAGTAAGATTTCAAGACGTATAAACGAAGCAAAAATTGCTAAGAAAACGTATAAACGAAGCAAAAATTGCTAAGAAAACAGGAAAAATATCTAATTTGAAATCTACTGTAGCAGAACACATCGCAATCGAGGAACATGCCGTCAACATAGATGACCTAGAGGCAATCAAAGAAATCAACGACACCAGAAAACTAGATGTTTGCGAAGTCTGGAAATCATAAAACAACCGTCAGGTACCCTTCTAAATAGTGATCACGGTAATGGGTGCACGTGGCTATTTAAATTCATAAGAAAATAAAAATATAAATCCTTTCTTTATCAGGTAGAAGATAAGTAAAGTTAAAATTTAATTTAATTTTGCAATTTTTATTGCCCATAAAAAAAAAAGTATATATATAACTAATATAGCTCTTAATCAAATTTAATTACGCCAATACACTGAAGAAGGTAACATATTATTGCCCAAATATCGATATTTGTAAAATAGACAAATAAAGATTTTAGCAAAATAAAAGGAATTATGCGTTTTTCTTTCTTTTTAATTTAAAAACATTGTTATTATGAAGGGCTTATTGGGTTGACTTGAGTCAAAAAATTTAAGCTTTGAAACCCAAATGTATTTTTATTGTTGATTTCAGTAGATTTTGGTTTTAAAATGATAAACAAAGGAATAAAGCAAGAAAATAAATTTCAGAAGAAAAACAAAATAATTTTTAGTTTAAAAAACTGTTCTTTAAATTTGCGAAAAAAATGCTATCTAAAAATTTGTTAGCAATAAAAGGAACAGTAAAAAAAACTGAGACAGATAAATTTTGACAAATAGTTTCGCACGAATTAAATGGAGTAGGGTCTTCAACTAAAACACTAGAACACTGAGCTAAAGTAAGGACTTATTTCAATTGTTATGAAAGTTAAAACATTTTATGTTCGTAATTTAAACAGGAATGGATAATAAAAAAAAAATATTTAATCGCAATAAAAAGAAAAAAAAACTGGAGAACCTGAAGGCACCCACATTGAACCTGAATGCTAAGAGTTCGAAGAAGTTTTAAATATACCACAGTAGTTAAGAGGTACAAGGCGTGACGGAGAATGAATATTCGGAAAACTATTTGGAAGAATATATATACAGAAGAGGTTGTCCCAGATTCAACTAAACAAAATATTTAAACTACTTTAGATGGCAATTCGAAAACTCCTTTGCCATTACAGAAAAATATTCAAAGCCCATTGTATTAAAAAATAAATATATGAGTAACACAACGACAAATATACAAAAAAGCTCAAAATGTATTTGTGGTATATTTCAAATGATATTATAGGTTTTTCACTTCTCATAGTTCTAATTCAAGTTTTTTTTTATTTCAAATTCAATATTTGTAAATTTTTATTTGTAAATTCTTAGAAATTTTCTTAGAAAACAAACTAAGAATTTTTAAACAAAACAAACTCTAAATAAGTATATTAAATGTAACAATTAATGTAAGGGTTGCCCAACTACAGCCAATGGTAATTTCATTGACATATCTACGTAATAATTGTTGCAGGCGGCTGAGGTAACCGTTGGAACAGATGTTTCTATTACATTTATACCAAATTTATATTAGTTTTTGGGTACTTTTCCAATTGGATTGAACATCGGTGAGTATGAAGATAAAAAAATTAAAGTATGAGTAATCGAACTAACTTTTTCACCTACTTCTCGAGTTTTGTGGATTGTGCAATTGTCCAAAACCAGCCATGGCCCTGTTATGTTAACTTCAGCCAGTTTAACAAATAACATCAAGAAATGTAATAAAAATATTTGAATTAACAGATGAGTTTGCTATTATTTGACATTTCCATAGCTGCTATTAATGAAACATGTGGTCCTCAGTTACAGTTGGTACTATGATATAAGTGGCAGTATTTATTTTCGATCTAGCCTTAGTTCTACGAAGGTGGCAGTTAAATCCGTAAATTCATCAATAAACACTATAATCACACTTTATCCCGTGTGTGGAACATTTTTCGAAAAGTTAATTGCATACATTTTTCGTTGCTCAATTGTGTTTACCTTATTCATGCGACCCAAATTTATTGTAGCATTCTTTAGTGTTATTCTTAAACTTTTTAATGCGTTAAAAATGCTGGCTATGTTAAAAAACTAACATTTTGGGTTTCAAATATCTTCACCTTAGATTTTCTTATATTGATTTTTCAATTTCATTTAATATTCAAATAACATCAGTTAATTTTACCTTTCTTCTACCATAACGACTTCTTTTAACAAATTTACAATCATCTTTTTTGTAACGATTTATTATAGACATGGCAGTATTTTTATTGATTCCCGCTATTTCACTTGACTCAATTATGGTTTTGCCTTCTTAGCATTTATTTAAGATCTGCTTTTTTTCTAAACTGGGTTTACTATATGGTTCCTATGGGATCCTCTACGACGTACAACCAAGTTAGATGTAGTTTCTACACTGCTATCATCAGAGGGTATTATTAGTCGATAATTCCATCCATTAGGACTGATCAAAGGACTAGATTCTCTGGACAAAGTGTTATTAATTTTTTATGATATATATTATTTAATTTTAATATATTATATATTGGATAATGACAGCAAATTAACAAGACTACTGCAATTGCTAAAAGTTATTTAAAGTTAATTGTTTGTTTAAAAAATCTATTTTTGTTTGTATATACTTAGTTTGTTTTCTTTAAAAAATTTAAAAATAAAAATAACAAAATTTACAAATATTGAATTTGAAATAAAAAAAATTGGATTTGAAATAAATAAAATTGAATTTGAATTTAGAAAACTTGAATTAGAAGTGAAAAACCTATATTTTAAATTCTCAATTTATAAACAGAATCGTACACTAAAAAAAAGATAACATTTGAAAAAATTACAAAGTATAAACAATAGAAATTAACTTTAGATTTAGCATATGAGAACATATTTTCAACAATATTTTATTGTGTTGGCAGTATTGGAAAATACAATTATATTTGAAAAATTTGACACTCATAATTGTTTAAATTAGAAAAAAGTTAAAAAACAATATTCAAACTCCTATAATTAACCTGTACCTTATTATTTGAAATCAATTTATGATTCAATTGGTTATGACTTAAAATAATAGTTATTATTTTTTTTTTATTTTGACAGTAATTTACGTAGAATTACATTTTCGTGCTTAATTAAGTACCGTACTGCAAGTTTATGCCACAATATTTTTACTACAATGTTGTTCGAGCATTTATTTATCAAATTATTGGCTTCTTAAATCATTTTACAACTACTAGTTCCAGGAACTAAGTCTTCTTAAATAGAATAGAAACCATGATTTTATTTAACTTGTTACCATTTTATAGTACCAATTATTTTTTGCCATTTAATTTATCACAATGCAATCCCAATGCAATGAAAGCATTTCACCAGGAATCGAACTTGGATTTTTCGGTTGAAAGACTAGTTCTCATCAACAGATGTAATTTTGCACATTCAAATTGATAAATTTTTTTTTAAAAACAGTTAAGGGATTCTCCTTCCACAGTTTGAGTATTATAACGAAAACTAAAAACAAGTTGTGTGATCATCCCAATTAAATTTTACATCAAGTGTACTTTGAAATATTCTATAAAGATACTATAATAACTCTCGTTAAACTATATTAGATCAATCCTGTTCGTAAAATTTACTTTGATAATTTTTTTTTTAAAATTAGAAGAATTATATCGTACAACTCTATTTTATAATTCCACATCATACCTGACAGATTAGAAAAGATATTAATTTAATTTTGTTGCTTATAAATAAGTTTTTGTATTTTATATGTACATAGAAAATAAAATAAATTTTGTCGGAATATTATAGATAAGCAAATACGATAAAAAACGTTGAGAAAATATGAGAAAATAACGAATTGACAAAGATAAAAAACAACATAACCTTAAGGCATAAGGCATATTCTATTTAAATTAAACAATCGTAAATTTTTCCTAATTAATATCAAATATTGTAATTTTGACCTTAAAACGTTGAGAAAATAATAAGTTCTCAAAGATCAAAAACAATATTGGATATTATGATATCTAACAACTTTGAGGTACACCAACCTATATTTAAGTTGAACTCCTACACATTTTCTTTATTTATATTAAGCAATTCGAAAATATTTTTATGTTTTCTTATTTATTTCGGATATTTATTTTAAATTTTTATTTTTTAAATTTGATGACATTTTATTTTTTGTTTTAATTTATTTCAGGTTATATGAACTTTTAGGTCCCACTGATAGCGTTGGTGATGATTTAAATTTTATTTTTTCTTATCCTTACGAATATATTGTTATTATTATTATTACTGATATTTTTGTTATTATTATTAGGATACAATTTATTTAAATTGCCAATGATAAACACTAACTATACACTTCACCAAGAACTTCAGTTTTCCTCAGAATATATAAAACATCGCCATAACTTTAAATTTACAGTTATCGCGTATGGAAAACTTTTTGTTTCACTGATTTATAATCACTTAATTTTGGATGTAAATATTTATGTATAAAATATTTTGTTTTCATTTAAATATATTTCACTCTTTACTTATTATTCGCTCTCAATTGAATTTTAAAATTTTGTTTTTAATTTTTATTTTTTATTATAACTTCACATTCAGTTAATTAATAAATAAATAAACATATTTGAAATAAATAAATAAATAATTTTTTTTAAAGTAATAAAATTTATTTTGTAACAAATAACATATTTGTTTTAAATATAAATATATATATTGTGTACATTTAACAATTTGATATTTTATTAAATCAAACATACATATATTTAATGTATATATATATATATATATATATACATTAAAGAACAGAAAAAAATATTCCTTTAAAGTTCTTATAACACGAAATCAATTTATTTATTTTCTATTTTATTTTTTTATTTAATTTTTTTATTTTTGCTTTTATTTTGTAATTTTATTCATTTCCATGGTTTAAAAAGGAACCCCCTTAAATTCTAGTATATCAGATATGGAATAACAGTTATATTATATTTATTGAAATACCGTAACAAGGACATTGTCACGAACACTGAGAGTAATCAATATAGTATTATGTTGATATACAAATATAATATATACATAATATATTTATAATATATATATATTACAGTATATATATAGATTTATATGAATATACATATGCATGATTGTATATTTATTGAAAAAACAATCTATGTCGAATACACTTTTATTTTATTTTTGATTTTCTATTCTATTTTATTACATATTTATATGTATATATATAGTATATATATATATATATATGCTTATTTATGGTTTTGTTCAATTTATTTTACTGGAAATTTCTTTACTATTTGTATTTCTTGATTGAATAAAAAGGACGTCGTCTTCGTCGTCGTATGCGAAAAATTAAAGTTAAAAAAACAAAAAGAAAAAAATAAAATAAAAAATAACAATAATAACAATTTCCTTTTTATATTTTTTTATGTTTATTTTTTTTATTTTTTTTTTTTTAATAATAAACTTTAAGAAACGTGTAAATTCGTATAACATAAAGAAATTTCATTTGTTTACCGTTTAAAAGCTCAAGTGCAACTGAACTTTATATTTGAACTAACTTAAGGTATGAAGTAGTAATATATTTAAGCAGCAGAGAGAAGAGAGGATACATTTTTTTTTTTAAATTACTTTAAATATGTCCAAAAATGTAGAAAAAGGAAATTTTATTATCAATTTTCCTTTGGGAAATTTTTTGGTTTGATTTTCATTTGTCTTTTTTTTTTAGGTTAGGATTTTTCCTTCTTGTTTTTTGTTTATTTTGAATTTATATATTTTGGCTGTTTTGAAGATAGACATTGTACAATTATTATTACACCTGTGAGTTATGTTACAAAAAATACAAAAAACAAAAATAAAGGATATTTTCTCATTTATATTTTAGTTACTTCAGCAGTTACTTAATAATAGTTATTTATTAATGGTGATTGGTGAGTGGAAGAGACTAGGAGAATTATTTAAATATTTCTAGGGAAATAACATTTTGAAAGAAGATAAATAAAATATAAAAAAAAGGATATTCTGAGATTATAGAGTGGTGCAAATTAAATTAATATGTATATAAATATGCTTGAGGAATTTTAATGTTATTTTTATTTTTGTTTTTGGTTTTGCTTTTTGTATTTAAAAAATCAAACTCAATGAAAACATCATGTTTTGTTAAAGTTATCATGATAAATGTCATGCATGTCTCTTGTTTTTAGTGGACAAACAATGAAATAAGTTTTTCTTCTTCTATCACTTAGGTCCTCGTTTTGTTTCTTAAAAAAGCTGAGGCATGTTGTGGCTGAAACCTTCAAAAGTTTATTTATATTTTTTTGATCTATTTGATAGTAGTTAATGGCCTCTTGATTTGTTTTCACACATCGTAATCTAGTAAGTCTGCCTAAGTTCATTATATTGGAAATTATATAACCAATGACCAGATATGTTAGGCATCTCCCTATATGTTTTAAGATAATTTAATTTTTTTTTTTTAAATTAAAACTTTATTAAATGGAAAATTGAGTTAAAAAAGTAAAATAAAAAATAACCTGATTTCGAGTTTTAAACAGAGATGGCTATGTTTTCAATAATCTAAAAATCTTACAAAAAAAAATATATATATATATATATATATATATATATATATATATATATATATATATATATACATTTTAAAGTGCAATATTTAGATCTTGCCAAATTATATTTTTTTTGGTTCATTTCATATTTTTTCTTTCAAAATCATGCACTTTCAATCAAAGTCTCTTCAACTATCATATTGAAATACCTTACATATTAAATGATGTGAATAAAATGGTGACACACTAGACCGCTCTTCATATATGGTCTGCATCTACTTGTAATAAAGAATTATAGAATATCCTTCAAATTTATTAATCTAGATAATAGATATAATAGAAAATAAATTGAATAGTCATATCCTTGCCTAGTAAAATACTGAATGCTGTAATGGACAAAATAATCAAAGATTTAAAAAAATATTTAGAGGGCATTGAGGGTATTGAGGGTATTGAATATATACTATCCATATTACAAAAATTCAAAAGTAAAATCAAAATTTAAAATTTTTTACTCAGATATGCTTTTGCAACAGAGGAGAAAGGTCCGAGTTTTTTCAATGTACTCCCCGTTATCGTAAAGTATATGTGATATTAAATCATTTTCTGGAGTGTTTTGTGCTGATATTTTCAAATCAATTTTATCAGAAAATTGTTGATCCTGATTATGTTTGCTTCGTTGTACAAGTATTTAAGATAAATAGTAATAGAACTCCAGTTTCTTCTGGGCAAACACAGTCTTCCAGGCTGAAGTCTTTGGCTATAAACGCAGCAGTGAATATAATAAAAGAGCAAAGATGGTCTAACAAAGTCATTAGAATCTTTAGTGACAGATAGGCTGCCTTAAAAGCTCTTCACAGTAATCTAATCAAATCTAGATTGGTTTGGAGAATGTTGGGAAGCCCTAAACCTCAAAGGGCTCTGACATAAGGTACAACTGATCTGGCTATTGAACCATAGCGGCTTTACTGGAAATGAGAAGGGTGATGAACTAGCCAGATCGGTTGCTATATGCCAGTTGCTATATCTATTGGTAATATTAAACTATCGATAGAAAGCACCCTGAAGAATATATGCCAAAATATATGCACCAGGAATAAACACCAAAATAATCAAATTCCTGCTAACTCTCAATAGAGCAGACTGTAAGAAGATAGTTGGCATATTTACTATTCATAACCACATGAATAAGTACATATGCTTTCAGTAACGAACCAACCTGTAGACACTGTCTGGAAGAGGAAGAAACCTCCACACATGTTGTAGGAGAATGCCTAGCTCTTTCAAGGCTAAGACTCAGGTTGTAGGAAACGTACTATCATAACCTCATAAAACTTCTGCAGAATAAAAACCTCAAACCTATTGTTCTTCATCAAAAGGGTCGACTAAGTTGAGTGGCGGAGTAGAACATAAAGGGCTAAAGGTTTACATGGCAGAGCCCTGAAATATTAGTACCATCTCCGTAAGAGAAAAAAAATAGTAGAGCTTGCCGGAGTCGGGCTTCATATATGTTTTTTTGAGTACAAACTCTTGTGGGCTTTCTTTCGAACTTCCATTGTTTTCCATTCCAATTTGCGCTGATATTGTGTACCAAATGGGTGCACCATATATAAGCGTTTGCCTTATTAATGCTTGATATCATATTATTTTCACTCTTTTGTTATTATAGAAGAGTTTTTGTTTAGCATAAAAGACTTTGTGTCAATAGAGATTGTATTTACAGACTTTGTGCTAAAACATTTCTCCAATTTTTTTCTTATGTATGGAACTTGTCTTGAACTTAATAGGTTTCGCGTTTATTAAAGTTCACTTTTAGTATCCAGATTTTACAGTAGTACAATATAATAATAAATATTTTGGGGTTGACGGACTATGTTATCTGGAGCATAAAGTATTATGTATATCGTCGGCAAAGGCTACTGCATAGATATTTTTTTTTATGTTATTGGCAATAACTTAGGCAGAATCACCTTCTCTTTCTTAATTAAGTACAGTACTGCAAGTTTATACTACAATATCTACAATGTTTTTCGAGCATTTATTTATTGTCAACTTATTAAATGTGGAAAGCTACTACTAATGTCAGGAACTAAGCCTTCTTAAATAGAATAGCTTTATTTTATTTAAGTGGTTACCAATGACAAAGGGTACTGGACCAGGTCGAAAAACCCATAAAGCATTTTTTTTACTTCATCGGGAATCGACCTTTCGGTTGAAAGACAAGTGCTCTAGCTACTGCGCCACCCAGCGTGTAAATGATATTATCTTTTACTCGATCTAATAAATGGAGCTGGTCGGTTAAATATATTGAAAATAAAATGGGGCGCGTTAACCGTTCTTTATTGTAGTCCCTTTCTGATTAAAAAAGTTTTGTCTGATTCGTTTTTTTGATGTATAAATAATTCGGTAATAAAACGGTAAAATTTAATAAATTTAAGTTCAAATACTTATTGCTAAAATTTGTTAAAATTATAGTTAAAACTAATATTCAATTTCTAAATTGATAAATTAATTTCCTACTTGACAAGAGGTTTATATTTTCATTAAAAAAAAATATTTTCTAATTTTGACAAATTAAATTTGATACCTGTTGCTCTTTTGAATACTATTAAATTGTTAGCAATGATATCTTAATAAGAAGATTTAGAAATATTTTAACTTATTGAAAATATTTCATATTTTAATTAAAATTCGAATGTTATACATTTCTCACAGATTTTATCTATTTAAAATTTTTTATTTCAGGATCAAGGACCATTGTATTCTATTTTTTTATAACATAAAACAAAAACAAAAGAATTTACTTTATGTTGTTCATTTTATTTTATGTTGAGTCAAGTTCAAGAAAATACAATAATCTAAACATGCATCTCTGTATATCAATAAAACAGAATAAAAGAACAAAAAAAAAAAAAAACCACGTTCACTTCAAAAATTTCCTTTCTATTGTACATTTATTCTCAAAATATCCTATTACTGATATGTATTATCACATTTTTTTTGTTGTTATTGTTTTTTTTTATTATTATTTTTCTATTTGCCATATATTTACATTGACAAAATGGGGAAATATTTTATTGCGCTTAATTTTTGCGCAGGTTTTTTCATCAAATTCCAATACATTTTAAATTAAAATAAAATGTCCTGAAATCTGCAAAAACAAGCAATATCCAATAGAAATAAATTTATATCAAAGGAATTTAAATTTTTACAGGGAAAATTCACATAGGCACAAACAGAAATAAAAAATAAATAAAAATAAATCCAAGCAAATGAAAAATTTAGTAAAGTTTCTTCAAAAAAAAAAAAAAAAAAATTAATCTTAAATGAGTTCGTTCAAAAAATGTTTAGCTTGATAGCATTTCTACACATTCAATTCATTACAGTTGAAAACCTAGTTTAGTTCTTCTTCTTTAAGAACTCATGGAAATTTATTTAAAAGTTTTCCCTGTCGAATGAAACTTTAGGTTTTTTTTTTACTTTGCTATTTTTGGTCCATGTTATTTATGCTTACAAAAAAAAAAATTAAATGAAAGAGCGATTTGTGCAGACGAAAAAATTTATTATAAGCATATAAAAAACAAAGGATACTTGTCTAAAAAACAAAAAAATGAAAAAGTAAAAAAGGAAAGAAGTTTTAAATCTGTTTTGGAGGGTGTAGAAAAGTTTTTACTTTGATTTTATTTTTTTTTGTTTTTGTTTTTTTTTATATTTTCTTAGAAAATTTATTAGAGTTTTTCTTCCTGTTGGCTGTTCTGATATTTCAGGATTCTTTAAGTTATGTCGGAATGACTATAATGTTGTTGTATTTTTGGTATATAAATGTTATATTGCTTTTACTTTTCTTAAATTTTGGCATTTTCTGTTGCTGTTTTGATGTTTTTAGTGCTTTTTGATCTGAATTTGTTTATTTCGTTTTATTTTTTTTTTCTTACATATTTAATATTTTTTTATTTTTTTTATCATGATAGAAGGCCACTTTTAAACTTTGATTGACGAGACTTTTTTTTGGTAAAAATTCTCCCTAAAATTGTGGGTGACTGATTTCGAGATACATTTTTGTATACGCGCTTATTAAAGTACACTAAAATCTCGAATTTTTGGAATATGATAAAAAAATGTTTTTAATTACAAATTGATTTTGTATAATGGCTGGTTATACTTGAAGGAGTGTTTCGTCTATCCAACACAGTATTGGAACTCATTAGGGTCTATTCAGCACAGTACTGGAACTCATTAGTGGGTATTAAAAAAAATAATAATAATATTATGTAATTATAATATCTATGTTCCCTTTCAGTTTGGGCTTCCTCAGAACTTCTAAATAGTTCACTTTCTCAGAATGCTTTAACGAAAGCCTCTTTAGAATAGTTTAGTAATAGTGTTAGTATAGCTGTTGATTTTTGATCCATGTACCCATATTGCATTGTACTAAACTCGACTTTTATTCCAACATTTAAATATATCACTAAAAACAAATCAGATTATCAAAAACAATCATATTAGCAATTTCATTTAAATCCTTTTTCGTACAAAAATTTGATGTAAATATCTGTTCTAAACTGTACAATGTACTTTCCATTAGTCACATCAGATTCAGCCCATTTGATAAAATACTAATATTTTTTTTGAAGTTTTTTTTTATGCACAGGTGTAATAAAGAATTTTGCCAGAAAGAGGGAGATATTAGACTTTGGATTTAAATTTCATTCGTTCATGTTATAATAAAATATAATTCATATAAATTAAAAAAAAATACAATAATATAAATTTACTAAACAAAAAATAATAAGAAAAAATATAGTATCACTAGTCAGTCCCGGCGAACGTGTTTCGCCCTACTGAAAATGAAATTTGTAAACGTATTATTCTAATTTAGATAGATAAGTTGTTACTTAAATCACGAAAATTTATATTTTAAATTTCTAGCGGACCCGGCAAATGCCCCGGATCTATATTTGGATCTAGAATTTCTGCTGATATTACTTTATCAATGTCGTCTGAGGCAAAAATGTTTTTAACAAAATCAAAATATGAATATGTGGTAATCCACGTTTTTGCTATTCAGTGGAGTGGAATACATCCAACATTGAGTTTCACCAAAGAAGTGATATTTAGTAATAACATCTATTAATGATTTTAGTTTTTGTAAATATGCGGACTGTAATATCATGTCGATCACTTGCTACTTGACCTGGTAATAAATATTTCTTAATTTTATCCCGTTTTGAATTGCAGGTAAATGTAATGAATAAATCTGATGGACCATACGTACGAACGTAAGCCATTGCGTCTTGAATATATTCTTGCATGTCGACTATCTGTATATGATGATGGTAATATACAAATATTTCCTATATCATTTAAATTTAAATTGCAGTCATTGTTACTATTGATTGCATCACATAAATGAATATATTCATCAGCCCGTAATTTTGATTGATTAAATCGAATGAGGCGGAAACGTTCACTTTCAATTTTTGCATACATGTCGACAATATACTGATGATATAAATGATGGTATTTTAAAATATTATTTTCTTTATTTGTTCTAATCCTAAGACGATGCGCATAGTAATTGATTACGCTGACATTCTGTGTAGTTCCAGCGCCTGTTGTTGGATTTTTTTTTTTCGAAAGTTGAAAATACCACCAATCGATAGAGCATCCTCGATTTAGTTAACAAACTTTTTTCTAAATTTTAAAATAACGACTCCTTCAGCTCTTAAAAAGCTGATATGCATGCTCTGGAACACCCAGTATATATAAGCTTTATGGCTTATGAGAATGGTTTATGTCAAGTTTGGACCCGCAAATGGCCCTAGAACCAGAAATCAATTCATATTCGTAATTTTATATTGGAAGAATATTACGTCATGATTCAGTACTCAAATAAGAATGAAAATACGTTTCTTTTTAAAATATTGCCTAAGTTTAGGCGGAAATTTCAATTCTCAAAATTATTAACAACTTAAAAAAGGTTAATGTAGTTCAAATCAAAAAGGTGATTATTCTAATTGGATAACTACCATTAAATCAATATACATTTTGATAATTTATTATAAAGTTAGTTAATTTATGCAAAATTTAATGTTTAGTCAAATACAATTATAGATTAATTTAAACCAGTTTTTAAACTAAAATTTCGCATAAATACATGCAATTTCTACACAATAATTATTTATAAAAGAATAGTAGCTAAAATTTTTGTACGAAAAAGGATTTAAATGAAATTGCTAATATGATTGTTTTTGATAATCTGATTTGTTTTTAGTGATATATTTAAATGTTGGAATAAAAGTCGAGTTTCCTTCACTAATCATTTATATTTATTTTGCAAATATCGATATTTCGGAAGCAACTTACTTCCTTCATCAGTGCTTGCGACTAATTTTTCGATTAATTGTTATTTGTTTTTGTGTATGTAATAAACACAATTAAACATAAAAAACATAATTTATAAAATTTTTAAATAAATAGGTTCTGTTGCAGTCACTAACAAATACAGTCATTAATTTAATAATAGAGTTTTAAGCATAATTTTATTTTAATTTTTGCACGTAAAATAAACACAATTTACTATCAGAATATTAATAAATTTATTAAGCAACGTACAAAATCAATACTAATTATATCGATCCTTTCATTTAATTATAAAATAATATATTAACTTTATGATTTTTAAGATCTAATACTTTTAATACGCATTTCAGTAATTTTTTTTTATTTTAATTTATGTGCTAGTAATCTTTAGCCCTTTTTTATGACAGCAAAGCCTGAAAGATATTAATAAAAGACCATTCATTGAACATTTATTTGTACCTAAGAGGTTGATGTAATAGAAAAAAGTAATTTTAAAAATTCGCATTCTGTAATTTTTTACCTGTTTCGGTATAGTCAGAACTTTTTCAAGTTTACTTTATTATATGCAAATGTAGATTGCTAATTAATTTTAAAATTAGTAAATATTTAATGAAGTATTTCGGTTGCAAATATAAGCAAAATCGGGTATTAATAGTTTAACAGTGTTGTATAAATTAGTAAATTTTAGAAATTGTAATTTTAAGTACAATAATTGGCGGAATCTTTCAGGTAGGTACAAGAAAAATGACAAAATGTCGGTGTTTGAAAAAAATAAAAAAAATTAGTAAAATAAAAGGAAGTCGCGTTGTTTTCCTTTTAAATTATAAACTAAAAATAAATAAAGTTTTTAACTCTAAAATAATAAAAATTATTACATAGTAAGAATCAAGATAATTTTAAATTTTAAATTCAAGGATAGTTTAAGGTAAGTATAAATCTAATTGCATCAAGATTATTTAAGTTGTTTGACGTGTATTGTAGTTTCAATTCTAAGTGAAACCAAAGTTTTTGAGTATAGTAATAATCTATAACTATATTGGCAGCAAAAAATTAAGGTGTCAATGAAATAAATATAGCAATTCAAAACAAAATAAGTGGCCAAACAATTACATACAAGTCAACCGATTGCATTATGGATCCTAATGAGTTTATAGTTATGTTACACAATTTAAATCAACCAGTGTTATGTAATGGCATAATAAAAATTGAATGAATGAATAATATCATCGAAGCATCTATATTAACATTATCTATATCATATTTTTGATTTCGCGAAAGGAGGATCAAAATGTTTCGGATACTTGAGTCGATGTAAAACTCTTTTTTTCATATTCGGAACTTCTTAATATCTATAAATCATTTACGATCCAAGATGAAATGCAATTCACACATTTGGGCTGGCGCTTTTCCTTTCACCTTGGACTACCTTTACCGTGTTCAAAATCACGGTATTCGTTTAATCAGTGATCCAAATGTAACTTCGTCCTTAACTTCTCTTAGACATCGTCGTCTTATAGGAGTGCTTATTCGGTTTTATAAATACTTCGTAGGTATGGACACATGATCATTACTCATCAAAAAGGACTACTCCCTAGTCTTAAATAGTTCCAAAACAAACAAGAGGAGCCGCAAATGTCCATCTCCACACAGTAGAAATACAAAGGTGGTATAAAAACTCTTTCATATTCCGGACTTCATGAATGTGGAATCATATCCCTTCTAGTGTATTTTCATTCCACATTCAAACAACACCATAGTGTATAACTTACAGAAACTCAAGAAAAACATCGAAAACCTTATTCTGCAAATTCATATTAATTCTTTCAATAAATTTCTTCTTTCTTCCTATCCTGTCCTACCTATTCAAGTGGTAAGTAAGTATTAAAGGTTACATCCTAAAGTTTGGCTGTTTATATAAAAGAAAATTAAAGCTGACATTTTATGTACGTATATTTAAAAAAAAACTAGATTAAATAACCCGGAACCCCGAACTGTCGCGATTAAAACTATTCCTTGTAACACCAATGCCAACGAATAATTTATTATTTATAATATTTTTTTGTTTTCCATTTTTGAAAATGATTGTGAAAAGAAATATAAAAAGTGAAGAAGATACAGGAGAACAATACAAATAATTGCGAAGAATTATCAAAAAAAAAAACTAAATTTATACATAACTGTATATACTCGTAATATAGTTTAAAAAAATAAAAATTATTGTGTTTTGTTAGCACCAGAAAAGAAAGATTTAAGTAGAGGAAAAAATAAGAATAAAAACTACAAAGAAGGAACAAAATTTGTATTTATACGTCTGTCAATTTTGTTAGCATTGAATTACTAATAAATTGATTTCATAGTCGGATTTTCAGATCCAACATTTATTGTAAACTATGTATATGTTATATTTCCGTTTTTAGCTTCCTTTGGAAGCTATAGGACTTTTGGATAACTCAATAATCGCTTTTTCTATTTTTGTTATATTCCTGTGACAATATCATACATTATACAACCACTTAAGTGGACTTATAATAAGCGAAAAATGAGGTATTGTTATCATAGCATTCTACGTTCAAAAATCTATCTTTCAGAAAAATCACAAACTTTTTATGAATTTTCAACGTTTTTAGAAAAACACATTTTTTAGCGTTAGAGTAAAGTTGAAAAAATCCTGTTAATTTATTCGCCTAAAAAAGCTAGACTGTATACCTATTGCACATGATATAATAACTTACACCAACTTAAGTCGTTATAATATAATCAATTATTATCTACATGCCAAATGTTCAATAGAAAAATGTAACAGCTTATATTAATATTATTTATTTATTTACTATTTAATTCAGAAAGTTTACAAAAAATAATATAATTTAATAAGTTTTAAGATTTAAATTAGTTTGAAATTTACAACAGCATAGTTTTAAAAAAAAAAAAAATAAATTCAATCAGAAAAACAAGAGAGAAAGATAAAAAGTTATTAAAATGCTTAAAAAGTTAATTTTATCAGTAAAAATTAGTTAATATTAGTAGCTACTAAAAACCGAAAAACAAGATTAGTACGGGGACTAAGAAAGCAAGTGAAACAAGGTTTTCTTAAAAATGGTGTTCAAAGAAAAGTCAGCATTGTTTCTGCAATTAACTGCCATTAACGTTCTATAAATTGGCTCAAATTTTCCATATTTAATTCTATGGAAAGTAGTGGGTCCTTCTGGATTTTTATAACTCCCGGTTCCCGGGATTTCACCATTATAAAACCAGGGAATTAAAAAAAAATAATTTACTCAAATTTGAAATTTAAGATAAAATACATGTTTCCATAGGGATTAGTGGAATCATATCTTAAAACATGAAAAAACGTTAAACCATAGAATCTTTTTTTATGTAGTAGGCGTAGGTACAGAAGTTTCTGCATATATTTTTGAAACAGCTTTTTTAATGTTATCATAGAAAAAATGCAGAAGAATCTGATGAAAATTTAGACTTAGAAAACTATGATGATAACGAATCTATTCAAGTAGAAGAGGATGCTGATGCTGAATTACCTGAAAATACTGAAATTATTTTGGGAGAGCAGGGTGATTTCAAGATAGCTTTGAACAATGTCCGCAAAATTGTGAAGTTGTTTAAGAAATCAACCGTAAGAAATTGTGTGCTTCAAAACTATATTAAAAACGAGCATATGGGAAAGAAATCAATCTCATGTTGGATTCTCAGACTAGATGGAACAGTATTGCTCCAATGTTGGAACGATATTTATTGTTGAAATACTGTATTAAAAAAGCGTTGATAAATCTAAGCTCCCCGGTTAAATTATACGAAAATGAGATTGCAAAGTTGGAGGAATTGTTAAGTGTCTCAAAACCAGTACAATTGGCGGTTGAAGCACTTGATACAAGATACTGTAATCTTGTTACTTCAGAGGAAACTATAAAGTTTCTCTACAATTCAGTTCGAGATTTACCTGGAACATTAACAACAAACTTGTTAGAAGCTCTACAAAGTAGACTATTTGAAAGGTGTTCAAAAGATTTAATTTCTCTTGCAATTTTTCTGCAAAATTCAGAAAATTTAAAATCTAATACAAATAACTGTGACTTGAATAGTTATGGACAGTTTTTTGCTGTATCATCAATTTCTAAATTAGCAAAAGATTTGGTAATCCAATATTTTTTTGAAGATCGGGAGATAGCCATAGATAATGATTCAGATTTATACGAGATAATTGATGTACCAACAGCAAGCAATACTACTTTACCATTACCATCAACTACAAACGATTTGTTGAAGAAGTCTTTGGCAAGTGCAATAAGTAAATCACAGAAAACTATGGAGGTAGTAAAAACTGACAAAACAACATATATACAAAAGGAGATGAGATTATATGCGGCAACAGGAACAATGACACCATACTCTCAAAAAAATTGTAATGACGATAAAACCAACATCAACTGAACCGGATCGAGTTTTTTCAATTTCTGGAACAATTGTAGCAAAAAAACGAGGGGATTTGTCAGATCATTCAATTGATGTTTTATGTTTTTTAAAAACATATTTTAAAAAGCTCGAATAAGTTTAACAAATGTAAAAATTTTAATATTAAAAAAAATCCCCGGCTCCCGGTTAATCCCGGGATCTTTATTTCTTTTCAATCCCGGGTTCAAAATTGGTTTAAAAAAGAGTACGAGAACAGCACCCACTAATAGAAAGGAAGATTAAAAACATTTTCTTAATGTCGATAAGGACGCCAAGATATTTAAAATGAAAAACTAGGCTGATTCGTTTAGAATCAAAAGTATATTAAATTTTTAATGGAATGGATCTACGAGTATAGGAAATAAGGGCCCATTTATTAATATTAAGGAAAAGATTATTATAGCTGCACTAAAATGATTATAAAATCATGGTGGTTAATTAATAAGTACTCAGAACAAATATCATAAATTTAATCAAAAACTATTAATTTGAAAAGTTTGGATATGCATGCAAGTTTTGCTATAACGACTGTAGTTTGAGACTATATTTTGAGCACATTTTTTATAAACGACGAATAAAAGAATTTTTCCAATATTGCGAAAATACTCGTGAAGTAAACGATTGGTTGATTAACAGGTATAAAGGTAAGGGAAAAGATTCAGAAAAGTTTTTTAAGATTAAAAATGGTTTCAGGTGTCCAAGAAATACATCACTATTGAGTTTATTCAAATAACTCTTTATTTTCTGAGCAGAAAAAAATATTGAAATAACTAACGATTAAAATTATTTTCATCAACTTCAAAGAGATTTTCTGAATAAGAACTATACAGAAAAATAGTTTGAAGAGAAATTTTAAAATGGTCATAAGTACTGAAAAAATTCGTATTTCGACTTAAGCGGTTGTATATTATTTAATTTTTCTGATAATATTTAAAAATTATCTCTAACAGTACAGGACCATGTGTGAGTTAATGAAGTTCTTACCACATTAATAAATTTGAGGATTAACAAAGGATTATCCTATACTGCAAATTCATTATTATGTTCAGAATGCTAATATTTACTTAAAGTATTACAAAACAAAACAAATTTTGCGAGCTCATGAGCCCAAATACCACATTAGTCCAGATCCCAGACTATGTAAAGAATACAAAAACAAACAACTTTTAAATTTAATTTTTGAATTGAAAAACTTTTAGTTAAGTGATGGTTTTTATGTTGTTCCTATTTTAATTTATATTTTTTTGTCTGTTTTTATGAAATACTAAAGAGATGAATATGGATGCAGTTTAAGAACTGTGATATAACAATATTTTGTTATAGAGAAATATTTAATTTTTCCGAATAAGAAGAAAATACAGAACAGAAATTTTATTAGATAACCAAAACTATGCCATAAGACTATGTAAATTTATGAATGAAAATTAAAAAAAGAAATCAATTTATTTTATATTCAAGGAGGTACCTTCCGGATTACCGAAGAATGATTAATGCGCTCAGTTATTTGATGATTGTAAAAATACTTAAATTTAAATTTTTGTAATCAATTACTCAATTTAATTTAAATTTGATTAAGAGACTTTGGATGAATGGCAATAGTAGAGAATAGTAGCTATAGACATTTGATACTATTTTTCAAAAAATATAAAATGTCATTAAACAACTTTTATTTTTTATTCTTTATTCTAATGTAGCTTTTAAGTAATTTAATTTTTTCTATCTGAGTACTTGCTCTTATGCAGTTTTTAAGTAACTTCATTTTTTGTTTTTTCTATTCGAAAGTAATTTTATTAAATTTCTGGTTATGTTATTTTACTTTAGTTTAATATCAATTAATTAAATTGTATTATGAACTTTAGAGAGTAAGGAATGAATGAATAAATAAAAAAAAAAAAAAAAAATCGAAAAGTACAATATATTTGAATAAATTTTACGAACATTTTAATATCGAATGTATAGTTTGAAAATTTTCAATAAAGTAAAATCCATTGGTGATTCAACCCTATACTCCCAACTAATCTGAACAATTTCTATTTTTGATCTAACAGTAATAATTTACTTTTTAATATTAAAAAAATATGTGCTTAATGTGCTATGCACGTTGTTCCCGATTAATCTGTTACATCTATATATATATATTGTGAAGAGTTAATTCACAATTAAAGATTTAAGAGTGTAGTTCGACAATAAGTTAAGGTTTAAATTACACTTTATCCTATTCCTAAAAATGGTGACAAGAGCAATCCTTCAAACTATAGGCCAATAGATATTACTTCCATTATTTCAAAAACGATGGAAATCTTAATCAAAAGTTGAAGAAATATGTTAATAGTAGAAGTATAAGTCAATACAGCTTTCGAGCCCAACGTTCCACCGGTGAAATAAATCTGGTGAAGCTACTGTTGTAGCTCTGGATATATCTAAGGCTTTTCATCGAGTTTGGCATTAAGTTATTTCAATAGTGATTTTTCTGCTTAGAAAATAAATAGTTATTTGAATAAATTCAATAGTGATGTATTTCCTGGACCTGACACCATCTTTAATCTTAAAAAAAATTATTCTGAATCTTTTGCCTTACCATTATATAACTATTAATGGGTTAAAGCAAACAGAGTCGAGTTTAACACTTCAAAAACTCAAAGCTGTCTTGTTAGTAGCAAGCTAACAGCATTCCCTGCATGAACCTGCTCTACGGTTTCAAAATGAAAGTATTCAGCGACTCAAAGACCTGAACATTCTCGGAATGCGAGAGACTCAAAATATGCACTGGAATTAACATATTTTCGATATTGCGAAAAGCGCCTCCAAATGTTTAGGCGTTTTGAGTCGTTGCAAAACTTATTTTTCATCTTGAGACTTCTTAAAAATCTATAAAGCATATATCCGACCCAAGCTCGACTATAACTCACATTTATGGGAAAGTGCACCAAAAACTGCTTTAAAATTTTTTGGGCAAAGTTCAAAAGCGCGCCATTAGTCTTATAGGCAACATAAATGTGATCATCTATACCACTTGGTCTACGTCGTATTGTTGGAGCACTTACTCTATTTTATAGATATCTACTTTGTGTTGGCACTTGTTCCGAGGAATTAAAATTACTTCTTCGTGCTCTTAAGCAATTCCATCGCATAACACGAGAGGCATCAAGTACTAACCCTTTCACAATGGAAATTCCGAGATGGTTTAAGTCCGGTTATAGAAATTTTTCATAGTTAGAACATTTAGATTGTGGAATCGCGTCCAAATCGAAGCATTCCCAATCAGAAAAGGATTTTAATATTAACAACGTTGCTCGCTCTTTTCCACAAAACTTTTCTTCCTTTTTCTTTCCTTTCCTTTAACTACCCATTGCTTTTTCAAATAGTCAACGGTACGCAAGTACTTGAACAAAGGTTCACAAACTAAGTTTTGGCTATAATATAAAAAACAAAAAAAAATTACAAATAAATCAAATTCTTTCTTAAGCGTTTTATAAAGCGTTGGTCTAAGAAATTGTCTGATACTTATATTGTAAAAGTTCCGTACATGCTTTTGATTCCACCTAACTTGAAATCTGCCAGCCAGGTATAGATCCCGTTTTTTTATGTTCACATACAAAAAATCGAATCCATTCAAAAGAAGTTTATAAAATTTGCTTTACATAATCTTCCTTGGAAAGAAACGACCTTAGTTTGACACAATACCTTTAAACACGAATGCATTATTAATTGAGGAATGTAGGACTGACGAATAGGGGGAAAAATGTCATTTTGATGAGTAGGGGCTTTTTAATAAATTTGTTAATACTTTTGAACTTTTATAAGTTTATTTTTGCATTGGAGAAACCACGTTTGTTAGAATATGGTATGGTAGGGGTGGGTACTTAATGCCTCTCTTATTCAAGGGCGGAAATGTTTGAGATAATTCATCAATCAATAGATCAACAATACGATAATTTTTAAGTGGTAGGTATAATGGAAAACGTAACTGTAGGATTGTCGATAACACGAATGTAACGATTTTGAGCTTTTTAAGAAATTTTTGACGAGACAAGCGTTTTGTGATGCGAAAATCAATATATAATAATTATGTGAATTGTATTTCAGCTTATATAGTATTTTAGTGTAAGATTTATAGTATATTCAGTTTATTCTAGAAGCAAAACTACGCCTTGTCGCGTAGTCAATAAAACCTAAACATTAATTTATAAGTATTATATTTTATATTTCTAATTAGAATCATTTATTATAATTTAATTAATTTTTGTTTATATTTTGGTTTTCTCTTTTTACCTGGACATATTTTTTCATGTTTGTTAAATTTTTTTTTTAATTTCATTATGGCTATCATTTATTCTTCTCCATCTACCTAATTTGGCGAATATCATTTCTGTTCTTCTTTCAATTGAAAGCTTTTAACATTTCCTTTATTTGATCTGGGTCAGTTTCAATATTTTTGTTTAACACGTGGAATAATGTCATATTGGATAGTGCAAGTTTTGAATTGAATTATTAATTTCTAGAGTTTACGAAATTTATTGCTGGAATACGATAAATTAAAAGAAAAGGTGATTATATTCTTGACTTTTATTTAATAAACATTCGAATTCGAATTTTGGCTGTAATAATATTAGGACATATATATTTATAATAAACTATATATATATAACTATACAATAAACTAATATTAGGGCATATCAAATTTATTTTTCGTATATATTAAGAGGATTTCGAATTCATATAAATTTCAGATTTCATTTTTATTCTTATTATGTTATTTTTTAACATAAATTTAAAATATAAAAATTTTGATTTATACTAGAATAGAATTTTTTAACTTTACAAGTAGATAATAAAAAAATAGAAATCGTTTAATGTCGTAAAAAAATCAATATTTCATAAAAGGAAATCACAAATTCTTGATTATAAATTTTAAATTGAAATATGAATAGAAATTTTCGAAAATAAATTTTTTTCAATAATCATAAGGAAATGTCAACAATATGTACTTATACACGAATATGATACATTGTATTGATTGGATATTTTATTATTCTTATCTACCTAGTTTACTTATGTATTCGTAGAATCTACCTTGCAATATACTGAAAGAAAATTTCATTTTAAAACTGAATTCTAAATGTAAAAAATAAAAAAAAAAAAAAACAAGAAAAATAATTTTTCAAAGAAAATGTATATCAAAAATTATTACATTTTATTTTTTTATTTTATTTAATTAAATTTTGAAATTTAATGTAATTTATTTTAATAAAATCTTATTGAATGCAATTTTCAATACCAAATATATGAAACAAATGCTGAACGGGTATTGATACAATTTCTCATCGAAAGCAAGGGTTGTACACACTGCTTTGTCGAGTAATTTCAAAATATATCAATGAATTGTACAGTTAAATCCTTATCATCAAATAACGAATACAGCTATTCCCGACGTAACATTTACCGGCGAAGCATTAAAAAATATTTATTTCCTCTTCATTTAAATGTTGAACTCAAAACAAAGTTTTCTATTTCCGCCAAACAATTAATTTTTTTTAGCACATTGTCCAATTTAAGCATAACATTTCTTTCTTATATTTTGGGTATCATTTTCTTTCTCTAATCCCGTTGTTGTTATCAATGTAAAATTCCGTTTTAAAAATTTTCCTCTGCATACAACGGAGACACCACGTGAAGATGAAGCAGATGGTATAGTTCTGTAGTTTAAGCACCAATTGAAAAAAATAGTCAATATTGACCTTGATATGCTCTATATGATATCCTTGCTTCCGGTGTTTTTCCTATAAAAATGATTTTTAGCAAATCTAGTGAATTTTTAAAGGTGGCAAAGCTAGATTTATCACCATGACAACAATAGGGATATTTTTTTCCTGCTTGTAATTTTTTTTCTGTTTTCATACTTGCTTTACAAAATAAACATTTATTTGAACTTAAAAATGGGCCTGCATTGATCAATTAGAAACATTTCGAGGTGGTTAATTTAAAGACACATACCAGGAAAATTTAAAAAATTTTAATAGGTACTTTATTTTTTGGTTAATTTCAATTGAATTGAGGATTTAAAAAGTACTTCAAATTAAAAAAAAAACCTTCATATTTTATTGATTTTATGGTGTTTTGCTATTATTCAAATGATTTTATTTGGTTCTTGTATTAAATATATAGTTTCCTATATGGGTTTAGAATTTGGATATATTTTTCTATAAATTCTTTATTTGAAAGATGGTCACAAAATTAACTACTTCTTAATTTTATCTATTTCTTTATCGGTGGTAATTTTTTGCGGTAATATTTTGTATAAGCTTCACATTTAAATCTTTGAGTTCCTGTCATTGGTTTTTGCTTTAATTCACTGAGGCGGAAAGTTTAACATTATTTTGTAGTTTTTTTATTTCTAAATTTTTGCTTCTTAATTTTCAAAAGCTTATTATTTTGGTAGTTTCGTGAAACAGTCGTAATCGAAATATCAAATATAAAAAACTGGACTGAACTTCAGGAACTGAGAGACAGAAATACACAACAAAATAAAATCTTGATAAATAAACAAACTATTAAACAAATTTGAATGCATGGTATCCAGTTGTGAAGTTGTCCTAATAAAATTTTTAAATTGTTCTATTTTTATATAATTTTTATTTTTAATTATAATTTATATAAAAACATGAAAACTAGTGGTAGTTAACGAGCAATCATTATTGTTGAATCAATAAAATAATATTTCGCGTAAAAATTGCATTGTATAGTGAATGTTGAAAATCGTATCCGATATCAATATGGTTTAAAAAATTATTGATATCAGCTAACGCCTCAAGTGAAAATGACTGAAAGAATCATTTGACAAGATTATTTGCCACACAACAAAGAAGTATAGAAAACGAGAAAGTATTGAAGGGATTACATTAAACCTAGAATATATAATTAGATTACACGCTTCGCAAACTTACAGGAGGCTTCGCACAAAGATATTTCTAGAATAGAATGAATAGAGTATAAAACAGAATTTTTGTTTTATATACTTCCAAGTTTATGAGAATTCCCTAACTGCTTTTTTTGCAGAGGTTTGGCGTACAACATTACATACAATAGTTTTTTTTCCACTAATTTCAATGTGAAAAACTATATATATTGTAGAGTAAACTTTGCCTTAGCAAAGTTCCATTATATTTTTTGTGCTAACCAAATTATATCTCAACTAGTTTTTATCATTTATTTTATCCGAATGACAAAGGGTAGTGGACCAAGTCGAAAACCCATAAACAATTTTGTTTGCCTCTTCGGGAATCGGCTCTGATTTCTCGGGGTTTAAAGGCAGGCCACGTCACCCAACGCATTAAGCAAAAGAGACGTATATTAGAGAAATTTGGGGCTGAAGTCAAGACGCTGACATAAAATCTGGTTTGGTAGCTGAGTTCTTCGACATGAAAAGCATCACATGCGAATAATTTAGAGCAGACCGTTTTCATACCAAATCTTGAATATACGACAAAAAATCTTGAATATACGACAAACTACGAGGGAGAACGAGCACAAAACAATAACTCCATTAAAAAGTATCTTACTTCGGGCATGGGATTCGAAAACGAAAATAACAGCAAGCGATACTATATGTTTAAATAAATTGTTTATATTATAATATCGAAGGTAAATATGATATTGGCTGAAAGCAAATTTCTAAATTGACTTAAGCCATATAACGAATTGGTAAATGCTGAAACGAATCGAACAGAATACACGCCCATTATTCAATAAACATGTGACGGAAAACTTCTACTGGAGAAAAAATTAGAGGTAGATAAAGAGAATTGAAAGTTGAGAGTTGAGAGAAAATTAATAAAAGAGAAATAAAGATAGAGAAAGAAAGAGCTTTGTATATTCTTTTCCCTACAATGACAAGCAACAGGTGATATAATGATGACAGGAGAAATGGAGAGAACAAGTCCAAACAAATATTATTCCGGTTCTTTAATCAGATTCTATTTATTTTTTTATGTATGTAGGTATTTTTGAATAAAATCTAGTACTACAGATATGGATCCCGAGCTAAAAATATTTAAAAACAATTCATTTATAATGAAAATTTTTCAAAAGTGAATAACACGAATGAGCCATGAAGTTCTTTTTTTCTACAGATGAATGTGTAAAAAACTTATAGTAATAGCAAAAACGTATATAAAAGTAAAAAGAAAAATACTTTAAAGTTTTCCTTTATATCTGATCATATTTGAGTACTTTTCCATGTTTGACAATAAGCAAAAGCCGAAATTAAAAAAATCAAAATTAAAAGAAAAAAAATTTTAAAAGAGAAAAAAAATATTTCATTCAAAATTATAAGTTTTGAAAAAAAAATAAAAATAACAAAAAAGAAAAACTTCGGAAAAAACTTTCTCTCTATTAAAAAGGGTTAAATTTTTAAAATTATTTCAAAAGAGTGAGTTGGAAAAAATACATACATATTTACATAATATGCTTTGTATAGGATTATGTTACTGGTAGAAACCGTTTTAAGACTGTTCTAGTCCTGCTAAATACGGGCTTTCTCGAAAATTCATTTTTAAATTAGTTTTACCGTGCAGTGTGTTTTTTTTTTGTAAACTGCGTTAACTGCAAAATCATAGTGTTCGTAAAGGCGAAAACTGCAAAACCAGTATTGACAGTGTGTTCGAAAAGTAAAACTACAAATTAAAACTGCAGAATTTTTGACACAATTATGCAGTAAGTATTAAAATCTTGCTTGCAAATTTAAAATTAGTACCAAATTGTGAAACAAAGTATCTGATAACACAATGATTTTGCAGTTAACGCATTTTACAAAATAAACACACTATGTTACATTCAAGTTAAAAATGAATTCCCGAATAATCTTTTAATAACTTGTTTCTATTTTGGAAAGAGCTAAAGTTTGGGTATGTCGGGAAATGCAGCATGCACTACAAAATCTAAAAATATGTTTTTTTGTATACTGTAAAAACTTTTAGAATTACAAAATTTACAAAATTACAACTATATACAAAAATTTCGCATTAACCGAATTAACAACTTCTCAGATATGTTTTAGAAATGAGTTTCCGAACAGACCTTTATCACGATTATAACGATGTTTTATATAATTCGATACTTTAGGTACTACAGCTTTTTGTTGTAATTCTGTAATTCTGTAGCTTTGTAAATCTTTTAAGATAAATTAACAATAACATCTTCAAATTTTTTTTTATTTTTTAAATATTGTTTTAAACTTCGCGGATCAACTTATTTAAAGACACCAAATGACTCTTTTATTTCACTAATTTTTAATAGAAATACGCAAAATTGATTATTTTTAAGAAGTAATTGAATGTCATTTCTGAACTGATCATTTAGTTTTAGCAAGATGCGGAATTTTTCTTAAGCTTCAAAGAATCTGTAAAATTTGTTTGCAGTTTTAAATTAAAAACTGCAGTGCAGTATGCATTTCCAAAAAAGCTTAAAAACAAAATAAAAATCTGATGAACGACCTAAGTGGATCAAATAAAATTTATTAAACCATGTAACTGTAATAAATAAATAATACCAGTATTCACCCACTTCACCTGAGGAAGTTTGATAAGAAATCGTAGTCAATACTTGGTTGTGAATTGTTTTGCATCAATTTATCATTGTCGCTATGTTCTTTATTGATTTATCTTAAACAACAACCTGATACGTAATAATTTATTTAACAAAAAAATTAAATATAAATTGGAATTGTAATTGGGGCAATTTGATAAGTGAAAATTGTTGTTTGTTAAAATGACTCATATATAAGGTGAAATTTTAAATTGAAATTTTCAATTGATATTAATTAAACTTAGTAGAAATATCTAAAGTTTCAATGTTTTATGAATTAGAACTAAATGAGCTTTAGAACAGCTTCTATCGGTAACATATTTATAATATAGTTATGAAATACCGGGTATAAAAGAGAATCTAAGGGTTAACGAAGATGTGAAATTAGAATTACAAAAAAAAAAAAAAATTCAAGGGTATGTAGGTTGGTATGTGAGAGTTTTAGTTGAATATTATATTTTTAATATAATGATAAATGAATAATATGGGTCTGTTTGGTAAAATGGTGTGTGGTGGTTTTTACCAATGAAGTATTTTTTTATAATGTTTTGTACTTTTGATTAGAAGTTCTTGTATAATAAAAGCCAAATTATTATCTTTCCAGTTTTTTTTTTTAGTAAGGATATACGTGATTATAATGCTCTCTTTTTATTTGGGTGCAAAATTTTACCGGTTAATACCTATTAAAATTTAAAATTTTTGTTTTTACTTATACAAAACAAAAAAAAAAAATGAGGATAATAATATAAGGACTAATTAGAATAAATGAGTGTCATGTGCATATATCTAACTATGTCATATGTTTGTTATATATATAAATGTTATTTTTAAATTTACCATTTTTGAAAATTAAAAAATAATTTTTATTGAAAAATATAAAATGATTTCCTCTTTAAGACATTTTATTTTATATAATGTTTTTTGTTTTGTTTTTCTTTTCGTTTATTCTGTTTTAGCTTTAATACATAATACGTATATGTACTATATTTTTTTTTTTTTTTTTTTCTCCTATTACTCCGCGTGGTAGCATAGGGCTTCGATAGTGAACCTCCATTCCTCTCTGTTGAGTACTACTTCCTTAATATCGTCCCAGCTATAATTGTTGACTGTTAATTCTTGATCGATTGTGCGTCTCCATGTGTTGTATGGTCTGCCGGGTCTCCTTTGTCCTTGTGGATTCCACTCTAGAGATCTTCTTGCTATATCACTTTCTGATTTCCTTAGTGTATGACCTATCCATTTCCCTTTTTTCCTATTTATCTGTCTGTTGATAGGTTCTTCTCCAGTTATCATCCATAAATCCTCGTTGCTAATTCTTGCCGGCCAGAATATTCTGCATATAATACTCAAGCACTTGTTGATGAATACTTGTAGCTTCTGTTTGATTCTGACCGAAGTGAGCCATGTTTCACTGCCATATATTAATGTTGACTTAACACATGCTCTGAATATTGTTAGCTTTGTTGTTCTCGATATTTGGTTGCTCCGCCATATCTTCATTAGGCTCCCAAATGTTCTTCTTGCCTTATTTATACGGCTGTTGACATCTTCTGTTGCACCTCCTCTTGATGTTATAATGCTCCCCAGGTAGTTGAATTCTTCTACGTATTCTATCTGTTGTCCACTCACTGTTATTGGCTCACTATAACTATTGTTTGTCCTCATTGCTTTGGTTTTCTCGATATTTAATTCCAGTCCCGATTTCTTTGCTTCTTCCTGTAATCTGTTGACTTTGTTCTGTAGGTCCCTTTGATTTTTTGATATGAGGCATACATCATCTGCGTAATCTAAGTCTTCTAAGTTTCCGAAGAGATCCCATTCTATTCCGTTTATTCCAGTGCAAACTTCTCTTAGAATGTCGTCTAGTATTGTGTTGAAGAGAAGTGGAGATAGTGGACATCCTTGTCTAACTCCTATATTGGTGTAGAATGGATCACTGATCTATATATATATACCTATATAATATACCTATATACTATATACCTATACATAAATATACTTAGTGATGCATTTTGTAATTTTTTTTCTCTGAAACAGAGAGAAACAAATAATACATAACGGGCCGCCGCCCTGGTTTAACATCATTTTAAAGATGCAATAATGTTAAGTCTAAAGCTCATAAAATATTTTTAAGAACTCGCTCCCAAATTAAGTGTTAAGAATTCTTATGAGTCATGAGGCGGTATGACTATCTTCATAGATTTTTTTACAAACAATATATGTGTAGTGTAGTAGATAATATTTGGAAAAACGGACCTAGGATATTCAGAAACTGGATATTTAGTTCAATCAATGCAATCGACTGTCGATTTATTTGATGAAAAATTTTTTACTCGGTTTACAATTTGCTTCAGAAGCAACTGAAACGGTCATTTCTACATATACCTACCTACAAAATCGCTCAATACAGGATATATTAATTTCGATCTCATAACTGAATATCAATTTCAAATCACTAAACATGATATTTTTATTGTTGTTACATAGATTGATAATAAGAATACTGCCCATACAGATAATACTTGTAATTTGTTATTGACAATATGCAATTTTTTTTCCCTTCTCATTATGCAAGTCGCACTACAGCTATATGAGAAAAGTGAATAAAATGTATGTAAAAAAAATCTATAAATATAGATTTAAGTGCTTATTCAAGCATAAAGTACTCTCATTCAAGTATAAATTTCTTGGTTAAATACCACAGATAGAAATCCCTTGCTAAAGCTAAATATTTTTTGGAACTTTGACTTCACCTTGTGCTTAAATTTATGACCAAAACTTTTGTCGGTTTGTTATATAATATTGTCGGTTGCATACATTTTTTGGACACGTATGTAAATCAAAACATAAATTTCATCGGCCCCTATTTTCAAGTTTTTAAATTTCGAAAAATCCCTAATTTTTATAATTTTTAACTTCTTCCATTGTTTCTTGTTTTTTTTTTTTAATTTCAAAGTCTATGGGATGAACACCCTAACTGCTTTTACATAGAGATTTGGCATATACAATTACATGCAATAGTTTTTTTTTGATTTTTTGTGATGTATTATCAATTTTAAATGTGGAAAACTATCTATTCTAGAGTAAAAGTTCGCCTTCCTTATATCATAGTTCCATTTTATTTTTAACTGTTCTTAACTATTTTTTAACATTTATTTGTCCCAATGGCAAAGGATACTGGTCTAGTTCGAAACTCCCATAAAACATTTTTTACCCTTTATCAGAAACCGAACCTGAGACCTTTTGGTCCTGGCTTTATCCAGGGTTTGCTCTGACACTCTCTTTCACATTTTTTGTTATTCTCGAAATATTTGATGCAGATGTACCAATTTTTTATCCCATTTTTCGGACTGATATATTGGGGTTTTCCTTGAACCTCTTTTTGACATTTTTTAATGGATTTGAATTTATAATTTCTCTTGATACGTCCAAAACTTGTTATTGGCTCACTGTTAAAATCTCTTTTGAATTTCTTTATAACTTTCCCTACTCAATATGACTTATTTTTCAAAATTCGAAACATATTTTATTTTATTTTATTTTATTTCTTCATCATTTTCCTGTAACCTCGTTCATGGGGCGGGCATAGGGCGGATTTTATTTTATTTATTTATTTAAATTTTATCTCAAGAGCTATGATTGAAAGTTCAAACGGTATTTTCTTGAAAAAAAATTATAACTTTTTTGTCTTTATACTAATTGAATATCCATTGTTACCATTAAACACGTCGCACAATAATCATACTTTTCTTTGCAGGTAAATCAACGCCGTAGTCTTACAAAATTTAAGCCTGAGCAGGTAAAATAATTCTCCGTAATATTTTCTAGGTACTGGGCTTATATTATAGGTTTACACAATGAACGGAATACGATGTCACACTTCAATTAGATATTTCAATTCGAAGAAAATAGCCCTTCCTCGACATTCAATGAAATTTTATAAAGAACCGTACTCAATATTTCGTTATCAACTGTTTTCCATAATTTCAATTAACGTGGGCTCTATGACGACAACAACCTCATACGTAATAATACATTTTAAAAATATAATTAAATTTAATTTAAATTTTTGTATGAACCCATAAAGTTATAAAAACAAATTTTTTCATTTTATGCAATACATATTCAATTTATTAAGTTGAAAAACGAAAACATCTGAGTAAACATCTGGTTAAATATCGGATTGTATGCAATAGAAGTAAATGTTATTTCATTAAAACCATTGAACATTTTTGAAGCTCATTTTTGGATGTAATCCAAGATGATTTACTACAAATAAATTTGCTTTTTCTTCCACAATATTTGCAAAGTAGGTCCGTTTTCACATAGCCTGGCCAATGGTCTCTGTCTTCATATCTTATATATCTGTCGTTATATTTTGAACCGATTTTTCTCTGACAGATGGTTTTCCATATTTGGCAAATTAATTTTAATTATTTATTTATTTATTAAGATTAACAACGATATATTCGGCGGTAATTTAACAAATTAGTGAATTTTTTATCTTCATGCAATTTACACATGAGTAACAATGCATTTGAGACACTTGCATCTGACAAATAGCAGAAAATTAGCCATCATAATTTTTTTCTCATTCTTGTACGATATACTGCCACATTTTGATCTACATCTCCCGTTCCAGCGTTATAATTGCTGACACATCTGCACACACATTATTCAATTCTGACACATCTTCCACATTTACTCCATTTTATAGAATAAAAATTCGTTCGGCGTACATTACCACTCTATCATATCTTTCCTTTTTTCCATTCTATTCTGCTTACTTATTTTAGAATTATTCTTTTCAGAATAGTTGGAGAGAAGCTCTTCTTCACTTGCATCGAAATCTCAATTTACAAAAGAACTATTACCTTCATTTTTGGAATGGTCAATAGTTAGAATACTAAGAAATATTAAATCATTTCCTATTACGTATTCGCCTAAATTATTATATTTTATTATAAACCCTAAATTATTCAAATTTCCTACTGTGTTATAATCGCTTGAGTTAGTATCGCAATCAATGTCGTTCCCATATTCAGGTGGTTTAACATAGTATGTACACAGGGTCAAAAATATCACCTCTTCAAGTTGTTCTGTTACTTCAACTAAAGACAATCTGTTAATAAATTTACATATAATACCTAAAAATTTTTCATTTTTTTGCATAGTATCTGTTATATCGGATCGTAAAAGTATGGCGTCATATCGCCGAAGCTATACGTTTGTAATAGTAACCAAAGACTCAAACATATCCAGTAATATTATAAAATCAATATTTTGTGTAAAATGTAAAGTTATTATAAATAGTAAGTCAAGGCTATTTAATTTTGCTTACCCACTACTTCCGCTGCTAAAAAAAAGTCTGAACCATTATCACTAAAATTCCCTATTCAATCACAAAAACACGCTGGGTGGCGCAGTAGGTAGAGCGTCTACCTTCCAACCGAAACGACTTTCTGTCGTAACTTATCTTTGAATAACAGATTGAACCAATTTTTATCATTTAATCAACTAGGCTAGTTTTAAATTTTTATTTTACTATATTTAATATTTTTATAAATTTTTAATTTAAGTCTTAAATATTTAATGTAAGTTAGCTTTTGGTTTTGATGAAATAAAGTCTTTTATTATAAAAAAAAAAGGTCCCAAGCTCGATTCCCGATGAAGGCAAAAAATGCTTTCTGGATTTATCGATCTAGTCTAGTACCCTTTATCATTAGTATAAAATAAATAATAAATAGTTGAGAGTTTTGGTTATCACTAAAAATAAAATGAAACTATGCTATTATGAACGCGAAGTACTCTACAATAAATATAGTTTTCCACATTTAAATTAGTCTATACCGTAAAAATTTTACAGAAAAGCTATTGTATTTGATTGTGTATTCCAAAACTCTGTGTGAAAGCAGTTAGGATGGTCATTCCATAGACTTGGAATTATATGCAAAAAAAAATACAAACCAATTCACTCGAAAAACACAATGTTAAAATCAACTTAAAATCTTTGACATAAAATTTTATCAATTAATTCGGTTACTATGAATATTCGTCCTACTTTTGTACAAATCCGATTAATCGGATTATATGCATTAATGAGTTAAAATCACTTATAAATGGGGTGAAATTTCTAATTAAAAATTTAAAAAAAATATTTTAAAAAATATTTAGTTTCGCTACGTATCCTTTTCTAATATCTATCATTTAAAAGAATGATAATGAAAATCGGTTTTGAAATGGTTCAGATATTTGTACCGTAATTTTATTTACAAATTAAATATAGTTAAATTAATATTGTTTAAAAGGTGAAAATCGACTATGGTGATTGTGAAAAGGTGAAATGTGAAAATCGACTATGAAACATTAATTCATTATTACAATTAAACTTTTTGCTTTGATTTACTGTCAGCAGAAAAATTTAGGTGAATTAAATCAAGATAATTTATTAATTTAAAAATTAAAATTATGTTAGAGTTGTTAGGTGAATAAATTATTATTGCCTGCATCCCATTTAGAGAAAATATATGTACATACCTATCTATAAATAATAAAATAATAATCTTCAAATTACAACAAAGTTTTTTTTTAAGTTAATGTCCAAATTCCAAATCGTTAATATTTTCTTTTTGTTCTCTACTTCCTCATATTTGATCCCTTTTTTTATGTCATGTCCTTAAATTAAAAATTCATTACATTTTCATAATTAAACAACCTATCAAACTGTGTCCTTTTGAATTTTAAATTTAATCAACTTTTCTTTTTAACTAGGTCAACGCTACAATTTTGTTTTGTAGTACATGATTATATATGTAAGGTACATCATATATGTATGTATGTACGAACGTATTTTGTGTAAATTTCGTAAATAAGAATATGAATATGTATATTTAAATATGTTAATAATATGTAGGAAGTTTCTACCTTTTCTATAATAAATCTTTAGAAAGTAATGAAGTAATTTTATTTATTTTTTTTGTCACAACTAAAAATGTTTCTACTTTATTATAGGTAAGTAGGTGGTTCGCCATATGTCACAGGTCAAATTTATTTTTAGTATTTTTATTGCGATGTAGGGAAAGCTAAAATTTAATTATTGAAATCAACTGAAGTGTACGGAATTAAAGGATATTTTATATATAGGTATGTATATAATATATTTGTATTTACATAATACGATATTATGTAATCATGTTTATTTGTTATTTTATTATTTAACCACATAAAATAAAATTTATTTTTGTAATTAAATAATGAAGAAAATTTTAATAGTATTTTAGGTGATAACAATTAGCAGGAAAAGGAACGAATTGGTAATCGAATTAATTTTAATATATCTAAATTATATGTAAATAAATGGAAAATTTTAATTAAAATTGTTTTGGAAAATTTAATTAAATTAAAATTTAATATTTCCTTTATTTTATTCTAATTTTAAATTGCTTAGCGATATTTTGTTGGTTTCTGTTTCTTTCTTTCTCCAATTGAAATTCTTCATCAATTTTAATTTAAGTTTTAGCATTTAAATTTTGCACGGATCAATTTTAGTTCTTATACCTCATACCTCAACTACTTATTTTAAGTTGACCGACTCTATTTTAACTTATTTTCACTTTCTTTTTATGCAGCTTGCGGCATTCAAGATATCGTCCGTTGAAGTCGAAATAGACGAAGGGAGACTAGAGAGACCATGAAAATAGTATGGCAGAAGGTAGATGGTGAAGATACAAATGGAGTTGGTAAAAATATGAATGGAGAATGGTGAAGATACAAAGTAATGAGTAGCTAAGTCAATATCGAACATCAACCAGGAAAATCTCCTATTTTGATATGATTGCTGATGAACTTCATCACAAAACTGAGGATAAGATATATTGAAAAAAGAATCAATAAATGCTTAATTCTGTTCTTCAGGAAAAAGAAAATGGCACACTATAATTTTTTTTTTTTTATGTTTTTGACAGTAATTTAGGTAGAATTATCTTACCGTACATTAAGTATATGGTACGTACTGCAATATTTTATTTATTTACTTATTAAATTTTCTAGCACACCAACTCATTAAATGTGGAAAATTCAATTGAAGGGCATGGACGCTCTACCTATTGCGCTACCCAACTTGATAACATTTGCTTATAATTGCAAAATACTGACTTGAGATCATATTTTTGTAAATTTTGTTTAATCCGTCCTATTAATTTTTGATGAATTATTATAACGCACAATACATTGAGAAAGCCATTGAATTTACGTTCTTTATGTCAATCTTCTGAATGATTTGATATACAGTCAACGACATAATTAATCGTACAGTGTTTTTTTTTCTACAATGTTTCATCCTTTTTTTTCCAAATTTTTTATGCTCCATCGAAAATAACTCTTGCCCAGTAAGTCAAATCATCCCTGATATGTTTTCGCGATGTCCAATCGTTTTTTTTTTATTCATGTATAATACGAAGAGCATGGAAGGCATTTCTGTGAAGGAGTTTTCGAGTGGTACGACTGCTAACGTCCTTATAATAGTTTTCAAATACCACTTCAACTACTAATGTCCTGTGAATGATGAAATTAATGTTTTACGTTGCATTTGTTTGGAACGTATGAAATATCGACAATTTGGTAACCATACGATTAATTACTCGTTGACTGTATATAATATACAGATCTGTTTCTGTCCACAACTTATATAGTATTTCTTTATTTAAATTGTTTGATACAAATCTGTTTCGTATATGATTTGCTATAGCTATGGCCATAAATATTTTAGAAAGTTGATTGTATACATAGACATGTAGCCATTTCAAGTAAATTTCATTTAGAGGATCGGCAACGACATTCTTCCTGTGATTATTAGACATAATGTTTTTTCATGTCTGTTTCAGAAAATGATATTAATTCTTTTATATAATTGTGTTTAAAACATGTATGATCAAGATAACGCTACAAATTAGTCCAAAAGAACTACTACAAATGCAATGATCGATAAGGTGAAGAAGTCCAGAAAGTTGATGGAAATGCTGTGTAAATACAGAAGTTGAATAATCAGTTTAAAATGGAGTAGTAGTTACACCAATCCGTCGCCGCAATGACACTAGGCTACATTGTGAACCCATAGCAATCTCCTTCAAAAAAAGAAACCTTTATGACCCCTATCAAATTGTCAAATTTATGACCTCCAATATATAGTCCGGAGGCAGAGACATAGATACAGAGACAGAGGCAGAAAATATATCTGATTTTGTCTTGAGTGTCAAAATCCTGGTAGATGCAACAGTTAACATTACTGATAAGTCACAGCCGCATTACGTATTTGTTAAGTCAGTTATTAATACATCTATTATTGTCATAATCTTCATTTTATTAAGCTGAAGCAATTTTTTCGATCATAATTCTCTAAACGTTTTACATGACCTAATCTTATGACTGTTAAAATTCACCTGTTTTCTAGTGACCGTTTTAATGTTGCAATTAACCTCCCTTATGGATATATGGATGTTATGAGCTGAGATCGATTTCAATCTCTTCTCTAACGAGTACACTCGCTTCTAAATTTAGAATGTCTGGGAACCTAACACAGCTTTATATTACTATTTTTTTTTTATATGATACCAAGTTCAGTTATATAGGTTTTTTTTCCATTCTCGATGAAGCAACAAAAAAAAAATGTTTTATGGGTCCAGTACCCTTTGTCATTGGTATAAAATAAATTAAAAAAATATCTTCTCAGCTCGAATTCAAATATTCAATTCCAAGAGAATTGTAGCAATAAAGCCTTTTTAATTTGATTTCCACTAAGTGAAAGATTAATGTAGCCTTTATATTTATTGGATAACATAAGCATCCTATTAATCGGTTCATATTTCCTGTAATTTGTCCGATGATAAAGGGTATTAAAAATGTTCAGTGAGCGAAATTGTGTATTAGTATTAGTATGACCATTCACCATATACTTTTAATGTACCGTGAACATTAAATCGTTCATCGTAACTTCTAGTATGAAGAAAATATCTGAAATTTCTCCCCTAGATTCGAAAGAGATTAAGTTAAGTAGCTTTATGTGATTTTTATATGGAGGCAGAATAAGAGAGTCAGCCCATTAGGCAGATTACGTAACGCATACTCAAGAATTTTTTTTGAATTGACTCAGTTCTATCAATATGAATTTTATAATGTGGTGACCATACTTGACTAGCATACTCAAGATTGGGACGAACTAGAGACATATACAATGAGCTGATAACATATGGATCGTCGAATTCCCTAGCCCATCTCTTAATGAAACCCAACATAGAATTAGGTTTATTAATAGAGGTGCGTAGAGGTGCTAATTTAAAGACAGGTTCTCGTCAAACATCACTCCTAGGTTCTCAAAGTGGAGCACCATTTTAATAACACTGTCGCTGAAAGTAAATACTGTATCAAGTTGTAAGTAGTAATACTGTAAAAAGTTAACATACTGTATTCTAAAAAATGAATAATAAAAGAATGCTAGTACTCGTCCACTCCTCCAAATTCGAGGGAGTTTTATAAAAAAAAATCGCATTCAATTTCACTATAAACCTATTGTTGTCCATCATTTCAATTTATACTTGGTACTGTATTTTACTTTCTGTATTTTGCTCAAAATATTGTAGATATTGTAGTATAAACTTGCAGTACCGTACTTAATTAAGCACGAAAAGGTGATTCTTCCTAAGTTACTATTAAGAAAAACATATTTGTTCACCTTTGTCGACAATCGAATCTGAGGTTGAGAAGCAGGCATTCTACCTATTGCACTGGTCGTTGCGCGTTTAAATAATCTGCTGAGATCCTTAAGTGCCACCTTACAACAGCCAGCCTATCAAGACCGATTTGCTATATGGATTCTATTGTGCAGAAACGATTTTCCGTTTCTATTGTCCATTTCTAATTGTTTTTGCATTTATTCATAATAAATTATAACTAATATGTTGTTTAGTTAATTTTCTATTTAAAAACAAATATTAATCCTATTATTAGAATGAGAAAATAATTATCACAATTTTCCTGATTAGAAATTGTAAATCTAATAAATAATAAAAAGTAAATACACACATACATACACAGGATCTCAAAAACTAAAGTCAATGCTATCAATATAAAATAATATATTTGTAGAAATAATAATATATCTATTTAAAAATAAGAATATTCTATAACGGTATACAAATGAGGTCAAATAAAGAAAATTAATTTAAAATTTTCCAATATATATATACACACATATATACATACATAGAAAAATCATTATAACGAGAAATTTTTACACCGTCAATTCATTATTATTATTAAGGATGCAAATCGTTTTTGACCGCCTTACTAATGTTTTCGATACAAAAAAAAAAATATTGTTTGTCATTGATATCGTGAATACGTCGTCTATATCTTACACGCCCCTCTCATGTTTAAAGAAAATTGTTATTTTTCGGAAAAAGGCGGATTGAATTGCTTAAAGAATTTTATTTGTGTCTGTCTTCTTAACTTGAAACAGTTTTTTTTTTTATTGTCATGCATATAACATAACATGACAGACATGGCAAAATTAATAACTAGTAGCATAATATAATTTTGATATATCTTGACTGTTATAATAATACGAAACATCAAATTACAGACTGTATGACTTCGCTTGAATTTTTACTAAATTTTGAATTATAGTAAAAACAACAAACAATATGAATATGAAGCTTTTTCTAAATTAGAAGTGTAGAGAAAAATTATTAGGATATTTTGATAGTCTTGTGCCAAATGCAAAGACAGACTACGAAAATTAATGATCATTAATATGAAATTTAATTTGACCTGACAGACTACATTTTTCAATCATTATCAATTGTTCTAATTGTTGTTGTTGCTTTGAAAAAGTTTTACGATAAAATCAATTTTTTTCAAATATTTATTCTAAATTAAATTTGTTATTTTGAGGTAGTAGCAAATCTATCAATAGATAAATGGAAAAAGTTATAAAAAACGTGTTAGTATTTTTAAAAATTGCGAAGAATAAAAAATATAACAAAAATTATATTAGAAAAAATTTAAATAACAGTATTACAAAATTACAACAACACAATCTTTTAAAATAAAAAAATTGGTAATGTGAAGATATCAAATAGTCAAACTTGGGCAAACTTAAATACGACATTTCGAATTCTTTTTTTCCAATATATGTCTCTATTTACAAGCTAATTTAATTAATTAGTTGTTAAATTCAAATTTAAATTAATTAGTTCTAGTATATATGAAATTCACAAAGTAATTTAGTTGAATTAATTAGTTAAAATAAATGAAACTGAAATTGAAATTGAAATTCACAAGGTTTATCATTTAATAGTTAAATACGATAGAATCCAATAAGGTATTGTAGGCATTTAAAAATTAATGCTATAAGTAAACTGTCAAATTACTTTGTTATAATATTCCTAAAGACAACTTGACAGTGCTAACGAAGTTTTGAAGTTAAGTTTATATCAGCTGTTTTTATAAAAAAGTACATATTAATTAAAAATAAAAATGGATACAAATAATTTAATAATTTTAATTTTATGTGTTTCTTATTTAAATAATTCAATTATCGAAATTCCATTAATAGTCGATATATATTTCTGAGAGAAATTTTAATTTCCTAATATTTCGATAGCAGTAGCAGCGATTCGAAATTAGAATATTACCTCATTTTACTTTTGAACTCATTACAACTTTCAATACAGAAATGTAATATTTTTACTTGAGGATCCCTCGAGCTTTTTTTTACGTTTTTTTTTACATAAAGTTTAAAAGGGGGGAAAAATACCTTTTTAGATGAATACTGACCAAATTTAAATGAATACTGGGGTCTTAATGATTATTAATGTAGTCTGTCTTTGGCGTTATAGTACGTTTTCAAGCTCATGTTTATGGATAAACAACTAGCTCATAAACCAGTCAAATGTCAAGTGTTCACAAGGTTTTTTGGAAAACCACCAGCTGTTTATTGTTTATATAAAACTATACTACTGTTTATATAAAATTTTTTTTTGTATTATCTTTGAGTAGAACTTAAGCTATTATAATTGGTCATACGATAAATGAATAAAATAAAAAAAAATATGGAGGATTTAAAAAAAATGATAATATCAGAGAAACAAATAAAATAATTCACATTTTAGTTTATTACCATACCCACTTTACTCACTTCAACATTTAGTTCTGAGAATCTTTCAAAAACGAAATACAAAAATATTCAATTTACAATTATATAAAAAAAATAATCATCATTTTAATTTATTATCTCTTTTTCCATTTGAATTTTTTACTTATATATAAAGCCTTATTATTTATACACTTTTAATATATAAAACTGATTAAATTAAGTGAATTAAAAATAAAAATGCATCTTTTACAATATCCTTTGTTTTAATTCTTCTGTTAACTTTCCATGTAAGTCTTGTAATTTCTCAATCACTTCTATAACTCCATATAATTTTTCTTCGCTTTTTTCTATTAAAGTTATACAAGATTTTCCAATTAATCGTGCTGATGATAATTGAGAATTTATACTTGATTTTTCGTTTTTTTGATGATCATTAATTGAAGCTAAACTAATTTCACACAAATTCACATAATTTCATCTATTCTTGGTATTTTGATTTCTTTTTGTTTTTGTTTTTTTTTTTGACAAATGACAAAATGAATTTATGACAAAAAAATCAAGGGTCATGCAAAAAAAAATTTAAAATCGACAAAAAATCTAAATTTCATGGATGGGTCACATGTTTTTGAAGTGGTTTATGATATAAACACCTCGCTACTTGTTTATGATTTTCAGTAAATTTGTATGGGAAAACCACTACGTAAACAACCAGTTTATCATAAACAACATGTTTATCCATAAACATGAGCTTGAAAACGTACTATTACTGTCGTCTAAAAAAACGGAAATAGAAAACTGTGTTTTCACTGAAACTTTTTAATGAAAAGAAAAAAATATTTCTTTTATGATAAACTGACAAATTTTACGCTAGGAATAGGCTTTTTTTGATTTTATAATTCTCTCTGTCTAAAATCTAAGATTAATTTGTTTTGTTGATGCTATGTGATGATATTTGACGGTTAAGTAAAAATCGGACCCAAGTGAGTATATTTACGTCAACTCCTGACCCAAAAGAAACACAATTAGGTATTTTCTAATCAAATAAAATAAAAAATAAAAAAAAATAAAGGTATGATAACAAAGCAAATTCCTATTTTTCTTAAATTCGAATTAAAAGCCCGTCATTTATTAAAGTTATGCTCCGACTATGAATATAATGTTACAAATAGAATATTGGTCATCTGATTAAGCACACAGGTTAAATCAAAATTACGCATTTTTTTGTAAATGAACAAATAAATATTTTGATCATGAGTGTACATTATGTATATATAATGTTCATATAATAATTTTAACAAAGTAAGAAAATGAAAATTAAACCGTTAACATTTTGAAAGTTGTGTCACAATTTTTTTTTTTTTTTTTACGTAAAAGAATGATTTCGAATAGGTAACGATTACAAAATCTAATCAAAGTCAATTAATCAGTAATTTACGTAATTTATTACTAATATAATAATAAGAAAAATTAAGTTACTGTTATTAGTAAGGCAACCAAGATAATCTTAATACACGATATTGTTCAATAAATCTAAAGAAGTTTTTTCCTGCTATTTTTTATATTCTGGTGTTTAAATAAAAGAAATATAATTATTTTTGTTTTTGTTTTTATTCAACTGAACTTATAGATTATTATTATTATATAAGGATAAGTTTGGGATAAGTAATATATCATTAAAACACGAAAGCTTTTCAAAATCAAAAATTCAAGTAGAATTCTAATAATTATTCTGGAATTTAAGTTTCATTTACAAAATAGAAAAATTTCAATCACCACTTGTATATAAAAGTTATAATAATTTCTTAATAAGGGTTGGTAAATTTCGTGCTTTGCTGGTGACATTAATATAATTATTGTGTGTGGTGTATATTGTATGATATATATATATATATATATATATATATAAATTCTAAATATAAGTTTACCAAAAGGTTATAAACACATCAGAATCAGTACATAATAAAGGATATAGTGAAATTTACTCTTATAACCCTTGGTAATAAATTTTTTTTTTTTGTTTTATTGTTTTGCATTGTGACACCGTTAACTGTTCACTTATCTATAATTTAAATATTTTTTCCTTTATTTGTTTGTATATTTATATCAATAAGATCTACATATATACATATGTATAAGAAATAGTGATTTGAAAATGTTATGATACCGGCTATTTTAATTACATCAGAAATTCAATTGTTTCGTGCAAAAAAAATTTTTTTTTAATATTAAATCTTGGATTTTCTTCGACCTAGTCAACATTTTTTAAACGATAAATAGATTCAATTTAGCCGAGAATAGTCGTAAAAGGTATATCGTAAAAATTGTTTTAAAGCTTTTTTCTGAATAGAATGCATTTGCACAGGCTAATGGTTTAAAGAGTAAAAGATAGAAGCTGGATATCGGGGTGATGTAGTTTAGCTGGGATCGAGTTGGTTTTTTTTCGATATTAGAAGCAAAACAAACCTTCCATTTCATAGTAAAATATCAATTTTTGATAATTATGGAGACGTACTTGGAAAATAGTATTCCTTATGTAATATCTCATAAAAACAAAAATAGTACAAGAAAAAGTATTAATTTTGGAGTTATGGTCATCATTAAGTCTGTTGCTATTCTTGTATATATATATATATTATATGTATTGTATATATATATTATTTTATATATGTATATATAAAATAACTTTTCAGTGAAAATTATTTATTTTTGTGGATAATGGTAGCATATTTTATTCAGAAACGTTAAAAACATGATCGAATATGATTTAACTATACATGGATATTGAAGAGTTTCTTCAACTCAATAAAATTGCTCTGAACTGTACGAAAACTAAAATAATTAATTTTAAGTCTTCATAAAGTTAAGTTGAAAAAATATAAATTAAAATCGGCAACAATTACATATATAGGAGTTATAGATAGTAATTTGAATTGACAATCTCATGTTAACAACTTAGAAAGTAGGATAAGGTTGTTAAATGAAGCGTTGTTTTTAATTTAAAAAAAGATACGATCGAAAAGTAAAATGAACGTTGCTCTTTATTTGTAGATATCTGCTGTAGCCCAAGTGTATGCGGTATTTATAATATAATTCACAATCTGCAATTATCTCAAAATAAGTTGCTAAAAAATGGATTGAACATATGTAATACAATTTTCTTTTGAATTTTTTTTTTGTATATCTATTAAATTTAAATGATTAGTGGTCAGATGACATAATAACTTGTACTGTATTGGTCAATAAGAGGGCCTAGTGAATCCCAATCGAAGAGACTTTAGATTAAAAAATAATTTATTAATCATCTGTTAGTTAAATACTTTCCTGTTATATTTATTATCCGGCTGCAATATTTTAGATAAAATCTAAAGCAAAAATTTTTGTCAGTATCTCAAAAATCACTCATTGAGAATTTGAAAGGCCTCATAACTACTACATAACCGAATCACCCTGTAGATCAAATTAAGAAACTTTATATTACATTATATATAACAAATAAATATATTTACATTGTATATAATTACATTATATATAATAAATATATATATAATAAAAGAAAGTTTATATAACAAAATAAAGGTCTAATATGAAAAAGTCTATTTTGAAGGCTATTTTCTGAATAGTACGTTAGAAGTTATTAGTTTAATACCGCTTTTTCAATATAACACCTTTACATTTTTTTAATTGATTGGTTTCATATTAAAGGCTCATAATTAAAGAAAATAAAAAAAAATTATGAACGATTAAGCTTAAAACTGTAAAAAGTAAAATTCAAAATTATTCCAACTTCAAAATGGAATACACAATTTCAGAAATACATATCTTTTAGTTTTAAATCAAAGAAAAATTTTCACTATCTTACATTTTATATAATAAAAGGGAATGTACTGCTGCTGCTGCTGCAGCTGCATTAGTGTGGCATTTTATCAATATTACAATAACAAAAATTGAAAATATATAGCAACACAAAGATTAATCATTCCCATCACATACATTTTTAAAGAATAGCGTACATAAAATTAAAGATTTTCTCTTTCTTTCAAAATTCATACATTTTTTTTTTGTTTTTATTTTATTTTTTTTAAAAATTGTTTTCAAGAGGTAAATATCATCAACATAATAGCGAATGATAATATCGAAAGGAAATAATAAAAAAAATTTGTTTTGAATCAATTTTTTTTGTTCTGTGTGATTTAAGAAATGGGTACTCAAGTTCATGGATATGTGTACTGTAAAAATAAAAACAGAGCTATCCGTTAAATTAGCCTTTTTATGACCATAAATAAGGCACAAGGTCAGACATTGGAAAAAGTAGGAGTTTATTTACCTGAGGTAGTATTTAACCATGGACAAGTCACAAGAGTACGTATAGAGATATAATAAAATAAAAATTATTGACGGAAGAGAACAAGGCAAATTATTTCCTAATGTTAATAAACTTTATACAAAAAATAGAAATTTTAAAATCTGTCAAGGCATATTTGTTACGTTTTTTACGTTAAATTTTTAACGTGACTGGACCTTTTTTATTTGAAACTAGCAGACCTGGTGCGCTTTGCTACACTCAGTTGATAAAAATGTCCGTATTACACACAGAACAGCAAGAAGTACCTTCATGTAGGAAGTGGATTAAATTAAACTTTATTTGTTAATTCAAAAATCGTACAAATTAATTGTAATTCTTTGTTAAAACATGTAATAATGAGTATATATTTTGAATTTTAAATGATTACAAAGTTTGAAATCTTACAATATGTAACTATTCTATTGCAATTCTCTTTGGTCAAAAACATTTTTTGTTTTTCCTTCGTGTGCAAATATAAATGACGCCAAAGGTTTACCAACACGTGAACATCCTACGTAAAATTAGCCATGTGAGAAACAGTCATTTTAAAGATTTAACCCACATACTTGTAACGATTGACCTTGCGATTTTTTACTGTCATTGCAAATGCTAAACAAACTGGAAATTTAATACGTTTAAATTATTTAAGGTCACATCTGACGGATTGATTGATGGTATTCGTGGAATTAATACAATTTCTCCTTTGTATTTCCCAATATAGTTGCTTAGATAACATTTTTCATTAATTTTTTTTACTGATAATCTTGTACCATTATTATAACAGTGGTTGATATAAATTGTGTAACATAATTATGGGCATACCAATTTTTCATTGAAGAATATGTGGTAGAGTTCCTGGTAAATCAAGTGCGTTTAAAAATACAATTAGATAATCCACAGCTTCATCATTATCTATAACGCAATCGGTTTAGTTATACATATGTAATTGATTGGTCACTTATTTTGTTTCAAATGTCAATATTTATTTCATTGACATCTTTGTTTTTTGCTGCCAAAATAGCGCGATCACTCAACCATAATGTACACTTGATATTAAGTCTTACTCTGATTCATTTAGTGCACAAACATTTTCAGGCAATGTTATTTATTATTATTATTTTATTATGCCTTAATTTCATTTATATCCGTATTTCTAAATTTAATAATTAAGAGCTTATACTAATGTATTTACACCTATAACTTTTAATTTACTTAGATTAACCTGAACTTTTCTATTAATAATATATATATTTTTTAAGGAAAAATGACAAGTAAAAACCTTTTTGATCAATTTATTTTTATTCTAAAACTTAAAAACTAACTTAATTATAAACAAAAACATTATATGGGCATTTCCAATGTCTAATAACTGACAAATAAATGGCCAGCTGCATCACTTTGTAGTTGTATAAGCATGTATAAGCACTGAGTGATAATTTTTTAACAAATCTCCCTAAATGTGGTGATTTTATAAATGCGTTTAATTCATCTGCTTTATCAGAAATATTGCATGTTGGAGATTCTCTTATATTCAAAGATAATTTTGATGGCAGATGTGTCATTCTTCCACCATGTAATGCAGCTGCAATTCCAGTGTCACTGTGTCACTGTATTTTTGCCAAAATTAAGGAAATCAATTATGTATTTTCAGTACATTCTGGTGAAAAAAGGAAATAGATTTCACCAATTTTAGAATTATAACTTGAATAATAGTGTCGTACACTTGTTTTTGCTTTACACTCATTTGGAATATTTTGTTGAACAAATGTATTCAACACATAAGTATCGTATTTTTTTTTTGTTGTATTTCACGATTTCATGCGTCGAAAATGGTTCGATTTTGTGATACCATCCCCAATTAATTCAATATGTTATTTATCATCATTAAACAAATATCTTCAATGTAAATCAATGCTTGAATATACATACGCAGTATATTGTAAATTTAAATTTGCATGTGTATTACGTGCCTGATATAAATTGTCATCAGTCATAGCATTTTTATATTTTTCCCATAACTGTGGTGGATGTTAATGGGAAAATGTTGATATTATATTGCAAATGATGTACGGATTTGATATGCAGAAGCTACTTGTTTAATGCCCAATGTCCAATGTTTAATGTTTTCAAGTAAATTTAAATGTTGGCAGGCGTCACGATATGTTTCACACAATACGTTATTAAGTTACTAACGGTCTTTAAGTTTCCAAATGATGTTTAGGCCATTAATCAGTAACAAACGTAGATAATGGACGGAGAGCAGGGTAAATCAATTATTGATTACGTTTATTAATACCAATTTGGTTTTGTTTGCAGTATCACAAAAAATATTTTTTTCTTATTTATCATATGACGGGCCTTTTTGTTAGTATTATATAAGAGGCAAGACAAGTAATAAAGCAAACAAAGCGGATCCTTCATTTTCGACACAAACATTTTATATTACTTTAAACTTTAAATAAATATATTACATATTTATATGTAATATGTATATTAAAAATATTATTAGTATTGATTTCGTTATAAACGCTATCAAATAGAGGAAGAAATCAAACAATAATATTAAATCAAATATTTATTAAAAATGTTTCTAAATAAACCAGTTATGTGCCAGTTAGGTTAGCTACTAGTACTTAATTTAAAAAGATAAACTTACATTGGTTGGTTTCATAATGAAATTGTTTTATTATCAATTTGGGTTTTAAATGACTAACCTAAAAAGAAAGGAAAACAAAAATTATAAATTAAATATTTAAAATAAATTTTAATGATAATTGTAAATATAAATTTTAATTTAATTATTTTTAGACACTAAATTTGTATTATATTTGCGCGTAAACATTTAACATTTTCATTTTATTATAATTTGCGGAGTTTACATCAAGTTTCAAAACTCCAGTATTTTGTAGCTAAATTTTCGATTCATTTAAGAAAATATCGAAACAAAAATCCGTCTAAAAATTAATTTCTAAGCCTGTGTTCTAACGTGTTTTGGACGTTTTATTCAAATTTATGTATGTATTTGTTCATCATCATCAATGTCCTGAAACCCTATCCGTGGGGCATAGGAGAGAAATAAATTCTTTCCATCGGCTCCTATCTGCGGCTAACCTCTTCAATTGCGGCCACGTTCTTTGCTGGGTACTTGCTTCGGCTAAGACAGTTGATCTCCACGTTTTTCTCGGCCCTCCGACGCGACGTGTACCCTGCGGATTACATGCATATCTGCGTGCCAGACACATGTGCATATTTTATTTGTCAAAAGTTGTTTTGTTTTGAAATAATGTAAATAGTTGCCGCCATTGATACACATATAATTTATTTGTATAGTAATAAAATACAAAATAAAATATTTTAATTTCATATTTTGTTATCTATCACTATCATGAATGTAACAAAATATAATTATATGAATAAATTAATGCTAGTTGTGCATATATTTTTTTATATCTAAATATTTTAAAAATTTATGATGAATATTGCAACAAAAAAGAAAGAAAATCTAGACTATGGACTAGGGAAATTTTCGTTCATTTCAAATTAATTAATTTTTCTTCAATTACTTAATTTAAAATAAATTTTTACAAAATTGATTATAACCTATTTACCACAAAAACAATAATAAATATGTAAATATTAAAAAAATTTTATGACGTTTGTCACTATTTTTTTATTAGTATGAGTAAAATGACAATTTTTACAATCTTTCGTGTTGGTAGCTCTGCCGCTGCGCAGCAAAAATTTAGAAATAGAGATATCTTGCATCAAATTCTTTGCGTGCAGAATTACATGTAATTGGTTGGTTCCATATCAAACCATATATTCTAATTTATTTTTGCTGCGATGCATGCATAGTTCTGTACATGTATTTCAGGCATAAAACAGTTATTTTGAATTTCTATGCTGTCATATTTTTTTTGTTCTATTTGAATAAAATTTCACATAATTCTTCTATGTGAGTCATTTATCATTAAAGATAGATAAGATAGGAATATATCATCAATATTTTTAATTTATGTAGTATATAGGTACAAGACGAAAATTGCAGCATTTTTTAAATTTGAACTGAAAATGAAAATTGTTATAAAAGTCAGGTTCGAATGTATTATTTTTTATTTTTTTTTGCAAATGGTGAATGAGTCATTGACTCATCTCAGAAGTCACATATTTCTGGGGGAGCTAGTGAGAATTTGTTATTAGACTATTTATAAATCTTATGCTTAAGTTTGTCGGATGAAACCTTTTCAACCTTCACAAATGTTGGTCCGTATGTTGAAGCCGTGATGTGAAACAATTTGGTTATTTGTACTCACTTGTGGTTGTACATTTTTCAATGAACTGCTATTAAATTTTCCATTACAAAAATTCTTATTCAGAACATTATTTCTAGATGTGTAGGCGAAAACGTGTGTGTTTTTTAACATATTTGTATTAAATTTTTCAATTTCTTTAGATAATAGGTTCTACAGTACCTAATGGAAAACGACTACGTACGTTACAGTTACGTAATTGAAAGTATATACTTTGAATTTTTTTAATTAGTAAAATATTATTTGATCCTCTATATACAGTTTTTAACATACAGTTTTTAATATAAAAAACATAAGTATCCTTGTTTATGTTATTTTCAAATTTGTTGTATATTTCAATTTTCAGAACATGCAGGCAGTTACAGTGTTACCCTGATATTCGATACAATACATTGTTTTGCTTCTTTTTTTACAGTAATAAACTTTGAAATTATTAAAGGTAGTAAGACAAAAAAAAGTAACCATGTTAAGCTTAACTGCTTGTTTTCTCGTTTATGTTTTTGCATTGCGTCAACACAAGTTGTACCTGAGTGAGTCAGTCCATAAAATATTAATATTTTTCTTTCAAGGTAAAATTTATTGAACTTTTGTAATAGTTTTAGATTTCAATACTTTTTAAATAGTTTCTGTTGTCCTACATTATGATGTAAATGTTTTCTATTTTTTATCCTTGTGTATAAGCAACATTGTTTGGCAACAATAACATTTTTTTTGTTGTTATACATATATTATATCAAATTTCTTGTCATTATCTAGAGATATTTTATAGCTTAACAACATATACATATATTAATATAAAAATACAAGAAATTATTTTTGCAAAAAAAAAGAAAATTTAAATTAATCTGTCTGTCTGTCGGTCTAGTTGATTAGAATTTTTCAACGTTATCCAAACAGTAAAATGCAATTTTTATTAAGTTTTGTAATGTGATAAACTTGGTCAAGGTAACCTAAGGCTGTAGGGGAACCACCAGTTCAAATTATTTGGTTTCAAAATTTTTGTCAATTATATGAATGTCTGACAAGATTTCACTTAATATTTCAGATTTAAATAGATTCGAAAAATTTAAAAAGTACTTAATTTTTTAAATATTTACTATATGAAATGGAATTGAATTATATTTTTAATATTCCAAGCTTGTTATCTTAAACTAGTAAGTCAGGCCGTTTAAAAACGGGTTCCGAGTAAAAAGATACCGAACTTTTCGAACATAACCACACAGTGGCCCCAAGAAATTTTTTTTCTAGAAACACTTTTTTGTTATAATTTAAAACAAATTAATAATTTATTTTCCATCTTTTTTTTCACAATTTAATTGAAAGGAAAAAATTTAAAAATCAAAAAATCATATAAAAATATTTTTTTTTAGTAAAAACAAATAATGTCAAAAAGTATCCTTTACAAACATACAACTCTGGTCTTTTATATCAATAATTTTATACTTAGTTTTGTTTATACATAAATTTAGAATTGTTATCATAGTTATTTAGGTATTCTTTAGTTAATTCTATTTTTAGTTTATTAGTATTTACTTTTTTTAGTTTATTATACTTATGGTTTGTTACACAACTTAGTTAATGTATATATGTAGGCTTTATGAAGTGTCGGAATGTCCGAAATTTTTTATCTAGGTCAATTAAATTTTTCCTTCTGGTATTTAGTTTATGTTTGTCTTTACTAATTATGTTCGTTGTTGTGTATATTATAGATGTTTCTATATTGTGAAGAAGTAATGTTGATTTTATCTTGATTAGATCTTTTATCCATTAATATGTTACTTATACTGTTTATATATTCAGTCGCTCATGCTACTTGTACTTATATACTATTTTTTAGAGCTTTATTAGAAGAGCTGCAAATAGATCAAATCTTAGCTGTAGCTCCCCATAATGTTATGCCGAAAGTCAAATGACTATGAAAAATTGAATAAAATAATGGCATTTTCACTTTGTAAGGTAGAATTTAGACTAATTACCTATCCAGTCTACATTCTACCGTACAAATTGTTTATTTACCTATTTCAGTTGTTTATTTGAATGGAAGAGAGAAGTTATGGAAGTTATTGAATGAAATCATTGTATTTATTGAATTATTGAATCATTGAAAAAAAAAATATTTTTTTTTATTTTCAAATTTAATGTTGTTTACGATTTGATATTGTATTTAATGTTTTTTTTTATTGCTTTTTTACCTTAAATTGAATTTAAATTGGTATAGTTAATTTATTTTGAATGCAATTATTATAAGTAGAATTAATTGAAACTTTTCTTTCTTTTTATTTTTTACTTTTATATTTAAATGTTAGTAACTATTTTATTCATATACTTTGCATACAATTGTAAGGACTTATCGTCTTATGTATATGCACAAATTAATAAATAAATAAATTTGAAATTTTTACTTTTAAGTTAGTTGTTATTGTATCTATTATCATATATTTAGTATTTTTCGTGCTTATTTTTAATTTATTAGTTATCGCCCAGTTGTTAATTTGATCCAATTTGAGTTATAATCCAGTTGTTGTTTTGGTTTTGAAATACAAAACATACTCATCAACAAATCAGAAATATCAAGTCAGAATCAGAAAAAAATTCTGCATTTATGTTTATTTTCTGTAATTAGTCTACATTAACAAAACAGATTTACACACAGCGCAATGTTGCAAATTTGTTGCGGATTTGTTGCCAAATTAAAATTTTTTTTATTTTAAATTCAATATTTTTCATTTCAAATTCAATATTTGTAAATGTTGTTGTTTTTATTTTTAAATTTTTGAAAGAAAACAAACTTTAAATAACTTATAGCAATTGCAGTAGTCTTGTTAATTTGCTGTCATTATCCAATATATGTATAATAATATTAAAATTAAATTATATATGTATATCATAAAAAATGAATAACATTTCGTCCAGAGAATCTAGTCCTTTGATTAGTCCCAATGGACGGAATTATCGACTAATAATATCCTCTGATGATAGCAGTGTAGAAACTACATCTAACTTGGTTGTACGTCGTAGAAGATACCTTAGGGAACCATACTGTAAAACTAGTTTAGACAAAAAGCAGATTCTAAAAAAATGCTATGAAGAAGGCAAAACTATAATTGAGTCGAGTGAAATAGCGGGAATCAAAAAACATACTGCCATGTCTATAATAAATCGTTACAAAAAAGATGGTTATAAATTTGTTAAAAGAAGTCGTTATGGTAGAAGAAAGGTAAAATTGACTGATGTTATTTGAATATTAAATGAAATTGAAAAATCAATAGAAGAAAATCTAAGATGAAGATATTTGAAACCCAAAATGTTAGTTTATGCACAGCCAGTATTTTTAGCGCATTAAAAAGTTTAAGAATAACATTAAAGAATGCTACAGTAAATTTGGATCGCATGAATAGTGTAAACACAATTGAGCAACGAAAAATGTATGCAATTAACTTTTCGCAAAATGATCCACAGACACGGTAAGTGATAAAATAGTGTTTATTGATGAATCCGGATTTAACTGCCACCTTCGTAGAACAAAGGCTAGATCGAAAATAAATACTGCTGCTCATATCATAGTACCAACTGTAAAAGGACGAAATGTTTCATTAATAGCAGCTATGCAAAATATACATAACTGGCTTTGTATAAACAAGCTAAAGCTCAATGTCACAAAAACAAAGTGTATGCATATCAATATTAGATCTGCAGCCTCTACTGTTCCTGCTGTTTATATTAATAATTAGATTATTGAACCTGTTACGAGTATTAAGTATTTAGGTGTTATAATAGATAATAAACTAAATTTTCGTGAACACTTAGACTACGTTTGCGGAAAAATTAACAAAAAAAATGGCTTTCTACGTCGTATTCGAAGCAGTCTTTCTTTTGCAACAGTGAAAATGGTGTCTAATGCGATTATTTTACCTCATTTTGATTATTGTGCAACAGTCATGTTTTCCGGGTCATCAGAACACCTGAGCAGGATGCAAAAGCTACAAAACAAAGGGATGAGAATATTGCTAAGATGTAGTAATAGATCAAGAATTGAATCTATGCTTCAAACACTAAATTGGATGAGCATAAATGAAAGAATACATTTTAAGGTTTTAATTTTTGTTTTTAACTTGAAGTACAACTTTCTCCCACAATATCTCACAAAGAACTTACAGCTCGTTAGTGAATGCCAGCCGTATAATCTGAGAGGAGGAGAAAGATTTAGAGTTGCACGATTCAACAGAACAGCAGGTTAAAACCAATTACTGTATAAAGAATTGCAGTTGTTTAACTCACTGCCGAATGAGATAAAGTGTATCAGGAACATCAATCGATTCAAAAAGACTATTTCAAAGTATCTTACAGTAAATTTTTAGAATATAAATATATAAAAGTTATTTTGTTTTTATTTTGCTGATAAAATTTAATTGGTTTTTATTTTATTTTCTTTGTTGATTTTTGGAAGTGATATTGTTTGATTATTTGATTTTTGATGCATTGAATTAATTGAATTAAATTTACTTAAATTAGTATTAAATTATTGTTAATGTTAATTATATAAAGTTTTATACAAAACTAATAAAAAAAAAAAAAAATTTACATGGAATAATATATAGTCAAATAATAGCAAACTTATCTGTTACCTCAAACATGTTTATTACATTCCTTGATGAGTTATTTGTTAAATTGGCTGAAGCTAACATAACAGGAGCATGGTTGGTTTTGGATAATTGTACAATCCACAAAACTCGAGAAGTGCGTGAAAAAGTTAGTTCGATAACTCATACTTTAACTTTTCTTTCTCCATACTCACCGATGTTCAATCCAATTGAAAAAGTATTTTCAAAAATAAAATAATTAGCGAGAGATTTGTTGGCGGATCCACAAACTAATATAAATTTGGTAATTGTAATAGAAACATCCGTGGCAACTGTTACCTCAGCTGATTGCAACAATTATTACGTGGATATGTCAATGAAATTACCATTGGCTGTAGTTGGGCAACCATTACATTAATTGTTACATTTATAATATATATATACTTATTTAAAGTTTGTTTTGTTTAAAAATTTAAAAATAAAAAAAACAAAATTTACAAAATATTGAATTTGAAGTAAAAAAACTTGAATTAGAAGTGAAAAACCTATAATATTGATTAAAAGTAGTTCAGTGACTTCTTTAAATTTTTATTCGGTGATATTATTTTAATATCATCCATAAATTTGGCCAATATTGTGTCTTCACTCATTACAATACCAGTATGAACCAGTCATACTTGTTTCAAGCTTTTACTGAATTTATAGTGTTTACTTAAGTATACTTCTGTACATTTAACACCATCAATAAGTTTTCTGAAAGTATAAATTTTTTTTGCAATTCCGCTGACGTTAACGATATTTTTCATTTTTTCAAATTTTTAACAGAAAAACTGTTTTTTCTTTTGTTTTTTATTTTTTTTTTTTTTATTATTGTGGTATTAATTTTCGTGAACAATGCAGTATTTTTGTTTTTCCCGTTTTATTCTACATCTACTAGTAAAACATGCTCACAATAGAAAATTTATTTTATATTGTATTAAAAAGTAGGTCCTTCGGAAAAATATCCTTATGATAATGTATTTGCATTCATTTATACATAAATACGTTTTTATTAAACTGTTATACAAATAAAACTTGAACAATTATTAAAAAAAAAAAAAACAAATAAAAGGAGAAAACAAAGTATAGTTGTTCCTTTCAATTTTAGGTTACTAAAAATATTCCGTTTATTTAAATATTGTATTTCGCTATACAGAACAAACTATGATGTATCAGGAGTGGTATCTGGTTACAGAATTCTTATTATCGTAGCTGCAACAACCTAAACTGAATATATATTTTTTTAAATTTTTTTTGGCAGTAGTTATTCAGCTTACAGTTTGGATATAAAATAAAGTTTGTCAACTTTAATACAAATTATTTAGTAAATATATGGCGACAAATTGTTAAAGCAAATTGTCAAAATGGGTTACTATCACATGCCTGCATTTATATGTACAATTTATGGGTTGGCCACGAAATACCAAATATAAAATACCAAATACAAAATTCCAAAATCCTAATATTCCAAAATCCAACTTTAATGCATTTAGTGTTTTCGAACTCAACCATTTTGTTTACATCCAACAACGGATACGAGACCCAAAAATGATTTAGTTAAATATTCTCGAAAAATAAGTTATCTTCTGTTTTTTATCCAACAGCCGCTAGGCATAAAATTGTTTTTAAATAATATAATTTACAATACATTTTCATAATTTTTCATCAATATTTAAAAAAAAATGTTTGTCTATAAACATTGTAAAACCATACATGTTGTAGATCATCAAATATTAGGTTCATTTAATAATAAAAAAAATTTTGATTGTAATCGATTGCAATCATGTTTTTTTGTTCAATAATTTTTCAATCACTGCCAGTCACAATTTGGAGGGGAAATTTATAATTGAAATTTTTTTTATTCAATAGATGTGATTGAAAATGATATTTTCTGATTGTGTTCAGAAATAAAATTAAAATCACTGATTGGAACTTAGTGTCAAAGTTTAGTTTTAAAAACTTAAATTCAAATACAATTTTTTTTTTAATTTAGCTTTTTAAAATTTTACTTCCATTTTTTCAAATAATTTTTAAAAAATATGGAAGTAAAATTTATATTTTCAAAAACTAATTTTAAACAAATTTGCGACAAACAATAAACAAACAATTTTTAACTTTAAATTTTTTTTATTTCCAAATAAACATTTTTTGAAATTTCAGTTGACAAGACAACAGGAAAAATGGATTGGAAATGATATTTTTTGAACAGATTTTTGATTGGCTACAGTTTTTCTGAAAATTTTGGATTGCTTTAAATTGTGATCGATTGCAATCACTTGTTATTGAATGAATCTAGTTACCACCTTTGATCTTATTTCAAATTTCCGATTCTAGCTGATACATCGAAGAGTAGAATTAGAGAATTCCATAAACATGCAGTTTTACCGCAATAATGCAGGAATGACAGTCAAATAGATACATATTGCAATTATTCAGACATACTGAAAATGGCAACATATTATAATAAAAAAAATATTTATCAATATTGAAGAAACTTGCATTCTTTTTTTTGAGAAATGTCTGTAATAAAATAAATGCCAATGACACAAATTAAAAGGCTTTCTGCCTGAGTTATATGTATTTTTTTCACTTGTTTCGTTAGATGTTAAATAAATATATAAAATAACAGCCTTAAGTTTAATGAAAACGACGACAGTGTCGTTTCAAATTTTGGACATAGAATGTCGCATAACAAGTCCAATGAATGCGACATTTTCATTTTCACACAACAATTCAAAAATAACAAGAAAAACATTTATAATTTAATGATTAAAACTGTCAAAATAAAATGTTGCAGTGTGACAACGACACATTGTGAATTTTGATCAAACTTAAAAATAAACATAATTTGACAAAACATAATTTGACATATTTTGTCGACGACAATGTCGTGTCGCTTTTATTGAACTTCAGACTTAAACTATGAACTTTAATGACTGTCATATCAATTTTAGAAAATAAATTACGATAATTTTTCATTTCATAAAAGTTAAGATTTTTAGAGAAATTTAAATAATGTACTACTGAAATCTAAAGAAAACTTCTACTTATCATATGGTTGTATTATAGAAGAATTTCCCATTATTGCATATAAATTTGAATTGGAAAGTTTGATGACCAAGTTTTCACTCGACTAACTCTTTCCTTATAACCAATCAAAATAAATTCGTTCTCAGAGAAAACTTACTGATACATTTATAGGCCAAACTTTGTCACTGTGCAGAATTTATTTTTAAATAGGACAATTTAATAAGTCGGCCAAGAAAAGAGTTGCGGCCATATATCGCCTTAAAAAATGAGGCTAGTTAAAACCGAAATATTTGGGAATAATTCTTGATAGTAATTATAAAAATATAATTCTAATTCCACCTTACGACACACTATTTGTTTTGCAGAAGAAAGATGATGATGATGATGATGATTCTAGATCATATCTAATGATAAGAGATTGGTAATACAGAAAAATTTCACAATTTAAAAAATTATACTAATTGAAATAACGTACAAATATGGTTTTACGTTGCCATTATAAATGTTAAATTAAATTTATAATAGATTTTTAAAATATTACAAGATTCAATATTAAGATGACAATTTATTAAATAGAACATATAGAAGGAAGCATAAAAATAATATAATAGTACACGTGTATATTATTATGATACATATATATTAAATTTATATGTACACATTCAGATCATTATAATAAAATATTAATATACTATAGAAGCTTCAGTATAATTGTATAGAAGCAGTTTTATTGAAATATGTCTTAATAATCAACATTATTAAAATCACCAACATTATTTATCATTTGAATATACATTGGGAATCGGGATAGGATAGGAGAATTTTATGGCCAACATTTCTAAAATACATTTTCTTATCATTGTTTTAATTATAGTTAGTATAGACCCTAGGATGTTCATTGTCAATGCATTCATTGTTTAATATTTCTTTTTTCTACTTTATAAATTTTCGAAAAGAGATTTTATAAAATTCCTTTGACAGCTTACAAAATATACCCTTGTCGTAGGAGGTGTTCTAATTTAACGAAGTCACGTTATAATTTGCTATTTTCTATTGTAATTATTGTGACTACAGATTAACAATACCTGGAAATCGTGCATAAAATGCAATATTGTCCTATGATACTGTATGTACCTACATCATCTATCATACTATCTCAACCCTTAATTTTCTATTTTATTTTTTTGTTTGAATTTATATGCAATCATAACTTGTTATCAAACACCACAACAATAAACGAAAAAGAAAAAAATAAAAAAAAAATTATAAACGCCTTTCTATTTGTAAAATTTATAACCAAATAGTATCTCAATTGCTTAATAGTTTCATTAAGAAAAATTAATTATTTACTCTTGAATTGAAAACTAACTAAAAAAGAAACTAAAGTATCGTAATTGAAATATAAACCATTTACAACACTTCCACAATAGTTTTAGAAAAACAAAATAAAAAAAGAAAAAAAAAAGAAACAGAAGTTTACCGTCTCGAAAGTTATAACCACCAAGCCTGATATATTGATATAAACGTTGTTATATATTATGCATGTATCCTAGTACATACACACATACATTGATATTTAATTCAAAATTCAATTCAAAACAAAAACTTTATTAAAATGAAAAGTTTCATCAATAGGATTTAAAAGTTTTAAACCAAACAAACAGGTAGGAAAATACCTATAAGTACATCCTATATATTTAGTATAATTTAATATTCATATAAGGACGTTAAGAACTGAGTATTATTATGTTTTTTTTTTGTTTTTGATATTTCTTTTGTAATATACAACCAATTTTTTTGATTTAGTTCAATAATCGTGATGGCAAAATTGATTAATCCAGTCAGTTTTCTTTAAATTTGTGTAATATCTATATCCTACCTATAACGGAGTACAATTCTTACATATGAGCGCACAACCCATCCCAAATAACTCTCCTAGATTACCTAGACCAATTCAAAATCGCGCCCTACGCCTAATTGTTGACTCCACCTTCCAGGTAAACCTTGCTCTTAACACATGTCGAAACGTTGAAGTTTTGTCTCTCTCTCTTTTATACTTTTTTGTTAGAAATGAGATTTGTTCCACTGAAATAAAATAAATATTTTTTTTTTGTTTGTTTTTCTTACTCCTCTAGGGAGCATAGGGCTTAACCAAGTTTCACTGCCGTATGTCAGGATTGATTTTACACAAGACCGGAATATTCTAAGTTTAGTTGCTCAGGATATTTGGCTGTTCCTCCATATCGGTTGCAATCTTCCAAATGCTGCTCTTGTTTTTTTTTAGCTATTTTGGACATCTTCTTGAGCCCTGCACTAGTTACTATTACACTTTCCAAGTAGCAGAAATTGTTCACAAATTCGATTTGTTTTTCTTTCAACCTTAGATGTTCTGTGGTGGTGTTATTTATTCTCATAGCATAGTTTTTTTCAGGTTGATTTCTAGTCTAACATGTTTGGAAAGTTGTTCCAGGTGTTCTAGTTTGCTTTGAGAGAAGACAGATATCAAACTAAAAAATGCCTCCCTTCAAACGATATCAGTTTAACCCTAGAGAGGCTTCAAGTGCTCATTTCTACAGCATGAAAGTACCCAGCTAGTACAAAACTGGTTTCGGAAATTCATTTATTGTAAGAACGGTTAAAATGTGGAACATGTTTCCATCTCATGTGTTTCCATCCGATAGAAACGTTCCATTATACAATTTCCAACTTTTCAAAAATAACTTCTTCAGGTTCGTCTCCAAACTGTGATTTCTCGATCCAGGTGTACACCAAGGTATCTTACATGATTAGACTGTGGTATGATGTTGTTGTTTAGAAAAATAGGAGAACATGTTTTTCGTCGTTTTAACGTTATGTGTTGAAATTTTGTTTCATTTGTTCTAAGTTTCCATTTGTTTCACCTTGTGCCATCCTGATATTGCGATTAAATTATTTTGTACTAACTCTGACGCAGTATTTTTTTTTATTATTGATGAAATCTGTGTCGTATGCTGAGGTAGATAATATCGTAATTTGGAGTTTGGAATAAGTCAGCGGTGTAAAACAAATAAAGAATCGGCCCGACAACACTTCTTTTGTGGTACATATAATCTGATTTCCTGAAGATTCGATATCACACTCCGTTGTTTGACGAAGTATTAATGATTACCAATATAGCTTTTGGTAACTCATATTAGTGGTGAGATAGACATATTTTTAACTTTGTAGAATAGACGTTTGTTACAGACTTTGTCAAACGCTTGGCTTATATCTAGAAACATCAACGAACAATATGGAGTTTTTTTGTTGAAGTTTTCATTTATAATGTTTACAACTCTATGTGCTTATTCAATTGTGGAATATTTGTTCCTTAATCCAAACTGATGTGATGGGATAATCTTATTCATTTTAATAATAGGGAGGATTCTTTGTAGAATCATTTTTTTTTTTATCACTTTTGATAGTACAGGCTGTATACTGATAGGACGGTAGTGTTTTACCTCTACTGGAGTTTTAGTATCATTAGGACTTGCGATTTTTTTCATTGCACAAAAGTTGGAAGAAAAAAATTTAATATTTTTAGTTTAATTTTAATTTCACCACCTGTAATGTACAGATTCAGTTTTCTCGTTTCTATAACAGTTGAAAAATTCTAATAATGAACTGGATATTTTGTCTACAGAGTTTTTCTATCATTTATGCGTATACGTGTCTGCCCTAATGTAATATTTTACAACATCATTAACATTGAGACTTCAGATTTATCCTATTAGTTTTACAATTTTTTGTTGTCTTATTTGATTTATGTCAAACTGAGGGATTTATACGACAATGAATTTCTGAAATAAATTGCATTGGAGGAACCAAAAATGTATTTTATTTGCCTACATTAATTTTTTTTGCTTTCGTCAATTTGATGACAAGTGATCAAATTTTTAATATTGAAATCTTTTATCATTAGATTTCTTTTGAGGCTTAATTTTTTTTTAGTTGTTGGATTTTTATTTTATTTTCCTTAAAAGTTACTTCTATGCCAAGTTAGTAAATCTATACTATTATCCCTGGCATCGATGAAACAGCAAGAGAAAAACACATATAATTTACACTGGTAGTCTTTCAGTTCCCAATACGCGACACAAAATAGAAACAACATCGGGTAACTATTCATCAAAATGAAACTGACTTTCAAGTTAGTGATAATATAAAGTAAAATTGTGAATAAAATTACCTATTCTGGCGTTAAACCAACAACAAAAACGACCCCCACATAACTTTGCATCTTTCATCAAGAAAACAATAGTTTAGATCAAACAGACGTACTGAAAACATAATGGAAAAATACACCAACCCAATACAAAATAATCATCACAAATATAGCCTACATGCCAAAAGTGTTAAGTAGTTACACTCGCCCCGAACTTCCAAAAATCCAAAAACTTCAACCATGGGCACGTGAAAGACTAATAACCACACATTTGCCAATTTTAATGCAATTCCACAATCTTCATTTCACATAGCACACAATAATGTCCTAGCCCGGTATAGAGACACTCTTCTTCTTATTTCAAAACACAAAATCCAACAAAAATTCTCATACATATAGAATAGAAGACAACATAAAAGTAATATGTTAATTTTTAAAATAAACAAAATCACAAATCCTAATATAACATCATACAATAAATAATAAAAAAAGATCACAATATCTAAACAACAAACAGCCAATACCGTTAGCAGCTGATGCTGTTATTTTGTTGATTATTAATTTTAATGTAAATCAACAATTCATAAATAAACAAAATAATTAAATTATTGAACAGTTTTTTACTCTTGAAAACTTTTTTTTAATGATTGCCAAAATTATACAATGAATATCCTAATTACTTTTACAAAGAGTTTTGGTGTACTAAAAATCACACAGTAAATTTCTCTTATCAATTTTACACTTATTTATCAATTTCAATGTACATCTATTGTAGAATAACTTCACCTTCATGATAAAATGGTTTCATTTTTATTTTTTAGTGATAACCAAATTATATGGATATATATATATATGTATCTACTAAATTTCAAAGAATAATTTACAATAAAATTTTCACAACATCCATGCCCATAACTATATAGAATATCGAACGTCTGGGTATACTACTGTCCCGTTTACTGTAAGTTTTCTAATTGCTAATTAATCAGAAGCGCCATTTCATAAACTTAATTTATTTCTACTCCTCGTGCGTGGGTGCATATCTCAGATATATGAATTCTGAGGGTGTTTCAGTTTTTAGTTGCCATTATTTCCACAAAGTAGTTGATTAGTTATTGAAAAGAATTTTATTTTGCAGGGTATTCGAATCTGTACTTGTCACACCATCAAATTAAATTTTTCTGCCATTTTACTAATTAGGCTACATAGAGAATTATACCATTCGAAAAGATATAGTTACTGGCAATGGTAAAAACAACAAAGAAAACAAAAAAAGGATATACTTATTGTGCTTATTTTTAACTATGCTTTGTTTAAAGCATAATTTATATTATAAAAAACAATATAATTACAACTAAGTATAATAATTTTAACTCTATGTATGCATATTTTAGTCCTACACCAAATTTATAAAACTTTTAAATCAAAAAGTCATTCATTGAATAATTCATAAAAAAAAGACAAAAAATTTATTGTATTCCACATTTGTTTTTTGGATTGGTAATTGCAGCAACATTAATTTTTCCTATACATTTTGAAATTTAATACAATATAAAAAAAAAAAACATGTATAAAAAAGCCCATGTAACCACGAAAAATTTCCTTTTTCCTTTGCAGATGTGACACGTACAAAATACAAAAAGTGAAACATACAAAAATGAAAATAACAACCTTAAAATTTGCTATAATTCTCATTCCATATTCCTTTTCATAAATTTTTTAAAATAAAAAAATATAAAAATGCAATAAACAAGAACTTGTAAACCATTATAAATATACATACCTATACAAACTATATGTTTCCATCTATTATAATATTCAATATCCTAATAATATTTTATATTATATATAACACATCCTGAAAACGAATAAATATTTCGCTGTTAATAATTCATATGAAGGTTGACATGCTGTTGTGCCATTGTTTAATTCACAAATACATACGCCCATAAAATTATTAACAATAAAAATATAAATTCTCATACCATGAACATCAAACAGTAAAATGTTAATAAAAAAAAAAACAAAAATAAAATAAAGTCACCCAGCAACATACAATCAACAATAATAAAAACAACTGAAATACAATAAAATAATATAATATAAGAATTCTACTTATACCTTTACACTCTTTATATAACAACGGAAAAATATTACAATGCTCCACTTTAATTAAATCTGAATTTTGTAAATAAAAAAAAAAAATTGTTTCTTTACACTTTAAATTAAAGGATTATTTACTTTATGACTACAATGAAAATCTAGGAAAAATCACCCAAAACCGAAATATCGAAAAAATTAGATTTCAGTCAAAACCAAATTTAAGAATACAGTTTTTGATGTTTTATAATATTTTTGTATTTTGAGGCTTATTTAATTTCATATTTTTTGGGCAATTTTTCATCTTCCTAAAGTAATTATTTTTTTTTTTATTTATTTATTTACTATTAAGGGCTAACATTATGATATTAAGCTTGCTTAAGTCAGCTTAAAGAAATGTACGATTGCATTGCATTGCACATCCATAGACCACAATACTTACTATACTTAACTTATGAAATGCAGAAAGTTTCGTCAAGTTTTCATTAACTTTAGTTGGATTTACAAAGTGCAAGTTCAATCGTATATAAATTTTTACAAGTTCTTAGTACAAAAATTGGGCATTTTGATTTAGCCGCTGTGTTACTACTAATTATGATTTTAATTTACCCGCTGTGTTATTATACAAATTATGATAAAGTAAAGTTTTTAAATTAAAAATTTGTGATATTTAATAAAATTTGTGATATTTAATAAAATAATTTACTTATTTAGTTATTTACATATTTACATACTTCATAATTGATTAATTATACATAATAATAATGAGAGAAGAAAAAATAGTAATTAAAATATAAGTAAAATAACACTAAAAATAAAATACGATTAATAATGAAAATTAACATAAATATAATTTATCTTTAAAAAAATATTTGTTTGTCTATGTATTTTTATTTACATTTTTATAATACATAAATACCAAAATCATTTAAGTTAGCTAAAGTCCATTATGACTATAACTTAAGCTAATTATAAAATTTTAGTTGGTTTATCGTTTAATGCCATTATGTTTAATGCTATAAGTTTTGTTCCATCATTTGGGATAGGGCAGTTTTCGCACTTTATCAAAAAATCTTTCGATTATCAGATGTGATAAAATGCTTCCATACTGCGTATTAATTATAATTAATATTTCTATTGAATCATCGATTCGATTTGTAAGTCATCGATTTGTAAGTCATCGATTTTTAAGTCATCCTCATCATCGATTTGTAAAGTCATCGATTTGTAAGTCATCCTCAGTTGGGTGAGGAAATCAAAAAAAAAATTACTGCATATTAAATTTCAGTTTTGTAAAACTAATCGAAGTGATTTTTTATCCTTATTTCTGAAAAGAACAGATCAATGTTATATTTACTGTTTCTTTATTTATTTTCAATGTTATACGACGTTTGAACTACAGTTATCTAATATATTAATTAAAAATTTAAATGTAAACCTTTTTTCAAAATATTACCGCAAAAAATTACCAATTAAGAAATAAAAAAAATAAAAAAAATTTTAGTGAGTTTTTTCAGTATAACAGTTTTAGTTAAAATTTTCAATATAACAGTATTACATCAGTTTGTTCAAAATCATAGATGTATTTGAAACAGCCACAAACAATTTTGTTATTGAAAAACATACACCCATATTCTGTTAGACCCATCTCGCGAGATCGCATGAGAATATCTCTGACGAGATAGTTTTGTATTCTGTTAGACCCTTGACGAGACGAGATAGTCTAAGACATGTATGATTCGAGGCTGCAGGGACAACTTGCATATGTTGCCAACAAATTTGATAATATTTTGTTTTAGGAATATTTTGTTTTCGGAGATTTTTCGTATAGCCTTTGTTAAAATTAAATATTTTTAACAATTTCTGTTATAATAACTTAATGAATTAAGTATTCTCTTGTTTTTCTGTTTTTCATTATTCTTTTAATTAAATAAATCCGAGTTCTAAAAAGTTTTTGTAGTCGTGTGTCTTTATTCTTAAGTTGAGATTTTATAGCGTATACATAACTAGTTAATAAAAATGTAATTTTTTGAATAATTAAACAATTGCAAATTTGCTTCGAGATAAAAATAGTATATAGACTCAGTCAGTTGAACAATTAATAATTAAGTAATGGATAACGGATCTATCAAAATAATGTGTCGAATCCCAACAGCCAAATTTTCTTCATTAATAGTTTTCGGATGAACTCAACATTCAATCGATTTTAGCCGATATAAAAACAAAAAGTAGATTCCGAATATTCTGCATGTTACCAAATGTCCGTTTTGTACTTAAAATATTAAATGCACTATTAAGGACATACATTTTAAAAGTCAGCAACATCAATTATTTACAATTTATTACAAGATATTCACAACATATATACAAGATATCAAATCAATTTATTACATACCATTTATTTTCGATACAGTGGTTTGGTCACAAGTTTGCGTTACATTTACTTCAGAAGATTGTTATTTCGTAAAAGGCACATTCCTAGTTTTATATAGAAAAAGGGTATAATTTTTTTTTTTAAATAAATGCTTATATTTTCTAAATTATTCGACATTAGTAGACATAAAGTATGTATGTATGAGTTATAGAAAAAAAGAGACCTTTCCAACATGTATATAAATATTTGGGAGGTTTAATTGTAAAATATTGAGGTACTTGATTTTTCAAGAAAGCAAATAAAGATTGTCTTTTTTTCCAAAATTTTCTACTTTGAACTACAATATCTCCATAACGGCACCACCAATTATCATCAAATAAATGTTAAAATATGCTCCAGAACGTTACCTTTCTAGACTAGAATATATAACTGAATATATATATATAATATATATATATATATATCTAATAGATCAACAGATATAACGGTTTTTATATAAAATTATCAAAACAACAAGGATACTTTCAAATGTCCTTTTCGTCCTTAAAGGATAAGGTGCGCCACTAAAGATATATATTTTTGGAAAGCTAGCAATTCCAGCTATCTCTGGAATTGGTTATTAGGCCCTACACCGATACAACGTCCCCCTCAGAATCCCCGGAAAATCATTATCAGAAAGACTTAAGCTGGTATTTAGCATCTCAGAAGAAGAAAATATTGCTGTTTGTTGCTTTAAGTAAACTGAAAGTTTTATTAAGAATTTTGTTGGAGTTGTAGTTTTCCCATTACAGCGCGTGAAATTAGAATTAGTGTGTGCAATATTAATTAAATAAATCGATAAATAATCGATAATTAATTAAATAAAAAAAATCGATAAGTTTTGCTAATTGTCCTTATAGAAGCCAAGGGAATAAATATATAACTTTGAATTGTATTAAATTGTAATATGAATAATTGAATTAATAATTTAATCTAATCTAAGATTCGATATATTTTCCAAGCTTAGTTTATGATTTTTTTTTAAATAATTTAATAAACTTGGTATGTTTTATGGTGAGTAAATTTTAATTTCAGACTATTTGAACATTTTACCAACCTTCATTGATAATTTTCTCATTTTTTATCTAATTGAACGGATTAGTAAATCCTCTTATGTCATTGATAAAATAACTTTTTCTAAAGTTCTTAGCTTTGCAGATGGCTCAAAGCTTTTTAATACCTATATCTTTCTCATCGGATTGTGTAAACCTACAAAACAATATAAAAGATTTTGTTTCTAGGTGTTCAAAAAATGGCTTGCATTGAAAATCTCTGAATGCCAATGCATTACTTTTTCTAGGAGAAATCCTTCTCGGACAGTTTGATTCAAATATGCTAACTACTGGCTGTTCGCTTTCAAGAGGAAATTCTACTATAAATCTCGGTGATAGAATAAAAATAGTGAGCAAAGCCAATTCTTCTTTAGGTTATATTAAACGATGGTCTGAAGAATTTTCTGACTGCTACCTCACGAAATATATTAATGTTACATGAACTACCCTTGAATGTGCCAGTCAAGTGTGTTTCCCACGATACTTGACTGATATTAATCGAATTGAATTGTTCGCTTTAAAAATTTTTTTGGGGAAATATCTATTGCGCCTTCCATCTTATTACCACCATCTTCAATTCATTGACTTACAGTCATTATCTGATCGTCGAGTAATTGCAAATATCTCTTTTATTCATCAGATCCTTTCGGGCAACATGTGAGCCTCTGAAATTTCAAACTATTTGGTTGAAAAAATTAATATGAATAATCTCAGAACCGTTGAGTTGATTAAGTTTCCCTTTCATCCTACCAAATATGGCAGATTTGAGTTAATCATTAGAATGCACCGTGAAATAAAATCTAATTAAAACTCTTGTGATCGTCAACTAAGTGTTTTAACTGTTAAAAAATAATTATGTTATAATGTAAGTATAGCTGAGAGACTAGCAAACAATTGCTATTTTTTAGCTTTGATATTTACTAGTTTCTACCTAGGTTTTAAAGTATTTTTGGTCAAAGTACAGTTATTTATGTATTAATCTATGATATTTACTTCTGTACTAACATTATGTGTCTGGTTTAGTTTATTTTAACATTTTCCCAATAAAAGGTTGCGGTTCTTAACTAACCCATCATTACACAATCAAATGTAGCAAGTATTTGTCTGGTAATGAACGTTTAATGTGCTTGCTCTAAGCATTCATCTGACAGTAATAAAGTAAACTAAGTACACCACCTACAATAAAGGTTATATTAACTTTTTAAAAAAATAAGACAAATTTCGATTAAATTGAAGCACTGGTTTTGTAAAACAATAGTATGAGCAATTTTTCACATACTCGTGTGTGTGGTTGTCATTTATTTATAAATAATATTATGATCTTGCCTGAGTAACAAACAACAAAAGACAAAAGGCGGAAATGCATAAAGTATCTATTTATAGAGAAGCTAAGAGAATACATTTCAACAGGAATATGAACACTTTAGAATTATTATTATACTTGAATATTTTAACAAGTAGGTATATGTGAACAGTTTAAAATGGGAGTAATATCTTAAGATATTTTCAGGGTAAAAGGGTTAAAATTGTTGTAACTATTCCCTGTGTTTATTTTATTTTTGTTCTGATAAAAATTACTTTTTACAAGATTTAAAAACTTTTATTTAGATTTTAAATATAGATATATATGGGAATTTTTTTAAAACTTTTTAAAAGGAATAGGGGAAATTTTTTGTTTTGTTTATAAAAGAAAATCTATACACTTATGGGGCAATGAAGTTGTTTAAAAATTAAATTAAATTTTAATTAATTCATATCGAATTACTTTGCGGATTTGGCATAGGTTAATAAGGAATTATTTAGTATTTTGGCGAGATATTTTCCCCTTATTTGGTGAAAAAGTACATATTATGCACTAATTTGCTTACATTAACCCTAATTTTTTTCGCAATAAGTTTTGATGCAACAGTTGAGTTTTTATTTGTTTGTGTAAAATGCAGAATTACTACAGAATTGTACAGAATGTAGAGTACTTTCTAGAGTGTTGAATGTAAAGTATTATGTAGAGTGTCGAGTTACCATACATCGTGCGCAAAAGTTGCAGAATTTCTTTATTTATTTATTTATTTCATTATGTACATATACATGAGGCGGTAAGTCTGTACAAGAGTATATGATAAAAAAGAATGTAAATTCATTGTAGTTAAACTAACAAGAATAATTGTACTCTATTTAATTAAATAATATTGTTATATGGTTGTGATATTATTAGCACAAATTACGCTTTGGACACTACCGACATCTGAATTTATAATTTTTCCTGATGTGTATATATATTTTGTATATTTTATAGTTGTAATTCTATACGTAATGCTGTTTTTAGTTTTTGCTATTTTAACTAGAAGAGAAATAATTGATCAAGTTAATTGAAGTCAAATTATTGAGGAAAAAAAAGTTATCCGAAAATACTTATCTACAATTTTTTTTTTCTAGAAAAACTGTTTTTTATACACTTTGGTAAATTTTCCATGGAAATCGACGACTCAGTAATACAAAAATACTCAAAAACGACTCAGTATACAAAAACCTTTATTATTTAAATAAATAACTTTCACATTACACAACGAAATATATCGTCTGTTGAGTTTGACTCACATAAAATGTACACAAAAATTACTAGTAAAAAAAATATATAAAAATTTGAAACACATTTTCCCAAAAATTTACATTACTGATGTCCAGTTTCTACTGTATAACGATAATTCATTATATTGAGAAAAGTACCGTCAAAATATCTGAATCATTTTCTAGTCGATTTTCATTATTTTCTTTTAAATGATGGATATTTAAAAGAAGACGTAGCGCAAATAAAGGTTTTTTTTAAGATTTTTTAATTTTCAATTGGAATTTTCAATTTACAATTTTACACGATGTATCTAAGTCAATTTAACATACAAAAATTATAATTTATCAAATTGCCGCAACACACCCATCCTCAGAATTAAATTTAAATTAATTTTTTTTTTTTTTTATATAAATAGTTACATATGCAGTTGTTGTCTAAGATATTAAAAAAACAAGTACATAATGCCAAAAATAAGTTGAAATGATAGAAAACAATTCATAATGAAATTGAATATATTTTTTTTATATCACACTTCCTCGAATTTCAAGAAGCGGACGAATACTATTGTCTGTTTAATACAAGTTTATCATAAGTTGAATACTTCGGCGAAATTTTGAGTTGTCAGTAGAAAATAAAATTTCAATATTATAAGTTTTTTTGCACCAACGATATTCAGGAGTGCAATTTTTTTAAAGAGGAGAAACTAATTCAAAGCTGTAAAATTAAAATGCTACAAACTGCTTTCAAAACAAAATTGTTCCGTGGTGCAAATAATATGGAAAATTGTACGCACATATTAAAGATCTACACATTTAACCAATAGTTACTACAGAAATCGAAAACATTAATAAAAGACGTATTAGAAATTTATTTAAATTAAACAATAAAATTAAGTAGCTTAAAGCGATCTTTATACGGAGGTAGAATAAGAGGGTCAGTTCAGTGTAGATTACGTAAAGCATACCTCAGGAATTTCTAAACACACCCATAAAGTTCTAGTGAACAAAAAACAAATTTATTAATTATTATTCTCTTATTTAAAGATTATGCAATTTCTAAAGGATATTGGAGAAAATATTTTCAAATTAACTTAAAATTTATACAAAAACAATTTATTTCAAGCATATTTGGGCATAAACCAAAAACTTAATTGTTAATTTATTTATAATTCTTGAAATTTAAAAATATTTATTAAAATATATTTTTAAAACTTTAATAATAAAATTCATAATGATAATTTAATTATTTTGAAATTTAATTCAATTTTTTTACTGTAAGTTACAAAGTAATTAATTAAGTTTTGTATCGAAACAAAATATTACAATAAAATGATTGGTCATTAAGGGAATTAAACTTCAATTGATTGACCACAGTAAATAGAAAAAAAACAAAATTAAATTAAATTAATTAACAAATTGATAATCAAACTAATTAATAACACATTAATAATGCAATAAACCAATAAACATAAATACAGTAGAACCCGCTTATAATGACTTCAGAAGAAGTAACTAAATCAAAACATTATTTATGTAATCCAATACAAATAAAACAGACCAATACAAATGCAGTAGAAACCTTTTAAAATTACTTGCGAGGAGCCAATTTAATTAGATTGTTATAGAGCAAAGTAATAAACGAATTTGATATTTTTACATGTACATAATTTTAGATGTACACATAAGATATATGAATGTTTAAGTTATGAATGATGTTTCGAAGCATATATGATTATGAATTGAGAACAGAATATAAAATTTCGATGTTGTATTAACATCATGTCAGTAAGCGATGTCGTTATAAACAGTGCATTACGTATATTCTTTTGTTCTATTCAATTAACCTACACAATTGTCTACTACATTGTTATCAAAAAAATTTCTATTAAAACTGTACTGAAAGTCACTCATTGTCATTGTCAAACAAAAAAGTACAATTTCAAATCTTCATAAAGTCAACCTAAAAATATACCTCCTCAGAGTTCTTAAGCTAATTTTATATTTCTGTACAGTGCTGATTTGTCTAAAACTACAAATACATCAATAGTTTTACTTTTTCGCACAAAATAGCTATCTCACAACGATAAAAATTCTGCATCCGGTCAAAATCGCTAGATAAGTGAAAAAACAAAGTAATTATAATGAAATTTAAGTAAGTTGACCTGTATGATCGTAATACACTGATTATAACCACAGTTGTTCACAGCCGAGTTCAAATCCCGCTCACGGATTTAATGTTTAATTCATCAGAAAGATATCAAATATATTCTCTGTTCGTTATATCTCGATCCTGACAAGAAATAGGTTCAGGTTGTTGAGAAAATATATGTTTAATAATTTAGAAAATATCTTTTGAGTACCTATTTTAGATATTTAAAAATTTATCACGAATGGACTTGCTTTTGGTATAAATTAACAGTTCAGTTTGTGTTTTGGGGATATTATTATGGACCCTCGTAAAGCATAGTATTTTGATAGCAAAATGTATAACTCTGATTGTGACCATTTATTAGACAAACTAACTGTCTAGGAGAATAAGAAGGTAGATAGGCTTCCACTTCGATGACATTTGGTAAGATTAGAATTCATGTTGTATATGGGCTCTAGGAACAACTACAAGATTAAAATTATTGACCCTAAGACTATAATTTTTGTTTTTTGTTTTTTTTTTACAGTCTTGACAGTTCCTTTAGGTAGAATCAATCACCTTTTTGTGCTTAATTAAGTACGGTACTGCAATTTTACACTACAATATCTACATTATTTACAATTAATCGTTAACGCAGATAGTCCGAAATATGCATACAAATCTTAATGATATGTTTAAATATAAACATAGATGTTATACCAATTGTAATGGTATGTTGATAATTCAGCAGCAATTACAGTAAACCAAATGTTAGCAGATAATTTAAAAACACATGCTGCAATAAGACAAGATTGTATTCTCCCTCTGATTCCGGTCAATATCTGTACGTAGCACGCCATGAGAGAAATGAGAGATGAATGGGATGGTAGTGCAACAACCATTGGTGATAAAAAAAAATAATAACTTTAGATTTGCAGATGATAGTAGATGACTACACATGAGCACGAGATACAAATAGTTAATAATAGAAAAATTAACACGTATACCAGTACGGAATACGACATTTTAAAAAATAAAATATTATTGCTTGGAAATCGGATCAAGGAAAATGCACCGACGACATAAAAAGAAGTTTGATAAAGTGTAAAAGGTCAAACTAACAAAAATGTGGAATATTAGTAAAAATATAAAATTAAAGTTAGCTCTCTAAGAAAGCTCTCCAATAACCAATAAAGTTAGTTTAAAGCCCTCCAATATGCTGCAGAAACGATTAAAAAAGGCAGATATAGAAGTAAAATAGAAAGTTTTGAGAGCGATAGGTATATAAGTAGTAGAGAGTTTCGGAGATCTAACATCGTACCGACATTTCAATATTAAACGATCTAAATGAGAAATGTCTATCTAATGTAACAGCAAAAAAGCCTTACGTCATAACAAAAACATTATATTACAGGAAAATTTACTGTCTTGAATAGGGTAAATATAATGAGAAGACCATACATAAATATCATACTAATTTTAATGATATGCAGATTTCATAGAAATTATTTAAAGCAAAAACCGAATATAATCAAAAGTGAAATGTATAAATTTTTAATTGGTGTCTAAATTTTTGAAATATGATATTTTATTTGTTCAAAAACTATGTTCAATTAGATAACATTTAAATTCTTTGCATCAACAATGAAATCAAAATTCAAAATAATTATTCTATATGAATGCTCTATTCAAATGTCACGTAATGATGAAGCAAAACGCTATAATTTTTCACAGCTATTTTCACTGTAGTTTTTCATTTTATAACAAAAAGAACAAAAAAAGAACAAATTATAGAAAATATTGTTTTATTATTATTATTTTTTTTTTTGTAGATTTTATGATGTCACATCAAGTCAACAATATTCTTTGCATCAACTTTCTTTTAGTACCAATTAGAAAACTTACCTCGACTATTACGTTTTACTATAATATAGGTAGTATATTTCTTAACTTTATTTTTAGTTTGTCACTCTCTTCAAATCCTTAAAGAAAACATAAAAGAAAAAACTAAATTACACATTCTTTGGATGGAAAGAAAGTGAAATATAGAAAGAGTAAAAGTTTGATATATACCGATTCAAAATGACTTTATTTTTGTTTTTGATTGCGTCATTTCATCATGATTATCATCATTAGACAATTTTTTTTTTTTTGTTTTTTTTGCTAAAAACATCATAATATTATCTTCAACATCGTAACCGTATAACCATCATCAACATAATCATTTCAATTTCATATACATATATACACAATATACATGCATTCAAAACCATCATAGAAGATTCAAACATATATGTAGGGTTGACATTAAGAACATCATACAAAAAAAAAAAAAAAAAAAATACCGATGATTATGACTCTTGTCGGTGTCCTCCCTTTTAGCAAACTTCACTTAGCAAATGGACATTTTGAAAAATTCACTTATAACAAAATGAACAAATTGCCAAATTGACACTTGGAAACTCAATAATCTTAAAATCTATTTATATATAATTACTAACTAGCTATTCTATCTCAAAACAAAGTTTTCTATTTCTGCACAACAATTAATTTTGTTTAGCATATCGTCCATTTTAAGCATAGCTTTTTTCTTATATAGGGTATCATCTTCTCATCTTTGTTGTTACCCATGTAAAACTGTCCATTCTGGCTTAAAATTTCCTTTTACCTACAACGAAGATATCACGTGCAGATGGAGAAGATGGTAGTTTTGTAATTTCAGCACCAATTGAAGAAATAGTCAATATTGCCTTGATTAGTTCTATATATCTTGTTTGACCTATATAAGAAGGATTTTTAGCAAATGTAGTGAGTTTTTAAAGGTGACAAAGTAAGATTTTCCACTGTGGCAACAATATGAATATTTTTTCTTGCTTGTCAATATTCAACTTTGCGATAATGTTTTGTAAAATCTTCCCATTAATTTTTGGGTTCTTGTCACTACTTTTTGTTTTAATTCACTGAGGTTAAGAATTTTACAGACCATATTAGGGTATTAATATGTGTATTAGATTGCTCCATGAAATATTTCTTTGGCGATCCAGATGTATGTGATATACTGAATTAGGAGAATGCAAAATATAGGGTATTCTTTTTTTTCAGAATACGATTACATATTAGTTTTACCTGAGATCTACATAAAGAAGTCTATACTCTTTTTACAGAATAAACTACGAGATAATTAAATCAATTTAGATTTTCAGATAAGCACAAGAGTACTTTTATAAAGAATGTTGTGTTTTGTCATCTCTCTTTTTGTTTTCTAGTAGAAATCAGGTTTATTGGTTTTCTAGTAGAAGCATCGAATATACACTGGGTACGTAAATAAATTTTGCCAAATATCTATTTGCTAACCTTCTTTTTGCTAAGTGTCGATGTTGTCAAATAAGTTGTTTACGAAATTATTCAAAAACCTAATGTCCATTTGAGAAGTGAAATTTGCCAAATGTACTGTATCCTTCTTGTCATATGCATAGCTACTTTTCTTAAAAGAAAAAATAATAAAACAAAAAAAAAAAAAATAAAAAAAGATTCGGTTCATTCTTAAAGTGTGTCATTGTACTCATAATGTACTACAAATTTATATACATATACATATTATATATATATATAATAAGTTATCCTTCAGGTTGTCATGATGTTCTGTCGTTATATTAAAAAAAATTATTAAAATACTTTCAATATACACTATTACCATTTATATGTACAGACTGACACAAACATATCTATAGAAAATTCTGATAAAGCACACATTATGAGTACCTATATATAAATAGGTATAGTGAAATATTTGACGTATGGTGAGTAGAGAAAATGATGAGAAGCTTATGAAAGTTGGGTTAAGTATCATATTTTAAAAAAACATCTTTTGAATAGTTGAATGACAACGTGTATATGTAGAATGAGCCTGTCAACGACTTAAGGATTTATTTGTAGTATTGTATGCGTTTAAGATGTGGGTAATAATTTGTTGTGAGTTGTTGTTGTTGTTGTGTTTGTTTTATTGGTACAAATAAAATATGTTAGTGGATTTTAAAGTTTTATTCAAGAAATTATCGAAATCATTTTGAAAATTTTTAAAAAGTGAATTTAAAATGTCATTATATTTTATTTTTAAAATTGAATTTGTGATAATTGAAATCTTTTCTCAAGATATTCTTAAGTAGTAGATAATTATTCTTTTTAGTAGAACTCTATATAAAGATTGTTACAAATTTAATAATTTTGTGTAATCTACCTGTTATAACGTTTATTACAATCTATTAATTGATAATAAATATAATTTATTACAAAATTATTATAGAATTTTTCGAAATAAATTTAATTTGAATATGTATGTGTTATTACCTGTGTTACGCTTGAGAGATAAAATTTTCGGTGAGTGTTGTAACTCTCTATGTGGTTTTAGTGAATCATTTTCCTTTGATAGTTCGTAAGTTGGATAACTCTTTTTATAATTAAATGCTTGGATTTCTTACGATTTTTATAAAGAATATTTTTTAAAATTTTGGAAATTCGGAAAAACAATCGATTGTCGTTATAAATTTATGGGATGAACTTTAATTGAAATTTCTAATTGAAAATTAAAATTTTTTTTACAAAAATATATAGTTTCACTACGTCTCCTTTTAAATATCTACCATTTAAAATAATAATAAAAATTGGTTTTAAAAATAGTTCAGATAATTATACTGTACTTTTTTTTACCGAAAAATATGATAAATTTAATTTTTGGTATTATGTGAAGCGAAATAGCGATACTGATCGGTTTTTATCGCAACGTTTCGATTTTCATGGTATTATGAGAATCGATTTTTTTTGTTCGTTGTCAGAAAAAACGATAAATATATCATTATAGAAAAAGGTAGTGAAAGATGGCGAATGAGAAAAAGTAAATATATAATTAACGTAAAATTCAAGTAAATTAATTTTATTTATATATATATATATATATTTAAAAATAATTATTAAATATTATTTTACATTTTTAATTATAGAAAAGTTACAAATAGGAGGCAGTTTGAATGTTTGTTGGTGCAATGATTTTTACATGTGTTCCATCAACATACAATCATTGCTGGGAATCCAAATTTATTATGAAATACCCAATTCAATGAATGATTTTTCTTCTTCGATTTTAGGAAATTTTATATACTCTCAACACAATTCCGTCTCTAATATTGACAATGTTTCAGCTAATATTTTAGAAATGATTTAGCTGAACCTACCAAAAACTCGTTCCCCACACCTTTTTGATAACTTCCTTCAGCAAGGAAGCACAATATTCCAACAAATTTTATAATGAGTTTTACTGAATGTGGACCAATCGCAGGTCTTAATTTATTGTCTAATTTATCTATAACCATTGCAAAGGCTTCTTTCGAGAGCCTAAAATAATTAATGAATAAAATAATTGAACACATTTTTTTTATTATACTTTGTTTCGTAATATAAATGAAAAAACATTTTTTAATAACTATAAAGTTTTAATTTAACTTCACTTAATTTGACTTTTTGTTTGAAAAATAAAAACAAAAAATGTCAAAACATAAAAAAAAAAAATTTTACAGCTTTAACGAGCAATGCTGCCAGTTTTGCAACATATCGTATCATTCGCTTCTCAGAATACCAAATGTGATGCGATGTGATGCTCTACTGGTACGTAGCGAAAAAGTGATTCGTTTCTCAGAATTATGCCCAATGTATGAATCTGATTTTAAATTAGGAAGGATTGCTTTCAGTTCGATGACGAATTACTTAAATGATGGCGAGAACTTCATGTCATATATTATACGTCAATTTCACTTCTCAATTTCTAATTTTCTCAATAGTGTGAAACCATGTGGAAATCAAGTATGGCACAATAAGAGATATAAATTTAATGGAAATTATACCTGATAAACGAGATATATTAAAAATTTACAAAGTATTTTTTGTTTCAATATTTGTGTCTCCACGATCACCTAATTAGTCTAGGAAACAGTTTTCTAAATGAGTTTTCGTTTTATTTATTTTCTTTTTAAAGCAAAACACTTTCAGTAAGTTTGTTTCGTTTTTTTTGCAGTTATTTGATATGTCGTTCTAATTCAAAACTCAACCAATGTTCAATTAATTCGATTTTATGTACGAATGTAGTGACATTTTTTTATTTAATTTTATTTTATTAAACAGTATGACCCAGCCAACGTATCGCACAGTAAATGCAAAAGGAAGGAAATTAATTAATGGTTTTTGAATATTTTGAAATAAATTTTATAAATGCCTAATATACATAGCATTATATAGTACCTATAGTTTTTCACATAGTATACTTCGGACAGTATGATATGATTAAGTAAAAAAATGTTCTTATGTAATTGTAATCAGTTAATTCTTTTTTAATTAGTATTAATCAGGTTTGTGTTTAATACGTATATTATAATTGGTCTTCTAAATACCTCGAATAAAAATTTTGGATGCAAATGAAGAGTCTAGATGTAGATTTGCAGTAGGTAGAGTGCTTGCCTTCCAACCGAAATATTTCTGGTTCAATTCCCGAAAAAGGCATAAAAAAATGCTTTTTGGTTTTTCGACCTGTCCAGTACCTTTTGTCATTGACATAAAATAAATGATAAGAAATAGTTAGATATAATTTGGCTATCACGATGGAATGTTAAAAATAAAATGGAATTATGCTATTTTAAAGACGAAATTTTAATCTACAATAGATATAGTTTTCCACTAAAGTCATAATTCAGAACAATTCTAAAGAAAAAGCTATTGTATGCAATTGTGTATGCCCAATCTCTGTCTACAAGCAGTTGGGATTTTCATCTCATTGATTTGGAATTATATGAAAAAAAAATTTAATACATATATTATTGATTACAGTTAGATTTAAAAAACGAAAAATCTACATTTATGTTCAATTAGGTAAAAGATATATACACGAAAATAAAGTTTATAATAAAATTTAAAATTGTCGTCTTAAAAATCTCAATTTAGTTGTAACAATATTAACTTTATTTAATATGCAGATTTATTGTATCATATTGGTTTATAACTTATTTGTATATATAACTTTTTTTTTCTTCGGTTTCTTCTAATTTCAAGCCAACGAACACAAAGTTTTTAATTGCTCATTAATTTATAAAGAAAAAAGTTTTATTTCTTAACCCTATAAAGTTTTACATAATTTAGTCTTAATTGATCTTCACACCTATCGTTAAATGAAATTAATACTACGGATTATTAGATTTGATTGCATTTGTTTGCGCTTAACAATTTTTCTATTTGAATTCAAAAACAACTTAAAGACTTTACAGTTTTCTTTTCGAATTCATTTTTGCATTCTATTTTAGGTTTCGCAAAATTAAAATAAAATACAAATTTTATTAAAAAATTGGTATGACAACTGAAGGATATTTTATTATTTGAATATAATAGCAATATGGAATATTTGGGTTGTTTAAGTAGGGGGGTAACTGTTAGAAGATAGCTTTTTTTTTATTATCATTTGGTTGAAACTATTTAGAGACTGGGAACGTTACATATTAAAGCCTATAAATGACTGGCCGAATTCAAGAACTTTGAATTACCTAAATCCAGATAAACAAAAATTGACCAAAAGGTTGACCAAACGGCATTATTCGAGATATAAAGTCCAGAAGATATTTTTTTTACTGTTAATTTTTTTTTGAAAAACTACGATATTAGCAGACTAAATATCACTGAAAGAAAAAAATGATACAAGAAATATGGTCCAATGCACCACGAGTGGGCTAAATATTATTGAAAACGAACAAAAAATAAGGAAGAGCATATAAGAAGTTAAAGAGTGAAATGGTTAAGAAATGTTATTAGAATGCATGGGCAAATAAAATTTATATTTAAAGTATGGTCAAACGAAACACGATATTGACGATATTGTGACGACTGTTAAAAAGAATATGGGCATGGAACAGCAAAAACGAATGACAAAAACAAAACAAAAATCAATTGAAGAATAGTAATTGGACATATAAGACAATTGACATTAATGGCTGGAGTTAATTAATAGCTAACAAGGTTAATATTTAATTCAGGGCTGTATAGTACAATTATATGTTGCCGATGAAAATTTCAATTCAAATAAACTAGGCTGCAAAATCTGTTATTAAAATGTAAATTACAAAAATTGAATTTTAGTTAAATATGTAGATATCTATTTATTAAAATAGGCTTAATTTTTGAATGAACATAATTTTTAAAATTTAGTTTTAATCATCTACGAACAACAAAAACAAACAAAAAAAAGTTTTTGAATGTTCAAAAACCTATTGAAAAAGTTTAATTACAATAATTATAAGTGTAGAGTTAAATCTTCAATATAAGACCAGAAAATTAATTTCCAACTTTTATATAAAAGAGGATTTAATGTAGTGTAATCAAGATAGCAGATATTTTTTTTATTTTTTTTTATTTTTGGAGATTAAAAGAGGATTTAATTGTTCGTCGCTTTTACTTAACTTACTTAACTAAATGCTTAAAGAAAATAAAATTACACAAAAGCAAAATGGAATTAAGAAAGAATAAAAATACAAAACAACAACAAAAAAACAAAAATTCAATAATGCGCCTATTAACCTTTATTCATTTTAAAGGAGGAAGGACCAACAAAATTTTATTGCTTAGGGAGAGTTAAAATTGAGGAAATAAACAATTTTGTTTTTTATTTTTGTAATATTGTTTTAATGCGATTAAATCGATCACAAATTTTTCAATGTCGTATATTTTAAAATTATTTTCAGAAGTTAAGTTAGAACTTATGCATAATTACCATTTTTACATAACAGAGAAAAACAAAAAAAAAAAAAAAAAATTTATTCAAAAACTCCCAAGGGAACTTTTATGATAAAAAAAGGATATTTTCTAGAAGTGATTTTGAAAAGCCTAAAAGGGTTTTCTTAAAAGTGGATGTTCGTTTTGTTATTTTTTTTATTCATTTTTTCCTTGACAGCAGATTTGATAACTAATGAAAATTTAAAAGAGTGTAATGATAAATATGATCGTTCTATTACATAAAATTAATTTCGATGAAAATCTAAATCTATCTATGCATAAATAATTTGCAAACTAGGTATATAATGTCACCACACCCCGAACTTTGGATAATCGGAAGGAAAAGAAAATATTAAGATAAGGTTGTAGTAATTTCGAATTAAGTCAATGGCACAATTTCTGAATTAACAAACAAAAAAGCAAAAATAATTTTTTAATTCAATATTAGTGTGTATAATAGAAAATAAAATTAATTTAAATGAATATTTTGGTTGGTTAGTAGTTATAATAGCAGGTTATGGTGACAGTATACTTAAAATATTATCACAGAATAATTTAATATTTTGACTATTAGCATAATAAAACCCTCCATTATTAAAAACATTCAAATAGAACATTCGAAACATTCAAATTTAACAAAACATTGTACCTATATGTAAAATGAAGTTAGTAAATAAGGAAAAATCAACAATTTTTGCAAATAAAAAACAATATATAAAATCTTAAATATTCAATAATTATAAAATATAAAATTAATAATGAACTACACACCAACATATATTTGTACGCATAAATTTAACAATAATAAAGAAATAATTACTTATACCGTTAATAAAATAACAAGCCAAATTAAAATATTTGTTACATTAATTATATTAAACAATACTTCACTGCTTAATAAATATCAATAAATAAAGTAATATCTGCAAATTCTACTTACTTATAAATTTTCTTCAAATTCTTCCAATCAATAAATATATACATACATACATACATACTTCATATATGATAATATATTATATGGAGTATGTATTAATGTTGTTGGTTGCCTGCTTAGTTATAGTAATCAATACCGCCATTATTAAAACAGTTAAAAATTGTGTATTTTAATTTAAATGTACTTATTGTAAGATAATGTATATTAACATTCTTTAAAGTTATTCTAGAATATTCTACCACAATTCTAAAAATCTAATAACATCCATTGTTAAAAAGTAACGAGAACAAAAATGTAAAAAAAAAATTCAACTAACCTTAACCAATATTAATTTAAACACTTTAAACAATTATAATATTATCTTTAAATGATTGAAAACATTTAAAAAATGTATGAATTACATTTTAAATAAGCTCTGAATTAATCATAAAATAATAAAATTTTACAATTTAAATATAAAGTTTTTAAAAATGGACCCTACTGCACTAAATTAAAAGTAAAAGACAACTGCATGTTAACATCAAAAATGATACGGTTATGATGAACGACAATACAACTACATAAAGCAATCAATTATTCTAATTTAATCGATTATTAAAAATCGATTTAATTCTATTTTGTGTAGTGCGAGTTCACTTCATTCGACATTTTTTTTTAAACATTTCGTTGAGTTTAAAAAAATTTATTTATTTACTAAGAAATTTTGAATATCGTGATGAGTTAAGGTTTTTTTAGGTTAAGTTTACATTTTTACTGTCTTTGGTCTTTGGTATAGCTTTCGTTAAATAGTTGAGTTAATTTTTTCGATTAACCCGTTTCTTACGGAATTTTTATTTCCTGAAAAATCTTATTTTTTTATAGTAAACTACTTAAAATATAATAATTCTATGTTTTTTTTGGAAATTTTCCGGAAAATGGGAAAATTATGTGTAACATATATGTCACATTCGTAAAATAATATACGCTTTTGTTTAATTTTTAACCATTATTTTTTATATATCAAATCTAATTATTTTGAATATGAAAGTGTTCAAAGCAAGAAATGCAAAGACCAACATCACATTTTTTGTACCGGGATACTGAATTGCTTAGAAGTTCCTTAGCTGGTCGTCCAGACTTTGATGGTAGATTCTTGAAAGCAGATAAATAATCTTCAACTATAATCCGACGAAAATCAAGATTACTAATTTTTGTGCTATTGGTGCGCATATAGATCATCCAAGCGTTGTTCATACAAACATCAAACATCCAAGTTATTAGTGGCCAGTACCACTTTTTTCCCTTAATACCAATCCTATATACATTTACATTTTCATCCATCCTATCGGTTCCTCCCATATATTTATTGTATTTCATTATTGCAGCAGGACATTTAACATTTAAAAATTTTTTTTCTGCGGAAGAGTATCTTTTTACTGTTGTGGAAGGTATATCTATGCCATGTATGTTTGATGAAACTGCAACTACGGAATTGTCTTTCCATTTTATTATCATTAAATTATCTTCATTAGACTTTTTAGATATGACCTCTTTCGTAATTTTTTATTTCGTCTTTGTTTGGTAAATTGCATTCTTTTGGAATACGATTGACTCTCATAGTTCCCGTACCACCATAACCTTTAAGTTGTAGATGTGATAATAAATTGACTGATGTAAATAAATTATCGAAATAAAAATGATAATTTAAATGATTATTCGGAATTTTATCTATCATGCAAACTATAACAGCGGCCGGTTTTCCAAAAGCCTTATCATAGTTGGAAATTTCTTTAAAAATTTTTCCCATATATATTTCGAAATCTATCAAATAACCGCTTTCTGTGTTCATACACCAAACTTTGTATCCAAATCTAATAGGCTTATTTTTGATGAACTGTTTACAGCTGTGCCTTCCATAATATTTCACCACAGATTCATCAAAAGAAATATTACTAGAAGGAACAAAGTTTTTTGAGAAATTTCTTTTCAGCAAATTTATAAGTGGGCGCAGTTTATATAACTTGTCACTTTTATTAAATTTTGATACATCACAGCAATGCAGATTAGTCATTATTTGTGTAAAACGATCTCGACGCATTGACTGAGATACCAGTTGATTACATACATCTAAACTTTTACTCCAATATAAATATCGAGAAGGTAACGAATTATAACAAGTCAAATATAACATTTAATTTCTTCTTTCGTAACATTTGGATTTTGTCTTCCTTTAAAAACTTTTTCCTTAATTGTTAATTTCTTTCATAAAAATGTCAATTATATCATCAGTTAACATAATTTCAAATATTTCAGTTGGGGTTTTTCCGAAATAAATTTCATAATTTTCAATTAGAGTACCACAATTAAATATAATATCACCATCAATCCAAGTACGTTTGATATTTTTGTGAGCAGGTAAGCCTTCATCAAAAGAGTTTTTGTAATTTTCAGAAACATATTGTTCATCAACAACTTCACTTTCGAGAATATAATCTCCTATTAATAAATTGACATTATTTTTCGAACAAAATTCAGCAGGGGCTTTCAATTGTCTTGATGATAAATTATCAATTCCACCACATTCATCTTCTCCTGCTGAATCTGCATCTGTTAAAAAAGTTGCATCTGGTGGTAAAATATATATATCAGGCTCTGTTTTCCTCTTCTGAAAAATCTTCAAGAATACCAACTAACTCTTCAACAGTTAGTCCTCGAGTTCGACGAATTCCTTCTTTGTTAATAGAGTTGCTAAAATTGGATATAATTACGAATGTTACATATAAGTTACAGAAAACGAAAAAGCAAAATATTGTTTTTTGTTGATATATGGCGAATGTGACATATATGTCACACAATCTATTTACACTAATATTTCATATTTTAAATCACTTTTTGGTAAAAATACTTCAAAAAATTATTAATAATTCAATAAATTTTATAAATTTTAATATTTTTCACTATAAAATAGCTTTTTAATTGGTTAAAATGATTAGTTTTCTTACCTCATATTTTTCACACCTTAAACAATTTCATTTTTACCACTAATAAAATAGTTAATACTTGAATTTTAGTAATTTAAATCAAAGCCTACTATATTTGCTGCATTTTTAAACTTTCAAATGTTGAATGCGATTTTAAAATAGTAAAATAACAATTAAAAAAGTTTATGTGACGTAAATGTCACATTCGTGTTAAACGTATTAAATCATGTATAATTTATTATAAGTAAATAATGTTTGATAAACCATTATCCTATTGTTTCAAATTTAAGTTTATAAAGAGAGCATAAGATATGTTCATATTTTAATTTTGCTATTACGGTATTTACGAATATACATACCTACCTACGAATATTTTATTTTAGTATTAAAATTAAAAAGTAATATAGTTAGTTTGAAACCAAATTTAATTTAAAAATGTGATCTGTTTTATTAATAAGGACTTACGCGGTAAGCATCATCTAATTTAAATACTCTTCTCTTAAATTAACTCTAAGTTATATAGGCAACAACACAAGTGCGTTTATGGATTTGAAATTTTTCTGCATTATTTTGCAAGTCTTATTCAAACTTTTAAATAAAATATTTCCATTTTGTGTCATGCAACATATTTTTATCTAATATATTTAATAAAAACGTTAAATTTGGCTTTTGGAATTACAGTTAATCCACAGATTCCTTCATTCTAAGCTTTCCATTCAAATTAATTCCAGCAGTTTTCAATAATTAATACCAGCAGTTTTGAACAAATTCGACTTTTAATTACCAAAAATTAACAGCATGATAACTGATCACGCAATGTTTGTTTGAGACCAACATTTGACAATCGGACGGAAGGAGTTATGTATTATAGTAGATTATCACATTATATTAAATCATCGCAGTTAATACTAGCGTTTTATGTGTGTTGACATACATATGACTAACACTAATTATATTCAATGCTAATTGGTGAATAGAAAAATTAAAGGAATTAATATGAGGAACCAACAAGTGATTTTTCTTCTAATTGCAGCACTCTTGAAGAAAAGGCATTTTTTGCTTATTTTATACAAATCACACGCTGTATTTGTTTGTTTGTTCGCTATACACAGTTTTAAAGATAGACTTCTGAAATTTTACACAAAGGTACTGTATCAAAAAATAAACAAATGTGTGTTTTACAGTTTTCAAAAACTCGCAATATTTTGGGTAGTTGTCATCTCCTACAACCCATCAGAGATTTTTTAAAAAATTAAGGATGCTGCAGATCTAAAAATTTGTAATTACTTAGTTTTTGAAAAATAAACAAGCACGTCGTTTTTCCCAAAGTTCGGACAGTTATGAAATTTTGACTAGTAGCTCAGTAGAATTTGTAGTGAAAGTAATGCTTTTGCTCGGAACATAATTTAGTGACGATACAGTCCAAAATGAAGCAGTTAACTATCCAACGGATATTCTGCATTTTTTGTATTTGATAAGGTTTTCTACATTTCTTCCTCATCAGCCAGAACCAAAAATAAAAGTTTCTACTCAGCGAAAACTATACAATACCACATAAAGAATGAAGTACAAATATAAAAGTACTTATTGAAGCACAAATTAAAGCAAATTTAAATTTTTTACAGATTTTGAATTCAATCCATGTGGTTAAATATCATCTGTCATGGGACTTTTAAAATATTTTTCGGAAATAATTTTTTTAAATTTGGTTGAAATATAAAACTGTGCTAGTAACTTATAACTAACTCCATTTCGCTAAGCTGTATCGTAGGCTACAATTAAATTTACAAAAACGGTTATTTGTTATTTTTAGGTTCTTTCAATATCGCTTTATGTGGAACAATAAAGCCAATATTTGGTCAAAACAGTTCTGCAAATAATCAGAGTGTTGTCTATGAAAATGATGAAATGGAAATGCGCGAAATTGGCTGGTATTAAATAGAAAGTTCGTTAGTAATCCCATATATAACGATGAAATTACTCAAAAACTCAAAAATTAAGTTTTATTTGTACTGTACATACAACTATGATTCATGAATATAAATTAATATACAAAACTAGTCAAACTACTCTTGATGTCTATATAATTAATAAAATATTTTAAGTAGATACACTTTTGTTTTAGCAAAAACCAATTTGAAAACATCAAAAAATTTATTTTGTTAAATATTTAATTGAATGAAAAGATTTTTTTTTAATTTAAAAAAAATCTTCACTCAAGGAAGCTTTCTTAATAATTTTAAATTTAGATATTCATAAACTTTATTTTAATAATATACATATATATTTATATATACTTATATTGTTATTATCTTTAAAAAAAACCGGCCGTATCATATATAATTAATAATCTGAATTTTTATTTAATATACAATAAGTAGAACAAGGACATTATTATCCTTTGATTGTAGCAAACCTATAATTTAAATAAAAATATAAAAAAAAAACATTTTATTGGGGTCTTTAGTTCATCAGATTTATATAATTAAAAAATTTATAGTATTTAGCAGTGAACTGGAACTGGAGAGTTTATAATTAATAAAATTTTATTTCACATTCTTTTATAAACAATTTTTTAAATATAACTACTTGAATTAATAATTTTTAAATTAATAATATTTTGCAATTTTATGTTTCAATGTCCTATTTTGAAAACAAAAAAAAAATTGTGTTTTAATTTTTTATAAATCAATAATTTATGAAGTGGTGGATCGGATGAAAATTACTAGTAAAAATTATATCTTTCGATTTTCTATATAGCTCAGAAAAAATTCCCAAGAAGCATTTTGTTTTGTAAAACAGTTATAAGAAGGTTGCCACAACAACTTTTATCAATATTTAGTTGTTGTGAACCATAGATGACAACGGCGCTACAAGTTTGTCAAAACTAATTTGGCGAAAAAAATTGGCTGTTACAACGTTTTAACAATGTTGTGCGCCAGCAAGTAGAAATTTAACAGTGGTGAAGTAGCTAATTAAGGGATACTACAACACTGTATGGCAGTTCTCACAATTTATTTGACACAACCAAAATATAAAATTTTTACTAATAAAATAATAGGAAAAAATATTATTCACAACTTTTATTATCTCAAATAGATGTTGTGTTCTGGCTAAAATCAGTAACATTTAAATTTAACTTAAAAAAGTAGGAAGATAATCTTAGAATATAATAATCGAGAATAATAATATCAATGCATTATTTAAAAATGGGTTGTAGACAGATTTGAGATTTAAAAATGACGTGCAACTTCATTTTGATGTGAAAATATTAGGTTTTAGCTCAAAAAAATAAATCCTTTATTCTGCATTTATTTCCTTTTAAAGAAAAATAAATTTAAAATTAAAAAAATTAGGCGATAATTTAAATGTGTTGATGACTCAAAATTGTTTTGAATAAGTATTATAAAATAAATATTTAGTAAATTTAAAGATTTAATTTTACATTTTTTATTATAATTTAATTTTTTATATTTAATCAGAAAACAAATTTAAATAATAGAAACTGGGACAACTACTTATCTACCATAGATAAAAATTCGAAGACTTTTTGGAATGTCTGTAAGATTCTTAAAAAGAAGAAAGCAAAATTTCCAGCATTTCTTCACAATAACGATTTATTATCTAATGATAATGAAAAAGCTATGTATTGACAGATTTTTTTGCAAATCAAAATTCTCTGTAAACAACGGTTAAAACACTACACTATTAACGACTCATTTGAAAATCTGCAACATCAAACAACAGACAATACTGAATTTACGTCTGTGAAAAACAAATACAAAAAACAGCACCTGCCTTTTTTGAAAGCCGTTACGTATTTAAAATATGGAGAAGCCAAAACGAATCTGTGAAAAAATTTAGCAATATATTTAAGAAATACAACTTAAATGTAGTCACTACTAGCAGAAATCTCAAATTATGTAATCTGTTAGGATCTGCTAAAGATAAGAAAAGCATAGAAGAAGTAAGTGGTATATACAAAATATCATGCCAAGATTGCACAAAAACTTACATAGGACAATCCAAGAGGTTAATTACAGTTAGATTCCAGGAACATATGAGGGAAGCACAATTGGCGAGGAAAAGAAACTACACGAATTTTAGGTCAGCTGTAGCGCAACATATAGTTGAAGAAGAACATCATATAAATAAGAATAGTTTAAAATTAATAAAAGAGGTAAACAAAAATAATAAACTAGATATGTATGAAAGCCTGGCAATATCTAGAGAACCTGTTAACAACAGACTTAATAATGATATAGGTAGTGGATTCTCGCCATTATTTAGATTACTTTAAAATTAAAAATCAGGTTCAGGTAGAATTAAGATCATAAATACTAGAATAAGGGTTATTGCGTAAGACTAGTTTAAATGCAATAAATAATAATTATACAAAAAAAAAAAAAAAAAAAAAAAAAAAAAAAAAAATTTAATAAATAAAACACTATAGATTAGGTAGCACTATTAAAGAATTACTATTGTTAACAAAATGAGCATATTATTGAGGGTTCAAATTATATAATTATATGTAAGGATTAGTGTAAACATTAATTAGTCGCAAAGCACTGATGAAGGAAGTAAGTTGCTTCCGAAATATCGATATTTGCAAAATAAATACAAATGATTAGTGAAAGGAAACTCGACTTTTATTCCATAAATCTAAACATATCACTAAAAACAAATCTGATTATCAAAAACAATTAATTAAAGGTTTTTACTTGCCATTTTATCCTTTACAAATTAAGTTTATTCTAAATATTTAAGCCAGGTTAGTCTAAATAATTACAAATAAAAGATGTAAATATATTCTAGTAATATAAGCTCTTGAAAAACACTTCGATCAACTACTCGAATTAGTCGCAAGCACTGATGAAGGAAGTAAGTTGCTTCCGAAATATCAATATTTAGACAAATTTGGAAAAATTTTAAAAATATAATTGTATTAGACTAATTTAATAAAAAAATAAATATTTAAAAATATTAAAAAGAGAAAAAACCTATGATGTATGTTTTTTTTTTTGTAATACCAAGTCTATGGGGTGAACACCCTAAATGCGTTTACACAGATGTTTGAAATACACAAAGTATAATTAAATGAAATCAACGATTTGTCCTAGTATTGTATGAAATATTGGTCGGTTCGGATCATCTATATACACATCATTTTGTTTTTGTAATAAGAAATTGAATAAACAATTATATTGGCTCATTTCTATTATTTATCTTAACAATAGTCTAATTGAAAAACAAATTAAAATGCTGCAAAATTGAAAAAACAAATTTTTTTCTCGAAAGATAGTATAGGTAATCTCCGAAAGATATCAAGAGCACCCAGAGTTTCTCTTCATAGTTGAAAACGAATCAAATTCAAAGTTCACTCCTACTCAAAGATCACATCAATTTGCAGTCGTATTTTACTGCATGTTTTTTGATCTCATCCGTGACTGTTTCCATGTGAAAGTCACAGTGGAGATCTTTGTTACGTAAGTACCATTAACTGTACCACGGAGCACTTTATTTTGAAATTGTTGCAGCATTTTGATGTCGCTTTTCTTCGCATAGTTCTATAATTGAATAGCGTACGTCCATACAAGTTTTAATATCTGCTTGTATATTATAATTTAATTGATAACTCTGAATTACGTCCAAGTAACCGGTATACTTTTTTGTGTCTGTTGTTTAGATTTTCTTTTGCCTTTCTCATATGTTTCTTCATCTTTCTTCATCTTTTCTAAACGTGGTACAACCCAGCAAATTTATAGAGTAAATAATCAAAAAACAACTTACTTGATAAGAAAAAGTATTCCGCAGCTCCGCAGCTTTTCTGGACATTATTCAAGCCTTCGACAAATTTTGGACTTCTGCACTTGAAAAAGCTTCTTCCTCACTACTATTATCAACTTTTGTCATCATATTTGTCAAAGAAAAAATTCAATGTCAAGTAAAATGGTGAACAAACTACATTAAAACAAATTGAATCTGGTGTTCCTCAGGGAAGTGTTCTACGACCCTTGTTATACCTCATTTTCGCATCAGACCTTCCACAATCATCGAGCGTTCTCACTGCTACTTTTGCCGATGATACAATTGCTCTGGCGATCCACGTTTGCCTTCCGAAAAACTTCATAATAACCTACTAGACATACAAAATTGGGTAAAAACTTGGAAAATCAAAGAGAATGAATCTAAATCACTCCATATTACTTTTAGCAACCATAAAGGATATTTATTGTCCTCTCGTTCTATTCAACAACAGAGAATTGGTGAGGAATGAGTTGGTAAATACTTAGGTATGCACTTGGATAAACGCCTCTTTGGGAGAATTCACATTATCAGCAAAAACAAGCAGTTAAGAATTAAATTCAATCAACTTTACTGGCTGATAGGACGCTACACCAAGATGTCTTTAGAGTGTAAATTAGCAGTATATAAAGCAATCATCAGGCCAATTTGAAGCTATGGGTAGAGCTTTGGGGAACCCCTAAACCTCGAAATAATTGAGCGGTTCCAGTCCAAAGTACTAAGATCCATCGTCAATGCTCCCTGGTACGTGCGCAATGACAAAATAAGGTTGGATTTAAATATTTCATATGTTAATAAGACAATAAAAAAGAAAGTTGTAAAATATCGTCCAGAGCTTCACTCATATTCATTTGCGACTCAACTAATTAATAACGAAGCATCAACGAGTGTAGATTGATACGTCTTGCACCACTGGATTTAAAAACCAGATTCACTTGAGTCACCATAAATAGCCAAACTTTTATTTAGGTTAGGAGTCCTTGGAATATTTCCTTAGAAACATATCAATTACTCTCAAATATTGTACTCAATATCTTTGTTTATGGTTAAGATAGTTGTACAGAATAGAGATACAAAAAACAAAAGAATAATTTAATTTACGTTTAGAAGTAGAATTAGATGAATTTTAACAAGAAATGCTGAATATATATAGGAATATATTTTCGAGAAAAATTTAACAGTAAACTGCTAAAGACAAGAAATCAACCAGCCAAAGTGCTATAATTTGTATACAAATCAATTATTTTATTAACGAATAACTCAAGGTACGTAACATGAAATTATTTTGCAGATAGGTACCCTTGAATTACGACATATTTCTGTAGAAAAAAATATTGAAAATGTGAAAAAATACTTTTAAAATAATAAATTAAGAGAACCACAACCCTCTTGGGGTATTCAATTTCATGACATGCTAAATAAAAGCTACATGATTTCCGTACAAGTGTTTATTTTCTATAGAAGTTTTTAAATTTTAAAAACAAAAAATAAATAAAATGGAAAAACAAAAAAAATAGAAGACTGTCAATTTAAAAAATTTCACCTTGTCTCTATTGAATGTTCCACTTTCCCAGACACATATGCAACATACATGCATATGTATATTTATTTTTAAAATATTTTTATTCTTTGAAGTAAAACTTCAAATTATCATAAAAAACAATAAAAAATGTAACAAAATGAAAAAATAAAAATTGCAAACTCCAAAAATGTCAACATAATCAAAATACAAAAAAAAAAGAAAGAAAATTCTAAGAATAAAAAACAATATTTTATAGTTATGTCTGTTGCCTAAAAGATTTTTTAAAACTATTAGTGTTATTTAAAATCTTCTTAAAAGGGAATTGATGAAAATCTTGATAAAAGTAAATCCATTTCAGAATTTGTATCAAATATGACTCTTAGTTTGAATTTAATTTTCATTCAGCAACTCAAGAGGTTTTATTTTGTAATAAGACTCACAATTTGACGGATTGTGCAAAAATGTGTCTTATGAGTGTCACTTGAGATACTTTAAAGTTAAAATTTTTTTTTAACAAGTCATTCACAACTAGATCTAATTTTAGAATGAAAATATTGTTATATTTTAACTTTTACATTATATAGTTTTCATTTTAAGTTATGTTATTTCTTATACTTATATTTACTTATATGTACATGTTTTATGCTTTTTAATTGTTTAACTTTATTGTAATATAAATAAATTAATTTTGAATTAATTTATTTGTCTACTGAACATGTACATATAAGAACTCCTATATAGTACCACTTCTATTCTTACTAATGGCATTACGAATATTTTTTGTACGATATTTTTATTCCCACAGTAACACTTTTGCAATTACTATAAGAACAATCTTGTAGCAGTATTAACTGCGTTATACAATACCCATAAAAACATCATTATAAAACCTTTAGTGCTCATCGGGAGTCTTATAGGAGTCTTATAGAAGTTTTTGTGATTTTATGACAAAATGTTACGTGGGTTATTATGATTCATAAACTATGAGAAAATTTTAAATGAAAACGTAAGAATTCCTAAAACATAAGAATTGAAGATAATTGGCAATATTCATGAAAAGTTCTATTTGAATGTAGTGTGATATTTATCTATTTTTAATCTGGATCAAGCCAAATCAATTGCATACCTAAACCCCTGGAAAGTATTGTTACTGATATAATCTACTTCTGAGTTAAAAGGCCTAATGAACCGGGTTTTATGGAAGGTAGATCTACAACAACAAACTTATTTGCCTTTCTTCATGCAAGCTTGCAAGGCGATACAATTTCTACTGACATTTCTAAAGCTTTTCATAAACTGAATCATTTTAAACTTCAATTGTTAAAATGGGTACAATCTTACTTAAGTGGTTGTAAACTTTAAGTGAAAATTTCTAATACTAAGTTTCATTCGTTTCGGGATTTCCCGATGGAACATATATGAGTGCCTTGCTATTTTTGTTATTTATGAATGATTGCGATTTGAATATTGATAACTCTGATTTGAATACCATTAGAGCGTTAGATGACTGTCATAGACCTCAATTTGATCTTACAAAATTTTATAAATGGTTTCTTATAAATGATTTTATCTTAAATGTTAATAAATGTAAAGCGTAAATAAATGAGATTTCATTTTATAAAACCAAAAACTTTGTTGAATTCAACTATTAATTGAATAATTTAGTTATGGATGTTGTTAATTAAATGGAGGATGTGGCAGTCATTTGACAGACATCAAACTCACTTTTAATCCGCATATTGATATTATCGAAATTCTGTTTTAATTTAGTGATCTATACACGTTTAACAACTTATATATTTCATTAGTCTGTCCTCATCTAGAATATGCTGCCCCTATCTGGATGTCATCTCACGCTAAACACATAAAAAGAATTGAATCAATGCGTTAGTTTTTACCTTCGTAAATTCAATTGGTCAGGTTAATAAAATTGGCTATATTGCAAAATTTCAACTCTTTTATATTTAAAATCTTGAACCTAGACATAATATAGCTTCAGTAATGTTTTCTTATAATGTTTTATTAGCTGGAATAAATTGCCCATCTACTTTAAATTTGTATAATTGATATTTTCTAATGCATACGCATGTGCGGTCTCGTAAAATTTGATATCTCGAATCACTTAGAACTAATTACATATGCCCATTCTGACCGTTTAGTTAACTATAAATGTCTATTCAATACTTTTTCGTCCGTGCTATGTTTTCATTATAGTTCGGCAGACAATTTAAGAGAAAAATCATTATATATTTCATAAATCATAAATTATTAATTCTAACATTATATCTAGTTGTGAATCGGCGAGCGAGATAGCCTCAGCTATTAAAAAAAATTTTTCATCGTTTTAAACAAATATAAATTCCTAAGTGGTAGAATATCCAGCTTTATACATAAAGAAAAACTAGACATTAGTCTATTTTTAAAAAAAAATATATTTATACAGTGCTTGTGAGCGTCAAGAATAAGTTGAATTTTATTAAAATAAGAACCACCCCAACAACTAATTTCATATTGCAGTTTAGAATTAAAAAAAGCAAAGTATAACATTAGCATAACTTTCAATGAGCAATACAGATTTAAGTGAAAAATATTTCGCAAAACTTTTTTAAAATAATTATTTAAATAACAAGTATGTGCAGACCAATTCAGTTTATTATCAAGTATAATACCCAAGTATTTAACCGTATTTGCACTATCAATATTAAAACAAGAAATACTACAAGTTAAAGATGGGACAAAATTGTTTAGAGACTGTCTAGGAAATAAAAGAAATTATAAACAATCAGGAGAATGATAACAAATACCAAAATTCTCTAGGAGACAATTGTTAACCCTAAATTGAAACCTAACTTTAGTTTTATTACTTATAAACACTCATGAACATAAAAACCATTTCGAAATTAGATCCAAGTCAAAATTTAAATCGAAAAGTAAGTCAAGTATAGATTATTACTGTTGTACAAAAATGCAGGGTTATTAGCAAAAGCAGTAGGTATACCCTTGAAAGGTTTTTGAAACAATGAATTAATAAAAATATGAAACAGAACAGGACCTAATACTGAACCTTGGGGTACACCAACCATGATATTTAGAAACTCACTGAACTTTCCAATCAATTTTACTCGTTGCTTCCTATTATTCAGATATGAATCGAACCATTTAAAAATAAAACCTCTAAAATCCGCATTATAAATTTTAGGTAATAGTAAATCATGACTCACTGTATCAAATGCTTTTGTGATATCAATAAATAAACCACTATAGAAATTACCGTTGTTAATACCACTGTAAATTTCACTGCACTGTCTTGGATTACCTAGAGAGCTGTTAATTCTAATTAATTAACAACTGATGTACAGATTCAAAATAAATCGGTATGTGAGTTATAAAAACTAAATAAAATTCACAATTGGTAGAACCTATACCTGGTAGGTGGTCGCAACTGAGCAATTGACAACCGATAGTCTAGCTAGATTTGTTTAAAGTTTTGTATAATGTCAATTTTCTTAACAACATTTTTAAAAAAAAAAACACACTTTAAACACATATTATTAACGTTATTTCAATAACGGAAACATTTTACTTTTTACACAAAAATATACACACATATACAAATATACAATACCAATTATAAACATTTGTCGTATCTATATATTATATTTTTTTACATTCACACATCCATAGATTTTGCAAACTTTTTAATAAATTTATCAAATTTGCATGAAAGATTCCCAAATTCCTAATGTATGTTTCTATTAAAATATATCCTTTTTCTTTTCTTTTTTTTATACCCTTAAAACTTTAACAAAACAAAAAAAAATTAAATTCGTTTAAAGTTAAAAGGGCTGGAAAATTATATTTTCTTTTAGAAAATGTTAAAATGTGACAGAAGACAGGAAGGGGGGAAGAAAATAAATTCAATTTCTTTAGATTGAGTTGTTCTTCAAATAAGTTAGGAATTAAAAAAAAAATAAAACTTCATCATTTTATGTGTTTAGGTAATAATTCACTTCCGAAATAAATATTTCGCTTTCTGAATTCGTTTTTTAAAAAAATTTAAATAAAGGAGTTTTTCAAGAGATTTAAAAGATTTGAAAAATTTGACATCAATTAAAAGAAAAAAAGTTATTTCTTTAAATTTTTTACGGCATTTTTTTTTATAACAGAGTTTTATTGTGAATTACAGTTAGCAGAATTACCCGGCAATGCGAAAGAAAGCTTGAAGCTGTCTTTGTTTTGAATTTGAAAGGCAAATATAATTTGATAACATTTCCACACGGTAGAAGTAATTTCCGCCATAAGAATTTGACGTCATAGACTACATTCAAATACTAAATTCTTATTTCTATCTTAGCTTGAAACTTATGATAAATGTAAGTAGTTAAATTTTAATTTTTGGCACTGTTATTTATTTATTTGTTCAATTCTTATTCAATAAAATTTAAATATAAAACTATTATTTCTGTCTTAGTGTTAAACTAATATAAGGTTGTCCATGGGAGAAACATGGCGATCTCAAATTCACTGGGTAGTACTTAATAGACTATCTCATTGTGCCTTGTTGATCGAGAACAGAAGCTTCACTTTAAATTGCAGGGTTGGGGTCTAAATCCCCAAAATCAAAATCCCCAAATCAAAATCCCCAAACACAAGATCCCCAAAAAAAACATCTCCAAATAAAATTTTTAAAAATCCCTTATTTTATTTTTTAAGTCGGTGGCTACCGCCCCCAAACTCCTGGTACTCATTTATTGGAACCCTGTTTTTGCCGACGCAGGTAAACGCATACGGCACAGTTTTAGTAAAAAATATAAGAAAAAAATTATTTTATTTGTAACTTTGCCGATATAAATTAAAATATGTTTTTTGGAGATATTTTTGAACATTTTTTTGGGGATTTGGTTTTTGGGGCTTTTGTGTTTGGAGATTTTGTGCTTGTGGATTTTGATTTTGGGGTTTTTTAAAAGTCTGGGAATTTTGATTTTGCGGATTACGTGTGGCTCCCGAATTTGCAACCTCTTAAAATTTAAAAGCAAATCTGTAGGAATGAATTTGTAGGAAAAAAAATTGTTGGTGATTCCATTTTAAGTAAAAGGCGATATCGTGGTAATACAGAGCCTGTTCAAATGAAAATAGGAATTGTGGTGGAAAATTTATGATCTCATCGACATCTACTATACAGTTTCGATTGGCTTCTATTCATTTACTGTATTTGATAACATGGCAAGTACTTTTTTATTTATTTTGTGGACAACTGAAGATTGGCCCTCTCTCTCAACCAGTTAAAATTATGAGTTTTGGAAAACTGCCAGATTAACTTCATCTAGTAGCTCTGCAAATCATATAACAATTTTATCTTGCCAGATGACTTGACTGCTAATCTGCCTTTTCCGATTTTGAATTTTATTAATTTATTGATAAGCTTAACAGTGTTAACGCAGTTCATATTTGAAATTTGCTGTATTCCCATAATTTTTAATTTTTTATTGTTGGTGAATAGAAGCTTTAATAATATCAGTAACTGGTTGTCGGAGTCCAGTGTCTGGTAGACCCATTTCATTATTTATTATACTTTTTTAGTTTTATTAGAGCGCCTAAGTTTAAATTTGGTGGTCTGTAACATCTCTAGTTTTGGATATATTCTTGGCGGATGCTAAAAGTCGTATGACAACTGTCCTGAGCCAGTCCCAATTTTAGAAGGTCAATACATATAATTTTGATTTTGACTGATTGAGGGTACAAATTTTGTGGTCCGTTACATCTTTTAAAATTTTCTTGGCGGGTCGTAGGAGTTGCATATGGCAGGTAACGGAACCAGCTACAATTTTGAAAATAATAAAACACATAACTATTCATTTTCGATAGAATTACTTACTTACTTAGGTGGCCAACAGACCATGTAAGTCCTGGGCCTGACTCATCAACATCCTCCATTTTTTGCTTTAAATCCGCCGATATTTCGTCTCTCCAACGAAGGTTTGGTCTGCCCCGACGTCTTGTACCTTCGGGTCTGGAATCGAAGATTCTCTTGGCTGGAGCATTTTTGTCCATCCGCTCTAGGTGTCCGAGCCACTGTAGTCTCTTGACTTTAATTTTTGTGACTACGTCCACCTCATTGTACAGCTCATAGAGTTCGGCATTATATCTTCTCCTCCAGACCGCATCGTCGTTTTCAGGACCATATATCCGACGAAGAATTTTCTTCTGGAAGAGACCAAGTGCATGTTCACTTGCCTTAGGCAGTGTCCATGATTCTGATCCGTAAAGCAAAACCGGGAGTGTGAGCGTTTTGTAGATTTGTACTTTGGTGTTTCGAGAGAGGAGCTTTGACCCGAGATGTTTTGACAAACCGAAGCAGCAACGGTTTGCAAGGGTTATTCTTCGCCGTACCTCCACATTGATGTCGTTTGTGGGATTAACACTGGTTCCAAGGTAGGTAAACTCCTGAACTACCTCGAAATTATATGTGCCGACAGTGATGTTTTGACCAATATGATGTTGAGAGGTCTTTTTATTTGTCGACAACATATATTTTGTCTTATCCTCATTTACTTTGAGACCCATTCGTTTCGCTTTTTCTTCAATCTGGGTAAAGGCCTCGACGACCGCCCGTTGTGATCTGGCGATGATGTCAATGTCGTCGGCATACCCTAGTAGTTGAACAGATTTGAAAAATATAGTACCGGCCGTGTTTACTTCCGCCCGTCGCACTATACGTTCTAGTACTAGATTGAAGAAGTCGCATGATAGTGCATCTCCTTGTCGAAATCCGATACACGTCTGGAAATAGTCAGAAGTGTTATTTTCAATCACCACAGCACATCTTGTGTTTTCCAGTGTCATTTTTGACAATCGGATGAGCTTGGCTGGTACACCGAATTCCGACATAGCAGCATATAGCTCGCTGCGGTATATGCAGTCGTACGCAGACTTGAAATCGATGAATAGGTTGTGTGTATCGATTTGAAACTCATGGGTCTTCTCCAGGATTTGTCTAAGTACGAACATCTGGTCGCTTGTTGATTTTCCGGGGCGAAAGCCGCATTGATAACTGCCAATAACAGCGTCACAATAGGGCTTCAGACATTCGCACAAAATGTTGGACAGGATCTTATATGCAATATTTAAGAGGGATATTCCTCTATAGTTTTTACAGGACATGGCGTCGTCCTTTTTGAAAATGGGGCATATAGAGCTGGTACTCCAGTCATTAGGCATGCTTTCTTCCTTCCAGATGTTGCCAATGATTTGGTGCATGCAGTTAACCAAAACATCGCCTCCAGCTTTAAATAATTCAGCTGGAAGTCCATCAGATCCAGCAGCTTTGTTATTTTTCAGCTTGCTGATGGCTTGGCCAACAACCTCTACAATGGGTGGCGGGGGGTTGCTGGTAGTGACTGGTGCTGGTGTTGCTAGCTCTTGTTGTTGTTGTTGCTCTCCATTTAGCAGCTGCTGAAAGTGCTGCTTCCATGTCTCCAATAACCCTTGCGTTTCGGTAACCAAATTTCCCATATTATCTCTAATTATTAGCGCGTGTGTAGCGGGTTTGTAGCCAGCTGCCAGTTGCTTGGTTTTTTTGTAGAAGTTCCGCACTTCGCCTCTATTTTTATGAGTTTCGATATTTATGAGCAGAGATTTTTCGAAGTCCTGTTTTTTCCGCCTGATGAGTTTCTTCTCATCTCTTCTTTTAGCCTTATATTCTTCCTTCGCTGCTCTTGTTTTCCGTTGCAACGCTTTTTTATACGCCTCATTCTTCTTCAACGTTTTGATGCACATTCCTCGTCATACCATGGATTTCTGGTGTTTCGTGGTTTGAAGCCAATTGTGTTTGCGGCTACCTCTTTGATGATACTGGCACAGTTTTTCCATTGATCATCAATCGAAGAATGGTTTGAAGGAGGTGTGACTGTTAAATTTAGGCTAATTTGCTCCTTGAAGCTTCTGGCTATCTCGGGCGACTGCATGCTACTAATGTTAAATTTGGGATTATGATGTGACTCCACTTTTTTAACATTAGATATTCTGGCTCTGAAAAGTGCTATAACCAAAAAATGATCAGAGTCGATGTTAGCCCTTCTGTATGACCGTACGTCCAGCACGCACGATGAGTGGCGTGCGTCAATCATAAGGTGATCAATTTGATTGGTTGTACGGCCATCTGGAGATAGCCAGGTGGCTTTATGAATATCTCTATGGGGAAATTTGGTGCTGCTTATAACCTATTATGCGCCGCTGTAAAACTGATCAATCGGTAACCATTACCGGTAGTGTGTTGATGGAGACTATGTTTACCGATTGTTCTGCCGAAAATTTGCTCTCTACCGAGTTTAGCGTTGAAATCCCCTAGCACAACTTTTGCATCATGTTGCGGGCAAGCTTCGTATGCTTTTTCTAACGCGTCATAGAAGTTTTCTTTCTCTGTTTCTTCTTTTTTATCAGTAGGAGCATGTACACATATTAGCCTGATGTTGTAGAAGGTGCCTTTAAGGCGGATTATGGACAGACACTCGTTAATTGGTTTGAAATCAATAACATTTCGTCTTAGCCTGTCTCCGATTGTAAAACCGCATCCAAATATGTGGTGTTTTTCGTGGCAGCTATAGTGTATATATAGTATATATATATCCTGTAACGCAGTGATGTCAGCTTAATACTGCGTGAGGACATTTTCCAATATGTTAGATGCACCTGGGCTGTATAGTGTTCGAACGTTCCAGGTGCAAATTCTAAAATCAAAATCCTTACGAGTTCCGGGTCTGTTCCCAATTAATCCATCCATATCCGAGGCTTGTTTTAAGTCTTTCATAACTATGTTTTTTTTTATGGATTAGGTAGTTAACCTAACGCCAACCTTCAATCTGAAGGGTTGTTTTTGCGCACTTACAATTTTGGCCTATCGTATAAGCGGATGCTGTATAGGATAGTTTCCGGAGGTCACCACGTGGATGTAAGCACTTGCTCAGAACTTGACAGTTGCGCATCTGGGTCAGCGACCGGTCAGATGTTACCCTGTCAATCCCAAGCCGGACCATCCTTTCGATAGAATTGCAGAATACAAATTTTGAGGCCTGCAACGACGCCTTTGGCCTGTGAAATATTCTTGGTGGATATTAGAAGTTGTACGACATTTGCCCGAGACAGTCCCAATTTGGAAGAATTCTTAAAGTTATATTTGGTTATTTTCAATGTGGTACCAAATTACAAATTTATAAGTCTATAATACCTTTGGTTTTTCAAATTTAGTTGATGGGTGCCAGAATTTGTATGGTTCGCAACCATTTGGAATTTTTGGATTCAACATAAACTATGCTCGAATCAAGGTGGCAGAGTGCCTTTCTGTAAAATTTGGTTGAAAAAATTTAATGTGTTTGAGAAGTGAATTCTGGAACAAACAAATACAAACATTCTTCTTTATATGTAAGAAGATTATGTCAAAACACAAATATAAGATGGTTAGATTACATAAGTGTATGAATGGGTATGTAGAATGTAAATATCATACCTTTTTTATATTTCTGGATATGGATAATGATATATGTGATTGTATGGAACGGAGAAAATTTCTTTTTAACAATTTCAAAATTCTTTTGATTCATCATGCGTGTTATGAATTTTATTTTTCGACTACTTAATTGTCATCATCCATAATTAGGGTCTTTTGATGAGAAAAGAAGATTCTTTATTGGTTAAAATTTTTTTATAATTTTTGTAAAATCAAGAACATGATATTTTTGAGTTAATTTTGAACTCTTATCATATTGAAAGAACCTACAAATCATCCAGTTATAGGACTTTTTTTTTATATTGAAACTACTCCTATATAGATTCGATTCAAAGGTTAATAATTAATAAATTATGAGCTTTTAGTTTTAACAATGTTGCAATCAATTTAGTTGAGGCAAAAAATTTAATTGGTCCGAAATCCCAAAAAAAAAATTCCAAATAAGATAAAATCAGAATAAGAAAAATTCCAGTGATACAATGTACATACCTAAAACAAAAATCTTTTTCTAGATAACCGTAACATATAAAGCAATAGAAATAACAATATTGTATCTTGGTGGTGTTTAGTTTTATTGATAACAAACATTATTTTAAAATTTAAGTTCATCTTTAATTTTTAAAGTCATAAAATTTATCATTTTGTAACTTGGGATTTTGGCCTTTTCTGAGGAGATGTTGTATCCGCGTAGAACCTAATGACTACATCCCAAGGATACCTAGTCTTCCAAGCTTTTCAAATATTTTAATGACGCATCTTATCCTTTAAGGACGAAAAGGACATTTGAAAGTATCCTTGATGTTTTGATATTTTCTAGTAAGATAATGGTCTGTAACATATTTTATCATTTATTTGATTATGATTGGTGCTACCGTTATGAAGATATTGCAATTCAAAGTAGAAAATTAAAAAAAAAAACAATCTTTGTTTTCCTTCTTTTTTTAACATAAAACCTTCACAATATTTATATACTGTTGGAAAGGTGTCTCTTTCTTCTTTCTATAGCTCATACATACATACGTTATCTCTATATTGAATATTTTAGAAAATATAAGCATTCATTAAAAAAACTTGTTGTTTTTTTTACATGTTTTTTATAAAACTAGCAATGTACATCTTACAAAGTAACAATCTTCTGAAGTAAATGTTACACCAGCTTGGAAAATAGGAAAAGTTTTAATGCTAAAACAAACGAGTAAAGATCCCACAAATCCCGGCAGTTGTAGACCGATATACTTTCTACCAAACATTGTAAAGAAGAGCAAAGCAGAGCAACAATGCAAGCAAAGTTTATGAGACTATAAAAAATGACAAGATAATTCAATTTGTTAACAATAAAAAATACTACCTGAAAACCAATTCGGTTTCGGGTACACACACAGTACAAATAATGCTATTAATAATCTTACATCTGATATTTGCTGGCATATTAATAAAAAAGAATGCGTTGGTGCTTGCCTTATAGACCTAGTTGGTGCTTGCGTTATAGGCCTAGACCTAGAAAAGAAAGAATGCGACCTAGGTGCTTGTCTTATAGACCTTTTAATAGCGTATGGATCGAAGGTTTATATAAATTAATAAAACGAATGTTCCCAATCAATCTAGTTAGATTAATATTAGATATGATCACTGAAAATAGTTTCATAATAGCAAACAAATCAAGTTCATAGAATTTATTCCAAATTAAGAGTGGTTTACAACAAGGAACTGTAACCTCACCAATATTATTCTTCTTGTACACAACATCTAAATATGCTCAATCTTCTAAATATGCTAAATGATTTCAAGGGCGATAATTTTGCTATCGCATTTGCCGACGATCTTATTATATCCTCAACAGATATTGTATCAAGAACAATTTAACCTTAAGGCTGGGTTAAACAGAATTGAAAGCTCAAACTTCATGTAAAAATTTGTTAAATATTAGCTCATGTAAATATGAAAGCTATAAACCTTCTTTTAATTTTTACTTACACTATTCGTACTTAATTAAGTATAAAAGGTGATTCTATACCTAAGTTACTATAAGAGTGTAAAAAAAAAATAAGAAGTTAAAAACTCTTCCAATTTTAGTAAAAAATTGATCGTCCTTTTTAATTCATACATACTTAAAGTGTTTTGATATTTAACAATTACAGAATTTCAAAAATAACGTTTTTTATAATAACGTTATTATATCTATGTACTATTAACATTTTTACATACCTGAAATAAGTGAACACAAATATATTTCTTTATTTTCAAGCCCAAATAAATTGTTCTTTGAACATAAAATATCTAATCAGTAAAATATCATAAAACATCTTTGAATATTTTTTTGGTAAAATAATAAATACAATGATAATAATATTTGAATTAGTATGGGGTATACAACCATAATATACATTCATTTGTGTTCATCAGAAAAAATTTGTGTTGATGGTAAAATTCATTGTAAAAAGAGGAATCTACCTACGTAACTGCCAAACTCTGTAGCGAAATTTCTTTAAACTAAATTTTTTAAGTGTGCCTAAACTGTGTATTTTATAAATTTTTATAAATTTAAGGGTTTTAAAAATCAAGCCCCGTAGTTATCTCGGTATCGCAATAAAGAACTTATATCAAAAGTTTCATCCAAATCGGACAAAAAATGTGGATGCCCCATACTTCAGCTTGCAAAAAAAATCTATTTAACCCAGCCTTAACGTTGTAAAGAATGGTTACTGTAAATGAACATACACAAATGTGAAACGATATTATTCCACAACACACTGGACAAAGTTAATAATAATATTAAAAGACACTGGAATTGATTTGAAATTACGGCTCCGAATCGGTCGATAAAAGAAAAATAGTTAAATACTTAACTATACACGTAGACAAAGCAGTGGGAAAAGGTACAAAATTCTTTATGGTTTGTATAATAAACATTTATTGTATAATAAATTCATAAACAGTAGAGTAATCATCTTAGCTTATCAGGGCGTTATTAGGCCCACTATTAATATGCTGGACCAATTTAATTCAATAGTAGTGCAAGACAAATGGAAAAATCCAGAAATTTAAAAGGAAATGAATAAGAGTCTGCGTAAATCTACATAGAAACTCAGAAACGGAATACAAGCATTTTTACTCCAATAAATGCTTCGATAATTTTCTAATAAAAACTATTCGTAATCACTTTGAGAGATCCCTTAACAAATTAGAAAATGGTTAAATATCCAATATATATTACAACAATGAGGAGTACATTAAAAATACTTTAAAAACAGGGTTCATTCATTGCACCCGACAATTTTATTCATCTTGATTCTAAAGGGTATATTCAAAACCACGACCGTGTCTCTCTATTTTTTCACTATAATAGAAGGGCTACATGCAAGTGTATAGAATATAACACTCGGAATATTGAGACTAATCTGCTAAAATACACGTTTATTCCTGAAAAGGATAAACAGTTATCAACAAACTATTGGTGGTTGAATAACGTGAATAAAATAGTTTATTATATCTATAGAATAGCTTTAGATTAAATTAGTTAGGGTTTTTAGTATAGTTCTAGTTTAGTTTAAGTTCGTATCAGTTTAATTTAATAAAAAAAAAGTCTATGAAATTTTTTGGTTTTTATCAAAATTACCAAAAATAATAAAAAATTATAATAATTTTTTTTTTATATTAAAAATAATAAATAGGTATGATTAATAGTGTGTAAATAATACTTTAGAAAAAACTAAACAAATTAAATAACTGTTAAAGTTTTAGTTCTAAGTACATTTAGAAATAATATCAGTTTTATAAAACTTTTTTCTAATTGTACACAAACTGAGACAAGAAAATAAAATAAAATACAAAAGCGGTACAATCATTTACTAAGAAACATTACAAAATTATTGCGTATAAAACGGCGAAATTAACAAATAATGAAAATGATTGGGAAATAAGAATGAAAGGAATTAATATCTTATATATAACTAGCAGTCCCGGCTAGCTGTACTACACCCAGTTGATAAAAATGTCCGTGTTACACACAGAACAGTGATACCTTTTTAGCAAGTGAAATAAAATAAACTTTATTATTTTATTAAATCAAAATCGTACAAATTAATTATACTGTTCTTTATTAATATATATACTAATAACTTTATATTTTGAATTTTAAATGATGCACAACGTGGGGAAAAAAGCAAGAATACTTGGATAGTAAATTACACAACAAAATATTCAAATTTTAGCAAGTTCTTAAACCAAAAATAATAATATGCAAAACGGTGGGGAATACTTAAAACATTTAAAATAGTTACACATTCAACAAACCAAAAACAAAAGGTATACAAAACGGTTGCGAAACTGGAAACATTTAAAATTAAATATCAATAAAGTTTTAAATTAATATACAATTGTATATTTTACGGCATTCAATCGTAATATTTAAAAATTAATTGTTTACGTTTTGTGGTACATGGGCAATACAAAAGTACAAAAAAATTTGCTCACTAAAGAAGTACAAAAATATGGGATAAATAAAATACAAGCACATTAAAATGATCAGATTGTTTATTTTTATAATTTCGAGACGTTTAATATTCTAACTGCTTCAACGGCTTGGTATTTGCAATAATATCTACAAGATGGCATATAGACCATAGCATTAGCTATTTCTAATAATTTTTTTTAAATTTTAGGTACAGCAGAACACTATCTTAGTCAGCCAAAAATAATAAAGCCGGAGGACTAGACGAGACTCCGTCAGAATAAATTATACTGATCAATGATGAAAACCTCATTGTGCTCCAAAAAAATTTCAGCAATATTTATAATACCGTAAACTTCCCACAAGATTGGCTAAAGTCAATATTTGTCACCCCTCCGACAAAAGCTAATGCCAAAAAATGCGATGGCTACCGATTAATAAGTTTAATGAGCCATGCACTCAAAATCTTTCTGAAAGTGTTACATAATCGTATATACACAAATTGTGAGTTGCACATGGGCAGAACGCAATTTGGATTCAAATAAGGAACTGGAAGCAGAGAAGATCTTTTTAATATTCAAGTACTAGTACAAAATTGCCGGGATGTTCATAAAGATGTTTTCTTATGTTTTTTGGATTATGAAAAGACGTTTGGTAAGATCCACCATCAAAAACTTATGGAGGTATTAAATAAAATTGGCATATAGATAGAAATATCATAATGTGTATAAATATCTCATATTGGCAACAAACAGCCCGTGTAAAAATAAATAGTGTGCTGGCACAAAGCAATGATATTCAAAAAGGAGTTGGTCAAGGTTTGATTGCAATTTAGAAATTAATGTAATATGTTAAATATAAAAGAATTCCATATATAAATGTCTAATCTATAATTATAATTGACAAGCATTTAAGGTCCTGCGCAGTAGACACCTTTTTATTTTATTTCGATTCTCCTACTCCTTAATGAACTTCAAATATATATAATATATAAGACTGTATATTTTTGTTTTATATATGCGTATACAGTTGAAAATTTTGTACTCATATGATTTTATTATTCAACAAATACATTGTGCATATGTGAGAACTTATTAAAATAATAAACAAAAGCAAACAAATCAGTTATTAAAATTTACATATGGACTTGCAAATGAATCTATGTACATATGCAAAAAAAAAAACAAAAAAGCAAATTCATCTAAAATAAAAAATATAAAAACAACAAAAAAACAAATCACTTGAATTCTTCATTTTTATCTTTTTAAGTAACTGTTTCTAAATTTTGGTTATTTGTAGTAATAATATAGTTTTTATTAAAAGTATGTATTATGTAGGTATATATATACGTACCTCTTTAATAACAAAACTTTTTATTTTTAGTAATTTTATCACTAAATGCCACTTACTATAGGGAATATATCGGAAACGAAGCAGTATATGAGGGACGTGTACTTATGTGTCCTAAATAAAACTTACTAACTAACTTACTTTTTATTAAACACTAACTTACTTTTTATTAAACACGAGTGGTTTCTGCTATATCGTGCGAAGTCTATGCCAGTACGTAAATTACTGTTTTTTTAAAAACTTTAAATTTAACTTCAACTTGAAAGATAATTACTCAACAGGGGCCCCTAGTTAAAAGTATGTTTTGTAAAAGTAAGATTTGTAAAAATTGTAAATTAAAAGCATTACAAAATGAAGTACAAAATTGTAAATAATAGGATAAATTTAAGAATGTGAAATAATATCTGAAATATGTATATATCAAAATTTTTTTCAAACTAATAAAGCTTATTATTATTATATTAGTTCGGAATTTACTATGGCTTAGTGAACTAAGAATTTCTGAAGACTTAAATGCTAAAATTGAAATAGCGATGATAAAAAAGTATAAATATAAAAGCAGTGCATCCTTATATTATAACATAACAAATTCCTAATACAGTTTTAAATTGGACCAACCATTAATTCCATCTGGACCCACTATCTGTTATACAACTTCTAGAATATTTTACAGAAATAATTTTTTAAATCCGATTAATGAATAAAACTTTATTGAAGTAAATTTTATATATTTTGTGTTGAACCCGAACAATATCGGCTGGCTTTGCTAGTTATGTATATTTCTTCATTTGTATAGCATATTTTTATTATAGTAGCACCCAAATTCATAGTCTGGAAAAATACTTAAAAATGTTGTTTTTGAATAATAAATTTCTGGAGTTTATTTCGAACAGTTTATACAAAAATTTCTTTTGTTATTTTCTTGTATGTCAAATTACTTCATAAAATACATCAGAGAGTTCAAAATAAACTGGACATTAAAATAAAAAGCGAGAGAAAAAAAAGGAAAATCTTGAATTGTACGAACTTTATTTTTATTTTCGCATAAATTTTTCCCTATTTGTCAGAATAACTGAGTTGAAAAAAAGAGGGTTATTGAAAACTCTGACCTAATCTATCTAAATAATGCCATAATCAATCTTGTTCTCTTTCTGTTTTTTCTTTTATTTTTTACATTATCAATTTTTATGATAAAATAAAGAAAAACATAAATTCTTGGTTATATTCTTAGGAAAGCCAATTTGTCTTGTAGCAACTTAAAGAATTATTTTTTTCTTTGTTGCTATTACCAATCCCATGTTTTGATACCGGATAGTAATAGTCCTTATGAAATTCTGTATTATATATGAGAGCTCATAAAGTAAAATCAGTACAGAACCGATTTTGCACAAACAATTTTTGATTTTTTTTTTTTTTTTTAATAATAATAGCACATTGAATAGGAGTTTACAGTCAGTTAATATTAAATAAATATTAAAAAAAAAAAAAAAATACTACAATCCAATTCAATATTTAAAAAAAAATAGAAAATCAAAATTTGTATTTTTTTTTATTTAAAATAGATGAGAGAATTTCAGTTAAAAAATATGCGGTAATCAAAAAGTTCTAAAAATAAAGGCTTTACGATATCATTAAAAATATTACAAAAGTTATATGGAATAAAATATTTCTATCTGTTATTTAACTTGGTATATATAGTAGAGTAAATGTATATTTGGTATATTAAGCGATAAGATAAATTATTTATATACTCTGTATGTATCTATCGGTTCGGTTATATATAATAGAAACGCTAAGAGAAAAAGGCAAAGAGTTATTTTTTATTATGATCTGTTTGTGTATTAATAGTTCAGTACATACTGGGTTTTTTTTTTGTTTTTATTCAATTTCAATTTTTTCTCAATACTCTTCGGGATAATGAAATGAGCATTTGAAAATAAAAAACAAAACAAATAAAAAAAAAACCCATAAAACAACCAAAAAGGATAATACTCTTGTTCAATGCTCATTATTTGAGTCCCGTATCATTTTCTTTATTATGACAATTTGTATAAAAAAACATCTATACTAAATGTTTGTGAGTGTGTTAATATACGAAATAACAAATATATCCTACTTATTATTCCTGATAATTTTTCTATACTTGATGTCAAAAAAAAACATTGCGTTAGCAGATTTTTCAATGACTTCAAATTTTGTAATGACCACTCTAACTACCGACCAATTGCCATTACTGCGATTTTTCGAGATACCTAAGTAGTTCGCATATTTTAAATGATTGCCAATATCGCTTTAGAAGCCAACTGCTAACAGGCGATATTTTAACTTAAGTAAAATGAAATAAAACTTTTCGTTGAATTTATGGTTCTGTGTCTGACGAAGGGGTTTGGAGGACAATATATCACATCAAATGATATCAGCTGTTCAATAACATGAACCCAGCCGAAAAAGTAAAATTAAAACAATTTCACTGGTTAGGCGACGTAAAGCACGAATGGAAGAAAATGCTTTAGCTAAAAAATTCTTCGAGTCCAAACCTTGGGGAACACATCGCGCTTTTGAAAAACATTTATATTACCAACTGGAGAAAATCTAACCGCAGGCAAAAACTAGGCCTTTCGAGGTCTCTAGCACCCACAGAGTAAGAAAGATTTTATCGAAGATTAGGTAATAATTCGATAGTATTTAAATTTGGCACAATAATAATAAAATTATTATGACCAAAAATATTTTACCTTTTTAACTATGCTAAATCCCAATTTTCAAATATTGTTTTTATTTCAATTTACCTGAAAATACAAAATTTAATTATAATTATTAAATTGAATATAATATGAGTTATATTAATATAAATATAATTATTATTATTTAACTGCTACACTTATAACATGGAAAGGTTATTTGTTTGTGTGTTTGTTCGTTATAGACGTTCACAGTTTTAAAGATTTGAAAAAAATTGGAAAATTGACAAATTTATTAATGATAAGAAAAATAAGCCGCAGTAAATTGAACGCAGTACTTTACATAGCTCACATGATAGGTTCGAGTTGCTGCCATACAACTTAACTCACTGAATCTTTTGTAATATTTCAAAACCTCGAGATGTTTAAGACCTAACTTTTGATTGATCTTAGGTTTTTTTTAGATTTTTCAAAATTCGTACTAGTTTGGATGGTTGTTTTACAACTCCTAAGCTGCTACTATCCGCAGAGAATATTTGACCTTAACGCAGAGGTTTGATTGACCTTGGTATTTAGGTACGAAGTTTCATTCAGTCAAAGGTGCAATGGTATCATCCTTATGTTATTGAAGCACAAATTCAAACAAATTGAAACTACAGATTTTGAGTTGAACCCAGCATATATTCGAATATCTGTTCTTGAATAATTTTCAGAAATCATTGTTTTTTTTTAACTCAGTATATAAATAAAACTTTATTGAATTAAATTTTATATTTTGCGCCCTGATAATCTCCGGTAACTTTGCATATGTAAAAAATAAATTAAATTGAATCGATTAAATTTGTTTTCTATAATCAATCAAAGTGGTACGATTCAATGATATAAGATAGAACTGGGTCAGATACATATCTTTATAAAAAATATTAATTTAAATAAAATTAAATAAAACCCAAAATTACACACAATAAATCACAAATCAAAAATTTATGTTCGGTAATTCAAAGACGCGACGCGATGTCAAAAGTATGCATTTGTCGATTTGAGAGTTGATCGGTCGCATCAAATGTTAATTGATTGATCGTCAATTCAGAATTACCGAAAGCAGGGTATGTACTATTTATCATACTTGTTTTTTTTTGTCCAGTAATGTACTTTAGTAATTCAGTCTTTAGTGTTTTTATAATACCATTCAATTCAATAGGGTATCATTTTAGATGTATTTCAGAGTTTTTATGAATTGAGATTATTATTTTTCTTATTTTTATTTTGATTTTCATAATATTACAATCCATCACAATTTCTTGATGAGAAACCAAACCTGCACAAATCCTTGAGAAAAATAAAATGAAGAAAAAAAATATAAAAACAAAAACTTCCTTATATCCTGAAGAAGAAAGAGAGAAGAAAAAAAAACGGAAAGGAAAATATATGCAAGGTCTGGATATAAAAATCAGGAAATTGCTTTTGAACTTTTGATGCGTGTAAATATGGTTGACTTGATGTAAGGATATCTATTTTTTGTTGTTGTTGTTGTTTCTTTTTTATGTTACTTTTTAGTAAGAGGATGTTTTTCTGGTATATAGGTACGCATATTACTTTGCTAGCTCCTGTGTGTACTATACTGGTGATATTTGATGGCAAATATCGCTATAAAATTGATATTATTTGTTGATTTAGTCGTGCGTAAATATTAGGACTCATAAATATCCAGAACCGACATTTGTTTAGTCATTTAAAAGTCATAAAAACCGTGATAAGAAAACTTTTGATTAAGAATTTCATATTGATTTTTAAATTAGGTTTTTTTTTCTGGTGCTTTTTTTTGTTGTTGTGTTACCCTCTCGTTCTATTTATGAAAAATTGTGCTATTTATGAAAAATCTTAGAATTTAAAATTAAAATAAAAATAAAAAGATATAAAAAAGAGTCAAACTCGAGATTTAAATTTTGTTAATTTAGTATTTAAAATGAAGAAAATATTTCTGAGAACAAAATCAATTTTTCATTTTTTCCTCCGGCATTAAATTATTACGGCCTAAGTTCATTGTATGCTATGTAATATATAATTTATATGTATATGAATTGAGTGATGATTTGAAAAGATCAGTGATTAAATTTTATAGCAAATGATTGATGATAGTTAATTATTTTCATTTGTTTTGATTATTTTTTAATCAATTATTGGAATATTTATTTTGTGACCAAGTTTTTACTACGATTCTACATGTATGTAGAAAAATACAGGTAAATATTTAATTTGATACAGACCACTACCCAATGAACCACCTACATTGAATCAAATCATCCATATGGACAGAAAATGGCAGAATACAATACTATGGTCAACAGATTAGTTACTATACCATTATGAGAGGCTAGTTTTGAAAAAAAGTAGATACATAAAAAACACGGCAAGAAAAAATTATAGACCTAATGATAAGGAAAGAAACTGCACCATATCGAACTGGATAACATGACTAGCTTGTTCAAACAAAATAAGGATGTATAAATATCTAGAATTTACAAAATGCACTCAATAGTCACCGCGAAATTTAAAAAAATGTTTAAAAAATATAATTTGGAATTGGTAACAACTAGCAAAAGCCAAAATATGGGCAACATATTTGGATCAGCAAAAGATAAAAAGAACATGGAAGAAATTAATAGCATGCATAAAATATCATAGCAAGATTGTTCGAAATTATGTATATATGTACTAGTCAGGTGCAAAAGTCTTTTTTTTTTTTGCTATAAAGACCGAAATAATTCGATAAATTGAAAAATTGTTCCTTAAAAAAAGAAATTGAATTAAACAAAAACAATTGTTTTGAAAACTGTTTGAAAAATTATTTTCTTTTTTCCGTACCATCCAGGAGGTAAAGAATTTCTCAATAGGCCTAGTCAACACTCCGACGCAAAACACCTTTGACAAAGGCAGCATTTTACCATTTTTTCTCTAATGATTCCTTCTTTTTTCCCAAGTTTGATTTTGCGACTTCTTTATGGTCAGAGAAAATGCCAATTTAACAGGGAATTGTCAACGTCTAAGAATAAATAGCAGTTATGTGGTCGTTGTAGCTAAATCTATTCTAGGAATAAATACAGTTTAACCTATAGCTTATGCCAAGAAATTCCGAGATCATTAAATTTAATTTTAGAGCTTTTACAGCTAAGCGAGTCGCATTGCAGATACCATGCTTGGTATTTAGGTTTCTCGGTAGTATTATTATACTACTAACTTTCAAATTAAGTTTATGTGGAGGCATTCGAAATTTGTTCGTTAATGGTATCAATATCAGAACTTTTTAAGATATTTCAAAAAAGGGGAAAATATTACCTTTTTTGAATAGTTTATAAAATTATCCATATTTAGACCATCTCCAGAAATTTCTTGTACAATACAGTTATTGCAAATCATATTCGAAAGAACTTCGATTAGATTTGGCAAACGTTAGATCACCATCTACCACAGGTAAATGCTGGATCCATAGATCTAACATTTTGGGTTAAGTTGGTTGCTAAATTTTATGCAAGAGTTTATAATATCTGATTCTATGGAGTAAGATGAATAATGTTTGGCGGAAATCTCCATCTAGAATTATTAGATTTCCACCAAAAGGTATTTCAAATAAATTTTATTCTATTGCCAGTTTATTCTATTGCAGAATGAATTAACATAATTATTTTGATTGAAAACCTTTAAGAAAATAAAACTGAAATCCAAAATTATTATCCATGCTATTCATAGGTAATAACCTCATACAGTATTTACAATAACAGCAACTTATTCATATGAAATAAATAAAATGTAACTAATTTTTATTAATATACAAATAAAATATGTGCTCATAGTTTACGACATTCAAATTAAATATCATTAGCTATATTTTTACCTGACTGAAAATTGAAAAAGAATAAAATATATATCAAATACATTTTATTTACAATAACAACTTTTTAATATGAAGTAAAAATGAAATACAGAGTTATTTTTTCTTTTGATTTTACGTTTTTATCAATTTGCTCTACTTGAATATTCTTTATTATTAAATATATATCAAATATATTTTATTTACAATAACAACTTCTTTATATGATAAAAATAAAATACAGTTACTTTTTGTTTTGATTTTACGTTTTATCAATTTCTTCTACTTGAATATTCTTTATTATTATTTCATTTCATTGGTTTTATTAATTCAAGTAATCCTACATAATTTCAAAAACAATTCTAGAATATACATATCTACATATCTACATATGTATGTATGTCACAATTAGATGTCTTTTCATTATTTATACACAGTATACTAAGTACAGATACGATTTTGGTTTAAGTTTTTTTTTTTTTTTTTTAATGAGTTAGGGACATAAACACACGCAGCAGAGATGAAAATTTTTTTGTTTACTTTGCTTTTTGTTTTGCTTACTGTTTTGTTTTTGTATTTGAATGTTTTGTATAGCAACGGATATATTAGATAGGACAATCAAAAAGACTAACAACAGTAAAATTCCAAGAACATTTAAGGGAAGATTAATTAGCAAGAAAAATAGGTACCTACAATAATTTTAGATCGACACTTGCTTAGCATATAATTGAAGAATATCATGAAATTGATAAAACCAATTTATTATCAATAAAGAAGGTACAGAAAATAAGCAAATTAGACACATAGGAGTTCGAAAGTTTAACAATTTCGGGGGAACAGGTAGATAATAGTATGAGTAATGATTTAGGAATTCGATAAACATTGTTATTTAAATTAAGATATAAACGAATTTGCAAGAATACAGGTAAAATATATAATTGTTAGGAATTACGATATAAAAAGGGAAAATGGAAGAAAATTAGTTGAATTGGCAACTTAGCTTCACAAACAGTTACGGACGAAAGAAGTATGTTGCTTCCGAAATATCAATGTTTATTATTTGCAATAAATTAGTGAAGGAAAACCTGACACCAATCAAATTATTTATTATTTAAATTAAAATATCACCAAAAACAAAAATCTGATTAATAAATTAAAAAATATGCCGCTTATGACTAGGAGTGTCATATACTAGATCATCACAGTGCTTGTAAGAATAAGACTATTCTTATTAGAAGTAGTTTATTTATTTGATAGATTGTAAAAAAAAGATCTCACTGTTATAAAAAGATTTTAATAAATTAAAGTATTCAGTATGTAGTAATACTTTGGCAAGCCTACACAAAACAAAAAAAAATGAGAACTAGTAAACACGATTAAAAAAATTAGTAATGAATAGATATAATACTAAAAACAGAAACAAAAATAAAAACCCATAGACGGAAAAGAAACGGGAAAAACGGTTAAAAATCTAATAACTTTGATTTGTCTTCCAACATGTCGAGGCAAATCAAAGAACAGAAATCAATAAGCAATAAGCTCACGAGTCAGAAGTTAAAGCACTTTAAAAACTTCAACAATTAAAAATTACATCAGAGATTTAGCCTATAGATATATCTTCCAGCATGTCAAGATAAGCTAAATCAAAATTTTGCAATTTTAAATTATGCCAAAGAAGTATTAGTCAATTTATTTAGGATTAAAACTAAAGAGATCTGAAATTTAGATCTGAAATTTAGTTCGGCATCTAATAAAATACCTAAATCTTTAGTGAATGCAACATTAGAAATAATAACGTCGTTAATACTATAATTCCGCGCTGATATTGAAGTTTTACAGGAAAAGGTTATGCTTTGGCATTTGCTAGCGTTAAGTAGTAGGTTATTATTAGAACACCAAACAGCGAAGTTATTAACACCACTCTGAAGAAGATGAGATTCACGCGGAGATGCGATTTGTTTAAATATTTTCATATCGTCAGCGTACACTAGAATGTGAGAATTTTTTATAATATTATGTACATCGTTTGTGGTTAAGATAAAGATCAAAGGGCGTAAGTGGCTACTTTGTGGAACACCCAATTTAGCAATGAAGGAATCTGAAAGATTAGACCTAAAAAGGACGTGATATATTCTGTCACATAAATATGAACTAAACTAATCTATAATGAGAGGTGGAAATCCTAAAGCATGAAGTATAAATAAAATGACACTATAGGGCAGTTCATCGAAAGCCTGGCTAAAGAGTTGACAAAAGAGGTTTGCAAATAGGTTTCATATTATTACCTTGGGATCGTTAACGGAATTTTTTTCGTATTTGAAAATCATAGGATAGCTATTAGATTTTATTTTTAAGTTAATAAAATGCCGTTTAGGATCTGATATTAAATCAAATTGCATTTTGACTATGTACTCATCGTAAAGACTTGTACATAGTTCAGAAAATTCGGAGAATGTACTAAAATATCGGTTATAAATATTATTATGACAAATTTTTCTATCGGTTAGGCACTGTTTAGGCGAAATAAATTTTTAGTACAATACTGTAAATATAAATTGTAATCAATATAACAGTAATCATATAGTCTTTGTAGAATCAAATTTATGGGTTGTTTCTGTTATTTTTTTTCTCTTTTTAATCGTTTTCTTTCTTTTTCGCTTTGTAAATTCCGAATGGTATTTGACATTTTCCAGGAATATGATGATATGATAAGAGAAAATAAAGAAGAAAAAAGGATATGTTGTCTAACACAATTAACTTCATTTCGGAAAAATTATAAAGGATCTGTTGATGTTTTGAAAGGATATGTTTTCATCTTATTTTGTATTTTTTTACAGTTAACAGATGAAAATTACAAAAGACTTACATATAATTTTAATTTTTTCTTTTTACAAAAGCTTAAAAATTATCCGTTAAAAAAAAAAAACAAAAAAAAAACAAATAAAATTAAATAAATTTGTAAATTTTGGAAGGACAAAGAAAATCCTTTAATAAATGTTGACATTCTTTAAAATGGAATTCATAAAGGGTAAACAATTTCTTTTCAAACTAATTCAAAAGGATTTAAAAAATTCAACATTTATACGGAACCTCAAATTTATATAGATTATATCGGTATTATTGAGATGTTATTGTCCTCCATGTTAATATAATAAAGAAATACAAAAAAGTAAATAACATACATATATGCATTAACATTCGTTATATGAGTAATGTTATAGTTTGGAATTATTTTTCTAATTTTCAAAATATTAATAACCGTAAAAATTATAATTTAACGGATAGTTATAACATATATTTCCTATATCTTATAACTTCAATCTCCATTATTAGATCTTAGAATAAAATAATTTCTAAATTTATCGATTTAAGTATAGTTCAGAAACTACTAACGAAAACAATTAAAGATATATTGCTATCCGAGATACAAATTACTGAAGAACAGAATGGCATTCGGAATAATAGGTTCACCATCGATGCCATATTAATTTTCAGATAACTCATATAAAAATCAATCGAATTCGGATAAACCTATCTTTATATGCTTCGTAGATTGGAGTCAAACTTTCGACCCAATACAACCGAATGATGCGATCCAAATATTTAAAGAAGTCAATTTCAACTTAATAGCGCTGGTACAAGATCTATATACAAATAATAAAACAAAAAATAAATTAAATAACGTGCTCACGGAAGATATCGCAATATCAATAGGTATTAGACAAGTCTCAGTTCAACTCTGCTTAACTTAATAATGGATAAAATAATCAAAAACGTAGTTAAGATCCTCTTCGGGATATCGACCTGAAGATAAGAACGTTAACATCATATGTCGCTGTAACATCTGTATTATGGTATACTACTCGCAGAAAACGAAGATGATCTGTAGAGATTATTATTCAGATTTAACGAAATTGAACAGCGTTAGGTGGTCAAAAATCCATAACAAAAATCAAATTCATGACTATTTCGAAGGAACCCATTGGATGTAAAATATATCTAATATACTCAATATCATCTAATAGTGACATTCTATTTTATATACTTTTATATTAACTTGCCAGTGGCTATATGTATACATATATGTATATATGTATATATGGATATATGATATATGCATATATGTATATATGTATATATGTATATATGTATATATGTATATATGTATATATGTATATATGTATATATGTATATATGTATATATGTATATATGTATATATGTATATATGTATATATGTATATATGTATATATGTATATATGTATATATGTATATATGTATATATGTATATATGTATATATGTATATATGTATATATGTATATATGTATATATGTATATATGTATATATGTATATATGAATATATGTATATACAATGTATATATGAATATACAATGTATATATGTATATATGTGTATATGTATATATGTATATAAATTTTGCACAGTTACTAATGATGAAAAAAGAACACGGTACCTTACAAAGCTTATAATTCCAGCAAGATTCATTATATACTTTTGTGTCTTATCTTATAGTAGTTCTAGATGCTCAACATCCACCACTAGTTTTATTTTCTACTTTTTAGGGGGCTAGTTTGGTTTCGATAAAAGTATATTTTAAAAATTTTTATTTTTACATTATTATTTTTTTTGATTAAAATAAGATAAATTGTAAAGTTAAATAAAAAAAAAATTATTATTTATTTTTCAATCATATTTACATATTCCCTTCTCTACATTACAGTTCAGTTTTACTTAAGTGAGAGCAGTAGTGTCAATGTTTCTTTTATGGTGGCATGTCATAAGTCCCAGAATCATAAGTTCCATTTCCCATCATCAAAATGTCATAGATCCCAGACTTATGTCCCATCATCAAAAAAAGCGAAAAGTCCCATGGGAGTTTTGTCTCAGTTAGGTGGGTCATAATTTACAATGAGGCTTGTGACTAAGGCGGCACCAAAAATTTTTAAAAAATTTAAATTTTTTTTGTTTATTTTAATTCTACGTAAGAGATTCGGAATTTTCTATCGTTTCTGTGTTAACGCCCTCGTGTAATGAAGTCAACAATCATTTACTTCAACACATGAAAATACGGATTGAATTGCATTTCTCAGACCTTTCTAAAAATCTAACCGAAAAGAGGCTGGACGAAATTGAAATATGTTCGAATTGATGAACTGTAACAAGTGCGTATAAGCTTCCTCTGATTTGGTTTTTAATAATATGATGATAAATGGAAAAACATAACGTAAAGAAAATAATTAAAAAATAGAAATGTGAAAAATATTCGCGTTTGTGCAAAAGAAGATTGGGGTCGCGGATGTTACGCGGGTTTCATTGCAACCGTTACGTTAATGCGCTTGGTTCAGCGCGCCCGACCTGAACCACATATGTGGCTTAGTACTTTTCAAATTTACTCTCGTGTTCTGTATTGGTAATATAAATAATCATTAATTTTGTTAACCCGCATTTGGGAACCGTATAAAAATTTCTATTTAGTAAATAGTGATGATTTTTTCCTTTTAATTTTTTATTGATTAATTAGGTTTTTATGATCTTTTCAATAGGTAGACATGTGAAAATTAATGAAAGAATAATATCAAATTATTAAATAAATAATATTAAAGTTCCATTTAACGATTGGGATTTATGCATCAGTTGTTTTGTGATTTTTGACCATTTAAAGTGAAACCAAACTGCTATAGGAATTTTGAGTCCCAATGGGATATAAATCCCGATGGGACTTATAATAGGCCACCTTCATATTTTTTTTTTTTATTTTTTTTATTTTAATTATTCAAATTTCTAAAAGAGCTTCTTAACTCATACAGAGTGTATATCTTAAAGTTTAATTTTTTGACAATTTAAGCAGATTAAGTAATTACTAGATCTTATGTAAATTTAAATTAGAATATCTTATAATTAGTTAGATCATAACTTGATATTATTCTTCTCAACGTAAAATTCTTACTTGGTAGGTTTATTTGAAGTAGAATGTTAGGTACATTTCCGTAACTTTTTTTTTGTTCCAAATAGTTTCTTAAATTTATCCCCAGGATGCTCCACGAATACTTCAGCTTTTTCTTGCTTTTACTACTTATATTACATTTCCATAATGAATACCTAATCAATTAAGCTTCAGAGATATTTTTGTATACTGTCATTTTTTTAAATTTTTGAATAATAATTATTTTAATTGTTTTGTGGCCTCTGACAAATATGTTAATAAGAAAATTAATAAAAATAAACAAATAATGCAAAGTTATTGTCCGAAATATGACGAAATTTTATACTCTCAAGGAGAGTAAAAACGACTAAAAAATAACAAGCAATAATATGAAACAAAAAAAATTAATAAATTTTGTACCTTTAAGGGATCTTTTAGGAGACACAATTATTACAAAACAAATTCTTCAATTTAAAAATAAAATTTTAATTAAAGATTTTCATTTTATTAAATAATATATTCAACAGGAGCTTTTAAAACTTTTTTTTTTTTTTATTTATTTATTTGTTTATTTATTTATTTGAATCCATACAAAGTAATTTCCATTAGAAATTCATAAACGGAACTTGTCTGTTTTCTATTCCCACACACATACATACAATTATTTAAATATTAAAATTAAAACGATAAAACTGGTCAAAACTTTATATAAATATAGATATTGTATATATGTATGTATGTATGTATGTATTGTATGTATGTACAAACACATATATATATATTTGTATATACATATTTTAACAGGAAAACTTTTTGCAATTTTATATTACAAAGTTTTTCAATAATTTTTTGTTTTGAATTTATGATGAATCGATTTTAATTTTTTATTTTTTTGTGATATACAACAAAATGTAAATCAATGTTTTTACAATTTCCATAAATTGTTTTAATTTTTGTTTTTATAAATTTTGAAAACAAATAAATTTAAAAAATATTGTGAATAAAAATTTAAAATAAATAACAACAAGAAAATTTTTTATTCAAATTTGTATAAACTTGTATATTTAAATGCTAAACTAAATTTAGGTGAGAGAGGAAGAAAGAGAGTATTGACAATAAAATTTATATTATATTTTATGCAAATTTTTATTTTACTCTAATTTAGGTATTGATTATAGCACTGACTCTGAAAAATACTTTTTTAAGAAAACAAAATTGCGATTAATTTAATAGTTTCAGAGAGATGGCATTAAACTCTAAACAAAATTCTGAACCGTCAAACGACTACCAACGAAATTCGCTTGGCTTAATTAATTTTTTTTATATGAACGACAATTAATTGTAGCGAAACGAAACATTTCTAAAATATATTCATAAAATATATTACATACCTGCTCATAGTAGAAACTTGTGAAAACAGCGAATTCACGAACCAAACAGAGCTTTACTTAAAGTTCAAAACTTTAAAGGAAAAACATCTAGTGACATCTATAATATACCCAATATTATTCCAACAAATGTAAGCAGTTTTATAATATCAAAATAATATGTAGTACTTTTTAAGAATGCAATTAATAGTTCATATTTTCCTTTTATTTGGAAAACGTCGAAAACTATATCGCTAAACAAAACCTGACAAAGATACTACTATTCCTAGCAACTACTGACCGATAAGTATATGTTGCCAAACTTAAACAAAATATCTAAAACCCTCATTAATGATAAAATCTTATCTGTTTTAAATTAAAAAAGAATCATCCGTGAAAACCAAATTGGGTTTAAACATTAACCGAGCTGATCTCCGATATGTGCTGGTTTATTAATAAAACATATGGTGTTGGAGCCTGTCTAATTGATATAGAAAAGGTATTCAATTACGTTTGGTTGGACGGTTTAATTTATAAGCTAATATAATAATATCAATTCCCCACGCATCTTATTATACTTATTAAAAATATGTTGCACAATAACAAATTTATAGTATATAGCGAACAAAATCCGACTGAAATCAAAAATACGGAAGTTCGAAGGAAGGTGCATTTGGGCTTGCATTAATAAACATAGAGAGCCTGAAATAGAAAATGGTCTCCAACAAAGTATTGTAAACACACCTATTATTTTCTCTATCTATATAGCAGACCTTTTACAATTATTATTAGATGGAGTTAAAGGAAATAATTACACACTGATATTCGCAAATGATATTATAATTTACACTGCGACCAATACTGTGGAAAGTATTCAGTACAAAGTTAAAAAAAAGTTCAACATTGTATTAGATTATTGTAAAGTATGAATATTAAAACTAAACTTCAACAAATGCTAAACCATTCTGTTCGCAATACTGGTGAATAAAACAAGTTCAGACCTTATTAAAAATTGGAAACAATTTAGTATTAAATCGCCTATTTCAACACTCGAGAACAAAAAGGTCGTAAAATATCTTGGAGTTCATTTACATCGCAACATAAACTTCACTGATAATGTAAAACGCGCAATAGGTAATGGTAATAAATCTTTTCTGACAGCAAAAAACCTTTTTTACAATAAACATATTAGTAAAAGATTTAAAATAATATGCTACAAAACACTAATAAGGCTGACGTTGGTCTATACTGTACCTATCTGGTATGTTATAGTAGAAAAGTAGCGCGAGCATTAGGGCTTACAGTAATAAACATAGAAGTAAAAATCATAAATATCGATAATTTTATTATAAAATTAATTCGAAACCATTGTGATAGAGCGTGAAAAACTCCTGAAAATCGTATCACATATATTTCACCAAAATATAGTGTATATATGTCAAAAAGACTCTGCTCACCACGGGGTTCCTGAGAACTTCGTCTTATTAGACAAAAATGGTTAACAGACATGTGAAAAAAATTGAATACAATCCAGGTAATATCAACAGAGATAATATGAAATACGACATGTCTATACCGGATAAAGACAAAACTATTAGGAATAATTTTTGTAAAATGCGAAAACTTGATAAAAGTAAGTTAAAATAATTGAATAAATTTGTGAATTCTTTAGTTTCTAAGATTAATTTAAGTAGTTTTAAGAGTAGGTGTAAGTTAGGTTAGGAAGTTTTTATCATAATAAGCATATTAACATTTTTTTTGCCATATTCTACAATTAATCAAAAGATTACATACATACCAATTTAAGTATGGTTACATTTAAAAATTATACCTATAATATACCCATGTGCGGTTTTCTGTGACTTCCTCTATCGGGTGTCTCCCCAGGTGGCAGATTGGGGGACGTTTGTCAGATATGACAAATACCGGATTTCCGGGGCAGACCAAAATATCACAAAAACATGCAATGAATAAAACAAGTAGTTATACCCCAGGTGGTCAGTCAGTTAATCTGACAAATCCACCCTCTACCGAGGCAGGCTCTACGGATTCTGGGGAGAGCCAATTATTGTATACCTCTCCTGTGGCAATACAGGTCTTCGTAGCTTCGACCCCAGGGACAGTTGATAAATCAGATGCCATGGCAAATGATTTACTAAGTGTCTCTATGGAAAACCTTCTTCTTGAGGACATCGAACCAATGGCTGGCGTGTCTGTAGAATTACAGACTACTGGTTGTGGTTCGAATATTCAGGAAAGAGGTAAGAGGAAGAAAAAGAACGTCTGCGGTTCTGAAAAGGCGGAAAATGGCTAAGCGTAATGCGGCTATGGATCTTCCCCCGCAAAGCTCCAAGAAGCTGGTCCCTTAAACGGGCTAACTTCGGAAGAGAAAGATGATGTAGAGATGGCTGTCCTCAAAGACGGTCTTGGGAAGGCTAACCAAAAGGTTGGTCTCCATGCTGCGACATCATCAACTTCGAATCCTGGAGGTAGAAGGGTCTCAAAAACCTAGAAACCGAAAGGCCAAAAAACGTCGTCGAATCCTGGAGGTGGAGCACCCGAAAAAGGGTGCTCAGAAGCTAAAGGGACCATCAAAGGCTAGAGAGACGAAAACGTCCTCTCGACAAGCTGTCAGCTACGCGCAGGCGGCTGGAAGAGAGTTCGATACAATCGTTCAGGTAGTCGATGGAAGCATTACTAACGAGCAAGGTGAATTGATTCAGCAAAAGTTGTTCCAACTCATGCTCACTTGTAATGAGATATCTCCCAGCTTTGCAAGGGTCTCATTGAAGGCGGGAAAATTATATTTTTCCTGTCAGGATGAGGCTTCGTCAAACTGGTTGAAATCTGCGGCGTCTAACTGCAGTCCATGGGAGGGAGCAAGGCTCTCAGCAATGAGGGTCAGCGAACTTCCAAAGACGAAGTTAGTTAAAATCTGGATCCCAGGCGGTACGGAATCTGAGAAGGACGTCATGAAGGCGCTCAGTATTCAAAATGGTATGGATACTACAAAGTGGAAAATCCAGTCGTATAGAAGAGCAACTGGGACTACTAATATTAGTGGCTCAGGTTCTCTTTTATACGTGTATATCGATCTCGATAGCGCTAAAGCTATAAAAGATCGAAACGCCAAACTAAGTTTCAAATTTGGTCAGATAAACGTAAAGTTTATCAAGGCTAAAGGAGAAAACTAAACTGGCCAATAGATTCATATACCGAGCTATAGCCAGTCTAGTAGTTAAGCAAATTAATTTACAACATAGTATAAGCGGGTCATACACTCTTATGGCCTCACTAACTAGAAAGCTGCAAACAAAAGTAGTACTTATTCAAGAACCGTACATTATCAAGAACAGAGTGGCCGGTCTTTCACTGGAAGGCTGGAACACTCTGTACAATGCGGGTCTTGGAAAAGTTCGAGCATGCATAGTCGCGCATTCAAGAGTTGACGCGCAGCTCCTAATACAACTGTCATCAGAAGATCTGACGGCGGTTGCCATAAAACACAAGAGTCAGGGAGAAAATTTATTATAGTTTCTTGCTACCTCCCTTACGACTCTACAGAACCCCCTCCAACAAATGAGCTCGCGCAAGTGGTCAACTATGCCAAAAACAACAATTTTGACATAGTAATTGGGTGCGATGAAAATGCTCATCATGAAAACTGGGGAAGTACCAATTCAAATACTAGAGGCGAGGCGCTTCTAGAGTACCTTGCTACCTACCTGATCAGAGATCAAAGACTGGAAAGTGTCTATGGAACCCTCTATGAGCGATCATAGATACATTAATTTCTCCTTAAAGGCTGATCCTGATAAGATCTTGGTCTTTAGAGATATTAAAGAACCAACTGGCAAGAATTTCAAGATCTGGTGGCTACGGATGCGGATTCGATCAGGATCCCGAAGGTCTCCGCAATAGACAAATCTGGAAACGCCCAACATAACCTGAGAAAACTTCTGCAGGATAAATCCCCCAAACCTATTGGCCTTTATCAAAAGGGTCGACTAAGTTGAGGGTGGAGGACGGCATAAAGGGCTAAAAAGCCTACATGCCGGCTCTGACATATTAAGGCCACCTCCGTAGGGAAAAAAAAAAAAATACCTATAATATAAGAAGATTATTAACAATGACTATGTATATAAGATGTTATATAGTCATTGATTAAACTCTAAACACAATTCTGAACCGACCACCGAATATCGACTACTTGCTGCATATGCCATTAGTAAATTATACTACGGATGAAACTATTCATTCCTAGCTCATTAAAATCCTTTAAACCGAAACCCAAAGCATGTGTTACTGACATCTGCAAAAAGGCAATCAATTTTAAAGAGGAGTATAAGGCAAATGTATCGGAGTTTTCACTTGCCGACTATAAAGTTGCTAGGAATAACTGCAAGAGAATTATCAATCAGCAAAAGTTGCTTTACAACCAAAGGTTGAGACAGAAAATAATTGATCTCCCTCATTGCAATCGCTCATTTTTGATCTTTGCAAAAATTGTTAAAAATAACTTTTGTAGATCATCCTTCCCACTGCTGATTGCTTCCGACAACTCCAGCATTTCAGATTCACTTGATAAAGCTAATTTATTTGCAAAATTATTTGCAGAAAATTCCACACTTCCCCCTACAACACGAAAACTACATCCCTTAGTACTCCCTCATGTCGACCCTACTAAGGTTAAAATTCTTCATAGGGTATACTTTAGGTCTCGAGCTGTAGTGAAAGTGCTGAAGCATCTGGATATCAGAAAGTCCACTGACCCCGATGGAGTTCCAGCCATGGTTCTTAAACATATCGCCTCTCCCATTTCGAAATCTCTGCGAAATCTTTTCTTACTTTCATTCTCGACTGGTAAATACCCCAGTCAGTGAAATATTTCCCATGTTTCCCAAATCCCAAAAAAAGGTGACAAAAGCGATCCTTCCAATTACAGACCAATCGTCATTACTTCAATTCTTTCCAGAATAATGGAAATCATTATAAACAAAGGCTATTGAGATACCTAAATAGTTCGCGTATTTTAAATGATCGCCAATACGGCTTTAGAAACCAACGGTCAACAGGCGATGTTTTAACTTCCCTCTGCGTTAAGCTTAATACCAGCATTCATTGTACCGGTGAATCTGAGTTTGTAGCTCCCGATACCTCAAAAGTCTTTGATTGAGTATGGCATTCTGCTCTTCTGAGCAAATGTCAGGCTATTGGTTTGGGCAGCCTCTTTTGCAAATGGATTGAGGACTTTCTCTCGAATCGAAGTTGACAGTTTTATGTCCGACAACTATGTAATAAATTCTGGCGTTCCATAAGGCTCTGCCTTATCACCTACCCTTTTCTTGATTTTCATCAACGACCTGCTCTCTTCAACCCTCAATCCAATCCATAGTTTTGCTGATGACAGTACATTGGTGGCATTCTACGGCTTTTTAAGGAAATCAAACGTCACCTCTGCCTCAATTAGCTCGAAGAGAAACATTATGACTAGCTCACCTAACCATGACCTATCAAAAATAGCCGATTGGAGTATCGTAAACAGATTTGAGTTCAACACGTCCAAAACTCAAAGCTGTTCGATCTCTTGTAAAAGAGATCAACCCGTCCCCACCCTGCGATTTCAAGGAGAAAACTTACAAAGGTGAGAAAATCTAAATATTTTAGGCATGCAGCTAAATCAAAAAATGCAGTGGAATGAGCATATTTTTGATATAGCTAAGAAGGCTGCCAAATGTTTGAGTTTTCTTTCTCGATGTAAAGCCTACTTTTCTCCAAGACATCTGGCCAATGTCTATAAAGCATATATCCGACCTAAGATGGAGTACAATTCTCGCATATGGGCTGGCGTCTCCCTAACTTCACTAGGTTTCCTGGATAAAATCCAAAATCGCGCCTTACGCCTATTTGGCGACCCCACCGTCCAGTTAACCTTTGCTCCTCTTAGCACACGTCGAAATGTTGGAGATCTCTCCCTTTTTTATAGATATCTTGTTGGAAATGACACTTGTTCTAATGAAATAAAATCACTAATGCCTTCCCTCAAACTATTCCGGCGTAACACTAGGGAGGCTTCAAGTGCACATTTCTAAGTACAATACTCGTACACAAAGTACGAGTGCAAAGACCAACTTCATCATCACGATAATATTGCAGTTTCAAAACTGCGGAAGTATAGAAATTTTGGTCAGGAGTGGAAAATAGTTAAACAATTTGAGATTGTCTAAGAATAAAAATATATTAAAATGAAGAGAACCAACCAACAGATTAACTCTTGTCTGATTCAACTTAACAATATTGTACGGAAAAATTAACAATTGCTTAAAAGAAGTAAGTATAACAACAACAAAAATGCATATAGCTACTTCAATTCTATTCAATTTAATATTCTTTTATTATTCATTTTTTAGAATACAGTTTGTTCAAATTTTCACATTCATTAAGTTGTATCCGAACCTATCCCACTTCTTGTATTTGTTACTCCGAAAAAACCTAAAAACATGGCACTAAAAATATTTCATCCTAAATTTATGCAAAATATTAAAAAAACATTTTCAAAATCAAAGCAACATGGTCAATATAAAATTCAATCAATTAAATGAAATGTGAATTTTCCGGAATTTTACATCCCAGGTTTTTTCTAATAGATTTATATAAGAATTGAAGTAAATTAAAACTAAATAATAACAATAATAATAAGAATAATTATATAACATAAATTAACATAAAAATTACACTATTACTTTACATGTTAATAAAAATATCACAAAAGCTATTTTTTGTAAACTTTATGTAGGCTAAGTAATTATAAGATTGTACAATGGGTAAAATTACGTTTAAAAAAAATTAAATGAATTTTCCGGAAAAATTTAGTGCAAACAAAGTGTAATCTGAGATAATTTCAAATACTACCTAAATCTTTTATAAATATTTAACATCCACGGAATGTTTAAAAAAATTTTAGAATAAAGTTAGCTGCACATCACAAAATGAAATTGAATCGATTTTTAATAATCGATCATATTGATTGATTGCTTTATGTAGTTGTATTGTTGTAGTCCATCATAACCGTATCGTATTTGATGTTAATATGCAGTTGTCTTTTACTTTTAATTTAGTGCAGTAGGGTCCATTTTTAAGAACTTTATTTTAAAATTTTAAAATTTTAAAATTTTATAATTTAATGATTAGTTCAAAGTTTATTTCAAATTCAATTAATATATTTTTTAAATGTTTTCAATCATTTAAAGATAATATTATAATTAAATGTTTAAAGTGTTTAAATTGATATTGTTTAATATTAGTTGAATTTTTTTTTGTTCATTTTTGTTCCCTTTAATTCTTAACAATGATTGTTATTAGAATTTTAGAATTTTGTAGAAATTTCTAGAATAAATTTAAAGAATTTCAATACACAGTTTACAATAAGTACATTTAAATTAAAATAAACAAATTTTAACTGTTTTAATAATGGCGGTATTGATTATTATAACTAAGCAGTAGCAGTATTTATTTTCATGTATAGAATGGATGCGTATTGTGTATTATCATATGTATGTATATGCATATGTGTATTGATTGGAACATTTGAAGAAAAATTAAATGTAAGTATAATTTGCAAACATTATTTTATTGTCTAATATAATTAATGTAATATCAGAGACTATAATATTTTAATTTGGCATGTTATTTTATTAACGGTATTAGTTAACTTTATTTCTTCATTAGTGGTTAAGTTATGCATAGAAGTAAATACCTATATATAATAGTGTGTAGTTTATTAATAATTTATTAGATTTATTAGATATATGTATATATATATATATATATATATTTGTTTTTAATTTTATTACATCAAAATGTACATCTAGAAAAACGGTTGATCAAAATTTTACAAAAACAGTTGATATTTCCCTATTGTTCAATTAAAAAAAATATGTAAATATTGTTTTAAAAAAAACTTATCCTCCTTAAAACTAAATAAAACTGAACATATCCTAACCTAAGCAACTAAGACTACGTGTTGTACTTAACTATACCATATATATTTCTTTTTTGTTCTTGACAGTAACTTAGGTAGAATTACCTTAACGTGCCTAAATTAAGTACGATACTGCAAGGTTTACTACATACTACTACATTGTTTTTCGAGTATGTATTTACATTTTTATATTTTAAGTCCTTATTAGGTAGTTATTTAATTTTGCTGCAATATGTTTACCATATTGAAAATTAAGTAATCAAATTCAAATATAACTATTTATTATTTTTTTAATATTTATTGACCTAGAGATATAATATCAAAAATGTTTAGAAGTAAATCAACGGTAATAAATAAATATTTTTAAAAATATTCTCTTTTCTAAAATATTTAGTTTTTTTATATTTAAATATCAAACTTATTATTATTTTAATGCTAAGAGAAGAACAAAAAGAAAAATAATAATGTATAAAGCAAAAGATAGAATATTGTTCATTATCTGTAGAAAAAGTTCAAATAAACAGTAACAGAATTCTAGACTTAAATTGGAAAATTAAACAATTCTTCAAATTCATCGTAGTAAATCAATTGTTCAATAACCAAATAATTTCTTCTTAAATTCTCTAGCATGCAACGTATATGTTTGTAAAATTAGGCTTGAATAAATGGGCTCTCAAGCTTTGTTTATATACTCTCGATTCTACTCCCACTACTATTGAATAAAATGTGTAATAAATTGAATTCATATTAAACATTGAATATAACTACATATAGTAGATTTTGAACTTACAACATTTAGGAGCATGATAAATAGTGGAAACTTCTGGATTTAGTTGAGGGGACAAACTAAAATACATTAATTTAGTTTAATCTTATCTATTAATCTATGAGCAGTAAACCATTTTCTAAACTAATATCAGCATGAAAATCAGGTAATCTTTGCAATTTATATACACTACCCAAATGATCTGCCAAAGCTCTTAATTTCCGACCCTATAAAATTTAATGAAAATAAATCTGCTACTGTAAACTAACTAGAAAAATACTGGACTGAATAAAGAATCTTAAGGTAAAACGATTTTTTAACATAAAATTCCATTTCTTGTATTATTCACATTTATTTTTTGCTTTCGGCTATTTAAATAAGACCTTAATCCTTCTAGAATAAAACGTCTAAAATTTATTGTGGACAATTTATGCAATAAGACCTAATGAGATACCAAACAAAAATAAAAAGATGTATCAATCGATCATTGTAGGTCACAGTGTTGCATGAATACTGTTATTTCATTAACTCTCTTTTTAAAAAGAAAAAATTAAAAAACTACAAATTACTTCCGTTTACCTGAAACTGTGTGTGAAGTTGAATTGATTTAAGTTTTCTATCGTTCGATAGTACCTAAAGTTTAACATATTAGGAAATTAATATTTTTTTAATTTAAAAACTACAAAAAAATTTCAAAACATATTTTTCAAATTCCTTGAATTATTTTTTAAATTTTTTTTTTTTTTTCATATTGTTGCTCTTTGTTTTTAGTTATATTAAAAATTAAACCAATTCCGATTATATCTTGTTAATGTCCTGTTCGATTACCAAAAATATTTTTGTTTTGCTGTAAAACTCTTTTCAACTCAATTTTCTATTCCCTTGATCCTTCTTTCATGTACATATTTGTAATATGGTATTCACCATCCAAATAAATTTACCCTCATTACATATAATATATAAATACCATAGATCTAAGTAAATTTTATTATTTTTGTAAAGGGTATATAATATTCAAATCCATAATATCTAAATGAAAATGGATTTGATATTTTTGCGTTGTTCTCCAGGGATCTCATACAAAAAAAAAACAACAACAACAAAAAAAGGTTAACAAGCTCAGAGTTTTACATTTATATAACAAACAAGCAAAAAAAAAAAAGAAGAAAAATACTTTTTATGACTATCTACTAGGTTTATAATCTAATGAAAATAGGGTAATTTTAAATATTTTGTTTTAACTTTTTCGTTGATTTCTTTTCTTTAAGTTAAAATTTTTCAAAGTAATTTTTGAGATGGTTTATTATTGATGATGAAAGGCAGTCAAACAATCAGTAAACCAATATCAGCCAACCAATATATGTTAGTATGTATACTTGTCTATAAATATATGTGTAGAACAAAATGAAAAACAAAATTGCTAAGCGGCTTAAAATAAATTTTCTTAAGGAAGGATATAGTAATCGTTTATATGTAGTTAAAAATCCTTTGATTATTTTATTTTTTCTTCATATTTTTTATTATTATTTTTTTGTAAGGATTAAACTAAACAAATATATATATATATACATATATATGTATATTGAAAGGGTATTTATTAGTTTTTAAGTCTATTTCGATTTTGTGAAAACTTTTAACATATTACAATATTCGTATGAAGAATCTTTGAGTGTGGGTCAACTTGTTGGAAAACAGAATGTCGAATTAAAAATGTTGAAAAAAAATTTTGAATACAAAAAATGTTGAAAAATTTGCGCATTTATTTCATTTCTTTTGGCGGAATTATGTCCTAGTGCCTATGGTAAACTATTCGCAAAGTGGACACTTAACGAAAATACAGTTAACAAAATTGTAGTAAAATTTTTCTGAATTCTGGATTCACATACCAATAAATGTGTTTCCACAATGTAAAAATATACCTACATGCAATCTACAAAAGTTCAAGAGTAATATTAACAAATTTATTCAAAATGTCAAAGGGACATTTTTCTTTCTACAAACCTCAATTAGTCCGAACTGTTTGCCATGGCTGTTGTAATGTTTGGCTTTACTTTAAAAAAAATTGACAATTAACATTTGGACATTTGACAAATTTTACTTTTAGCTTTATGGAAAAATCATATAGCTTTGATTTTAAATCCACTATAAAATATTCCTCCTAATTGAGAATCTAACAGGCACATAAATATTCTGTAAGAGGCGAATAACCCATGTAATCAACTATCTAAAATCCTTCCTAATTGAGGATCTTTCATAACACATAGTTATATATACAATAATAATTGTAATATAATTTCATAAATGAGAAAAATGTTGTGCCTAAAAACCAGTTTGGGTTTCGACATGGACATACAACCAAATGTGTTATTATAAAACTAATTTCAGACTTCAGGCGCCGATTGGCTTATTTTGAATTCAACTCGTGAATTCCTTCTAATTATTTTTATTACATATGCACTCCAAAAATAAAACACTTATAGCAGTGGTGGGGGTTAGCCGCAAAGTCTCACTAAAAAAATTATTGAAACTCTTCTATGTTTTAGGTACATAAACAATTTCTTGAATGATAAAAACTAATTTATGTAACCAGTTCTAAAATATACTACTTAAGCAAAAATATCGAAAAAAAAATTTGAACAGTGAACTTCGACATTTTTTTTTAGAGAACCAATTTTTTCAACATTTTATTTTTTAATATATTTTTTTCAACATTTTTTTTGTTGTGACAAAAAAACCAGCTACCAGGATTTTTTTAAAAATTTAATAAACAAGGACTTTTATAATTTGTATAAGAGAAAATTGTTAACTTCAGGAATTTGATAACAAAATTAAATAAAATTTAAAAAAAAACTAATCAAACTCTCAGATCTTTGAATATACTATCAAAAATTGATATTCTTTGATAAATTTAAAATTAAAGTTAATGAGTTATAAAGAAATATAAAAAATTATTTATCCATAAAATTGTTGCAACGTATTGAACGTTAATTAAATATATATATATATATATATATATATATGTATATAAAATGAATGTTAATCACTTAATTTTAGTAATTTGGAATAATACAAAAAATTTTTTTTTGTGTAGTTTCAGTTTTTTATTCTTCAAAATAATTCTCTGATGATCATGCGACCAATGGCTAAGATCAAAAGTAAAAATAATAATAATAAGTATGGAAATAAAGTCATGGATCTGCCACTGTATTGTCATATTTATATCTCTCATTGTGTTGCGATGCTTCTCAGACATTCATTTTAATATATCATACTTTCTACCTTTAACTTTTTTCTAAAGCAAACCCCCTTCACATTATAAGTTCAAGATAATTTTTTTTTGTTCTGCATCAAGATAATTTTTTTTTGCAAACATCGCATCTTGTGTCTTCAATGGTAGAAAAGCATCGTATTTTGATCCTATAGATCAGTTAGTTAGATTAAAATGGGTGGCAGTCATAATAACTCGTAACTTCCAAGACACTATCTAACCTATGGACCTATAATGATCCCTTCACCACATATTATATAATTCTAGGTCGTTTGATTCGTTTTTTTTTTTTGATTTGTATCAGTTTTTTTTTCTAAATTAACTCACTTTTTGGATTTTTGTCCAACATTCGGTTCATTTTAATGGGAGGTAAGAATATAAGAACTTTAATTTTATTACATTTTAATTATTTTTTTAAAACCTATACTTTTTATCTTCAGGTGCTAGACGTTGACTAGTTTAGAAAAGCATTTTATGGGTTTGAGTCAAAAGAATTTGTTAAAGAGTTTTTTTGTATCAAATTCGATTAAAATTTCGTGGCTTTGGCTTGCCCCAACCTAATTTATTTATATTTTTCATAAAAAATTATGAATTTTTATGTAATTAAATTTAAGTAAAAAAAAAGTCATCTTAGTAAATTATTTGTGTTGTTAAAAATCTGAAGAATAATTAATACCGAAGTGCAAGTTTAATTTTGTTTAATTACAAAGCAGTCTAAGACCTGATCATTTTACAGCAATTATTTTAATCGTTTCTAGTTAAACAGAATTACCACTTTACTTTTTTTTTTCTTTATTCCACTTATTTTTCATTACTAAAACATTAGAAAGTTAATAACTTTTAAAAACAAATATACGTTTAAACCCTTCAATATTTTTTTTAACGTGTATAATTTTTTAAAGGGAAATAAATTAGGACGTACCTAACTTGAGGGATTTTATTTAAAATCAAGAATCAAGAATAAACTCCATTCAAGGTGAAGTATTGATTGTCTGAGGAGAAATTTTTTGATTAGAACACCGTTCCATACTCAAACAATATATTTTCATTTATTATACTTAACACAAGCATATTACAAAAATATTTCTTAAAATTAGAATAAAAATTAATATTAAAACAACAAACATAATTTTTAATTTAAATATAAAAAAAGAAAAAAGAAATTAGACTATCATAATTTTTAAATATATATTCAATAACTTTTACTTATTTATGACGAAAATAAGAGGTTATGGTAACAAAGAAAATAAGTTAATTTTAAGTTGTTCCTTATTCATAGAAAGATTAATGTTGTCTCTGTACCTGTTAACTAAGAGAAACATTCTGTTAATGGGTTCGAACTTACCATAATTTGTACGATGATGAACAACATTGAATATATTTTCAGAACGAAAACGTGTACTAATATTACGATGATGATTGATCTTATCTTTGATAATTAGTGAATCAATTTTTCCAGAATTAATCATTAAAATAAATACGACGTCAGCAACTATTCTTCTGGATTCAAGAGTGTTTAAGTGTAAAAGTTTTAGTCTGTCTCTGTAAGGTGGTAAACGTATAGGATCAGACCAAGGAAGGTTTCTTAAAGCGAATCTAAGGAACTTCTTTTGAATAGCTTCAATCCTATTGATATGGTCGACGTAGTTAGGTGACCATACTGGGCTAGCATATTCTAGATTTGAGCGAACTAAAGAAGTGAATAGAAATTTAATTACATAAGGGTCATTAAATTCTTTTGACCATCTTTTAACAAAGCCTAGTATTGAATTTGCTTTATTGACGATAATGTTGAAATGTTGTTTAAATGATAATTTATCATCGAACATGACCCCGAGATCATTAAAACAACTAACTCTCTTGATAATCTTGTTATCAAGGGTATAATTCGAAATTATCGAAGAAGTCCGACGAGTGTAACTGATTTGAGCACATTTCTCCACGTTCAATTTTAATCCATTGACGTCACACCAGTTTAAGAACAAATTAAGATCTTCTTGAAGTAAAGTAACTTCATTAGGTGACTTAATTGCCTTAAAGATTTTGACATCATCAGCATATATGGATACGCTGCTATTTCTCAAAATTGTTGTTACATCATTAATAGATAAAATGAACAGTAGTGGTCCTAAGTGACTGCCCTACGGAACTCCAGAATTAGCATTGTATGGATCAGAAATAATTGATCTAAAAAGTACATTATATGTTCGGTCAACTAGGTACGATTGAATCCAATTTATGAATGTTGGTGGAAAATTAAGGTTAGCAAGCTTCTTAGTAATAACATTGTGTGGTAGAATATCAAACGCTTTACTCATATCAGTGTATATTACATCAGTTTGAAAACCAGCTTCCATTGTGTTGCAAAAAGAAGAGCAACATTCTACTAAGTTCCATCTATGGATGGTGTGTCATTTCTTTTACTACTGTAGACAGTACATAAAAAAAAAAAAAAATCTTTAAATAAGCTTCTGACTATATGATGTAATAAATTTAATGTTTTCTTTCCAAGTTCTTTTATTTTTTGTTTTTAATATCTCTAAAAATTTTACATTTTGCGTTAACATAATATCAATTTTTAATTTTATTTTTTAATTATTATTATTCTTTATTTTAATATTTTCATATTTTCTATTTTTATATTTTTCTATTGTTTTTTTTTTTTTTCTTTTTTGAATTATTATTACAATCAAATTACCCCAAATAATTTGAATATATTTGTATTTGATTTTTTAATGAATTATACTAAATATTGAGTATATTTATGATGTTTAAAATTAAACTGAAGGTGCATTCGTAACAAATTTTTTATATTAAATTTTAGAATGAAACCTAACTTTATTCTTTTAACAAAATTATGAAGTATATTTCTATAATTTTAATAAAAATTTTTTTTGTTAATTATAAATTTATGAAGAATAAAGTAAATAAATAAAAAATAAATAAATAATATAATGGTTAGTAATCTACCACTGTTTGGACAGATACAAATGATGATTTACTTATTTTACTAGATTTACTCATTTATTTGTATTAATATGCAGTCAAACTTACAAGCCTTTTCCGTTCGAGATGTTGGTCTATTATTTTTTTATATATCATTTATTTTATCGAAATGGGTACTGGACTATGTCGAAAAACCTATTGTATTTTTGTTTCATTGATAATCGAACCTGCGATCTTTCGATTGAAAAGCCTTGAACGTCAGGAATCAAGCCTTGAGCCTTTCAGAGCCTACACAATATTCAATTGCACCATCCAGCATGTAAGGTAGATTTGTGAGCTTATTTTTTTTAGACAGTGTACAATCATAAAAATGTAGTAAGTGTACGAAATTCACAAGAGTCTTTTTAGGTTGTTTTCGTGATGTTCAATTACTGTGACTGATGTCAAATTTTTGAAAAAGGTTTAAGAGAAAATAAATCTAAGAGAAAGTACATTGTTTTGATTCGAATATCGTTCTATATTTTGTTTTCGCTCACATATGTTTGATGTATAGTTTAGAGTTTGAAACACTGTATGTTTGCTTGAATAATCGTTTAAGCTCCTAGAATTTGGATTTTTACATAAAGTCAATAAAAAAACCCTTACTCCATCATTTATAGCATCTTGATGAATGCAGAATCTGAATGTGCGATGTTATCCAGATAGATGTATAATAATTTGTGGAGTGGGAGATCTTATAATCCAGTTTAGCCGATCTGAACAAAATAAAGCTTTTAATATTATAGCTGAAGCTGCGAATCTTCCCTAATTTGGTTTATTAAATTATTACATATGGCTATACATACTCGAAGTAGATGAAATGGTAATGGATATGGCATATCTAGGAGGCTAACTAGTTATTTGTGATAATCGAATTTGTTTTTAGGGATACAATTTAACATATGAATGAACTAATGAATGAAGTTTCTGATATCCGTTGATTGATAAAAACTTGTTACATGAAATTTTTATTAGGAATATTTATCATATCCAGCAGCCAGCCAAATGGCACTACAGGCAAATGAAATGCAGCATGTTTTACTAAAATTAAATTAAATTTTAAAAGTTTATTATTTTTTTTTAGAATTAGTACTAAATGTTGTGAGTCTATTATGATACAAAATTAACATTCATGTGATTCAATTATTTTCATGTAATAGTATCACATAAGTCTTTTATGATAGGGGTAATAATATAATAGGTACGATACATGGTTATTCTGAAATTTAGTTAGACTGAATTTTGTTCAAAGCTATTGTCAGCCAACCATTTTGTTTCAAATTTGTGAATTGATCTCAAGCCAAATAAAGATGAAAATTGTATCACAATCGATCTAATTAGTAACATGTACGCCACAGTTTTTACTCTTGGTATTTCGAAAATAATATTCGTTAAGTAGCCATAAAATTTTTATTTGCCTTTTCAAGGTGTTTTTCTTCCAATGTGGAAACTATGAAAAATACAGTTAAATATTTTACAATTTTTTTGTTTGTTATTATTGATCCATTGATCGCTCTAAGAGCAGAAACTGATTCCAAATTATTTGAAATTTATTTCATATACTGTAATTAATATCGAAGAATAATAATCAATATAAATTAATTCTGGCACGTATGGACACACAAAAACAATTTTCCAAAAATAAATCAAATTAAATTTCACTACTAAATAACGTACCCTATTCAATTACCTAATGCTTCTTCAACCTTTCTTCCATTACCATTTTTATTATTAAGTAAAAAATTAATTTAAAAAATAATTACTACATATTATTGCTATATGGCAACACTACTTTATAAGCTATATATTTTCATAAATGTTAGAAAATTAAATGGAAAACAATTAATTCTGTACCTATACCTAAAAAAGAAAAAATCGCTTTCAAAACATAGAGTACTGTTTATGCCTAGTTTTTGTACAATACAATTTTATACTCAACATAACAACCACAAAAAAAATCATATTATTAAGATCTAAAAAAAAAATTGAAAGGATTTGAAAGTTCTTATGTAAAAAAAAGGAATACAATAAACAGTAATGACTTTATATTAAAAAGAATTTTCCAGAAAAATTGCATTTTAATACAGTAAGTGAATACGATGACTATAAATACAGATTTCACATTAAAACTGAAGGCTTTTTGTTAGGTTTTTGCTTTAAGTTAAGCAAAAAAAAATCAAAAAAAAAGGCAGAGAAAACAAAGAAAATATGAAAGAAGCCATTAAGTTTTGTAAAACACTCCGCCTTCAATTAAAATATGTATATTATATATATATATATATATATATAATATATTTACAACAACAAATTGCTAAATCTTCATTTTCTTTTTTGGTATTACAAAGGAATATTTTAATAGAAAAAATAAAATGCAATTGAATTGAAGGATTTTTCATATTCTTAAAGTTTTGAAAAATTTGATTTTCAAATCCGAAAAATTGTCATTGATAAATAAAATAACTTTTTATGTTTCGCAATAAATGTACAAGTAGTAAAATATTTTAGTTCTAAAATTATTTTTAAAATTACAAATTTTAAAAATTTATTTTTCTTACATTTTAATTCTTTTTGAAAAACTTTAAATTATATTTTTCTATTTGTGTAATACAAAAAAAAAATTATCTTTTAACAGTTTAAATAGAATTAACTTTAGCTTACCTATAATTTACAACTAATTTTTTTTCCCTACATAATCAATAAACTCAAACATAATTTAGTTAAGTTTAAAAGGGGGTTGTGACCACAGCAATCCGTTGCTGCAATTATACTAGATCACGTGTAGACCTATAACGATTCATTTCACCACATAACAATAGTAACTGAATCTTTACCTTTTAACCGAGGAGACCTGTCTTGAAATCTATATCTATGACTATGTATCAAGGTTAAATATTAATAAATCGAATTTGTCCTTTTTATTAAAAAAGTAAAATGGGATGGAAATTTTAATAATTTCTGATTAAATTTAAGTTTACATATATTTATTTTATAGTTATAATACATTTTATGGTGAAATTTTGATAAATTTTTATAACTCACAGATGTATTAATTACATCTTTTGTAAGTGTAAATTAAAATATTACAGAAATTTCGTCATAATGTCATTCATGTGAAATGCAAGACGTTTAGTATAAATAAAAATGTTGTCATAATAGTTCAAAAGTCATTCGAGTGAATATTATCAGAATAAACAGTTTGTATTTAACCTAACCTAATCTTATCTAGAAAATTGTATGTTTTTTTAATGAAGAAAATCTAGAATTTAAATTAAATATTGTCTATACAGAATACATCAGAAATAATATTTAAATATTTTTTTTTCTCTTTCTTTACATAAGGTTAATAAATATTTTCTGAAGAGATTTTTACAAAAAAAGAAAATCTTTTAATCGGGCTGCTTGATCACTTACATAATAATAATAAGAATAAAAAAAATCCCTAACCTATTTATTTTTCTATTCTAAATATTTCACTACGCAATACATACATACGTATATTATATTTCATTAATCTACATTATCTCAGTTCACAATAAATTTTTTGTGAAGAGTTTTTTCTTTCATAATGATTTGTGTATGTTTAGTTTTAAGGTTAGTTTCTCCAAATAAAAAAAGATTATGTTATTAATGTCTGTTTGTCTGTCAGAATGAAACAAAATAATAATGAATAATAACTCTGATGTCTGACTAATGAGTCAATGTGAAAAGTTCAGAGGTTTATTGTACATTCCAAACAAAAATATGTTGTCATATACAAACAGTTGAAGGAGTCTTTTCAACCCTACAAGAACTCATCAGAACTACAAGTATTTTAGTGTAGGACAGATATAGACAACAAAATTGAATAAGAATTTTGTTTATTGATTAAAAATAGTTAAAACCAAAAAAAAAAAATTAAATTTGATACTTTCTACAAATATATCTTTATTTATTTGTATAAAAGCCATCTTATTTCTATGTTAAATCATGCAACAAATTAACAAAACAAAGTATTCAGATTAAATTTAAAACTAATTTAATGAACCCATAACGATTATTTACAACTAAATAACCTAGTGATAAACGTAAACCATTAGGGGTTATTATCGTATGCTTGTATTCCATTTGCCTGCATATCATTTGCCCTTATTTCATTTGCCTGTTTTTTCATGTGTCTTTATTATCATTTGCCTGTATTTCATTAGTCTGTATGTTATTTTTCTGTATTTCATTTCCCTGTATTTATATGAACAATTTATGCGTTGACCACAAAATTCCATATACCAAAATTCAAAATTCTAAAATCGGACTTTAATTGATTTAGTTTTTTCAAATTCAATTTTGAAAATTTTGTTTGTACCCAAAAGCGACTACGCATAAAAATAATTTATATAAATATTTTGTAAAAGCTGTGGAAATTTGATTTCGAATCCAACTCTAAAATTTCTCCTGAATTAGAATCTCGCATATATATTCATTGGCAAGGTGCAATAAGATCACATAACATTAACTCCACCTGGCAATTTACTCCACTCTAGTGATAAATAAGTCCACAAAATTGAAGTAGAGTTACTTACAATGGAGTAGATTATTTACATTACATATATACTACAGTGGGAAGTATGTCCACTTTTTAATGAGCAATAATTCAACACCCAAAATGAAGAAATGAGAAATAAGTTCACTTAATAAATTCAAATTCAGTAATTGTCAGAATTAAGAGTTCATGAATTAAATACGCAAATTTAAATGAACATACTGATATTATTTCTGGGCTTTCCGGAAGAACATAATAAATGTACAAATTTTTAAAGGGATATAGCCCCTTTTCCAAAAGATTTAAGTGAAACAAATTGGAAGCATATGACACGCTTCCAACCATTAGATATAATAATTTTAGTTAAAATTAAAATTTTATTTAGCATGTTAGGAAAAAAAATGTTAAAACTGACCACAATTTTTTAATATCTACCTCTTGATGAGAGGCTCATTTGTTATATCTCTACATGGTTAGTGTGATATTGAGGTTAAGCTTTGATTCCAAAAAAATCTGATTTTGTGTGCTACGTGTAAAAGTCTGGTAAATTATAGGGATATTGCTGTAATTGGATTGGATAAAAATATTTTTATTAGGAAATAGAAATACTTCCGCGGAAACTTGAAGCTTGAATTTTGTATTTGACAATTTTTCTGGATATACAGAATGTAAAGCTAAGCTAGTATCTATCATATTAGTTGTGATATTTAAAATAATTCTTTCTAAATAAATGCAAAATAAAAATGTCAATTCCAAAAATATTTGCCTTGTTATACAACAACCTATTGGACACAAAATTTTTATATTCAGTCTCTGGTTTACGCTAACCACCTGTACACGATCTCAGAAACCATACATCTGGCAATCGTACGTTAAAATGGGTCTGATGAGATCAAGTATTTAAATTATGCTAATATTTTAACCGTCACAGATAAAAATTTTGATTTAAATATTTTTTAAGATAAAAGAATTCGCTATTTCTTGCCGCTATAAATTAATTTTATTTTTAATATAAGCATTAAGATGATGTTGCAAAATAGCCTCCAGATATTTCACAAATTTTTTGTTTATTAATTTAGTATTGACTGGTGTTTGTTTATGGAAATTTCTCCAATTTTGTCGAAGGTCCTTATTACCTTTATCCAATTATGCTCAGAATCAAATGACTTCAGATTTCCTAAAAGTGACTCTCATTTTCCAAGAGTTAGCATACGAAAAAACTTGATTGACAATTCCTGTAACTTATATTGAATATCTAAAATTATAGACACATAAACTATAAGGTCATCAGCAAATGCTAAGCTAATCATAGAGTCATTATTATTACTAAGGCATGTAATAATGCGCCCAGAAAGATATTAAACAAAATTTGACAGTTTACCCATCTCTGTTCAAAAAGAATTTTTAATGTTTATACTTTTTCAGAATATATGTTACCCATTTTAACTACAAAACTTTTTATTCGTTATCATGTCATAAATAATTTTTGGTTAAATTAATCAAGTAGTTATAGTTTATCAGTTTAAATATTAAGCCTTCAGTCCACACTGAATTAAAAGCAAACTCAAAATGAATTAGGCATGCGTCCACGTAATTTCTTTTATCATTGAGATTTGTTGGTATCGACTTACGTCGGAAGTAAGTATAATTATACAGCATAATTATAGCATGTATGTCGGAAGGATTTACTTGGAAAACAAATTGATTATTAGGTATGATACCTTTATCTGCTCATGTAAGTTTATTTAAAAAATACCAAAACACAAGATTCAAACCGATACAAAAAACTGTTTTACATAACTACAAAACTAGAAAAATTTAGTTAGGTTATTTTGAAGTTTTTCAGAATCTAAATGTAGATCGGAATGCGGCACCAGGACGGTTATGTCATCAGTAAACGCAGTAGTGGAAAAATGTAATTCCTGAAAAAAAAATTGCGAAATACGAAATTGCACAACTCAAAATTGGAAATAAAATTGAGCCAGCAATTAGACTGGGATTTGGCAATAATGATAACTGTCGAATCTGTGAAGCTCTTAACAATTAGAAGGACATCCAGACATCCAAAATTTTCCACGATTGCCCAGGTCTGTCGAAAACTATGTTCAAACATATGTTTGACAACTTGATGAATATCTCAAAGGTTGCTTTTCAGGATGCACCTAGTTGCTCCCTACGTACTTAGACAAGGTACAAAATCGAGGCATAAAATTATTAATGATAGAGATGTTACACAACACCTAACATTATTAAGTCATCACCGTAATGTATTGGGTAATTGCTCTGACGAAATAAAAAGTTTTATGTTCAAAATACAGCAAATTCAGCGTAATACTCGCTCTAATTTGTAGTAAAGCCACTTCGAACTACGACTGTGAAATATAAAAATTAACGGAATGCTTTAGCTGTCACCCCGCTAAACTAAAACTAAATAAAGTCGTGTTGTGTTATCGAGATATTTTTGTCTAATTTATTTTATTAAAAAAAAGCAAGATTCCAATAAACTGGGGCGAAGGCAAAAAAAAGAAATTTCCAATAAATTGAGATGAGAGTTGGCAAACTATCTTCTTCTACTGCTGATTTCACTTTTGGAAGTTAACCGATTTTTGTTTTTGTTTTAAACGTTATAAATTGGTAACTGTTCTGGCAAATTGTTCAAGACATCTGGCTGTGTGAATGATTGTCCAATCGTTTTTTGTATTAATTTTTTGTCTAGCCACTTTTGAATACAAAAGAATCTGGGTTTTTTCTTTTTTTTTTAGAAATTTTAGCCTAATTCCATTTTATGAGTATAAGAGACGATACCCGAAAACAGATATCTGTTAAAATTTACTTAATTGTTTTTAGTCGTAGCTAATGATTCGGTTTAATAATAAAATAATAAGAGAGAGTATATTCGAGGATATTTCATATCGCCGACTAATATTAAAAGAAAAAAAAATTTGCCCACGAAATTCAGTTTGTGTAGTTTTTTTGTTTTTAAAGTTAAGCCAACCATTAGGTTTCAAACGATACTTTTATACACGAATGTGCAGTTTGGACTAATTGAAGATTGTAAAAAGAAAAATGTCCCGTTGGTAAGTAGGGACATTTTGGATAAATTTGTTAATATTACTCTTGAACATTGTAGATTGTGTGTAGGTATATTTTTACATTATGGAAACACGTTTGTTGGAATATAGTTCCACATTCGGGAAAATTTGACTACATACAAACTCTAATAGCCACTTTTCAGCCACCTTGCCATTTCTGTTTAGTAGGGGTGGACACTTGGTTCCTTTCCAGCTTCTCGGCGAAAATATTTGAGAGGTTTTATTTCATCTGAACAAGTGCCTAAACCTACGAGATATCTATCAAATAGGAAAAGGGCTCCAACAACATGACGAACTTCAAGTGGTACAAGGGAGGATGTCACATTAGGATTTTCATAAACCGAATGGCACGCTTTTGAACTTTGTCTACAAAATTTAGTGCGGTTGGTGCATCACGGGTCCATGTATGTAAATTGTATTCCAACTTGGGCTGTATGTATGATTAATAGATATTCAGTATGTCCTGGGGAGAAAAATACGTTTTGCAGCGACTGAGAAAACCCACACCTATCGCGCCATTTTTAGCAATCCATAATGGTCGTTTCATATAATTGTTTTGTTCACCTGCATGGCCAGGATATTTAAGTGTTCGATGCGCTGAATACGTATACTCCCGAATAATAATTATTGGCACTGGTACTGTAACATGTGATTTTCGAAGAAAATCGAAGGATGCAACTAGAATGCCGTCGTCTGTACAACTATTGATAGTATTGAAAGTTGATTGGAGAAGATCATTGATAAATATCAAAATGAGAGTAGGTGAGAGAACGGATCGTTGGGAAACCCCAGCGTTAATATGATGTTTGTCGGATATGAATCCGTCAATTAAAACACGAATCGAACGATTCGAGAGGAAATTCCTAAGACATTTTATGAAAACAGAACCGCGGTGCTTGGATAAAAGAGCAGGGCTGCAGCTGTAGATTCACCAAAGTTGTGAATGCTAATGTTAATCTTCTCGCTAACTCAAGTTATTCGATCGTGTGAATATAATGACGTGGATCTAAATTCTAGGTATTTCAGGATTTCTTCAGCATTTTGTGCTTTTTTGTGATTTGCTTTCTAGAGATTATATTACTAAATCTAAATATTATTCTAAATAGTTTGACTGCTACGAGATTACTACATTACGGAATTTTGTATTTAGGAATTATAATCCGTAAATTAAACATAAAGAGAATGATTTACTGATATTACGTAAACGAATAATAATGGCTCCTTATTTGTTTGCTGTTTGCTCTTTCTTTTAATTTACTCACCATTTATCTATATCATTTCCATCCATAATAATAAAAAAAACATAAATTAAAAAAAAACACAATTTTGAAGTCCTTGTTAACAAAAAAAAAAAAAAAAAAAAAAAAAGAAAACCAACCTAAAGGATGTCATTGAAATTTTGTATACATATATATTTTTACATATGTAGGTACTCTTAGGTACACACTGAAAAGTATTTTGGTTTTGCCGCATTTTAGACCGTATTGTAAATAATAGTTTCCATACATAAAACGTATCGAAACATTTCTAAAAAAATTTTTAAGATGTTTAATTCAGTAACTATAACTCGGGTTGAGTTTTTGGCGATCTGAACAATATTTTCCTATTCATGAGTAACAGTATTTCGAGCATTTAGTTTTCAATATTTGCCCTTTTGGTCAAATAATGAAGTATGAGTACAGTGGAATCAAGGATATTGATATTGCAGGCGACTTTGCCAAAATCGAAAGCCAAATACATACAGGCAATGCCCATTTCTACAAAAAACTAGCTTTTGAATGTCTATAATAATAATATTTATAGCTTGGAACAAAAATGTCTGTTTGCACACCCTAAGAACATCTGCAAAGCTCGGTAAATCACTAATCACTGCGTGTTCTTTATCACTAATCAACACGTAGTCTGATGCTATGAAGTTGAAGCACATCACTTTTTCGGGTTGGAGTCATCATTCTGAATCACAAAATCTTCTTTATAAAATCTTGCGTGTAAAGTATTTATCCTGTAACCTCCAAGATTTTTGAATTTAAAAAATGGTTTATTCTGAAAAAAGATGAATGATCCACACTCAAACATGTAATAATTTAATGGTACGTATTTTATTTTAGGTTCTCATAGTCTGTAATCATAGAAATCCATATTCTAGGGTTGAAAATGATTTGAAAGGAAATTTTTATCTTAACTTATATGACTGTGATCTTATCAGAACAATAGTACTTATTTTGAAATGTCTTAAATATTTCAGAAACCAAACCTTTTAAAGAATTCTTTTTGTGTGTTTTATCATAATTCCTATTGTTCAGTGCATCTGATTTTCTTAAAATTTTATAAAAAATAACCTCAAAATTTTTAATGAATTTCCGTTTGTTCACTTTGTATTAAGAAATTAAAATATATTTTTAAAAATTTTTTGAGAACATCCAATTAAAATTTCAGGGCTAAAACTTAAGATAATATTTTTCGAAACAATTTCATATGAAAATTTTTACACATATGCGCATAAAACTGTGTGTGTTCTATAGATGAATAACAATGCATAAATAAGCTTCAAAACGTATCAATTGAAAGTGTGCTCTGAAACTCAAATATATTTTTTTTTTACCCTTAAACCCGGTTCTGTAGCCGAAAATAAAGGGTAGATTACAATGCTAAAAGGAAAATTGATAAATTTTTTTTAAAGTCAAGCTGACTAATTTCCATTAATTAGAACACTCCCCCCACATCCATTTACTGAAAGCTAATTATTTCTGACGGCAGTAAAACCGCAAGACTTCTTGTGAAAAATGTATAGCTTGGTGTTACAAATAACTAGGGATAAATTTTTTTTTTAAATTATTTACAACTCTATAAGTTAGAAGTTATACTTTTGGATTTTTTATTTTGTCAAGTAAATTTTATTCGATTTGTGATGTAGCGGTTCATATAATGTCAGTTAAATTAAATTATATCGAACCATGTCGCACTGTACTAACAAAAATAAAGCAATAGAAATAACAAAATCAAAATAAAAGAACAAGTTTTACAGGTACAACTATCACACATATTTGGCCTAACTGTAATTCTCTAGTAAAATTCATAACATGTGGCCATTTTTTTAGTACTACATATTATTAGATAACGGTATTAGTGTATTTGATTTATTATTTAATCCGATACATGCAATGTGTTTAAATTAAATTTAAGGGCCTTGCGTCTTTATATACATATATGGGTCAACTTAATTGTATTAATAAATTATTATTATATTATAGTGAGTGTGTCTAAGCCTTAAAGATGCCAGAATAATATCAAAAATTAAAAAAAAATAATAATTAAAGGAATATTTTACACTCGAGTTAATAAAGTTCAAGGTCAAATTTATTCCCAAATGAATTGTATTATAGTTATGTGTACATTATTTTATAGATGTATGTTTTATACATTAATCAGAGTACACAAAGTACTTTGTTTTTTTTAGTAAATGAGTTTCGTTTTAAAATTTTAGGGATATTTCATTTTTTGATGATAGTACGAGTGGCTTTGTGTGGTATAAAAGCCCCAAGGAAAAAATTGTTAAAAGTATAATTTAGGCATCCATTTTATTTGTTTACATAATGATTATTATTCTTTTTTTAACTTATAACGTATACATACATACTATACATACGTACATGCAATATATAGTATATATATGTTTGACTCCTAGCAGTATTGTCAATTTGTATGAGTTTGTTTGATGTCAATTTATGTGAATTAAAAATTCTCAAAGTGAATATAAAGAAGAGTAAATTTTTGATTTTTTTTTTTTTTTACATATTTTTAAATATAGACTGTTAGATGACTGTTAGATGACTGGTGGTTTTAAATATTATGTATATATATATACATATATATATATATAAATGTGTTGTCTGTTTAAGCTTTTAGTCGAACTTTGTTGTTGTTTGTGTTGTGTAATTTTCAAGGATAAAATATCTAAACAAACAAATTTTATTGAGTTAAGAAAATTTTATAAATTTTAAGGCTTTCGGAAGGCGAAATGGAAATAATATTATTTAGAATTTGTTATTACATCCACAAAGATATTTTTGTAAAAGGAAGAAATTCAATGTGGAATTATTCGAATTAATAAAAAATGTAAATTTTATTAGGTGCTTTTAAATCAGGTTTGAAATAATCATCGTAAGAACAAAGATCGAGTTTAACCTTCAAACTATGCATAAAATAATTTTCTTGTAATGTGAAATTGTGAGCAATAAGAAAATTAATAATGAAATAAAGTACAAAATAAATTTTGATTTGCAAACAGGGTACCAAAAATTAGAGCAGTATTTGACAACCTCGTACTTTCTACTTTTATTTTAATTTTCTCCTCACTACTATAAAATTTACTCGGGCTTACATTTTCTTTTTAAATATAATTAAGATGTACAAATTTAACTTTGAAAACATCTCAAAAGTGGGAGAGGAGCCATCATATTGTATATTTACATAAAAAAAATAGATGACGACAAATAAATTTTAAAAACTCTATGTGGGAAATTTAAGCTTTAAACGCAGGAGAACTGTTGAAATATCCAAATTATCTGCAACAAAGAAATAAATGGGCCGAATTTATATTTTTATCACTGTACATCACATTAAAAGTTTCCTACTTTCTTTAGATCAAAAGTCTATTAATCAATGAAGTAAACGTGAACCTAAATATAATGCATTGCTTTTTTTATACATAGCCAAAACACTAGGTGCGGACCTATTATACCCTAAAATATCGATATGCATGTTTGACTAGGTAAGGAAAGAAAGGTAAGCCAAGGATAGTAAAAGGGAAGAAGAACAATTACGAACGAAGGTGTTAATGTTCTTGAATTTATATAGGTCATAAATATAGAATTGATCATGTTTGGAAAACACGTAGTACGGAATTTGATTGCACATTCGGGATGTTGAAGTTATAAACCAATTTCCATAACTAGTCTTCTATACCATCTAGGGATTTCCACGGTGTAGAGATGATCACATACTGCCCTTCGTGTTTCACGAGGGAAGCGCTTAAGATAAACAGTCACATTTGGGTCTATAAGACGAATATAGCACGTTTCTGAACTTTATCCAAATGTTTTAACGCATTATTAGAAGCGCCACCCCATATGTGAGAGTTGTACCCCATTTTGGGTCGTATGAAAGCTTTATAGATTTTCAAAAGGTCAGAGTGGAAAATGGGCACTACAGCGACTAAGAAAACCTAAACATTTTGCTACGTTTTTTTGCAACATCGAAGCAACATCATTCCAGATCATTTTTTGATTTAAGTACATATATCTAATGTGCTTAAACTTTCAAACCACTCAAGTTTATTTTCCTATTTGCCAGGAAGGAAAGATCGTGATCCAAAATGTAATTATTTCTGGAGATATTTTCTGCTTTGAGTTTTTAAAATATTAAACTCAATTGTGCTTTTAAAGCCCCAATCAGATATTGCGACCAAATCATGGCTGAGGAAACTGGTCCGGATGTTTTTGATGGTCGATTCAGCAAAAGATATAGCTTTAGATATTTTATGAAAATCGTAGGATACTACTTGAGTGCTGTCATGTGCAAAATTGCGGATTAGATTGAATGTGGTTTCAGACTTGAAGTGTACGATTCGAAAGTAAACTTTCAATCCATTTGAAAAAGGTTTGAATTCAAATTACGTAATGTCATCCAAATTTTGTTTCGACAACATTTTGTTTTGACCGAAATGTTTGAAACAAAGGTACATAATGCCACCTTAGGGGGGGGGGGGGGGGGTTGTGTTTGAACGTTAATTTATTTTGAAACGCGCGAAAAACAGTGAAACATTTTACATAATTCCATTTTTGATTTGTTTCGTTAAAATTTCAACAATTACTGCAAGAAAACAATATTAAAATAAAAAAAATGGAGCTAAAAGAAATTGCAACTAGATACAAGTAAAAAAAGCTAATAATAATACCAACATTTTTTTTTTTTTATTCTGAAATTTTTTTTTCTTTACAGAAAATCATTATAAATTTACTTAATTTTTTATTTTATTGGAATTTTTATTTCTGTGTGTTTCTAAAATAAATATTCCAATAAAAATCATGAATTAATTTATTATTTTTTTTTAAAATTTATTTAAAAGCGTCAACTATTTTTCAATCGCCAAAATTTGGTCGTATCAAATGTAAAAAAAGTAGCGTTTCAACT